>CM038145.1:308757687-310189927 GCA_021437245.1 Aegilops speltoides
ATTGCATAGTTTAGACATCATATACACAATATTCAACACCATGTTCTTAGTTCAGACATCATATCGAATGCCCTCTGTTTAGCATATAAATCACATATGTGAATTAAATGATGCGATCCTGATTACTTAGATAACATGTAGGTGAATTATGTCATGCAATCTTGTTTTGTTATTCATCATATCTTTGAATTATGTTATGCTATGCTATCCAGTTTATATATACGTCATATATGTGAAATTATGTCATGCTATCTGTTTTAGTTAAACAATATACATGTCAACTATTTCATGCCCTCTTTTTTCCACACTATCTATTGCATCTATCTCTCATACAATGTCTCTACATTCAACTATGTTTCCTATTTATCAGCCATTTGAATTGGAGCGGGTGATGCCAGTATCTAGCGGAATAAAAACACGGTCTTCAAATAAAACAATGCAACCTGTTGGTGGAGATAGCACCTCGGTTGTACATGCACAAGAACCAGCCCTACCACACATAACCCAAACTCTCGCAAATTGTACCCCTACTGCGATGGACAGAGAACCAGCTTCACCCAAGCTAACCCCAACCCCAAATATAGTAACCCAGTTCCTGTTGACACAAAGACCATCTCCACCACAGAGCTCCCAAACAAAAGCAGTTAGTAAGGCAGCTCCAGTGCCCAAAGGGCCAGTACTATCACGGTGAACCCCAGCTCCACCAGTTAGTACGCCTATTCCCGTGGAGGAAGCACAACCAGCCAGTCATAGTTTAGCATCTATCGCATTTGATGTTGTTAAATCGATAAAGCGTATCTTTCCATCTTGGAAATATTATCTCAAGATGAAGGAAAATGCCGATTCAGTGTTTGTCCAGAGTTATGTGTAAGTAATGTTATTCATGGCAATTACTTTGCTTCGTCCCATACATCCTACCTCCATGATGGTTATAATACAGCAAATTTTCCCATTTTTCTCAATAGAGAAGGACCGATTTGGAAACACAGAATGAGGTAACCTATGCTAATACCTCCGCTATCTTCAAGAATGCTTGGTGGCAGTATCAGAATTACCTGAAGAAAACGTATTTCACCGGCAAAGAAACTCATCAAATTCCCTTACGTTCTCTGAGACACATTCTTCGGATTTATGACCGGAACACCTTGTTCTATCTTGGTCCCGAACCAAGAATGTGGTAAGGTCTATGAGCTCATTTTCTATTTTTAAGTATTATATTTTTGCGTCTTACTGTACTCTGTTCATGTAGAACAAGTGCCTAAACCTGAAGAACAACTGTTCTAATTTAAGATTCCATTGCTATCATAGTTCAAAAAAGCGCTAGGCGTTAATTGTGCGTTTTGCCACCGCCTTGCACTTTACTGACCAAAGCGCATACTTATGCGCAGTTATGCACAGATTAAGCGTAGCTATGCGCAATGCATTTTGCCAACGCCTAGAGCCTAGGCGCGCTTAAGCGCTCGCTTAGGCGCGCCTTTTTTAACTATGATTGCTTTGCTCTTGTATCATTGTATTTACTCATACAAACTTATTTTTAAATTGAAGGATCCAATCGAAACTCCAATGGCACGGCAGGTATGTTCACGCATGCTTCTTTAACAGGTTTGCTCTTATCAATAGCTCTTTTGATTTCAATTTCAACTGTGTATATAGTTGACTTTCATATCATGCACATTACTAGCATCACAACAGAGCCAATAGTGTTGTTGTACATGTAGACCCATGGTACCCATCTGAAATCTTGTTGTGCCGTGTAGTTTCCCACGCTTTGTATTCTTTCACTGCTGCTTTGTCTTGAACTGATATGATTTGAACCGTGTATCTATTTTGATTTGGCAAGACAATGCAATGACCATAGGACACAGATATATGTTTGTTTGATGCTTTTATTATGCATAGAACTTGGCAATAGAAGACTTGGTAGTTTAATCCTGTCCACCTTACTAATGAACTGGTTCACCGAAATGAGTTTCATATACTAGTACATGCTAAACTTGTTATGTGTCTGCTTGTTTCTTCTTTTAGAATCTTGTGAGAATATTGGGGAAGAGTGCCTTATTAAGCAATGGTAAAGGAAGTAATGCAGATAAGGTTCAGGATAGTGACACATCCTTGTTGGTCTCCAACAAAGCTGATAAAATAGCTAAGGAAGACTATCTTGAAGACAATGAGACAACCCCAAAGTCTGTCTTGGTTTAGTGTTCGAAAGTTCTTGCCACCGCCGCTTGCACAAGCTATTCAAACTCACCGTATCAATCAGTTCGGTTTCTTGAGTCTCAACTACAAGTGAAAGACATCGATCAGTTGTCTTGCAACAAGAAGCGGAAGGACTGTGGAAGTCCTGGAGCATTCAGATGCATACTTTACGTGCAACAACAAGCGTTGGAGGATTTTAGCGCCAAACAGACAAAGCTAATCAGCTTGCTAAGCTTATTGCCGACATGGTGGATACCGGGATAACGTTTCTTGAGCTCTTGAAGTTGTTTGATTATGCTCTTGTTTTGCTGCCGCGTTTATTTGCACTGGTGGCGAATTTTGACGGCCAAGTGTATGTAATATGCTGCTTTGTTCCCTATATTTGCACTGGTGGCGAACTTTGATGCCCAGTGGATGTAATATGTGTAATAGCGGTAATAGGCTAGCCTTAATTGCTTGCTTATTTATTTCCTTATTGTCTTGTTTAGTTGTTTGCTTGTAGTCACTGCAGTTCTTTTTCTGTGTTTTTCTAGTGGCCACAATAGCCTATTTTTGGTAACTAGGCCAAAATAATCATGGCAACACACGGACTGTTGTAACCATGGGCCTCCTGCAGGCCGTATGATCCATGGGTCTTCGTTCGGCCGTAGGACCATTGGCCTTCTATATGGGCCGTAGGATCCATCGGCCTTCTATACGGGCCTTAGGGATCAATGGGCCTTCTACGGGCCGTAGGGTCCATGGTCCTTCTACAGGCCGTATTATCCACGGGCCTCATACGGGCCGTAGGATCCATGGGCCTTCTACGAGGCGTATCATCATTTCGCCAATCATGGGCCATACTATTCGTAGACCATAACGGCCCGTTAATTGGCCGTATTTGATAACTCTATGAAAACAGCCCAACGGGTTTTTTTACATGAAAACGGCCCAACGTATTAACGGACCGCAAATGGGCCGACTATAACGACGGGCTGAATTTGGCCCACAAGCAGAAAATGACAGTAACGGGCCGTATGTAACCGAATGCTGCAAATGAGCCCAAGAATCAATGGGCCCTAAGAAGGCCGAAAGATAACTTGGGCTGGAAATGGCCCAATGGAATAACAGACCGTTAATGGGTATAAAGTGATACACTGTTCATTACGGGCCAGTTTCACCACGGGCCATTAATGGGCCAAGAGTTACAAAGGTCCTCATATGGGCCGAAAGAAGTCATGGGCCACACACGGGCCGGAAGTGAAAACGGGCTGAATCATATTGGACGGCCCAAATGACGCTACTAGGCCTAATTCAAACAGGGCATAACGGGCCCTGGGTTAGCGGGCTGTAAATGGGCTATATGCGAACAGGCCGTTAGCACGCTTTCCATGGGCCGGCCCGCCACATTTTGACCAAGTCAAATGGGCCGGCCTTTTCACAGGAATGGGCCTCTGTTGGGTCGTGCCACGTGTCGACATATCATAGGCGCCTTCCGCCAATGAGTGGACGACATCTATCCCAACGATGAGTAGACACGTGTTTCCTCTAGCCAATGATGATTTTACACGTGGAAAATCCCCATTGGTCGGGGCTGTTAACGGGTTATCGGATCCAAAACCGGACCTGATAGCTTAACGGCGTTCTGTTTGGATGCCACATGTCGGTCACCCTTGACAAAAGCACTTCTGTGACGCGCGATTTATCATCATGGAAGTGGACACTTCTGTGATGATAATTTTGGTAATGTCATGGAACACTTCTCTGACAAAGACACGTATGACTATCTTGATTCTGTCATAAATTTGTCATGGATGTACATGCATGACAAAAAATGTGACCTACTGTGACAAACACGTATCATCACGGAAGTGTATTTTTTGTAGTGCATGTTATTGATGTGTACTTAAATAATGCTCGCATGGCGCTGGGTATTTGATCTTGGTTACATTGCTCATATTTGCAACTCAAAGCAGGGCTACGGATTAAGCGAAGATTGGCTAAGGACAAGGTGATGATGCGCGTAGGAAATAGTTCCAAAGTCAATGTGATCGCGGTTGGCACGCTACCTCTACATCTACCATCAGGATTAGTTTTAGACCTGAATAATTGTTATTTGGTGCCAGCGTTGAGCACGAACATTATATCCGGATCTTGTTTAATGCGAGATGGTTATTCATTTAAATCAGAGAATAATTGTTGTTCTATTTATATGAGTAATATCTTTTATGGTCATGCACCCCTGCAGAGTGGTCTATTTTTGTTGAATCTAGATAGTAGTGATACACATATTCATAGTGTTGAAGCCAAAAGATTGATGTTTAATAATGATAGTGCAACTTATCTGTGGCTCTGCCGTTTGGGTCATATCGATATAAAGCGCATGAAGAAACTCCATACTGATGGACTTTTGGAATCACTTGATTATGAATCACTTGGTGCTTGCGAACCGTGCCTTATGGGCAAGATGACTAAAACTCCGTTCTCCGGAACAATGGAACGAGCTACTGACTTGTTGGAAATAATACATACCAATGTATGCTGTCCAATGAGTATTGATGCGCGTGGTGAGTATAGTTATTTTCTTACCTTCACAGATGATTTGAGCAGATATGGTTATATCTACTTAATGAAGCATAAGTCTGAAACATTTGAAAAGTTCAAAGAATTTCAGAGTGAAGTGGAAAATCATCGTAACAAGAAAATAAAGTTTCTACGATCTGATCGTGGAGGAGAATATTTGAGTTACGAGTTTGGTCTTCATTTGAAACAACATGGGATAGTTTCACAATTAACGCTACCTGGAACACCACAGCGAAATGGTGTGTCCAAACGTTGTAACCGTACTTTATTAGATATGGTGCGATCTATGATGTCGCTTACTGATTTATCGCTATCATTTTGGGGTTATGCTCTAGAGACGGCTGCATTCACTTTAAATAGGGCACCATCAAAATCCATTGAGACGACGCCTTATGAACTGTGGTTTGGCAAGAAACCAAAGTTATCGTTTCTTAAAGTTTGGGGCTGCGATGCTTATGTGAAAAAGCTTCAACCTGTTAAGCTCGAACCCAAATCGGAGAAGTGCGTCTTCATAGGATACCCAATGGAAACTGTTGGGTACACCTTCTATCACAGATCCGAAGGCAAAATGTTTGTTGCTAAGAATGGATCCTTTCTAGAGAAGGAGTTCCTCTCGAAAGAAGTGAGTGGGAGGAAAGTAGAACTTGATGAGGTAACTGTACCTTCTCCCTTATTGGAAAGTAGTTCATCATAGAAATCAGTTCCTGTGATTCCTACACCAATTTGTGAGGAAGCTAATGATGATGATCATGAAGCTTCAGATCAAGTTACTACCAAACCTCGTAGGTCTTCCAGAGTAAGATCCGCACCAGAGTGGTGCGGTAATCCTGTTCTGGAAGTCATGTTACTAGACCATGATGAACTTACGAACTATGAGGAAGCGATGATGAGTCCAGATTCCGTGAAATGGCTTGAGGCCACGAAATCTGAGATGGGATCCATGTATGAGAACAAAGTGTGGACTATGGTGGACTTGCCCGATGATCGGCAAGCCATAGAAAATAAATGGATCTTTAAGAAGAAGACCGACGCAGCGGTAATGTTACTGTTTACAAAGTTTGACTTGTTGCAAAAGGTTTTTGACAAGTTCAAGGAGTTGACTACGATGAGACTTTCTCACCCGTAGCGATGCTTAAGTCTGTCCGAATCATGTTAGCAATTGCTACATTTTATGATTATTAAATTTGGCAAATGGATGTCAAAACGGCATTCCTGAATGGATTTATGGAAGAAGAGTTGTATATGATGCAACCGGAAGGTTTTGTCAATCCAAAGGGTGCTAGCAAAGTGTGCAAGCTCCAGCGATCCATTTATGGACTGGTGCAAGCCTCTCGGAGTTGGAATAAACGCTTTGATAGTGTGATCAAAGCATATGGTTTTATACAGACTTTTGTAGAAGCTTGTATTTACATGAAAGTGAGTGGGAGCTCTGTAGCATTTCTTATCTTATATGTAGATGAGATATTGTTGATTGGAAATGATATATGATTTCTGGATAGCATAAAAGGGATACCTGAATAAGAGTTTTCTATGAAAAACCTTGGAGAAGCTGCTTACATATTGGGTATGAAGATCTATAGAGATATATCAAGACGCTTAATTGGACTTTCACAAAGCACATACCTTGATAAAGCTTTGAAGAAGTTCAAAATGGATCAGTCAAAGAAAGGGTTCTTGCCTGTGTTACAAGGTGTGAAGTTGAGTCAGACATAAAGCCCGACCACCGCAGAAGATAGACAGAAAATGAAAGTCATTCCCTATGCTTCAGCCATAGGTTCTATCATGTATGCAATGTTGTGTACCAGACCTGAGTATGTCTTGCTATAAGCATAGTAGGAAGGTACCAAAGTAATCCCGGAGTGGAACACTGGACAACGGTCAAGAACATCCTGAAATACCTGAAAAGGACTAAGGATATGTTTCTCATTTATGGAGGTGAAAAAGAGCTCGTCGTAAACGGTTACGTTGATGCAAGCTTTTACACTGATCCGGATGACTCTAAGTCGCAAACCAGATACGTATTTTTATTGAATGGGGGAGCTGTCAGTTGGTGCATTTCCAAGCAGAGCGTCGTGGCGGGATCTACGTGTGAAGAGGAGTACATTGCTGCTTCGGAAGCAGCGAATGAAGGAATTTGGATGAAGGAGTTCATTTCCGATCTAGGTGTCATACCTAGTGCATCGGGTCCAATGAAAATATTTTGTGACAATACTGGTGCAATTGCTTTGGCAAAGGAATCCACATTTCACAAGAGAACCAAGCACATCAAGAGACGCGTCAATTCCATCCGTCATCAAGTGTCGGAAGGGGACATAGAGATTTGCAAGATACACACGAATCTGAATGTTGCAGACCCGTTGACTAAGCCTCTTCCACGAGCGAAACACGATCAGCACCAAATCTCCGTGGGTGTTAGAATCATTACTATGTTATATAGATTATTGACTCTAGTGCAAGTGGGAGACTGAAGGAAATATGCCCTAGAGGCAATAATAAAGTTATTATTTATTTCCTTAATTCGTGATAAATGTTTATTATTCATGCTACAATTGTATTAACCGGAAACTTTGTAGATGTGTGAATACATAGACAAAACATATAGTCCCTAGTATGCCTCTACTTGACTAGCTCGTTTATCAAAGATGGTTATGTTTCCTAACCATAGACATGTGTTATCATTTGATGAGCGGGATCACAACATTAGGAGATTGATGTGATGGACATGACCCATCCGTTAGCTTAGCACCATGATAGTGTTAGTTTCATTGCTACTGTTTTCATCATGACTTATACAAGTTCCTCGGACTATGAGATTATGCAACTCCCGAATACCGGAGGAACACTTTGTGTGATACAAAATGTCAGAACGTAAATGGGTGATTATAAAGGTGCTCTACAGGTGTCTCCGAAGGTGTTTGTTGGGTTGGCATAGATTGAGATTAGGATTTGTCACTCCGTGTTTGGGAGAGGTATCTCTGGGCCCTCTCGGTAATAGTCATCACTATAAGCCTTGCAAGCATTGTGACTAATGAGTTAGTTGTAGGATGTATTATGGAACGAGTAAAGAGACTTCCCGGTAACGAGATTGAACTAGGAATTGAGATACCGACGATCGAATCTCGGGCAAGTAATGTACTGATGACAAAGGGAAGAACGTATGTTGTTATGCGGTTTGAACGATAAAGATCTTCGTAGAATATGTAGGAACCAATATGAGCATCCAGGTTCCGCTATTGCTTATTGACCGGAGACGTGTCTCGGTCATGTCTACATAGTTCTCGAACCCGTAGGGTCCGCACGCTTAACGTTCGATGACGATTGGTATTATGAGTTCATGTGATATGTTGTACCGCAGATTGTTCGGAGTCACGCATTTGATCACGGACATGACGAGGAGTCTTGAAATGGTCGAGACATAAAGATTGATATATTGGATGACTCTATTGGACAATGGAAGTGTTCCGGAGAAGTTTTAGATAAAACCGAAGTGCTAGAGGGTTACCGGAACCCCCCGGGGAACTAATGGGCCTTATTGGGCCCTAGTGGAGAGAGAGAGAGGGGCCGACCAGGGCAGGCCGCGCGTCCCCTCCCCATGAGTCATAATAGGACAAGGAAGGGGCTGGTTCCCCCGTTGCCTTCCCTCTCTCCCTCTCCTTCCTTCCCCCTCCCTTCCCATAGTTGGAAACCTACTAGGAATAGGATTTCTAGTACGAATCCTACTTGGGGCGAGCCCTACAGGGGCCGGCCGGCCTTCCCCCTTGCTCCTTTATATATTGGGGCAGGGGCACCCTAGGAGACACAAGTTGACAATTGTTTAGCCATGTGCAGTGCCCCCCTCCACAATTACACATCTCGGTCATATTGCCATAGTGCTTAGGCGAAGCCCTGCGCCGGTAACTTCATCATCACCGTCGCCATGCTGTCGTGCTGATGAAACTCTCCCTCGGCCTCAACTGGATCAAGAGTACGAGGCACGTCCCCGAACTGAACGTGTGCTGAACGCGGAGGTTTCGTACATTCGGTGCTTGGATCGGTTGGATCGCGAAGACGTTTGACTACATCAACCGCATTAACTAAATGCTTCCGCTTTCGGTCTACGAGGGTACGTGGACACACTCTCCCCTCTCGTTGCTATGCACGACATAGATAGATCTTGCGTGATCGTAGGAATTTTTTAAAATTACCGTGTTTCCCGACAAATACAATATGTGTCTCGCTACCCCTGCTGTCACTGGGTGAGGACACTTCAAGATTGAACCCATCACAAAGCACCTCTCCCATGGCAAGATAGATCAATCTAGTTGGCCAAACCAAATCAATAGATCGAAGAGAAATACAAAGCTATCTTAATCATGCATAAAAGATTTCAGAGAAGACTCAAATAATATTCATAGAAAATATGATCATAAATCCACAATTCATTGGATCTCAACAAACACACCGCAAAAGAAGAATACATCGAATAGAACTCCAAGAACATCGAGGAGAACATTGTATTGAAGATCAAAGAGAGAGAATAATCCATCTAGCTACTAGCTATGGACCCGTAGGTCTGTGGTAAACTACTCACTCATCGTCGGAAGGGCAGCAAGGTTGGTGTAGAGGACCTCCGTGATTGAACCCCCACTCCGGCAGAGTGCCTGAAAAGGCCCTAAGATGGGATCTCACGAGAACAGAAGCTTGTTGCGGCGAAAAAGTATTTTTGTGGATGCTTCTGATGTAGAGGGAATATTGGGGTATTTATAGAGCAAGAATTAGGGTTAGGGGAGTCCCGAGGGGCACACAAGCCTGGGCTTGTGGCCCTCCCATGGCTCCTATGGCCTCATCTCCAAGTCTCCTGGGTTTCTTCTGGTCCAAGAAAAATCATCGTAAAGTTTTATTCTATTTGGACTCCGTTTGGTATTGATTTTATGTAGAAGTCAAAAACAAGGAAAAACTGCAACTCACACTAGGCACTAGGTTAATAGGTTAGTTGCCAAAAATGTTATAGAATATTACCAAAATGCATTTAAAGCATCCAAGATGGATAATATAATAGCATGGAGCAATAAAAATTTATAGATACGTTGGAGATGTATCAAGCATCCCTATGCTTAATTCCTACCCGTCCTCGAGTAGGTAAATGATAAAAACAGAGTTTTTGATGTGGAATGCTACCTAACATGTATATCAGTGTAATCTTTCTTTTATGTGGCATGAATATTCAGATCCATAAGATTCAAAACAAAAGTTTAATATTGACATAAAAACAATAATACTTCAAGCATACTATTAAAGCAATTATGTCTTCACAAAATATCATGGCTAAAGAAAGTTATCCCTACAAAATCATGTAATATTGTCATGCTCTATCTTCATCACACAAAGTATAACTCATGTACTACCCGGTATTGGTCAAGAAATTGTTCCATACTTTTGATGTTCTTAAGCTTTTTCAACCTTCACGCAATACATGAGCGTGATCCATGAATATAACACTATAGGTGGAATATAAGGTGGTAGTAGACAAAAAAGGAGAAAGAAATTCTCACATAAACTAGGCAAATTAATAGGCTATGGAGATGACTATCAATTGATATCAATGTGAGTGAGTAGGGATTGCCATGCAACAGATGCACTAGAGCTATAAGTGTATGAAAGCGAAAACTAAGTGGGTGTGCATCCAACTTGCTTGCGCATGAAGACTTAGGGCACTTTGAGGAAGCCCATCATTGGAATATACAAGCGAGGTTCTATAATGAAAAATTCCCACTAGTATATCAATGTGATAAACTAGGAGACTCTCTATCATGAAGAACATGGTGCTACTTTGAAGCACAAGTGTGGAAAAGGATAGTAACATTGTTCCTTCTCTCTTTTTCTCTCATTTTGTCTTTTCTTATTTTTTTTATATTTTTTCTTTTTCTTTTCTTTTTGGGCTCTTTGGCCTCTCTTTTTATTTAAGTCCGGAGTCTCATCTCTACTTGTGGGAGAATCATAGCCTCCATCATCCTTTGCTCACATGGTACAATGCTCTAATAATGAAGTCATCACACTTTAATTTACTTACAACTCAAAAATTACAACTCAATACTTAGAACAAATATGACTCTATATGAATGCCTCAAAGCATATGAGAACAATATGACAATGATGGTGTGTGTCATAATAAAATGGAATGGTCGAAGTTGCATGACAATATATCTCGGAATGGCTATGGAAATGCCATAGTATATAGATAGGTATGGTGGTTGTTTTGAGGAAGGGTATATGGTTGGTTTAATGCACCGGTGAAAGTTGCGTGGTACTAGAGAGGCTAGCAATGGTGGAAGGGTGAGAGCGCGTATAATCCATGGACTCAGCATTAGTCATAAAGAACTCACATACTTATTGCAAAAATTTATTAGCCATCGAAGCAAATTACTAATAAGCATGCTCCTAGGGGAGAGGTTGGTAGGAGTTAACCATCGCGCTTTCCCGACCTCTACACAAAGGAATAGAATCAAGGATAAATTGTGCTCTAACTTCATCACATAACGAGAGACCATACGTGCATGCTTCGGGGATCACAAACATTAACACAAGTATTATTAATTAACCATAATAACCAATTAGTATGACTCTAATTTCACCATCTTTATATCTCAAAACAAATGCAAGTAATCAAACTTCTCATATATTCAATGATCTTCATGAAAGTTTTTATTATATCCCTCTTGAATGCCTATCATATTAGGACTAAATTCATAACCTAAACCAATTGGCATACTATTTTCAAGACTCTCAAAATAATATAAGTGAAGCATGAGATTTCATCAATTTCTATAAAATAAAACCACCAGGGTGCTCTAAAAGATATAAGTGAAGAAGCACTAGAGCAACTGACTAGCTCAAAAGATATAAGTGAAGGACGTAGAGTATTCTAATAAATTCATGATTAATGTGTGTCTCTCTCAAAAGGTGTGTACAACAAGGATGATCGTGGCAAACTAAAAAGCAAACACTCATATAATACAAGACGCTCCAAGTAAAACACATATCATGTAGTGAATAAAAATATAGCCTTAAGTAATTTTACCAATGGATTGAAGACAAAAGAGGGGATGCCATCTGGGGCATCCCCAAGCTTAGATACTTGGTTCTCCTTGAATTTTACCTTGGGGTGCCTTGGGCATCCCTAATCTTAGGCTCTTGCCACTCCTTATTCTGTAGTCCATCAAAACTTTACCCAAAACTTGAAAACGTCACAACACAAAACTCAACAGAAAACTCATAAGCTCTGTTAGTATAAAAACAAACCACCACTTTTGGTACTGTTGTGAAATCATTCTAAATTTACATTGGTGTTATACCTATTGTATTCAAACTTCTCCATGGTTCATACCCCCGATACTACCCATAGATTCATCAAAATAATTAAACAACACAAGGAAAATAGAATCTGTCAAAAACAGAACATTCTGTAGTAATATGGATACTTCGTATACCTATGTAATAACAAACATTATGCAAAATTAGGAAAACTTAGGAAATTTGTATATCAATCTTTTGTACAAAAATCAGATCAAAATGAAGCTTCTGTTATTTTTTAAAATTCTGGCAATGAGTGCAAAAGTTTCTGTTTTTCAGCAAGATCAAATTAACTATCACCATAGATCATACCAAAGGTCTTACTTGGATCAAGCACTAATTAAAACACTAAAACATAATTACTATGGAAGTTATATTGTGTATTTATTCAAAAATAGAATCAAAAACAAAAAAAGAACAAAATAAGATTGGGTTGCCTCCCAACAAACGATATTGTTTAACGCCCCTAGCCAGGCATATTGCAATAGATCTAGGTGTTGTCATCTTTGGTATTTAATCCATAAGTAGCCCTCATAATAGATTCATGTGGCAACTTAATTTTATTTATTGGAAAGTGTTCCAGGCCCTTACTTAATAGAAATTGAAATCTAATGGTTCCTTCTTTTCATTTCAATAATTGCACCAATCGTTCTAAGAAAGGTCTACCAAGAATAATAGGACATGTAGGATTGCAATCTATATCAAGCACAATAAAATATATAGGCACATAATTCCTATTTGCAACAATAAGAAAACATTAATCCTTCCAATAGGTGTCTTAATAGAGGAATCCGCTAGATGCAAATTCAAAGAGCAATCATCAAATTCATGGAAACCTAACACATCACACAAAGTTTTTGGAATAGTTGAAACACTAGCACCCAAATCACATAAAGCATAACACTCTTAATCTTTAATCTTAATCTTTATAGTAGGTTCCCACTCATCATAAATCTTTCTAGGGATTGAAACTTCTAGCTCAAGTTTTTCTTCAAAACATTTCATCATAGCATCAATGATATGTTTTGTAAAAGCCTTATTTTGATTATAAGCATGGGGTGAATTAAGAATGGATTGCAACAAGGAAATACAATAAATCAAATATAAATTATCATGATTAAAGTCCTTGAAATCCAAAAGAGTGGGTTCATCTCTACTTATGTTTTGACCTCTCCAATCCCACTTTTATCAAAATTTTCATTAAGATCATCACCCTCCAAATAATTGGGACACCTTCTAGCTAAATTTGACTCATCTCCAGTACATCTTGATCAAGTTTTATATTGGCAAACAAAGATTCAATAGGAGTCACACCAATTAGTTTAAGATCTTCATCATTATTATCACAAAAACTAGAAGAACATGCTTTTACAAACAAATCTCTCTTAGCACTCATCCTAGCGGGTCTTTCTTTACTTTCATTAATAGAGATTCTAATAGTTTTTAAAGACTCGTTAATATGATGCCTGGGTGGCATACATCTAATCTTCAAAGAATCAATCTCAAGAGAAATCTTATCAACGTTTCTAGCCAAATCAAAAACTTTAAGCAATTTTTCTTCTACCATAGCATTGAAAACCTTTTGAAGTTTACAAAATCTTTAATATTATTCTCAAGATCAGAAGGTATATTATTATAATTTCCATAGGAATTGTTGTAGGAATTACCATAATTATTAGGAAACGGCCTAGGATCAAAATTGCCTCTATACACGTTATTACCAAAATTGTTCCTACCAACAAAATTCACATCCATAGATTCCTTATTATTTTCAATCAAGGTAGACAAAAGAATATCATTAGGATCAATAGGAGTATTCTTACTAGCACAAGTTCATCCATCTTTCCACTCAAAGTATTAATTTCTTCAATCGCATGCACTTTTTTACTAGTGGAAGATCTTTCGGTATGCCATTGAGAGTAATTTGCCATAATATTATCTAGGAGTTTAGTAGCTTCTCCTAATGTGATTTCCATGAAAGTTCCACCCGCGGTAGAATCTAAAAGATTTCTAGATGCAAAATTCAATCCAGCATAACTTTTTTGTATGATCGTCCATAAACTTAAACCATGAGTAGGGCAATTTCTTATCATCAATTTCATCCTCTACCAAGATTGTGCAACATGTTCATGATCAAGTTGCTTAAAATTCATTATATCCTTCCTAAGGGAGATGATCTTAGTGGGCGGAAAAGCATCTTTACACTTGTTCCATGACTCAATACTATTTTTAGGCAAAGATGAAAACCAAGTTTTAGCATGATCTCGTAGTGAGAACGGAAATAGTTTCAATTTAAAAATATCATTATCCACATATTTTTTCTTTTGCATATCACATAATTCAACAAAAGTGTTTAGATGGGATGCCACGTCTTCATTAGGGCTGCTAGAAAATTGTTCTTTCATAACAAGATTCAACAAAGTGACATTAATTTCATAAGATTCCGCACTAGTGGCGGGAGCAATTGGAGCACTATAAAATCATTATTATTAGTGTTGGTAAAGTCACACAACTTAGTATTTTCTTGAGACATCGTGACAACGCAAGCAATCTAGCACACAAGAAAACAAAAAAGGCAAATGGAAAGAAGGCGAATAAAAGGGCAATTTTTGTGTTTTTCTGAAAACATTTTAGAACTGGGGGAGAGGAAAATGAGAGGCAAATGGCAAATAATGTAAATGCAAGACATGAGAGTTTATGATAGGTACTTGGTAGGCTTGATGTGTATCCTCCCCGACAACGGCGCTAGAAATTCTTCCTGCTACTTCTTGAGCTTGCGTTATTATTTCCTTTGAAGAGGAAAGGGTGATGTAGCAAAGTAGAGATAAGTATTTCCCTCAGTTAAGAACCAAGGTATCAATCCAGTAGGAGGAACAAGCAAGTATCCAATAGATGCACCTGCACAAACTAACAAACACTTGCACACAACGCGAAAAAGGGGTTGTCAATCCCTTCACAGTCACTTGCAAGAGTGAAATCTAATAGAGATAGATATAAAAGATAAATAAAAGGCAAAATAAAGTAAAGGTCAATAAATTGCAGCCAGGTATTTTTGGGTTTTTGGTATTATATATCTGAAAGGAATATCATGGAAAATAGACTGGGGGTCATAGGTTTCACTAGAGGCTTCTCCCTTGAAAGAAAACATACGGTGGGTGAACAAATTACTATTGATCAATTGATAGAAAAGTGCATAGTTATGAGGATATCTAAGGCAATGATCATGAATATAGGCATCACGTCCGTGACAAGTAGACCGAAGCGATTCTACATCTACTACTATTACTCCACACGTCGACCGACTCCCGCCTGCATCTAGAGTATTAAGTTCAAAAGAACAGAGTAACACATTAAGAAAGATGACATGATATAGAGGGATAAGCTCAAGCAATATGATATAAACCCCATATTTTTATCATTAATGGCAACAATACAATACGTGCCTCCCTACCCCTGTTGTCACTCGGTGAGGACACCGCAAGATTGAACCCATCACAAAGCACCTCTCCCATGGCAAGATAGATCAATCTAGTTGGCCAAACCAAATCAATAGATCGGAGAGAAATACAAAGCTATCTCAATCATGCATGAAAGAGTTTAGAGAAGACAAATAATATTCATACATAATCTCGTCATAAATCCACAATTCATCGGATCTCAACAAACACACCGCAAAAGAAGATTACATCAAATAGAACTCCAAGAACATCGAGGAGAACATTGTATTGAAGATCAAAGAGAGAGAAGAAGCCATCTAGCTACTAGCTATGGACCTGTAGGTCTATGGTAAACTACTCACACATCATCGGAAGGGAAACAAGGTTGGTGTAGAGGCACCCCGTGATTGAATCCCCCTCCAGCAGAGTGCCAGAAAAGGCCCCAAGATGGGATCTCACAAGAACAGAAGCTGCCGGCAGCGGAAAAGTATTTTTGTGGATGCTTCTGCTGCAGAGGGAATATTTGCGTATTTATAGAGCAAGAATTAGGGTTAGGGGTGTCTCGAGGGCCCCACAAGCCTGCCCCCCCTAGGGCGCAGTGTTAGGGCTTGTGGCCCTCTTGTGTCTCCTCTGGCCTCCTCTCCAAGTCTCTTGGGTTTCTTCTGGTCCAAGAAAAATCATCATGAAGTTTTATTCCGTTTGGACTCTGTTTGATATTGATTTTCTATAAAAGTCAAAAACAACGGAAAAGTATTTTTGTGGACATTTCTGATGTAGAGGGAATATTTGGGTATTTATAGAGCAAAAATTAGGGTTAGGGGAGTCCTGAGGGGCCCACAAGCCCCCCCCCTAGGGCACGGCCTCAGGGCTTGTGGCCCTCATGTGTCTCCTCTGGCCTCCTCTCCAAGTTTCTTGGGTTTCTTCTGGTCCAAGAAAAATCATTGTAAAGTTTTATTCCATTTGGACTCCATTTGATATTGATTTTTTGTAAAAGTCAAAAACAAGGAAAAAACAACAACTGGCACTCGGCACTAGGTTAATAGGTTAGTCCGAAAAATGATATAAAATAGTACCAAAATGCATATAAAGCATCCAAGATGAATAATATAATAGCAACAACAACAACAACAACAACAATAGCGAAGCCTTTAGTCCCAAACAAGTTGGGGTAGGCTAGAGGTAAAACCCATAAGATCTCTGTAAGTGCATCTAGTGCCCCTTAGTGATTTTGGTGTATTGAAGACTTATAGGTTAAGGGACTAATGTGTTTATGAGTGTACACAGGTCTATAAGTCTATGAGGAGTTTGATATTTACAGAGAAAGTCGACACCTAAAAATGAATATCTTCGACTAAAGATTTTGGTATTCCTGAAGACTTTCATGAAGACTTTGAAAGTGAAGAAATTGGTGTGTCCGTGAAGACTTGATATTCATGCAAGTAATATGAAGCTTGAAGACTTTCGTTTTCATAGTTTTGTTTTTCTCTTTCATGAGTCATAGGAAACACCGTACTGTTAAAGGGGGTCGAGGAAATACTAAGGAAAAATTTCCATGTGATGCTCAACTCAAAATCCTACACCTACCAATCCTTGAGTGAAGCCATTGGAAATCTCATACAGCTTCACTCAACTTCTTGATGGATGAGACGAAGTTCTTCAGTCACGAGAATTTGTTCGACCGAGGAGTTAGGAATTCGCCAAAGGCGGATTGCCTACACAAGGAGGAACAGGATAGCCCCGAGGAATTTGAGAGTCAAATTTCCGACCGTTCTTGTGCTACTGCCACCTGTCCCAAAATATCTTATCCACATAACGGTCATATCATTGAAGGGCATTTATGTCTTATCATGTCGGGCTGCTCCTAGGCTATAAATAGCCGCCCCTACAACCACTAGCTGGTTGGTTGCTCCGAGAGAAACCGACACTTGTCATTTGAGAGCAACCAATCCTCCGAGGACTTTGGCGAAAATCATCGAGTGAGGAAAATCCAAACCCAAACACCCACAAACCCAAAGTGATTGAGCATCATCAAGAGATTGATCTGCGTGGATCCGACGCTTGTTACCTTTGAAGATCGTGCTTCTTCCGACGGTTAGGCGTCATGGTCTAGAGCATCCAAGAGGAATTGTGGATCGCCGAGTGATCGAAGTCTGTGAAGGTTTGGAAGTCGCTGAAGACTTACCACGAGTGATTGGACGAGGTCATGTGACCTTAGTTCAAGGAGAATACGGTGAGGACTTGGTGTCTGAGCTGCGTGCTCGGCCGATCGGGTGTCCGGACTGTGTGTCCTCGAGTTTAAATACTCACCGCTCCAACCAGACGTACAACTGAGACAAGAGTTGGAACTGGTCTACCAAATCATTGTCTTCACCAACCTTACTGGTTCTATTTCCTGAACTCTTTCATTTCCTCATTACTGTGTTGAGTGATTGTTCATATCTGTGTTTGAAGACTTTGACTGAAGACTTTCTCAATTTCCTCAGTTCAATTTCTTCAGTCTGTTTGTCTTCATCTTGTGTTATCCTGTGTTTATGCTTTCTGTACTCTTTGTTTGTCTTCATTTCATCATGATGACTATGTGTGTATTCTGTTATGCTTACTTCTGAGTACTTATTCCGCTGCAAGTAGTTTTTCGCTAAGGAATTTCCTCACCGGCAAATTCCTCAGTGAAGAATTCATAAAAATCGCCTATTCACCCCACTCTAGTCGATATAACACACTTTCAATCTCTCAACCAACTCATGGCTCTGGCACATGGATAGCAAGCTTCCACGCACCCCTGTCCATAGCTAGCTCTTCGTTGATACTCCAATCCTTCAGGTCTCTCTTAACGGACTCCTCCCATGTAAAATTCGGTCTACCCCGCCCTCTCTTGATATTCTCCATGCGCTTTAGCCGCTCGCTATGCAATCGGAGCTTCGAGGCTCGCTAAATATGCCCAAAGCATCTCAGACGATGTTGGACAAGATTTTCTTCAATTGGTGCTACCCCAAATCTATCTCGTATATCATCATTCCGGACTCAATCCTTCCTCATGTGGCCACACATCCATCTCAACATACGCATCTCCGCCACACCTAACTATTGAACATGTCACCGTTTAGTCGGCCAACACTCAGTGCCATACAACATTGCGGGTCGAACTGATGTCATGTAGAACTTGCCTTTTAGCTTTTGTGGCACTCTCTTGTCACAGAGAATGCCAGAAGCTTGGCGCCACTTCATCCATCTGGCTTTGATTCGATTGTTCACATCTTCATCAATACCCCAATCCTCGTGCAGCATTGACCCCAAATATCGAAAGGTGTCCTTCTGAGGTACCACCTGGCCATCAAGGCTAACCTCCTCCTCCTCACACATAGTAGTACTGAAACCACACATCATGTACTCGGTTTTAGTTCTACTAAGCCTAAACCCTTTCGATTCCAAGGTTTGTCTCCATAGCTCTAACCTCCTATTTACCCCCGTCTGACTATCGTCAACTAGCACCAAATAATCCTCACACCATGGGATATCTCCTTGTATATCCCTTGTGACCTCATCCATCACCAATGCAAAAAAGATAAGGGCTCAAAGATGACCCTGATGTAGTCCTATCTTAATTGGGAAGTCATCAGTGTCGACATCACTTGTTCGAACACTTGTCACAACTTTATCGTACATGTCCTTGATGAGGGTAATGTACTTTGTTGGGACTTTGTGTTTCTCCAAGACCCACCACATGACTTTACCCGATATCTTATCATAGGCCTTCTCCAAGTCAATGAACACCATATGCAAGTCCTTAGTTTGCTCCCTATATCTCTCCATAAGTTTTCACACCAAGAAAATGTCTTTCATGGTCGACCTCCTAGGCATGAAACCAAACATATTTTTGTCACGTTTGTCATTCTTCTTAAGCGGTGCTCAATGACTCTCTCCCATAGCTTCATTGTATGGCTCATCAGCTTAATTCCATAGTAATTAGTACAACTCCGAACATCCCCCTTGTTCTTGAAGATTGGTACTAATATACTCCGTCTCCATTCTTCTGGCATCTTGTTTGCTCGAAAAATGAGGTTGAAAAGATTGATTAGCCATACTATCGCTATGTCCCTGAGCCCTTTCCACACCTCAATGGGGATACAATCAGGGCCCATCGCCTTGCCTCCTTACATCCTTTTTAAACCCTCCTTGACTTCAGACTCCTGGATTCTCCACACAAAACGCATGATGGTCCCATCAAAGGAGTCGTCCAGTTCAATGGTAGAACTCTCATTCTCCCCATCGAACAACTTGTCAAAGTACTCTCGCCATCTATGTTTAATCTCCTTGTCCTTCACCAAGAGTTTGCCTGCTCCGTCCTTGATGCATTTGACTTGGCCAATATCCGTCATCTTCCTCTCTTGGATCTTGGCCATCTTATAGATGTCCCTTTCGCCTTCCTTCGTGCCTAACCGTTGGTAGAGGTCCTCACAAGCCCGACCCCTTTCTTCACTAATAGCGCGCTTTCCGGCCTTCTTCGCCATCTTGTACTTCTCTATGTTGTCTGCACTCCTATCCAGGTATAGGCACCTGAAGCAATATTTCTTCTCTTTAATCGCCTTCTGGACATCATCATTCCACCACCAGGTATCCTTATCTTTGCTTCTCCTTCCCCTGGACACTCTAAACTCCTCCGAGGCCACCTTACGAATGCAAGTCGCCATCTTCGTCCACACATTGCCCACGTCCCCTCCTTCCTCCGAAGGGCCCTCCTTAATGACACTCTCCTTGAACGCTTGAGCTACCCCCCTTCAGCTTCCACCACTTTGTTCTACGACTTTGGCAGGCTTATCCCGCTGGACACGAATTTGAAAGCGGAAGTCAGCAACCACCAGCTTATGCTGGGGTACAATACTCTCTCCAGGTATCACCTTACATTCTTGACACGCACGCCTATCTTCTATTCTCGAGAGGATGAAATCGGTTCGGCTAGAGTGTTGGTTGATACGTCTCCAACGTATCTATAATTTATGAAGTATTCATGCTAATATATTATCATTCTTGGATGCTTTACAATCATTTTATAGCAACTTTATATCATTTTTTGGGAATAACCTATTGACCCAGTGCCCTGTGCCAGTTGCTGTTTTTTGCTTGTTTTTTACATCGTAGGAAATCAATATCAAACAGAGTCCAAACACTGCGTAACTCCTGGAGGATTTTTATGGACCAGAACAATCAGGATGGGCCAGAGCAGCACCTGGGGGGGGGCGAGGGGGCACAACCTGCCAGGGCGCGCCAGGGCCCCCTGGCGTGCCCAGGTGGGTTGTGCCCACCTCGGTGGCCTCTTGTACCCCTTCTTTGCACTATAACTTTCCAAATATTCCAAAACCCTTTGGGGTAGCCCTAGATCAGAAGTTCCGCCACTACAAGGCCTCTGTATCCACGAGATCCAGTCTAGACCCCGTTCCGGCACTGAGGGAGTTCTAGACTAGGGGGTGTCTGGACAGCCGGACTATCATTATCCGCCGGACTCCAAGACTACGAAGATACAAGATTGAAGACTCCGGTTCGTGTCTGGATGGGACTTTCCTTGGCGTGGAAGGCAAGCTTGGCAATACGGATATGTAGATCTCCTACCATTGTAACCGACTCTGTGTAACCCTAGCCTCCTCCGGTGTCTATATAAACCGGAGGGCTTTAGTCCGTAGGACAACATACATTACAACAATCATACCATAGGCTAGCTTCTAGGGTTTAGCCTCCTTGATCTCGTGGTAGATCTACTCTTGTACTACCCATATCATCAATATTAATCAAGCAGGACGTAGGGTTTTACCTCCATCGAGAGGGCCCGAACCTGGGTAAAACATTGTGTCCCTTGTCTCCTGTTACCATCCGCGTAGACGCACAGTTCGGGACCCCCTACCCGAGATCCGCCGGTTTTGACATCGACATTGGTGCTTTCATTGAGAGTTCCTCTGTGTCGTCACCGATAGAGCGGATGCCTCCACCCGTCTTCAAAGACGGCGTTTTCGCCGGAGGGGCCTTGGCCGCCGGCCAAACTATCCGGCTTGGTGGTTTTCTCATGACCGCCTGTCCGGCCGCCGCTTCGGCAATGACTTCTCAAGTCGTCGGAAGCAATCTTCGCGTCAGCCCTAAAGCTGCCGAACAGTTGCATCCAATAGAGCTCTCGTTTGTTAACGAGCTCTTGGATCGCATCGCCGCCCTGGGAGTCGCTACGGACTACAATCAGATTGGGCTTAAAACCGATCTGAGAGAGATTAACTCTCCCCAGGCCACCCACCACGTCGCAGTGGTAGAGGAGCGATACGGCAATTCCTTGCCTGTACTGAGAACTATTCGCGTCCGGATTCCCGAACCCTCCATGTCGGATTCCCACGGAGGGACGGACTTCGATCGAGCATTGAACTTAAAATCATGCATCGCCACGGACTCTCTGGATTGTGTCCAGCAAACCAAGCTTCCGAATTCGGAAACCCCTCGGCCTTCGAGCCCCAAGATGGACAGGAATCCGGATTTTAGTCCACCCACCCACCCAGACATATGTGATCTATCTCTAATATGGCAAGAGCCTTCAGAAACAGTACATCATTACTGGGCCAGATTCCTCCTGGTTATGGACAGGATAAAGGACTGCCGAGAGGAAAACGCAATCTCAATCTTCTGCAATAACTGCACGGACAAGGGAATCCTAAACGCCATTGATCATCGCAGAATTACGCGCTTCACCGATCTGGCGTCCATAGTACAAAAGTACTGTGCGATGGAGAGTTTCCGGAATACTGAAAATCAATTTTGGGATAATCCGGCCCCAAACCCAGTCCGCAGTAAAAGGGCACCTTACACTCAGGCCCCAGATGCAAAAACGAAAAAAATAGAAACCCAATAAGGGAAACGGAACCGTACTGGAGGGATGGCTCAATGGACCCTGTAAACTTCATAGTACAGAGGGAGCCGTCCCAACACATAGCCTTCGAGCATGTTGGATATTACGGCAGGTGGCCAAAAGTGGCGAGGAACTTCTAGCTCCGGGAAACCACTCCAACAATACCAGCACGGTATCAACAGTCTTCGAGACCTTCGCATCAAACAATATGCGAAAGTGAACAATCCGGAGACTCGCCGAAGTCTACCAAGTAGCAACAGCAAATCCATGGAGTGACACAGCTATTACCTTCAACGCCAGCGACGAGCCTAAATTCGAACAACGAGCACCAACAGACTGGTACTTACTCCCATAGTGGACGGCTTTTCGATGACAAAAGTCCTCATGGATGGCGGCGCGGACTAAACCTCATTTACGAGGAAACTCTGCGAAAAATGGAAATCGATTGGAGCCGTATTGAGCGAAGCAGCACAACCTTTAGAGGAATAATCCCTAGCCGGGAAGCGCGCTACACCGGAAAAATCACACTCGATGTGGTGTTCGGCTCTCTGGACAATTACAGATCCGAAGAAGTCACGTTCCAGGTGGCCCCGTTCAGCAGCAGGTATCACGCCATATTAGGACGAGAGGCATTCACAATTTTTCAAGCAGTACCTCATTACAGGTACATGAAGCTCAAAATGCCTGGGCCCAGCGGAATAGTCACTCTCGGTAGTGATCCGGACATAGCACTCCGCGCCGAAAACAAGACAGCCGCACTAGCCCTCGAGGCACTATCCGAAGCCTTAGCGGCAGAAGAACTCACCGCGCTGCGCTCTACGGTGAACAGGGACTACGTGATACTTGATAAAAGATCTAAGTCCACCTCCTTCAAACCAGCAGATGAAATAATAAAATTCCAGGTCCATCCAACGGACCCAGCAAAGACGGCCTCCATTGGGGCACAATCAACCCAAGTAGACGCCGCACTACGCGAATTCCTTCGGGAAAATTGGGATATCTTCGCCTGGCATCCTTCGGACATGCCCGGAATCCCATGCAGGTTGGCAGAACACAGCCTAAACATCCTAAAAGGATTTAAGCCAGTCAAACAGGCTCTTCGACGATTTTCCGAACCCAAAAGACAGGCAATGGGAGAAGAGCTAGCCAAACTACTAGAAGCCGGATTCATTAGAGATATCAAACATCCGGACTTGCTAGCAAATCTGGTGATGGTACCAAAGAAGGATAAATCCTGGCGCCTTTGTGTCGATTTTAAAGACCTCAATAAGGCTTGCCCAAAGGATCCCTTGCCTCTCCCCCGCATCGATCAAATTATCGATGCTACAGCAGGGCACGATTCGTTGTGCTTCCTGGACGCATACTCTGGCTATCATCAAATCAAGATGGCCGAAGCAGACCAAGCCACAACGGCATTCATCACTCCATATGGACCATTCTGCTTCAACACGGTGCCCTTCGGACTTAAAAATGCCGGCACAACATATCAGCGCATGATTCAAACATGTCTGGCCACCCAGATCGGCAAAACAGTCGAGGCATACGTACACGACGTAGTCGTCAAAACAAAACACGTCGAAACTCTAGTAGACGATTTGAGGCTCACATTCGACAACCTCAGAGCATATGACATCAAGTTGAATCCGGAAAAATGCGTTTTGGCGCATCACCGGAAAGCTGCTGGGTTTCATTGTATCCGTAGAGGAATTGAAGCAAATCCGGCTAAAATCCGAGCTCACACGCTTGGATATTCCAAAAGACCTCAAACAAATACAAAATTAACAGATGCGTGGCAGCCTTAAGCCGCTTTTATCTCCGTTTAGGAGAAAAGGCGTTGCCCTCTATCGCCTCCTCAAAGCATCAACACTTTGAGTGGACGGATGCCGCCACTGCTGGACTCGAAGAAATAAAGGCCATATTGGCAACAAATCCGGTCCTGGCTGCGCCCACTCTGGGCGAACCAATGTTGTTATACATCGCAGCAACGCATCAAGTTGTAAGCGCGGTCCTCGTCGTCGAACGAGTGACAGAAGGGCATAAATTCCCTCTTCAAAAACCAGTGTATTATGTATCCACTGTGTTAACCCCCTGCAAATCCCGTTACCCGCACTATCAGAAGATAGCATATGCGGTGTTCATGGCGTCCCGGAAACTCCGGCACTACTTTCAAGAGTGTTCGATAACAGTGGCCTCTGAAGTACCACTCAATGACATTATAAATAACCGCGACGTAACGGGCAGGATTGCAAAATGGGCCATTGAGCTCTTACCATTTGATATAACTTATAAACCTCGACGAGCTATAAAGTCACAAGTTTTGGCTGACTTCGTCGCCGAATGGACTGAAGCCGAACTCCCTAAAGAGTACGGCGCAAACTCCAATTGGACTATGCATTTCGACGGCTCTAAAATGTTGGCCGGACTGGGGGCTGGCGTCGTATTGACGTCCCCAACCGAAGATTCAGTCCAGTACGTACTTCAAATAATGTACACGGACTCCAACAACGCAGCCGAATACGAGGCCCTGTTACATGGCCTCCGGATGGCAGTCTCCATGGGCATTCAACGCCTAGAGGTGCACGGGGATTCAAACCTTGCAATATCCCAAATAAACGGAGACTTTGACGCCGAGGATCCGAAAATGGCAGCATATCGCAACGCTGTCCTAAAAATGTCAGCTCGGTTTGAAGGACTTGAATTCCATCACATAGCCCGAGATAATAACCAAGCGGCCGACATACTGGCACGCATCGGTGCGAAACGTGATGCTGTCCCTCCAAATATCTTCCTGGAACGGCTCTTCAAGCCATCCGTACTATGGGAAGAGGAGCCCGGTAGCGACAAACCGGAAAAAACCGCTGTCGGTGTCAAAACCGGCGGATCTCGGGTAGGGGGTCCCGAACTGTGCGTCTAGGCAGATGGTAACAGGAGACGAGGGACACAATGTTTTTACCCAGGTTCAGGCCCTCTCGATGGAGGTAATACCCTATGTCCTGCTTGATTAATATTGATGATATGGGTAGTACAAGAGTAGATCTACCACGAGATCAATGAGGCTAAACCCTAGAAGCTAGCCTATGGTATGATTGTTGAGATGTAATGTTGTGTCCTACGGACTAAAGCCCTCCGGTTTATAGAGACACCGGAGAGGCTAGGGTTACACAGAGTCGGTAACAATTGTAGGAGATCTACATATCCGTATTTCCAAGCTTGCCTTCCACGCCAAGTAAAGTACCTTCCGGACACGAGCCGGAGTCTTCAATCTTCTATCTTCGTAGTCTGGGAGTCCGGCGGATATTGATAGTCCGGCTATCCGGACACCCCCTAGTCCAGGACTCCCTCAGTAGCCCCTGAACCAGTCTTCAATGACGATAAGTCCAGCGTGCACAATGTTCGGCATTGCAAGGCGGGTTCCTCCCTTGAATAATCCGGAGAAGATAATGAACACCAGGATAGTGTCCGTCTCTGCAAAATAATTTCCACATTCCAACATAGAGAGAATAAAACATATACACCGATCCAATCTGCTGATGTATTATGCGGCATGACATCACACCGGTACCAAGCCCTTGTTTGAATTACTGTACCACTTCGGCACGTTTAGCGAAGTGGTTTCCTTGGCACGTCCTGTCAAAGCAGAGATCGTGTTCCCCTTTTTCCGGGATTCTCATCAATACGTGCGTGGGTTCAGCTTGCAGTCTCCGTCTGACGGGGTAAGTGATTCGACCCCATTACGAGACACTTGTAGTAATTAGATTGACTCTAGCGAGGTTTTTAATCTGCCTCTTCCTTTGACAGGAATGGATGGAGAAGGCCGAGCTGCTTATCAGCCCGGCTCCCATGCCAGAAGAACCAGTGAATGCCCATTTAGCAAGGCTGCTGGTTCCGGCACCGTACGTGGTGCCGGAGAAGAAGGCCAAGAAGGTGTCCGCGGGGATTCGAAAGAGTTCCCGCAATCAAGCGTCTGACGACGACGAAGACTCCTCCCCCGAAGACGAGGAGGAGGAGGAGGAGGAGTACTCTCTCCCGGAGGAGGGAGAGAAGAAGAGGAAGGCCTCCCCAATCGGGGCGGCCGAAGGATCCAAGAGGGGGAGAACCATCTCCCCGGACAGTTTTGCCAACATCAGTGTTGGCAAGGAAGAGCGGCCTCCAAGGGCCCGGCGTCCGGCAAGATCGTAAGTATCCGGATCATTCATATGCCGCATTATAGTATGTCATGCAGCGTCCTTCTAATGCCGCATTGTTTCTTTAGTCCGGCCGGTGACGACTTTCCCGACTCGATGAGCGGGTCGTTGGCGTCGTCGGATGTAAATTCCATCCCGACTGCCTCTACCCCACGCGCCGAGGACAACGAGGCGGAATCCCATAGGGGGACGCGCCAGGAGGAGGCTCCGGAGGTGCCGTCAGGCAGCCTCCCGGACTTTGTGCCGGACTCTACTCCGGAACCCGTAGCGGTTCCAGAGTCCGGCGAGCAGCCCCCTCGAAGGAGGGGCAGGACCGTGACGCCGGCGGCCTCCGTCCCAACCGAGGCACGGACAACTTCCGGAGGCGCTCAAAGGCGCCTCCATCGAGGAAGAACACCGCACTCTCATGAGTGCGGTGATTGAGAAGGTCCAGCTCGCCAAGGGCGGGCTGACCGAAGCCTGCAACAGCCTTCTAACAGGCTTTGAGGTAAGAAGGTTAAAGTTAAGTAATATGATACCGCATAGACAGTAGCCCCTGATGCTTAGTCCGGTGTTCAGAAAGAAAAGCCGGACTAAGGATCTTTAACAAGATGTATGCAGGGTTTCTAAAATATGTCAATATGGGTTTGCAGGCTGCGTTGTTGACCTCTGCCGCATTAACGGCGGAGGTCGAGGCGCTGAAGAAGGACCTTGAGCGGTCGGAGCAAGAGCTCGGCCATGCCAAGAGGCAGCTCAAGGACAAAGAAGGTGAATAACACCACTTTAAATATGCACCTTACAGAAAAGGGTTTTGGTTGCAAACAAGATTAACAAGGATAATATGTGCGATGCAGGGGCCACTAACGAGGTGGCAGCCCTGAAGGATGCCATGTCCATGGCCGAACGCAATGCGGCCACGGAACGGACTAAGCGAGAAAAGCAAGTGGCGCTGGTGGCGGAAGTTCGGCAAGAGCTCCAGGCTCTCATGAAAAAGAATGAGAGTTTGCAGCGTGACTCCAAGACTCGAGAGTCCGAGTTTGCCTCGGCTCTCGATAGGGCCGAGTCCGCCAAGGCCGAGGCTCAGAGGGCCCATATGGAAATAGAGGACATGAAGAAGATAGTAGCGAGTAAGGCGTTTTTCATGCAGAGCAAGCATGTTAATGTAAATTTCCGGATACTTACCCGAATTCGGAGCTCTCCAGGGGCATTTGCAGATCTTCCGCGTAGTGCGTCTGATGCTGCTGCGTTCTACCGTGGCGAGGAGGGGAGCTCAGCGGAGAAGGTCTTCTGGTCTCAGTACGCTGAGGCCGGCCATCCGTTGCCCCCAAGCGACCAGCTGAAGCAGCTGGTCGAACTCCACAAGGTAGCTGAGGAGGCCATGAAGGGCCTCACAGTCCGGCTGTGGCCTGGGCGGGCCATGCCTGGCAGCTACTTTGGCCTAGTGCGGCGGCTAGTTGATGCATGCCCAAGGCTCGATGTGATCAAGCGATCCTCCTGCATTGAAGGCGCTTGTCGAGCCCTTGCCCGCATAAAGGTGCAATGGGGCAAGCTGGATGCGGAGAAGCTTCTCACGGATCCGCCGCCGGGCAAGGAGCACCGTCGCCGGGCGATATTATAAAGTTGTCTGAAGGGAGCCCACGATATCGCGGATGAGTGTCCCTTAATGTAATCCTTGAGTGAACTTCGTTGTGTGTTTATCCTCAGTCGCGAAAACTTCGTTTATATGCGCTATGAGCAACGCTTTGTTTAATTTAAAATATTACCTTCATGCGGCCGTTTGTTAAATCGAGAGATGGCAAGTCGTTGGCTTCAGCCCCAAGCCACGAGTCTTTGGGGTGTTCGTGATAAACTTGAGCACTCTTGTTCCCATCTTTGGGTCCAACTAGGGAGGCGCTCAACACGACGAACAAGGCGTCCGGACTTATAATGCTTGAACACTCTCACTTAGCCATAGAATTCTATAATTTTAAATTTCGGCGAAGCCCCTGGTATTCGGAAGACCGAATCCGGGGCGCTATCCACGCCTTCGGGACATCATCCGAACTTTGCTCGAGCGGCATGAGTCTTTAGGGACCCGAAAAGACCTCTCGAACAGCGACCAGTCTCTCGCCTTATCATGCCAGTCAGTTTTAGCTTTCTCCACTGAGGCGTTAACCCGGCTAAACCGGGGCGCAATCGCAGTGGTTCTCCTAGTGCTACCTTAGCCGACGGAACGGAACGTAAGGCACCAAAACATAGGAGCCGGGCAAACCCAACCATTGACCCAAGACATGATTCGGAGCTGATTCATATAATGCTATAAGTTCGGGGTGCCGCACTTGTGAAAGTGTTCGGACTTAATCACACCGTAATATGGGGAAATGAAGCCCTCAGGTATTCGGCCGTACCAAAGTGTACGGGTGCAATATGTCATATAGTGAACATTTGTAAAGGATAACGAATTGCCATGAAAAGGTAATAAACTTGCAAAAGGGAAGTGTTGCGTTATTTATGATGTAAGATCTGCTAATAAAGCGGACTGATACAAATAGTGCGGTAAGCAAGGGATTCGGACTAAATTAACATGTCCCCCTCCAGGGATAAGCTGCAGACTTGGTGTATGTAATTGAATTTAATGCTCGTAATGGAGACCACCTGAGTGTTCGTCGCAGCCTTCTTTAATCCCTGACTGTTGTATCGTGAGTTCGGCAAGTTCGCCGTTGGGCAGGGCTTCTATTTGGTAGAGTCCTGCATATATAAAAAGAAAAGATAAAAAATAACACCAAGGGGGGCGCTAGCACGAGCCCCTGGTGCGGTCGAGCCGCACTCTTCAATCCTTGAGGTTAAGCCCCTCCCCTGCGCCAATGGTATCTCCAAAGCGTAATGATGTACGCGGAGTGTTATTCTTGTGATCATACACGGGCGAGGGTGGGGGCCGCATTACTCTGGCGATGCTCGATCGCGCCAGTGGTCTTAGTTAGTGTTGCTCGGCGCGCTTTAATGTGTCCGGATTTTTAGTTGCGGACTAGAGAGTTGTCGAGAAGGCTGCTCAGATTCCGCCGCGAGAGCAGTATGTTCCTCCGTTCGGAGGGCGTTCCGTATTCCCATTGACCGTAATGACTCCACGAGGGCCCGCATCTTGAGCTTTAGGTATGCATAATGCGGCACCGCGTTGAATTTTACAAGCGCTGTGCGTCCGAAAGCAGGCATGATAGCCGCTTCGGAATGGGACTATATCGAAGATTAACTCTTTGCTTCGAAATTATCCGGGATCCGAAGACCACTTCGGTGTGACAGAGCACATGCATAGCTTGGCTTCCACACAGGATGACACCTTTAAAGGTTGTCTTAGTAGGTTTGATCTGGATGGGTCTATGCCCATTTTGCGCACTGTGTCCTGATAAAGCAGGTTCAGGCTGCTGCCGCCGTCCATCAGGACTCTTGTGAGGTGAAATCCATCGACGATTGGGTCTAAGACCAATGCGGCGAATCCGCCATGGCGTATGCTGGTCGGATGCTCTCGTCGATCAAAAGTGATCGGACAGGAGGACCATGGATTGAACTTCGGGGCGACTTGCTCCATCGCATAGACGTCCCGTAGTGCGCGCTTCCTCTCCCTCTTGGGTATATGGGTCGCGTAAATCATATTCACCGTCCGCACTTGCGGGGGGGAACCCTTCTGTCCTTTGTTGTTCGGCGGCCGGGTCTCTTCCTCGTCGTCGCTATTTAGCCCCTTGTCGTTTTGTTCGGCAATTAACTTGCCAGCCTGCCTGAACACCCAACAATCTCTATTGGTGTGATTAGCTGGCTTTTCGAAGTGCCATGTATCCGCATGGCGGTCAAGTATTACATCCAGTTGGGCGGGCCCGGAGTTGTTCTTTTAAATGGCTTCTTCCGTTGACCGGGTTTGGAGCCTCGGAATCCGGCATTGACTGCCGTGTCCTCTTTGTCGTCGCTGTTAGTACGGCATTTGTGTTTAATTCGACGTGACCTGCCGTGATTGTCCTTGATGTCCGGACTGCCAGAATTTTTGCGGAGATTGTTGCTACGGGCTAGCCAGCTATCCTCTCCCGCGCAAAAGCGGGTCATTAACGATGTGAGGGCTGCCATGGATTTGGCTTCTCCTGCCCGGTGCGGGCTAGCCATTCATCCGGATGTTAAGTTTGAAGGCTGCGAGGGCCTCCGCATCCGGACAGTCGACGATTTGATTTTTCTTCGTCAAGAACCGCGTCCAGAACTGTCTGGCCGATTTGTCTGGCTGCTGAATAATGTGGCTTAGGTCATTGGCGTCTGGTGGTCGCACGTATGTACCTTGGAAGTTATCAAGGAACGCGGCCTCCAGGTCTTCCCAACACCCAATCGACTCTGCGGGCAGGCTGTTAAGCCAATGCCGAGCTGGTCCTTTAAGCTTGAGCGGGAGATATTTGATGGCGTGCAGATCATCGCCGCGGGCCATATGTATGTGGAGAAGATAATCTTCGATCCACACCGCAGGGTCTGTTGTACCATCGTAAGATTCGATGTTCACGGGTTTGAACCCTTCGGGGATCTGGTGATCCATTACTTCATCGGTGAAGCATGTGCAGCGCCCCTGTATTGAGCAATATCGCGACGCAGCTCGAGGGAGCGCTGTCTGCTGTGTTCGACTCGGCCGGCGTTATGTCCGGTATAGAACGGTATTCGCGTGGATCGTAGGCGCCCACATGATCCATAGATGGATCTGGATTGCCTTGCTTTGTCCTCAAGATGTCTCACAAGTCCGGTAGCGTTCCTTTTGGCCGTACTCTGGATCGATGTCGGGTGCGGTCTTGGCTGGGCCTTGAATGCCTCTCTGTCGCGACCACGGGCGGTCGGTCAGCCATGTCGTCGCTGGTGATAAAGGTATGTATGCTTCCTCCTCTAATCGGGGAGCAGCTTGCGTCTTAGGTAACTTTTGGAGGGAGTTCGAGTTTATACTCTTGACGCGAGGACCTCGGTCCATCGATCGGCTAGCAGATCTTGATCAGCTTGAAGCTGTTGCTGCTTTTTCTTTAGGTTATTTGCCGTGGCTATGAGCTGCGCTGAAGCGCTCTTGTTCGACGGGATCCTCGGGTATGGCGAATTCATCATCGTTGAGGCTCGCCGTCTTGGAGGGAGGCATATAGTTATCATCCTCAACCCCTTCATCCGCCGCCTGTCGTGAGGGCTTGCCTGCGTCCTCCTGCTGAGTCTTGCGGAGAGGGATCGTCTTTAGCACTCTCCGAGTGTTATTGTCTCCGTGCGGATTCTCCATTCTTGTTATGGCGGGATTTAGGCGGCGCCACGACGCCGGGCGTTTAGGCTGCTTCTTCAAAGAATCTTCCTCCGCTGCTTTTTCGCCATCCGCTTCCTTTGGGGTATCCACCATGTAGACGTCGTATGACGAGGTGGCCTTCCGGTGTCCGTGGGCGCTGGTCTCTGATCGTCCCAGGTATCATCGTCCATAGCGTCGATGTCCTCGAGTCGTAGTCTAGCATGTCGGTTAGATCCTCGGCGGTGGCTACAAAGTGGGTGGTGGGTGGGTTCGAATTTCTTCGTCGTCCGAACTCCAACCGTCCCGCCATAGTCCGCCAGATTCTCCCGATAGCGAGAGATGCTTCAGGGAATTCAGGATATCGCCAAAAGGCGAGTGTTGAAAGATGTCCGCGGCGGTGAATTCCATAACCGGCGCCCAATCTAGCTTAATTGGCGGGGGCGTGGGAGGCTCGGAGTCCGGCAAGGAGTCCGGCGCCTCGGGATCATGAGTTTCGCAAGGGACAAAATCGGTATTCGGCTCCATCGCCGTGGATGTTGAAGCCCCCGGGGCGACGTCTATCCACCGACCCTCGTCATGGGCAATCGGCTCCGGGTAAATAGCCGGGGCGGATTCAAGTGCGGCCACCAAAGCACTGTCCGGCGGCAGAGCTAGATCATGCCCATCGTCGTAGTGCGGCGCGCTTGGCTGTGGCTTGAATCCGTCGAAGATCAAGTCTCCGCGGTCATCGGCCGTGAAGTTTAGGCTTCCGAATCTGACCTGACGGCCAGGGGCGTAGCTTTCGATCTGCTCCAGATGGCCAAGAGAGTTGACCCGCAGTGCAAAGCCGCCGAATATGAAGATCTGTCTGGGGAGAAAAGTCCCACCCTGGACAGCGTTGAAGGTTGAAGATGCCATCGAGCCTGTTGGTGACGACACAGAGGAACTCTCAATGAAAGCACCAATGTCGGTGTCAAAACCGGCGGATCTCGGGTAGGGGGTCCCGAACTGTGCGTCTAGGCGGATGGTAACAGGAGACGAGGGACACAATGTTTTTACCCAGGTTCGGGCCCTCTCGATGGAGGTAATACCCTACGTCCTGCTTGATTAATATTGATGATATGGGTAGTACAAGAGTAGATCTACCACGAGATCAATGAGGCTAAACCCTAGAAGCTATCCTATGGTATGATTGTTGAGATGTAATGTTGTGTCCTACGGACTAAAGCCCTCCGGTTTATATAGACACCGGAGAGGCTAGGGTTACACAGAGTCGGTTACAATGGTAGGAGATCTACATATTCGTATTGCCAAGCTTGCCTTCCACGCCAAGTAAAGTACCTTCCGGACACGAGCCAGAGTCTTCAATCTTCTATCTTCGTAGTCTGGGAGTCCGGCGGATATTGATAGTCCGGCTATCCGGACACCCCCTAGTCCAGGACTCCCTCAACCGCATCAATCGATGATTCAGCAGACGACATAACAACTTCAGCCCACGTTATAATGGCAGTAATCGCCGCGTGGACAGAACCTTTCCTAGCCTACTTGCTTAGGCAGGAACTTCCCGAAGACCAAAACGAGGCCCGCTGCATAGTCCGGCGATCAAAAGCCTACAAAGTCCATGAGGGAGAACTTTATAAGAAAAGTACAACCGGAGTCCTCCAGAGGTGTATCTCCGAAGAGGAAGGGCGAAACCTCCTGGCTGAAATTCATGCCGGACTAGGCGGAGACCACGCAGCAGCCCATGCCCTTGTAGGAAAGGCATTCCGTACAGGATTTTATTGGCCGACGGCTCGGGCAGACGCGCAGGACTTGGTCCAGCGATGCGTTGGTTGTCAGCTCTTTGCTAATCGGAGCCATATGCCACCCACCGCCCTCAAAACCATACCCATTACCCGGCGTTCATGGTCCAGGGGCTTGACATGGTTGGACCCTTAAAGGGGGAACCCACAAGCAAAGGTACCTATTGGTCATGGTGGATAAATTCACCAAATGGATAGAGGCCAAACCGGTCAAAACGGCAGAGTCCGACCAGTGATAGACTTTATATCGGGGTGGTACACGTTCTGAGTCCCCACAAAGCATCATCACCGACAACGACACAAACTTCATAGCCGACGAGGTTAAGTCATGGTGCAAAAATATGGGCATCAAGCTCGACTACGCGTCAGTCTATCAGCCTCAAACCAACGGTCAAGTGGAAAGAGCAAATGGTCTAATAATGAGCGGCATTAAACCCAGACTAGTGAGGTCACTTACTAAATCCGACACACAATGGGTCGAGGAGCTCGACTCCGTACTCTGGGGGCTGCGGACAATGCCTAACCATAATACCGGATTCACACCATTTTTTATGGTATACGGCGCAGAGGCAGTCTTGCCCTGTGACATTATTCATGACTCACCTCGAGTGCGCATGTATGAGGAAAGAGAGGCCGAGCTTGATCGGCAGGACAGCTTGGACACATTGGAGGAAGAACGTGACATCGCGAAGGCTCGTTCCGCATTTTATCAGCAGCAGGCCCGAAGATATCAAAGCAGAGAAGTACGGGCCAAGATTTACAACGTTGGTGAACTAGTTCTACGCCTGCCGGACAAGAAAAAGGACAAGCTCAAGCCCAAATGGGAGGGCCCCTTCATTATCGATCAAGTCCTGATCGGCGGAGCATACCGTCTACGAAATGTGTCGGATAACTGACTCGAGCCGAACCCATGGAACGCAGCCCGCCTCCGACGATTCTATGCCTAGCGCCGGACTAAGAGTTCGTCCCCTTCCCCCGTCCAAACTTTTACACTTCGGTTGTCTTTTGTTTCTCTTTTTATCCTTTTTATTTAAAAGCCCTTACGGGCCTATTTTCGCATTTTTTGCATACGCATGATGTGCCATCCGCACTCATTATTCCTGGGGGCTTCTTTTACAGAAGCTCAATTATACGGGTTTCATACCCAGCACATGTGTCAAGCTTCCACATGTACCTTTTACTCGCCATTATATGCATCGATATGACTTAAATTTTGGCCAAGCTGGGTTGCTCGGCTCTGTGCTTACCCTCGTTCCCGATTGTTCGGCTAGGAGGTAAAGGAGCACCTCTGCGATTATTCTTGCCGGGTCACCGGATGTGTACCTCGGATCGGTGAAGCCGAAAGCTAGCGTTCTTAAGGGAATATTCGGTCGGTGATTTAAAGATGACTTTTACCTATTTATCTATCTGCCCCGGATGTTTTATGCTTTCTTCGCAGTCCGGACATGCACTTTAGGGCATGCCTCCCAGGGAAAGGAACCCTTAACGGAACTATTCTCCCCGAAGATGTTTCTTACTAACCATGTAATATAACATAACTAGTTGGGCACTTGTCCGATAAAGCACTCATGACCCCTCGCTTTGGTCTCCATGCATACCACGGTTGTTTCTTAACCAAAAAGGTATTCGGACACACTCCGGACTCTAGGGTCCCGAGGTTGAAGCGAAAAGGTCAGCAAAGACAAAAGATCTACAATCCGGCTAGAAGGCATTTCACATGTCACTTTAAAGGATAGCATACATTGTCAAATTTACTAATTGTATTCCTCCTCAATCCCGTCTAACAGGCTGTCTAGCTTACAGTCCCGTTGGGAAAATTTAGCAGCCAACTCTACTTGGCTGTATACTAAACTCACAGGGATCTCCTTCCCATCAGGCCCCACCGGTCCAACTTCGGCCATGTGGTTGGATCCGCCTTCTTATACCGCGTCTTCACCATGGCCCAAGCCTCCCTGGCACCTTGACGGAAAGCCGAAATCTTCCACAAACGGAAGCGCTGCCGCACTCCCTGCAGCTTCTCCGCAAGCTCCCCGAGGCCCTCGGGTAGGGTGAGGGCTGGCCATAAAGCCTGAACGACGCCGCTCATCGCCTGCCGAACCCGTTCGTGCAGTTGCAACAGTTCGGGAAGTTGATCACCCGTTGATATGGGCATCTTCTCTGCAGGACGACCCGTGAGTATACCTACAAGACAAATTACGTCAAAATGCTTCCTCGCCGAACTCTTCTTTTCAAAAGAGTCCGCTCAAGCACTTACTATAAATGCCGCGATGAAGCCGCTGATTCTCCTTGACGGAGCCGGACAGCTCGGCCCGTTCGCCTTTCAGCTCTTCTCCGAGCTTGGCGTTGGCATCCTGGAGCTTGTTCCTTTCCTGCTGAACCCTATTCAGCACACTCTCACCAGCCTTTAGCTGGCACAGCAATGCTTGCCTGTCCGGATCTTGTCCGGCGGTACCTGCAATGTCATTATTAGACTCGCGCGCACGCCGCACAACGCTTATATTTATTAATAAAAATGTGTTACCAGGAGGGGTCTTTGCGTCTCCTCCTGCGGCAGCAAGTGTGGCCTCAAGTTGCGCCTTGCAATCTTGCAGCTCCCGAGACAGCTGGGCGTTCTTCTTGGTAAGAGCATGCATTTCCAAATGATCCTTAAATCAGTTAGCATAACTGCTTTAAGTGTCGGGGGCTACTGGTATATACAACCATTAAAATTCCCTTACCCGTGTGTCTTTCACATACTGCTCTGTGGCTCTGGTAAAACCATCTTGAGCGGCACGGAGATGCGCGTCCCCTGCGTTAAAGGCATCCAATGCCTCAGGGGAAAAGCACGCTTCACGAAATACTGTCCAGCGGCGCCTATGGTTCATGGCACTCTCCACCTCAGACTTGGTGGCGAACAGTCTGTCGGTGTCCTCCGTTGGAGAAGGATCCGGCCCGCGTCTTGCGCTTGCCTCCCCCTCTAGGCCGGGCGCTGGAGCCTGGCCGGTGTAGGTTGGATCGGCAACCTGCGCCCTTGAGTCGTGCGCTTTTTTTTCTCCTACAAAGATCATGAGCACTCAAGCATTCTCTCAGAACATTGCTCAGAAAAATCAAATACGAGCTATACCTTTGCGGCGACGTTTCCGCCATCAGCGCCCTTTTCCGCTTTGCTGGTCCGGATGGCCTCTGTTGGTCACCGCCGTGGGCTCGGCTTCTGCCGTAAAGGCGCTTCTGCAAAACACCATCATTCGCGAAGGTCGAAATGGGCAGGGAAGAGATAATGGTGTCCGGACTTGATCGCGGTCACACAGGAAGCGGACTTAGTCGGGGTAGTCCGCTGTAATGGCAACCAATGCATTGTCTATGCTGAGCTGGTGAAACACCCCGTCGATCAGCTCCACCTCAATGTCCGGGTCCTCTTCGGAGGCCGGATCCAGGGATCTTTCTGGATCCTCGGGTTGCGGAGCAGGACTCACCATGTCCTCCACAGTCCGGCGTAGATCCTGCGCCGAAGACATAATGTGAGAAACTTAAACTTCGAAAGCACGGGTTGAGCCCTTCAAGGTGTTCACTTACCCATCCCCTAGGGTTGGTCATGGAAAACCCATTCAAAGGGTTCGTCCGAAGGAAGTCCTCCTCCCCCTTGTACAGGCTGGACAGGATCTCCACGAGATCCTCGGTCGAATCCGGCCCTTTGCGGCCATGCCGGGTGGCATCGTCCTCCCCGTTAAAATCCCACATGGGGTGGCCTCTGTATTGCAATGGATGTACCCCCGCTTGATGCATGTCGCCATAACTCCGATCATGGTCAAGCCAGAATGGGCCAATAATCTTATTCGGCCCATCAAGTAATGGACGCTCTTGTCTTCCTCAATCGAGGGCTCATGGCGCCAAATGAGGCGTTTCTTCAAGGGAGCAGCACTAAACTCCGGAGGCCGATCCGGACTGGTCCGTAGCGGGCGTCTCCTATATAAAACCACTCCGAGGGCGGTCTTGGACGCCTTCTTAGGAGTACGGATAGGTATCCGTCCCGGCGATCGCCATATTTCGCACCGCCCACTTGATATATGGACCCCTCGTGAGAACGGGGTACGAGGCAAAACAGCCTCTTCCACAATGCAAAATGGGGCTCAATGCCCAGGAATAGCTCACAAAGAGCTACGTAGCCCGCGATATGCAGCACAGAGGCGGGCGTGAGGTGGTGGAGCTAGAGTCCGTAGAACTTCAGGAGCCCGCGGAGGAACGGATGTATTGGGAATCCGAGTCCCCTTATCAGATAGGGGAAGAAGCATACTCGCTCCCCCTTATTGGGGCTTGGAGTGTCCTCCGCCTGCCTCCCACCTTGATAAGTAACCAGTCCGGCCCGGGCTGGGACCATGAAGGCCGGAGGGACAAATCCCCCCGTTTGGAGCTTCACTAGCTCGTTGTGTGAAACGGAGCACCTCCTCCAATTCCTCGGCGGTGGGCTGGGAGCGCGTGAAGAAGAGCCGTGACGATGATCCATGATGGAATGGATTTCTAGGTCAAAGGCGCTTCGATGGAGTATTCGCAGGAGGAAGACGGTGTGGTTTGGATCTGGATTCTTGCCTCTTTTATAAGCGAACGACTCGCATGACTAGGGGGTGAAATGTAAAAGACACCCTGGCTTTTCGCATTCGTGCGACGCGTGGAAGAAGGCCATTATTTGCCGTAGAAGCCGAGGAACACAATGTTCGAGATGTGAAAGTGCAACTAATCCCCGGGTGGTTTTGGTAATTAATAACAACATATATATCATTGAACTAATAGTTTCTTGAGAAGCATTTCAGAAAGTTCAATGATATTGGTATGGCAATGACTGAAGAGTGGACCCCTCAAAATGCTAAGGCAAGCATTGGCAAAAGCTCAAGACTCCATTTTTGGTTTAGTGATCCAAGATCACATTGAGTCTATAGGAAAGCCAATACTATTAAAAGGGGATGAGGTTATGATAATGATCTGGTTGCTCAAAGTGCTTAGTGATACATCTCCTAAACTATCAGCACCCTTCACTTCAAATATACACTCATAAGTAATCTCGGTCCCACCGATTCCATAAACTCAGTCACACCGAGATGAACCACCTCAGCCATATAGCCAAACCCTAGAAATTTCGGATTTTCCGATTCTGAACTCGGTCTCACCGAAACTGGTGTTGCCAAGCTTCTGTAACCTTCTGTCATCAAATCGGTGTCACCGAGGTGATGAAGTCGGTCCCACCAAGATTGGCAAACCCTAGTCTTTGGACGAATCGGACTCACCGAGATTGTATTTTCGGTCCCACCAAAAATCCCAACGTTCACATGTTTTGAACTTTCGGTCTCACCGAGTTGTCAACTTCGGTCTGACCGAGATTGGTCAAATGTGTGTAACGGTTGGATTTTGTGTGGAGGCTGTAAATACCCTCCACCCCTCTTCATTCGTGGAGAGAGCCATCGAAAGAACTACCACTCCTACCTTACATTTACGAGAAGAAAACTACCTACCCTTGTGTTGAGATCAAGTAGCTCCACTCCCACCATATGAAGCTTGATCTCTAGCCTTCCCAAGTTGCTTTCCACTCAATCCTTTCTTCCACCACAGCCAAATCGGTGAGGAGAGTTGAGTGTTGGGGAGATTATCATTTGAAGCACAAGAGCAAGGAGTTCATCATCACCAACACCATCTATTACCTTTTGGAGGTGGTGCCTCCTAGATTGGTTAGGTGTCGCTTGGGAGCCTCCGTCAAGATGTGGAGTTGAACCAAGAAGTTTGTAAGGGCAAGGAGATCGCCTACTTCGTGAAGATCTACCCCGAGTAAGGCTAGCCCTCCGTGGGCGTATGCCATGATGGCATAGACAAGGTTGCTTCTTCGTGGACCCTTCGTGGGTGGAGCCCTCCGTGGACTCTCGCAGCCGTTACCCTCCGTGGGTTGAAGTCTCCATCAACGTGGATTGACGATAGCACCACCTATCGTAACCACGAGAAAAAATCTCCGTGTCTCCAAATTGCGCTTGCTCTTCTCCACCTCTCTTTACTACATGTGCAATTTACTTTCCGCTGCCTATACTCTAGAATTGCATGTGTAGGGTGATACTTGACTTGATCATCATTGTGAACTTGCCAAAAATTTGTCTTTATCAAAAGGCTGAATTTTTATATTGTCAAGTTGTCTAATCACCCCCTCTAGACATACTTTCGATCCTACAAGTGGTATCGAGCTTTGGTCTCCATTGTATTGGTTTCCATTGCATTGGACTCCATAAGCTTGGTTTCACAACCTAGGAGAGTATGGCGTCTAGTGAGGGTAATTTTCAGAGAGGTCCTTACTTTGATGGTTCAAACTTTGCTAGTTGGAAGCATAAAATGAAAATGCATATTCTTGGACATAACCCCGCCGCATGGGGCATTATTTGTGTTGGTTTGCAAGGTGAGTTCTTGAGGAAGGAAAAGTTCCGGATCGTGAAGCTATAGCGGATGAATTGCGGATGTTGCAAAACAATGCTCAAGCTTGTGACATTCTCTCGCAATGCTTTGTGTCCCGAGGAGTTCAACAAAATCAGCCGTCTTGAGAATGCAAAGAGATTTGGGATACTTGATTGAAATGCACGAAGGTACCGAGTCCGTGAAGGAATCAAAGCTAGATGTTCTTCAAGGTCAACTTGACAAGTTCAAGATGAAGGAAGGTGAAGGAGTCGCTGAAATGTACTCTAGGCTTGCTCTCATCACAAATGAGATTGCCGCTTAGGAAGCGAAGAAATGACCGACCGATTCATCATCAAGAAGATTCTCGAGCTTTGGATGGAAAGCATGACACCGTGTGCACTTTGATCCAAATGATGCCAAACTACAAGAATCTCAAGCCAACCAAGTCATTGGAAGAATTGTTGCTCATGAGATGACACTTAAAGATAAGGAAGAGCTTCACAACAAGTCAAGTGGTGCTTACAAAGCTACAATTGATGCTCCCACAACCTCAAGTGACAAGCTAGTTTCCAATGAAGAGATAAGCCTAATGGTGAAGAACTTCAACAAATTCTACAAGAGTAGAAGCAAGGAAAGAAGCTCAAAGTCTAGATCATATGATGAAAAGAGATCTTCTAGTCGTGATCGAAACTGCTACAATTGTGGAAGACCCGGACACTACTCAAATGAGTGTTCGGCTCCCCACAAGAGAAGAGAAGAATCTCCAAGAAGAAGAAGCTTGTCGGTGTACTAAGGTAGGGGTACCTCAGTACCCCAACTTGTGCACGGGCAGCCGCAGCTCCCCACAGCAAGATCCACCGTATGCTTGCCGGAGACCATCTCCGCTCCCTACCAAGCCATTCAAGAACAAAGTATATAAGATAGAAACTCAAGACCCCGGCAAGAGGAGCTTGCCGGAAGGCCATTCCAGCTCAAGGCTACGTCACTCCTCAGATCCCGGCGAGAGGAGCTCGTCGGGAGGACCGAAGATCACATCACAAGTCACGCCTCGGCGCCCAGCGCCCGGCGAGGACCCGGGGCGGCAAGTCACAGAGCCCGACAAGCCCCGGCCCGCAAGATCAAGGCCCGGCAAGGAGCTTGCCGGGAGAGCTGTGCTCGTGCCGCCTCCAGCTCATTTGCCCACGCGTCGCCTCCGGCCTTCTCCGGAGACGCGGCGGCGGGTGGCTATCTTGCATGAAGAATGCGGTGGCACTCCACGGTGGTGGCTTCGCCGCCGTGGCGAAGAAGACGCAATGGCGGGAGCTTTTGGGCGACGGCGACGGGCATTTAATGCCCTTGTCCCCTCTGTCAAAAGTAGGTAGAAAGCATCAGTAGCTGCCTTTCCCGCACTATTCCAACTACCACCTCTTTTACGTTTTACCCTCTACCTCACGTTGACACTGCCGGTGACCCTTGCCCTATAAAGGAGGCCCATGCACAACGTGGGGGTTCCAACCGGTCGCTATTCTCGCGAGGAGGTTCGCGAATAGCTACCCTCTCGAGGGTTTCGACACCACTCCACCGTTTTGCTCGCATTCTCGAGCAAGATCAAATACAACACAATGCAGCGGTAGGGTTTCTGCGACGATCGCGGCCGGCTGGGTAAAATCCCAGCGTCGTCGCCTCGATCTGCTCTCCGCGCGGCCTCCGCCCCGTACCGAACACACGAAGGGGCCCCGGCCCCATAGGTGCCGCGCCACCCATCCGGCCGCGACATCTCTGGCGCGCCAGGTAGGGGGCGTCGAGGTTGTGCGAACCTGATCCGGCGTTCGCGCGCAAAGACCTCTTCATCAACCCCTCCGGCCGTCGGCGGCTTCGCCGACAATCTGCGTCATGGCCCCGAAGACGAGAGCTTCGAGGGTCGCAGACCCATCTCCGTCTTCCCCGCCGCCGCCGGAGCCGACGGCAGGCGGAGGAGACGCCGGTGGAAGGGTGGACACCGGCGAGGGCGCTCGCGGTGCCACCAGATCCAGGGACAGGGCGGAGGACCACGCCTCGGCCTCCGTAGACCCACGTCCATCTCAGCGCACGACAACCCAGCGGCGCCGTGCCACAGAAGATGGTGCCCGCATGCTGGGGCTAGAACATGCCGGGGGCTCGCGCGAGGCTCCGGACTGCTGTCCGAGCATGAGCAAAGCGAAAGTGCCGGGACAAGACCCTGCTCCTCCTGTCGCTATTAGGAGTCCGAGCACGGCCCGTTCCTCGCGCCGCTCGCTCCCGCTCCCCCTGCGCTCCGGCAAGCGTGTCTCCCTGGAGCGCTACGCAGTCGCTGAGGACGCGCCATCGAGCTCTAAGTCCGGCAAGGACGGCTCTGGTGCTTACTCCGACGAAGCGCAGCTCCTCGGGCGCTCTAAGCCCGCGAAGACAGCTCTAGCGTTCGTTCCGCAAATGCACCTCCCGGAGTGTTGCGCCGCCGTCGAGGACGCACCATTGGGCACCTCCAGCGGGTGCGAAGAAACAAGAAAAAGAAAAAGCTAAGTCGCTCGCGCCTTCGTGCAGAGCACTCCTTAATATCATGCTTTTATTCGTTATATCCCTCTCGCATTTGTCGTTTGTGCCCGAAACCTGCACGCTGAGGAGCCTGCTTGTGGATAGCCGCACCCTTACTTCGCTCCGAACACACTCAACGAGTAAAAGAGCGAGCGGCGACCAGCCGCACCCTCGTTTCGCTTCGAGTCCGCTCAGCAAGTTAAGCGCGTCGCGAACTAGACACGGCAAGGTTGCTTGCGGAAGCGACGCCAGCCAGCAGGCTGCTGATGTCCCGTACTCAGCAAGCGCGTTAAGCGCCGGCAAGTTCCCTCGAAGCGTAAGGCGAAAGCGCACAAAGGATGCTGGGTAGAGGGTGTAACGTTGCAAGCCTTGCCGTGAGATGCCCTTGGTATGGGAGGCTTGGGCGCAAGAGGAGCCAAGTCGTGGCCCAGTTACGTACTTGTTTTGTTTCCGAGTCCGCTCAACAAACACAAGTGTGCTGCAGCACCCTTATCTTGCTTCCGAGCCACGCTCAGCAAGTTAAGCGTCGTAACTGGCCCGACAAGGTTGCTTGCCGGAGGCGACGCCACCAGCGGGCTGTCCCGCGGTCACTAAGCGTGTCCCCGGCAAGCTCCCCAAGCGTGAAGTACAAACATACGAAGGACAAAGCCCGACATCGCCTTGCTTAGCCAAGATTTATATACACATACATGTGCATTGAGCAATCGCATATCTACCTCAGCTATTTTCATGGCTAAAATTGCAGCAACAAGGGAGAACCAAAAGACCACACCAGCGCCTAAGATCCGGCAAGCCCGGACGCCGGGCTGCGATATAAGGCTCTCCTCGGCAAGCCAGCCCACTGGGCTGCGAACGCCAAGATTCGCCTCCGGCAAGCTAGAGTTGCTGGGGGCTGCTATTCGATAAGTTTTCATCCCTCGTCATGCATCCTCTCATGGGCAGGGAGATGCGGATCGCGCGTCTTTGAACGATCGTGTCTTGTAAAACCCGTCGTGGAGGAACCGAGTCGTGGCCCAGCTTGCGTGCTTGGTTTGTTTCGAGTCCGCTCAACAAACCCAAGTGTGCGCTGCACCTCTACCTTGCTTCCGAGCCTGCTCGGCAAGATAGACGTCATAAATCGCCCGACAAGGTTGCTTGCCGGAGTGACACCACCAGCGGCTGTCCCGCTGATCGCTAAGCGTGTTAAGCCCGGCAAGCTCCCGATAGCGTAAGCACATACAAGGCACGCAATCAAGTAAAAGACTCAGTCCGGCAAGCTTTCCCTCTTTTCATTAAAAACATCCAATTTAGTACAAGTCCATGGAGGATGAAAAACATGATAGAGAGGATTACAAGTTCTTAAATGCAGCTAATGCCCGAGGGCTTACAATCTGAAAAGATAAGGTGCCGTGATCCCTCTCTGTTTCTCTGCTCAGAGTTCAGGAGGTAGGTCAGGAGCCCCGGCAAGACAGGCTTGCCGGGAGAGAAGACCCGCAAGAAGAGCTTGTCGGGAAGGGCGAAGGAGCGACAAGGGGCGTGGCGGTGGCGCCACCATGCCCCAGAGCTGCATGAAGGTGACGGGCATGGGGAACGATGCCCAAGAACCAGCGGCAAGCCCTCAAGCCCTTGCCAAGAGCCACGGGCGCCGAAGACCCCAAGAGAACACCCCGGGGCCGCCAGAGCTTGGCGGAGTCGGAGGCGAGGAGGCGAGCTTGAAGACGGGGTAGTGGGGCGTCGGCAAGACGCTATCGAAGGCTACTCGCCCTCGTGCTGCGACGTAACGGCCTTGCCGCCACTCCCCCTCTTCCTCTTCCGCAGCCTCCCTACGCCCGCCGGCAAGAAGACGGCCCCGGGGAGTTCAGGAGCCCGGCAACCCAGAAGAAGGGGTTGCCGGTGGCGCGCGAGGCAGCGGTGTCCGACGTCTAGTCGGGCCCGCCATCCCCCTCGTCGTCGCTGTCGCTCCCCTCCTCGTCACTCTCGCTCGAGGAGGGGCCTTCGCTATCCGAGGAGCTGTCCACACAGCAGCGCACCCGGGTTCCATAGTCGCCGAAGACCTTGACGGCGAGGAGATCACCATCCAATAACTTGAAATGGAGGGTGAACCCCGCCGTCAAGCTATGGATCCGGGCGAATGTCTTCCACCCTCGGTCGAAGAACATCACGCCGGGGGCTGGGGACACGACACTCACCCGAGTGCCGCTGATCCCGCAGCCCCTCATGCGTAGCTCCATCACGTCGGGTGGGTCCGGTCCCATCGCGTCCGCAAACGGGACCGGCAGCCGGAGGCGGCGGCGAGGCGCCCGGCGAAGCTTGATGAAGAACTCCCAGGGGTCATCTCCGGTGTGGACCGCGCCGTGGTCAGGAGACGCCGGGGGAGACAGGGGAGGCACGTCGCCACGGCCGCCTCTCCCCCGACCGCCTCGGCCACGCCCTCGACCTCGTCCGCGGCCACGCCCCCTTCCTCTCCCTCTCGTGGACGGCTCCACCACCACGGGAGCGGGTTGGGGAGCGGTGCGCTGCCTGGAGGCAACCCGCGCCGCCACCGTCGAGGAACCGGGATTCCCTCCTTCCATGACGGCAAGAAGAACAGAAGATGAAGACGAAGGGAGAAGTGGGTGAGTGTGGCCGTTGTGCACCCTTCCGCCCTATTTAAAGGGGGGGTGGGGACTCAACCGCCCTTCGACCAATCAGAAGCGAGGAGGCGGAGGAGCGGGGCCGACTCGCCTCTCCGCCCGTGGCGGCTCGGTCTCCCACCTTCGCCGCCCACGACCCCGTGCATGAGGGCAGCGTGGCGAAAAAAAAACGGAGCCAGAGCGGCAGTGAAGCGACCCGCTCTGCGCCACGATCACGGGTGGATGCCTTAAAGGCTGCATCGCCGCCCACTCCTCCCACGACACCGCAATCAACGCGTGCCGTTGCGGGAGGGAGACAGATGCAAGAAGGATTGACGCGCCGTGGGCTTCAAGCGTGCCGTGCCTTGTCTTGGGCCTGGCCCAACAGCGCTCGGCACCGTGTATGGCCCCAGGCCGGGGCTCTGTCGGTGTACTAAGGTAGGGGTACCTCAGTACCCCAACTTGTGCACGGGCAGCCGCAGCTCCCCACAGCAAGATCCACCGTATGCTTGCCGGAGACCATCTCCGCTCCCTACCAAGCCATTCAAGAACAAAGTATATAAGATAGAAACTCAAGACCCCGGCAAGAGGAGCTTGCCGGGAAGGCCATTCCAGGCTCAAGGCTACGTCACTCCTACAGATCCCCGGCGAGAGGAGCTCGTCGGGAGGACCAGAAGATCACATCACAGAAGTCACGCCTCGGCGCCTGCAGCGCTTCCGGCGAGGACCCGGGGCGGCAAGTCACAGAGCCCGACAAGCCCCGGCCCGGCAAGATCAAGGCCCGGCAAGGAGCTTGCCGGGAGAGCTGTGCTCGTGCCGCCTCCAGCTCATTTGCCCAGCGTCGCCTCCAGCCTTCTCCAGAGACGCGGCGGGTGGCTGACTTGCATGAAGAATGCGGTGGCACTCCACGGTGGTGGCTTCGCCGTGGCGAAAGAAGACGCAATGGCGGGAGCTTTTGGGGCGACGGCGACGGGCATTTAATGCCCTTGTCCCCTCTCAAAAAGTAGGTAGAAAGCAATCAGTGCTGCACTGTTCCGCACTATTCCAACTACCACCTCTTTTACGTTTTACCCTCTACCTCACGTTGACACCTGTCGGTGACCCTTGCCCTATAAAAGGAGGCCCATGCACAACGTGGGGGGTTCCAACCGTCGCTATTCTCGCGAGGAGGTTCGTGAATAGCTACCCTCTCGAGGGTTTCGACACCACTCCACCGTTTTGCTCGCATTCTCGAGCAAGATCAAATACAACACAATGCAGCAGTAGGGTTTCTGCGACGATCGCGCCCGAAGCTGGGTAAAATTCCCCCGCGTGCGTCGCCTCGATCTGCTCTCCGCGCAGCCTCCGCCCCGTACCGAACACACGAAGGGGCCCCGGCCCCATAGGTGCCGCGCCACCCATCCGGCCGCGACAAAGCTCAAGACAAGAGTCACCTCAGAAAGAGAGAAGGAGTAGAGATGATCGTTATGAACGAAGACCCTCTCGGAGAAGCAAGGATTCAGAGAGGAAAGACAAGTCATCAAGGAGCTACACAAGAAGAAAACATCAAGCTCATGTAGGTGAATGGGTCTCCGGCTCCGACTCCGACAATCACTCCGAAAGAAGCTATCACTCCAACTCCGACTACAGTCAAGATGAAGGTGTTGCCGGTCTTGCTCTCGTGTCTTCCAACTCCAACTCCTATGACTTGTTTGATTCACCAAATGAGGGAATTGGAAGATGCTTCATGGCTAAAGGCCCCAAGGTATCACACCCTGAATTTATTGACTTTGATAGTGATGAGGATGACTTGCTTGGTGAAGATGAGCTTTTACATGATAAATCTAGTGAGCCTAGTAATGATGAACATGCTAGTAGTCTTTATAGTCGAGAAGAGTCGAATGACAATGCTATGAAGGAGATTGAGCGTCTAACTAAAGAACTAAACACTCTTAAGTTAGCTCATGAAACAACTCAAGAAGATCATAGAGAGCTCCTAAGATCTCATGAGAAGCTACGCTTGAGAAGCTCAATCTAGAGCAAGAACATGAGTTCCTAAAAGCTATCAATGACGATCTTGAAAGAAGAGTTCTTCATATCTTGCCAAACGACTTCTCTTGTCTAATTTCTTGCCACCTATTAAAACTAAGCATGACAAGCATAAGAAAAATTCTTCATCTAGTAGTAACAATAACCATGCTAAATCCAATATTGTTGCTCCTAGTAATTCTCTTGATTCCACTAACAATGTTTCAAGCCAAGTTACACTTGAGCAAGAAAATAGTTTATTGAAAGGGATTATAGAAAGGTGTCTACAAGAGCCTTGCGGAAGCAAAAACTTTGAGAAATTGTTACTTAAGCAAGGAAGGCACCGAAGAATCAAGGAATTGGTTTTGAGCGAAAGTTCAACGCCGAGGGTGTTGAATGGGAAGAAGGTCAATATCCCACTCCAAAGTTTGTTTCTCGAAAGGAGAAGTACGATCCTACTTCTTCCAATGTGGAACAAGCTCAAGATGATCTTCCACCATAAGACCACAAGCTAAAAGGCAAGGACAAGCTTCAAGAGGAGATTGATGCATTCATTGAAGCACCTAAAGCCATGGTCAAGTGGGTTCCCAAGGAAACGTCAAGTTCTACTTCGTCAAGCTCAACTACAACCCCAAGGATTCCCATCAAGATGATGTGGATCCTGAAGAAGAAGAACTAGAGAGTTCTTGAGGGTGACTCCGCCAACATACTTCACTCACATTCATTTTGGCAAGAACTTGTGCAATCAACTTCCACATTATGCACTAGTTCATGGAGTCACAAACCCTCTTGTTGGTAAGTCAAGGGACAAGGTAATCATTGCTTTCATGGACATCATCTATTGTGTACTTCAATCTATGTCCGTGGATATCCTTGTTTGTTCCTTGTGGGACTAACCCATGTAGGTATTGAAAGTGCCCGAATCCAAAGGATTGCTCCCAACTCTTGATGATCTTCATCAACATTGAGCATCCACATCTTCAACATCTACATGAAGTCTTCTCGACAACCCAAGGTTAGTTTGACCCTTTAAAGGGGTTCTCACATCTAGGGGAGCTTTGCTCTAAAGAATTGAGCTAAAGCATCTTCAAATGATGTGAACACATCAATGCTTTATGTAAAAGTGGTAACCTCACTTGTGCTTAAACGATGAGTATGACCTATGATCAAATGTTCTCATTTGACTCCTAAGTCAATATACTCATATATAGATGACCTAGTCATCGACAAATTGTGTGATAGTAGCTAGAGTTTTTGTTGGTGCATGTTTGACACATATTTCATTTGCTATCTTATTGTGTGAGCATGTTGGATGCATGATTTTATCCATTCAAGGACATCCATTTGTTGCTTTGGTCGTTTTGATTTTTCTGACCAAATGGATGGACAAGAATGCCTAAGTTCCTCCCTAGCTATCTATGCTTTCTTGTCTCAAATTCTATTCATGCTTATATCACAAACTTTGAACAAGTCATTTTGGACCCACCGAGTGAGGAGCACTCGAGCCACCGATCCGTCAAAGGCTAAACTTCCAAAACCTTCTAAGTGATTTCGGTCAGACCAACCCACTCAAACTCGGTCAACCCGAAAGCACTTGGATTGATCTAGGTTTTCACCTCGGTGAAACCGAATTGTAATTTTCGGCGTGACCGAAGTGTGTAACTGCCCAGCAGTTAACCATCTCGGTGCCACCGAGTTTTACAACTCGGTCCCACCGACAGCTAAGGGGTATATATACTCCGTGGGTCGCGCGCATTGATTCCTACTTCAAAACGCCGCCCCACACCCTTCTTTGCCGTCGCCGTGGTCTCCGGATCGTCTCCGTCGTCGCTCAGGCGCCGCCGCAGCAGTCTCCGTCGCCGTCAGCGGACATCTCTCCGCCCGTTGCGCCGTGAGGAACTCCACCAAGTTAGGGTGAGTTTCAATCCCACTCGTGCTCCCATCTCCGATTCAATGCGATTGGTTTGCCTAGCATCTTGCCACGTTTGAGATCTTCCTATACACCAGATTAGTTCCTTTGAGCGAAATTGAGTAAAAGTTTTAGGGTTAGGTTTCCGCGAACACATCTCGGTGAGACCGATTCTACATTCTCGGTATGACCGATTTGGCCTCTGGCCATTGCCTTTGCACCTTCGGTCCAACCGAGTTGTGCAAATCGGTGTGACCGAAATGAGGATTTAGTGAAACCCTAGTGTTTTCGGCGGACGAAACCCATTTCGTCCAACCGAAAGTGGTGTGAATGGTTCTGTTTGAACACTTGGATTCACGAATTTTAGACTCGGTCGACCGAAATGCATTCTCGTGAAAACCTAAAACTGAAATTTGAACTCATTTGTTTGCAAAATCTTCTGCAGTTTGTGATAACTCTTCTACTCTGCCTACACCTTATCTATTCACAGGTTGTCAGCCATGTCAGATGCCAGTGACAGCCAGAACAGGTCTGAGTCTCCTATTGAAGAAATTCGAGGCGGGCACTAGTCCCGAGCCCAGAGCTCTTCTGATGATGGTGAGAGGAGCACACCAAGTGGTTTGCCTCCTGCAGCCACCAGGGCCAGAAAGAAGAGGAATTCTGATGAAGAAGATTCTAATTTCATTGCTGAGGAAGAGGTTTCCTCCAAGCCAAAGAGAAAAGTTGTTGCCAAAGAGCATCAAGGGCAGCAAACCAAGAAAGGCACCAGAAAAGTGAAGAAGTCCACTGTTGCCAAGAAGCTAAGTATGGAAGAGGAAACCAAAAGTAAGGTGAATAAAACTTCCAAGAGGAAGAGGATTGTGCATGATGAAGCAGCAGATGATGATGATGATGAGGAAGCACCCCAGCCTCCTCAAAAGCCTAAGCTCATGGGTGATGCCATCGAGGCGAGAGCCCTTCTAAATCCAAGCCATCTGCTCCAAAGAAAGGCAGCTCAAGCCAAGCTTCTGCCAAGCCCAAGAAGATCGTCAGAACATTCCAGCTTCAGAGAAGAGGAAAGATAATGTGCCACCAGTGTGTCGATGATGAGGCACTGTCTTCTTGAAACTTCGTCGAAACTGCCACTCCACAATGATGCTCATCCTCAAGCCGAGAACATGAAGGAAAGAAAGGACAGAGGTCTCGGGCTATGGAGACAAGCTGATCCATATCTTTGTGAGGAGAAGGACTGCTGTTGATCCAAGATTCCACACCGAGAGCAGCAGGACTTCTATGAGATCATCTTGATGGACAAGAAGCCCATTGTTGCAGACACTCGCTATGTTGACTTGGCATACATTGACAGTGAAGAGCACAGAGACTTCTTTCCACATGTGCATGAGAGCTTCACTGCATGTGGTGTTGCTGAGTTTGTTGGTCAAAAGTTGACTGATTGGAATGATGAAATGATTATGCAATTCTATGCCACAGCTCATTTCTATCCAGATGGAAAGATCACATGGATGACTGAAGGCCAAAGATTCTCTTCTACTGTAGAAGAATGGGCAGAACTACTGAATGCTCCAGTGCCAAGAGAAGATGATGTTGATGTCTATGGCATTCCCAAGCAGAACCATGAGTCTATGAAGAACATGTACAAAGAGGTTCCAGCTAAGGATGTGGAAATCTGGAAGCTCGGCTCGATGTATCATCTCGAGCAGGTCTACCTACCACAAACACTATTACGAGGCATACCTTGATGCCCAAGTCCGAGATCATCGCATGATCGGAGGATATTCTATCAACATGCTGCATATACTTGATGAGAAGGCACCTTTCAAGGTGATGGATTTGATAGTTGAGACTATCAAGAGGACTGCAGCTGACCAGAAGAGGTCATGTGGATTTGCCCCGCACATTCAGATGCTTATCAATGCCAAGTTTGGCACGGGCACATACTTGTTGGATAGACCACACTTGCCACTACAGCCTGAGCATGAGGACAATGAAGTTGTGATGGATGAGGAGGACCCAACGTCAGTTGAAGGTCAAGCAAAGGTTGAAGCTGCCAAGAAAGCCAAAGCTGAGAAGGAAGCAGGCAGCAGCAGCTAAACCCAAGAGTGTTGGAGAGCAGCTCCTTGAAGCTACCGGAGGATTGAACAACGTCGCCAGCATTGTGCGATCTCGGGAGAGTCTTGAGAGGATTGTTGAAGACAAGATCCATGCTCTGGATGTCAAGTCGATGAAGTGCAAGTCATCACAACAAGCTTGAGGCAGATATCGAGGAAGCAAAGAGGGAGAAGGAAGAGCTCATGCGTGAGATGCAGGATGACCTAGTCCAGGATGATTATGAACAGCCTGCTCCGGTTCCCACAAGACCCCGATCAGCTGCTATCCCAGTGACAGACACTAGGACTACAGCCTCAGCACCTCCCACAGCTCCATCAGTTCCAGCTCCAGCTCCAGTGACCACTCCTCCAGCTCCACAGACATCAGCTGAAGCCTTCGCAGATGCAGCCATCTCAACTCCATCAACCCAGACAGGAGCCGCCAGCAGAGTCCCTAGTGACGTTTAGCTCTATACTTTTCGAACTTTTTGGTAACTTGTTGACAAAGGGGGAGAAATTGTATAGATCATAGGACTTCGAGAGAGAGAGTGCTTTGTCTTTGCGCTTTTGCTCTTTCGTTCATTTGCGGTTTCTTTTGAGATTTTTCGAGACATTCCGTGTGTTTGATACTACGTTTGTTCTACCTTAATGAGTTCTTGGTCGTACTATGCCTTAATGTGTGCTTAATGCTTATCATATGCTATTCATATCTTGTATGGCCATTTACTCATGTCTTGGTGATTGGGTGCATGCTATTCATTCTTATCATTTTGTGCGCTCCACCAAGATGTATGTGACATGGAAGAGTGACCCATGATCCTAATCGATTGTGCATTTGCATTCAAACGCAAATCTTAAATAATGCACAAATTTAGGGGAGCTCTTGCTTATCACATACTTCTCAAAGCGATTTATATTATTCATTGATTATATCCTATGTCGAAGCTTTGATCTATATGTTGTCATCAATTACCAAAAAGGGGGAGATTGAAAGTGCAACTAACCCCCGGGTGGTTTTGGTAATTAATAACAACATATATATCATTGAACTAATAGTTTCTTGAGAATCATTTCAGAAAGTTCAGTGATATGGGTATGGCAATGACTGAAGAGTGGACCCCTCAAAATGCTAAGGCAAGCATTGGCAAAAGCTCAAGACTCCATTTTTAGTTTAGTGATCCAAGATCACATTGAGTCTATAGGAAAGCCAATACTATTAAAAGGGGATGAGGTTATGATAATGATCTGGTTGCTCAAAGTGCTTAGTGATACATCTCCTAAACTATCAGCACCCTTCACTTCAAATATACACTCATAAGTAATCTCGGTCCCACCGATTCCATAAACTCAGTCACACCGAGATGAACCACCTCAGCCATATAGCCAAACCCTAGAAATTTCGGATTTTCCTATTCTGAACTCGGTCTCACCGAAACTGGTGTTGCCAAGCTTTTGTAACCTTCTGTCATCAAATCGGTGTCACCGAGATGATGAAGTCGGTCCCACCGAGATTGGCAAACCCTAGTCTTTGGACGAATCGGACTCACCGAGATTGTATTTTCGGTCCCACCGAAAATCCCAACGTTCACATGTTTTGAACTTTCGGTCTCACCGAGTTGTCAACTTCGGTCTGACCGAGATTGGTCAAATGTGTGTAACGGTTGGATTTTGTGTGGAGGCTATAAATACCCCTCCACCCCCTCTTCATTCGTGGAGAGAGCCATCGAAAGAAATACCACTCCTACCTTACATTTCGAGAAGAAAACTACCTACCCTTGTGTTGAGATCAAGTAGCTCCACTCCCACCATATGAAGCTTGATCTCTAGCCTTCCCAAGTTGCTTTCCACTCAATCCTTTCTTCCACCACAGCCAAATCAGTGAGGAGAGTTGAGTGTTGGGGAGATTATCATTTGAAGCACAAGAGCAAGGAGTTCATCATCACCAACACCATCTATTACCTTTTGGAGGGTGGTGCCTCCTAGATTGGTTAGGTGTCGCTTGGGAGCCTCCGTCAAGATGTGGAGTTGAACCAAGAAGTTTGTAAGGGCAAGGAGATCGCCTACTTCGTGAAGATCTACCCCAGTAAGGCTAGCCCTCCGTGGGCGTATGCCATGATGGCATAGACAAGGTTGCTTCTTCGTGGACCCTTCGTGGGTGGAGCCCTCCGTGGACTCTCGCAGCCGTTACCCTCCGTGGGTTGAAGTCTCCATCAACGTGGATTGACGATAGCACCACCTATCGGAACCACGAGAAAAAATCTCCGTGTCTCCAAATTGCGTTTGCTCTTCTCCACCTCTCTTTACTACATGTGCAATTTACTTTCCGCTGCCTATACTCTAGAATTGCATGTGTAGGGTGATACTTGACTTGATCATCATTGTGAACTTGCCAAAAAACTTGTCTTTATCAAAAGGCTGAATTTTTATATTGTCAAGTAGTCTAATCACCCCCCCTCTAGACATACTTTCGATCCTACAAGATGAAGCCAGACTTTGTTCGGCAGGTACATGGAATTTGAAGGGAGAACCCGCCTTGCAACGCCGAAGACTATAAACGCGCTGGACTTATTGTCATTGAAGCCTGGTTCGGGGGCTACTGAGGGAGTCCCGAACTAGGGGGTGTCCGGACAGCCGGACTATCATTATCCGCCGGACTCCAAGACTACGAAGATACAAGATTGAAGACTCCGGCCCGTGTCCGGATGGGACTTTCCTTGGCGTGGAAGGCAAGCTTGGCAATACGGATATGTAGATCTCCTACCATTGTAACCGACTCTGTAACCCTAGCCTCCTCGGTGTCTATATAAACCGGAGGGCTTTAGTCCGTAGGACAACATACATTACAACAATCATACCATAGGCTAGCTTCTAGGGTTTAGCCTCCTTGATCTCGTGGTAGATCTACTCTTGTACTACCCATATCATCAATATTAATCAAGCAGGACGTAGGGTTTTACCTCCATCGAGAGGGCCCGAACCTGGGTAAAACATTGTGTCCCTTGTCTCCTGTTACCATCCGCCTAGACGCATAGTTCGGGACCCCCTACCCGAGATCCGCCGGTTTTGACACCGACAGGCACCCTGCCGGAGGGGGGGGAATCATCACCGATGGCCATCTTCATCATCCCGGTGCCACCACGATGAGGAGGGAGTAGTGCATCCTCGGGGCTAAGGGTTTGTACCGGTAGCCATGTATTTAATCTCTCTCTCTCTCTCTCTCTCTCTCTCTCTCTCTCTCTCTCTCTCTCTCTCTATCTCTCTCGTGATCTTGAGATGTCATGATCTTGATGTATCGCGGGCTTTGTTAATATAGATGGATCATATGATGTTTCTCCCCTCTCTACTCTTCTTGTGATGAATTGAGTCTTTACCCTTTGAAGTTTTGTCTTGTCAGATTGAATGTTCAGATCTGAAAATACATGATGTATGTCTTGCCATATGAATACTTGAGGTGACAATGGAGTATCATATTGATTCACTTGATATAGTTAATGGCACTCAACTTGGGGATTCCCGCGGTGACATTGGGGTAATCTATGCATAGGGGTTGATGCACATTTTTATTATCTTTTCTCCGATAGAAACTTTGGGGTCCCCTTGTAGTTCTTTTTGTTGGATTGAGCATTATGAATCTGAAATTGCTTGATACATATCGTATAATTAACTCATGGGTACTCTGCGGTGACATTGGGGTATCTAGGTGACAATAGAGTTGGTTGATATGTGTCATATGGTGTTATTTTAGTACGAACTCTTGATTAGATCGATCAGAAAGAATAGCTTGCTGTTATTTTAGTACGAACTCTAGGATAGATCGATCGAAAAGTATAGCTTTGAGGTAGTTTCGTACCCTACAAACAATTTCTATCTTTTTTTCTCCGCTAATAGGAACTTGGGAGTGATTCTTTGTTGCATTTTGAGGGATAGTCATATGATCCAACTATGTTAGCATTGTTGAGAGATTGCACTAGTGAAAGTATGCGCCCTAGGCCTCATTTTCCATCATTGCAATACCGTTTGTGCTCCATTTTACCATTTACTACCTTGATGTTTTTTATTGTTCGCACTACAAAAACTCATATCTACTATCCATACTACACTTTTATCACCATCTCTTTGCCCAACTAGTTCACCTATAGAATTTGCCATTGTATTGGGTGTGCTGGGGACACAAGAGATTTCTTGTATTTGATTGCAGGGTTGATTGAGAGAGACTATCTTCATCCTACGCCTCCCACGGATTTATAAACCTTAGGTCATCCACTTGAGGAAAAATTGTTGTTGTCCTACAGAACTCTCCGCTTGGAGGCCCAACACGTGTCTACAAGAATAAAGTTGCATAGTAGATATCAAGGTCTTTTCTTGCGCCGTTGTCGGGGAGGTGAGTGCTTGAAGGTATATCTTTAGATCTTGCAATTGAATCTTTTAGTTTCTGGTTTTTATCACTAATTTGGTTTATAAAATAAAACTACAAAAAAAATGGAATTAGGGTTGCATCATATTATTCATCATGTTTATAATATCTTTTTTGAAAATGATGGTTCGGAAAATTGTACTCAATTGATAGAAGAAGAATTTAATAAAATTATTGGCATGAATGATGAGCATGATTGCAATGTTGTTGGCATGAACTCTTTGAATATCCGTGATGCTAATGATATGCAAAGCCACAAGCTTGGGGATGCTATGTTTGATGAAGATGACATTTTTAGTCCCCCCAAGTTTTGATGATCAAGTTTATTATGATGAAAGCATGCCTCCTATCTTTGATTATTATGGTGATGACATGTATGCTATATTGAATAATGATAACCATGAAACTTGTCATCGTGATTTTAATTTTCAATCACATGATAGTTACTTTGTTGAGTTTGCTCCCACTACCATTCATGAGAATAAATTTGCTTATGTGGAGAGTAAGAAAATATCTATGCTTGTGGATCATGAAAAGAATGTTTTATGTGATTGCTATATTGTTGAATTCATTCATGATATAACTGAAAATTATTATGAGGGAGGAACTTATGCTTGTAGGAATTGCAAAAATACCAAGTTTCCTCTCTATGTGTTGAAGGTTGTGAAGTTATGCATGTTTTGCCTTCCTATGCTAGTTGATTCTTGTTCCCATGAATTATTTGCTCACGAAATCCCTATGCATAGGAAGTGGGTTAGGCTTAAATGTGCTTGCCATGTGGTTCATGATGCTCTTGTTATGTTTCAATTCTTATCTTTTATGTGAGCATCATTGAACTCATCATGCCTAGCTAAAAAGGCATTAAAGAAAAGCGCTTGTTGGGAGACAACCCAAGATTTTTATCTACCATTTTTGTGTGTTCACATGATTATGCTACTATATTAATCATGTTTTTTTGTTTTTGTTTCAATAAAGTGCCAAGTAAAGCCTTTGGGATCATGTTGGGTGATAGTTGATTTGATCTTGCCGAAAAACAGAAACTTGTACGCTCATGAAAATAAGTCTCATTTTTAACAGAAGAGTGATTTTGAGTTGATTCTTTTTGAAGAAGTTTAATATACTAATTGCTCACGTGCTCCAAGTTTTTTCATAATTTTTGGAGTAGCAAAAATATGGTTTGAGTACAGATTACTACAGACTGTTCTGTTTTTGGCAGATTCTGTTTTCAATGCATAGTTTGCTTGTTTCCTTGTTTCTATGGCTTATATTGCTCAATAAAAATTGTGGAAATGATATGCTAAAGTAGGCATTGTCTGAAAACAATTATGAATCTTGTCTTTGACAGTACGAAAAGTGAAATGGTTTGCTCTTTATCATACTAACCAATCTCACAAGGTTCCGTTAAGTTTTGGATGAGATGTCGATATGAGGAGAATAAGGAGCGACAAGACCCTAAGCTTGGGGATGCACAAGGCACCCCCAAGGTAATATTAAAGGAAGATCCAAGCAAATAAGCTTGGGGATGCCCCGGATGGCATCCCCTCTTTCGTCTCCAACATTATCGGTAACCTCACTTGGAGCTATGTTTTCATTCGTCACATGATATGTGTTTTGCTTGGAGCGTCAATTTATTTTGCTACGATTTTCTTTCTATTATTTAGAATAATGTTTTACATCTTTTATTTCAATAAAAATGGCAATGATAGCCTTTGCCATGCTTATTTTGCAAGTATACTTGTTGCTGTTTGAAAACAGAAAGTTTATCGATGTTGCAAAAATTCCCTAGAAAAGTCAGGATATGATAAAATGTTGAAACTTTTTGCAAAATAAGCTCTGATAAATTTTCTTCAGTGTGTACTTTGTTTCATAATTTTTGGAGTTTAAGAAGTTTGCATTCTTTACAGACTGTACTGGTTTGGCAGATTGCTGTTATGTTTGCATTGTTTGCATATGTTTGCTTGTTTAATGATTCTATTTGAGGATAGGAGTATTAAATATGCAGAGGCCTTTAGTACGCAATGTTGAATAATAATTTTTGTGGGTTGCTACAGTAGAGAATGATAAGGTTTTTGCAGTAGTTTATACTAACTTATCTCACGAGTTCTTGTTGAGTTTTGTGTGGATGAAGTTTTTGAGATTTAGGGAAACTGTGATATGAGAGGAATTAAGGAGACACAAAAGCTCAAGATTGGGGATGCCCAAGGCATCCCAAGTTAATATTCAAATAGTTCTCAAGCATCTAAGCTTGGGAGTGCCCCGGTATGCATCCACCTTTCTTCTTCAACAATTATCGGTTAGTATCAGTTGAGCCTAAGTTTTTGCTTCTTCACATGAGTTGTGCTATTCTTAGAATATCATTTCATTTTCATTTTGCTTGCTGTTTTAATAAAATACTTAGATCTAAAAGTTTTTAAATAAAATAGAGTCCTCAAATAGTTTCCTGGGAGGCTAGGTAAGCGGCATTCACATCCCGTCAATGAAGCTCTTTTCTATGGCATTGCTCTAGTGCTTCACTTATATCCTATGAGTAAATTGTTGAATGAATTGAATATCATGAAGTTGAAATCATATCATGCCTAGTGGATTCACATTGGGTTTAGAAAGCGAAATATTTTGAAGCTTGACAATCACAATATGGGTCATAAGCAATTCATGAATGATTAGTAGAAGGAAGAGAACTTTCACATGCAAATACACTATCTTGGAAATCATTTGTGATTGTGAGCCCCCATCAAAATATTATATGCCAAAATTGTTGAAGTTGGACAAGGAAGACAACGTAATGATTTATGTTTGTTCATATTCACATAGAAGTTATATTGTCATAGATCCTTCAACATGTGGTGCTTGCCCCATATCTTTGCTAGCCAAAAATTCCGCACCAAGTAGAGATACTACTTGTGCATCCAAAAACCCTTAAACCCAAATCTTATTTTCAAGAGTCCACCATACCTACCTAAGGATTGAGCAAGATACTTCAAGTAAGTTGTCATCGGTGAGGCAATAAAAATTGCTTCTAAAAGTTTTAGATCATTTAGTGTAAGAGAAAATTAACCGTTGTACGAACTTTTGATGGCAAAGAATAAAAGCGATAGACTGCATAATAAAGGTTGCTATCACAAGGGGCAATATAACTTGACGTTCTTTTGCACTAAGGGGTTTAGCATACAAACAAATAAGCGCATGGCAACCTCTGCTTCCCTCTGCGGAGGGCCTATCTTTTACTTTTATGTATTTACTTTCTTGCAAGAGTCAAATTTTTTCTCTCTATTCCTTTTTATTTTCTCCTTTGGCAATCATCATGTGGTGAGAAAAGATCTAGGCACATATGTCCAGTTGAATATAGGTAGCATGAGTTATTATTGTTGGCATCACCCAAAGGTGAATACGTTGGGAGGCAAAATTATAAGCCCCTATCTTTCTATGTGTCCGGTTGAAATGTTTTGCTCATGTGTACGCGGTGAGTGTTAGCAATCATAGAAGACTATATGATGGTTGAGCATGTGGAGCTCTTACTTAGAATCCGTTGAATAAGTTGAATTGCAATGACTTGGTGACTGAGAACATAGGTTGTTGAGTTTCAAGAGAATTCATTGTTTGAACCTTAACATGTGAATTGGTTGCTACTATAACATGAGAAGTTTTATAAGAAAAAAATTGCTGTTATGATGCTAGGAAAAGTTATTGAAATTGTCATTGATCAAACTTATGCACTTTGCTAGCATTCAAACTTCATAAATTATTTCTTTTATCATTTACCTACTCGAGGACGAGTAGGAATTAAGCTTGGAGACGCTGATACGTCTCCAACGTATCTATAATTTATGAAGTATTCATGCTAATATATTATCATTCTTGGATGTTTTGCAATCATTTTATAGCAACTTCATGTCATTTTTTGGGACTAACCTATTGACCCAGTGCCCAGTGTCCTTTGCTGTTTTTTGCTTGTTTTTTACATCGCAGGAAATCAATATCAAACAGAGTCCAAACACCGCGTAACTCCTGGAGGATTTTTTATGGACCAGAACAACCAGGATGGGCCAGAGCAGCACCTGGGGGGTGCCCCGAGGGGGGCACAACCCACCAGGGCACGCAAAGGCCCACTAGCGCGCCTAGGTGGGTTGTGCCCACCTCGGTGGCCTCCCGTACCCCTTCTTTGCACTATAAATTCCCAAATATTCTGAAATCCTTAGGGGTAGCCCTAGATCAGAAGTTCCTCCACCGCAAGGCCTCTGTATCCACGAGATCCAATCTAGACCCCGTTCCGGCACCATGCCGAAGGGGGGAATCATCACCGGTGGCCATCTTGATCATCTCGGTGCCACAAAGATGAGGAGGGAGTAGTCCATCCTCGGGGATGAGGATTTGTACCGGTAGCCATGTGTTTAATCTCTCTCTCGTGATCTTGAGATGTCACGATCTTGATGTATTGCGGGCTTTGTTAATATAGATGGATCATATGATGTTTCTCCCCTCTCTACTCTTGTTGTGATGAATTGAGTCTTTACCCTTTGAAGTTTTGTCTTGTCGGATTGAATGTTCAGATCTAAAAACATATGATGTATGTCTTGCCATATGAATACTTGAGGTGACAATGGAGTATCATATTGATTCACTTGATATATGTTATGGCACTGAAGTTGTGTATTCCCGCGGTGACATTGGGGTAATCTATGCATAGGGGTTGATGCACGTTTTTATTATCTTTTTTCTGATAGAAACTTTGGGGTCCCCTTGTAGTTCTTCATGTTGGATTGAGCATTATGAATCTGAAATTGTTTGATACATATCGTATAATTAACTCACGGGTACTCGCGGTGACATTGGGGTATCTAGGTGACACTAGAGTTGGTTGATATGTATCATATGGTGTTATTTTAGTACGAACTCTTGATTAGATCGACAGGAAAGAATAGCTTGTTGTTATTTTAGTATGAACTCTAGGATAGATCGATCGGAAAGAATAGCTTTGAGGTGGTTTCATACCCTCCAAACAATTTCTATCTTTTGTTCTCCGCTAATAGGAACTCGAGAGTGATTCTTTGTTGCATTTTGAGGGATAGTCATATGATCCAACTATGTTAGCATTGATGAGAGATTGCACTAGTGAAAGTATGTGCCCTAGGCCTCATTTTCCATCATTGCAATACCGTTTGTTCTTCATTTTACCATCTACTACCTTGCTGTTTTTTATTGTTCGCACTACAAAAACTCATATCTACTACCCATACTACACTTTTATCATCATCTCTTCGCTGAACTAGTCCACCTATACAATTTGCCATTGTATTGGGTGTGTTGGGGACACAAGAGATTTCTTGTATTTGATTGTAAGGTTGCTTGAGAGAGACTATCTTCATCCTACGCCTCCCATGGATTGATAAACCTTAGGTCATCCACTTGAGGGAAAATTGCTACTGTCTTACAAAACTCTGCGCTTGGAGGCCCAACACGTGTCTACAAGAATAAAGTTGCGTAGTAGACATCATTGGCCCCTACTAAATGTCACCAGATGTGATTCACTCTTTCTAAACAGGGTGTTAGCTACAATCATGCCGTAGGCTAGAGAAAAGCTTAAGACATCTTCTCCTTCTTGATTCCTGATGCCATAGCGAAAGCTCCCATGCGCCCCTTCGAAACATGTGTTAGGTGTGCCCACATGGCCATTGAGGTCTCCCCATATGAAGAGCTTCTCTCCAATCTGTACACTCCTAACCATGTCATCAAGGCTTTCCCAGAACTCCCTCTTGGTGTTCTCATTGTGGCCTACTTGCGGGGCATACGCGCTGATAACATTGAGAACTAAGTCCTCCACTACCAGCTTGATCATGATAATCCGGTCCCCACGTCTCTTGACGTCTACCACTCCATACTTGAGGCTCTTGTTGATCAAGATGCCTACGCCATTTCTGTTTGCAGCCCGTGTACCATAGCTTGAAGCTGGTATCCCCCACCTCCTTCGCCTTCTGTCCTCTCCATTTGGTTTCTAGAACGCAAAGGATATCAACACCCCTCCTCACCGCTGCATCAACTAGCTCTCGAAGCTTCCCTGTCAAACACCCTATGTTCCAGCTACCTAAGCGAATCCTCCTAGGCTCGGGTAGCTTCCTTACCCTTCGCACTCGTCGAGTAAAATGCAAAGACCCTTGCTCATTTTCCACTACATTCGGGCGCCGATGTAGCACGCCACTAAGGATGCGATGACCTGATCCTCGCTCACTTGCTATCATATCCGGATCAAGATGCGATGCGCCACCAGGGGGTGATGGCCCGGCCCTTGCCCATTTTCCACCACACCCGGGTTCCGATGTGGCGCATTTCTTAGAAGGTTACGCCCCAACGAAAATCTTTTGGGTTTCGTCTCCACAAGAGTGGCTGAGTTTTTATGTTTGCTCGCCAAGCCTATCACAACCCTCCTCCTTTACCCGGGCTTGGGACCGGCTATGTTGAGATAACATAGGAGTTATGGATAATATAATAGCATGGAACAATATATATATATATATATATATATATGTTGGAGACATATCACATCCCTGTAGGGAAGTATATCCGTTCGAATAGCCGTGTCCACGATAACGGACGCTCAGAGTTGTATCCCGATCTATACAACTAGAACTGGATACTGGAGACACTAAATGGATAAGATTGGCTCAGGGATTGCTTTCTCACAGGGAGTCGAGGAAGGATCTCTGTGTGTTACTACAACATACTTAATACTTATGTTATGCTAATCTGCACTCTTCTAATGCTGCAAGATGCTAGTCTTTGATAGATTAGGTCTTCCCTTCTCTTCTAGCATTTCTGCAGTTTAGTCCAAAGATATAGCCCCATTCTTCTGATACTAATGCATACTTAGTATAGATCTGATGTAAGTCTTGCGGGTACTTTGGATGAGTACTCACGGTTTCTTTGCCACATCTTTTACCCTATACCCGATTGCCGTGATTAGATGATGGAGTCCAGGAGCCAACTGACCCCGCCGCCGACTACCACTACTACCCCAACTGTGCCTACTACTACATGGAGACAGCCGACGACCAGGAGTAGATTGGAGGCTCCCAAGCAGGATGCCTGCACCTTTTCGATCCAGTTATCCTTGTTTTGCTAGCCTTCTTAAGGCAGACTTGTTTACTTTTGTCTGTACTTAGATATTGTTGCTTCCGCCGACTCTTGTGTATTCGAGCCCTCTGGCTTGTAATAAGCTTGTATTATTTTATTTGTGTCTAGAGTTGTGTTGTGACATCTTCCTGTGAGTCTCTGATCTTGATCGTGCACATTTGCGTGTATAATTAGTGCACGATTAAGTCGAGGGCGCCACATCGGGCGTATGTCTTTTCTCTAATAGTACATGAACTATTGATTTTGTCCATGACGCCCAACGGTAGAGGCCCTAGCTAGCATAGACATACTCCTTCTAGCATTAGAGATTGGATGCACTAAGTTGTTGGTGCATTCTGATTTTATGGAGATAGTAACAACAATGAGATTTGAAGCACATTTAATTGGGGTCACAACAATTAATATGAAGAGTCTAATTTTTTTAGAGGTTTTGCAAATTCAAATCTGATCATTAACCCAGAGAAACAAACTGTTTGCACATATGTTAGCTTGTAATCTTGGTGAGGGTGGTGCCGATGTTAGGTACCATGACCCCCCGACATCATTTTGACGCAACTAGCTAATGATGTAACTATTTTTCACAATGAATAAAATTACCACAAACTATTTCCCTAAAAAAAGAGTTGTATCGGTACACAATACAAACTTCTCTACTCTTCAATTTCTGTAAGTGGACTGACCCATACAGGTTTGCTTCAACCGGTTTTGGGAAGCTTGTGATTGAGTATTTTCCCGGGTTTTTCACTTTGTTTTGGCTTAGTTTTTTGTCCATCTTTTTGTTTTATAGAAGGAACATTTTGCGAAATCCATTTTTAGATTGTGAATACTTTTTAAGATTCGAGAACATTTTTAAAAATTCATGAACTTTTTCATTCATGAACATTTCTAAATTCATGAATATCTTAAAATGACTCTGAAGTTGAGTATGAATTAATTGTAGCTGATTTAAGTTGAGTTTCCTTGGTTTTTAATTTCAGTGAAACTGGACCTGGATTCATATGAACTCGACTAAATTGTGATCTGAGCCATCTTGTACAAGAATATTTCTTGCAAGGTGGATAGAAACGAGCGGAGCACTTTTGCTGTGATTGGGCCAAAAGCAAATGGAAAAATGAAATCTAGTGTCAACTGGCCCAAGTTACGTTAGAGGAATTCTATGGGAGGGAGTATCTGGTGATACGGGAGGCCAGGTGCTCCCATGATACAAGATGATGCGAGCTGTTGGATCTAATATCCAAAGGTTAGAGGATATGCTACTGAAACTTTTCAGCAAAGACCTCCAGAAATTTGATATTCAGGCACAAAGTCCAGGAGCTCATCCCGTGGCCCTTGGATTTCAGGTCCAACTACCTGATGACCCACAAGTATATGTGATCAATTGTAGCTTTTTTTTATAAGTAAGAGTGTCGAACCCAACGAGGAGCAAAAGGAAATAACAAGTGGTTGTCAGCAAGGTAATGTCTGCAAGTGCTGCAATTGTAAGTAACCGAGTAGTTTGATAGCAAGATAATTTGTAATGAGCAAGTAACGCTAGTAGTAAAAAAAGTGCACCAAGGTAGCCCAATCCTTTTGAGGCAAAGGACATGCCAAAATGGTCTTTTATGATAAGCAAAGTGTGTTGGTGAACGTAGCAGAAATTCAAAATTTTCTATGCATCACCAAGATCAATCTATGGAGTAATCTAGCAACGAGGGAAAGGGGAGTGCATCTACGTAGCCTTGTAGATCACTAAGCAGAAGAGTTCAAGTGAACGTGGTTGATCGAGTTGTACTCGTCGTGATCCAAATCACCGATGATCCTAGTGCGGAACAGACGACACCTCCGCGTTCAACAGACATGCAGCCCGGTGACGTCTCCCATGCCTTGATCCAGCAAGGAGAGAGGGAGAGGTTGGGGAAGACTCCATCCAACAGCAGCACGACGGCGTGGTGGTGGTGGAGGAGCGTGGCACTCCAGCAGGGCTTCGCCAAGCACAGCAGGAGATGAGGAGGGAGAGCTTGGGAGAGGGGGAGGGCTGCTCCAGAACTTGGGTGCGGCTGCCCTCCCACCCCCCACATATATATAGGGGCAAGGGAGAGGGGGGCCGGCCCCCTCAGATCCAATCTGAGGAGGGGGCGGCGGCCAGGGGGGTTGCCTTGCCCCCCAAGGCAAGGGGGGCGCCCCCTTTTAGGGTTCCCCCAAACCCTAGGCGCCTTGGGCCCTGGTGGGGGGGCGCACCAGCCCACCTGGGGCTGGTCCCCTCACACACTTGGCCCACCCAGCCCTCTGGGGCTGGTGGCCTCACCTGGTGGACCCCCGGGACCCTCCCGGTAGTCCCGGTACGTTACCGATAGTACCCGAAACTTTTCCGGTGACCAAAGCAGGACTTCCCATATAAAAATCTTTACCTCCGAACCAATCCGTAACTCCTCGTGACGTCCAGGATCTCATCCGGGACTCTGAACAACATTCGGTTACCACGTACATGTATTCCCTATAACCCTAGCGTCATCGAACCTTAAGTGTGTAGACCCTACGGGTTCGGGAGACACGTAGACATGACCGAGACAACTCTCCGGCCAATAAACAACAGCGGGATCTGGATACCCAAGTTGGCTCCCACATGTTCCACGATGATCTCATCGGATGAACCACGATGTCGAGGATTCAATCAATCCCGTATTCAATTCCCTTTGTCTAGAGGTATAGTACTTGCCCAAGATTCGATCGTCGGTATCTTGATACCTTGTTCAATCTCATTACCGGCAAGTCTCTTTACTTGTTCCGTAACACATCATCCCGTGATCAACCCCTTAGTCACATTTTGCACATTATGATGATGTCCTACCGAGTGGGCCCGGAGATACCTCTCCATCACACGGAGTGACAAATCCCAGTCTCGATTCGTGCCAACCCAACAGACACTTTCAGAGATACCCGTAGTGCACCTTTATAGCCACCCAGTTACGTTGTGATGTTTGGTACACCCAAATCATTCCTACGGTATCCGGGAGTTGCACAATCTCATGGTCTAAGGAAATGATACTTGACATTAGAAAAGCTTTAGCATACGAACTACACGATCTTTGTGCTAGGCTTAGGATTGGGTCTTGTCCATCACATCATTCTCCTAATGATGTGATCCCGTTATCAACAACATCCAATGTCCATGGTCAGGAAACCGTAACCATCTATTGATCAACGAGCTAGTCAACTAGAGTCTTACTAGGGACATGGTGTTGTCTATGTATCCACACATGTATCTGAGTTACATATCAATACAATTATAGCATGGATAATAAATGATTATCATGAACAAGGAAATATAATAATAACTAATTTGTTATTGCCTCTAGGGCATATTTCCAACAGTCTCCCACTTGCACTAGAGTCAATAATCTAGTTTACATCACCTTGTGATTAACACTCACAGGTCACATCGCCATGTGACCAACATCCAAAGAGTTTACTAGTGTCACTAAACTAGTTCACATCATCATGTGATTAAGACTCAATGAGTTCTGAGGTTTGATCATGTTCTAGTTGTGAGAGAGGTTTTAGTCAACAGGTCTGCAACATTCAGATCCGTATGTACTTTGCAAATCTCTAGTCCATATTATAAATGTTGCTTCCACGCTCCACTTGGAGCTATTCCAAATGGTTGCTCCACTATACGTATCCAGTTTGCTACTCAGAGTCATTCGGATAGGTGTTAAAGCTTGCATGGATGTAACCCTTTACGCCGAACTCTTTATCACCTCCATAATCGAGAAACATGTCCTTATTACTCCAAGGACAATTTTTGACCGCTATCTGGTGATCCACTCCTTGATCACCTTTGTACTCTCTTGCCAGACATGTGGCAAGGCACACATCAGGTGTGGTACACAGCATAGCATATTATGGAGCCTACGTCTAAGCATAGGGGACGACCTTCGTCCTTTCTCTCTATTCTGCCGTGGTCGAGCTTTAAGTCTTAACTTCATACCTTACAACTCAGGCAAGAACTCCTTCTTTGACTGATCCATCTTGAACACCTTCAAGATCATGTCAAGGTATGTGCTCATTTGAAAGTACCATTAAGCGTTTTTGATCTATCCTCATAGATCTTGATGCTTAATGTTCAAGCAGCTTAATCCAGGTTTTCTATTGAAAAACACTTTTCAAATAACCCTATATGCTTTCCATAAATTCTACATCATTTCTGATCAACAATATGTCAACAGCATATACTCATCAGAAATTCTATAGTGCTCCCACTCACTTCTTTGGAAATACAAGTTTCTCATAAACTTTGTATAAACCCAAAATCTTTGATCATCTCATCAAAGCGTACATTCCAACTCCGAGATGCTTACTCCAGTCCTTAGAAGGGTTACTGGAGCTTTGCATACTTGTTAGCATCTTTCAGGATTGACAAAACCTTCTGGTTGTATCACATACAACCTTTCCTCAAGAAAATTGTCGAGGAAACAATGTCTTGACATCCTATATGCAAGATTTCATAAATAATGCAGTAACTGCTAATCCAATTCCAACAGACTCTTAGTATCGCTACGAGTGAGAAAGCCTCACCGTAGTCAACTCCTTGAACTTGTCGGAAAACATCTTAACGACAAGTCAAGCTTTCTAAATGGTGACATACCATCATTGTCTGTCTTCCCTTTTAGAATCCATCTGTACTCAACAGCCGTACGACCATCGAGTAGTTCTTCCAAAGTCTATACTTTGTTTTCATACATGGATCCTCTCTCAGATTTTATGGCCTCGAGCCATTCTTCGGAATCTGGGCCCACCATCGCTTCTCCATAGCTCGTAGGTTCATTGTTGACTAGCAACATGACCTCCAAGACAGGATTAAGTACCACTCTGAAGTAGTACGCATCCTTGTCGACCTACGAGGTTTGGTAGTGACTTGATCTCAAGTTTCATGATCACTATCATTAGCTTCCACTTCAATTGGTGTAGGCGCTATAGGAACAACTTCATGTGCCCTGCTACACACTAGTTGAAGTGACGGTTCAGTAACCTCATCAAGTCTCCACCATCCTCCCACTCAATTCTTTCAGGAGAAACTTTTTTTTCGAGAAAGGACCCGTTTCTAGAAACAATCACTCTTGCCTCCGGGTCTGAAATAGGAGGTATACCCAACTGTTTTGGGTATTCTATGGAGATGCATTTATTCGCTTTGGGTTTGAGCTTATCAGCCTGAAACTTTTCCGCATAAGCGTCGCAGCCCCAAACTTTTAAGGAACGACATCTTAGGTTTCTCCAAACCATAGTTCATACGGTGTCGTCTCAACGGAGTTACGTGGTGCCCTATTTAAAATGAGTGCGATTGTCTCTAATGCCTAACCCATGAACGATAGTGGTAATTCGATAAGAGACATCATGGTACGCACCATATCCAATAGGGTGCAACTATGGTGTTCGGACACACCATCACACTATGGTGTTCCAGCGGTATTAATTGTGAAACAATTTCCACAATGTCTTAATTATGCCAAAGCTCGTAACTCGGATACTCATCTCTATGATCATATCATAGACATTTTATCCTCTTGTCACGATGATCTTCAACTTCACTCTGAAATTACTTGAACCATTCAATAATTCAGACTTGTGTTTCATCAAGTAAATATACTCAAGAGCTACTCAAATCATCCGTGAAGTAATAACATAACGATATCCATCAAGCGTGCCTCAACACTCATTGGACTGCACACATCAAAATGTATTACTTCCAACAAGTTGCTTTCTTGTTCCATTTTACTTTGAAAACGAGGCTTTCAAATCATCTTGCCCATGTGGTATGATTTGCATGTCTCAAGTGATTCAAAATCAAGTGAGTCCAAACGGTCCATTTGCATGGAGTTTCTTCATGCATATACACCAATAGACATGGTTCACATGTCTCAAACTTTTCAAAAAACGAGTGAGTCCAAAGATCCATCAGCATGGAGCTTCTTCATGCATTTTATATCAATATGACTTACATGGCAGTGCCACAAGTAGGTGGTACTATCATTACTATCTTATATCTTTTGGCATGAACATGTGTATTACTACAATCGAGATTCAATAAACCATTCATTTTAGGTGCAAGACCATTGAAGGTATTATGCAAATAAACAGAGTAACCATTATTCTCCTTAAATGAATAATCGTATTGCGATAGACATAATTCAATCATGTCTATGCTCAACGCAAACACCAAATAACAATTATTTAGGTTTAACACCAATCTCGATGGTAGAGGGAGCGTGCGATGCTTGATCACATCAAGCTTGGAAAACTTCCAACACATATCGCCAGCTCACCTTTAGCTAGTCTCCGTCTACTCCGCAGCCTTTTATTTCGAGTTACTAACACTTAGCAACCGAACCGGTATCTAATACCCTGGTGCTACTAGGAGTACTAGTAAAGTACACATTAACATAATGTATATCCAATATACTTCTATCGACCTTGCCAGCCTTCTCATCTACCAAATATCTAGGGTAATTCTGCTCCAGTGGCTGTTCCCCTTATTACAGAAGCACTTAGTCTCGGGTTTGGGTTCAACCTTGGGTTTCTTCACTAGAGCAGCAGCTGATTTGCCATTTCATGAAGTATCCCTTCTTGCCCTTGCCCTTCTTGAAACTAGTGGTTTCATCAACCATCAACAATTGATGCTCCTTCTTGATTTCTGCTTTTGCGGTGTCAAACATCGTGAATATCTCAAGGATCATCATATCTATCCCTGATATGTTATAGTTCATCACGAAGCTCTAGCAGCTTGGTGGCAATGGCTTTGGAGAAACATCACTATCTCATCTGGAAGATCAACTCCAGCTCGATTCAAGTGATTGTTGTACTCAGACAATCTGAGCACAAGCTCAATGATTGAGCTTTTCTCCCTTAGTTTGCAGGCTAAGAAAATCGTCGGAGGTCTCATACCTCTTGACGTGGGCACGAGCCTGAAATCCCAATTTCAGCCCTCGAAACATCTCATATGTTCTGCGACGTTTCGAAATCGTCTTTGGTGCCTCCACTCTAAACCGTTTAACTAAACTATCACGTAGTTATGAAAATGTGTGTGTCAGATGTTCGCAACATCCACAGACGATGTTCAAGGTTCAGCACACTGAGCGGTGCATAAAGGACATAAGCCTTCTTCGAAGCAACGAGGACAATCCTCAGTTTACGGACCTAGTCCACATAATTGCTACTATCAACTTTCAACTGAATTTTCTCTAGGAACATATCTAAACAGTAGAACTAAAGCGCGAGCTTACGACATAATTTGCAAAGATCTTTTGACTATGTTCAGGATAATTAAGTTCATCTTATGAACTCCCACTTAGATAGACATCCCTCTAGTTATCTAAGTGATTACATGATCTGAGTCAACTAGGCCATGTCCGATAATCACGTGAGACGGACTAGTCATCATCGGTGAACATCTTCATGTTGATCGTATCTACCATACGACTCATGCTCGAACTTTCGGTCTCTTGTGTTCCGAAGCCATGTCTGTACATGCTAGGCTCGTCAAGTCAACCTAAGTGTTTCGCGTGTGTAAATCAGGCTTACACCCGTTGTATGTGAACGTTAGAATCTATCAAACCCGATCATCACATGGTGCTTCGAAACAACGAACTTTCGCAACGGTGCATAGTTAGGGGAACACTTTCTTGAAATTTTAATGAGGGATCATCTTATTTACTACCGTCGTTCTAAGCAAATAAGATGCATAAACATGATAAACATCACATGCAATCAAATAGTGACATGATATGGCCAATATCATTTTGCTCCTTTTGATCTCCATCTTCGGGGCTCCATGATCATCATCGTCACCGGCATGACACCATGATCTCCATCATCATGATCTCAATCACCGTGTCTCCATGAAGTTGTCTCGCCAACAATTACTTCTACTACTATGGCTAACGGTTTAGCAATAAAGTAAAGTAATTACATGGCGTTGTTCAATGACACGCAGGTCATATAATAAATTAAGACAACTCCTATGGCTCCTGCTGGTTGTCATACTCATCGACATGCAAGTCGTGATTCCTGTTACAAGAACATGATCAATCTCATACATCACATATCATTCATCACATTCTTTTGTCCATATCACATCACATAGCATCCCCTGCAAAAACAAGTTAGACGTCCTCTAATTGTTGTTTGCATGTTTTACGTGGCTGCTCTGGGTTTCTAGCAAGAACGTTTCTTACCTACGCAAAACCACAACATGATATGCCAATTGCTATTTACCCTTCATAGGGACCCTTTTCATCGAATCCGATCTGACTAAAGTGGGAGAGACTGGCACCCGCTAGCCACCTTATGCAACAAGTGCATGTCAGTCCGCGGAACCTATCTCACGTAAGCATACGTGTAAGGTCGGTCCGGGCCGCTTCATCCCACGATGCCGCCTAATCAAGATAAGACTAGTAACGGCAAGTAAATTGACACTATCGACGCCCACAACCGCTTTGTGTTCTACTCGTGCATAGAAACTACGCATAGACCTGGCTCTGATGCCACTGTTGGGGAACGTAGCATAAATTCAAAATTTTCTACGCATCACCAAGATCAATCTACGGAGTAATCTAGCAACGAGGGAAAGGGGAGTGCATCTACGTACCCTTGTAGATCGCTAAGCGGAAGCGTTCAAGTGAACGGGGTTGATGGAGTCATACTCGTCGTGATCCAAATCACCAATGATCCTAGTGCCAAACGGACGGCACCTCCGCGTTCAACACACATGCAGACCGGTGACGTCTCCCATGCCTTGATCTAGCAAGGAGAGAGGGAGAGGTTGGGGAAGACTCCGTCCAGCAGCAGCACGACGGCGTGGTGGTGGTGGAGGAGCGTGGCACTCCAGCAGGATTTCGCCAAGCACCGCAAGAGACGAGGAGGGAGAGCTTGGGAGAGGGGGAGGGCTGCGCCAGAACTTGGGTGCGGCTGCCCTCCCACCCCCCACATATATATAGGGCCAAGGGAGTGGGGGGTCGGCCCCCTCAGATCCAATCTGAGGAGGGGGCGGCGACCAGGGGGGTTGCCTTGCCCCCCAAGGCAAGGGGGGTGCCCCCTTTTAGGGTTCCCCCAAACCCTAGGCGCCTTGGGCCCTGGTGGGGGGGCGCACCAGCCCACCTAGGGCTGGTCCCCTCCCACACTTGGCCCACGTAGCCCTCTAGGGCTGGTGGCCCCACCTGGTGGACCCCCGGGACCTCCCGGTGGTCCCGGTACGTTACCGATAGCGCCCGAAACATTCCCGGTAACCAAAGCAGGACTTCCGATATATAAATCTTTACCTCCGGACCATTCCGGAACTCCTCGTGACGTCCGGGATCTCATCCTGGACTCCGAACTACATTCGGTAACCACGTACATCTATTCCCTATAACCCTAGCGTCATCGAACCTTAAGTGTGTAGACCCTATGGGTTCGGGAGACACGTAGACATGACCGAGACAACAACAGGATCAGGATACCCATGTTGGCTCCCACATGTTCCATGATGATCTCATCGGATGAACCACGATGTCGAGGATTCAATCAATCCCGTATTCTATTCCCTTTGTCTAGAGGTATAGTACTTGCCCGAGATTCGATCGTCGGTATCCCGATACCTTGTTCAATCTCGTTATCGGCAAGTCTCTTTACTCGTTTCGTAACACATCATCCCATGATCAACCCCTTGGTCACATTGTGCACATTATGATGATGTCCTACCGAGTGGGCCTAGAGATACCTCTCCGTCACATGGAGTGACAAATCCCATTCTCGATTTGTGCCAACCCAACAGACACTTTCGGAGATAGCCGTAGTGCACCATTATAGCCACCTAGTTACGTTGTGATGTTTGGTACACCCAAAGCATTCCTACGGTATCCGGGAGTTGCACAATCTCATGGTCTAAGGAAATGATACTTGACATTAGAAAAGCTTTAGCATACGAACTACACAATCTTTGTGCTAGGCTTAGGATTGGGTCTTGTCCATCACATCATTCTCCTAATGATGTGATCCCGTTATCAACAACATCCAATGTCCATGGTCAGGAAACCATAACCATTTATTGATCAACGAGCTAGTCAACTAGAGGCTTACTAAGGACATGGTGTTTTCTATGTATCCACACATGTATCTGAGTTTCCTATCAATACAATTATAGCATGGATAATAAACGATTATCATGAACAAGGAAATATAATTTTAACTAATTTGTTATTGCCTCTAGGGCATATTTCCAACAAAGTGTTCTTGAGGGTACACGGGAATTTCATCTAGTCACTTTAATCATGTTGGTTCGATTCGTGTTCGCTACTTTGATAATTTTGTATGTGGGTGGACCGGTGCTTAGGTGTTGTTCTTACTTGAACAAGCCTCTTACTTATGATTAACCCCTCAAAAGCATCCACAACTACGAGAAAAGTATTAAGAATAAATTCTAACCATAACATTAAACTTTTTGATCCAATCGGTCCCTTACAGAATAGCGCATAAGCTAGGGTTTAAGCTTCTGTCACTCTCGCAACCCATCATCTAATAACTACTCCACAATGCATTCCCTTAGGCCCAAATATGGTGAAGTGTCATGTAGTCTACGTTCACATGACACCACTAAGGGAATCACAACATACATATCATCAAAGTATCGAACACATATGAAGTTTACATGATTACTTGCAACATGATTTCTCCCGTGATCTCAAGAACAAAAGTAACTACCCACAAATGATAATCATGCTCAAGATCAGAGAGGTATTAAATAGCATAATGGATCTGAACATATAATCTTCCACCAAATAAACCATATAGTAATCAACTACAAGATGTAATCAACACTACTAGTCACCCACAAGCACCAATCTATAGTTCCGGTACAAAGATTGAACATAAGAGATGAACTAGGGTTTGAGAGAAGATGGTGCTGTTGAAGATGTTGATGGAGATTGCCCTCCCCAATATGGGAGAGTTGTTAGTGATGATGATGACGATGATTTCCCCCTCCAGGAGGGAAGTTCCCCCGGCGGAATCGCTCCGCCGGAGGGCAAAAGTTCTCTTGCCCAAGTTCCACCATGAGACGGCGGCGCTTCGTCCCGAACGTCCTCTCAATATTTTTTATAGGTCAAAATGACCTATGTACCAAAAGAGGGGCACCGGAGGTGGGCTGAGGAGAGCACAACCCACCAGGGCGCGCCTGGGTTCCCTGGCACGCCCGGGTGGGTTGTGCCCACCTGGTGGGCCCCCTCTGGTACTTATTTGCTCCAATTATTCTTATTTATTCCCTAAAAATTCCTCATGAAGTTTCAGCTCATTTGGAGTTGTGCAGAATAGGTAGCCTGATGTAGCTTTTTCAGGTCCATATTTCTAGCTGCCGGAATTCTCCCTCCTTGTGTAAACCATGCAAATTATGAGAGAAAAGGCATTAGAATTACTCCAAAAAGCATTATTATGTATAAAAACAATATAAATAACAGTAGGTAAACATGATGCGAAATGGACGTATCACTACCCACGTCATCCTGTATCATGGGAGCATGTAACCTTTGGTATCATCTGATAATTTCTCATTCTATGGGTCAGGGAAGCCCTCGTTTGGCGGTTAATGTGGCATCCGAAACATGTGGGCGTGGGAGGTTCCAGTCCACGTAGGCATGGGAGACGCTCCAAATAGAAAGTTGTTTCCTTTCTGCAGAATGCACGTGTGATTGGAAAATGCTATTTCGCGCTTAAGTCCAAATAGAGTTGTATCGGTGCAGAACGCACACCCTTCTAATGTTCAATTTTTGTAAGTAGCCCGATGCATGTAGGTTTCTTTCAACTGGTTTTGGGAAGCTTCCTCCTGGGGTTCCTCCCTGTGTTTTGCACTTTGTTTTTGCATGAGTTTTGTCTGATTTTTGTTCGTCCATTATTTATTTATTTTTAAATATGAACTCAACTTTTGTAGAACAAGGATTTATAGTGGTGGTTCTCATAGATGAACATGGAAATACCATTGCAACTAGTACACAAAGCATCAATTTTGTCAATGGCAAGCCAACGATAGGGGATCTAGCTATAAGAGATACTCCTTGTAGCATCAAAGATTAGATGCACTAGGCCGTTGGTGCATTCTGATTGTATGTAAGTAGTGGAAACAATGAGAGATGAAGCAAATTCATTTGGGGTCGGGATGGCTAATACGAAGAGTGTACTTTTCCGTGTAGGAGTTTTGCTATATTCAAATTTATTCATTGCCCTAGAGAAGCAAATAACATTGCGCATATGTTAGCTTGTAACTTTGGTGAGGGAGGTGCCAATGTTTGGCACCAGGACTCCCAAATTTCATTTTGCGTACCTAGTCGATGATGTAACTATTTTACACAATGAATAAAGTTGCCATGAAGGCTTTCCCTACAAAAAGAATTTATGCACACCACCCTAGTCTTCACTTTCTGTAAGCGTGCCGAGCCATGTAAGTTCCCTTCAACCGGTTTTGCGAAGCTTCTGGCTGAACCTTTTTCTTCCATATTTCCACTGTGTTTTCACTTGTTTGTTTTATGTTTTTCGGCCATTTTATTCGTAAAAATACTAAGAATTTTCAAAATTCATTTTTAATTCTTGGATATTTTTATAAATTCATTAACATTTTATAAATTCATGACAATTTTCATTCACGAGCATTTTTAAATCATGAAAAATTGTTTTCACTTGTTTGTTTTATGTTTTTCGGCCATTTTATATTCGTAAAAATACTAAGAATTTTCAAAATTCATTTTTAATTCTTGGATATTTTTATAAATTCATTAACATTTTATAAATTCATGAACATTTTTCATTCACGAGCATTTTTAAATCATGAAAAATTTAAATTAATGAATATTTCTGAAATACACGGGCATTTTTTGATGCATTATATTTTGTGTAAAGAAAGCAGTGTTGATTTTCACTTTGATGAGTGTATTTTTTATACCCAAACCTCTATTTCAGAGGATGTTTTTGCCCTGACGTTTAACCACTTGGTTGAAAGCAACTTGTGGGCATTTCCTTCCTTGACACGTATATTACTTTGGGATATGGTGGGGTAGAAACCAGTGTGGGGGTGTGAGTTTTTGATTCAAATTTTTTGAACTTCATTGTTTCATCGCTGTGTAGTCGCCGTGTAGCTCTAGTGCTAGCATCTTGTTTGTCTTTTGTGTTTTTTCTTTGTATGCACCGCTCTAGCGTGCAATAGCTCAGGATGGCTTGGATATGTGGCAGGAAAAATGTAACGTGGGTGTTTGCATGGCATGAGAAGCACGTACATCAGGGAGAGATGAGCAAAGCGGTTGTCAGCGGTGTGCGTCTGCGTCCAAGTCGAGGCGAGAGAGGCACGTAGTCATTTCAGTGATGCATGCATGCGGCCGAGTGGGGACATGCCGTGTGGCTGGGTGAACGACCAATCGGAACTGCCAAGAGCGGCGATCAGGTTATTCGGGCATGGGTCCAACGGCAAGAGGACAAGGGACATGATTGCACGTGTATGGAGGTATGGAACGGTTCTAGCGTAGATTTTCTAAACTTGTTTTATCCCTGTGTGGTCTGGGTTGGGACATTCGTTTTGTTGTGTCCGTTTGTGCATGCAATTGATTTGACATCTCTTGCTTCCAATGTTACATTCGGTGCATGTTATTTGGATTGGTTGATGCATGTTGCCGTGATGGAACCACGTGTTGGCGTGCGTTTACTTGAGCGGTTGTTCCCAAGTCTCTCTCGGTCCTTCAAGTCTCCTCTCTCTCTCACGAAGGAATTCATCAAATCACACACGTCTCACTCCGTTCTTATCTTGAACCCTGCCGCCACCGCCACACCGCAGTTTGTGTCTATAAAAGAAATCGCTTCATTCATGTCGAGCATCCTCGTGTCGCTTCTGAACCTCACCACTCGATCGTTGCTTTGCTAAATTCTGGTGGCACCCACATCCCACTTTGCTGCCTCACCGTAGGCCTCCGCCAGACCCCGCTCCGGTCGACTGGCCCTTACTCGTGGCCTCGTTGCCGCCGGTGCCGGTTGTCGACGGAGGGGCAGGGGCCAGACCGATATATTCTGGACCGGCTGGTGGTGTGCGACACCACGCAGGGGTAGAAGCAGCCGTTTGCAAGGCTACCAGCATCTTCGAGGGCCGCTGAGGGAGTCCTGGACTAGGGGGTGTCCGGAAAGCCAGACTATCAATATCCGCCGGACTCCCAGACTACGAAGATAGAAGATTGAAGACTCCGGCTCGTGTCCGGAAGGTACTTTCCTTGGCGTGGAAGGCAAGCTTGGCAATACGGATATGTAGATCTCCTACCATTGTAACCGACTCTGTGTAACCCTAGCCTCTCCGGTGTCTATATAAACCGGAGGGCCTTAGTCCATAGGAAGAACATTACATCTCAACAATCATACCATAGGCTAGCTTCTAGGGTTTAGCCTCCTTGATCTCGTGGTAGATCTGCTCTTGTACTACCCATATCATCAATATTAATCAAGCAGGACGTAGGGTTTTACCTCCATTGAGTGGGCCCGAACCTGGGTAAAAACATTGTGTCCCTCGTCTCTTGTTACCATCCGCCTAGACGCACAGTTCGGGACCCCCTACCCGAGATCCGCCGGTTTTGACACCGACATTGGTGCTTTCATTGAGAGTTCCTCTGTGTCCTCACCGATAGGCTCGATGGCATCTTCAACCATCAACGCTGTGCAGGGTGAGACTTTTCTCCCCGGACAGATCTTCATATTCGGCGGCTTTGCACTGCGGGCCAATTCTCTTGGCCATCTGGAGCAGATCGAAAGCTATGCCCCTGGCCGTCAGGTCAGATTCGGAAGATTAAACTTAACGGCCGATGTCCGCGGAGACTTGATCTTCGACGGACTCGAGCCACAGCCAAGCGCGCCGCACTGTGACAATGGGCATAATCTAGCTTTGCCGCCGGACAGTGCTTTGGTGGCCGCACTCGGATCCGCTTCGGCCACTAGCCCGGAGCCGATTGTCCATATCGAGGGCCGGTGGATAGACGCCGCCCTGGGGGCTTCAACATCCACGGCGATGGAGCCGAATACCAATCTTGTCCCCTGCGAAACTCGTGACCCCGAGGCACCGGACTCCTCGCCGGACTCCGAGCCTCCCGCGCCCCTACCGATCAATCCGGATCGGGCGCCGGTTATGGGATTCACCGCCGCGGACATCTTCGAGCACTCGCCTTTTGGCGATATCCTGAATTCCCTGAAGCATCTCTTGCTATCAGGAGAATCCTGGCCGGATTATGGCCAGGACGGTTGGAGTTCGGACGATGGAGAAATTCAGAGCCCACCCACCACCCACTTTGTAGCCACTGTCGAGGATCTAACCGACATGCTAGACTACGACTCCGGCGACATCGGCGCTATGGGCGGCGATGCGGAGGCGAACAAACCAGCGCCTCTGAGGGCCTCGGAAGGCCACCTCGTCATATAGCGTATACATGGTGGATAACCCAAAAGAAGGGGATGGCGAAAAAGCAGCGGAGGCAGATTCTCTAAAGAAGCAGCCCAGACGCCGACGTCAGCGGCACCGCTCTAAATCCCGCCACAACAAGAATATAGATTCCGGCACAGGAAATAACAATACCCCAGAGAGTGCCGAAGACAACCCCCTCCAGCACGACTCAGCGCAGGAGGATGCAGAAGCAAGCCCTCACGAAAGGGCGGCAGAAGAAAAGGTTGAGGATCATAACTATATACCTCCCTCCGAAGACGAAACAAGCCTCAATGATGACAAATTCGTCGCACCCGAGGACCCCGTCGAACAAGAGCTTTTTAAGCATAGGCTCATCGCTACAGCAAGAAGCCTGAAGAAGGAAAAGCGGAAGCTCAAAACAGTGGAAGACGCGCTCTGGATAAGATGGAGCAAAGTACTCAAAACCGCAGATAAATACGGCAATGGCCACCAATCGAAGAGCTACCCGAAGCATAAGCTGCTCCCAGAATTCGACGAGGAAGCCATAGAGCCCCCACCGTCCAACGGCCCAGCCAGGTCCATCTACGGACCCAAAAAGAAAGCCCCAAGAAGCAAAGCAACACGTCAAGTGTCCGACGATAGCGGCACATACAAATCTGGGCGCCAGACACCCACTATGTTTCACAGACGAGTCTTTGGATCATGAATTCCCAGCAGGGTTTAAACCCATAAACATAGAAGCCTACGATGGAACAACAGACCACAGAGTCTGGATAGAATACTATATATTGCATATACACATGGCGAGAGGAGATGATCTCCACGCCATAAAATATCTCCCCCTCAAGCTCAAAGGGCCAGCCCGTCATTGGCTCAAAAGCCTCCCAAAAAACACTGTTGGAAGTTGGGAAGAGCTCGAGGAAGCATTTAGAGCAAATTTTCAAGGGACCTATGTCCGTCCTCCGGATGCAGACGATTTAAGTCATATAACTCAACAACCCGGAGAGTCGTGTAGCGAAATTCGGAACAGGTTTCTTACCAAAAAGAACCAAATAGTCGATGTCCGGACAACAAGCCTTAGCAGCTTTCAAGCACAATGTTCGAGACGAATGGCTTGCCAGACACCTCGGTCAAGAGAAACCGAGGACAATGACCGCATTAACAAGCCTCATGACCCGCTTCTGTGGGGGGAGGATAGCTGGCTAGCAAGAAGAAGCACCAGTGACCCAAGTACATCCGAGATAAGAGATGGAAACGGAAAATCACGGCGCAGAAAGGAGTAGCGCCGGAATAAAGAGAGAAGCCAAAAGAGCACGGCAATTAACGCCGGATTCAAAATCTCGCGGCCCAATCATAAAACTCAGCTCCTCAAGGATGACAGTGACGAACTGTCTAACCTACATAAAATTCTAGGTCGGATATGTCAAATCCACAGTACCCGGAAGGCCATAAATCACACCCACGGGATTGTTGGGTTTTCAAACAGTCCGCCGATTAAACTCCGAACACAAGGGACTCGGCGCGTCAGCGAAGAAGATAAACCCGCCGGCAGGCACCGGAAAACAAAAGACTTTCCCACAAGGGGTCAAAGCGATAAACTCACTTCGTGTGAGGACACGGAAAAACAATCGGCACTTTCTAAAAAAGCTTCGCACGGTCCAGCCCAGCAAACCATAGAGATTGGATATCAAAACCAATCACTTTCGACCACCTGGACTATTCGAAGCGTTAAAGCGCTGGACGGACTCCTCGATATTGAATCCGATCATAGACGGATTACAATTCTAAACGTCCTAATGGGCGGAGGCAGCGACTTAAACCTGCTATATTCAAACACAACCCGTCGGATGGGGATAGACCCTACCAAAATTCAACACAGCCGCACTTCCTTCAAAGGAGTGACGCCAGGCCCTTACGCCAAGTGCACAGGCTCGATATTACTAGAAGTCGTGTTCGGATCGCCGAGCAACTTTCGACGCGAAAAATTAATTTTTCATATCGTCCCATTTAAAAGTGAATATCAAGCACTGTTGGGACGAAAGGCTTTTGTCCACTTCAACGCCATACCGCATTACGCGTCCCATACACTTAAAATGCCCGGTCCACATGGCGCCATTTCAGTGTGAGGGTCACTTAAAGACCCGGACTCGGATAGACGAATCCGGACTCAGCAGGCTAGGGGCTCCCTAGCCGCATACCCTTTTCACAAGGGGCTGCGCGCACAACCGATCGCGGTTTCATAGAAATCTTGCTTTAATTATTTATATTTCTTCTTTTGCATATTTTTCGCACGAACTGTTTCTAAAACTAAACGTTCCTCTCTTTCTAGAGATGAACAACGTGCGTACCCGTCCAGGATAACGGCGCAACGGAGACACAGTAGCAGACGTGCGATGGGACCCGTTGCAAGGATTCTTTTCATATTAAGACCCTGCGTAGACCTTTTTATTCTGTCTCTTGTTGTTACTCTCCTTGGCTCCTTCCTATAGCCAAAGCGAGCTGGCAGCTTTAGCATCGGCGCGTCGAAGACCATGCCGTGCACGGACACAAGGGCTTAGGGCATAATTCTGCCCATTATCATAAAGTCCGAACACCTTGGGAGTGTTCGGCGTCTCGAGTTAGGCATTATATGCATCAGCTCGAATCATGTCTTTGGTCAAATGTTGGGTTTGCGGCTCACGTGTTTTGCTACCTTCGTTCCGTATCACCCGCTAACGCGCACCGGAGAACTCTGCGATTGTGCCCCGGTTAATTGGCGAGCACCTCGATGAAAGCGGCGGCGATCGTCATGATATAGCGAGTCCGTCACCACTTGATCGACTATCGAAATGTTTAGAATTCCCGCTTTGACGAAGGACCGTTTCCGCTCGAGCACATACGCACTTTTGAATCCGGAGATGTGCGGTGCCATCGAGGCTATATCGTAGCCCCACCCTCGAGCTCCATTGGCTAAGTGAAAGAGATAAAGCATTATAGTCCGGATTGCCTCGTTAAGCTCGCTACCACCTCCTTATAACAGGACCGAGGCGTCGGATTAAGTGTGAAAACACGCTATTTTGCGAACACCCCATCACCTTGTGCGAGGGGGCTGAAGCCGAAGACTGCATCTTTCAGGTTATACAAAAATATACGTAAACGGCCGCACAGGAGAAGTCTTACTACTTGGAAGCACAAGTATAAAAGCATTCACACTATAACCATTGATCTACAAGTTAATGCGTTCAATTGAGCGTTACATTTTTGAGCACTTTGTGACTCTATTACATGGCGCCACGCATAACTTCCCGAAATAATGTTGGCGGAAGCGATTTCCATCGAACCTGGGCAGCAACAGCGGTGGCATCCATCTCCGGACACTGCACCTTCACACGGGCCAGAGCCATCCGCGCTCCCTCGATGCAGGCCGACCGTTTCATCTCCTTGATATGCGGCACCGCCCCAAGGAATTGCTGCAGTAGGCCAAAGTAGCTCATCGCCTTGGACCTCTCTGGCCATACATGGGCCACGATGTCAGTCATAGCCAGTCCGGACAGTCTATTTAGTTCGGCCCATTCGGCCAACCTGTCCGTCAGCGGAAGAGGGCGATCCGAACTGTGGAATTGAGACCAATATAACTCTTCCGTCTCGTGATCCCCCGCTCGGAAGTGCTTAACGGCATCGGCCGCTTTTCGCAGCCAAGTCCATATCGGATCCTCCAAACTCCACAGCCGCTCAAATTGGCGTGCCAGGCATCCATAAACGGCGGCGCATAAGAAAAGGCTTGCCACCATGATTTCTTGACTTGGCGCAGCTCCTCCTTCATAGCCCGCATTGCGAGCGGGCATCCTTAACCGGCGGTGGCCTTCTTCAGGTCTTTCTGCTCCGATAGGTGCTCCTTTTCAAGAGCCTCATTGCGTTTGGTAGCATCCTTTAATTTCTTGGCCAATTCGGCCCTCCGCCTACTTAGGCGGGCGCGGCCTTTTCGGCCTTCAACTCTTCGGCCGCCCTCGCGGCAGCCGCGTCACTCCTTCGGGCTTGCTCCTTAGCTAGAGCAAGTTCGGCCCGAAGGCTCTCCACAGCAGTAGCACTATCTGTATTAACAGCATATAACTTATCAGAGGCGGGCTTGGACCCACTCAATAAAGCGGTTGCGGAGAATTTATTTACCTTGCGACTCGTCAAGTCGCTGGTTGACAAGTGCGATGTCAGCATTTGCCACGTCAAGTTGTCGACTTAATTCGGCAAACTCACTAGTCCGGCTGGCTCCCGGACTATCCGCCACCTGTATCAGAACGGCGGTATACATTACCTGAGATGTTGAGATTTTGATGCTCGGCACGCTGTCGTTTTCGACAGCCTACCGAGTCTCAGGGGCTACTATCTATCTGGCGCATTTTTATATGCAAAACTGTTAAAAGACAAAGGGTGCATCATTTTCGCATACCTCAAATCCGCCCGACAAGCTCATGGCGGCATTCATAATCCGCTTTCAGCGGACGAAATCCTTCCGACCACCATACGCATTAATGCGGTGATCTTCTGAAATGGGCGCCCTCTCAAGCAAACTCTTGATTCTCGGCGGACTCACGGGGGTGCGAACTCTCGGCCCCTCCGGACTCGGGGCGCCCTCCGTGTGACACTTGGGCTCGCTTTGCCTCATCTGGCGGCGCTGCAGACGGGCGTGTCGCTCTCCATCATCTCCGGAAGAAGGTCCCCGAGGATGAACTCATCTGAGGCGGCTGCAGATCCGAACTGCGATATAAATATTTGGTTACCTCTGAAGCATAAGCGAAGGTACTTCCTTATTAAACTTCCTCTTTCATACTCACGGCTCGTTGGAGGCTGGTCCTTGGCGATGATTGCGCGTCCGGATTCTCTCCGGACGCGGACCAGTGAGATTTCTTCCCACGCTTAGGGCTTTGACCTCCGGATCTTGGGCGGTCCTCTTCTCCCAGGCGAGGATCCTTGGTTCCCTCCTCTTGATCGCCCCTTTGGGCGAAGTATTAACTCCTTTATTTCCCCGTCGCCCCCCCTCGTGGGCGCAACCTCCAACATTCGACCAGCCACGGGCTCCAGTCACGGTCTCTGGGAGGGCGGACACCTTATCAGCCTTGATCGCGCCACCCATTCCTGTAAAGAACAAAGGGTTGGGAGACGATCTTTTGAAAGGAATACAAATAGAATGTCCTGGCTCTGAGCTATTTACCTGAGTATCCGGGCGATCGCGGCTTAGGCCTGCGTCCTCGGCCAAATCCGGACACGCCACCTGCAGTCCGAAGAACAGCTTGTACATCTCCGTGGGTGTCGCACCCATAAAATGCTGGAGAATACGAGGTCCCTCCGGATTGAACTCCCATAGACGGAGAGGACGACGTTTGCAGGGTAGGAGGTGCCTGATTAGCATGACCTGCATCACCTTGACCAGGTCGATCTCCCTTGTTTGGAGGTCTCGAATCCGGCCCTGCAGTGCGGGCACGTCCTTGGACGGCCCCCAATTGAGCCCTTGGTTGACCCACGACATCAGTTGGCGTGGAGGTCCCGAGCGGAAGGAGGCGGCGGCTTTGCTTGCTGCCCCTTGGAGCGATGATGTAAAACCACTCCTGCTGCCATAATCCCGGTTCCTCTTGGAAGGAACCTTGAGCCACGGGCATCGACCTTCTTGCTTATGGTCGCCCGCCGCCTCCGCTTAGCGCCCCGATCATCTTGGCTCCACCTTAAATGTTTTCAGCCACAGGCCAAAGTGGGGATGACGGAGGAAGGCTTGAGACAATAATGAATGCGGAGATGTGGAGGATGGACTCGAGCCAAGTCGTGGAAGTCCAGCCCGTAGTAGAACAGAGCCCTCTCACGAAGGGATCTGTCGGGAAGCCTAATCCCGGCGGAGGTGAGATCTGGCAGCGATTTGCGGGCTCGGGGCTGGCACGGCCTGCCCCGGGCAGGCAACCTGTCTGAAACCTCGTAGGCAGTGCTTGGCCTCTCACAACTTCAATATGTCCTCCTCCGTGGCGGAGGAGGGCATCCACCGCCCTGGAGGTCGGGCGGACATTGTTGTGGATCCGAAGTGCTCGAATCTGAAGCTCTAGGTGTTGGGCCGGGAGCGGAGGAAAGATTCGATCGAGGTTGAAAGACAAGGATAGGCCTTGGTCCTCTTATAAAGGGAAGAAATACCAAGGGCCGTCTCCGTGACCGTTTAGGATTCCCCTCGATAGAGGAGGCATGGCGGCGAGCGGTTGGGTTACCCACGCGTATTGATGAGGATCCCGAATAAAAGGGAACACGATCTACGCTTGACGGGGCGTGCCAAGAAACCGCCGCTAAACATCTTTGAGGTGGTATAGTAATTCAAACAAGGGCTTGGTAGCGGTGTGATGTCACACCGCATAATACGTCAGCAGATTGAATCAGTATATATGTTTTATTCTCTCTACGTTGGAATGTGGAATTTATTTTTGCAGAGCCGGACACTATCCTGGTGTTCATTATCTTCTCCGAATTATTCAAGGAGAGGAACCCACCTTGCAATGCCGAACATTATGCACGCTGGACTTATCGTCATTGAAGACCGGTTCAGGGGCTACTGAGGGAGTCCTGGACTAGGGGGTGTCCGGACAGCCGGACTATCAATATCCGCCGGACTCCCGGACTACGAAGATAGAAGATTGAAGACTCCGGCTCGTGTCCGGAAGGTACTTTCCTTGGCGTGGAAGGCAAGCTTGGCAATACGGATATGTAGATCTCCTACCATTGTAACCGACTCTGTGTAACCCTAGTCCATAGGACGAACATTACATCTCAACAATCATACCATAGGCTAGCTTCTAGGGTTTAGCCTCCTTGATCTCGTGGTAGATCTACTCTTGTACTACCCATATCATCAATATTAATCAAGTAGGACGTAGGGTTTTACCTCCATCGAGAGGGCCCGAACCTGGGTAAAAACATTGTGTCCCTCGTCTCTTGTTACCATCCGCCTAGACGCACAGTTCGGGACCCCCTACCCGAGATCCGCCGGTTTTGACACCGACAGCCGCCGCAAATGCAATCCCGTCGCCACTATCATGCTCTTTTCAGACAGACATCAGCATGAGCAGCAAGACTCGAGGAAGCACGACGTTCATGGTTCCAGTTGTTTCTCGCCGCTTAGTTCTTGATTTGGGTGTGTTTAGGAATCCTATATATAGGTGTTTCCTTTCGCTGCTTGCATTATAGGCACAACTATCAGCGTATGTTTGGAACCCATGGCCTTGCCGCGTCCATGGCGTCCCCAGGTGGAGCTCACCATGCTATTCGGGCGGCAAGGGATGGCAGCCATTGCACTGTCCCATCGAAGCCCACAACCACCGTTAGCCCACGATGCACCACACTGGCGCTACAGGCAACCAACAAGTACAAGGAGGGGGCGCCGCATGAGATGAGTGGGTGGATGGATTCGAAGAAGCCACATGGAGGCGCGAACACGGCTCCGGCATGCATGCCGGATCTGAAGCCGCGGCTGATGCTCACCAACCCTGCTGTCGGCGCCGCAAAGAAGGTCGACGGGGAGGAGGAGGCCCCGGGCAGCAGCAGGGCGTCGCCGACGACCAAGGAGTGGTGGCGGCACCTATACATGAAGCCAAGCGGTGGGCGCCAGCAGATGCACGAACTCCGGCGGCGACCACCAAGCCGCAGAGGCTACGCATGAGCACCAGCTCTGGCTGCAGGAGAGCCTCGTGGTTCTGAAAGAGTCGGCGGACCCGGAGGATGATTTCCGGGCAAGCATGGCATAGATCGAGGCGAACGACGACGTTTGCCCTCAACGCCGCCGAGCACCACCGTGCAATCGTCGCCGCGTTCCGGAACACCTATAGCCCAAGTACCGGCCTGATAGGCCATTAGAGGCGGACCATCCCGACGAGGCGTCGTCGCGGATGCATGCGGTGCTGACGTTTCTGACCTTGAGTTCGCCCAGCTTGTGGACGATGCAAGCTTATGCCTGCCCAAACCACCGGGACCCCACCGTCCTATGCCACCCAGGTGTACCTCGCGCTTGACGTGCGAGTTTACCATGTCACCGGTGCCTCGACCCAATGCCCGCGTAGACCACCGGCATATGCTACCGGAGCCGTCCACCGTGCGTTGTCGTCATCAAGAGATGCGGCGTCCGTTAGGTTACTGTCGAAGAGGACGCGAGAAGGCACCCCCAGCTTCTGTCTGTGTGACTCCGCATCAGATGCAGGAAGGTAAGCCCACGCTGACTGCCTCTAGCTCGCTTTTGGCTATGCCCCTCGCGCTGCCTCGCATGCGCGGCTTGCGTTCTTCAGCTGCGTCGTGTGTGGTACGTGGGCTAGATGTGCATGCACTGGGTGGGTGCATGTGTTCCGTGTTCGTGATGTGCTCGGCAGCGGCAAAATACAGTCATAAACAACAGATGCATGTTATCTCCTTTTCCCGTGTCTATGCGTGATGTGTCTCTTCCTCCATTCGGCTTCTTCATCAGGCGGTACCGAGAGAGACCGAAATTTTCTACGTAATCAGTGCCTGTAAATATCCTCTACCAATCATCTTTTTTCTTAAACTCAACACCTTCCCTATTCTCATGCATCGATGTTATCAAGTCATAGCCAGCCACTACATGCATCCGGAAGCGATCAATGGCAGCAACCAGTCCGATAACAGTGACAGGCCGACACTCCGGGCTGACCAAGCAACAAATCAAAAAGAAAAGGGAAATGCTACCAGCCTGTGTACCCAAATTTACCAATTGCAGGATCTCGAGCTTCACAAGGATTCTAAAAATATCAAAAAGAGATGGGAAAACTCAAACCCTTCGGTAGGCATGATGTAATGATTTTTCGGTGTATGAATACGTTTCATAGTGTAATAATATTTTTTGTATGAATGGAGTGAAAAAATTCTGGAATTTGCAAACACAATCTATCACTTTATGACATGCACTAATCTTGCTGGAGGCTACACTAGATGATCTGATCTAGCAATTAATCGTCTACGCTTCTTCTATCTCGCTGCAGTAGTGTCATCATGTAATGTTTATTCTGTAATCCGGACTGTGCCCAGTTCCAATAAGTAGATTTTATCAGATATGTATGAGTGTGTGTTCTCCTGTTTTTTTGAGGGGTGTGTGTTCTCCTGTTTAGTATAGCATGTATCATGCATGATGGCAATAAATGTACTTGCTTTCATCATATCATCCTCAATTGGTATTTTATACATGTATCAACATCTATTTCCACCTCATCTTATTTTCGTGTGATTCTATCAGCATGGCCCTAAAAGTACTTTCCATAAATAAACATCACACCGCATATAGATATGTTGTATCAATGGGCGCGGCGTGCCGCCGCGCGGGCTATGCTAGTTTTCACTAGAGCGAGCGAAAGAAAGAAAATTGGCGAGCAAATCTTTCTGTAGTAGCTAGCGCTAGATGGGCTGGCCCATATAGGTGCCTCTAGGCACTATGGCGGAAAACTAACACCTGAAGTTGTCGGCGTTCTGGGAACGGAGGTCCCCAGACTTGCCTGCCTGCGGCCTGCGGCGTGGCTCAAAAGGGGACCCAGCGTGGCCCATCTTCATCAACGCAAGCTCAAGACCCTCGCGAGGGGCCAAGCCTCGCGGGGCGGGTGACAAGGAGCTTCCTCAGGCACGGCCTCATCAGGCTGGCTCACGAGGAGGCGGAGAGTTCAAGGCGGGGTACCCTCGAGGTGCCCATGACGCAAGCCATGACGACCAAGGCGCCCGGTCAGGCGCCCGGCCAGCGATGTCCTCCTTTCCTCTTTGGTGCAAAGGGAGCAAGCGCAGCCAAGAGCATCAAGCAAAGGCATCCATTTCGGTGCAACAAGACCAAGATCAGCCCAACGGCAGGGAGGAAGTCATTGTGGAGCCCAAGCGTCGGCCACTACGAGCCTTTGACAAAGCGAGGACCAACTTTAGTCGGGATAAGTGTACCATTGTTCCCCTTCAAAATGGCTAATTGTTGGCGCCCTTCCCGCTCAATATTTGGGAAGAGGCCGAGGGCCTTTGCCTATAAATAGGACTAGCCACCCCCGGGGTAGAGGGACGAGATCTGGATCCTCACCAAGAAAACAGTAGATAGAGCGATCAAACTCCTCCTAGCAGTTCATCGCTTTTGACCAAGAACAGACCCTCATGAGGTCGTTCTTCCTTGTATTGTTCATCATCAACCCAAGAGGCAATCCACCACACCACACCTTTGGGTAGGGTATTACACCACAATGGTGGCCTCAACCAATATAAACCTGTGTCTCTTCTATTGTTCTGTTCGTAGTTTAGATCCTAGCGGTTCGGCGAGGAGCAGGTAGGCAGAGGGCAAAACCTCCGCGCGCACCCCAGTGTTCGAACCACAAGGGTCTGCCGGAACCCGAAATCCGACAGAAGTGTTTTCTAAAAAAAACCTGAAGTGCTATAGCTAGCAGGAATTTGGCGTTTATAGCGCCTGTTATAGGCGAAATGGCAAAAGCATTATATATCACATTAAGCGAGTTCTCCCTTGGTCTCGCTAAAGCTTTTTGCCCCATGCTGTGGCGGCTAGGCCGGCCTAGTTCTATCTATTTTTATCCTTCGCTGGTTCGTTCGCCAAGCTGAGTGGGTTGGTTCATTCTGGCATTTATTTTTTTTCTTCATTTTTTTCATTTTTTGCTTTTTTTTGGTCTTTTTTCTTCATTTCTTCAGTGTTTTTTTATTTTTTCCCCAATTTTTTTGGTTCTATTTCCTTCTTTTATTTCCGGGTTTTCACCGGTTTGCTGTTTTTTCTTTGTTTCTTTTCTCGGTTTTCATTGGGTTTTTCCCTTTCTATCTTTTTTTGGTATTATTTATTTCTTGGTTTTCACCAGGTTTATTTGTTTTTTCCATTCTTTTTGCATTTGTTTCTTCTGGTTTTTTATTTTATTTTTCTTTGGTCTATTGTGTTTCTTTTTTTTTCCATTATTTTTGTTTTTCTCTGTTTCTTTGGGTTTCATTCTATATATTTTGTATCCTTCAACAGCATTTTTTAATACACGTTTAACATTTTAACAACGCAAATTTAACAAATTTTAAATACATGATCGATTTTTTTTCTATAAACATTTTTAACATTTTCCAAAAGCTTGATTAACATTTTTCATATACAAGATTAATGTTTTTTAATACATGGTCAACATGTTTTTGTATACGCACCTTTAAAATTTTACACATGCTTGATTCATTTTTTAAATACAAGATTGACAATTCTAATACATGATCGATATTTTTCATTCACATTTAACTTTTAAAAATGTTTGATTAACATCTTCTAAATGTAGCATTACCAATTTTTGAACACATGGTCAATGTTTGTTTTAACACAATTAACATTTTTCACATGCTTGATTATATTTTTCAAATATTTTTTCAAATGCTTGATTAACATTTTTATATACATGATTAAAAATTCATCATTTTTCAAATAATTAGTCAAGAAAATTTCTATACACATTTAACATTTTTCGAATACTAGTTCCACATTTTTTGAAATGCTTGATCAACATTTTTATACGCATGATCAAAATTTCTTCCATTATTTTTTGAATACATGGTCAACATTTTTCTATACAAATTTAACATTTCCAAGCTCTTTCTTAACATTTTTCAAACACTTGTTCAAACAAATTTGAAATGCTTGATTAACATTTTTTTATACATTTATTTTTACTCCTTTCTTAATAGATGGTCAAAAAAATTTCTGTACACATTTAACATTTTCCAAATGATTGCTTAATATTTTTCAAACACTTGATCAACATTTTTTCAAATGTGTGATTTCTTAAAATACATCATCAAATTGTTTCATACACATTTTATTTTTGTTACATTTTTTCGTATGCGTGATAAACATTTTCTCTATACACTTTCAACATATTTGTATGCTTGTTCAACATTTTCCAAATGTTTTATTTTGAGTGATTTTTAAAATATTTATTTCAATTATTTGGAAGTATAAACAAAAGTGAAAAATGAAAGCAAAGAACAGAAAAAAATGAAAAAAAAAACAGAAAACGAGGCTATTGTTTCCCTCGCGCCTGGGGCGGTCCCATTCACGGCACCCTATTTTGAGCGAGGGTTCCCGCTCTCTTGCTGAATGCGAGACATAGGGGTGCCCGCCAAATGGTACACAGTGTACATACCCAACTCCCTTTGCTGTTTTTGTTGGGATGGCCCATACAGGCACGTTCTTGTGAAGAGCTTCCCTTTTTTTCGTTTCTTGTTTTTTGGCCCGGTTTTTCTTTTATCATTTTTTATGTTTTCATGTTTATTATTTTTGATTTTTCTCCAAATGTATGAACTTTTTTTAAATTGATTAACTTTTCTTAAACTCATTAAAAAATGAAATTTGAGATTTTTCCAGAATTCGTGAAGTTTTTTTTGAAATTCATGAACTGTTATTAAATTGGAGAACTATTTTTTGAAATTCAAAAGTGTTTTTAATTTTTTGTGAAATTTTCTAAAATTTGATTATTTTTTAAAATTAGCGATTTTTTAAATTTTTTGTGTGTTCAAATTTGTGAACTTTCTTCATTTTGACGAACTCTTTTCAAATTTACTAGTAACATTTTCTATATTTGTGATATTTTTTCAATTTTTTAACTCTTTTCAAGACCATGTTTTTACTTTCAATAAGTTAATGGTGAACATCCACTGTCCACGGTGAGTGGTCAAAGTCAATGGCAGTATTCTAAAAATCTAAGGTCAAATACTCTTGGGGGTCGCGACCCATATAACATGGCGTAAGTGCCAGTAGCCCGATGGGGGAATACAAGCACCAATTGTGTGCGACGGGTAGTACAATTGTAAACTGGCTGGTTTGTCGAGCACACACATGCCCATCTTCAGATTTGGCTAATGTTTGTAAAAGATACACATTGAATTTGGTGGTCGGACTTTGCTAGACCGACAAACAAATTTACAGATGGTATCCTATGCCCAATGGGTACAATATATCACATCAACATTTTGAATAGGTAGAGAAACAAGTACGAAGTTGAAGCGATGATGGTCGCGCAGTCTAGCACCGACGTGACCTCCTGCGGTAGGTCGCCTTTTGGAGACGGAAAGGAAGTATGCGCAGTGGTTGGTGGAAGCCTGACACTGCGACTGGCAGCGGTAGGAACTAGGCATTGCAGGATCGGGAGTTGGAAAAGAGTGTGATGGTGATGAGTCAAGATTTCATCATTTCGAGCAGTCACGTATGATGTAGGAGTACTGGCGTTCTGGTGGTTCTGGGCTTATGAGCTATGACTGGTTAGAGAATAAGGTATCTAAGATTGGACCATATGTGTTGGATGTCGACCCCACATGTCATAGGAGTTATTTTCATGTATTATTTTATTTAGGTATTCATTAGGTTATCCCTGGGCGCAATTTTATACCCATGCCCTACCCACATATTTTGTGGGTTTGGATACCCAATATACATCGGTGCAAAATCTTGCCAAGACTTGCCCATGCCCTCTGGTTTTGGGTAGGGTACCCATACCCATGGAAACAATTGCCATCCCTACAACGTGGTACCCCATCCATCCGCAGACTGGCCTGATGGTCCATTTTTCCGCAAACCGAAAGTAAAACAGAGAGTGGGGTGGGGCTTTGCGGCGTCCGGACCGCTGCCATGCACACACCAGACAACCCGGACTCACTAAAAACCATGTCTCGTGTTATCTCTCCAATGAACACATTGCTTCCCACGTTGCATTCATGCAGGCCCAAAGCCGCAATGACCGACATTGATGCCACATTATATAACCAGACGGGAGGGTGGTGTGCACCCACACAACCAGATGCCCGACGTTGTTCCAATGTGGATGCATCGTTGAAAGGATCGAGATGGACCTAGAGGGGGGGATAGGTACAATTACAAATTTTAATTCTCACTTAGCAATTTTAGGCAAAGATGCAGAATATGAAGGTGAGCCTAACAATTGCAAGTATGATACTGAGAGCTAAGCAAGGTAAACAAGTACCACGAGTATATGAGTAAGTAAGCACAATATGAGACAAGTAAAGACTAAGAGGCAAGTAACCACAAGTAGGGAGCTAGGGTTAGGAATAACCACAACTCTGAGAGACGAGGATGTATGCCGATGTTCACTTCCTTGGAGGGAAGCTACGTCACCGTTTAGAGAGGTGAATGTTACCACGAAGGCACACCAATGCCATGAAGGCTCACCCTATTCTCTCTTTGAGATGTCACCACGAAGGCGATTCCCAACAACTAGTGGTAGACCTTGGGGTGGTCTCCAAACCCTCACAAACTTTCCAGGGGTAATCACAACGGCCGATTCCTCTCCGAAGAACTCCTACTGCCTAAGAGTCTCCAACCTGCAAGAGTAACAAGAACGATGGGGAAAAGCTCAAGACTTGCTCAAATCATGATTTCCTTTGGTGCAAAGAAGGGGAAGGCGTGGATCTATCACTTGATTGGACAACTTCTCACAAATGCTCTCAAATCCCTTTGGGATCTATGATTTGGTGTATGAGTGTGTGTGTGTGTGTGTGTGTGTGTGTGTGTGTGAGAGAGAGAGAGAGAGAGAGAGAGTGAAATGTGTTCTTGGGGATTCTCAAATTGAATGAACAAAGCTCTCACGGGATAGGTGAGAGGTATTTATAGTATCCCTCAATAAGTGGTTGTTGGAGCCACTAGAGTGCAGCAGTTGTCGGACGTCCGAGGCATACTGGTCGTCCGAGGCCTTGGCAGACACCGGACAGTTGGCACAATACCAGACATCCGACAAATATTCTCTGTTTGAATGGTACCCGACGTCCGGAAAAGACGGGTGTTCCGACATTTTGGCTCGGGATAGGAGTATCAGATTTCTGGTGTACGTCGGTCGTCTGAGGCATCGAACATCCGACAGGGGCCAGATGACTGGCGTTCTGGCTCTGTTGGGGATAGACCGGAGGAGACTGGAAATCCGCCGTTTTGGCTGTGTGTAGGAAGTGCCGTACGTGTGACAAGTGTCGGTCGTCCAAGAGGGACGGAGACATCATTGAGTGGGAAGAAGATCATTGAGCAAGTTCTTCGCGAGACGTCATGTTCCCCTCTTAATAGTGCGGGATCCCTATACTTAAGATCAAACATAAAAGGCCTAAGCTAGTAGTCTTGTTTCTTCATTGTTGAGCAAGACATATATGTCCATAGTCATGATCCGCACACATGATACTGAGGGGACTAAAACCTGAGATATACTTGACAAACATTATTAGTCCCCTATGTGTATACTGTCATCAACTTCAAAATAGGATTAAGGGCAAGATTGCACTTTCAATCTCCCCCTTTTTGGTAGTTGATGACAACATACACATAGTAAAAATAATAAGATTGTCCTATACTTTGGACAGATTTGTCGAAGAGATTTTCAATGCCTAGGTGCAAAAATATAGGAAGCTCCCCCTCACAGTAATAATCCTTACGAACATTATATGGAGAGCTCCCCCTCACATTAATAACCATTTTGAACAGATGAGCGGAAATATATTTGATACACATAGCTCACACATAAAGGCATGTAATCACGAAGAAACCCATGAAGGCATAATATCATAATATCTCCTCATACATAAACTCATATATAAAGTTATACATCCACTGAGCATAATGATTCAACAGACAGAAATAACATAACATGGTTGGTTCAGCATGACAGAACAAGGCCTAAGATAGATAGAACAATAAACTACTTCTCCCCCTTGGCATCAAGTACCCAAAAGGGACAAGGAGGAATTGACAGAAAGTCATAGATCATCATCATCATCATCATCGGCATGAGTTCCACTACCACAAGCCTCGTCGAAGAAATCAGCCCACTCAGGCCCAGAAGAAAAGCCAAAATCTGAAGGAGGAGCCTTCGGAAGACGCTCGTCTTCAGTCACATCGGTAGCCCCAGAGTCACGCAGATGAAACTTCAAAGCATTCTTGAAGGTGATCATACGAGTGACAACATCATGGTTTTGTGTGTAGTGGAAGGTAAAAGTCTTCATCGGGCAAAGTGAGCCTTCCCGAGAAAACGGGAATGACGCCCAACAGAAGTAGAGTTGGAAGTGGTAGGATGAGACCGAGCAGCAGATCTTTGAGCAAGGGCAAACTTGGAGGAACCCTTGGGAGCCCAATAGTTTGCCATGTGAGGAGGAATAATCCATTTCTCATGCACATGCGTCCGTTCAATAGGAAATGGAGCCACACTCTCAATGAGAGCATGAATGAATAGAGCATGAGGGAAGGCCCGCTTGTACTGAAAGCTAGCAAGACGGATCTCATGCCACAGAAAATAAGGAACATTGATCTTCCCTTTGGGATACTCATAGAGACGAGACATGAGATCAATGCAATAACTGATGCAGGATGCCTTGTCACCCATCTTGGGATAGATGGTGCGAATGACACATTGATAAATGATGTAGAAAGGAGATCTCCAAATAGAGACTTGATTCAAATGCTTCAACTTATCCTCCTCAATAAGATCATCCAGGTCCTTAAGAAGATAGCCACAAGCCTCAACAACTTTGGGTTTATGGTTGGGGTCATCCTTATGGATCTGGAATCCAATGTCAGGAAAGCCAAGGGCGGTGAAACACTGAGAATAAGTGGTGGTGAGCTCGGTGTCAGAGGTCATCTAGGTGATGGTCTTGTTAGGACCGAAGAAGCATGTCGCATAAAACTGATGTGTAGCAGCATGGTTAAAATCATGCTGAAAGGCAAATGGAACGACAAGACCGGATGACTCAATGAGTTCAATAGCACCTAGGCACTTCACGGGATGAGCCCGAATGTGCTCCAAGTCAATGAAGTGGTGCAGATAGAGTCCCTTTGGGAGGACAACGGTGGTGTAGATGTCTGCGTGAACATTGGTGCGGAAACATTGATCCAGAGAGTCTTGAACCACCTCAAATTGATCAACGTCATGACGAGACTTGAGATATGCAGGCTTGTGCACTTTGATGAAGGCCTTGAGGGCACGGCCATGAGCTGAGGAGCCTCAAGAGATATGCGTCGACCATCCGCATTCGGCTGTATCGGAGGAGGAGTAGGCATGTAGGTGGCCCTTCGAGAACCTGAAGGGCGGATTGGAACAACCACATACTCAGTGCGCTCCTCATATTCCAACTCCTCTTCGTAGTCAAAGACCTTAGTAGAAGTGGTCTCCTCGATCACAGGATGTTTCCCAGCTCGCTTGCACGGACGTTGACGCTCTTGCGAGTCATCAAAACCACTGCGACGAGAAGCTGAAACCAAAAAGACATGGACATGGGAGATTGTCACAATGAGCCCCTGCTAGGACATGGGAAGGATGAAAATCAGACGGGTAAAACAAAAAATTACCGTGAGCAGGGACACCCCCGGTATGCTTGTGAACGGTGTGTCTGATTTTCGGCATCATGGGAGAACCACACCTAAGATATTATTGATACATCCATTTTGCATCATGTTTTCCTACTGTTATTTATAATATTTTTATGTATAATAATGCCTTTTGGAGTAATTCTAATGCCTTTTCTCTCATAATATGCAAGGTTCACACAAAGAGGGAGAATACCGGCGGCTGAAAATCTGGACCTGAAAAAGCTACGTCAGGCCACCTATTCTGCACAACTCCAAATGAACTGAAACTTCACGGGGACTCTTTATGGAATAAATAAGAATTATTGGAGCCAATAACCACCAAAGGGGGCCCACCAGGTGGGCACAACCCACCTGGGCATGCCAGGGAGCCCAGGTGTGCCCTGGTGGGTTGTGCCCTCCTCGACCCATCTCCGGTGCCCATCTTCTAGTATATAAGTCATTTTGACCTAGAAAAAAAATCAAGAGGGGACTTTCGGGACGAAGCGCCGCTGTCTCGAGGCGGAACTTCAGCAGGAGCACTTTTGCCCTCAGGCAGAGCGATTCCACCGGGGAACTTCCCTCCCGGAGGGGGAAATCATCATCACCAACAACTCTCCCATCTTGGGGAGGACAATCTCCATCAACATCTTCAACAACACCATGTCCTGTCAGACCCTAGTTTATCTCTTGTGTTCAATCTTTGTACCGGAACCTTAGATTGGTGCTTGTGGGTGACTAATAGTGTTGATTACATCTTGTAGTTGATTACTATATGGTTTATTTGGTGCAAGATTATATGTTAGTTCCATTATGATATTTAATACCCCTTTGATCATGAGCATGATTATCATTTGTGAGTAGTTACTTTTGTTCTTGAGGTCACGGGAGAAATCTTGTTGCAAGTAATCATGTGAACTTGACATGTGTATGATATTTTGATGGTATGTATGTTGTGATTCCCTTAGTGGTGTCATGTGAACGTTGACTACATGAAACTTCACCATACTTGGGCCTAGGGAATGCATTGTGAGTAGTTATTAGATGATGGGTTGCAAGAGTGACAGAAGCTTAAATTCTAGTTTATGCGCTACTTCATAAGGGGCTGATTTGGATCCAAAAGTTTAATGCTATGGTTAGATTTATTCTTAATACTTTTCTTGTAGTTGGGGATGCTTGCGATGGGGTTAATCATAAGTATGAGGTTTGTTCAAGTAAGAACAGAACCTAAGCACCTGTCCACACACATATCAAATTAACAAAGTAGCGAACACAAATCAAACCAACATGGTGAAAGTGACTAGATGAAATTCCCGTGTACCCTCAAGAACACTTTGCTTATCATAAGAGACTGTTTTGGCCTGTCCTTTGCCTCAAAAGGATTGGGCTACCTTGCTGCACTTTTTTATCATTATCGTTACTTGCTCATTACAAATTACCTTGCTATCAAACTACTTGTTACTTATAATTTTAGTGCTTGCAGAGAATATCTTGCTGAAAGCTACTTGTCATTTCCTTCTGCTCCTCGTTGGGTTCGACACTCTTACTTATCAAAAGGACTACGATTGATCCCCTATACTTGTGGGTCATTAAGGCTCTTTTCTGGCGTCGTTGTCGGGGAGTGAAGCGCTCTTGGTAAGTGGAAATTAGTAAGGAAAAAATATTACTACATGCTGAAATTTATTGTCACTTGTTACTATGGAGAACAATCCTTTGAGGGGTTTGTTAGGGGTATCTTCACCACAATTATTTACCCCTCAATCTACTGCACATACTGAAATATCAGTTATGAAATTCTTTCGGGTATGATAGAACAATTGCTAGCTAATCCTTAGGCAGGAGATGGAACTGAACATCCTAATATGCACTTGATATATGTGGATGAAAATTTTGGATCATTTAAGCTTGCATCTTTACCTGGAGATGAAGCTAAGAAGAAGGTTTTTCCTTTATCTTTGAAGGGGAAATCATTGGCATGGTATGTGCTATGTGATAATATTGGATCTTGGAGTTGGAATTGATTGAAATTGGAATTACACCAAAAAATTTATCCTATGCATCTAGTTCATCGTGATCTGAATTATATATATAATTTTTTGCTTCGTGAAGGAGAAAGTACTGCTCTAGCTTGGGGGAGGCTTAAGTAAATGTTATATTCATGCCCCAATCATGAGCTCTCAAGAGAAATTATTATTCAGAATTTTTATGCTCGGCTTTCTCGTGATGATCAATCCATGCTTGATACTTCTTATACTGGTTCCTTTATGAAGAAGACTATTGAATTCAGGTGGGATCTTTTAGAAAGAATTAAATGCAACTCTGAAGATTGTGAACTCGACGAAGGTAGAGAGTTAGGTATTAAGCTTAAGTATGATTGTGTTAAATCTTTTATGAATACCGATGCTTTTCAAAAGTTTAACACTAAATATGGACTTGACTCTGAGATAGTAGCCTCTTTTTGTGAATCATTTGCTACTCATGTTGTTCTCGCTAAGGAGAAGTGGTTTAAATATCACCCACCTATTAAAGAAGAAATTAAAGAACTGGTAATAACTAAAGATGAAACTGTTATCTATAATGTTGATCTGGTTGTTCCTACTACTTATATTGAAAACCACCTTTCCCTGTTAGGATTAAGGAACATGCTAGAGTTTCAACTGTGGTCAATAAAAGCTATATTAAAACACCCAAACCTGATGAATAAATCAAGGTAGAACCTAGTGTTGGTATGGTTAAAGATCTCCTGGTAGAAAATATAGATGGGCATGTTATTTACTTCTGTGATGAAGCTACTAGAATTGCCAAACCCGATGAAAAAGATAAGCATAGACCAGTTGTTGGCATGCATGTTGTCTTGGTCAAAATAGGAGATCACTGTTATCATGGTTTATGTGACTTAGGTGCTAGCATGAGTGCTATTCTTTTTACCTTATATCAAGAAATTATGAATGATATAACACCCGCTGAAATAGAATACATGGATGTTACTATTAAACTTGACAATAGAGACACCATCGCACCACTTGGGATTGTTAGAGATGTTGAAGTCTTGTGTGGGAAAATAAAATATCGTACTGATTTTCTTGTTCTTGGTTCCCCACAAGATGACTTTTGTCCCATTATCTTTGGTAAAACTTTCTTGAAAACCGTTAATGCTAAAATAGATTGTAAGAAACACACCGTCGGTGTAAGTTTTGGTGATGAGTCTCATGAGTTTAGTTTTTCCAAGTTTTGTAGAAAGCATCATAAGAAAGAGTTGCCTAGTGAGGGAGTCCTGGACTAGGGGGTGTCTGGATAGCTGAACTATCATCATCGGCCGGACTCCAAGACTATGAACATACAAGATTGAAGACTTTGTCCCGTGTCCGGATGGGACTTTCCTTGGCGTGGAAGGCAAGCTTGGTGATACGGATATGTAGATCTCCTACCATTGTAACAGACTCCGTGTAACCCTAGCCCTGTCCGCTGTCTATATAAACCGGAGGGTTTTAGTCCGTAGGACACCACAACAACAACAACAACAATCATACCATAGGCTAGCTTCTAGGGTTTAGCCTCCTTGATCTCGTGGTAGATCCACTCTTGTACTACCCATATCATCAATATCAATCAAGAAGGAGTAGGGTTTTACCTCCATCGAGAGGGCCCAAACCTGGGTAAAAACATCGTATCCCTTGTCTCCTGTTACCATCCGCCTAGACGCACAGTTCGGGACCCCCTACCCGAGATCCGCCGGTTTTGACACTGACATTGGTGCTTTCAGTGAGAGTTCCTCTGTGCCGTCATGATCAGGAAGGATGCCTCTTCCCGTCTTCAAAGACGGTACCATTGCCAAAGGAGCTTTGGCCGCCGGCCAAACTATCCGACTAGGTGGTTTTCTTATGACCGCCTGTTCGGCCGCCGCTTTGACGATGACCTCTCGGGTCATCAAAAGCAATCTTCACGTCAACTCGGAATTCACCGAGCAGCTGGATCCAATGGAGCTCTCTTCCATAAATGAGCTCTTGGATCGCATCGCCGCCCTGGGAGTCGCTACAGACTACGATCAGATCGGGCTTAAAACTGATCTGAGAGAGATTAACTCTCCCCAGGTTACCCACCACGTTGTGGTGGTAGAGGAACAATGCGGCGACTCTTCTTCTGTACTAAAAACCAGTTATGTTCGGACTCCTGATCCCTCCATGCCGGATTCCTGCGGAGGGACGGACGTCAATCAAGTACTGAACTTAAAGTCAGGCAGTGGACCATATTCGTTGGACAATGTCCAGCAATTCAAGCTTCCAAATTCGGAAACTTTTCGGCCTTTGAGCATCAGGATGGGCAGGGTTCCGGACTTAATTCCACCCGCCCACCCAAACATAAGCGATCTATCTCAAATCCGACAAGAGCCCACGGAGACAGTACATCATTACTGGGCCAGATTCCTCCTGGTTATGGACAGGATAAAGGACTGCCGTGAGGAAAGCGCAATCTCAATTTTCTACAACAATTGTACAGACAAGGGAATCACTAACGCCATAAGTCGCTGCGAAATCACACGCTTCGCCGACCTGGCGTCCATAGTACGAAAGTACTGTGCGATGGAGAGTACAACCCTAGTCCGAAACAAAAGGGTGCATCATGCTCAGGCACCCGGGACAAAAACCAAAAAGCAAAAACTCCATAAAGGGCACGGAACCGTACTGGAGGAATGGCTCAGCGGACCCTGTAAAATCCATAGTATAGACGATGCCACTCCAACACATAGCCTTCGAGCATGTTGGATACTACGGCAGGTGGCCAAAAGTGGCGAAGAGCTTCTAGCCCCGGAGAACCAGCCCAACAGTACCAGTACGGTATCAATAGTCTTCGAGACTTTCGCATCAAATAATATGCGGAAACGAACAATCCGCAGCCTCGCCTAAGTATACCAAGTAGCAACAACAAATCCATGGAGCGACACGGCTATCACCTTCAACGCCAGCGACGAACCTAAATTCTGAACAGCCCGAGCACCAGCCGCATTGGTCCTCAGTCAAATAGTGGACGACTTTCGTCTTACCAAGGTACTCATGGATGGCGGCAGCGGATTAAACCTTCATCTATGAGGAAACCCTTCGAAAAATGGAAATAGACTGGAGCCGCATTGAGCGAAGCAGCACAACCTTCAGAGGAATAATCCCTAGTCGGGAAGTACGCTGCACAGGAAAAATTACACTAGATGTGGTGTTCGGCTCGCCGGACAATTACAGGTCCGAGGAGGTCACGTTCCAGGTGGCCCCGTTCAGCAGCGGATATCAGGCTCTACTAGGGCGAGAGGCATTCACAATTTTCCAAGCTATACCCCATTATGGGTACATGAAGCTTAAAATGCCCGGGCCCAACGGAATAATCACTCTTGTCGTTGATCCGGACATAACACTCAGCGAAAAATAAGACAGCCGACTAGCCCTAGAGGCACTATCCAAGCCCTAGCGGCGGAGGAACTCATCGCAAGGCTCCACGGTGAACAGGGACGATGTGATACTCGATAAGAGATCCAAGTCCACCTCTTTTAAACCAGCAGACAAAATAGTCAAATTCCAAGTCCATCCAACGGACCCCACAAAGACGGCCTCCATCGGGGCACAATTAAACCCTGATGTAGACGCCGCACTACGAGAATTCCTCTGGGAAAATTGGGACATCTTTGCCTGGCACCCTTCAGACATGCCAGGAATCCCACGCAGGTTGGCAGAACACAGCCTAAACATCCTAAAAGGATTCAAGCCAGTCAAACAGGCTCTTCGGCGATTTTCCGAACCCAAAAGAGAGGCAATGGGAGAGGAGCAAGCCAAACTATTAGAAGCCGGATTCATCAGAGATATAAAACATCCAAACTGGCTAGCGAACCTGGTAATGGTACCAAAAAAGGACAAATCCTGGCGCCTTTGTGTCGATTTTAAAGATCTTAACAAGGCCTGTCCAAAGGATCCTTTCCCCTCGACCAAATCATCGATGCTACCGCAGGGCATGATTCATTATGCTTCCTCGACGCATATTCCGGATACCATCAAATTAAGATGGCGGAAACAGACCAGGCCGCAACGGCATTCATTACTACATACGGACCATTCTGCTTCAATACAATGCCCTTCGGACTCAAAAACGCCAGCGCAACATATCATCGCATGATTCAGACATGTCTGGCTACCCAGGTCGGCAAAACAATGGAAGCATACGTAGACGATGTGGTCGTCAAGACCAAACACGCTGAAACTCTAGTAGACGATTTGAGGCTCACATTTGACAACCTCCAAGCATATGACATTAAGCTCAACCCAGAAAAATGCGTTTTCGGCGTACCAGTCGGAAAGCTCTTGGGCTTCATTGTATCCGGTAGAGGAATCGAAGCAAACCTAGCCAAGATTCGAGCTCTGTCACAGTTGGATATCCCAAAAGACCTCAAACAAATATAAAAATTGACTGGATGCATGGCGGCTCTAAGCCGCTTCATCTCCCGTTTGGGAGAAAAGGCATTGCCCCTCTATCGCCTCCTCAGGCGCACCGAACACTTCGAATGGGCGGATGCTGCCACGGCCGGACTCGAAGAAATAAAGGCCATATTGGAAACAAATCCGGTCCTGGCCGCGCCCAACTTGGGCGAACCAATGTTGTTATATATCGCGGCAACACATCAAGTTGTAAGCGTGGTGCTCGTTGTCGAACGAGAAACAGAAGGGCACAAATTCCCTCTTCCAAAACCAGTGTACTACGTATCCACTATCTTAACTCCATGCAAGTCCCGGTACCCACATTATCAAAAGATAGCGTACGCGGTGTTCATGGCATCCCGGAAGCTGCGACACTACTTTCAAGAGTGTTCGATAACAGTAGCCTCCGAAGTACCTCTCAACGACATTATAAACAACCGCGACGCAACAGGCAGGATTGCAAAATGGGCCATTGAGCTCTTACCATTCGACATAACCTACAAACCACGGCGAGCTATAAAGTCGCAAGTCTTGGCCGACTTCATCGCTGAATGGACTGAAGCCGAACTCCCTAAAGAGTACGGCGCATACTCCAATTGGATCATGCACTTCAACGGCTCTAAAATGTTGGCCGGCTTGGGGGCTGGCATCGTCTTGACGTCCCCAACCGGAGACACAGTCCAATAAATACTCCAAATAATGTACACGGACTCCAACAATGCAGCCGAATACGAGGCCCTTCTACATGGTCTACGGATGGCAATCTCCATGGGCATTCAACACCTAGAGGTCCGCGGGGATTCAAACCTCGCAATATCCCAAGTAAATGGAGACTTTGATGCCAAAGATCCGAAAATGGCAGCCTACCGTAACACCATCTTAAAAATGTCAGCTCGGTTCGAAGGACTCGAATTCCACCATGTAGCCCGGGATAATAACCAGGCAGCCGACGTGTTGGCGCGCATCGGCGCAAAGCGCGACGCCGTCCCTCCAAACATCTTCCTGGAGCGGCTCTTTAAGCCATCCGTAGCATGGGAAGAGGAGTCCGGAAATAACAATCCGGAACCAACCGCACCGCCCAACACCGAACATTCTGACACAACTGGTGGCTCAGCCAATAAAACAACACCTTCAGCCCACGAAATAATGGCAGTCATTGCCCCGTGGACGGAACCATTCCAAGCCTACTTAATTAGGCAGGAACTCCCCGAAGACCAAAATGAGGCCCGTTGTATCGTACGGCGATCTAAAGCCTACAAGGTCCATGAGGGAGAGCTTTATAAGAAAAGCACAACCAGAGTCCTTCAAAGGTGCATCTCCGAAGAGGAAGGGCGAAATCTGCTGGCTGAAATTCACGCCGGACTCGACGGGCACCACGCCGCAGCCCGGGCCCTTGTAGGCAAGGCCTTCCGTACAGGATTTTATTGGCCGACGGCCCGGGCAGATGCTCAGGACTTAGTCCAACGATGCGTCGGGTGCCAGCTTTTTGCTAATCAAAGCCACATGCCACCCACCGCCCTCAAGACTATACCCATCACCTGGCTGTTCGCGCTCTGGGGGCTTGACATGGTTGGACCCCTTAAAGGGGGAACCCACAAGCAAAAGTACCTATTGGTCATGGTGGATAAATTCACCAAATGGATAGAGGCCAAGCCAGTTAAAACGGCGAATCCGGACTGTGATAGACTTCATATCCGGGTAGTACACCGCTATGGCGTCCCCACAGATCATCACCGATAATGGCACGAACTTCACGGCTGACGAGGTTAAACTCTGGTGCAAAAATATGGGCATCAAGCTCGACTACGCTTCAGTCTATCACCCTCAAACTAACGGTCAAGTCGAACGAGCAAATGGTCTAATCATGAGTGGCATCAAACCCAGGTTAGTGCGGTCCCTCACGGAATCTAACACGCACTGGGTAGAGGAGCTCGACTCCGTACTCTGGGGGCTGCGGACCACGCCAAACTGTACTACCGGATTCACACCATTTTTTATGGTATACGGCGCAGAGGCAGTTTTGCCCTGCGATATAATTCATGACTCACCTCGCGTGTGCATGTACGAGGAAAGAGAGGCCGAGTTGGATCGGCAAGACAGTTTGGACGCCCTAGAAGAGGAGCGCGACGTGGCGAAGACTCGTTCCACATTCTATTAGCAGCAGGCTCGAAGATATCAAAGCAGAGAAGTACGGGCCAAAACTTACAATGTTGGCGAACTATTTCTACGCCTACCGGACAAGAAAAAGGAAAAACTCAAGCCCAAATGGGAAGGTCCCTTCATCATCGACCAAGTCCTGACCGGCGGGGCATACCGTCTGCGAAACGCATCGGACAACAGACTCGAGCTGAACCCATGGAACGCAGCCCACCTCCGAAGATTCTACGCCTAAGCGCCGGACTCAGAGTTCGTCTCCTTCCTCCGTCCACATTTTATACTTCATTTGTCTTTTGCTTCTCTCTCTTCTCCTCCCCTTTTCATAGAGCCTTTGAGGGCTGATCTGCGCATTGTTCGCACACACTTGACGTGCTACCCGCACTCATCATACCTGGGGGCTTCTTTAACAGAAGCTTATTTATTCGGGCTCTATGCCCAACACATGTGTCAAACTTCCGCATGTACCTTTTATTCACCATTATATGCATCGATATGACTTAAGTTTTGGCCAAGCTGGGTTGCTTGGCTCTGTGCTACCCTCGTTCCCTGTTGTTTGGCTAGGAGGTAAAGGAGCACCTCTGCGATTATTCTTGCTGGTCACCGGATGTGTACCTCAGACTGGGTGAGCCGAAAGCTAGCGTTCTTAAGGTAATATTCGGTCGGTGACTGGAAAGATGATTTTTTACCTATCTATTTATCTGCCCCCAGATGCTTTTATGCTTTTTTCGCAGTCCGAACATGCACTTTAGGGCATGCCTCCGAGGGAAAGGAACCCTTAACGGAACTATTCTCCCTGGAAGATGTTTCTTACTAACCATGTAATATAACATAACTAGTTGGGCACTTGTCTGATAAAGCACTAATGACCCCTACGCCTGGTCTCCATGCATGCCCCGGTTTTTGCATAACCGCGAGGGTATTCGAACACACTCCGGACCATTGGGTCCCGAGGTTGAAGCGAAAAGGTCCGCAAAGACAAACGATCTACAATCCGGCTAGAAGGCATTACACATGTCATTTTAAAATACATCGTCAAATTGACTGATTGTACTCCTCTTCAATCCCATCTAACAGGCTGTCTAATTTACAGTCCCGTTGGGAACACTTAGCGGCCAACTCTACTTGGCCATACATTAAGCTCACAGGTATCTCCTTCCCATCAGGCCCCACAAGTCCGACCTCGGCCATGTGGTTCGGATCCTCCTTTGTGTACCGCGTCTTCACCATGGCCCAGGCCTCCCTGGCGCCTTGACGGCAGGCCGATATCTTCCATAGACGGAAGCGCTGCCGTGCTCCCTGAAGCTTGTCCGCAAGCCCTCCAAGACCCTCGGGTAGGGAGACGGACGACCATAAGGCCCGGACGACGCCGCTCATTGCTGCCGAACACGTTCGTGCAGCGCAGCAGCTTCGAAGCGATCACCCGTTGAACCGGGCATTTCCTCCAGAGACGACTGTGAGCACACCTATAGACATATTTCTGTCAATCGACTCCCTCGCCGAACTCTTCTTTTCAAAAGAGTTTGCTCAAGCACTTACTATAAATGTCGCGACGAAGCCGCTGATTCTCCTTCACGGAGCCAGACAGTTGGGCCCGAACACCTTTTAGCTCTTCTCCCAGCTGGGTGTGGGCATCTTGGAGTTTGTTTCTCTCCTGCTGCACCTTCATAAGCACCCTCTCACCGGCCTTCAGCTGGCGCAGTAGCTGTTGCTTGTCCGGATCAAGTCCGGCAACATCTGCAATATTATTGTCAGATTTATACGCACGCCGCACACCGCTTTCTTTTTGAAACATGTGTTACCGGAGGGGGTCTCTGTGTCTCCTCCTACAGCGGCTAGTGCGGCCTCAAGTTGGGCCTTGCACCCTTGAAGCTCCTGGGACAATTGGGTATTCTTCTCCATAAGATCTTGCATATCAAATGATCCTTAAATCAGTTATTTTAACTACTTTAAGTCTCGGGGGCTACATGCATATATAACTATTAAAATTCCTTACCCGTATGTCTTTCACATACTGCTTCGTGGCTCCGGTTAAACCATCTTGAGCGGCATGGAGGTGCGCGTCTCCCGCATTAAAGGCATTCAACACCTCCGGGAAGAAACACGCGTCACGAAGAACTGTTCGGCGGCGCCAGTGATTCATGGCGCTCTCCACCTCAAACCTGGTGGCGGACAGCCTGTCGGCATCCTCCATTGGAGGAGCATCCGGCTCGCGCCTTGCGCTCGCCTCCCCCTCCGGACCAGGTGTTGGAGCTTGGCTGGCGGAGGCTTGGTTGGCAACCTCTCCGGGCACAGTCCGGCGAGCGCTCTTTCTCCTGGAAAAGTCATGAGAATTAATATACTTCATAGGAGTCTTTTCTTTAAAAACGGTGGCATGCCATACCGTTGCAGCGAAGTTTCAATTCGCACCGCGCCCCTCTTCCGCCTGCTGGGCCGAACTGACCCTTGTTGGTCAGCCACCGTGGGATCAGCTTCCCGCCTTGAAGGCACCTTCTGCGAGACACCGTTGGTATACGGTGGTCAGAAATAAGCACGGACGAAGTAATGGTGTCAGGGCTCCGGTCATAGTTACCTGGGAAGCCGGAGATAAACCGGGATAGTCAGCCGTAATGGCGACTAGACCATTGTCCATGCTAAGTTGGTGGAACACCCCGTCAATCAGCTCCTCCTTTATGTCCGGATCCTCTTCGGAGGCCGGATCAAGGGATCTTCCTGGATCCTCGGGTTGTGGAATCGGACTGTGTATGCCCTCCACATCCCGGCGCAGTTCCTGCATTGAAATCATAAAGTAAGACGCTTAACTTTGAAAGCACGGATCGGATAGATAGACGTCCGCTTACCCAGCTCCGAGGGTTATTCATAGAGAATCCATTCAATGGACTCGTGTGGAGGAAGTCCTCCTGCTCCCCCTTGTACAAGCTGGAGAGGATCTTCACCAGATCGGCGGCCGATCCCGGCCCCTTGCGGCCATGACGGGTGGCGTCATTCTCCCCGTTGAAATCCCACATGGGGTGCCCCCTACATTGGAGCGGCTGCACCCCTTGCATAATGCACGTGGCCATGACTCCAATCATGGTCAATCCGAAATGAGCCAGCAACCTTATCCGGCCCATCAGATAATGGACGCTCCTGTCATCTTCCCGTTGAGGGATCCGCGGGCGCCAACTTAGGCGTTTCTTCAGAGGGGCGTTGCTGAACTCCGGGAGGCCGATCCGAAATGGGTCCGGCAGTGGAGCATCTTCCACATAAAACCATTCCGAAGGCCAGTCTTCGGACGCCTTCTTTGGGGTTCCGGATAGATATCCGGTCCCGGCGATGCGCCATATTTCGGCTCTGCCCACTTGATATATCGACCCCTCGTGAGAACGGGGTACGAGGCAAAACAATCTCTTCCACAGCACAAAATGGGTCTCGATGCCCAAGAACAGCTCGCAAAGAGCTACGAAACCCGCAATGTGCAGAATGGAGGCGGGCGTAAGGTGATGAAGCTGGAGTCCGTAGAACTCCAGAAACCCCCGGAGAAACGGATGTATGGGAAATCCGAGCCCCTTATTAGATAAGGGACAAAGCACACCCGCTCTCCTTTGGAGGGACTGGGGGTGTTCTCCGCCTGCCTTCCACCTTTGTAGGTGGCCAGCCTAGCTCGAACCGGGACCATAAAGGCCGGAGGAAGGTATCCCTCCGCTTGGAGCGTCACCAGCTCGCTGTGCAGGACTGAACATCTCCTCCAATCTCCTAGCTGAGGGCTGGGAGCGCGAGAGGAGGAGCCGCGTCGACGGTCCATGATGGAGTGGATTTTTGTCAGAAGCGCTCCGATGAGTACTCGCGGAAGGAGGATGGTGTGATTTGTATGTGGATTCTTGCCTCTCTTATAGGCAGCTTATTCGCGCAACTTGGGGGTAAAATGTAAAAATACCCTGGCCTCGCATTCGTACAACACGTGGAAGAGGGCCATTATTGGGCGTGGAAGCCAAGGAGCGCAACATTTATAAGAAAGCCGGACACTATTCGGCAAGCACATGGAATTTGGAGGAGAACCCGCCTTGCAACACCGAAGACAATATATGTGCCGGACTCGTCGTCATTGAAGCCTGGTTCGGGGGCTACTGAGGGAGTCCTGGACTAGGGGGTGTCCGGATAGCCGAACTATCATCATCGGCCGGACTCCAAGACTATGAAGATACAAGATTGAAGACTTCGTCCCATGTCCGGATGGGACTTTCCTTGGCGTGGAAGGCAAGCTTGGCGATACGGATATGTAGATCTCCTACCATTGTAACCGACTCTGTGTAACCCTAGCCCTCTCCGGTGTCTATATAAACCGGAGGGTTTTAGTCCGTAGGACACCACAATAACAACAACAACAATCATACCATAGGCTAGCTTCTAGGGTTTAGCCTCCTTGATCTCGTGGTAGATCCACTCTTGTACTACCCATATCATCAATATCAATCAAGCAGGAGTAGGGTTTTACCTCCATCAAGAGGGCCCGAACCTGGGTAAAAACATCGTGTCCCTTGTCTCCTGTTACCATCTGCCTAGACGCACAGTTCGGGGCCCCCTTACCCGAGATCTGCCAGTTTTGACACCGACACCTAGTAAGGATGAAATAATTGGTCTTGCTTATATTGCCGTGCCTCCTACTGATCCACTAGAAAAATATTTGCTAGACCATGAAAATGATATGCATCTGCATGAAAGAAATGAAATATATAAGTTTTTCTTCGAATAACGACCTCTACTTAAACACAATTTTCCTATTGAAACTCTAGGAGGTGCTACTCCACCTAAAGGTGATCCTGTGTTTGAATTAAAACAATTGTCAGACACTTTGAAATATGCTTATCTTGATGAGAAAAAGATATATCCTGTTATTATTAGTGCTAACCTTTCAAAACATGAAGAAGAAAGATTATTGAAGGTTTTGACGAAGCACCGAGCTGCCATTGGATATACTCTTGATGATTTAAAGGGCATTAGTCCCACTCTCTGTTAGCACAAAATTAATATGGAACCTGATGCTAAACCCGTTGTTGATCACCAACGACATTTAAATCCTAAAATGAAAGAAGTGGTAAGGACAGAAATACCGAAGCTTATGGAAGCAGGTATAATATATCCTATAGCTGATAGTAGATGGGTAAGTCCCGTTCATTGTGTCCCCCAAAAGGGATGTATTACCGTTGTTCCTAATGATAAGAATAAACTTATTCCACAAAGAATTGTCACTGGTTATAGAATGGTAATCTATTTTAGAAAATTAAATAAAGCTAATAGAAAAGAGCATTACCCTCTGCCTTTTATTGATCAAATGTTAGACAGATTGTCAAAGCACACACATATTTTTGTTTCCTTGATGGATATTCTGGTTTTTCTCAAATACCTGTCTCCCAACCTAATCAAGAGAAAACCACCTTTACTTGTCCTTTTGGAACTTATGCTTATAGATGAATGCCTTTTGGTTTATGCAATGCACCTGCTACCTTCCAAAGATGTATGACTGCTATATTCTTCGATTTTTGTGAAAAGATTTTTGAGGTTTTCATGGATGATTTTTCCATCTACGGAACTTCTTTTGATGATTGCTTAAGCAACCTTGATCGGGTTTTGCAGAGATGTGAGCAAACTAATCTTGTCTTGAATTGGGAGAAGTGCCACTTTATGGTTAATGAAGGTGTTGTCTTGTGACATAAAATATCTGAACGAGGTATTGAGGTGGATAAAGCTAAAGTTGACGCAATTGAGAAAATGCCATGTCCCAAAGATATCAAAGCTTCACATACCAACAAAAGAAAAAAAAATCTTCTATGATTTAAGACATTACTTTTGGGATGATCCACATCTTTATAAAGAAGGAGTAGATGGTATTATTAGACGTTGTGTACCTGAGCATGAACAGGGACAAATCCTACGGAAATGTCACTCTGAAGCTTATGGAGGGCATCATGCGGGAGTTAGAACTGCTCACATGGTATTGCAATCTGGTTTTTATTGGCCTACTCTCTTCAAGGATGCCCATTCTTTGCAGCCAAACTTCTCTCCAAATGGGAAGGACCGTATGTTATCAAGGAGGTTTATCGATCTGGAGCCATGAAAATAAATAATGCCAAAGGTACTGACCCGAATGTTGTCAACCGGCAAAGAATAACACATTATATCTCAAGTACGCCCATTAATGTTGAAAGTAATATTATCCAAACTATGACACCGGAAGAACACATAAAAGAAACCTTCCGAAGCACTCCGGAATAACTGAAAAAGAGGAGGTATGTGATACGGTAAGCAAACGGAGTCCGAAAAAGCCGCAATTTTTTTGTCAGTTTTGGAATATATTAAAAATTAGGAAAATAAGAAACAACCAGGAAGGTAACCCTGGTGGGCACAAGACACTAGGGCGCGCCTGGCAAGCCAGGCGTGCCCAGGTGGGTTGTGCCCACCCCGGGTACCTTCTGGACTCCATTTTTCTTCCATTTGCTTGTTTTGCAAGATAAAAAATATATTTATATACTCCCCTAACCTATTGACCACCGTATCGCGGAGACATCTTCTGTTTTCTTTTCCTTGTTGTTTCTAATAGATCTAATTCACCATGGCCAATTCGAGCTCCTCCAAGGACAAGTTCTTTAAGAACGTCATCAACCCATATTTGCGGGAGGTGATGCAGCGCCCTCAAGCTATCGAGATCCATGATGTGCAAGGTCCCAAAGGGACGGGAACCATGGAGGCCAAGCTTGAAGCTATGGAGCAGGAGGTCTTCCGGTGCAAGGGGATGGTGCAACATGGACTCAGTGCCAATCACCTCATGATCGTGGATTACACCCATGATCTCAAGGTGGATGGCAAGTCCATGAAGGATATCGTCTTCACCTTCTACGATCTCCAAAACCAAGTCTTTGAATATGAGGCAAGGTTTAAAGGTATGAGTTTGGCTGCCAGTTGCAGGACCCGCAAGACTCACTCCTCCTCTTATGAAGGTGAGCCCCTACCATGGAAACCTGAGGATAAGATTACTACCACTTCATCACCACCACCTCTGTCTTCATCACCAAAGGAAACTTGAGTATCGGGTATGGGCACTCCCCTTGGCTTGTGCCAATCTTGGGGGAGGTTCCTGGTATCGTATCACCTCCATTATCTTTTACCTTTACTTATCTTAGTTCGATCCATAGTTATCTTTTGCTTTAGATGAATAAAAGTTTAGTTCGATCCTTTCTTTTTGAGTGTTTGCTTAGTGATCTATCCATGTAATCATGTGCGCGATTTATAATAAAGTTTAGTTTGAGTTTTTTTCTTTACTTCCATGTTCAATAGAAAGAAAGGAAATACATGAAAAAGATCATATGCTAACCTTATGGTAAGTAATGACATCACATAAGGAAGAATAAAGGCGAGAGACTGCATAAGGAAGAATAAAGGAAATTGAGCGTTGTACGAACTTGTGATGGCAAAGAATAAAGGCGAGAGACTGCATAATAAAGGTTGCTATCATAAGGGGCAATATAACATGACATTCTTTTGCACTAAGAGATTGAGCATACAAACAAAAAGTGCATGGAAACCTATGCTTCCCTCTGCGAAGGGCCTATCATTTACTTTTATGTATTTACTTTTATGCAAGAGTCAAAGTATTTCCCTCTATTATTGTTTATTTTCTCTTTTGGCAAGCATCGTGTGGTGAGGAAATATCTAGGCACATATATCCAGTTGGATATGGGCGGCATGAGTTATTATTGTTGACATCAACCTTGAGGTGAATACATTGGGATGCAAAACTATAAGCCCCTATCTTTCTATGTGTCCGGTTAAAACTTTTTGCTCATGTGTATGTGGTGAGTGTTAGTAATCATAGAAGACTATATGCTGGTTGAGTATGTGGACTTGCCAAAAGGCTTCGATAGTGATCCTTCCTTGAATGGATGATGAATTCTAGTTGCAAAGTTGACTGAGAACATAGTTTCTTAGTTTTCAATAGAGTTGATGCTTTATACTTCGATGTTGTGATGAATTGTTACTTATTCATGAGAAGTTATATGATAGAAGTTTTATGATAAAAATTCTACGATAAAGTATGTTAAAGTCTGTTGCTGTTATAATAATATACATGACGCTTCTATGTTCGTATTTTGTTCTTATCGACACCTCTCTCTCTCTAAGCATGTGGACATGTTTTTCCAATTTTGGTTTTCGCTTGAGAACAAGCGATGTCTAAGCTTGGGGGAGTTGATACGTCCATTTGCATCATGTTTTCCTACTGTTATTTATAATGTTTTTATGTATAATAATGCCTTTTGGAGTAATTCTAATGCCTTTTCTCTCATAATATGCAAGGTTCACACAAAGAGGGAGACTACTAGCAGCTGAAAATCTGGACATGAAAAAGCTACGCCAGGCCACCTATTCTGCACAACTCCAAATGAGCTGAAACTTCACAGGGATTTTTATGGAATAAATAAGAGGGGGGCCCACTAGGTGGGCACAACCCACCTGGGCGCGCCAGGGAGCCCATCTTCTGGTATATAAGTCATTTTGACCTAGAAAAAATTAGGAGGGGACTTTCGGGATGAAGTGCCGCCATCTCGAGCGGAACTTGGGCAGGAGCACTTTTGCCCTCTGGCGGAGCAATTCTGCCGGGGGAACTTCACTCCGGAGGGGGAAATCATCATCATCATCATCCCAACAACTCTCCCATCTTGGGGAGGACAATTTCCATCAACATCTTGAACAACACCATCTCCTCTCAAACCCTAGTTCATCTCTTGTGTTTAATCTTTGTACCAGTACCTTAGATTGGTGCTTGTGGGTGACCAGTAGTGTTCATTACATCTTGTAGTTGATTACTATATGGTTTATTTGGTGGAAGATTACATGTTCAGATCAATTCTGCTATTTAATACCCCTCTGATCATGAGCATGATTATCATTTGTGAGTAGTTACTTTTGTTCATGAGGTCACGGGACAAATCTTGTTGCAAGTAATCATGTGAACTTGACATGTGTATGATATTTTGATGGTATGTATGTTGTGATTCCCTTAGTGGTGTCATGTGAACGTCGACTACATGAAACTTCACCATACTTGGGCCTAGGGAATGAATTGTGGAGTAGTTATTAGATGATGTGTTGCAAGAATGACGGAAGCTTAAATTCTAGTTTATGCGCTACTTCGTAAGGGGCTGATTTGGATCCAAAAGTTTAATGCTATGGTTAAATTTATTCTTAATACTTTTCTTGTAGTTGCGGATGCTTGCGAGGGCGTTAATCATAAGTATGAGGTTTGTTCAAGTAAGAACTGCACCTAAGCACTGGTCCACCCACATATCAAATTAACAAAGTAGCGAACACAAATCAAACCAACATGATGAAAGTGACTAGATGAAATTCCCGTGTACCCTCAAGAACCCTTTGCTTATCATAAGAGATTGTTTTGGCATGTCCTTTGCCTCAAAAGGATTCGGCTACCTTGCTTCACTTTTGTTATCATTACCGTTACTTGCTCGTTACAAATTACCTTGCTATCAAACTACACGTTACTTATAATTTTAGTGCTTGCAGAGAATATCTTGCTGAAAACTGCTTGTCATTTTCTTCTGCTCCTTGTTGGGTTCGACACTCTTACTTATCCAAAGGACTACGATTGATCCCCTATACTTGTGGGTCATCAATGATCTTTTTTGGTGCCGTTGCCAGGGAGTGAAGCGCTCTTAGTAAGTGGAAATCGGTAAGGAAAAATTATTAGGGCCATTTGCATTTCTATCCCTTACTCGAACCACCTACTCAAATTTTCCCCTAATTTCAAAGTCTGCTCAAATTTTCCCCTCTGCCGTTAGGTGCACTTATAGAAATGCCCTTCTATGCCATTACCGTCTGGTCAAAGAACTTTGACCGTCTTGTAAAACTAGCAAAAAAATCTAAAAAATACAAAATTATGTGAGATCGAAAATACTCATGTGCGCAAGGTGCGTGCAAATTTTCGTGCTCTTTGGACATTCCAGGAGCTCGTGGCGAGGAAAAACAGTTAATTTGTACTCTTGTGAACAGTAAATTTGAAAGAAAATAGCAAGAAAATTCAAAAAAATATGAAATTTTTTGGTATCAGGAAGCTTGGTTGCACAAGGTGCTTGCAAGTTTCTGTGATCAAATTACATGCGAGGAGCTGTAGCAAAAAAATAGTCATTTTTTCCAAAGTTTTTTCCCGAGCCAAATTTTGTTTTTTTTCTTCACGAGCTCCTACAGTGTCCGAACACAACAAAAATTTGCACGCACCTTGCTCATCCAAGCCTCTTTGATGCCAAATTTTTCATATTTTTTTGAATTTTCTTGCATTTTTTGAATTTACTGTTCACAAGCATACATATCTACTGTTTTTTCTTTGACACGAGCTCCTAGAATGTCCCAACAGCACAAAAGTTTGCATGCATCTTGTGAACCTGAGTATCTTTGATCCCACAAAATTTCAGATTTTTACATTTTTTTTGCTTTTTTTCATGATGGTCAAAGCCCTTTGACCGTCTTTGACTGGACGGTAAGGATGCAGAAGGGCATTTCTGTAAGGGCACCTAACAGCGGAGCGGCAAATTTGAGCAGTCTTCAAAATTAAGGGTAAATCTGAGAGTGGGCGCAAATTAGGGGCATAAATGTAAATGTCCCAAAATATTACTACGTACTGCAATTTATTGCCACTTGTTACTATGGAGAATAATCATTTGAGGGGTTTGTTAGGGGTATCTTCACCTCGATCGGAACCACCATTATTTACCCCTCAATCTACTGCACCTACTGAAAATATTCATTATGGACCCCATGCATGATTGGGCAATCCTCCCACGAGGAGAAGCGGTGGCCAAAGGCCACCATGTGCGAGTATGTGTGTCGTGATGCCGCGAAGATGTTATCCTTGAGCTCAAAGTCACTACTCTATCATTTAAAGCACCATAGTTTGAGGAACATGGTAACTTTGGGAGTGTTTGTTCATTTTATGCATTATATAGGAGTACTCATGAGTTGAGTGTTTCCCCCTAAATATATGCCAACATCAAGACTAGACATGAAGTAAATGTATGATTGGGTACTAGATTTCACATAATGCTATCAAGCTCCAAGATACCAAGTTCACACCTAAGATGACAAAACCTTGCTTCATCCAATGCTTTGGTGAAAATGTCGGCAAGTTGCATATTCGTACCAACATGAGGAATATCAATGTCACCCTTTTGCACATGGTCTCTCAAGAAGTGATACCTGATATCAATGCGCTTGGTGTGAGGGTGCTCAATAGAGTTCTCAGCAATCTTGATGGCACTTTCATTATCGCAAAGAAGGGGCACATGTCTATAAGTAATACCATAATCCTTCAAAGTTTGCCTCATCCATAGTAATTGAGTTGCACAACTTGCGGTTGCAATGTATTCGACTTCGGCGGTGGATAGGGAAACACAATTCTGCTTCTTCGAGGATCAACTTACCAAGGAGCATCCAAGAAATTAACATGCACCGGAGGTAGACTTCCTTCCCACTTTGTCTCTAGCCCAATCTGCATCTATTTACCCAATGAGATCAAACTTGGCATCCTTGGGGTACCATAGACCCATCTTTGGGGTGTGAAAAAGGTATCTAAGAATATGCTTAACCGCCTTATGATGACTTTCCCTTGGGGAAGCTTGAAATCTTGCACATATGCCTACACTTAACATGATGTCTGGTCTAGATGCACAAAGATAAAGCAATGAACCAATCATTGAGCAGCAAATAGATGGGTCAAAAGGGATACCGTTGGTGTCTTTAGTGAGAACAAGTTTTGTTGGCATGGGTGTCTTAAATGGGCTAGCATTTCTCATGGCAAACTTCTCTAGAATGTCCTTGAGGTATTTTATTTGAGGCAAGAAAATTCCTTCTTGAAACTATAGAATTTGAAATCTGAGAAAGAACTTCAAATCCGCATTGAGTGACATCTCAAAGGTCTTGGTCACGGAGGACGCAAACTTCTTGCACAAATGAATGTTAGGAGAACCAAAAATGATGTCATCTACATAGATTTGGCATAAGATCAAATCACCCTTTTCCGTCTTAGTAAAACGAGTGGGATCAATTACACCTCTCACAAAGCCATCATCAAGTAAAAACTTCTTAAGATGATCATACCAAGCACGAGGTGCTTGTTGAGGCCATACAAAGCCCTATGAAGTTTATACACATAGTCTTTGTCATCGGGATTAATGAACCCGGGTGGTTGTGAAACATATACTTCTTCTTGTAGAGGGCCGTTAAGAAAAGAACTCTTCACATCCATTTGATGTAAAGTAAAACCATTTAAAGCGGCATAAGCAAGTAAGATGTGAATTGACTCAAGTCGGGAAACGGGAGCAAAGGTCTCATCAAATTCCAAACCTTCAACTTGTGACCCTTGTGCCACTAACCTTGCCTTGTTACGGATGATTACACCATTCTCATCTTGCTTGTTTTTCAAAATCCATTTTATTCCAATGACATTGTGTTCCTTAGTTGGTCTCTTGACTAACGACCACACTTTGTTGCATTTAAAATTGTTCAACTCTTCTTGCATAGCAACGAGCCAATCATTGTCGATCAATGCATCTTGTACCTTGAGTGGCTCAACACTAGAGACAAACAAAAAGTGAACACAAAAGTTTGTCAATTTTTTATGAGTGACTCTACCTTCCGATATGCTGTTTAGGATTTGATCAATATCAACACGGCCGACCACTCTAGGCATAATGGAGGTGAGGGTTTCACGAGGTTCAACTTCGTTTCCGTCATCCACATCTTCAACATATGGATCATTAATGTGCAGTGAAAGATCTTCTTCTTCATGTTGCATTTGTTGAGGTTCATCATTAAGGATTGCACTTTCCTGTTCTTGCTCTTGGTGATGATCTTGTTCTTGAATATGATCATGCATGGTGAGGGACTTGTTCTTCTTGTTCTTGAACAACGAACATCGTTTGAGCAATAGGATCTTGTGGTGGTATGGGTGTTGAAGTGGCTTGATGATGAGTGAAACTTCCATCTTATTATTCATCATCATGAGGTTCTTCTTCCATTAGAAGAAGAGCACCAACACCTATTGAGGGAGTCCTGGACTAGGGGGTGTCCGGACAGCCGGACTATCAATATCCGTCGGACTCCCATACTACGAAGATAGAAGATTGAAGACTCCGGCTCGTGTCCGGAAGGTACTTTCCTTGGCGTGGAAGGCAAGCTTGGCAATACGGATATGTAGATCTCCTACCATTGTAACTGACTCTGTGTAACCCTAGCCTCTCCGGTGTCTATATAAATCGGAGGGCCTTAGTCCGTAGGACACAACATACATTACAACAATCATACCATAGGCTAGCTTCTAGGGTTTAGCCTCCTTGATCTCGTGGTAGATCTACTCTTGTACTACCCATATCATCAATATTAATCAAGCGGGGCGTGGGTTTTACTTCCATCGAGAGGGCCCGAACACAGGAAAAACATTGTGTCCCTCGTCTCTTGTTACCATCCGCCTAGGCGCACATTCGGGACCCCCTACCCGAGATCCGCGGTTTGACACCGACATTGGTGCTTTCATTGAGAGTTCCTCCGTATGCGTCACCGATAGGCTCGATGGCATCTTCGACCATCAATGCTGTGCAGGGTGAGACTTTTCTCCCCGGATAGATCTTCATATTCGGCGGCTTTGCGCTGCGAGCCAATTCTCTTGGCCATCTGGAGCAGATCAAAAGCTACGCCCCTGGCCATTAGGTCAGACTCGGAAGCTTAAACTTCACGGCCGATGACCGCGGAGACTTGATCTTCGACGGGCTCGAGCCACAGCCAAGCGCGCCACGCTGTGACGATGGGCATGATCTAGCTCTGCCGCGGACGGTGCTTTGGTGGCCTTTTCGGATCCGCTTCGGCCACTGGCCCGAGCCGATTGCCCATATCGAGGCGGTGGATAGACGCCACAGGGGCTTTAACATCCACGGCGATGAAGCGAATACCAATCTTGTCCCTGCGAAACTTCGTGATCGGCGAGGCGCCTCCTTGCGCCGACTCCGGGCCTCCGCGCCCCTACCGATTAATCCGGATTAGGCGCGGTTATAAATTCACCACCGCGGACATCTTCCAAAGACTCGCCTTTTGGCGATATCCTGAATTCCTGAAGCATCTCTGCTATCGGAGAATCTGGCGGACTATGGCGGGGCGGTTGGAGTTCGGACGATGGAGAAATTGAGCCCACCCACCACCCACTTTGTAGCCACCGCCGAGGATCTAACCGACATGCTAGACTACGACTCCGGCGACATCGACGCTATGGACGGCGATGCCGGAGATTTAACAAAGCCAGCGCCTACGAGGGCACTGGAAGGCCACCACGTCATATGACGTATACATGGTGGATACCCCAAAAGAATGGGATGGCGAAAAGGCGGCGGAGGAAGATTCTCTAAAGAAGCAGCCCAAACGCCGGCGTCGTGGCGCCGCTCTAAATCCCGCCACAATAAGAATGGAGATTCCGCACGGAGACAATAACACTCGGAGAGTGCGAAGGCGATCCTCCCGCAAGATTCAGCGCGGGAGGACGAAGCAAGCCCTCACCACAGGCGGCGGGCGAAGGGTTGAGGATGATAACTATATGCCTCCCTCCGAAGGCGAAGCAAGCCTCAACGATGATGAATTCGTCATACCCGAGGATCCCGTCGAACAAGAATGCTTGAGCACGGGCTCATAGCCACGGCAAATAGCCTAAAGAAAAGCAAGCAATGCTCCAAGCTGATCGAGATCTGCTGGCGATCGATGGACCGAGGTCCTCGCGGCGAAGAGTATAAACTCGAACGCCCCTCCAAAAGTTACCCAAGACGCAAGCTGCTCCCCCGATTAGAGGAGGAAGCATACATACCTTCATCACCAGCGCACGACATGGCTGACCGACCACCTCGTGGTCGTGACAGAGAGGCGTCCAGGCCCCCAGCCAAATACGTACCCCTGCATCGCTCCAAAAGCGCAAAGCCAAGAGGGAATACGCCGGACTTGCAAGACATATTGAAGGACAAAGCAAGATAATCCAGATCCATCTATGGATCACGTGGGCGCCCTATGACCCACAACGAATACCATCGCGCCGGACATAGCGCCGGCCGGGCCGAACATAGCAGACAGCGCTCCCTCGAGCTACGTTGCGATATTGCTCAATACAGGGGCGTGGCACACCCGTTATGCTTCACCGATTAAGTAATGGATCATCAGATCCCCGAAGGGTTTAAACCCGTAAATATCGAATCTTACGATGGTACAACAGACCCCGCGGTATGGATCGAAGATTATCTTCTCCACATCCATATGGCCCGCGGAGATGATCTCCACGCCATCAAGTATCTCCCACTCAAGCTTAAAGGACCAGCTCGGCATTGGCTTAACAGCCTGCCCGCAGAGTCGATTGGGTGTTGGGAAGACACGAGGCGCATTCATGATAACTTCAAAGGCACGTATGTGCGACCACGAACGCCGATGACTTAAGCCACATCATTCAGCAGCCAGACGAATCGGCGGACAATTACGACACGGTTCTTGACGAAGAAAAACCAAATCGTCGATTGTCCGGATCGAGAGGCCCTTGCAGCCTTCAAGCATAACATCCGGGACGAATGGCTAGCCCGCACAGGGGCAGGAAAAGCGAAATCCATGGCAGCCCTCACATCGCTAATGACCCGCTTTTGTGCGGGAGAGGACAACTGGCTAGCCCGTAGCAACAATCTCCTTAAAACTCGGCAGTCCGGATACTAAGGACAACAACGGCAGGTCACGTCGAATCAAAACAAGCACCGCGTGCGGCGGCGATAAGGAGGATCGGCGGTCAATGCGGATTCGAGGCTCTAAACCCGTCGTGGAAGAAGCCGTTCAAAAGAACCACTCGGTCCGTCAATCTGGACCGAATATTCGATTGTCTATGCGGATACATGGCACCTCTGAAAAGCCAGCTAACCACACCAATAGATCTTTGTTGGGTGTTCAAGCAGCCGACAAGTTAATTGCGAAAACAATGACAAGGGGCTAAATAGCGGCGGCGAGGAAGAGACCCGCCACCGAACAATAGAGGACGAAGGGTTACCCCCACAAGTGCGGACGGTGAATATTATATCGCGACCCATATACCCAAGAGGGAGAGGAAGCGTGCACTACGGGATGTCTATGCGATGGAGCGGTCGCCCCAAAGTTCAACCCATGGTCCTCTTGCACGATCACCTTCGATCGAAGAGACCACCCGACCAGCATACGCCATGGCGGATTCGCGCGTGGTCTTAGACCCAATCGTCGATGGGTTTCACGACCACGAGTCCCGATGGACGGCGGTAGCAACCTGAACCTGCTTTATCGGGATACGGTCGCAAAATGGGCATAGACCCATCAAGGATTAAACCTACAAAGACAACCTTTAAAGGTGTCATCCCAGAGTGGAAGCCAATCTATGCGAGCTCGACCACACCGAAGTGGTCTTCGATCACGGATAACTTCGGCGAAGATTTAATCTTCGACATAGTCCCGTTCGCAGCGGCTATCATGCTCTGCTTTGGACGAACCGCTTTTAAAAATTCAACGCGGTGCCGCATTCTCGCATACCTAAAGCTCAAAATGCCAGGCCCTCGCGGAGTCATCACGGTCAATGGAAATACGGGCGCTCCTCCAAGCGGAGGAACATACAATGCTCTCGCGGCGAAATCTGAGCAGCCTTCTCGGGCAATTCTCAAGTCCGGCAATTAAAAGCGGATACAACAAACGCGCCGGACCAATGCCAACCAAGACCACTGGCGCGATCGAGCATCGCAGCGTAGTAATGCGGCCCCACCCTCGCCAGCGCATGATCGCAAGAATAACACTCTGCGTACATCATTACGCTTTGGAGATACCATGGGCGCAGGGGAGGGGCTTGATCACAAGGGACAAAGAGTGCGGCTCGACCACACCAGGGGCTCATGCGAGCGCCCCCCTTGGGTTTACTTTTTATCTTTTCTTCTTTTTATGTATACAGGACTCTGTTAATCAGAAGCCTTGTTCGATGGCGCACTTGCCAAACTCACGATGCAACAGTCAGGGACTAAAGAAGGCTGTGACGAACAATCAGGTGGTCTCCATTACGAGCATTAAATTCGATTACATACACCAAGTCTGCAGCTCATCCCTGGAGGGGGACATGTTAATTTAGTCCAAATCCCTTGCTTACCGCACTATTTGTATCAGTCCACTTTATTAGCTAACCTTCTTTCATAAATAACGCAGCACTTCCTTTTTGCAAGTACATTACCTTTTTATTGCAATTGCTTTACCTCTTATATATGTTCATTATATGACATCTTGCACCTGTATACTTTGGTACGGCCGAATACGCCAGGGCTTCGCTCCCCGGATTATGGTGTAATTAAGTCCTACACTTTCACAAGTCGGCGTCGAACTTATAGCATTATATGAATCAGCTCGAATCATGTCTTGGGTCAATAGTTGGGTTTGCCCGGCTCCCATGTTTTGGTACCTTACGTTCCGTTCCGTCGACTAAGGTAGCACTGGGAGAACCACTGCGATTGCGCCCGGTTGAGCAGGGTTAACGCCTCAGTGGAGAAAGCTAAAACCGACCGGCATGATAAGGCGAGAGACGATCGTTGTTCGAGAGGTTCTTTCGGTCCCTAAAGACTCATGCCGCTTGAGCGAAGTTCGGATGATGTCCGATGAAGGCGTGGATAGCGCCTGGATTGATCTTCGAATACCGGGGCTTCGCCAAAATTTAAAATTATAGAATTCTATGGCTAAGTGAGAGTGTTCAAGCATTATAAGTCCGGTCGCCTTGTTAAATCGTGTTGAGTGCCTCCTAGATGGACCCAATAATGGGAACAAGAGTGCTCAAGTTTATCACCGAACACCCCAGCCCTTGTAGCTTGGGGGTGAAGCCAACGACTTGCCATCTCTCGATTTTACAAGCGGCCGCCTGAAGGTAATATTTTAAATTAAATAAGTGTTGCTCATGGCGCATATAAGCGAAGTTTTCAGCGCCAGGATAAATACACAATGAGTTCACTCAAAAATTACATCTCGGGAGCACTCATACGCAATATCGCAGGCTCCTTGAGACAACTTTATAATATCGCTCCGGCGCGATGCTCCTTGCCCGGGCGGCGGATCCGTGAAGCTTCTCCGCATCCAGTTTGCCTCATTGCACCTTTATGCGGGCAAGGGCCCGACGAGCACCTTCAATACAAAGGGAGCACTTGATCACATCCAGCACAGGGCACGCATCCACCAGCCGCCAAGACTAGGCCAAAGTAGCTGCCGGGCATGGCTGTCCGAGCCATAGCCGAACTATGAGGCCCTTCATGGCCTCCTCGGCTACCTTGTGGAGTTCAACCAGCTGCTTCACCGGTCGCTTGAGGGCACCGGATGGCGGCCTCGACATCTTGAGACGAAGACCTTCTCCGTCGAGCTCCCTCCTCGCCATGATAGAACGCGGCGGCATCGAGCGCCTACGCGGCAGATCTGCAACGCCTACGAGAGCTCGAATTCGGGTAAGTATCCGTAATTTACATTAACGTGCCTGCTCTGCATGAAAAAGGCCTTACCCGCCGCTATCTTCTTTATGTCCTCTACCTCCTGAAGGGCCTTCTGGGCCTCGGCCTTGGCGGACTGGGCACTTTCGAGAGCCGAGGCAAGCTCGGACTCTCGAGTCTTGGAGTCACGCTCCAAACTCTCATGCTTTCCCATGAGAGCCTGGAGCTCTTGCCGAACTTCCGCCACCAGCGCCACTTGCTTTTCTCGCTCAGCCTGTTCCGTGGCCGCATTGCGTTCGGCCGCGGACACGGCATCCTTCAGGGCTGCCACCTCCTTAGTGGCCCCTGCAATACACATATTATCCTTATTAATTTTGTTTGCAACCAAAACCCTTTTCTGTAATGTACTTATTTAAAGTGGTGTCATTCACCTTCTTTTTCCTTGAGCTGCCTCTTGGCATGGCCGAGCTCTTGCTCCGACCGCTCAAGGTCCTTTTTCAGCGCCTCGACCTCCGCCGTTAATGCGGCAGAGGTCAACAATAAGAACCTGCAAACCCATATTGACATATTTTTAGAAACCTGCGTATATCTTGTTAGATCCTTAGTCCAGCTTTTCTTTCCGAACACCGAACTAAGCATCGAGGGCTCTTGTCTATCTTGGTATTACATTACATAATTTTAAACTTCTTACCTCAAAGCTTGTTAGAAGGCTGTTGCGAGCTTGTCGGCTCGCCCTTGGCGAGCTGGACCTTCTCAATCACCGCACTCATGCGAGTGCGGTGTTCTTCCTCGATGGGCGCCTTTAAGCGCCTCCGGCAGGTTATCCGTGCCTCGGTTGGGCGGAGGCCACCGGCGTCCACGATCTGCCCTTCTTTCGAGGGGGCCGCTTGCCGGACTCTGGAACCGCTATGGGTTCCGAAGTAGAGTCCGGCACAAAGTCCGGGAGGCTGCCTGACGGCGCCTCCGGAGCCTCCTCTGGGCGGGTCCTCCTGTGGGATTCCGCCTCGTCGTCCTTGTTGATGCGTGGGGTAGAGGCAGTCGGGATGGAATTTACATCCGACGGCGCCAAAGACCCGCTCATCGAGTCGGGAAGATCGTCAACGGCCGGACTATAGGCAGAATGCGGCATTAGAAGGACACTACGTGGCATACAATGTACGGCATATGGATGATCTGAATACTTACGATCCTGCCGGACGCCTGGCCCTTGAGGCCACTCTTCCTCGCCAACATTGATGTTGGCGAAACTATCGAGGATAGTTCTCCCCTCTTGGACCCTTGGCCGCCCGATTGGGAGGCCTTCCTCTTCTTCTCTCCTCCGGAGAGAGTACTCCTCCTCCTCCTCGTCTTGGAGGAGGAGTCCTCGTGTCGTCGGGCGCTTTGATTCTGAGAACTCTTTGAGTCCCGTGGCCACCTTCTTGGCCTTCTTCTCCGGCACCACGTACGGTGCCGGAACCAGCAGCCTTGCTAAGCGGGCATCCACTGGTTCTTCTGGCATGGGAGCCGGGCTGATGAGCAGCTGGGCCTTCTCCATCCATTCCTTTCAAAGGAAGAGGCAGATTAAAAACCTCGCTAGAGTCAATCTAGTTACTACAGGTGTCCCGTAATGTGGTCGAATCACTTACCTCGTCAGTCGGAGACTGCGAGCTGAATCCATGGTCTTCGGTCGCGGATGCGGGGGCGTCGGCGCCCTTGAACAGCACCCTCCAGGTGCCTTCATACGTTGTATCGAAGAGCCCGTTCAACGTCTAGTGCTGTTTCGGATTAAACTCCCACAGATTAAATACCCATTCTTGGCATGGGAGAATCCGCCGGAGGAGCATGACCTGGACCACGTCGACGAGCCGGAGCCTATTGCTCACCAGCTTCTTGATGCAGGTTCGAAGTCCCGTCACCTCCACCGGATCACCCCACCGCAAGCCCTTCTCTTTCCGGAGGTGAGCTGCGTGGGGATTCGAGATCTAAATTCGGGGCGCCGCCCATGTAGGCTCGCGGCTCGGTGATGTAGAACCACCCGATCGCCACCCCTTGATGGAGTCCACGAAGGTCCCTTCTAGCCAAGGGGCGTTGGGCGGCTGCCCAGCATGGCGCCTCCGCATTCGCTTGCGTCCCTTCACAACCTTGACAGCGTTGAAGGTCTTGAGCCACAGAGGCGAAGTGGGGCGGATGCGAGAAAGGCCTCGCACATGACGATAAACGCCGAGATGTTGAGGGCGAAGTTCGCCGCCGGATCGTGGAAATCGAGGCCGTAGTAAAACATGAGCCCCTGACGAATGGATGGAGTGGAAAGCCCAGTCCAGCGGAGGAAGTGGGGAAGGAAGGCGACCCTCTCATGAGGCCACAGGGTAGGGATGAGCTGCCCGCGTCGGGCAGCCGATCTGTGATATCGCTGGAAAGGTATCCGGCGTCGCGCAGCTTGGTGATGTCCTCCTCCTTGGCGGTGGAGGCCATCCATTTGCCTCCCCCTCCGGACATATTCGGAGAAGGGTCGAGGTGAGATGCGTGTGCTTGGGCGTTGGAGCTTGGGTTCGCAGGGATGGATGAGCAAAGGAGGAAGAAGGCGTAGGTGAGAAGGTAAATCCTTATCCCTTATATATAGGCGGACAAAACTATGCGTCCCTCACCGGCCTGGTAAAACTCGCTTATCTCCCAAGCGCCACCATCAATGGCGCGGTTGGGTTACCCACGCACGTATTGATGAGAATCCTGAATAAGGGGAACACGATCTACTCGACAGACGGGGCGTGCCAAGAAACCGCTTAGCTAAGCGTCTTTGAGGTGGTATAGTAATTCAAACAAGGGCTTGGTGGCGGCGTGATGTCACGCCGCATAATCGTCGGCAGATTGAATCGGTGTATATGTTTTATTCTCTCTATGTTTGGAATGTGGAATTTATTTTGCGAGCGGACACTATCCTGGTGTTCATTATCTTCTCCGGATTATTCAAGGGAGGAACCCGCCTTGCAATGCGAACATTATACACGCGGACTTATCGTCATTGAAGACTGGTTCGAGGGCTCTTGAGGAGTCTGGACTAGGGGTGTCTGGACAGCGGACTATCAATATCCGCCGGACTCCCATACTACGAAGATATAAGATTGAAGGCTCCGGCTCGTGTCCGGAAGGTACTTTCCTTGGCGTGGAAGGCAAGCTTGGCAATACGGATATGTAGATCTCCTACCATTGTAACCGACTCTGTGTAACCCTAGCCTCTCCGGTTTCTATATAAACCGAGGGCCTTAATCCGTGGACACAACATACATTACAACAATCATACCATAGGCTAGCTTCTAGGTTTAGCCTCCTTGATCTCGTGGTAGATCTACTCTTGTACTACCCATATCATCAATATTAATCAAGCAGGACGTAGGGTTTTACCTCCGTCGAGAGGGCCCGAACCTGGGTAAAAACATTGTGTCCCTCGTCTCTTGTTACCATCCGCCTAGACGCATAGTTCGGGACCCCCTACCCGAGATCCGCCGGTTTTGACACCGACACCTATGGTCAAAATGTCTTGAGAAGAATCTTCTTCACCTACATCACTTGGATCAACTTGCTCCCCGTGGGAGCCATTAAATTCATCAAACACCACGTCACAAGTTTCTACAACACATCCATAGGATTTGTTGTAGACTCTATAGGCGTGAGAGTTTGATCCATAACCAACAAATATGCTCTCAATTGTTTTTGATTGAAATTTTCCTAACCGTTCTCACTTGTTGAGAATGAAGCACTTGCACACAAATACATGAAAGTACTTGACATTTGGCTTGTTCCCGGTTAGAACCTCATATGAAGTCTTCTCCAATATCGTACGGGGGAAGAGCCGGTTTGATGCATGACATGAGGTGTTGATGGCCTCGGACCAAAAACCATGTGGTGATTTGTACTCATCCAACATGATCCTTCCCAGTTCCACAAGTGTACGACTCTTCCTCTTGGCTACACCATTTTGTTGAGGAGTGTAGGGCGCGGAATATTGATGCTCAATCCCCTCATCAGTAAGAAATTCTTTCAAGGTGTAGTTCTTGAACTTGGAGCCATTATCAATTCTTATTGCCAAGATTTCTGTGTCGAACTTGTGTTGAGCTTGCTTGGCAAAATCAATGAAGGTGATCTTCGTCTCATCCTTGGAATTGAGGAAAAACACCTGAGGGAGTCCTGGACTAGGGGGTGTCCAGACAGCCGGACTATCAATATCCGCCGGACTCCCAGACTACGAAGATAGAAGATTGAAGACTCCGGCTCGTGTCCGGAAGGTACTTTTCTTGGCGTGGAAGGCAAGCTTGCAATCTGGATATGTAGATCTCCTACCATTGTAACCGACTCTGTGTAACCCTAGCCTCTCCGGTGTCTATATAAACCGGAGGGCCTTAGTCCATAGGACGAACATGACATCTCAACAATCATACCATAGGCTAGCTTCTAGGGTTTAGCCTCCTTGATCTCGTGGTAGATCTACTCTTGTACTACCCATATCATCAATATTAATCAAGCGGGGCGTGGGTTTTACCTCCATCGAGAGGGCCCAACCTGGTAAAAACATTGTGTCCCTCGTCTCTTGTTACCATCCGCCTAGACGCACAGTTCGGGACCCCCTACCCGAGATCCGCCGGTTTTGACATCGACATTGGTGCTTTCATTGAGAGTTCCTCTGTGTCATCACCGATAGGCTCGATGGCGTCTTCAACCAACAACGCTGTCCTGGGTGAGACTTTTCTCCCCGGACAGATCTTCGTATTCGGCGGCTTTGCACTGCGGGCCAATTCCCTTGGCCATCTGGAGCAGATCGAAAGCTATGCCTGGCCGTCGTGTCGGTTCGAAGCTTAAACTTCACGGCCGATGTCGCGGAGACTTGATCTTGATGGACTCGAGCTACTGACAGCGCGCCAAGCCTTTGTGACGATGGGCATAATCTAGCTTTGCCGCCGGACGGTGCTTTGGTGGCCGCTCTCGATCGCTTGGCTACTAGCGGGCCGATTGCCCATATCGAGGCGGTGGATGAGCGCGCCACAGGGGCTTCAACACCCATGGCGATGGGCGAATACCAATCTTGTCCCTGTGAAACTTCGCGACCCGGCGCCGGATTCTCGCGGACTCCGAGCCTCCCGCGCCTACCGATCAATCCGGATTAGGCGCGGTTATAAATTCACCGCCCGCGGACATCTTGAGCACTCGCCTTTTGGCGATATCACAAATTCTGAAGCATCTCTCGCTATTAGGAGAATCTGGCGGACTATGGCCACGACGGTTGGAGTTCGGACGATGGAGAAATTCAGAGCCCACCCACCACCCACTTTGTAGCCACCGCCGAGATCTAACCGACATGCTAGACTACGACTCGGCGACATCGGCGCTATGGGCGGCGATGCGGAGACAAACAAACCAGCGCCTACATGGCTCTGGAAGGCCACCTCGTCATATAGCGTATACATGGTGGATACCCCAAAAGAAGGGATGGCGAAAAAGCAGCGGAGGCAGATTCTCTAAAGAAGCAGCCCAAACGCCGGCGTCGTGGCGCCGCTCAAAATCCCGCCACAAAGAAGATGAAGATTCCGGCACGGAGACAATAACACTCGGAGAGTGCGAAGACAATCCCCTCGGCAAGACTCAGCGCAGGGAGGGCGCTTGAAGCAAGCCCTCATGACAGGCGGCGGGGCGAAGGGGTTGAGGATGATAACTATATGCCTCCCTCCAAAGACGAAGCAAGCCTCAGCGATGATGAATTCGTCTGCACGAGATCCCGTCGAACAAGAGCGCTTCAAGCGCGGGCTCATAGCCACGGCAAATAGCCTAAAGAAAAAGCAGCAACAGCTCCAAGCTGATCAAGATCTGCTGGCGATCGATGGACGAGAGGTCCTCGCGGCGAAGAGTATAAACTTCGAGCGTCCCTCAAAAAGTTACCCAAGGCATAAGCTGCTCCCCGATTAGAGGAGGAAGCATACATACCTTCATCACCAGCGCATGACATGGCTGACCGACCACCCGTGGCGCGGCGAGAGAGGCATTCAGGCCCCAGCCAAAACCGTATCCCGCATCGCTCCAGCGATCTGAAGCCAAAGGGAACGCGCCGGACTTGCGAGACATATTGGAGGACAAAGGAAGACAATCCAGATCCATCTATGGATCACGTGGGCGCCCTACGACCCACGACGAATATCGTCGTGCCGGACATAACACCGGCCGGGCCGAACATAGCAGATAGCGCTCCCTCGAGCTGCGTCACGATATTGCTCAATACAGGGGCGCCGCACACCCGTTATGCTTCACCGATGAAGTAATGGATAATCAGATCCCCGAAGGGTTTAAACCCGTAAATATCAAATCTAACGATGGTACAACAGACCCCACGGTGTGGATTGAAGATTATCTTCTCCACATCCATATGGCCCGCGGCGACGATCTCCATGCCATCAAATATCTCCCACTCAAGCTTAAAGGACCAGCTCGGCATTGGCTTAACAACCTGCCCGCAGAGTCAATTGGGTGTTGGGAAGACCTGGAGGCCGCGTTCCTTGATAACTTCCAAGGTACATATGTGCGACCACGGGCGCCGATGACCGAAGCCACATTATTCAGCAGCCGCATTTAATCGGCGGAAAATTCTAGACACGGTTCTTGACGAAGAAAAATCAAATCGTCGATTGTCCGGATCGGAGGCCCTTGCAGCCTTCAAACATAACATCCGGGGCGAATGGCTAGCCCGGCACAGGGCAGGAGAAGCGAAATCCATGGCAGCCCTCACATCGTTAATGACCGCTTTTGTGCGGGAGAGGACAACTGGCTAGCCCGCAGCAACAATCTCCACAAAAATTCTGGCAGTCCGGACACTAAGGACAACAACGGCAGGTCACGTCGAATCAAAAACAAATGCCGCATTAACGGCGACGACAAGGAGGGTACGGCGGTCAATGCGGATTCGAGGCTCCAAACCCGGTCAACGGAAGAAGCCATTTAAAAGAACCACTCCGGGTCCGTCCAATCTGGACCGAATACTCGACCGCTCATGCCAGATACATGGCACACCCGAAAAGCCAGCTACCCACACCAATTGAGATTGTTGGGTGTTCAAGCAGGCTGGCAAGTTAATTGCCGAACACAATGACAAGGGGCTAAATAGCAACGACGAAGAAGAGACCCGGCCGCCGAACAATAGAGGACAGAAGGGTTTCCCCCCACAAGTGCGGACGGTGAATATGATCTACGCGACCCATATACCCAAGAGGGAGAGGAAGCGCACACTACGGGACGTCTATGCGATGGAGCCAGTCGCCCCGAAGTTCAATCCATGGTCCTCCTGTCCGATCACTTTCGATCAACGAGACCATCCGACCAGCATACGCCATGGAGGATTCGCCGCATTGGTCTTAGACCCAATCGTCGATGGATTTCACCTCACAAGAGTCCTGATGGACGGCGGCAGCAGCCTGAACCTGCTTTATCAGGACACAGTGTGCAAAATGGGCGTAGACCCATCCAGGATCAAACCTACTAAGACAACCTTTAAAGGTGTCATCCCAGAGTGGAAGCCAAGCTATGCAGGCTCGGTCACCACACCGAAGTGGTCTTGGATCCCGGATAATTTCGAAGCGAAGAGTTAATCTTCTATATAGTCCCGTTCCGTGGCGGCTATCATGCCCTGCTTTCGGACGAACGCGTTGCAAAATTCAGCGCGGTGCCGCATTATGCATACCTAAAGCTCAAGATGCCAGCCCTCGTGGAGTCATTACGGTCAATGGGAATACGGGCGCTCCCTCGAACGGAGGAACATCAATGCTCTCGCGGAAGAAGTCTGAGTAGCCTTCTCGGCAATTCTCGATCCGGCAATTAAAAGCGGATACATCAAAGCGCCCCGAGCAACACTAACCAAGACCACTTGGCGCGATCGAGCATCGCAGCGTAGCAATGCGGCCCCAACCCTTGCCCGCGCATGATCACAAGAATAACACTCCGCGTACATCATTACGCTTTGGAGATACCATGGGCGCAGGGGAGGGGCCTGATCACAAGGGACAAAGAGTGCGGCTCGACCGCACCGAGGGCTCATCTGGCGCCCCCTTGGGTTTACTTTTTATCTTTTCTTCTTTTTATGTATACAGGACTCTGTTAATCAGAAGCCTTGTTCGACGGCGCACTTGCCGAACTCACGATACAACAGTCAGGGACTAAAGAAGGCTGCGACGAACAATCAGGTGGTCTCCATCACGAGCATTAAATGTTGGAAATATGCCCTAGAGGCAATAATAAAAGTATTATTATATTTCAATGTTCATGATAATTGTCTTTTGTTCATGCTATAACTGTGTTATCCGAAATCATAATACGTGTGAACACTTAGACCCCAATATGTCCCTAGTGAGCCTCTAGTTGACTAGCCCGTTGTGATCAATAGATGGTCATGGTTTCTGACTATGGACATTGGATGTCGTTGATAACGGATCACATCATTAGGAGAATGATGTGATGGACAAGACCCAATCACAAGCTTAGCATAAAAGATCGTATAGTTCGTTTGCTAGAAGCTTTGCCAATGTCAAGTATCTATTCCTTCGACCATGAGATCGTGTAACTCCGGTTGCCGTAGGAGTGCCTTGGGTGTATCAAACGTCACAACGTAATCGGGTGACTATAAAGGTGCATTACGGTGTCTCGAAAGTATCTGTTGGGTTGACATGGATCGAGGCGGGATTTGTCACTCCGTATGACGGAGAGGTATCTCTGGGCCCACTCGGTAATGCATCATCATAATGAGCTCAATGTGACCAAGGTGTTGGCGGCGGGATCATGCATTACTGATGCGAGTAAAGTGACTTGCGATAACGAGACCGAGCGAGGTATTGGGATACCGACGATCGAGTCTCGGGCAAATAACGCACCGATTGACAAAGGAATTGCATACGAGGGTTTGATAGAATCCTCGACATCGTGGTTCAACCGATGAAATCATCGAGGAGCATGTAGGAGCCAACATGGGTATCCAGATCCGCTGTTGATTATTGCCCGAGAGTCGTCTCGGTCATGTCTGCGTGTCTCCGAACCCGTAGGGTCTACACATAAGGTTCGGTGGCGCTAGGGTTAGTAGGAAGACTAGTATGTGAATACGAATGTTGTTGAGTCCGGATGAGATCCCTGACGTCACGAGGAGTTCGGAAGGGTCCGGAGGTAAAGAATAATATATAGGAAGTGGTGTTTGACCATCGGGAAAGTTTGGGGTTCTGGCAAAATCCGGACCACCGGAAGGTCCCGGGTCCACCGGTGGGGCCACCAACCGGAGGGCCCCATGGGCCATAGGGGAAGGAACCAGCCCACGGGGGCTGGTGCGCCCCTAGGCCCACCCTAGCGCCTAGGGTTGAAACCCTAGGGGTGGGGCGCCCACCGGCAGGGGCACTCCACCCCTTGGCCGCCGCCCCTTGAGATTGGATCTCTAGGGGCCGCCACCACAGGGGCCTATATAAGGGGGGGGGGGCTGCTGGACACATCTCCCAGGCGCAGCCCTCCCTCCCAACACATCTCCTCCTCCGTGAGAGCTCGTGAAGCCACAGCCGAGATCTTGCTTCACCACCATCACCACGCCGTCGTCTTTGCCGGTGGTGCTGTCTTCCTCAACCTCTCCTTCCCCTTGCTGGATCAAGAAGGAGGAGGCGTCGCTCGTCCCGTCGTGTGTTGAGCGCGGAGGTGCTGTCCGTTCAGCACTTGGCATCGGTGATCTGAATCACGTTCGAGTACGACTCCATCATCACCAAGCAAGCTTCCGCACGCGATCTACAAGTGGTATGTAGATGCAAACTCTCTCCCGTTACTCGTTGCTTAGATGAACTCATAGATGGATCTTGGTGAAACCGTAGGAAAAATTTTAATTTTCTGCAACGTTCCCCAACAAAGGCATCATGAGCTAGGTCTATCGTAGTTCTCTATTGCACGAGTAGAACACAAATTTGTTGTGGGCGTTGATCTTGTCATCTTACTTGCCCTACTAGTCTTTTCTTGCTCAACGGTATTGTGGGATGAAGCGGCCGGACCAACCTTACGTACACTTCGTGAGACCGGTTCCACCGGTGACATGCACTAGTTGCATAAGGTGGCTGGCGGGTGTCTGTCTCTCCCACTTTAGTTGCAGCGGATTCGATGAACAGGGCCCTTATGAAGGGTAAATAGAAGTTGACAAAATCACGTTGTGGTGATTCGTAGGTAAGAAAACGTTCTTGCTAGAACCCAATCGCAGCCCGTAAAAGATGCAACAACAACTAGAGAACGTCTAACTTGTTTTTGCAGCGATTGATCATGTGATGTGATATGGCGAAGTTGTGATGAATGATGAATTGTGATGTATGAGATCATGTTCTTGTAATAGGATTCACGACTTGCATGTCGATGAGTATGACAACGGCGAGAGCCATAGGAGTTGTCTTTATTTTTGTATGACCTGCGTGTCATTGAAGAACGCCATGTAAACTACTTTACTTCATTACTAAACGCGTTAGTCATAGAAGTAGAAGTAGTCGTTAGCGACAACTTCATGAAGACACGATGATGGAGATCATGATGATGGAGATCATGGTGTCAAGCGGTGACAGGATGATCATGGAGCCGAAGATGGAGATCAATGGAGCTTGATGATATTGGCCATATCATGTCACAACTATATAATTGCATGTGATGTTTATTATGCTTTTACATCTTGTTTACTTAGGACGACGGTAGTAAATAAGATGATCCCTTATAAAATTTCAAGAAGTGTTCTCCCTAACTGTGCACCGTTGCTACAGTTAAATCGTTTCTAAGCACCACGTGATGATCGGGTGTGATGGATCCTTACGTTCACATACAACGGGTGTAAGACAGTTTTACACAAAAAAACACTTAGGGTTAACTTGACGAGCCTAGCATGTGCGGACATGGCCTCGGAACACGGAGACCGAAAGGTCGAACACGAGTCGTATGAAAGATCGATCAACATGAAGATGTTCACCGATGATGACTAGTCCGTCTCACGTGATGATCGGACACGGGCTAGTCGACTCGGATCGTGTAACACTTAGATGACTAGAGGATGTCTAATCTAAGTGGGAGTTCGTAATTTTGATTAAGAACTTTATTATCATGAACTTAGTCTAAAACCTTTGCAAATATGTCTTGTAGATCAATGGCCAACGCTAATGTCAACATGAACTTCAACGCGTTCCTAGAAAACCAAGCTGAAAGATGATGGCAGCAACTATACGGACGGGTCCGAACACGAGATCATCCTCATTGCTGCCAAGAAACAAGATGTCCTAGAAGCACCGTTAGGTGACCCACCTGTTCTCCCAAAGATTGCAAGGCGATTTGAGCGTCTGGCGGACTCGTTCGATGATTACTCCCTCGTTCGATGCGGCATGCTCTACAGCTTAGAACCGGGCTCCAAAAGCGTTTTGAGCATCACGGAGCATATGAGATGTTGAAGAGCTGAAACTAGTTTTCCAAGCTCATGCCCGGTCGAGAGATATGATGTCTCGACAAGTTCTACAGCTTGTAAGATGGAGGAAAACAGTTACAAGGGTGAGCACATCCTCAAGATGTGCAGGTTGCACAACCGTATGACCCAATGAACATAAACCTCCCAGATGAGGCGGTCATTGACAGAATCCTCCATCGCTCCCACCAAGCTACAAGAGCTTTGTGATGAACTACAACATGCGAGGGATGGTAAAGACCATTCTGAAGTGTTCTCGATCTTTGAGGTCGTGAGGCTGAAATCAAAAAGGAACATCAAGTGTTGATGGTCAATAAGACCACTAAGTTCAAGAAAGGCAAGGGTAAGAAGAACTTCAAGAAGGGCGGCAAGGATGTTGCCGCGCCCGTAAGTCTGCTGCGGGAAGAAGTCAAAGAATGGACCCAAGCACGAGACTGAGTGCTTTTATTGCAAGGGAAGGGTCACCGAAGCGGAACTGCCCCAAATACTTAGCGGATAAGAAGGCCGGCAACACCAAAGGTATATTTGATATACATGTAATTGATGTGTACCTTACCGATTACTCGTAGTAACTCCCAGGTATTTGATACCGGTGCCGTTGCTCATATTTGTAACTCACAGCGGAGCTGCGGAATAAGCGGAGGCTGGCGAAGGGCGAGGTGACGATCGCGCGTCGGGAATGGTTCCAGAGTCGATGTGATCGCCGTCGACACGCTGCCTCTACATTTACCTCTGGATTAGTTTTAAACCTCAATAATTGTTATTTAGTGCCAAGTTTGAGCATGAACATTGTATCCGGATCTCGTTTGATCTGAGATGGCTACTCATTTAAGTCCGAGAATAATGGTTGTTCGATTTATATGAGAGATATGTTTTATGGTCATGCTCCGATGGTCAATGGTTTATTCTTAATGAATCTCGGCGTAATATTACACATGTTCATAGTGTGGATGCCAAAAGATGTAAAGTTGATAACGATAGTCCCACATACTTGTGGCACTTTGCCGCCTTGGTCACATTGGTGTCAAGCGCATGAAGAAACTCCATCTTGATGGACTTTTAGAGTCTCTTGATTATGAATCGTTTGACACATGCGAACCATGCCTCTTAGGCAAAATGACCAAGACTCCGTTCTCCGGAACAATGGGCGAGCAACCAACTTGTTGGAAATCATACATACCGATGTATGCGGTCCAATGGCGTTGAGGCTCGCGGAGGATATCGTTATGTTCTCACTCTCCGATGACTTGAGTAGATATGGGTATGTCTACTTAATGAAACACAAGTCTGAGACCTTTGAAAAGTTCAAGGAATTTCAGAGTGAGGTGGAGAATCAACGTGACCGAAAGATAAAGTTCCTACGATCGATCGTGGAGGAGAATATTTAAGTCACGAATTTGGCACACACTTAAGAAAATGTGGAATCGTTTCACAACTCACGCCGCTGGAACACCTCGGTAAACGGTGTGTCCGAGCGTCGAATCGCACTCTATTGGATATGGTGCGGTCTATGATGTCTCTTACCGATTTACCACTTGTCATTTTGGGGATACGCTCTAGAGACAGCTACATTCACTTTAAATAGGGCTCCGTCTAAATCCGTTGAGACGACACCGTATGAATTATGGTTTGGGAAGAAACCTAAGCTGTCGTTTCTAAAAGTTTGGGGATGCGATGCTTATGTCAAGAAACTTCAACCCGAAAAGCTCGAACCCAAGTCGGAAAAATGCGTATTCATAGGATACCCTAAGGAGACTATCGGGTATACCTTCTACTTAAGATCCGAAGGCAAAGTCTTTGTTGCCAAGAACGGATGCTTTCTAGAAAAGAGTTTCTCTCGAAAGAAGTAAGTGGGAGGAAAGTAGAACTTCGATGAAGTACTACCTCTCGAGCGGGAAAGTGGTGCAGCGCAGAAACCGTTCTGTAATGCCCACACCCAATCAAGAGGAAATCATTGATGATGATCAAGATACTTGGATCAAGTTACTCTTGAACTTCAAGGTCCACAAGGACACGTTCCGCACTGTGAGTGGTACGGCAACCTGTCATGGAAATCATGTTGCTAGACAACAATGAACCTTGAACTATGAAGAAGCGATGGCGGACCAGATTCCAACAAATGGCTTGAGGCCATGAAATCCGAGATAGAATCCATGTATGAAAACAAAGTATGGACTTTGACAGACTTGCCCGATGATCGGCGACGATAGAAAATAAATGGATTTTTAAGAAGAAGGCGGACGCGGATGGAAATGTCACCATTTATAAAGCTCGACTTGTCGCTAAGGGTTATCGACAAGTTCAAGGGATTGACTACTGACGAGACATTCTCTCCGTGGCGAAGCTTAAGTCCGTCCGAATCATGTTAGCAATTGCCGCATACTATGATTATGAGATATGGCGGATGGACGTCAAAACGGCATTCCTTAACGGACATCTTAAGGAAGAGCTGTATATGATGCAGCGGAAGGTTTTGTCGATCCTCGAACGCTAACAAAGTATGCAAGCTCCAGTGATCCATTTATGGACTGGTGCAAGCATCTCGGAGTTGGAACATTCGCTTTAATGAGATGATCAAAGCATTTGGGTTTACGCAGACTTATGGAGAAGCCTGCGTTTACAAGAAAGTGAGTGGGAGCTCTGTAGCATTTCTCCTATTATATGTAGATGACATACTCTTGATGGGAAATGATACAAAACTTCTGGACAGCATTAAGGCCTACTTGAACAAGTGTTTTTCAATGAAGGACCTTGGAGAAGCTGCTTATATATTAGGCATCAAGATCTATAGGGATAGATCGAGGCGCCTCATAGGTCTTTCACAAAGCACATACCTTGATAAAATTTTGAAGAGGTTCAAAATGGATCAGTCCAAGAAGGGTTCTTGCCTATGTTACAAGGTGTGAAATCGAGCTCAGCTCGATCACCGACCACGACAAAAGATAAAGAAGAGATGAGTGTCATCCCTATGCTTCAGCCATAGGATCTATTATGTATGCCATCTTGTGTACTAGACCCGATGTAAACCTTGCCGTAAGTTTGGTTGCAAGATACCAAAGTAATCCCGCAAGGAACACCGGACAGCGGTCAAGAATATCTGAAGTACCGAAAAGGACAAAGGACATGTTTCGCTTTATGGAGGAGACGAAGAGCTCGTCGTAAAGGCTACGTCGGCGCTAGCCGACTCGGATCTGGATGACTCTAAGTCACAAACCGGATCGTGTATATGTTGAATGGTGGAGCGATGGCTGGTGCAGCTGCAAGCGAGCGTCGTGGCGGGATCTACGTGTGAAGCGGAGTACATGGCAGCCTCGGAGTCGGCGCATGAAGCAATTTGGGTGAAGGAGTTCATCACCGACCTAGGAGTCATACCCAATGCGTCGGGGCGATCAAACTCTTCGTGACAACACCGGAGCTATTGCCCTTGCAAAGGAGCCTGTGTTTCACAAGAAGACCGAGCACATCAAGCGTCGTTTCAACTCCATCCGTGAAAATGTTCAAGATGGAGACATAGAGATTTGCAAAGTGCACACGGATCTGAATGTCGCAGATCCGTTGACTAAACCTCTCTCGCGTGCAAAACATGATCAACACCGAACTCTATGGGTGTTCGATTCATCACAATGTAACTAGATTAGTGACTCTAGTGCAAGTGGGAGACTGTTGGAAATATGCCCTAGAGGCAATAATAAAAGTATTATTATATTTCAATGTTCATGATAATTGTCTTTTGTTCATGCTATAAGCGTGTTATCCGGAAATCATAATACGTGTGTGAACACTTAGACCCCAATATGTCCCTAGTGAGCCTCTAGTTGACTAGCCCGTTGTGATCAATAGATGGTCATGGTTTCCGACTATGGACATTGGATGTCGTTGATAACGGGATCACATCATTAGGAGAATGATGTGATGGACAAGACAATCACAAGCTTAGCATAAAAGATCGTATAGTTCGTTTGCTAGAAGCTTTGCCAATGTCAAGTATCTATTCCTTCGACCATGAGATCGTGTAACTCCGGTTGCCGTAGGAGTGCCTTGGGTGTATCAAACGTCACAACGTGGCGGGTGACTATAAAGGTGCATTACGGTGTCTCCGAAAGTATCTGTTGGGTTGACATGGATCGAGGCGGGATTTGTCACTCCGTATGACGGAGAGGTATCTCTGGGCCCACTCGGTAATGCATCATCATAATGAGCTCAATGTGACCAAGGTGTTGGCAGCGGGATCATGCATTCTGATGCGAGTAAAGTGACTTGCGATAACGAGACTGAGCGAGGTATTGGGATACCGACGATCGAGTCTCGGGCAAATAACGTACCGATTGACAAAGGAATTGCATACGGGTTTGATAGAATCCTCGACATCGTGGTTCAACCGATGAAATCATCGAGGAGCATGTAGGAGCCAACATGGGTATCCAGATCCGCTGTTGATTATTGCCGAGAGTCGTCTCGGTCATGTCTGCGTGTCTCCCGAACCCGTAGGGTCTACACACTAAGGTTCGGTGGCGCTAGGGTTAGTAGGAAGACTAGTATGTGAATACGAATGTTGTTGAGTCCGGATGAGATCCCGGACGTCACGAGGAGTTCGGAAGGGTCCGGAGGTAAAGAATAATATATAGGAAGTGGTGTTTGACCATCGGGAAAGTTTGGGGAGTTCTGGCAAAATCACCGACCACGGAAGGGTCCCGAGGTCCACCGGTGGGGCCACCCATCCGGAGGGCCCCATGGGCCATAGGGAAGGAACCAGCCCACAGGGGCTGGTGCGCCCCTAGGCCCACCCTAGCCTAGGGTTGAAACCCTAGGGGTGAAGCGCCCACCGGCTTGGGGGCACTCCACCCCTTGCCGCCGCCCCCTTGAGATTGGATCTCTAGGGGCGGCCACCACAGGGGCCTATATAAAGGGGGAGGGGCTGCTGGACACATCTCCCAAGGCGCAGCCCTCCCTCCCAACACATCTCCTCCTCCGTGAGCTCGGGCGAAGCCACAGCCGAGTCTTGCTTCACCACCATCACCACGCCGTCGTCTTGCCGGTGGTCTTGTCTTCCTCAACCTCTCCTTCCCCTTGCTGGATCAAGAAGGAGGAGACGTCGCTCGTCCCGTCACGTGTGTTGAGCAGCGGAGGTGCTGTCCGTTCAGCACTTGGCATCGGTGATCTGAATCACGTTCGAGTACGACTCCATCATCACCAAGCAAGCTTCCGCACGCGATCTACAAGTGGTATGTAGATGCAAACTCTCTCCCGTTACTCGTTGCTTAGATGAACTCATAGATGGATCTTGGTGAAACCGTAGGAAAAATTTTAATTTTCTGCAACGTTCCCCAACATTAAATTCGATTACATACACCAAGTCTGCAGCTCATCCCCGGAGGGGGACATGTTAATCTAGTCCAAATCCCTTGCTTACCGCACTATTTGTATCACTCCGCTTTATTAGCAGACCTTCTTTCATAAATAACGCAGCACTTCCTTTTTGCAATTACATTACCTTTTTATTGCAATTGCGTTACCTCTTATATATGTTCATTATATGACATCTTGCACCCGTACACTTTGGTACGGCCGAATACGCCAGGGGCTTCTGTTCCTCATATTATGGTGTAATTAAGTCCGAACACTTTCACAAGTGCGGCACCCCGAACTTATAGCATTATATGAATCAGCTCCGAATCATGTCTTGGGTCAATAGTTGGGTTTGCCCGGCTCTCATGTTTTGGTACCTTACGTTCCGTTCCGTCGGCTAAGGTAGCACTGGGAGAACCACTGCGATTGCGCCCCGGTTGAGCCGGGTTAACGCCTCAGTGGAGAAAGCTAAAACTGACTAGCATGATAAGGCGAGAGACTGGTCGCTGTTCGAGAGGTTCTCTCGGGTCCCTAAAGACTCATGCCGCTTCGAGCGAAGTTCCGGATGATGTCCGACGAAGGCGTGGATAGCGCCACGGATTCGGTCTTCCGAATACCAGGGGCTTCGCCGAAATTTAAAATTATAGAATTCTATGGCTAAGTGAGAGTGTTCAAGCATTATAAGTCCAGTCGCCTTGTTCATCGTGTTGAGCGCCTCCCTAGATGGACCCAATAATGGGAACAAGAGTGCTCAAGTTTATCACCGAACACCCCAACCCTTGTAGCTTGGGGGCTGAAGCCAACGACTTGCCATCTCTTAGATTTTACAAACGACCGCACAGAAGGTAATATTTTAAATTAAATAAGCGTTGCTCATGGCGCATATAAACGAAGTTTTCAGCGCCCAAGATAAATACACAGTGAGTTCACTCAAAAATTACATCTCGGGAGCACTCATCTGCAATATCGCAGGCTCCCTTCAGGACAACTTTATAATATCGCTCCGGCGCGATGCTCCTTGCCCGGCGGCGGCGGATCCGTGAAAGCTTCTCGCATCCGGTTTGCCCCATTGCACCTTTATGCGGGCAAGGGCCCGACGAGCGCCTTCAATACAGCGAGCGCTTGATCACATCCAGCACTGGGCACGCATCCACCAGCGCCGCGACTAGGCCAAAGTAGCTGCCAGCGGGGCTGTCGAGCCATAGCCGGACTATGAGGCCCTTCATGGCCTCCTCGGCTACCTTGTGGAGTTCGACCAGCTGCTTGGTGGTCGCTCGAAAAAACCGGGTGGCGGCCTCGGCATCTTGAGACCGAAGACCTTCTCCGTCGAGCTCCCTCTTCGCCCACGATAGAATCGGCGGCATCGGGCGCTTCTGGCGGCAGATCTGCAAACGCCCTTGGAGAGCTCCGAATTCAGGTAAGTATCCGGTAATTTACATTAACGTGCCTGCTCTGCATGAAAAAGGCCTTACCCGCCGCTATCTTCTTTATGTCCTCTACCTCCTGAAGGGCCTTCTGGGCCTCGGCCTTGGCAGACTTGGCACTTTCGAGAGCTGAGGCAAGCTCGGACTCTCGAGTCTTGGAGTCACGCTCCAAACTCTCATGCTTTTCCATGAGAGCCTGGAGCTCTTGCCGAACTTCCGCCACCAGTGCCGCTTGCTTTTCTCGCTCAGCCCGTTCTGTGGCCGCATTGTGTTCGGCCACGGACACGGCATCCTTCAGGGCTGCCACCTCGTTCATGGCCCCTGCATTACACATGTTATCCTTATTAATTTTGTTTGCAACCAAAACCCTTTTACAGAAGGTACTTATTTAAAGTGGTGTTATTCACCTTCTTTTTCCTCGAGCTGCCTCTTGGCATGGCGAGCTCTTGCTCCAACCGCTCAAGGTCCTTCTTGACATCTCGACCTCCGCCGTTAATGCGGCGAGGTCAACAATGCAAACCTGCAAACCCATATTGACATATTTTTAGAAACCTGCGTATATCTTGTTAGATCCTTAGTCCGGCTTTTCTTTCCGAACACCGAACTAAGCATCGAGAACTCTTGTCTATCTTGGTATTACATTACATTATTTTAAACTTCTTACCTCAAAGCACATTAGAAGGCTGTTGCGAGCTTCGGTCAGCCCGCCCTTGGCGGCTGGACCTTCTCAATCACCGCACTCATGAGAGTGCGGTGTTCTTCGATGGAAGCGCCTTTAAGCGCCTCCGGCGAGGTTATCCGGTGCCTCCGGTTGGGCCGGAGGCCGCCGGCGTCCGCGATCTGCCCTTCTTCCGAAGGGGCCGCTTGCCGGACTCTAGAACCGCTACGGGTTCCGAGGTAGAGTCCGGCACAAAGTCCGGGAGGTCGCCTGACGGCGCCTCCGGAGCCTCCTCCTGGCGGGTCCCTTTGTGGGATTCCGCCTCGTCGTCCTCGTCGACGCGCGGCGTAGAGGCAGTCGGGATAGAATTTACATCCGACGGCGCCAAAGACCCGCTCATCGAGTCGGGAAGATCGTCAACGACCGGACTACAGGCAGAATGCGGCGTTAGAAGGACATTACATGGCATATAATGTACGGCATATAAATGATCTGAATGCTTACGATCCTGCCGGACGCCTGGCCCTTGGAGGCCACTCTTCCTCGCCAACATTGATGTTGGCGAAACTGTCCGGGGGGATAGTTCTCCCCCTCTTGGACCCTTCGGCCGCCCCGATTGGGGAGGCCTTCCTCTTCTTCTCTCCCTCCTCCGGGAGAGAGTACTCCTCCTCCTAGTCTTCGGGGGAGGAGTCCTCGTCGTCGTCCGACGCCTGATTACGGGAACTCTTTCGAGTCCCCGTGGCCATCTTCTTGGCCTTCTTATCCGGCACCACGTGCGGTGCCGGAACCAGCAGCCTTGCTAAGCGGGCATCCACCGGTTCTTCGGCATGGGAGTCGGGCTGATGAGCAGTGGGCCTTCTCCATCCATTCCTGTCAAAGGAAGAGGCAGATTAAGAACCTCGCTAGAGTCAATCTAATTACTACAAGTGTCCCGTAATGGGGTGAATCACTTACCTCATCACGGAGGCTGCGAGCTGAATCCGCGGTCTTGATCGCGGATCTGGGCTTGGCGCCCTTGAACAGCACCCTCCAGCGCCGTGCGTTGTATCGAAGAGCCCGCTCAACGTCTGGTGCTATTCAGTTAAACTCCACAGGTTAAATACCCGTTCTTGGCATGGGAGAATCCGCGGAGGAGCATGACTGGACCACGTCAGCGGCCGGAGCCTATTGCTCACCGGCTTCTTGATGCGGGCTCGAAGTCCGTCACCTCCACGGATCACCCCACCGCAAGCCCTTCTCTTTCGGGAGGTGAGCTGCGTGGGGATTCGAGATCTAAATTCGGGGCCGCCGCCCATGTAGGCTTCTTGCGGCTCGGTGATGTAGAACCACCCGATTGCCACCCCTTGACGGAGTCCACGAAGGTCCCTTCTAGCCAAGGGGCGTTGGGCGGCTGCCCAACATGGCGCCTCCGCATTCGCTTGCGTCCCTTCACAACCTTGACTTGACGTTGAAGGTCTTGAGCCACGAGCCAAAGTGGGGCGGATGCAGAAAGGCCTCGCACACAGCGATAAACGCCGAGATGTTGAGGGCGAAGTTGGCGCCAGATCGTGGAAATCCGGGCCGTAGTAAAACATGAGCCCCAGACGAATGGATGGGCGGAAAGCCCGATCCGCGGAGGAAGTGGGGAAGGAAGACGACCCTCTCATGAGGCCACAGGGTAGGGATGAGCTGCCCGCGATCGGCAGGCGGCGATCTGTGATGTCATTTGGAAAGGTATCCGGCGTCGCGCAGCTTGGTGATGTCCTCCTCCTTGGCGGTGGAGGCCATCCATTGCCTCCCCTCCGGACATATTCGGAGAAGGGTCGAGGGAGATGTGCGAGCTTGGGCGTTGGAGCTTGAGTTCGCGGGATGGATAAGCAAAGGAGGAAGAAGGCGTGGGTGAGAAGGTAAATCCTTATCCCTTATATATAGGCGGACAAAACTATCGTCCCTCACCGGCTGGTAAAACTCGCTTGTCTCCCAAGCGCCACCATCAATAAGCGCGGTTGGGTTACCCACGCACGTATTGATGAGAATCCGGAATAAGGGGAACACGATCTACTGACAGACGGGGCGTGCCAAGGAAACCGCTTCGCTAAACGTGCCGAGGTGGTATAGTAATTCAAACAAGGGCTTGGTAGCGGTGTGATCTCACGCCGCATAATACATCAGCAGATTGAATCAGTATATATGTTTTATTCTCTCTACGTCGGAATGTGGAATTTATTTTTGCAGAGCCGGACACTATCCTGGTGTTCATTATCTTCTCTGAATTATTCAAGGAGAGGAACCCGCCTTGCAATGCGAACATTATGCACGCCGGACTTATCGTCATTGAAGACCGGTTCGAGGCTCTTGAGGAGTCTGGACTAGGGGTGTCCGGACAGCGGACTATCAATATCCGCGGACTCCCGGACTACGAAGATAGAAGATTGAAGACTCGGCGCGTGTCCCAAGGTACTTTTCTTGGCGTGGAAGGCAAGCTTGGCAATCGGATATGTAGATCTCCTACCATTGTAACCGACTCTGTGTAACCCTAGCCTCTCCGGTGTCTATATAAACCGGAGGGCCTTAGTCCATAGGGCGAACATGACATCTCAACAATCATACCATAGGCTAGCTTCTAGGTTTAGCCTCCTTGATCTCGTGGTAGATCTACTCTTGTACTACCCATATCATCAATATTAATCAAGCGGGGCGTGGGTTTTACCTCCATCGAGAGGGCCCAACCTGGTAAAAACATTGTGTCCCTCGTCTCTTGTTACCATCCGCCTAGACGCACAGTTCGGGACCCCCTACCTTAGATCCGCCGGTTTTGACACCGACAACACCCATGTGTATCTTGGGTAATTATCAATAGTGACAAGTCCATACTTTTTCCCACCAAGACTATACCATGAAGGAGGCCCAAAGAGATCCACATGAAGGAGCTCCAAAGGCCTCGAGGTAGATACAATATTCTTGGGTGGGTGCTTTGATTGATGTTGCTTCTCGGCTATGCATGCACTACACACATGATATTTTTCAAAATAGACATTGGTTAGTCCAAGAATGTGATTACCCTTTAAGAGATCTTGGAGGTTTGTCATGCCAACATGGGCTAGCCGGTGATGCCATAGCCACCCCTTGTCAGCCTTGGCCATTAGACAAGTTGCATGGAATGTGATCTCTTTCGAGAAATCAACCGTGTAAAGGTTGCCATCCAACTCTCCAACAAAGGCCACTTCGAGAGTATCTCTCTTACAGACTTATAAATCCATTAGTCCAAATAGTGTATCATAACCAACGGAAGCCAATTGGCGAACGAAAAGCAAATGGTATTTAAGGGATTGGACAAGCATGACAAGCACAAGTTTGATACCAATTGAAAGGATCGAGATGAACCTAGAGGGGGGAGGGTGAATAGGTACAATTACAAATTTTAATTCGTACTTAGAAATTTTAGGCAAAGATGCGGAATATGAAGGTGAGCCTAATAATTGCAAGTATGACACTAAGAGCTAAGCAAGGTAAACAAGTACCACAAGTATACGAGTAAGTAATCACAATATGAGACAAGTAAATACTAAGAGACAAGTAACCATAGGTAGGGAGCTAGGGTTAGGAATAACCGCAACTCCAAGAGACAAGGATGTATGCCGATGTTCACTTCCTTGGAGGGAAGCTATGTCACCGTTTAGAGAGGTGGATGTTACCACAAAGACACACAAACGCCACGAAGGCTCACCCTATATTCTCTCTTTGAGATATCACCATGAAGGCGATTCCAACCACTAGTGGTAGACCTTGGGGGTGGTCTCCAAACCCTCATAAAATTTCCGGGGGTAATCACAATGGTTGATTCCTCTCCGAAGAACTCCTACCACCTAGGAGTCTCCAACCTCCAAGAGTAACAAGAACGATGGGGAAAAGCTCAAGACTTGCTCAAATCATGAATCCCTTTGGTGCAAAGAAGGGGAACGCATGGATCTATCACTTGATTGGACAACTTCTCACAAATGCTCTCAAATCCCTTCGGGATCTAAGATTTGGTGTATGAGTGTGTGTATGAGAGAGAGTGAAATGTGTTCTTGGGGATGCTCAAAGTGAATGGTCAAAGCTCTCATGGGATAGGTGAGAAGTATTTACAATATCCCTCAATAAGTGGTCGTTGGAGCCACTAGAGTGCAGCAGCTGTCAGACGTCCGAGGATTACCGGTCCTCCGAGGCCTTGGCAGACATCGGACAACTGACACAATATCGGACGCCCGACAAATATTCTTTGTTTGAATGGTACCAAACGTCTAAAAAAGACTGGTCATCCAACATTTTGGCTCGGGATAGGAGTACTGGATTTCTGGTGTACGTCGGTCATCCGAGGCACCATACGTCCGATAGGGGCCAGATGACTGACGTTTTGGCTCTATTGGGGATAGACATGATTTTCAGAGGAGACCGGAAATACAATGTTTTGGCTCTGTGTAGGAAGTACCGAACGTCCGGTGGATACCGGTCGTCCGACAAGTGTCGATCATCCAAGAGGGACAGAGATCAGATGATGAGTGGGAACAAGATCATTGAGAAAGTCCTTCCCTAGACCTCATGTTCCCCTCTTACTAGTGCGAGATCCCTATAATCTAGATCAAACATAAAAGGCCTAAGCTAGTAGTCTTGTTTCTTTGTTCTTGAGCAAGATATATATGTCCGTAGTCATGATCCACACACACGATCCTGAGGGGACTAAAACCTAAGATATACTTGGCAAACATTGTTATTCCCCTATGTGTATACTGTCATCAACTTCAAAATACGATTAAGGGCAAGATTGCACTTTCAATCGTCCCAAGAGAGCGGCTTCATCCGCTGCGCTGCATTGAAGTGGGTTGACCGTCCATTCTCTTGCCCACAACTATTTATCACCCCGTCGGTGATGTCCACGTCCACATCGCACTCTCCACTCCACTCCACATCTCTGCGCACCTCCATCACTTCCCTCTTCGTCCACTCACTGGTGATGGGTAAGTCCTGGGTTTCCACATTGGCAGGTGGCTTCGGATTCGGCTTCGGATCATGGCATCGCTGTCCTCGTTCTCTGAGGCCATATTACTCCATGACTGCTAATTCCTCCATGAAGGAGGATATCACAGTGTCCTCCAACGACGCGTAGGACAAGCCACAACAGTAGCCTATCCTCTCAGAGGATGCGGTGCATCCGATGACGCACGTCGAGTGCGAGGAGCAGATGCAGCAGATGCTCTAGCACTCGCAACTCCACAACCACAATCTAGCGGCGCCATTGGAGCCGCTTCTCCGTGTCGTCAAACTGGACCTTCATTGGTTTCCTCGCAACCGGGTGAAGGCAAAACTTGATACATCCATTTGTTGGAAATATGCCCTAGAGGAAATAATAAAGTGGCTATTATTATATTTCCTTGATCATGATAAAGGTTTATTATTCATGCTATATTTGTATTAATCGGAAACTTAAATACATGTGTGAATACATAAACAAATACCAAGTCCCTAGTAAGCCTCTACTGGACTAGCTCGTTGATCAAAGATGGTTAAGGTTTCCTAACCATAGACATGAGTTGTCATTTGATAATGGGATCACATCATTAGGAGAATGATGTGATGGACAAGACCCATCCGTTAGCTTAGCATATGATCGTTCAGTTTATTGTACTGCTTTCTAAATGTCAAATACATATTCCTTCGACCATGAGATCATGCAACTCCCAGATACCGAAGGAATACCTTCTATACTATCAAACTTTACTTCATAACTGGGTGATCATAAAGGCGCTCTACAGGTATCTCCGAAGGTCTCTGTTGGGTTGGCGTGAATCGAGATTGGGATTTGTCACTCCATATGACGGAGAGGTATCTCTGGGCCCTCTCCGTAATATAGCGTCACAAGAAGCTTGCAAGCAAAGTGACTAAGGAGTTAGTTACAACATGATGTATTACGGAACAAGTAAAGACACTTGCCGGTAACGAGATTGAACTAGGTATGGAAACACCGACTATCGAATCTTGGGCGAGTAACATACTGACAGACAAAGGGAACTACGCATGTTGTCATAAAGGTTTGATCGATAAAGATCTTCGTAGAATATGTAGAACCAATATGGGCATCCAGGTCTCGCTATTGGTTATTGACCAAAGAAGCGTCTCGGTCATGTCTACATCATTCTCGAACCCGTAGGATCCGCACGCTTAAGGTTCATTGACGATATAGTACTTTATGAGCTATGTATGTTCGAAAGTTGTTCAGAGTCCCGAATGAGATCACAAACATGACGAGGAGCTCCAGAATGTTTTGGAGGTAAAGATTGATATAGGATGATAGTATTTGGTCTCTGGAAGAGTTTTGGAATGCACCAGATAATTATCGAATCACCGGAAGGGGTTCCGGAAGGCTACGGGGGTTTATTGGGCCTAACGGGCCAAAAGGAGAGAGCACACCAGCCCACAAGGGAGCTGGCTCGACAACCTCCTGGCCGCCGGCCCCTAGGGAAGGAAAGAGAAGGGGCTGGCCCCCTCCTGCCTTTCTCCACGCATGGGCGTGCTGTACCCTGGCTCGGTAGGCAAGCATAACCTTGTGAGCCCGTTGTTAAGTTAATTTTGGTACCGCATCCCAGTGTGGATCGTGGCCACGACGGTGGTCGAGGTGTCTGGAGGTAGACACGGGGCCACCCAGGACTATCACAGTGGGGTCTGAGTCGGAGGGGCCGGGAGAGTGTCATGACAGTGAAATGGTTTCGTTGGAACGCCGTTGGTCCACCCGAATGGGAGGGTGAGGCCATGGGTTCCGTAGTGTGGGTATAGTGTAGTACCTCTGCAGAGTGTTTTCAATCTATCGATAGCCGAGTCCACGAATATGGACACGCTCGAAAGTAAGGTACACCATGGGTCAACACTTAATAAATTTGCACAATAAATTGCACTAAGGATGACAGTGAGGTCATCGTGTTGAGTTGGACATGAGTTGTCGGGTTGTGATCGCCGTAAGGATCACGGGCCACGAGTTGGTCGGGTTGTGATCGCCGTAAGGATCACGGGCCATGAATTGGTCGGGTTGTGATCGCCGTAAGGATCACGAGTATGTGTTGGTAATATTATGTTTGTTGGTCACACCTGGTAAGCAAGTCGGGAGAATGAGTACCTGTTGAGTACTGTCACAGCATGTTGGTTATATAGTGGCATTGTTGATTAAATTGGATAAATATCATAATATTGTCTGTCATCTTGTTTATGCTTATTGTGAGCTTGCAAGTACATTCAATGTACTGACCTGGCGTGTCATGCCAGATTTCAGGAAAGTTCCGTTGGAAAGGAGTGATGTCCGAGCCTAGACCGTGTCCACGTTGGTGTCCTTGTGCTATGGAGTCCCGCTACGACGTTGTTCCGCTGCCGAGTAGTTGTCATGATCGAGGCCCCTTTATGTTCACTAAATAATGTGCATATTGTTCAGCCGCACCGTGTGTGCCGCTTGGCCTCGCTAACTGTTGTAATATGAACTATGTTCCGCTAGCATGAATAAAGCGGTTGTTTTCTGTGCTATGTTGTTGTGTGTTGCCAGAAGACAAGGTCTCTGGGCTGGCAATGCAAGGTAAACCGGTCGCTCTGAGCCGGGGTGCCACAGGGAAGGGGAAGCCAATGATGATATGTTGCATAGTTTCATCTGCTTGGTCGCATAGGGTGTAGGCGTGTAGCAATCGTTGTGTGGCAGGCCGTGCCAGGCAAGTCTTACGGCAGTCCAGCAACGATCAAGGTCGGCAAGCGAAGTGAACATCGTGACACAAAGGGGGCCCAACATCTCCACATAAGGTGCAAGTAGGGGGTTGCGGTAGACCCGGCGAATAGAGCCCGATAGCAAGATCTGGCGGAGTACTTAGCGTTGGCGGTCCATCACGAGGCTAGGTTGTCAGGAGAGCTAGAGAGGGAGTAGCCTCCAGGGGACTAGGAAGTTAGGAACCATGAAAATTAGGTGAGGGAGAAGAGTTTAGTTGGCGAGAAACGATCCATACACTGCAGCTTGTACTGGGTCCGTAGATTTAGAATTTCTCATTGTTTTTGGTTTTGGTTTTCTCACTGTGGAATTGGTCGGACACTATCTGATCGCGCCTCGAGATGTCACCACATTAATTTTTTAACGCAGTACAATCAAAGTCCTTCACATATACGAGTATACACTCACTCCTATGTACGCATGCACACATAACTATCCTATGAACACCTCCGAGAGACTGAGCCAACATAGCATCTTGAGATTGACGAAGTCACCACAGATGCCGAAAAAATACAAACACCAATGTCAAGTCTAGAACTTGAATCCTGGTGGGCTTGCATATCACTGTCCTTCTAACTATCCAACCACAGGTTGGTTCGCGATGTCACCGCGCTGTTGGAACATAAAGAGCAAACTAGAAACAAGAACATAGTTCATGGGAGGAGAGGATTCCTGCTTTGACTGTAAATCATTTTGTGGATCACGTCATTCGCCAGCCGTGTGATAATCCAACCCAATCAAATTTGGACCAAAAGCAGCTTAAATATTATTACTTTCACACAAACAAAGCGCTAGAGTTGTATATCGCTCAAGAGCATCCCCATGTCTCACTTATAGCATAGCGAGAAGAAGGGAACCCTTGCGTCAGTGCGAGATGGGCCGACCCAGGTGCGCTGGAGGCCACAACCCTCGTCTTGTTTATGTTTTTTGTTCACGTTATTGTTTTTGTTTTTTGATTCCTTTTTTAAAGCTTCAAATACTCTAAACATATATATTAAAAGAATATTTTAGATAATTTTGTAAATATCAATCATGCATTTGAAAATTTTGAAATGTATATAGAAAAATGGATAAAAAAATACAATTTTTGTGAAAAGTTGACATTGTATTTAAACATATCAAATCAAGCATTTAAAAAATGTTAAACATTTGTTTCATAATAACAATCAAGCATTTGAAAAATATTAATTATGTATAGAATTTTTTGACCATGTATTTAGGAAATGTTAATCTTGCATTAAAAATGTCAATCAAGCATTTAAAAATGTTAAATGTGTGTAGAAAAAAGGTTGACGTGTTATACAAAAATGTATACAAAAAAATAAACAATGCGTGTGCAAAAAGTTGATAACGTATTTAAAACATATTAATCAAGAATTTAAAAAATGTTAAACATGTATTTACAATGTTAATCAAGATCTAAAAAATGTTGGCCATGTATTGAAAAAATGTCAATCTTGCATTTGAAAAACTATTGATCAAGAATTTGAAAAAATATTAAATGTGCATAAAAATGTTGACCTTGTTGTAGCGACGATCCCAATGGACCAAAGTCTCTGTGCTTAAGTGTCATCCAATCGGTATGCTGACACACACAGTACTCGAGGATTATAACAGAGTTCAATCACACGCTTATTACATCGAGGTCCTCATAAGGAGTATCTGTTACACAAATAAAATGTCTGAAGGCCATCTAAACTAAATAACTGCGGAAGATTCGAAGGTAAATGAGTCCATCAACTCCAACGGCATAGATGAGTGCATGACAATGACCTATCGCACCTTATCCGTCGTCGGTAAAGTCTGCAACATGAGACGTTGCAGTCGTGTAGGTCAGCACATTGAATATGCTAGCAGAGTTACACTGTAAAGCAAATGAATGCAAGAACTATATCTACATGCATATTTGGCTGGTGGAGACTCTAAGTTTAACATTTTGCATAAAGCTAATTTTTTCCAACAACAAAGGAATAAATTTTATTTACTACAAAGGTAAACCAATATTTCAGAAGGTTCCTCTAACTCAAATCCCAACATCAACCAAGTATCATCATTAAACTCAATTCACTTAATTAAAGAGTGATGAGATCAACAAATAATATCCACTTCTAAATACTCAAGATGTCCATAACCGGGGACACGGCTAACCATGATTAGTTTATACACTCTGCAGAGGTTTTGCACTTTTCCCCACAAGACTCGACCGCATCCATGATCGGAAGATTGAGACATAGTATTTCTGAAGCATTAACTCCCTACTCTGGGTAGACCGGTACACCTACTTTCCCCTACATCTGCTAGTCCACCACTTCAAGAGCTCACACAACTTACTCAACTATGCCAGAGCCCATAATGGCTTGTGACTGCACACGGAAGATTTTAGGCATGAAATATCATATGATCCCTTTGAGCCTGGGTGGCGAACCGAGGAAAAATCACACGGGTAGTCCGGGATTTCCCAAACGGGCTAGCACTGGATTCTCCAAGTGCCCCAACCAATCCACCCAGATGAGTATTAAGGTTGCCACCTTAATGTTATCCAACAATTAATATCTCTCACAACTTCCATGTACATCACGATCCAATCCCCATCTACGAGCATGGCTAAGCAATATTTGAACATAATGTATATTCCCGGGGTGATCAAAGGTAATAGGTTCCTACCTCAAGTACTACAACCAAACGACATGTTCCTAATCCTACTCATGCAAATATTTGATGGGCAAAACTAATGCATAGTAAAAACTGGGTATTGAAGAGTATGATCAAAGAGTAACCTGTCTTGCTGACGATCGGAGAACTCTAGAGATTTGTAGTAACAAGCTTTGCACTTCGAAAAATCTAGCGTAGACAAACAGTAGCATACATAAGCAATCAATCGAACAATGCAAAGAAAATCGAGAAAAGATCCAAACAAAACTCAAAAACTAGCAAACAACTAAACTATACAGAAAATGAAACCTAACAGCATTATTTTCACGTGGATTAGATCTTACCAGTAGGTACATGTGATTAGCTATGATTTGCAAAACGAAACAACTCAAACGGAGCTACGAAACTCAAGATACAAATGAAACAAGATCGAATACTAATCTGAACTAAACTCAAATTTTAAATTGTCAAAATCATGTTCAAGTTGGTTTACTGGAAAGAGGGGATCGTTACGAAGAATTAGGTGTTGGTTTCACCTAATTTGGATAAACGAGCTAAAAGTTATGCTAGTTTGAAGATCAGGGGCTAAATCATTATAAAAGTATTCGCGGATAGGTCCCTGGACGAAAAAATAAACAGAAAAAAGAAAAAACTATCGGACGAACGTCCGGTAACAGAGACTAACGAATGGATCCGTTCGTTAACAGATCTAAACGGGTGAAAGCTCGCTATTTAACCGATCTAAATCAAACTAAACGAATCTAAAAAAGACCGAAAGTAAACCGAAGAAAACTGATCTGTTTTTACCGGTTTTCCGCTCGGCCGGCAGTGGGAGATTCGACAGCGGCGGCGGCGCTCCGGCTCGGCACGGCGGGGCTTGGCGTCGGCAGGGCAGCAAGAAGAACGACGGGTAGCGTCGACGGCGGCGCAAGAAGAAACAAAGAAGGCTGGCGGACGCACGGGCGGCGAGTGCGGGTCTTGATGGCAAAGCGGATCGGCGGCGACGGCGGCTGACAACAACCGCTTGGGCTGCGAGTTGGGGAAGAGAGGGGGCGGCGGCGGCAGCTTATAAGGAGGGGGATGCCCGACTTGGGGAAGGGGGCGCCCGACGGCGACGGTCCGGACTCGGACTCCACCGGAGTCCGGCAGCGATACGGGACGGCCGAGGCGGTAGGCGAGCTAGGCCGTCGCCCGGCTTTGGCTGGGCCGGCCTAGTTGACTTTTTTTCAAAACAGTGTCACGACGAAAATCCTAATAGAATAAAAATAAAACCCCTAAAATTCCAGAAACAATTTTCACCATCCCTACATATTATTTGGGACAAAGTGAACATTTTTCTGGACTAAATGCAATTTTTTAAAATGCTTGTTTTCCCTAATTTAACCGAATAAAATTTCAATAAAATAATTTGACTTCAAAATTTCTTTTCCAACATTTCTCCTCTGTTTTGAAGAAGTCATTTTATCTTCTCTTTTTTATTTTTATTGTTTTGAAATTATTGGAAAGAAATTGTTGAAAATCAAATTGATCCACTTTTCAAATTTGAATAAATTCGAAAATGAAAATTTAAAAGAAACCTCCAACTCTCTCCTTGGATCCTTGAGTTGCTTAAGATTTCTTGGACCACAACCAAATAAAAACCAAAATGCAATAAAATATGAAATGGATATGAATGATCTATGTATAACATCCAAATTGAAAATTGGGATGTTACAAACCTACCCCCCCTTCTCGTCCTCGAGATCCGGGTTGGTCAGCAAAAAGGTGTGGGTGGTCCTTATAGAGATCTTCTTCTCGTTCCCAGGTGGCTTCCTCCTCGGTATGGTGGCTCCACTGAACTTTGCAAAACTTGATGAATTTGCTGCGAGTAACTCAGATGGAAAACTCGAGAATCTTGATTGGCTTTTCTTCATAGGTCAGATCACTATCCAACTGAATTGCTTCCAGTGGCACTGTATCTCTTAGAGGAATATCAGCCATCTCTATGTGGCACTTCTTCAACTGGGAAACATGAAACACATCATGAACTCCTGACAATCCTTCGGGTAATTCCAACTTGTAGGCAACTTCTCCCATGCGTTCCAAAACTCTGTATGGTCCTAAAAATCATGGTGCTAGCTTCCCTTTGACTCCAAATCGCTTAACTCCTTGAAATGGGAACACACGAAGATATGCTCTGTCTCTGACTTCGTAGACTACCTCCTTGCATTTGGTATCTGCACAACTCTTCTGCCTGGACTGGGCTATCTTGTGTCTGTCCCGAATCAACTTAACCTTCTCCTCAGAATCTCTGATTAAGTCTGGTCCGAACAACTGTCTATCTCCAACTTCAGCCCATGATAATGGTGTCCTGCACCTCCTTCCGTACAAAGCATCGAAAGGGGCCATCTTCAAACTGGCTTCATAACTGTTGTTGTAAGAGAACTCTGCGAGATCCATAGGGCAAATTATCATCCCAACTAGATCCATAATCTAGCACACGAGCTATCAACATGTCCTCGGGAATCTGATTGACTCTCTCGGTCTGTCCATCTGTCTATGGATGAAAGGCTGTACTGAACTCTATCCTGGTACCCAAAAAGTTTCATGCAACTGATTCCAAAACTTTGAAGTAAATTTTGTTCCTCTATCTGATACAGTGGTCCTTGGAACTCCATGCATACATACGATCCTGGTCATGTATATCTTTGCCAACTTAGCACTCGTATAAGTTGTCTTCACGGGGATGAAATGGGCTACTTTCATCAAGCGATCGACTACAACCCAGATAGAGTCATAGCCTGAACGGATCCTGGGTAATCGAGTGATAAAATACATGCCAAGTTTATCCCACTTCCATTCAGGTATCGGCAAAGGCTGCAGTAACCCTGCTGGTTTCTGATGCTCTGCCTTAAGTCTTTGACATACATCACATACTACTACATACTCGGCAATATCCTTCTTCATTCCTGTCCACCCGAAACTCTCCTTCAAATCCAGTTACATCTTGGTGTTGCCTGGGTGAATCGAATAAGGTGAATCATGAGCCTCCTGAAGAATCAACTTCCTGATCTCAGGGTCATTATGCACCTAGATACGATCCTCAAACCATAAAGTGTCGTGCTCATCCTCACGAAAACCTTTAGCCTTTCCTTTACTCACCCTTTCCTTTATCTCTGCAATCTCTTTGTCCGTCTTCTAGGCTTCTCTGATTGTTCCCAACAAAGTGGACTGAATTTACTATGCTGCAACATAACCTCTCGGAACTATCTCCAAGTGTAGCTCTCGGAGGTCGTCCGCTAACTCCTGAGGTAATCCTCCGGTTTTGAGCATGTTAACATAACTCTTGCGACCCAATGCATCTGCCACGACATTGGCCTTTCCTGGATGATAATGCAATCTCATGCCATAATTCTTTATGAGCTCCAGTCATCTCCTTTTCCTAAGGTTCAACTCCTTCTGCGTGGAGATGTATTTCAAACTCTTATGATCCATGTAAACATCACAACAGTTACCGATGAGAAAGTGTCTCCATGTCTTGAGTGCATGCACTACGGCTGCTAAGTCAAAATCATGTGTAGCATAACTCAACTCATGAGGTTGAAGCTGTCGTGAGGCATATGAAACAACTCTTCCGTCCTGCATAAGCACACCTCCAAGTCCTTGACGTGAAGCGTCGCAATACACTTGGAAATCCTTGCGTATGTCTGGGAGAATCAGCATTGGGGCTATAACCAAACATTTCTTCAACTCCTAAAAACTAGCCTCACAATCCTCAGTCCATTTAAACTTGGTGTCCTTCTTCAATAACTCTATCATGGGCTTCGCTATCTTGGAAAAATTCTCAATGAATCTCCGGTAATAACATGCGAGTCCAAGAAAACTTCTGATCTCTCCCATTGAGGTGGGTGCCAACCATTTAGTGACAGATGCAACCTTGGTAGGGTCTACTGCTATTCCTTCTCCGGATATAACATGTACGATAAATCCAACTTCCTTCAACCAAAACTCGCATTTGCTGAACTTGGCATACAACTGATGTTCCCTGAGCTTCTCAAGAACCAAGCGCAAATGTTCCTTATGCTCTTCATTCTTCGAGTAGACCAATATGTCATCAATGAATACCACGACAAACTTGTACAGAAACTCCATGAACACCTTGTTCATCATGCTCATAAAATAGGCAGGGGCATTAGTCAAACCAAATGACATAATTGTATACTCATATAGCCCATACCTCATGGTAAAAGTTGTCTTAGGTATAACCTGCTCTCGGATCTTCAACTGGTGATAACCTGATCAAAGATCAATCTTGGAGAAAACCTTAGCTCCCTGTAGCTGGTCAAACAAATCATTGATCATAGACAGAGGGTATTTTTTCTTGATCGTCACCTCATTCAGCGCACGATAATCAACAACCATCCTCAAAGATCCATCCTTCTTCTCCACTAGAAGCACTGGGGCTCCCCAAGGCGATGAGCTTGGTCGAATATAACCTTTCTCCGGTAACTCCTTTATCTTCTTCTTAATTTCCTCCAGATCATTTACGGGCATTCGATATGGTCTCTTGGATATTGGACCGGTGCCTGACAATAACTCAATCAAAAACTCAATATCTCGATCTGGTGGCATGCCTGGTAACTCCTCTGGCAATACATCGGGGTAATCCTTCACCACTGGTACTTGAAGGAAATATGCCCTAGAGGCAATAATAAAGTTATTATTTATTTCCTTATATCATGATAAATGTTTATTATTCATGCTAGAATTGTATTAACCGGAAACATAATACATGTGTGAATACATAGACAAACATAGTGTCACTAGTATGCCTCTACTTGACTAGCTCGTTTATCAAAGATGGTTATGTTTCCTAGCCATGGACAAAAGAGTTGTCATTTGATTAACGGGATCACATCATTTGGAGAATGATGTGATTGACATGACCCATTCCGTTAGCCTAGCACTTGATCGTTTAGTATGTTGCTATTGCTTTCTTCATGACTTATACATGTTCCTGTAACTATGAGATTATGCAACTCCCGTTTACCGGAGGAACACTTTGGGTGCTACCAAACGTCACAATGTAACTGGGTGATTATAAAGGAGTACTACAGGTGTCTCCAAAGGTACATGTTGGGTTGGCGTATTTCGAGATTAGGTTTTGTCACTCCGATTGTCGGAGAGGTATCTCTGGGCCCTCTCGGTAATGCACATCACTATAAGCCTTGCAAGCAATGTGACTAATGAGTTAGTTGCGGGATAATGCATTACATAACGAGTAAAGAGACTTGCCGGTAACGAGATTGAACTAGGTATTGGGATACCGACGATCGAATCTCGGGCAAGTAACATACCGATGACAAAGGGAACAACGTATGTTGTTATGCTGTTTGACCGATAAAGATCTTCGTAGAATATGTGGGAGCCAATATGAGCATCCAGGTTCCGCTATTGGTTATTGACCGAGAATAGTTCTAAGTCATGTCTACATTGTTCTCGAACCCGTAGGGTCCGCACACTTAAGGTTTCGATGATAGTTATATTATGAGTTTATGAGTTTTGATGTACCGAAGGAGTTCGGAGTCCCGGATGAGATCGGGGACATGACGAGGAGTCTCGAAATGGTCGAGACGTAAAGATCGATATATTGGATGACTATATTCGGAGTTCGGAAAGGTTCAGAGTGATTCGGGTATTTTTCGGAGTACCGGAGAGTTACGGGAATTCACCGGGGAGTATATGGGCCTTATTGGGCCATACGGGAATAGATGAGAGAGGCCGAAAGGAAGGAGGCGCGCAGCCCCCCTCTGGTCCGAATTGGACAAGGGGTGCGGCCCCCTTTTCCTTCCTCATCTCCCCCTCTTTGCCCCTTCTCCTACTCCAACAAGGAAGGAGGGAGTCCTACTCTCGGTGGGAGTAGGACTCCCCTGGGCGCGCCCCTACTAGGCCGACCGCCCCCTCCCCCTTTCTCCTTTATATACGTGGGCAGGGGGGCACCTCTAGGCACAACAACAATTGATCCCTTGGATCTCTTAGCCGTGTGCGGTGCCCCCTCCACCATAATCCACCTCGATAATATCGTAGCCGTGCTTAGGCGAAGCCCTGAGTCGGTAGTACATCAAGATCGTCACCACGCCATCATGCTGACAGAACTCTCCCTCGACTCTCGGCTGGATCGGAGTTCGAGGGACGTCATCGAGCTGAACATGTGCTAGAACTTGGAGGTGCCGTAGTTTCGGTGCTTGATCGGTTGGGCCGTGAAGACGTACGACTACATCAACCACGTTGTTCTAACGCTTCCGCTTTCGGTCTACAAGGGTACGTGGACACACTCTCCCCTCTCGTTGCTATGCATCACCATGATCTTGCATGTGCGTAGGAAATTTTTTGAAATTACTACGTTCCCCAACAGTGGTATCAGAGCCTGGTTTTATGCGTAGATGTCATATGCACGAGTAGAACACAAGTGAGTTGTGGGCGATACAAGTCATACTGCTTACCAAAGATGTCATACTTTGGTTCAGCGGTATTGTGAGATGAAGCGGCCCGGACCGACATTACGCGTACGCTTACGCGAGACTGGTTTCAGCGTTACGAGCATTCGTGCTTAAAGGTGACTGGCGGGTGTCTGTCTCTCTCACTTTAGCTGAATCGAGTGTGGTACGCCTGATCCTTGCGAAGGTTAAAACAGCACTAACTTGACGAACTATCATTGTGGTTTTGATGCGTAGGTAAGAACGGTTCTTGCTCAGCCCGTAGCAGCCACGTAAAATTTGCAATAACAAAGTAGAGGACGTCTAACTTGTTTTTGCAGGGCATGTTGTGATGTGATATGGTCAAGACGTGATGCTATATTTTATTGTATGAGATGATCATGTTTTGTAACCGGTTATCGGCAATGGCGAGGAGCCATATGGTTGTCGCTTTATTGTATGAAATGCAAACGCCCTGTAATTGCTTTACTTTATCACTAAGCGGTAGCGATAGTCGTAGAAGCAATAGATGGCGTAACGACAATGATGCTACGATGGAGATCAAGGTGTCGCGCCGGTGACGATGGTGATCACGACGGTGCTTTGGAGATGGAGATCACAAGCACAAGATGATGATGGCCATATCATATCACTTATATTGATTGCATGTGATGTTTATCCTTTATGCATCTTATCTTGCTTTGATTGACGGTAGCATTTTAAGATGATCTCTCACTAAAATTATCAAGAAGTGTTCTCCCTGAGTATGCACCGTTGCGAAAGTTCTTCATGCTGAGACACCATGTGATGATCGGGTGTGATAGGCTCTATGTTCAAATACAACGGGTGCAAAACAATTGCACACGCGGAATACTCAGGTTAAACTTGACGAGCCTAGCATATAACAGATATGGCCTCGAACACGGAGACCGAAGGTCGGCGTGAATCATATAGTAGATATGATCAACATATTGATGTTCACCGTTGAAACTACTCCATCTCACGTGACGATCGGACATGGTGTAGTTGATATGGATCACGTAATCACTTAGAGGACTAGAGGGATGTCTATCTAAGTGGGAGTTCTTTAGTAATATGATTAATTGAACTTAAATTTATCATGAACTTGGTCCTGGTAGTATTTTGAAAATTATGTTGTAGATCAATAGCTCGCGTTGTTGCTTTCATATGTTTATTTTAATATGTTCCTAGAGAAAATTGTGTTGAAAGATGTTAGTAGCAATGATGCGGATTGGATTCGTGATCTGAGGTTTATCCTCATTGCTGCACAGAAGAATTATGTCCTTAATGCACCGCTAGGTGACATACCTATTGCGAGGAGCGTATGCGACGTTATGAACGTTTGGCTAGCTCAAGATGATGACTACTTAATAGTTTAGTGCACCATGCTTAACGGCTTAGAATTGGGACTTCAAAGACGTTTTGAACGTCATGGACCATATGAGATGTTCCAGAGTTGAAGTTAATATTTCAAGCAAATACCGAGTTGAGAGATATGAAGTCTTCAACAAGTTCTATAGCTAAAAGATGGAGGAGAATCGCTCGACTAGTGAGCATGTGCTCGATTGTCTGGTACTTCAATCACTTGAATCAAGTGGGAGTTAATCTTCCAGATAAGATAGTGATTGACAGAATTCTCTAGTCACCATCACTAAGTTACTAGAACTTCGTGATGAACTATAGTATGCAAGGGATGACGAAAACGATTCCCGAGCTTTTCGTGATGTTGAAATCGACGAAGGTAGAAATCAAGAAAGAGCATCAAGTGTTGATGATTGACAAGACCACTAGTTTCAAGAAAAGGGTAAAGGGAAAGAAAGGGAAACTTCAAGTAGAATGGCAAACAAGTTGTCACTCCCATGAAGAAGACCAAAGCTGGACCAAAGCCTGAAACTGAGTGTTTACACTACAAAGGAAATGGTCAATGGAAGCGGAAATGCCCTGAACATTTGGTGGATAAGAAGGATGGCAAAGTGAACAAGGGTATATTTGATATACAGGTTATTGATGTGTACCTTACTAGTGTTTATAGTAGCCCCTGAGTATTTGATACTTATTCGGTTGCTAAAATTAGTAACTCAAAGCAGAGATCTGAGAATAAGTAGAGACTAGTTGAGGGTGAAGTGACGATGAGTGTTGGAAGTAGTTCCAAGATTGATATGATCATCATCGCACACTCCCTATACTTTCGGGATTAGTGTTAAACCTAAATAAATGTTATTTGGCGTTTGCGTTGAGCATGAATATGATTTGATCATGTTTATTGCAATACGGTTATTCATTTAAAGTCAGAGAATAATTGTTGTTCTGTTTACATGAATAAAACCTTCAAATGGTCATACACCCAATGAAAATAGTTTGTTGGATCTCGATCATAGTGATACACATATTCATAATATTGATGCCAAAAGATGCAAAGTTAATAATGATAGTGCAACTTATTTGTGGCACTGCCGTTTGGGTCATATCGGTGTAAAGCGCATGAAGAAACTCCATAAAGATAGATTTTCGGAATCACTTGGTTATAAATCATTTGATGCTTGCGAACCGTGCCTTTTGGGCAAGATGAATAAAACTCCGTTCTCCGGAACAATGGAACGAGCTACTGACTTATTGGAAATAATACATACCAATGTATGTGATCCAATGAGTGTTGATGCTCATGGCAAGTATCGTTATTTTCTGACCTTCACAAGATGATTTGAGCAGATATGGGTATATCTACTTGATGAAACATAAGTCTGAAATAGTTGAAAGGTTCAAAGAGTTTCAGAGAGAAGTGGAAAAATCATCATAACAAGAAAATAAAGTTTCTGCGATCTGATCGCGGAGACGAATATTTGAGTTACGAGTTTTGTCTTCATTTGAAACAATGTGAAATAGTTTCGCAACTCACGCCACCTGGAACACCACAATGTAATGGTGTGTCCGAACGTCGTAATCGTACCTTATTTGATATGGTACAATCAATGATGTCTCTTACCGATTTACCAATATCGTTTTGGGGTTATGCTTTAGAGACAGCCGCATTCACGTTAAATAGGGCACCATCAAAATCCGTTGAGACGACGCCTTATGAACTGTGGTTTAGCAAGAAACCCAAGTTGTCGTTTCTTAAAAGTTTGGAGTTGGGATGCTTATATATGAAAAAGGTTTTCAACACTACAAGAAATATGTCAACTTGTGACCACCACTATTGGTCACTGAAAGGTCATAGTTTTTCATTTGCGACCTTTTTGTGACCAAAAACAGAAGGTCAAAAGCTGGCGGTCATAAACTGACTATAGCGACCTTCTTTGCGATGTGTAAAAGGTCGTTGGTTTCACGACCAAATTTTTGGTCACAAGCAACATCCCTGCACCACGTAGGCATCCAAAGATGGCAAGTCGACGTGGATAGGAATCAGCCCGGTCCGATTCGGTTTTCTACATGGGCCTAGCCCAACAATTCAGCCCATTTATTGTTTTTTCTTTCAAGTTTGTCACCTACATGGGCCAAGCCCAACCGACTTTTACTTTTTCTTCTCATATCCACATTTTTTGGGCCTCAACCTTTTCTAGCCCATTTGTCGGTTTTCTTTTGTTTCTTTTCCATTTTAAAGTAGGTCCCACTAGTCATATGGGAACCAATTACCACAGCCAGTTCTATATTTTTGCAATTAGAAAATTTGATTCAAAAAGAGCCAATAAGGCATAATATTTCATACAACAACCAAGCAAGACATTACAATCATGTACACCCAAAACTGAGATAGTACATTACAACGGCCGAACAAAGTACCAAAACTAAGATAGTACATTACAATAGCCAAGCAAAGTACCTAGTACAAATTTGGTATTTAGCTATAAAATACAACTAAATATACACATAACTAGCTCCAGTGAGCGAAATGGCATTCAGGTGTGGTTTTTCTTCAGATTCTTCTTCTTTGTAGCTCTTGTACACCCAATTTTTGAAGAATAAAGGCCAGCATCTACAAATAATAAATTATGAAAAGTTAGAAACATAATCAAGTGAATCTGCCTAAGCAAACACGTAAGTACAATGCTTGAGATACATGTATGCAAAAGAAAAAACAGCAATGTGATGGCAGATGAGCGCACAATAATTCTGGGAGTAAAAAGAACATAAATTATACAACAATCTCCGGAAACAAAAACAGGAGATGAAGCTTAGTTAACGAGAATAAGCAACAAGAGGTAAATGCTAGAGATTAGCAACTGCTGCCAAACCCAATGTGACAAAGAGGTAAGCACTATAAACTGGATTTATAAAACAGAATAAGCAAAAGGCGAGCTCAGGCAAGTTTATCAAGATCAGTAGTTCAAAGGAGTAGCTGCAAAGAATTAACACTAAGCATAAGATACACTAAGAATTTTCAATGGAGCAGCTGCACATAATTAAGAAAGCATCGCAAGTTAACAAGCTACCAAAAACTATCGCAACCAAAATAGTACTACAAAATACGTAATTTGCAAAAATCAGTAAACTGAATTTTTGCCAAGGAAACAAAATTTTATAGCTTCAGTCTGGATCACTACAGTTGTTGGTTAGACTTCATATAGCTTCAGGCTGGTTGAGTACTATGGCAAAGAACCATTTCATGGTTAGACTACTCCATTTGCGAGAGCCAAATATTCAGATATGACTAAGGACCGATCGGGCCTATAACATAAGCAAGTGGCAGCGTAAGCGAAATTGGCCTTTGAATTATCAACATCAACCGCAAGACTACGACAAGAAGGCTTATTATAGAATCACCAATCACATAATCAATGACAACAACTGATGACTGCACAATCAAGTTTCACTTCCATGGGCTCGTGATGAGGTCATACCTCGCGGGAGATGTATCGGGAGGGGGCTTGGAGCTCCTTCTCTATATGCGCGGTCTGCTCCGCTAGATTGACGTGTTGCTCATCTTCAGTCCCCCCACACACAGTTTCTGCTTCTGCAGCGGAAAATGTGGCAAGAACAAAATTAATCGAGAGAACGAAGAGAAACATAAGTGCTGGCTGATTTTACTGGCCGCATTTGCCTCCGAATCACGGACAAGAACCACTCCGCTCTGCTCCTAATTGAATGACGAACTATGTGACCCAAAGTAGTACAGGGGTACGACCATGTAGTACTATGCAAGAACAAAAAGTACTATGCGGAACAGGAAATGGCACCGTTTCTCCAGCAAGAATGTAAATCAGGCCAAGACGAGCCGCGACGAGAAGGGAGACGGGAGGAGGAGGAGGTCGGACTGACCTTGTGGTGCGCGAAGATGCGGTTGACGAGGTGGGAGCTCCAGGCGGCGCTGCCGCGGAAGCGGTCGACAGCCTCCCACACGGACTCGAACGGCGTCCTCGAGCCACTGCACTCGTCCCAGACCGACGATTGCAGGGTGCGGCGCGCTGCTCCCGTATCCTATAGGAGGAGCCTCCCAGGTCGCGGATCTGGCAGCCCTCATCACCGGCACGTGCTGGATCCATTGGCGAGGCTGTGGCCATCGATCCAGAAGGAGGAAGGAGTGCACCATGGATCCAGATCGGAGTGGGCAAGGCTGCGGCCATCGCGGTCTGGAAGCGCTACCTCGCACTGCCCGACTTGGGGCCGGGTGAGGGAAGGGCGCGGTGGTGTGCGGCAGCGGCATGGGTCGTCGGCGGTGTGGGTGGAGCGGCGATCTGGGAGTGGATCCCATCTCACCGAACCGAGAGAGCAGCGGCCGGGGCGGAGGGTGGTGGAAGTGGGGATGGCCGGGGTTGGGGCCGGAGGAGGGATCAGGAAGTGGTGCTGGGGACGGGGAGGAGGTGGCAGCGGCGAGGTTGGCGACGAGGAGTGGTGCAGGGGACAGGGAGGAGTGGCGGCGGCAAGGAGATGGGGACGAGGAGGAGGGTGCGATGGGGATCTGAGCTAGGGTTTGTCTTTGGGTGGGGATCTTTTTCTTTTATTTTTTACGTAGATAGATGGATGGATGGATGTGGGGTGGAGATATGGATGGGTGGATGGATGGGCGCCATGTCATCGATCCGTGGGAAGAGTTCTCATTGGTTCGAAAAATCAGTGTTTTAAAATAGTCTTTAAGTATTAAAAATAGAGGGATTTTGTGAAGCAACTATCAAAAATATTTTGCAAAAGGGCACAACACAAATTTTCACTAGACTTAGACCACATTTTATGGATAAGGACCAATTTGTATGCATTTCTGATCTTTCTAGCTATTTTAAATCATTTTCCGAGTGGCAAAAATGTTTTTTTTGTGAAGAACCTATCAAATATTTGTTGCAAAATTGGATTACATCAATTTCATAAAATACTAGTCCATATTTAATATACAATTGACCAAATGGTTGGGTGTCTAAAGTTTTGATCCACCTCTGGTGAAAAAGACAAATTGTGGTCGACTCAGCTGGAAACGGGTCAAATTTGAACTGCAGCTGCCTCATAGTTTGCTCTTTATTTTTTCCAAAAATCATTTCTAGTTACATAAGTATATATTTAATCATAGAAACACCAAAAAAATTCCAAGATTCAACCACTACCTAGGAACGGTCATTCCCGCCGTTTTGACCGCATTTTGAAACGGGCATAAAAATTCAAAAAATCAAAAATTGGAAAACCTTCAGCATTGTGTCATTATATGTGGACAAGTTTCCGGGAAAATAACAAACTTGTAATACGGCAATTATTTTAAAAAGTGTTCTCGAAGCGAGCTATCAAGTGTGGAGATCAATGGCTTTCAAGCCAAATGATCAATCTTATGGCCACATTCATGGCATAGTTTGTTCAAATGATCTCATATTGTGCACAAGGGTGCATATTAGAATGGAAAACAATGTTTCCTAAGGAAGTTTTCATTTTCGTTGGACGAAAAACCATTTTCATTTTCCGAGTGCAGAAATGAGGTTTTTTGTGAAGGAACTACCAAATAATTGTTGCAAAATTGGACCAAATCATTTTTATAAAATACTAGGCCATATATAATGCACAATTGACCAAATGGTTGGGTGAAAAAGTTTTGATCCACCTCGATGAAAAAGACAAATTGTCCTCGATTCGATTGGAAGCGGGTCAAATTTGAACTCAGAGCTGCCTCATAGTTTGCTCTTTATTTTTCCAAAAATCATTTTTAGGTACATAAGTATCTATTTAATCATAGAAACACCAAAAAAATTCCAAGATTCAACCACTAGCTAGGAACGGTCAAGCCCGCCGTTTTGACCGCATTTTGAAACGGGCATAAAAAAATAAAAAAATAAATCAAAGAATTGGAAAACCTTCACATTGTGTCATGATATGTGACCAAGTTTCCAGGAAAAATAATAAACTTGTAATACGGTAATTATTTTAAAAAAGTGTTCTCGGAAATGAGCTATCAAGTGTGAAGATTCATGGCTTTCAAGCCAAATAATCAATCTTATGGCCACATTCATGGCATAGTTTGTTCAAATGATCTCATATTGTGCACAAGGGTGCATATTGGAATAGCAAACAATGTTGCCTAAGGAAGTTTTCATTTTAGTTGGACGAAAAAACCATTTTCCATTTTTCGAAAGTGCGAAAGGAGATTTTTGTGAAGGAACTACCAAATAATTGTTGCAAAATTGTACCAAATCATTTTTATAAAATACTAGGCCATATTTAATGCACAATTGACAAAATGGTCTGGTGTAAATTTTTTTGATCCACCTCTGGTGAAAAAGACAAATTTCTGCCGATTCAGTTGGAAGCGGGTCAAATTTGAACTGCAATCGCATCATAGTTTGCTATTTATTTTTCCAAAAATCATTTCTAGTTACATAAGGACCTATTTAATCATAAATACATGGTTTGGTGGCGTCACGCCGAGGTTTGGGCGGTGGTCGAGGGCCCCAACTCTAGAGCGCCAGAACTCAAGATGCCGTCGTGTGGTCATCAGCGTGACCGTGGCGTTGCCATGTGTTCAGGCGGCCTAGGCATGTCTAGTTGGTTGGGCACTCCCAAGTTGGTGCTAGGAAGAAAATTACAACATAAGATTCTCACAAGGAGACCAATCGATGCTCAAACATGAATTAGTAGCCAAGTGTTTGATTAGCGATGCGGAAATGTACATGGATAATGGGCGTGAGTTTTGGTGAGGATGATCAGTTATTAAGAAGACCGTTTTCACAAATTTTCAGCTCAAAAGGAGGAGCCTAGGTGGTACTTGCTTTGCAAACCACCACACTTTGGACATAAATACGAATGTTGAACCTCGGCTGAAAATAATGAATGGATTGAGCTGGCATTTGGTGGAGGATGGTTATTTGGGCATAGGAAAGCATTGTAGAAAATGGATACTATTTGGACATGCCAAAGTGGTACTTCCTTCACAAACTGTTACTCTGAATGTAATAGGAAAATGAATATTTTTGAATTATTTTTGAACTAGGCAAGGAAGGTTTTTACATATTTGATGAAGATATGACCCAAAGAATTTATGAGATTTTTTTGGGAATTTTGGGAATGACAGAAATATAGGTTGCTTCACAACCTAGGGCAAAAACTGCCACATGGACATGACACATAGGCAAAACTAATGAGGTGGCGCCTAGTCATAGCAATAAGTACCAATGCATCCATGTTCACATCCTCATGACCATTTATATTGGTCGTAATCAGGTAGAAATAAGGTCATTGGCGCCTCTTGTCTGCTTTGTGACCATTTGGTGTAAGCAATTTCAGGGTTTGAGCCCTTCCAAGCGAAATGGCCGTGAATTTACGACCAATTCAGCTGGGGTCACTAAGAGAAGGTCATAAGTTGACATATTTCTTGTAGTGCAACCTGATAAGCTCAAATCCAAATCGGAGAAGTGCGTCTTCATAGAATACCCAAAGGAAACTGTTGGGTACTCCTTCTATCACAGATCCGAAGGCAAAAAATTCGTTGCTAAGAATGGATCCTTTCTAGAGAAGGAGTTTCTCTCGAAAGAAGTGAGTGGGAGGAAAGTAGAACTTTATGAGGTAATTGTACCTTCTCCCGAATTGGAAAATAGTTCATCACTGAAATCAGTTCCAGTGATTCCTACACCAATTAGTGAGGAAGCTAATGATGTTGATCATAAAACTTCAGATCAAGTTACTACAGAACCTCGTAGGTCTTCCAGAGTACGGTCCGCACCAGAGTGGTACGATAATCCTGTTCTGAAAGTCATGTTACTAGACCATGATGAACCTACGAACTATGAGGAAGCGATGATGAGCCCAGATTCCACAAAATGGCAGGAGGCCAAGAAATCTGAGATGGGATCCATGTATGAAAACAAAGTATGGACTTTGATTGACTTTCCCGATGATCGGCAAGCCATAGAAAATAAGTGGATCTTCAAGAGGAAGACGGACACTGATAGTAGTGTTACTATCTACAAAGCTCGACTTGTTGTGAAAGGTTTTTCAACAAGTTTAAGGTGTTGAATACAATGAGATTTTCTCACTCGTATCGATGCTTAAGTCTGTCAGAATCATGTTAGCAATTGCCACATTTTATGAAATCTGGCAAAAGGATGTCAAAACTGCATTCCTTAATGAATTTATTAAAGAAGAGTTGTATATGATGCAACCAGAAGGTTTTGTCAATCCTAAAGGTGCTAACAAAGTGTGCAAGCTCCAGCGATCCATTTATGGACTGGTGCAAGCCTCTCGGAGTTGGAATATACGCTTTGATGAGTTGATCAAAGCATATGGTTTTATCTGAGACTTTTGAGAAGCCCAGTATTTACAAGAAAGTGAGTGGGAGTTCTGTAGCATTTCTAATATTATATGTGGGTGACATATTGTTGATTGAAAATGATATAGAAATTCTGGATAGCATGAAAGGATACTTGAAAAAGAGATTTTCAAAGCAAGACCTCGGTGAAGCTGCTTACACATTGAGCATCAAGATCTATATAGATAGATCAAGACGCTTGATAAGATTTTTCAATGAGTACATACATTGATAAATTTTTGAATAGTTCAAAATGGAACAATCAAAGAAGGAGTTCTTGCCTGTGATGCAAAGGTGTGAAGTTGAGTAAGACTCAAGACCCGACCATGGCAGAAAATAGAAAGAGAATGAAAAGTCATTCCCTATGCTTCACCATAGGTTCTATAAAGTATGCTATGTCAGTGAACTGACCTATTGTATACCTTGCTCTGAGTTTTACAAAGGAATACAATTTTGATCTAAGAGTAGATCACTGGACAGCGGTCAAGAATATCCTTAGTGAGAACTAAGGAGATGTTTCTCGATTATGGAGGTGATAAAAGAGCCCGTCGTAAAAAGTTACAACGATGCAAGCTTTTACACCAATCCAGATGACTCTAAGTCTCAATCTGGATACGTATTGAAAGTGGGAGCAATTAGCTAGAGTAGCTCCATGCAGAGCATTGTGGACATAGAATATTTGCAAAATACATACGGCTCTGAATATGACAGACCCATTGACTAAACTTATCTCACAAGCAAAACATGATCATACCTTATTACTCTTTGGGTGTTAATCACATAGCAATGTGAACTAGATTATTGACTCTAGTAAACCCTTTGGGTGTTGATCACATGATGATGTGAACTATGGGTATTAATCACATACAGATGTGAATATTGGTGTTAAATCACATGGCGATGTGAACTAGATTATTGACTCTAGTGCAAGTGGGAGACTGAAGGAAATATGCCCTAGAGGCAATAATAAAGTTATTATTTATTTCCTTATATCATGATAAATGTTTATTATTCATGCTAGAATTGTATTAACCGGAAACATAATACATGTGTGAATACATAGACAAACATCGTGTCACTAGTATGCCGCTACTTGACTAGCTCGTTTATCAAAGATGGTTATGTTTCCTAGCCATGGACAAGAGAGTTGTCATTTGATTAACGGGATCACATCATTAGGAGAATGATGTGATTGACATGACCCATTCCGTTAGCCTAGCACTTGATCATTTAGTATGTTGCTATTGCTTTCTTCATGACTTATAAATGTTCCTGTAACTATGAGATTATGCAACTCCCGTTTACCGGAGGAACACTTTGGGTGCTACCAAATGTCACAACGTAATTGGGTGACTATAAAGGAGTACTACAGGTGTCTCCAAAGGTACATGTTGGGTTGGCGTATTTCGAGATTAGGTTTTGTCACTCTGATTGTCGGAGAGGTATCTCTGGGCCCTCTCGGTGATGCACATCACTACAGGCCTTGCAAGCAATGTGACTAATGAGTTAGTTGCGGGATAATGCATTACATAATGAGTAAAGAGACTTTCCGGTGACGAGATTGAACTAGGTATTGGGATATCAACGATCGAATCTCGGGCAATTAAAATACCGATGACAAAGGGAACAACGTATGTTGTTATGCGGTTTGACCGATAAAGATCTTCGTAGAATATGTGGGAGCCAATATGAGCATCTAGGTTCCGCTATTGGTTATTGACCGAAAATAGTTCTAGGTCATGTCTACATTGTTCTCGAAGCCATAGGGTCCGCACGCTTAAGGTTTTGATGACAGTTATATTATGAGTTTATGAGTTTTGATGTACCAAAGGAGTTCGGAGTCCCGGATGAGATCGGGGACATGACGAGGAGTCTCGAAATGGTCGAGACGTAAAGATTGATATATTTGACGACTATATTCGGAGTTCGGAAAGGTTCCGAGTGATTCAGGTATTTTTCGGAGTACCGGAGAGTTACGGGAATTCACCGGGGAGTATATGGGCCTTATTGGGCCATACGGGAATAGAGGAGAGAGGCCGAAAGGAAGGAGGTGCGCAGCCGCCCTCTGGTCCAAATTGGACAAGGGGTGCGGCCCCCTTTTCCTTCCTCCTCTCCCCCTCTTTCCCCCTTCTCCTACTCCAACAAGGAAGGAGGGAGTCCTACTCCCGGTGGAGTAGGACTCCCCTTGGCGCGCCCCTACTAGGCCGGCCGCCCCCTCACCCCTTTCTCCTTTATATACGGGGGCAGGGGGGCACCTCTAGGCACAACAACAATTGATCCCTTGGATCTCTTAGCCGTGTGCGGTGCCCCCCTCCACCATAATCCACCTTCGATAATATCGTAGAGGTGCTTAGGCGAAGCTCTGCGTCGGTAGTACATCAAGATCGTCACCACGCCGTCATGCTGACGGAACTCTCCCTCGATATTCGGCTGGATCGGAGTTTGAGGGACATCATCGAGCTGAACGTGTGCTAGAACTCGGAGGTGCCGTAGTTTCGGTGCTTGATCGGTCGGGCCGTGAAGACGTACGACTACATCAACCGCGTTGTTCTAACGCTTCCGCTTTCGGTCTACGAGGGTACATGGACACACTCTCCCCTCTCGTTGCTATGCATCACCATGATCTTGCGTGTGCGTAGGGAATTTTTTGAAATTACTACGTTCCCCAACAGTACTTCCTCCTGAACAACTCCCGATAGGGAATTCACCTGTGTCCTCCTCGGCGCATGCCTAGACACATACTTGATCCTCTTTCCCTCCGAGCTGGTGAGTAGAATTGATTTACTGGCCCAATCGATGTTTCCTTCAAACTTGGATAGCCAATCCATGCCTAGGATCACGTCCAATCCTTGTGACTCCAGGACAATAAGGTCGGTGGGGAAAACATGTCTACCTATGGTTACTGGCAACTGATAGCATCCCCTACTAGCCATATACTCTGCTCCTGGGGAACTCACTAACATAGGTGACTTAAGGGCTACGGTTGGCAACTTAAACTTGTCCGCAAATCCCCTTGATATGAATGAATGAGATGCACCAGTATCAAAAAGAACAAGTGTTGTAAATGCATTGATCAAAAACTTATTGACAACTACGTCAGGCTGCTCCTCAATCTCCTCCACACTGACGTGGTTCACCTGACATCTGATGAAGGGGTTGGGCTTCTTTCCAGAACTTCCGTTGCCATTTCCATTCTTTGCTTTAGAACATTCAGTAGCATAATGTCCGGTCCTCCCGCACTTGAAACAAGTAATGTGACTCAGATCCTTCTTGGCGGGTGTCGCGGGGTTGGAGCGGTTCTGACTGTTGGTTCCTCCATTCCCATTGCCATTCTTAGGGACACTGTGGTTATGTGAACTTCCTCCATTGTGCGTATGTCCGCCATGGTTATGACCTCCATGGTTATGAGTATGTCCTTCTGAGTACGGGGAATAGCGGGGCTTCTGCTGAGCTACAGAAGTGTACCTCCCCTGTCCTTACTTTCTCTTGCGATTGTCAATCTGTTGCTGCTTGCCTGCTATCATGAGGGCCCTGTCTACCAACTCCTGGTTGTTGTTGAAGGTTGCCACCATCAACTACATACTCAGCTCATCATTGAGTCCCTCGAGAAACTTCTCCTGCTTTGCGGCATCTGTGGCCACATCATCTGGGGCATAGTGTGCTAACTTGCTGAACTCATCCACATACTGTCCCACTGTACGACTTCCTTGGAGCAAGTTGCGAAACTCGCGCTTCTTCATACTCATAGCTCCAGCTAAAACATGTGAGGGGCGGAAGGCCTGCTGAAACTGATCCCATGTAACTATAGCAATGGGATAAGTGGTGGTGAAATTTTCCCACCAAGATGATGCGGGTCCATCAAGCTGATGCATGGCAAAGCGCACTCTCTCTGCATCTGTGCATCCTGCAGTGGTCATCTCTCTCCCAATCTTGCAGAGCCAATCATCTGCAACAATCGGCTCGGTGCTACTAGAGAACACCGGTGGATTCAACCTCAGAAAATGGGCTAGGTTGTCAACAGGGGGTGGTGGCGGCGGGTTGTTATTGTTGTTGCCTTGGTTCTGATTTTGGTTCTGGACTAACATCTGCATCAAGGCATTCTACTGCTACTGAGTGAGCTCCGGTGGGAACACGAATCCGGGGTCACGTCTCGGAGGCATCTGATGGGTTAGAGGGGGTGAGGAAAACAATAGAATAAGGTCTAAGAGAGATTCCACTACCCATATGCATATGAGGCAAACACAATCAATTCACTTCATTCAATATCAAACAAGGTTCACACAAACGATCTAAACTACGATTACAAATCGATCGATGCTAACTAATTGGAAGAATACTACTAGTAACATGGTGGTCGTCTAGAAATTTTGATCGGTAGAAGACTCCATAATATCTGCTCCAGCTTCATCTACATAGTCATCATCACTGTCATCATTTGCAGCACTGTCCCTGTCGGTGTCGTCCAAGATGATGTAGTCCTCCGAACGGATCTCCACTTCAGGTTCTCGCCTCTGGTTCTCCACGGGTATTCCTAGCTTCCTCTTCAGGTCTTCATGCTTCTCCAGTAATACAGCAATTTCTTCTTCATATCCATCACGTGTTGACTTGAGTTCCTCTTCTAGCTCGATATTCCTCTTCATCAGCTTCTTGGTCTTCTTCATGATAGAGCACATCTGGTTCTCGTATCGCTGAATGTGCTGATCCATCTCCTGAATGTATGCTGCAATTGATCCATCTTTCCTTGTACGAATCATCTCCCATTCCTTGTCTCGACGTCCACATATCTGATAGACGGTGTCTTCAAGATCCTTGTGATACACCTCACAAATGCGTCCAAAAGTGATGTGGGCTGCCATGCTCTTTCCCAAGTTCCAACTTGGTGCATCCAAGGTAAAATCGATGGGCTCCGTTGTTGGCGCAAACGTCCTCCCAGGTATACGAAGTTTGATCCTCCAGCGCTCCTCTTTTGGTAAAGTTGCAGAGAAAGTCCCATTGAAGCTTGGTAATCCGATGTTCAGGTACTTAGTGACTTCCTTCAAGTGTCGTCCAAAAGGGGTGTCGTCATCCGGCTGAGTGAACTTGTTCCTGGAATCCGCCATTTATAGAGTAGAAATAGAGGAGAATTAGAAATGAGCAAAGAAGATAAATCATGTGGCTTTTTCCTAGTGGTCGCGTCCTACAGTCAGCGTGTGCTCTGATACTATCTTGTAGCGACCATGGTCCCAATGGACCGAAGTCTTTATGCTTAAGTGTCATCCCTGAATCAGTATGCAGACATACACAGTACTCGAGAAATTATAACAGAGTTCAATCACACACTTATTACATTGAGGTCCTCATAAAGAGTATCTGTTACACAAATAAAATGGCTGAAGGCCGTCTAAACTAAATAATTACGGAATCTTCAAAGGTAAATGAGTCCATCAACTCCAACGACATAGTTGAGTGCATGACAACGACCTATCACACCTTATTCGTCGTTGGTAAAGTCTGCAACATGAGACGTTGCAGCCGTGTAGGTTAGCACATTGAATATGCTGGCAGAGTTACACTGTAAAGCAAATGAATGCAAGAACTATATCTACATTCATATTTGGCTGGTGGAGGCTCTAAGTTTAACATTTTGCATAAAGCTAATTTTTCCCTACAACAAAGGAATACATTTTATTTACTACAAAGTTAAACCAATATTTGAGAAGGTTCCTCCAACTTAAATCCCAACCTTAACCAAGTATCATCATTAAACCTAATTCAGGTAATTAAAGAGTGATGAGATCAACAAATAATATCCACTTCTAGATACTCAAGATGTCCATAACCGGGGACATGGCTAACCATGATTAGTTTATACACTCTGCAGAGGTTGCGCACTTTTCCCCACAAGACTCGACTACATCCATGATCGGAAGATCGAGACATAGTCTTTCTGAAGCATTAACTCTCTACTCTGGGTAGACTGGTACACCTACTTTCCCCTACATCTGCTAGTCCACCTCTTCAAGAGCTCACACAATTTACTCAACTACGGCAGAGCCCATAATGGCTTGTGCCTGCACACGGAAGTTTCTAGGCATAAAATATCATATGATACCTTTGAACCTGGGTGGTGAACCGAGGAAAAATCACACGGGTACTCCTGGATTTCCCAAATGGGCTAGCACTGGATTCTCCAGGTGCCCCAACCAATCCATCCAGATGTGTATTAAAGTTGCCACCTTAATGTTATCCAACAATTAATATCTCTCACAACTTCCATGTACATCACGATCCAATCCCCATCTACGAGTATGGCTAAGCAATATTTGATCATAACGTATATTCCCGGGATGATCAAAGTTAATAGGTTCCTACCTCAAGTACTACAACCAAACCACATGTTCCTAATCCTACTCATGCAAATATTTGAGGGGCAAAACTAATGCATAGTAAAAACAGGGTATTGAAGAATATGATCAAAGAGTAACTTGTCTTGCTGACGATTGGAGAAATCTAGAGATTCGTAGTAACAAGCTTTGCACTCCGGAAAATCTAGCGTAGACAAACAGTAGCATACATAAGCAATCAATCAAACGATGCAAAGAGAAATTGAGAAAAGATCCAAATAAAACTCGAAAACAAGCAAACAAAATAAACTAAATAGAAAAAGAAACCTAACTACAATATTTTTCATGTGGATTAGATCTTAACAGTAGGTACATGTGATTAGCTACGATTTGCAAAAACAAACAACTCAAACGGAGCTACGAAACTCAAGATACAAATGAAACAAGATCGAATACTAATCTGAACTAAACTCAAATTTTAAATTGTCAAAATCATGTTCAAGTTTGTTTACTAGAAAGAGGTGATCGTTACGAAGAATTAGGCATTGGTTTCACGTAATTTGGATAAACGAGCTAAAAGTTACGCTAGTTTGAATATCAGGCGCTAAATCGTGATAAAAGTATTCACGGATAGGTCCCTCGATGAAAAAATAAACAGAAAAAGAAAAATCTATTAGATGAACGTACGCTAACAGAGACTAACGAACGGATCCGTTCGTTAACACATCTAAACGGGTGAACGCTCGCTATTTAACCGGTCTAAATCGAACTAAATGAATCTAAAATACCGAAAGTAAACTGATCGGTTTTTACCCGTTTTCCGCGGGTTCGGCCGGCGGCAGGAGATTCGGCGGCGGCGACGGCGCTCCGGCTCGGCTTGGCGGGGCTTAGCGTCGGCCGGCAAAGCAGAAGAACATCGGCGGCGGCGGCGCGTAGCAAAGAAGCAATGAGGCGCGTGACCGGCGAGTCTTGGTCGCGATGGCGGCGTGGATCGGAGGCGATGGCGACGCAATGACAGCAGACTTAATGCAAGTTGGGGAGAGAGGCGGGGCGGCTTATAAGGAGGCGGGGTGCCCGACTTGGGGAAGGGGGCGCCCGACGGCGGTGGTCCAGACTCGGACTCCACCGGAGTCCGGCGGCGATACGGGACGGTGGAGACGGTAGGCGAGCTGAGCCATGCCCCGGCTTCGGCTGGGTCGGCCCAGTTGACTTTAAAAATACAGTGCCTCAATGAAAATCCTAATAAAGTAAAAATAAAACCCCTAAAATTCCAGAAACAATTTTCAATATCCCTACCTAATATTTGGAACAAAGTGGACATTTTTCTGGACTAAATGCAATTTCCCTAATTTAACCGAATAAAATTTCAAATAAAATTCAAATAAAATAATTTGACTTCAAAATTTCTTTTCCAACATTTCTCCTCTGTTTTGAAGAAGTCATTTTATCTTCTCTCAATTATTTTTATTGTTTTGAAATTATTGGAAAGAAACTGCTGAAAATCAAATTGATCCACTTTTTCAAATTTAAATAAATTCAAAAATTAAAATTTAAAATAAACCTCCAACTCTCTCCTGGGTCCTTGAGTTGCTTAAGATTTCTTGGATCACAACCAAATAAAAACCAAAATGCAATAAAATATGAAATGCATATGAGTGATCTATGTATAACATCCAAATTGAAAATTCGGATGTTACACTTGTATAAAAAAAAATCTGAAACTTGTACTTTAAAAATGTTAAGATTTGAAAAATTATCTTAAATGCGTATACAAAAAGTATTGACCATATATTCAAAAACTGTTAATCTTATATTTCAAAAGTGTTATTCAATTACTTGAAAAATGATAAAAATGTGTACAAAAATATTGACGATGTATTAAAAAATGGTAAACATGTATTAAAAAATGTTCTTCACGTATATGAAAAATACAGAATGAAAACCAAATGAAACATTAGACATGTGTTGAAGAAAAACATGATAAAAACTGAGAAGGAAACGTAAATAAAACAAAAACAACCAGGAAAAAACACAAAGGAAAACCGAAGCATAACAACGAAAGAAAGATAAGCCAGTGAAGAAACAAAAACAGCAGGAAAATAACAAAAACTAAAGAAAACCAGTGCAATTAAGGAAAATGAAACAAAAAATAGGAAAAACTGAAGGCAACCGAGAATGAAACAATAAAAACCTGAAGAAAAGGGAAGAAAAATAACAGACCATGAAAAAACAGAAAAACCAATTAACAGAAAAAGAAAATAGAAAACCCAAAGAAATTCAGGAAGAAACAAATAAAACCGTAAGAAAAAAATAAAACAATGTCAAATGAACCTACAGGTACAGCCAGTCACAGAAAACAAATTAAGAAACTGGCTTGGTCCAGTTTATAGTGGGGAAGAAAATGTTTCAGCGAGACGGAAGATATACCTGCTGCTCTCGCTATAAGTGAGATATTGTCATCGCATACCGCTCACTGCCTGCCGAAGTTCTTTGGGTTTTTTCTGCCCCCCTGTTTTGCATGTTTTCTTGGGTTCCTTTGTGTTTTTTTGTTTTTTCTTCCTTCGCTTTTCTTATTTTTGTTCGTATAGATATTTCTTTTTGAACTCTGATTTTTTCTTAGTTTTCTAACATTTTATTTGTTTCTTTCACCGTTTTTCTTATTTTTTTTTCATTTTTCATTTTTCATTTTCCATTACATGTGTCCCATACATATTGTACATTTTTTATGTATACAACAGACACAATTTTTTATACAACATTCATTCTTTTTCAAATACACGGCCTATTTTTTTAAAGTATATTGATAAATGGTTTCTTTTTTCATACACATTGTATTATTCATATGAATAAGGAATATTTTCTTATACATGTTTAGCATTTTCCAAATACATGATTAGCCTTTAAATTTGTTAAATATTTTGATGTCTACTTTTTTATTACATATTATACATTTTATAATAAATTCCAAACATTTTTTATACACGTTTAACATTTTCAAAGACATGATTCACATTTTTTCACATATATGTTTTGATGCCTACTTTTTCCTGCACATAGTAAATTTTCGTTTACATCTAAATTTTTATAATGTTTAATATTTTAAGTACATGATTAATATTTTTTTCAAACACATGTTTTACCTTGTGTATACATATTGCACATTTTTTGTATACATTAGTATTATCCTTTTTATACATCAGGAACATCCATTTGTTCGTGTTTAACATTTTTAAATATATGGTTAACATTTTTGCAATATATGTTTTGATGTCTACTTTTTTCACACATGTTGTATGTTTTTCATATACATGAGCAACGTTTTTTATACATGTTTAACATTGTTTTCTCACTGCTACAATAAAATTTTAAATACATAATGAACTTTTAAAACACATAAACAGTTATCTTGTATTTTTTAAACTTTTAGTGAAATGGAAACGTTCTTTGAAAAGAGAGAACATTTGTTTGTACTTTGTAAAAAGGTGATCATTTTTTTTGAAAAAAGTGAACATTTTTTTGAACGGAAACTTTTTTGAACATGTGTGCGGCTGGTCGACATTTTGACGCGACACCCAGGGAATTCCCAATGCTACAACCCTTCAAATAGACAAATACACTTATACTCATATTCGAACAAGTGCGTTTGCAAAAGGCAGTAAAATGGAACAGAGAGTCTTACTTTCGCACTAATGTTCTTACAACGAAACAAGTATTCAGTTATGTGATATTAGACAATGAAGACCATGTTTTGCTCCTACTATCTTTCTGTTCTTCCCTTATCCTTGTCCTCATTGTTTTATCTTCTCTCTATGTCTCATCCTCCTATGTTTTAAAATTTGGAACGTCATCCGCAATGAACCTCACACGACAATTTTAGTTGCCCCCTCCTCAACTTCTCGCTCTTGTTTTTCTCCCTAGAGCTGCATAATAGTCGTAGTGAACCAACGCTTCAGTGATCTACCCTGCCGGCGATAAAACTCTTCATTATTATTGTTCGTAGCAACACATGAGCATTGTGCTAGTATGAAATAACAATCCAATATTTCATAGGGGGTAAGAGCACCACCAACATCGAAGGGCAAGGGTTTCAAAACAACTAGCCGTATGGGTTAAGCATTTAGTATGAGATGAGGGTAAAGTGCAAAAGGTTGGTTGCATAGTGTCTGCCAACCCAGTACGGATTTAGGTCTAAACCAAATAAGAGCCCACACTGTTACTTCATAGGAGACAGAGAGAGTGAGTTACATACATAATGGGAATTAATCGCTGAATCTGAAAATTCAAAATGATTTGTCTTCCAAACTTAATCCGATTAGTGCCATGTGTTCAACGTATGTTCCCTGAATGACAGTTTTAAATATGATATAATTTATTATGTGTTTGTAACCACTAGGTACCAGATTATAATATCATGGCAATCATGTTAGTAGAGCACCGTTACCATGCTACTCGTGAACAGTTACCAGAAATAATTTACAAGTGTTCGGATCTAGGTGGTTGAACTTCATGAAACTTTCAACCATTTCTGTGCCTCACCAATTAAGTGCAATTACACAAATAAAAAGTGGAGTGCATAAATGAAAGTGCAATTTCCATGAATACAAAAAATTATCAAATTAAAATTGAATAATTATAAATTCATTTACACAGAAAACAAAGTGTTATTTGCATAAAAAAATGCAACTGCAACAAATCAAATCTAAACAGGTAAGAAAAAAAAATCATTACAACTTCACAAAAATGTCTAGAATTTTACAAAACAAATATGTTTTCTAACTTGGCGGCCACAGTTTGGCAGTTATGATAATCTACAATATTTAGGCGATTGCATTGTTATGGAAGTGCAGGGAATGAGTACTAAAATGTGACCAATAAGTAACTTATAAAAGTAGTTTCATACATGTGTTGCATGCGTAGGACTGGAATTTAGTAACCTGATAACCAAATACCCATAACCCACTTAATCTAATAAGCAAGTGAATATAACCTGGCCATTATGGGATGGCAATTTTGGCTCTGGGCTGCATAAGCTCTTGTATAAACAGGAAAATCGAAATAAATAGTAAATAAAATTTAAAAAATCTGATTTTTTGTGTACTTGTTCTTGTTAGTGTAACACGAGTGCTTGACAATCTTCATGCGAAACAGGATAGTTGTGCTCTGCTGGTCAAAAAAAAAAAGAAATTTAATTGTAATATTTGCAGGTAACACCTGTCGTTTGACTTTTTTTTGCGCAGGTCAAAATGCTTAAGCTTTTCCTCCTAAAAATTTAAAGGTAGCATTTGAGTGTGACAATAAACCCATCTTTTTTTCTATAATTTGTGATGTTTGCAAATTTTTTGATGCACATGAACAAATACTCCCAAGAACCGAATTCGATTTACGGACATGTAAAATTTGAGTGATAAAATATTTTTGAAGTCCTAAAGTTGAGAAATTCTTGGTGATGACATGCATTTAGGTTGATTTGCTTCACCTACGGGAGAACATACATGCATGAGCTTTGTGGTGGTTTAAAGCCACCGTATGATAAAAAAATACAAAGTTCCATAAAGTAGAGCTCATGCCTTATGTAGTTCTGTCAAAAAGAAAGAAAGAGTGCATGTCTTGCCACTTATCGTCCAAGCGTCATCCTAAAATGGAAAAGAGAATACTACTCCTCCGGTCGAATATATAAGGCCCACTCGAAATGTTGTAAGATTGGTTATAAACTTAACTAACAAGACATGAGTTACCTCCCACAAAACTATAGCATTGGATTATATTTGAAAGAGGTATTTAATGGTATGGCTTTTATAGCAAACAATCATATTTTGTTTGTCAAAATTTTGGCCAAAATTCAAAACTCTATGAGTTCACATATGTTCGGACAGAGGGAGTAATTCCTAAAACAGGAGAATAAATTTGTTGTGTACCTCTTCCTCTCCCGACACAACCAATCGTGATGCCTCCCCAGGGCGCTGCCAGGGCGCCACCAGCAACGGATCCTCATGGCGGCCCTCCCTTCTGCTGATGTCGCCGGCGTAGGGCGCGGTGGTGGCAGGCCTGGTGCCGAAGGGCTGGGATGATGGATGAAGCGGCGATCTCCATGGAGCGGCTGGGGTGGTGCCATTGGAGAGCATGCGTCCAGTGGCCAGGGCGGCGTCCCTGGTTGTGTTGCGGCGGTGCTAGCCCCCATGGCCGCCTGGAACCGGCGGGTTCTTTCGCGATGGTGGGCATGACAGCGGCCACAGATCTGGATCCCACCCAGATCTGTCATCGTTTCATCACGTGGATGGCCAGCGACGCGATCAGGGGTCCGGTGAGGGGATGGAGGATCTCTCCCGGAGTACCAATGGTGGCATACGTCTTCATGGCGAGGCTCTGTGCGGTTCCAGCGAGCCACGAGATGGGGACGACGTGGCTTCCGGTGAAAATCGCGCCTGACTGTGGTCTTGGCGGATGACAGCGGCGTCTCTGATGTCATTTCTTTCTCGAGGCATCGTTGTTGAGGGTCACATTATTATCTCAACCGGGATGTTCCAGGGAAACCCTAGATCTGGGTCCACCGGTTCGGACGATGGCGCCTCCTTCGGTGTCGTTCTCCTTCCCCGGGGCATCATTTTGGAGCATGCGCTGGTTGGAGGGGACAAGAGGAGGAACGGTGTTACATCTACCGCAAGGCCGAAGGCTGATCTCGGCGGCATGGTGTAGCGGAGTTTCGTTGACAGGCGCGTGTCGATGGATACGTGTAGGATGGTGGTGTTGTCCGACGTCGCTGTAACGTGGACAACAGTATGGCCTGATGAGGTGGATACGTTGATCACTCCTGAAGGTGGGCCGGCGAAAGATGGTGGCAGATGACCCTAGAGCGTGTGCATGCGGTGCATGCAAAGGTTCAAGCTAGACCCATTGGTTCTCCTGGCCTGCCAGTGGGCGACATGTTGAGACCACCAGAATAGATGTAGTGTGTTGATATGCGGTCAGGGCAAGTTATCAAGATTGTAGGTGTAGCGACAATAGTTGCCAGGAAGGTGGCTTCTGATTGATCCATTTGTTTTGTTGGGTTCTGTGCAATAATAATAAGATGGATGTATGCATCGCTTTGATGCAGATGCTGGGGATATTTCTCCGTTAAAGATGAGATCCGGTAGTTACTTTCCTCACTCGCCATGTGTCATACATAAGGGGCGCAGGAGCTTAGCGGCCGGGAGTGGGCGGTTTGTGATCGTTGCTGTTTTAATCTGAGATGTATTTAATTTGTAGGGTTATTAAACTTTCAAACTGAAATAACTTATAAACTGGATGTTCAACTGCAAACCATTTCCGCGTTGTATTTCTTGCAGTGATATACTCGGAACCAAAATCGACGTTGATATGTTCTGGCCAACTTATATAGTACTGCAAGCCAGATCATCAATGACCATATACAGAAATAAAATACAATGAAAGCTAATAAATTCATGTGTTCGTACAAACGAGATGTTACCGTTATTTTGTTCCACGAAAATTGAAGCTTCACCAACTTCTCACGTGCAACTGTGCACGCAATCGAGGCACTATTCCAGCAGCAAGGCCACAAGGTGCTGGCAGTGATATATTTGGCTCCGGGATATCAAGGCATAGTTTTGAAGTTGCGACACCTTAACGGCAGACCAAAGCGACATGTCTTTTATATATTTTTGGAAATGGAGGCGTGCCCCTGGCTCTGCATCATGATGATGCATGCAGCCATTTTATTAAACAAACCATGAAGTATCATAAAGTCTTAAAAGTATTACAGCTCGCAAACGGAACGAAGTAAATAAATAAAAGTGAAAAAACAGGCTAACAATCACCACCGGTATGACAATATGAAGGATAAGCTTTCTAGACTTCTTTCCTGTTATGCGACCGCCATCCGTACCGGGTGAATATAGCCCGTGCTATCATCTCCCACCGGTTGCACCCAGTAACCAAAGGCTCAGGACCACGTATGGATCCATGCGGTAACTCTGAAGATGAGCTACAAGAAAGTTAAATTGTGTTGTCTGTTAAAAATTAAATCATTCATACAGTTCCATATAGCCCACAAAAGCGCACATATTCCAATCCAAATACGAGCCGCAGTAATATATTCAACCCCAGCTAACCACGTTCCAAACAACGACTCAATGTCAACTGGACGATTAAATGTTGAAGGGTATATGAATCGTTCTCCAAAGCAATTTGGCGAGTGAGCATTTAAGGAATAAATGTTGTATTGTTTCATCATGATCACAAAAACAACAACGTGAACTACCTACCCATCGTCTCTTGATTAAGTTGTCCTTGATGAGTATTACTTGCTTGTGGACAAACCACATAAAAATTTAATATGCAGGGGAACCTTAATCTTCCAAATATGCAACGATCTTGAGATTGGGTCAGAATTAATTAAATCCATATAGAAAAATTTCACCGTAAAAACCCATTTTTGTCTGGATGATTTAGGTTCCCCTCGCGTTTCTGAATTTTAATCGCAATTAAATGGAGTTCCCGCGCTGTGCATGTCCTTGCAGATCATTGTGCGCACCCACAATAATGTGGGCTACATCTTCGAAACATGAGCACCTGTTGATCAACAGTGTTTGCTTTAGACAATATGCACTGTTTGACGATCAAGACTTTTAACTGTTTTCCCTGGTATCATAATCTCAACACAGCGGACCAGCTTCCAGGAGAACTTTCAGATGGCCATGGTAATTATATATGAGTCCGAGTAACTAATCATGATCGAGATACTCCGCGTGTCCTATGGGATCTTCGAATGTCCTCATGTCCCACCTGAGCAATGCAGAAAATAGTTGATGTACGGCTGTTGCATTCTTTTAGTTTTATTTTGGTCTCATTCCTGTCTCAACTGCATCGATTTAACTTGAGAAGTACAAATGTGGACAGGCATGTTGGTAACGGAAAGAAAAGTCAGTCATAAAAGGGCAAGAACGCATGATGCTTGTGACCCATGATTTGAGGTGCAGGAAGTGTTGAGGCCACTGTTTGCCTCCCCGCACAAAAAAAAGGAGGACACTGTTTGCCGCATTGTGGCTAAGTTTTTTTTTTTTTTTTAGAAATCTCATATATTGGAGCATCTCCAATAGATGATGTATATTTTGGTGGTCCAAACCGGTGATGGTCCGAATTTGAAGCACCAAAAAGTTCTTTTTACATCTTCAAAAAAGACTCAACTCCAAAAGATGGTCTAAAACGGAGATGTAAATAAAAGAGCAACTCCAACAGATGGTCCAAAATGAAGATTAAAATGAGCAACTACTACTTCATCTCAACATAGTTCAAACATGAAATTCAACATAATTTCATACATAAATTCAACTACTACTTATTTGAACTACTAGACGAAACTACTCCTCGTCGTCAGAGCTGCGGAACTGCTCCCAGAACTCGTCCTTGCTTGGGTCATCGCACCCCTCGTCCTCCTCCTTGGAGTCACCCCAGTCCTCATCCGACGACTCGATAGGGATCACAGTCGAGGGGCCGGCCTCGTCCTCCTTCTTCACCCCCTTCTTTTTTGCCTCGACGTCGCGCTTCCAGTAGTGCTCCAGATCGGCCTAGATGTACTGCGGATGCTCTCGCGCAAACCGAGCCATCGCCGTCTCGTCGCTCTCGCCGGGAGCGACGACAACCGCCGGTCTCTTCTTCGCCTTCTTCGTTGGCATCTCCTCCATCCGGATGCCCTGCGGCACGAGCCACTCCGCCACCGCCTGGGTCTCGACCTACGGGAAGTTGAGGTCCGTCTTTGGCTGCCCGGCACGCCACACCACCAAGTCGTAAGCATGCGTGACCTCATCAGCGGTGGGATACGTGCCTAGCCACCAATGCCGCCCGACGTCGAAGAACTCCACTCTGAAGTTCCTGGAGGGCTTTGCCCTCACGCCGAAGAAATCAGACTTGCCATTTGGCGCCTTCTTCGGCGCCATCGGGGAGCGAGTTGGGGCGGCAGCCGAGCGGGGAAGAGGCGGACGGAGCGGGCGGCGGATGGACCAGAGGCGGAGGCGGCCGGAGCGGGGTCGGCGGGGAGTGGGGCGGTGGCATGCGGCGCGGGACGGAGGCGGAGTCGGCCGGAGAGGAGGCGGATGGAGCGGGCAGGTGAGGCGACGGAGCGGGCTGGCGGTGGTGGGCGAGCGGGGCGGACGGAGGAGCGAGCCGAGGCGAGGCGACGAAGAGGAGGCGAGGGGAAACCATGCGGAGGTGGCGGGCCGAGGCGGATGCGATGGGCGGCGGCGGCGGCAAAGCGCAGCCAGCGAGGTGGAATCAGCGGGAGGCTGGATCTGGCGCGAAGCGGCGTCGGGAGCTGCGGCGGGCGCGAGGCGGCGGCCGCGAGGCGGAAGGGGAATGAAGTGGCGGTTGGTCGTTTGGTGGGCGGCCGCAGTTTTACATCACTTGTATCTCGTGATGTAAATTTGCATCATGAAGTTTTCAATTTTACATCTCCGGTGGCTTTGGTCCAATTTTTTTCACATATGGACTGTCTGTTGGAGCAGCGTTTTCTGCTCTCGAAGATCCAAAAATTAGGTATTTTTACATATGAACCGTCTATTGAAGATGCTCAATCAATACTCCAGCCAATGCATCCAACAAGTCCGAACTGATGGGAGGCCCAACAATATAATTTAATAATTACATTAACAAAATAACAGAGTACAAAATACACACAGACGCAGAATCTTCTAGACAAGCTGGGATAGGACACATGCCCTAGAAATTATGCAAAAAAAACCCCAAGAAAAGGGATATTACAATCTGAGTCCTTAGGGGGCCCTACAAACAACCGATAGAGATACTGCCATCGACCACCAGCATCGCCGTGACACTCACATGAACAAGAGGTAGAATTCCACAATTCCAGAATCCAGGCCATGTGTGAGTAATACACTTTAGACACATGTGTTGGATGAGATACATTATGTAATATATTGGACTGATGGGAGAATGATCTGAAGTGTCATGATTGTTCAAGAATTGATTTTGCTATGATTTTGTTTGTGCCCAATGCTTATTACTAGGACCCAAGTAATACAATTTTAGATCTAAACCATTTATGTCCCTGTAATATTATTGTTCATTTTCATACTCGCAAGTCATATAAACCTACTGTAGTTTGGAACTAGAGGCCCCGGTGGTGACAATTTGGGATATCAGTGGGAGTAGCTATAGTTTGAGAATTCTATGTGTTCACTGTTGGTAATGCATTGTTCCGGTCTATCCCAAAGGTCACCTTAGTTACCCTTAGTTTCTGAAGAAGACTGCAGATAAATTAAAAGCAAGTTCTGAGAAATAAGCATGTGCGAATTGAGCGTAGCTCATATGATTAGGTTCCTTGTGGTAGAACCATCCCACCAAGGTTCAAATTCTAGACTTGGCACTAGCTCCTGTATTTTCAAAGATTTAGTTATTTCAGGCATTTTGGCAATATTCGTTCAGTGGGAGGAGACGTCCCCATTAACTACGAAGGCGCCTGTGGTGACTTCGTCAATCTTAAGATGTTACGCCGGCTCAGTATCTCGGAGGTCCTCACATGGGTAGGGTTTGCGTGCGTGCGCTCATAAGGACGAGTGTATGTAAGTGTATGTGAGCACATGTGTTTGTATTGTGTTAAAAAAAAGAAAATAAGCCCGTCTAACGTGCCTACAATAATTCAAGAACATGAGGTAACAATTTTATTCTAGTTGATCATTATGTTACATATTTGGTATCATCCATACAACGTCCCAGTATCCACCCCTATGCTTACTTTTCACGCTATTGGTTTCTCTCTTTAAGTTACTTGTACTTTGCAACTATCGGTTGTTTTTCCTGCTTATGTTACTTTGATGCTACATACACCACTCCATTCATCATCTTATCATTAATTGTTACTAATAATTTCTATGAGCAAGTACTTGTTTCGGGTGTGGTTGAATTGACAACTCAACTGCCAAAACTTACAAGTATTCTCTCGCTTCCATCATGTCGAATAGAAATTATGGTTGAAATACTTTCCAACGAAGGCTGTTGTGGTCTCCTACACTTTATGGGCTATCACATGCTACCATATATAGTGAGGTGATTTGTACTCCCTCGGTTCCGAAATAAGTGCCATGGACATACATCCCTATTATCAAGACAAGTGTCTGTCTTACAAGTGTATCCAGCATCCAAGAAAAAATAAATAAAAACAAAGTGAGCCTCATCTCTCAATGGTTAGACGAGCAACCGCAAGAATCAGAAACAAACACTCAAAGTTTCATAATTCTTAAGTAAACATATTTCTTTTCTTTTAACATTTTTTTGCGATATTTCTAACTATTTAATTGATGAGTGGCTGTACAATTCTCACGTGAAAATATTGCGGATACTTGAGCAAGCTCTGGGGCATACGGTGACGGTCAGACCAGTGGGGTGAACAATTCTTTCTTTGTCGTACGTCCACAGCTTTCGGTCCAAGATCCAGCGGATAGCAGTACCCCAATCTGCTGGCGAGCAATCCTATTCGTCTACTGGCTGATCCATCGGTACATGAAATCTCTTGTCCTTTTCATCGTTTTCCTCTTTCTCACCCTGATAGATCCTGCACAGTACGTGTGTTCCTTAGAACAAGCGTACAATACTACCCTCGTACACCTACTTCCTCTCCTCCTCTCTACTCCCTTCTAGGGTTGTGCTGTACCGCTTAAATCATTTGGGTGGGAAATTGGGGGCACCGCCGTACGCATCAATTCTCCTAGACAACTAGAATACACAAGCTAGCTAGCTAGTTTGCACCTGCTGAGACCCCCGTTCGCACCACCTTTGCGCCTTTACCGCCTGCCGGCCGTTCGCCATATGGAGTCCAACGGCGGCGAGGGAGAGTGCGACATCGACCTCAACCTCTCCCTGCATCGGGCGTCGTCGCCGGAGCCGCTGGGCTACTTCACCTGCACCTACTGCGACAAGAAGTTCTACTCCTCCCAAGCGCTGGGCGGCCACCAGAACGCCCACAAGTTCGAGCGCAGCGTCGCCAAACGCACGCGGGAGCTGGCCGCCGCGCGCCGCCACGGCCACGCGGGCCGGGTCGGCGCCGGCGAGGAGGGCAGCAGGGGAGGGAAGGACCCGACCAGCAATGCCGCGGGGAGCTCCTCGCACAGGAGGGTGTCGTCGCCGGAGGCAGCTCGCCGGGACCTCATCACCGAGGAGATCGATCTGTCTCTCAAGCTCTGATATTACTGGATCGAGGTTCTTGTCACTGCAAACTTATGGTCTATTCGCCTTATTACCGGGTTCTTGTGATTTCTTACTCATTTTATGTCTAGAATGAAAGTATGAAACCTCGCATAGAGCTTCTTCTCCCTTTTCTTTTGCTATTTTTTTTTCACCGGGTCACAATTTACTATATAAGTACTACTACTCATAAGCAAGGCAAAGACATACTGTGGTGAGACACTGCTCCAGAATGGCCGCATACGGTATGTTACAAAGTTACTGCCTAAGTTACAAGGATGAAAACAGCATATTTCTAGGCGAGACATGGACACATGCAGTACTAGCCATGCCATGCAGCGAAGCAGCTGCAGGCGTAGCATCATAGCCAACAGATAGCTAAGCCTCATCAATAATTCTTGTAAAGCAAATCTGTGGGTGGTTCTCTGTAGGTGTGTGGTCCAGTCGGCCTTCCAATAGGATAGGATCCCCCTGTCGCTGCTGCTCCTTGTTCTGTACCGTGCATAAAACACGTGACTTATTACCTTCCTCTGTCGTTATTGGGATAGTGATACCAACTGAATAACTGTAATAATTTGAAGTGATGGGGAGGTTGCAACAGGTGGTTGTGCTGGCGATGCAGAAGAGAAAAGCTTGTGGAAAACGAAAAAGCAGCAGGAATAAAATCCTAATAAATTATTTCTTGGACACAGAATCCCAATAAATTCTTCCCTATGCCTTTTTTGCAAAGCCAATTCTTCAGTATGTAGATGTTCACATCGAAACATCTATCTCTTATTTTTTTCGAAAAGGAGGTTTACTCTGGCCTCCGCATCATGCGGTGCACACATCCATAACCTCCACCTCTTGTGGTCGTAAATTAATACAAATAATAATCAAATGATGTCCTATATTGTGGACTACAGGAAAATCACATGCTGCCGAGTATTAACGTGTAAGTCGAGTGTTAAAACACGAACTCTCGGCTTAAACCAACCTAAGCCGAGTAGTGACTGGAGAATACACAACAAAAAATAGGTACTCAGCTTCCATACGAGTAAGCCGAGTGTGTGCAAAAAAAAGCTGTCTATGCACGACTGATACTCGGCATACAGGAGGAAAGGCACTTGGCTTACAACCATTGCTCGGCAAAGGTTCCTGCCATGTGGCCGTCACGGCGGCTGCAGACGTCTCCGTGTAGGTGCTATATATAAGCCGATTACCCGATAAACGGCACTCGGCTTACACATGCATTTTTTAAGGGAAAATTTTGTTTTTGCCATTCTAGATTTTGCCAATTTTTCTTATGCCACTCTAGATTTTGACATTTCACATTTGCCACTCTTAATTTTTGACAATTATCACAATTGCCATTCCCGTGGCAAAAGCAAAATTTTCAGAGTGGCAATTGTGATACATTTCAAAAGGTAAGAGTGGCAAAAATGAAATAAAATTATTTTGCTTTTGCAATGGAATGGCAATTGTGACAATTGTCAAAAGCTAAGCGTAGCAAAAGTGAAATGAGAAAATCTAAAGTAGCATAAGGAAAATTGGCAAAATCTAGAGTGGCAAAAACAAAATTTTCCCTTTTTTAAACCTATTTTTTAGTGCAAACAATGATTTTTAATCCTACACATTTGCATTTATATTTAGTTATTGCATTTTATTTCTTTCCCCAATTACCCATTCTATAAACTCTAGTTTTCTTCGCCCTTTTGATCCACTAGTTTTGTGATTTCTCTCTAATTAATTATCAATATTTTGTCACTTCAAATTTGTAAGGTATTGTCCTATACTCTTCACACTCCTTAGCGTACCCATATTAGGATCACATGCAAAATGATTAGTTGTTTTGAATCTTGGCGCGATTTGATCAAAGGACAGCCGGATTCCGTATGTTTGTTATGTTTCGGCTTTCACTTGCAGAAGGTGCATCCCAGATGTCATGTTCAAACAACCAATGGCACCGAATACTTTGCCTGCAGCCCCGCTGATGGATTAATTACAGAAGCTGAACTTAAAAGGGTGCACACTATAAAGAAAACACTTAATACATGTGTGGATAATAATTTGTTGGATTTCTCCATGAGAATATGTAACATGACTCTTACCCCAAAATGGTTACCAAAAATCCTACCCTAACCTACATAATGGTATCCTTCTCTTGCGAGGACCTCTGGGGCCAGACTTGCACCTCCCGCTGCTCTCTGAATCAATCACACAACATTTCACTCAACTAGCTAGTTGAGAAGAATAGACACAGCTGTTTTCATATATCGCGGTATGTGCCCCGTTGATTCCAAAGTCTGAAGGAGCCGCGAGACAAGCTGGGCACATGGCTTAGCCATATAGTCGGCTTATAGAGACGCCACATGGCACCACCACTAGGTGGCACTAGCGCTGATCCCGCCTTTTTTACCGAGAGCCAATGGTTTATACTCGGCTAATACATAAGCCGAGTACCCGTGAAGGACACTCGGCTTACATTGCCCAAGCCGATTCACATCAAGCCGACTACTGTAAGCCGAGTGCAACACTCGCCTTACACTTCGCAGAGATTAAAATGCTCTTTGCCGAGTATACTTCATACTCGGCTTTATTTATTTTTCCTATAGTGGTGGTATGAGTTTGGTTTAAACCATTTTTGACACTTCTTTATTTGCCTCCACATCTACGTAATTCATAGCACATTTATTTCACTATATAATATCGGAAGAGGTCAACCAAATGAAAACTTATTTTGCGTTAGTTGATTCGTTTTCGGCCGTCGGATGCAAAACTAACAGCCAGATGGCCTTCCTCAACCTTATGCCTTCTCATTCTTCCTCTCAAATTTGCTCCCGCGCCAGCCTCGCCTCGCCGCCCACAGTCATTCTTATGTCGCCCCTCGGACACCCCATTAAATTGGCGAAGCACCAGATTTTTCCAGTGAGCCCTGCACCTTCTATCCCGAACCATCAAGTTTCTTACTTGCCTCCGCCGGCTACCGCCGGCTATGGCTCGTTCTTGGCCGAGGCCTTGCTCGCGTCCTTAGGCCTCGCTTCACTCGCCCCAGCATCACTGTCGGTGACCTAGGCGCTCCGCGTGGCTGTTGTTTCCTTCCCAAAAGTATCGACTAACCCAAATTTCAAATTCAAGCGACCGACGACCAGCTAAATTGATGTAATATACCTTCATAGGAACTAAAGAGTACACGCTCTCCATGACTTATATTCACTCAGCCTGAACATAAGCGCTATGGAGACAAGCTCAAAACAATCAGACTTCATGGACGGTTCTTTTGGGGCTTATAGGTGTCTGCCAGCTACACAACTTATTCTGGCAGCCCAACCTAAAATTTTATTCTAGAAACCTATTAGATAAACCTTAATTATTATTTAATAGGTTTCTAGAATAAAATTTTAGGAGTTGTAAGAATAAGCTGGGTAGGGGGAAGCTTATTTTGGCAGCCACACATAAGCCCCAAAAGAACTGGCGGCTACCAGGCTTCTAGAGAATGGTGTAATTATTAGCATATCACATCCTCTCGACATATCTTTATTGACTACAATGATCCAGGAGAGTTGTCAATAGTCTTTCTGTAATGGCTACATCATCCTTCTGTTCCCCATTAATTGATTATCCTTAAATAAAAATTGACGAAAATATGTACCCATGCCTGTTTATTTAGAGCTTTTATTTTAGTTAAGTGATAGTATACAGTATAGCATTTTAAACAGTGCACTCTTTGTGTTGCATGCTAATCAGTCTTAATCTTACTGAATTAGGATAACTACAAATATATAACTCATGCTTCATATTTTTCTTAAAAGATGATGTCATATTAAGCTCAATAATTTTTTTTAATACATTTGTGGGTTCTTATACATCATTATTGTCATTATACTTCATTAATTTTATTATTTTAAAAAAGTAAACTGAGAGCTATCTTACATCTATTTTTTTTCAATTAATTTTAGTTGTTTTCAAGCACATATTTATACATTTGTTTTGACTGGCAAAAAGGCCCGTGCGTTGCAACGGGATAATAAAATCACGGTCTTCAAATCAAGTTTCCAATATTCACACTACATTTATATACATGTATTTGAACATTGGTGCATCAACCTGTGCACATGCGGACGTAAGACACGTGCATTCTAACATGCTCACAATGGATCGGTGTTAGATTTGATCCTTGATGCGTGTATTTTGTTTTTTTAGTACATCCTCGGCGCGTATATGAGAAGGAAAAGAAAAATTCAGTCTCATGATGGATGAAGCTGGAGGGCCCTATGCCATACGAATAATTGGGAGACACACTTTTTTTCACTTTTACGGGTGACGAGGTTGGTAATTTACTTCTACTTTAGGGGGCAGTTTGGATGACAGATGAAAAATTCAGAGAAACAATTACTGAAGAGTTCTTTTTTCACTTACGGGTGGTGGGGTAATTTTCTTTAACTTTAAGGGCAGTTTCAATGACTGGCGAGAAAATCAAAAAAACAATTAACGAATATTTTTTTCTCACTTACAGGTGGTATGATGGTTAATTTATTTCAATTTTATGGACAACTTAGGATAGATGAACGGACAAAAAACAGAGAAATGCACTGTTCTTTAATATTATGTATAAATATAGACATATATGCCGTTTTCGCAGCAAGGTGCAAGGCATCATCTAGTATGACTAGAAGGCCGAGCACACTACAGGCAGCATGGTGGCACACGATTATGTCTCGTTAATCTTAGTTCTAACCATAGCTACAATTTTGTGTCGCTATATTAGAGACATGGCTTCTAGAAAGTGGGCAATTGGTAGGCGCATTCTAGTATCGGATAATGAACGTATTACTTACGACATCCCTGTAAACCTATTAACACTCTTGTGGCACACGGCTGGCCTGACTAGCCACAAACGTGTGCAATAAGGGCATCTTCAATCCTAATTCTCAAAACCTTCAAATGTGTTTTGCCATTCAACATGATTCTGTATCGGTTCATAGGTCGATTTGTACACGTTTTCCCCCATAAATTGAAGACAAAGTGAGGGAAAAGGGTGCACGCATTTGGACCGCTGCCATGCCCGCTTCTGACTATCCTGACCCACCAAAACCTCTTCTCCCTCGCCCGCGTGCGTTCACTTCCGGCGCCAGTTGCCTGCATTCATGCCATCGTAGAGCGGCTGCTCCACATTGAAGCCGACCTAGAGCGGATGCGACTTCTCACTGGCACCGGCATTGAAGCGGCGCGCCGGCCAAGAGCGTCGCTGCATTGCGTTCCCGGTGTCCATGCATGTTCAACACCGGAGACGCGTTTAGTGGACGGGACGGATATGTACCATGTATGTACCCGGTGTCCATGCATGTTCAATACCCCCAAGGGAAACAAGGACAAAGATGTCAACACCTAGATCTGTCGCATTATGCCTAGCTAGGGGCGTAAACTTTAGCGCTCGTTGGGAGGCAACCCAACTTGTATCTTTTTTGCTTTTTGGTTTTCTTGCTGTTTTTAATAAAATACCCAATTATGCTGCTGATTAGATGTGTTTTTTGGTTTAAATTAGTATTTGTGCCAAGTAAGACCTTTGGGATGATGCGGGAGACACGTTGGTTTGATCCAGTAAAAAACAGAAACTTTTGCGTCTAGTAGAAAAATCACAAAAAATTACTGGAATGTGCTTTTTAATTGATTGTTTTTGCACTAGATTGGTAGACAAATTCACCAGGTTGTCCTAATGTTTCAGAATTTTTGGAGTTATAGAAGTATTCGAAGTTTCCATAGTGCTACAGACTGTTCTCTTTTTGACAGATTCTGTTTTCTTTGCGTTGTGTGCTTGTTTTGATGATTCTATGGTTTTCTTTAAAGAGTTTTTGCCATAGAAAAGTTGGAATACAATAGATATATTGCAAAAATAAAGTATGAATGGGTTTGCAACAGTACTAATAGTAGTGGTTTGTTTTCTTATACTAACGGATCTCACGAATGTTTTGTTGAGTGTAACATCCCAAATTTCAATTCGGACGTTATACATAGATCATCATATGCATATCATATTTATTTTTGCATTTTGTTGTGATCCTAGAAATCTTAAGCAACTCAAGGACCTAAGGAGAGAGTTGGAGGTTTCACAAAACTCATATTTGAATTTATTTCAAATTTGAAGAAAGGATCAATTTGATTTTATTATTTTCTCTATAATTATTTCCTATATTAAAAATATATGAGAGGATATAAAATGACTTCTTCAACCTAAGAGAAATATTGGAGAAAGAATTTGAAAATCAAATTATTATTTTATTGGCATTTTATTTGCTATTTTATTTGAATTAGAAAAATATTGCATTTTTGAAAATTGCATCTTAGTCCAGAAAAATGTTCATCTTGTCCTAAATATTAGGTTTGGACGGTGAAAATTGTTTATAGAATTTTTTAGAATGACTTTTATATTTATTTAGGATTTTTATTTTTGGCGGAATTATTAAAAAAAGTTCTGGGCCGGCCCGAGCCCAGCCGCGCCGCCGCGTTGTCCGCGTCGCTAGCCGTGGAGTCGCCGGACTCCCAAAGGAGTCCGACTCGCCACCGCCTTGCCGACCCCCTCTCCAAGTCGGAGAACCCGGGAGGGTGGGGGCTTTTATAAGCCGCCCGAAGGCCGCCGCCTCCTCCTCATCTCGCTACCGCCACCCCGCGGCCCCGCCACCAGCGCCGCCGCCCGCTTTTGCCGCCACCAATTAGCCGCCGCCTCCGCCCGCCCATGTGTGGCCCCATGCCACCCGCGCCATCGCCACCGTTGACCGTCGCAGCCATCAAACCGGTACGACCCGGTCAATCTCGGGTTTATTCCGGTTTTCTTTGGTTCGGTTTAGTTAGATCGATTTTCTTTAGGGTTTTCTTATTTGATGAACGTTAGTTCGTTCGTTTTAATAGACGTTTTTTGTCGAATTAGTTCTGTTAGCAAACGTTCGTGTCGTAGATTTTTCTTTTTAGTTTATTTCCGGCCAGGGACCTGTCTGCGAATAGTTTTATCATGATTTAGCCCCTGATCTTAAAACTAGCATAACTTTTTACTCGTTTATCCAAATTAGATGAAACCAATGCCAAAATCTTCGTATCGTTCTGTCTTTCCAGTTAACCAACTTGAACATGATTTTGGTACTGTAAAATTTGAGTTTAGTTCAGATTAGTAAACGATCTTGTTTCGTTCATATTTTGAGTTTTGTTTCTCCGTTTGAGTTGTTTCTTTTTGCAAATTGTAGCTAATCACTTGTACCTACTGTTAAGATCTAATCCACATGATAATAATGCTATTAGGTTTTACCTTTGTTAGTCTAAGACATTTGCTTGTTTCGTGTTTGATTTGGATCTTTTCTCGATTTTCCCGTTGTTTTGTTTGAGTGATTGCTTATGTATGCTACTGTTTGTCTACGCTAGATTACCCGGAGTGCGAAGCTTGTTACTACGAATCTCTAGAATTTGCAGATCGTCAGGAAGGCAAGTTACATTTTGATCATACTCTTCTATACCCAGTTCTTACTTGCATTAGTATTGCTCCTCAAATATTTGCATGAGTAGGATTGGTAACATGTGGTTTTGGTTGTAGCGCTTGAGGTAGGAACCTAATACCTTTTGATCACCTCGGGAATATATGTTATTCTTATGTATTGCTTAGCCATGCTCGTAGACGGGGATTGGATCATGATTCACACATGGAAGGTTCAGAGTTATTTAATCATGGATAACATTAAGTGGCAACTTCAATATACATCTGGGTGGATTGGTTGAGGCACCTGGGGAACCCAGTGTTGCCAATTTTGGGGAATCCCGGAGTACCCGTGTGATTTTTCGTACGGTTCGCCACCCAGTCTCAAAGGGATCATAAGATTATTCATGTTAGAAACTTCCGTGTGCAGCCACAAGCCATTATGGGCTCTGGCATAGCTGAGTAAGTTGCGTGAGCTCTTGAATAAGTGGACTAGCAGATGTAAGGGAAAGTAGGTGTACCGGTCCGCCCGGAGTAGAGAGTAAGTGCTTCAGAAAGGCTATGTCTTGATCATCCGACCATGGATGCGGTCGAGTCTTGTGGGGAAAAGTGGGCAACCTCTACAGAGTGTATAAACTAATCATGGTTAGCCGTGTCCCTGGTTATGGATATCTTGAGTATTTGGTATTTGAATCTATTGATGTGATCTCATCACTTTACTTAAGGAATTTATTGGGCTAATGATGATACTTTTAATTGGGATTTGAGTTTGGGTTACCTTCTCAAATAATGGGCAACTTGGGAGTAGATAAATAAATTTATTCCTTTGTTGTAGGGAAAAACTAGCTTTATGCAAAATCATAAACTTACAGCCTCCACCAATATTGCATGCAGATATAGTTCTTGCATTTCATTGCTTTACAGTGTAACTTTGCCAGCATATTCAATGTGCTGACTGACATGGCTGCAACGTCTCATGTTGCAGACTACTCAGACGACGAATAAGGTGCGATAGGTCGCCATTTTGCACTCAGCTATGTTGTTGGAGTTGATGGACTCATTTGCCTTCGAAGCTTATGTAGTTATTTAGTTTAGATGGCCTTCAGCCATGATATTTTTGTGTAATCATGCTCTTTATGAGGACTCGATGTAATAAGTGTGTGACTAAACTCTGTTATAATTCCTCGAGTACTATGCGTGTCAGCATTACCGATCCAGGGATGACACTCATGCATAGGGACTTGACCGTTTGAGGTCGGGTCGCTATAAAATGGTATTAGAGCACACACTGACTGCAGAACGCGACCACTAAAATAAGCCACATGATTTCTCTTCTCTGCTCATTTCTAATTCTCCTCTATAGATGGCGGATCCCAGGAACAAGTTCACTCAGCCGGATGATGACACCCCTTTTTAGAAAACACTTGAAGGAAGTCACTAAGTATTTGAACATCGGACTACCAAGCTTCACACGGACTTTCTCTACATCTGTACCGGAAGAGGAGCGTTGGAAGATCAAAGTCTAGGTACCTAGTAGGACATTTGCGCCAACAACAGAGCCTATTGATTTATACCTGGATGCACCAAGCTAGAGTATAGGAAAGAGCATGGCAGCTTGATGACTCGCAAGTATACGGGATAGTTGTAGCCTCTTTCGATAAGTAAGAGTGTCGAACCCAAAGAGGAGCTAAAGGTAGAACAAATACTCTCTCAAGTCCTATCGGCCACTGATATGACTCTACGCATGCTTGACATTCGCTTTACCTAAAACAAGTATGAAACTAGAAGTACTTTGTAGGTGTTGTTGGATAGGTTTGCAAGAAAGTAAAGAGCACGTAAACATAAACTAGGGGCTGTTTAGATAAAGATGCAATAAAGTAAATATAGAGAGTGTGGAAAAGTGGTGGTAGGAGTTGTGAAATTGCCCCTAAGCAATTGACTACATTACTAGACTGGTAATCACCATTGCAATTCTATTTGAGGGAGAGGCATAAGCTAACATACTTTCTCTACTTGGATCATATGCACTTATGATTGGAACTCTAGCAAGAATCCACAAATACTAAAGATTCATTAAGGTAAAACCCAACCATAGCATTAAAGTATCAAGTCCCCTTTATCCCATACGCAAACAACCAACTTACTCGGGTTTGTGTTTCAGTCACTCACGCAACCCACTGTAAGCGAATCATGAACGCATTGTAACACCCTACAGCGGGAATCCCTCACGCTTGCACGACACGGAGGGCACAATAGGACAGCACCAATAATAAAACATGCAACTCAAACCAATCATAGAAATTCATCAATCACCGATAGGACAACGAAAATCTACTCAGACATCATAGGATGGAAACACATCATTGGAAAATAATATGAAGCATAAAGCACCATGTTCAAGTAGAGGGTACGGCGGGTTGCGGGAGAGTGGACCGCTGGATATAGATCCGGGAAGGTGATGGAGATGTTGCAGAAGATGACGACGGTGTTGGTGAAGATCGCGGTGATGATGATGGCCCCCGGCGGCGTTCCCGCGCCACCGGAAGCAAGGGGGAGAGAGCCACCCTTCTTCTTCTTCTTCCTTGACCTTCTCCCTAGATGGGAGAAGGGTTTCCCCTCTGGTCCTTGGCTCCCATGGCGAGGGAGGGGCGAGAACCCCTCCGAGATTGGATCTATCTCTCTATTTCTGCGTTCTCAGATTCTACCCCTTCATCGTTTCTTAAATATCCGGAGATCTGTAACTCCGATTGGGGTGAATATTTCGCCCAGATTTTTCTTGTAAAATTAGCTTTCTTGCGCCAAAAGAAGAGCGTCAACCGCCTTACGGGTGGCCCATGAGAGTCCAGGGTACGCCCGGGGGGGGGGGGAGGGCGCGTGCCCCTTTCTCGTGGCCACCCGGACACCGTTTCGCGTTGATTCTTCCTCCGGAAAATCCCAAATATTCCAAAATAATTCTCCGTCCGTTTTTATCCCGTTTGGATTCCGTTTGATATTGGTTTTCTGCAAAACAAAAACATGCAATGAGACGAGGCGAACTGCAGCCTTTGGATCAATATGTTAGTCCTAAAAATAGTATAAAAAGTTGCAAAAAGTATATGAAAGTTGAATAATAATGGCATGGAACAATAAAAAATTGTAGATACGACGGAGACGTATCAGCATCCCCAAGCTTAATTCCTGCTCGTCCTCGAGTAGGTAAATGATAAAAAAGATAATTTTTGATGTGGAATGCTACCTAGCATAATCTTGATCATATGTCTAATCATGGCATGAATATTAAGACACAAGTGATTCAAGGCAATAGTCTATCATTTGACATAAAAACAATAATACTTCAAGCGTACCAATAAAGCAATCATGTCTTTTCAAAACAACAAGGCCAAAGCAAGCTTATCCCTACAAAATCATATAGTTTGGCCATGCTTCATTTTCGTCACACAAAATGCCCCCATCATGCACAACCCCGATGACAAGTCGAGCAATTGGTTCATACTTTTTAACGCGCTTTAGCTTTTTCAACCCTCACGCAATACATGAGCGCAAGCCATGGATATAGCACTATAGGTGGAATAGAATATAATGATGGAGGTTATGTGGAGAAGACAAAAAAGGAGAAAGTCTCACATCGACACGGCTAATCAACGGGCTATGGAGATGCCCATCAATTGATGTCAATGTGAGGAGTAGGGATTGCCATGCAATGGATGAACTAAGAGCTATAAGTGTATGAAAGCTCAACAAAAGAAACTAAGTGGGTATGCATCCAACTTGCTTGCTCATGAAGACCTAGGGCATTTGAGGAAGCCCATCGTTGGAATATACAAGCCAAGTTCTATAATGAAAATTCCCACTAGTATATGAAAGTGACAACATAGGAGACAATCTATATGAAGAACATGGTGCTACTTTGAAGCACAAGTGTGGAAAAAAAGGATAGTAACATTGCCCCTTTTCTTTTCTTTTCTTTTTTCGGTGGGCTTCTTTGGCCCCCTTTTTTATTTAGGCTTCTTTGGCCTCTCCTTTTTTTCTTTTTCTTTTTTTATGGGGCAATGTTCTATAATGATGATCATCACACTTTTATTTACTTACAACTCGATATTACAACTCGATACTGGAACAAAGATATGACTCTATATGAATGCTTCCGGCGGTGTACCGGGATGTGCAATGATCTAGCGTAGCAATGACATCAAAAAACAGACAAGCCATGAAAACATCATGCTAGCTATCTTACGATCATGCAAAGCAATATGACAATGAATGCTCAAGTCATGTATATGATGATGATGAAAGTTGCATGGCAATATATCTCGGAATGGCTATGGAAATGCCATAATAGGTAGGTATGGTGGCTGTTTTGAGGAAGATATAATGAGGCTTATGTGTGATAGAGTGTATCGTATCACGGGGTTTGGATGCACCGGCGAAGTTTGCACCAACTCTCGAGGTGAGAAAGGGCAATGCACGGTACCGAAGAGGCTAGCAATGATGCAAAGGTAAAAGTGCGTATAATCCATGGACTCACATTAGTCATAAAGAACTCATATACTTATTGCAAAAGTTTATTAGCCCTCGAAACAAAGTACTACTACGCATGCCCCTAGGGGGATAGATTGGTAGGAAAAGACCATCGCTCGTCCCCGACCCCACTCATAAGGAAGACAATCAAAGAAACACCCCATGCTTCAAATTTGTCACACAACGGTTACCATACGTGCATGCTATGGGACTTGCAAACCTCAACACAAGTGTCTCTACAATGCATAACCACCCACTAGCATGACTCTAATATCACCATCTTTATATCGCAAAAGTATTGCAAGGAATCAAACATATCATATTCAGCGATCTACAAGTTTATGTAGGATTTTATGACTAACCATGTGAATGACCAATTCCTGTCATCTCTCTAAATAGATATAAGTGAAGCAAGAGAGTTTAATTCTTTCTACAAAAGATATGCCCACGCTCTAAAAAATATAAGTGAAGCAAAAGAGCGTTCTACAAATGGCGGTTTTCTATGTAAAGGGAAACAGGCAATCCAAACTTCAAATGATATAAGTGAAGCACATGAAGCATTCTATAAAGCCATACTCAAAAGATTTAAGTGAAGTGCAATGAGCATTCTATAAATCAACCAAGGACTATCTCATACCAGCATGGTGCATAAAAGAAAAGAAAAATGCTCCAAGACTTGCACATAATGCATGAACGAAACGAATTCGAAAACATCCCGATACTTGTTGAAGAAAGAGGGGATGCCTTCCGGGGCATCCCCATGCTTAGACGCTTGAGTCTCCTTGAATATTTACTTGGTGTGCCTCGGGCATCCCCAAGCTTGAGCTCTTGCCTCTCTTCCTTTTCCTCATATCAAGACCTCCTCGTTTAGACACTTCATCCACACAAAACTTCAACAGAAAACTCGGTAAGATCCGTTAGTATAATAAAGAAAATCACCACTCTAAGTACTATTGCAAACCAATTCATATTTTGTTTTTGCATTGTATCTACTGTAATATAACTTTTCCATGGCTTAATCCACTAATATAAATTGATAGATTCATCAAAACAAGCAAACTATGCATCAAAAACAGAATCTGTCAAAAACAGAACAGTCTGTAGCAATCTGAACATCCACCATACTTCTGATACCCCAAAAATTCTACCAAAATTAAGAAAAATAAAAAAGTTGTATAGAAATACAGTGCAAAAAGAATAAGAACCAACTGACATTCCAGTTAAAAATTTAAAATCATGCACTACAGCCAAAGTTTCTGTCCTGCACCGTACAAACCAACAAGCACTGTAAACATCCTAAAGGCAAACCTTGGCACATTATTTTTATAATACAAAGGAATTATACAAGGGGATAATTATTTTTGATGAAAAGTTTCTGTAATCAAGATTCACAAAGTTTCCGTGAGCATGAACAAAGTTCAAGGAGCTCTCCCACTTCAACAATGCTTGTCTTTCTCACTTTCACTTTCCTTTTTGAAAAGTTTTAGGTTCCCCACTTTATTTATTTTTCGTTTTTAAACTATAAGAAATCACTCAACAGAAATAAATGACTCTCTAAAACTTCCGGGTTGTCTCCCTGGCAACGCTTTCTTTAAAGCCATTAAGCTAGGCATTTAGTGCTCAAGTAATGAATCCACCCAGATCCCAAGGTATATCAAAGCCAATTTTAATTAACAATGATTTGTAATTTAGTAGTGAGCACAAAGTAACATATATCATGTAATGACAAAGTCTAACCCTCTTCCTATGCATCGGCATGTCATAAAAGAACAATTCATGCACACCAAGTAAAGGCCAATGCATAGTATAAGAAGTTTCTTGCAATTCTATCATATTGGAAACATAGAGAGGTGGAGATATAGTTCCTCTCTCATAATAATTGCAAGTAGGAGCAGCAAGCATATGCATATTACATTCATCAAAATCATCATGTGCAATGGTAAAAGGCAACCCATCAATATAATCCTTACTAAGCGCAAACTTCTCCGATATAGTGTAGCCGGGAGAATTAAAAAAAATAATAGGACTATCATGCGTGGGTGCAATAGCAACTATTTCATGTTTAACATAAGGAACTATAGCAAGTTCATCTCCATAAGTATAATTCATATTGGCATCTTGGCCACAAGCATAGCAAGCATCATCAAAAAGGGATATTTCAAGAGAATCAACGGGATCATAGCAATCATCATAGCAATCATCATAGCAATCATCCTTCGGTAAGCACGAAGGGGAATTAAACAATGTATGAGTTGAAGAGTTACTCTCATTAGAAGGTGGGCACGGGTAGCTAATCCGCTCTTCCTCCTTTTATTCTTCGCTCTCCTCATCATCTTTTTCATCCAATGAGCTCACAGTTTCATCAATTTCTTCTTCCATAGCTTCCTGCAAAATATTAGTCTCTTCTTGGACAGCGGAGAAGTCCTCAATATATGGTTTAACATAGGCATTAGAAGCATAATTATCATAGAAATATTTAAATATGGCAAAATGTTCAGATTTGTAAAGAGTAGCATCATACTTTTCAATCAAAGAAGCAATCTCATAAGCACCTTAAAAAGCAACAAATTCTTCAATTTGTTGAACATCATAGTAATTGAAAACACCCTTAGCATACGAAGATACGATTCCATTATCACTAAACAAGCATTGATAGGGTAAGTGTTTCTTAGGGTCTTCAGAACAACAAGTAAACTCATATATTTCACAAAAATTTCAAGCATAGCATTGCAAACGTTTAATTTGATCCCAAAATAGTTTCCCTTTTTCAGATATACGGTGTCGCACAAAACAAGCATGCTCATCTAAAGATTTGCCCTCAACTAAACTAGTGGGGGTTTCAGCACGAGCACAAAGGGATCAAAGATGATCCAAGTTAAAGCTTCAGGAGTGTGATAGATTTTGAGTGGTTCTTCAACCACTGGGAAAAATCACAAAAACACTTTCTATATGTTCTGTTATTTCGAGTAGCATCCAAATGTGCAAATGTTGTGGCAGGGGCAGGGACGGTCAAATCGTCTGCAGGTACATAAACTGCTTGAATCGAAGTTATAGATCCCTTTTTAGTAGAAGCAATTCTTTTTCAGTAGGTACAACTAATATTTTTGGTATTTTGCGTTTCCTACCTATAGCTAAAGATAGAAAACAACCAAGAACAGCAAATAAAAATTACTTAGTGATAAAGCAAACAAGCACACACGAGAATATTCACCCCACGCTATGACTCCCTGGCAACGGCGCCAGAAAAAGGTCTTGATGACCCGCAAGTATACGGGATAGTTGTAGCCTCTTTCGATAAGTAAGAGTGTCGAACCCAACGAGCAGCTAAAGTTATAACAAATACTCTCTCAAGTCCTATCAGCCACTGATACGACTCTACGCACGCTTGACGTTCGCTTTACCTAAAACAAGTATGAAACTAGAAGTACTTTGTAGGTGTTGTTGGATAGGTTTGCAAGAAAGTAAAGAGCACGTAAACATAAACTAGGGGCTGTTTATATAAAGATGCAATAAAGTAAATATAGCGAGTGTGGAAAAGTGGTGGTAGGAGTTGTGAAATTGCCCCTAAGCAATTGACTATGTTACTAGACCGGTAATCACCATTGCAATTCTATTTGAGGGAGAGGCATAAGCTAACATACTTTCTCTACTTGGATCATATGCAGTTATGATTGGAACTCTAGCAAGCCTCCGCAAATACTAAAGATTCATTCAGGTAAAACCCAACCATAGCATTAAAGTATCAAGTCCCCTTTATCCCATACGCAAACAACCTACTTACTCGGGTTTGTGTTTCAGTCACTCACGCAACCCACTATAAGAGAATCATGAACGCACTGCAACACCCTACAGCAGGAACCCCTCACGCTTGCGCGAGACGAAGGGCACAATAGTACAGAACCAATAATAAAACATGAAACTCAAGCCAATCATGGCAATTCATCAATCACCGATAGGACAACGAAAATCTACTCAGACATCATAGGATGGCAACACATCATTGGAAAATAATATGAAGCATAAAGCACCATGTTCAAGTAGAGGGTACAACGGGTTGACGAAGAGTGGACCGCTGGATATAGATGGGGGAAGGTGATGGAGATGTTGGAGAAGATGACGGCGGTGTTGGTGAAGATTGCAGTGATGATGATGGCCCCTAGCGGCGTTCCGGCGCCATCGGAAGCAAGGGGGAGAGAGCCCCCCTTCTTCTTCTTATTCCTTGACCTTCTCCCTAGATGGGAGAAGGGTTTCCCCTCTGGTCCTTGGATCCCATGGCGTGGGAGGGGCGAGAGCCCCTCCGAGATTGGATCTACCTCTCTGTTTCTGCGTTCTCAGATTCTACCCCTTCACCGTTTCTTAAATATCCGGAGATCCGTAACTCTGATTGGGGTGAATCTTTCGCCCAGATTTTTCTCGTAAAATTAGCTTTCTTGCGCCAAAAGAAGAGTGTCAACCGCCTTACGGGTGGCCCACGAGAGTCCAGGGCACGCCTGGGGGGGTGAGGGCGCGCCCCCTGTCTTGTGGCCACCCCGGACACCGTTTCGCGTTGATTCTTCCTCCGAAAAATCCCAATATTCCAAAATAATTCTCCGTCCATTTTTATCCCGTTTGTTTTCCATTTGATATTGGTTTTCTGCGAAACAAAAAACATGCAAGAGACAGGAACTGGCACTGGGCACTGGATCAATATGTTAGTCCCAAAAATAGTATAAAAAGTTGCCAAAAGTATATGAAAGTTGAATAATAATGGCATGGAACAATCAAAAATTATAGATACGACGGAGACGTATCACAGCCCATATCACCTTTGGACGCATATGTGAAGTGTTCCACAAGGAGTTGGAGAACACCATTTATCAAATATGTGGCCGCCGAGATGAAGAATGGGAGATGATTCGTACGAGGAGGATGGATCAATTGCAGCTTACATTCAAGAGATGGGAGATCATATTCGTCGACAAGAGAATCAACAAATTATCCACATGAAGAAGATCAAGAAGCTGATGAAGAGAAACAACGAGCTAGAAGAGGAACTCAAGTCTACACGCGATGGATACAAGGAGGATATTGCCGTACTACTAGAGAAGCAAGAAGACCTCAAGAGGAAGGTAGGGCTACCAGTGGAGAATATCAAGCGAGAACCAGCCAACAAGATCCGTTCAGAGGACTACATCATCCTGGACGACACCGACACGGATAGTGATGCAAATGACGACAACAATGACGACTACGTTGACGAAGCTGGAGCAGATATCATGGAGTCTTCCTCTAATGAAGATTTATAGATGACCACCATTGTAACTAGTGGTATCCCTCCAAGTAGTTAGCAACGATCGAGTTTGTAATCATAGGTTTGACCGATTGTGTGTTCTTCTGTGTTGTTGAATTGAATGAATTGATTGTGTTTGTCTCGTGAGCATATGAGTAGTGAATCTCTCTTGGACCTCAATCCTATTCTGTTTTCTCACCCCTTCTAGCCCATCAGATGCCTTCGAGACATGACAATGGATTTTCCTTCCCACCGGAGCTCACTCAGTTGATACAACAGCAGAATGCCTTGATGCAGATACTAGTTCAGAACCAGAACGAAGGCAACAACAACAACAACAACAACCCACCACCACCACCCCCTGTTGACCACCTAGTCCGCTTTCTAAGGTTGAATCAGCCGGTGTTTTCTAGTAGCACCAAGCCGATTGTTGCAGATGATTGGCTCCGCAAGATTGGAAGAGAGCCGACCACTGCAGGATGCACAGATGCGAAGAGAGTGCATTTTGCTGCACATCAGCTTGATGGACCCGTAGCATCTTGGTGGGATAATTTCACCGCCACCTACCCCATTGACACTGTTACATGGGATTAGTTTCAGCAGGCTTTCTGCACTGCCCATGTTTCAGCAGGAGCTATGAGCATGAAGAAGCATGAGTTTCGTAACTTGCGCCAAGGAGGACGTACAGTGGGCCAGTATGTGGATGAGTTTAGCAAGCTAGCACGCAATGCCCCAGATGACGTAGCCACAGATGCCGCTAAGCAGGAGAAGTTTCTAGAGGGACTCAATGATGAGCTGAGTATGCAGTTGATGGTGGCAACATTCAACAACTACCAGGAGTTGGTAGACAGGGCCCTCATGATTGAAGGCAAGAAGCAACAGATTGATAATCTCAAGAGGAAGTATGGATAGGGGACGTACACCTCCGAAGCTCAGCAGAAGCGCGGTATTCCCCGTACTCGGGAGGACATAACCATAACCATGGAGGTTATAACCATGAAGGACATACGCACAATGGAGCAAGTTCGCACAACCACAATGGCCCCAAGAATGGCAATGGGAATGGAGGAAGCAGCAGCCAGAACCGTTCCAACCGCTGTTCCCCTTCAAAATGGCCAATTGTTGGTGCCCTTCCCGCTCAATATTTGGGAAGAGGCCCAGGGCCTTTGCCTATAAATAGGACTAGCCACCCCCGGGGTAGAGGGATCTGGATCCTCACCAAGAAACCAGTAGATAGAGCGATCGAACTCCTCCTAGCAGTTCATCGCACCAGCCAAGAACAGGCCCTCGCGAGGCTGTTCTTCCTTGTATTGTTCATCATCAGCCCAAGAGGCAATCCACCACACCACACAGTGGAGTAGGGTATTACACCACAATGGTGGCCTGAACCAGTATAAACCCTGTGTCTCTTGTGTTGTTCTGTTCGTAGTTTAGATCCTAGCGATTCGGCGAGGAGCAGGTAGGCAGAGGGCAAAACCTCCGCACGGACCCCAGTGTTTGAACCTCAAGGGTCTGCCAGAACCCGAAATCCGACATTTGGCGCGCCAGGTAGGGGTGCGCCGGAATTTGCCTTCCGTCGTCTTGTTCTTCTCCGACCATTGCACCCATGTCTGACGCTCGTCGGGCTTGCGTCGAGCGCCGAGCTGCCCTCGCTTCCCGCATCGCCCAGACAGCTCCCGTTGGCGGGCACCCTCGTCGTTCCCCGTCACCTGCCGTCAACGTCGCCACCGGCCCGGCGGGGAACGAGCAGCAAGCATTGTCCCAGCATCCATCCATGAGGCGTGACGGCCGCACTGCTACACCCTCGCTCACCCCCGCTGGTTCTTCGTCCCGCGCGACTATGGAGGCTCGAGCTGCGCTCATCGCGGCAAACGAGCTCCTGCGCTACCGCCCAATCGACGACGTCTATGAAGAGTGGCTCGACCGAGTCGCCGAGCTCGTCCGCGTCGCTGGGGGCTCCCCCGCGCCGTCCTTCTCGCTGCACCGCGCCCCTCCCTGCGCGGGCAATGAAGCTCATGGGGCGCCTCAGCCGCCTCCCCCTCAAGAAGGCGCCCTGGCCCCAAGGCGCGCGGCCCCTGGGCGGAACACGCTCAGCCAGGCACCAGCGTGGCAAGAGCAGAGCTACCAAGAAGTCCCTCGCCCTCGAGAAGCTGCCCGAGCGCTCCCTGCTCTAGCACGTCAAGACCCTGCGCTGCTCCTAGCTGCAGCGCATGGGAACCCCCAGGACCAAGCTCTTCGTCGCCCAAGGCCTCCTGTGGCCACGGCGGGCTGCCGCGCCTTCACCTCCGAGCTATGCAACGTCGTGTGGCCCGGCAAGTTCAAGCCAGACCTGCCTCCTCGCTACGACGGCACGGCTGACCCTGCAGAGTTCCTCCAGCTCTACGAGCTGGGCATCGAGGCTGCCAATGGAGACGAGAAGGTCATGGCGAATTGGTTTCCCATGGCGCTCAAGGATGGGGCCCGCACCTGGCTCCTGAATCTGGCCCCAGGCACGATCTCCTCCTGGGACGAGATGCGCACCCGTTTCATCGCCAACTTCCAGGGTACTCGCGACCGGCCACCCGCCGTGAGCGACATGCGCCGTATCAAGCAGCAACCAGGGGAAACCCTGCAAAAGTACATCGAGCGCTTCAACAACGCGCGGCTCAAGATCCCAAGGTAATAGAGGAGGCCATCATCTCAGCCTTCTCCGATGGCGTGCGCAACGTCAAGATGAAGGAGGAGCTAGCGATGCATGAAGACCTGTGCACCTCCTTGGAGCTGTTCAACTTGGCGACCAAGTGCGCCAGGGATGAGGAAGGACGCCTCTCCCATCTCGAGCCGCCTGCCGCAGACCCAGAAGAGAAGAAGCCCAATGCCAAGGACGTGAAGCGCAAGTGGGCTGCCGTGCTCGCGGCAGAGCCAGACACCAAGCGGGGCAGAGATCAGCCCGAATCCTCTAGGGGCAGTCGGTACTGCGTGTACCACGACCTCCACACCCACAACACCAATGAATGCCAAGAGCTCCGGGCTGTGTGTGAAGGAAGGGTCGGCCGACGTCCCGACCGCAGCGACCGGGGCTACGGCCGAGGAGGAGGAAGGAACGCAGGGCGTTGGGAAGACCGCGGCCCACGCCAAGGGTGGCGCGACCAACCTCACGAGGACCGCTGGCAGGACCCGCCTCGCGAGGGAGGCTGGAGGGATCAGCCTCGTGAGGATCGCCCGCACGGGAACGCAGGCCTCCCTCCGTTGCCGCCGCAGCCAAGGAGAAATGACAACCGTCATCAGGACGAGGGGGCTGGGGGCTTCCAGGAACCACGTGCAATCGCCTGCATCCTGGGCGGAGTTCAAGCCCTAGCCTCTTAGCGCATCTTCAAGCAGTTTGCCCGCGAAGTGAATGCAGTCCTCCCCAAGCTCGAGGCCACGCGCCCTCTCAGGTGGTCAGCATGTGCCATCACGTTCAGCTCAGCGGATCAGCTCAAGTGCGCGGCCACAGCCAGAGTCCTCCCGATGCTTTGGTCCCCAATCATCAGCAACGTGCTAGTCACCAGGACCTCCATCGACGGCGGGGCAGGGCTCAACGTCCTGTCCGTGGAAACGTTCAACAACCTCCAAGTGCCCTACAGTCAGCTTCAGTCAACCAAGCATTTCTCCGGAGTCACCGATGGCTCCACGGTCCCGATTGGGCAGGTCCGCCTCCTTGTCACCTTCGGGGCACGCGACAACTACCGCACCGAGCTCATCGACTTCGACGTCGCCCACATTCGCCTGCCGTACAACGCCATCCTCGGGTACCCGGCGCTGGCCAAGTTCATGGCCGTAACCCACCACGGCTACAACGTCCTCAAGATGCCAGGAAGTGGCGGGGTCATCACGGTGCCCTGCGAGGAGAGGGACGCAGTGTGCTCCCTGGAGCAAGCCTTTCAGGCCACATCACTGGAAGACCCGGATCGCGGAAGCAGGAGGCTTCTCGAGGCCGCCCCCAAGAAGAAGAAGACATCGTCCGGCCCGGCCCCTCAGGAGGCAGGCCCCTCAAGGCCCGCGCCTGCTCAGGGGGAACCTCCTTCCATCGCATAGGGAAGCGCGCCCGGCGCCCACCTCAGGCAGGGCTCGGGGGCTCTCCCTTGGAGGGCCGCCGACCTCGCCAAGGTCACGAGGGAGGCGCTTGGGCACCACGTGGAGGCGTGTTTCGAAGCATGTTTCCCTCAATAAGGAGCAAGGCAAGGAGGGCCAAACCCTCAGGAGTTCGCCAGCAAGGCCATTCGGGGCCTCTGAGTCAAGAGTCATGAGAGGCAGCCGCCGCTTACATGTGGCCCCCATCCAGGCGAGGATGGTGGGCTGCGCGTCTGCATCGACATACCAGGGCTCAACCGAGCCGCGTCTCAAGAGCGCCTCTGGCCCTCGCAAGTGGGACGCTGCAAGGGTCCGCCCCACAGCTACGTTTGCATGCCTTATGGCTTGCCGAACGCGGCCGCCGCGTACCAGCGCCTCATGAGGGCCATCCTGGAGGCTCAAGAGGTCAGGCGTTCCGCAGCCCTGGTGGAGATGGAGATGGTCCTCGAGGAGCCGCCAGCGCCTCTGGAGCCTCCTGAGGCCCCTGGGCCTGGGGGCTCGTGAGGATCGGCTCCCGCAGCCCATCGAGTCTGCTAAACCAACACCCCTTCATCCCCAACATCATCAGGTGACATCTTTCAAGTTTCATTTCCAGCTGGGAGCGCCCTCAGGGCCGCATTATTCCCAGGCCGAGTGGGTCCGTCCCTGTGGCGTGTATTCCTTTTATTTCATGTTCTTAGCTTACCTTATTGGGGGCGCCCCTTGGGCTGCATCATCCCCAAGTCGCTCGGGTCTGACCCAGCGGCGTGTACCCTTCTTGCATTTATCTTAGGGCTATGCTTCCGACCCATCATGCTTGTTTTTTTGTGCCTGTCCGTGGCACCTTTTTCTTCCTGGATGTCGGAAGCTTGCGCGTTAAAGGGGGGGTGCCTGAGCATCGCGACTCAGGGCTCCTACCGGCTCTCCAGCCCTCACCCTCTGGTCTTGTCCACGGCATCGCGACCTGGCATACCAGCGACGGCTAAGACCAGCTCGAGGGCCGGGACCCGAGGACGTAGAGTTTTGTCATCTAACCCAGCTTGTGCGTTAAAGGGGGGGGTGCCTGAGCATCGCGACTCAGGGCTCCTACCGGCTCTCCAGCCCTCACCCTCTGGTCTTGTCCACGGCATCGCGACCTGGCATACCAGCGACGGATGAGACCAGCTCGTGGGCCGGGACCCGAGGACGTAGAGTTTCATCATCTAACCCAGCTTGCGCGTTAAAGGGGGGGTGCCTGAGCATCGCGACTCAGGGCTCCTACCGGCTCTCCGGCCCTCACCCTCTGGTCTTGTCCACGGCATCGCGACTTGGCATACCAGCGACGGCTGAGACCAGCTCGAGGGCCGGGACCCGAGGACATAGAGCACCGGCATCTAGCCAAATTTGCAGGAACATACTCCAAGATAAGACCCAGAGCCAGGCGCAACCCGCCTTGAGGTAGGGCCCCGTGAGTCTCGCGCTGGCCCACGGGTGCCCAGATACACCTCATCAAGCCCTACCGTGCCAGCCCACGTGTCGTATGGGCAGTATACGCCTCGGGGCTCCTCCCGAGGGGAGCCCTCCCACGCACCAGTGGAAGCACCATGCTCCGTGCTGGCTGACGACACTACCGAGGAGCGGCTATGCCCGTACACATACGGAAGCGCTATGCTCCGCGCTGGTGATAAACAACTGAGGGTGGCCCTCGGGCCGCATCAACCTCAGGGAGCCCGGAGCTCAGTGTCTAGCCTCATCGCAACACCTCCCTCGGGAGTGCCGCGCGAGGGGGCTGGGCATGGGGGCTGCGCCTGTGTCACGCCCAGACACACGCCACCCAGCCAGGCCCCACGGGCCTGGTTCGTCGCACGTCCCTCCCCAAGCGGAGCCAAGGTACGAAGGCCGTTTGAGCGTCAAGGGGGACTCCTAAGAATCGCGACTCAGGAGCCTAACTGGTCACGTAGCCCCTCACTCCTTAGTTTCGAAAGGCTAACGGCGGTTGAGGTATGCGTGTTGGGGAACGTAGTAATTTCAAAAATTTTCTTACGCACACGCAAGATCATGGTGATGTATAGCTACGAGATGGAAGAGTGTTGTCCACATACCCTTGTAGACCCGAAGCGGAAGCGATCACAACGTAGAGGAAGTAGTCGTACGTTCTCCTCGCGATCCGACCGATCCCGGCGCCGTTACTCCGACGCCCCGAGTTCTTGACACACGTACAGCTCGATGGCGTCCCTCGTACTCGATCCAGCCGAGTGTCGAGGGAGAGTTCCACGACCTGACGGCGTGGTGGCGATCTTGATGTTTCACGGCGCGAGGCTTCGCCTAAGCTTCATGACGGTATGACCGAGGTGGAATATGGTGGAAGGGGCACCGCACACGGCTAAGGAACGATCCGTAGATCAAACTTGTGTGTTCTAGGGTGCCCCCTGCCCCAGATATAAAGGAGGGAGGGGGAGGCCGGCCGGCCTAGAGAGGCGTCGGGAGGAGTCCTACTCCCACCGGAGTAGGACTCCCCCTTCCTAGTTGGAATAGGATTGGGGGAGGGGAAGAGGAGAGGCGCCGCCCTTTCCTTGTCCTATTCGGACTGGGGGAGGGCGCGGCCACCTCTGGCCGCCCCTCCTCTTCTCCCTCGAGGCCCATGAGGCCCATTTACCCCGGGGTTCCGTAACCTCCGGTACTCGGTAAATTCTGTTTTCCCGGAACCATTCCAACTCCAAACATAGGCTTCCAATATATCAATCTTTATGTCTCGACCATTTCGAGACTCCTCGTCATGTCCGTGATCACATCCGGACTCGAACTTCTTGGTACATCAAAATACATAAACTCATAATAACATCGAAACCTTAAGCGTGCGGACCCTACGGTTCGAGAACAATGTAGACATGACCTAGAACTATTCACGGTCAATAACCAATAGCGGACCTGGATGCCCATATTGGTTCCTACATATTCTACGAAGATCTTTGTCGGTCGGACCGCATAACAACATCGTTGTTCCTTTGTCATCGGTATGTTACTTGCCCGAGATTCGATCGTCGGTATCCAATACCTAGTTCAATCTCGTTACGCAAGTCTCTTTACTCGTTCCGTAATACATCATCTCACAACTAACTCATTAGTTGTTATGCTTGCAAGGCTTCATGATGTGCATTACCGAGAGGGCCCAGAGATACCTCTCCGACAATCGAGTGACAAAACCTAATCTCGAAATACGCCAACCCAACATCTACCTTTGGAGACACCTGTAGTACTCCTTTATAATCACCCAGATTCGTTGTGACGTTTGGTAGCACCAAAGTGTTCCTCCGTAAACGGAGTTGCATAATCTCATAGTTACGGGAACATGTATATGTCATGAATAAAAGCAGTAGCAACATACTAAGCGATCGTGTGCTAAGCTAATGGAATGGGTCATGTCAATCGATCATTCTACTAATGATGTGACCTTGTTAATCAAATAACAACTCTTTGTTCATGGTCGGAAACATAACCATCTTTGATTAACAAGCTAGTCTAGTAGAGGCATACTAGTGACATGTTGTTTTGTCTATGCATTCACACATGTATCATGTTTCCGGTTAATACAATTCTAGCATGAATGATAAACATTTATCATGAAATAAGGAAATAAATAATAACTTTATTATTGCCTCTAGGGCATATTTCCTTGATCTCCCACTTGCACTAGAGTCAATAATCTAGATTACATAGTAATGATTCTAACACCCATGGAGTCTTGGTGCTGATCATGTTTTGCTCGTGGAAGAGGCTTAGTTAACGGTCTCGCAACATTCAGATCCGTATGTATCTTGCAAATCTCTATGTCTCCCACCGGACTAAGTCCGGATGGAATTGAAGCGTCTCTTGATGTGCTTGGTCCTCTTGTGAAATCTGGATTCCTTCGCTAAGCCAATTGCTCGAAGATTGTCACAGAAGATTTTCATTGGACCCGATGCACTAGGTATGACACCTAGATCGGATATGAACTCCTTCATCCGCACTCCTTCATTAGCTGCTTCCGAAGCTGCTATGTATTCCGCTTCACATGTAGATCCCGCTTCGACGCTTTGTTTAGAACTGCACCAACCGACAGCTCCTCCGTTTAGTGTAAATCGTATCCGTCTGCGATTTAGAATCGTCCGGATCGGTGTCAAAGCTTGCATCAACGTAACCGTTCGATGAGCTCTTTGTCACCTCCATATCGAGAAACATATCCTTAGTCCTTTTCGGTATTTCAGGATGTTCTTGACCGCTGTCCGATGATCCACTCTGGATTACTTTGGTACCTCCTGCTAAGCTTATAGCAAGGCACACATCAGTCCTGTACACAGATTGCATACATGATAGAGCCTATGGCTGAAGCATAGGAACATCTTTCATTTTCTCTCTATCTTCTGCGGTGGTCGGGCATTGAGTCTTACTCAACTTCACACCTTGTAACACGTGCAAGAACCCTTTCTTTGCTTGATCCATATTGAACTTCTTCAAAATTTTGTCAAGGTATGTGCTTTGTGAAAGTCCAATTAAGCGTCTTGATCTATCTCTATAGATCTTAATGCCCAATATGTAAGCAGCTTCACCGAGGTCTTTCATTGAAAACTCTTATTCAAGTATCCCTTTATGCTATCCAGAATTCTATATCATTTCCGATCAGCAATATGTCATCTACATATAATATCGAAATGCTCTGAGCTCCCACTCACTTTCTTGTAAATACTGAGCTTCTCCAAAAGTCTCAGAAACCCAAATGCTTTGATCACACTATCAAAGCGTTTATTCCAACTCCGAGATGCTTGCACCAGTCCATAGATGGATCGCTGGAGCTTGCACACTTTGTTAGCTCCTTTGGATCGATAAAACCTTCGGTTGCATCATATACAACTCTTCTTCCGTAAATCCATTCAGAATGCAGTCTTTACATCCATTTGCCAAATTTCATAATCATAAAATGCGGCAATTGCTAACATGATTCGGACGGACTTAAGCATCGCTACTGGTGAGAAGGTCTCATCGTAGTCAATCCCTTGAACTTGTCGAAAACCTTTTGCGACAAGTCGAGCTTTATAGACAGTAACATTACCGTCAGCGTCAGTCTTCTTCTTGAAGATCCACTTGTTTTCTATTGCTTGCCTACCCTCGGGCAAGTCAACCAAAGTCCATACTTTGTTTTCATACATGGATCCCATCTCAGATTTCATGGCCTCAAGCCATTTTGCGGAATCTGGGCTCACCATCGCTTCTTCATAGTTCGTAGGTTCATCATGATCTAGTAGCATGACTTCCGAAATGGATTGCCGTACCACTCAGTGCGGATCTTACTCTGTTGATCTACGAGGTTCAGTAGTAACTTGATCTGAAGTTTCATGATCAACATCATCAACTTCCTCACTACTTGGTGTAGGTGTCTCGAAACCGGTTTCTGCGATTTAACTTCTTTCAAGTAAGGGAGAAGGTACTATTACCTCATCAAGTTCCACTTTCCTCCCACTCACTTCTTTCGAGAGAAACTCCTTCTCTAGAAAGGATCCATTCTTAGCAACGAATGTCTTGCCTTCGGATCTGTGATAGAAGGTGTACCCAACTGTCTCCTTTGGGTATCCTATGAAGACACATTTCTCGATTTGGGTTCGAGCTTATCTGGTTGAAGCTTTTTCACATAAGCATCGCATCCCCAAACTTTAAGAAACGACAACTTTGGTTTCTTGCCAAACCACAGTTCATAAGGTGTCGTCTCAACGGATTTTGACGGTGTTCTATTCAGTGTGAATGCGGCCGTCTCTAGAGCATAACCCCAAAACGATAGCGGTAAATCTGTAAGAGACATCATAGATCGCACCATATCTAGTAAAGTGCGATTACGACGTTCGGACACACCATTACGTTGTGGTGTTCGGGTGGCGTGAGTTCTTGAAACTATTCCGCATTGTTTCAAATGTAGACCAAACTCGTAACTCAAATATTCACCTCCACGATCAGATCGTAGAAATTTAATTTTCTTGTTACGATGATTTTCAACTTCACTCTGAAATTCTTTGAACTTTTCAAACGTTTCAGACTTATGTTTCATTAAGTAGATATACCCATATCTGCTTAAGTCATCTGTGAAGGTGAGAAAATAACGATATCCGCCACGAGCCTCAACATTCATCGGACCACATACATCTCATATGTATGATTTCCAACAAATCTGTTGCTCTCTCCATAGTACCGAGAACGGTGTTCTAGTCATCTTGCCCATGAGGCACGGTTCGCAAGTGCCAAGTGATTCATAATCAAGTGACTCCAAAAGTCCATCAAGATGGAGTTTCTTCATGCGCTTTACACCGATATGACCTAAACGGCGAGCCACAAATAAGTTGCACTATCATTATCAACTCTGCATCTTTTGGCTTCAACATTATGAATATGTGTATCACTACTATCGAGATTCATCAAAATAGACCACTCCTCAAGGGTGCATGACCATAAAAGATATTACTCATATAAATAGAACAACCATTATTCTCGATTTAAATGAATAACCGTCTCGCATCAAACAAGATCCAGATATAATGTTCATGCTCAACGCAGCACCAAATAACAATTATTTAGGTCTAAAACTAATCCGAAGGTAGATGTAGAGGTAGCGTGCCGACCGCGATCACATCGACTTTGGAACCATTTCCCACGCGCATCGTCACCTCGTCCTTTGCCGTTGTTCGCAATCCGTAGTCCTGCTTTGAGTTGCAAATATTAGCAATGTAACCAGTATCAAATACCAGTGCTCTGCGAGCTCTAGTAAGGTACACATCAATAACATGTATATCACATATACCTTTGTTCACCTTGCCATCCTTCTTATCCGCCAAATACTTGGGGCAGTTCCGCTTCCAAACGACTACCGCTTGCGGAGAAGCACTCAGCCAGGCTTAGGTCTAGACTTGGGTTTCTTCTCCCGAGCAGAGAACTTGCTTGCTGTTCTTCTTGAAGTTTCCTTCTTCTTCCCTTTGCCTTTTTCTTGAAACTAGTGGTCTTATTGACCATCAACACTTGATGCTCCTTCTTGATTTCTACCTCCGCAGCCTTTAGCATTGCGAAGAGCTCGAGCATAGTCTTTACTAACCCTTGCATATTATAGTTCATCACAAAGCCTTTGTAGCTTGGTGGCGGTGATTGAAGAATTCATCAATGACACAATCATCCGGAAGATTAACTCCCAATTGTGTCAAGTGATTGTAGTACCCGGACATTACGAGTATATGCTCACTAATGTAACTATTCTCCTCCATCTTGCAGCTATAGAACTTATTGGAGACTTCATATCTCTCAATCCGGGCATTCTGTTGGAATATCAACTTCAACTCTGGAACATCTCATATGCTCCATGACGCTCAAAACGTCGTTGAAGTCCCGGTTCTAAGCCGTAAAGCATGGCACACTGAACTATAGAGTAGTCATCAGCTTTGCTCGCCAGACGTTCTTAACGTCGTCGGTTGCATCGGCGAGCAGCACGCACCCAGCGGTGCATCCAGACGTAACTCTTACGTGCAGCAATGAGGATAATCCTCGAGTTCGGACCCGATCCGTGTAATTGCTACCATCATCTTTCAACTTTGCTTTCTCAAGGAACGCATTAAAATTCAACGGAACAACAAAGACGAGCCATCTATCTACAATCAAACATAAACAAGCAAGATACTATCGGTACTAAGTTCATGATAAATTTAAGTTCAATTAATCATATTACTTAAGAACTCCCACTTAGAAAGACATCTCTCTAGTCATCTAAGTGATCACGTGATCCAAATCAACTAAACCATAACCGATCATCACGTGAAATGGAGTAGTTTTCAATGGTGAACATCTTATGTTGATCATATCTACTATATGATTCACGCCGACCTTTCGGTCTCCGTGTTCCGAGGCCATATCTGCATATGCTAGGCTCGTCAAGTTTAACCCGAGTATTCTGCGTGTGCAAAACTGGCTTGCACCCGTTGTAGATGGACGAGAGCTTATCACACCGATCATCACGTGGTGTCCAGGCACGACGAACTTTGGCAACGGTGCATACTTGGGAGAACACTTCTTGATAATTTAGTGAGAGATCATCTTATAAAGCTACCGTCAATCAAAGCAAGATAAGATGCATAAAGGATAAACATCACATGCAAATCAATATAAGTGATATGATATGGTCATCATCATCTTGTGCTTCGTGATCTTCATCTCCGCAGCACCACCATGATCACCATCGCCACCGACGCGACACCTTGATCTCCATCGTAGCATCGTTGTCGCCTCGCCAATCTTATGCTTCTCGACTATCGCTACCGCTTAGTGATAAAGTAAAGCATTACAGTATGCGATGCATTGCATACAATAAAGCGACAACCATATGGCTCCAGCCGATTGCCGATAACTTCGTTACAAAACATGATCATCTCATACAATAAAATATAGCATCACGTCTTGACCATATCACATCACAACATGCCCTGCAAAAACAAGTTAGACGTCCTCTACTTTGTTGTTGCAAATTTTACGTGGCTGCTACGGGCTTAAGCAAGAACCGTCTCACCTCGCATCAAAACCACAACGATACTTCGTCAAATAGACTCCGTTTAACCTTCTCAAGGACCGGGCGTAGCCACACTCAGTTCAACTAAAGTGAGAGAGACAGCACCCACCAATCACCTTTAAGCAACGAGTGCTCGTGGCGGTGAAACCAGTCTCGCGTAAGCGTCGCGTAATGTCGGTCTGGGCCGCTTCATCTCACAATACCGCTGAACCAAAGTATGACATGCTGGTAGGTAGTATGACTTGTATCGCCCACAACTCACTTGTGTTCTACTCGTGCAAAACATCAAACCATAAAACCTAGGCTCGGATGCCATTTGTTGGGGAACGAGTAATTTCAAAAATTTCCTACGCACACGCAAGATCATGGTGATGTATAGCAACGAGATGGAAGAGTGTTGTCCACATACCCTTGTAGACCCGGCGGAAGCGATCACAACGTAGAGGAAGTAGTCGACGTTCTCCTCGCGATCCGACCGATCCCGGCGCCGTTACTCGACGCCCCGAGTTCTTGACACACGTACAGCTCGATGACGCCCCTCGTACTCGATCCAGCCGAGTGTCGAGGGAGAGTTCCACAAGACGACGGCGTGGTGACGATCTTGATGTTTCACTGCAGGGCTTCGCCTAAGCTTCATGACGGTATGACCGAGGTGGAATATGGTGGAAGGGGCACCGCACACGGCTAAGGAACGATCCGTAGATCAAACTTGTGTGTTCTAGGGTGCCCCCTGCCCCGTATATAAAGGAGGGAGGGGAGGCCGGCCGGCCTAGAGAGGCGTCCGGAGGAGTCCTACTCCCACCGGAGTAGGACTCCCCCTTCCTAGTTGGAATAGGATTGGGGGAGGGAAGAGGAGAGGCGCGCCCCTTTCCTTGTCCTATTCGGACTGGGGGAGAGGCGCGCGCCACCTCCTGGCCGGCCCTCCTCTTCTCCCTCGAGGCCCACGAGGCCCATTTACCCCCGGGGTTCCGTAACCTCCGGTGCACTCGGTAAATTCCTGTTTTCGCCGAACCATTCGAACTCCAAACATAGGCTTCCAATATATCAATCTTTATGTCTCGACCATTTCGAGACTCCTCGTCATGTCCGTGATCACATCCGGGACTCAACTTCTTCGTACATCAAAATACATAAACTCATAATAACCATCATCGAAACCTTAAGCGTGCGGACCCTACGGTTCGAGAACAATGTAGACATGACCTAGAACTATTCACGGTCAATAACCAATAGCGGGACCTGGATGCCCATATTGGTTCCTACATATTCTACGAAGATCTTTGTCGGTCGGACCGCATAACAACATACGTTGTTCCTTTGTCATCGGTATGTTACTTGCCCGAGATTCGATCGTCGGTATCCAATACCTAGTTCAATCTCGCACGCAAGTCTCTTTACTCGTTCCGTAATACATCATCTCACAACTAACTCATTAGTTGTTATGCTTGCAAGGCTTCATGATGTGCATTACCGAGAGGGCCCGAGATACCTCTCCGACAATCGAGTGACAAAACCTAATCTCAAATACGCCAACCCAACATCTACCTTTGGAGACACCTGTAGTACTCCTTTATAATCACCCGATTCGTTGTGACGTTTGGTAGCACCAAAGTGTTCCTCCGTAAACGGAGTTGCATAATCTCATAGTTACAGGAACATGTATATGTCATGAATAAAAGCAGTAGCAACATACTAAACGATCGTGTGCTTAGCTAATGGAATGGGTCATGTCAATCAGATCATTCTACTAATGATGTGACCTCGTTAATCAAATAACAACTCTTTGTTCATGGTCAGGAAACATAACCATCTTTGATTAACAAGCTAGTCTAGTAGAGGCATACTAGTGACATGTTGTTTTGTCTATGCATTCACACATGTATCATGTTTCCGGTTAATACAATTCTAGCATGAATGATAAACATTTATCATGAAATAAGGAAATAAATAATAACTTTATTATTGCCTCTAGGGCATATTTCCTTCAATGCGCGGGGCCGGGCTCTGCAGACGTAGAACGGCAGATCCACCCGCATCTCACCTCCCTAAGGAGTCACCCCCCTCATCTCATCTCTCTACTTGCTATTCGAGTGCCAAGGGGGACTCCTGAGCATCGCGACTCAGGAGCCTAACTTGTCACATAGCCCCTCACCCCTTGGTCGCGTCCTTGTTTCCGGTCGGGGCTAACGGCGGCTGAGGTATGCGCGGGGCCGGGCTCTGCCGGCGTAGAACATAAGCAAGTAGGAAGGAATAGCGCAAATTTCATGGAATTCAAAAGCAAATATTACAGTCCATACTGTTATCACAGCAAGTTTTAACGCCTCCCCGAGGCATGTTGCATGTGCAGGAATTAAAAGCAGGACGGGAGCCACGACGAAGTCACTTGCCGGCGGTGGAGCTGCGCGGAGCAGGTTTGCCTTGTGGAGCAGCAGGGCTAGCAGCGCTCCGCTTCGGCTTGGTGCTGAAGGCCCGGAACTTCCCCAGCAGAGCCTCCGCACGACCCTTCATGGCCTCAGTAGCAGCAGCGGCACGCTCGCCGCTCGCTGGCTCCAGCAGGCTGTCGAGGTCGATGTTGGGGTCGCGAAGATAGATGTGGGTGAAGACCCGCGTCAGCGCTGCAGAAGACAAGACGCGTGCCTCGGCCTCAGCCGTAGGGCCGAGGCCAAGGGTGACATCTTCAAGGGCGCGAACCAGGAACGGAAGCAGCTTGGCGGGGCCATCCTCCTAGCCGGCCAGCGGGCTCTCCAGGCCGCTCTCATAAAGCATCTTCAATGAAGTGCGAGCCTTCTCCTCCATCTCTGCAAAGGCCACGCGATCCTCGGCAAGAACGCAGGCCTTGCCATCCAGCTCAACCTTCCTCGCCTCCAGCTCTTGCTCCAGCGCGCCTAGGCGGTCACGGCGCTTCTTGAGCTTGGCGTCCCGGTCCTTGACGGCCGCCTCGCGAGCCTTCATGCTTTCCTCCTGCTCTTGGCGAAGGCGGGCCTCCTCGGCGAACTGGTTCTGCAGGCCCTTCAGCTCGCTCTCTAGCGCCTCGCAGCGACCTCGGACATTAGCCACCTCCCCCAAGGCGGCGTCGCGGGCAGCCTTCGCCCCAAGGACGGCCTGTTTCTCCTCGTCGCAAGCCGTTGAGGCCTGGACCAGCGCCGCCCGAATCGAAGCGTTGGAGCGAATCCAGCCAGAGGCTAGCTCCAAGCGCCCGGCCACTAGACGAGAGTCGGCGCCCAGAAGATCCTGCCGCAGACGGTCCAGTTCGGCAACAGCGCGATCCAGAACAGTAGTCGGGGAAGCAGCAGTCGGTGGAGTAGGAGGAGAAGACGGCAGTGTGATCACGGTATCTTGAGGTGGAGCCTGCTGCGCCACGACGGCTGTGGTGGCGGCATCAGGCAAGGGCACCACGGGAGTCGCCTGGGCCATGGGGGCTGAGCTCGCCCCAGCCGGCTCAGCTAGGCCTCGCGAGGACGACTGGGCAGGAGAGGCCCGTGCGTCACGGTCACCTTCTTTCACGGGTAGAGGCGCTGCCACGGATGGAACCTCAGGAGCTCCCTTCGACTTCTTGGCCACGGGCGCTAGCCTAGCCGGGAGATACGAGCGTCAAGCCTCAGCAATAGAACAATAAACAAGACAGGAGTCGAGCACTTATAGGTCGTCGCTTGCGGGCTCGAGCAGCCTCTGGCCGTACTTGAAGCCCGAGAGCCGGCTGCAAGGATCAGCCTCAAGGAGCTCGGGAGCAGGAGGTGCGCCTGTGGATCGCCTCGGGGCAGGAGCAGACCCACGGGGGATCAGCCCAGTCCGGTCCTTCTTCGGGATTGGGGGCAGGCTCCCGCCGCCCTGCTCATCATCATCCTCGTCGTCGTCACTCAGAGAAAGGCGGAGAGCGCGTGACCTGCGCCGGAGGGGGGGAGCCCTTGACTCTGCCTTGGAGTCAGCCCCCCTTCCCGCTCCCCTCCTTCCTTCTCTTCGCTGGAGTAACCGGAGGACACGTCCACCAGGCCCTCGGGAGCCTCCGCGGGCATGGGTCCGTCCCCGTTGAAGGCAGGCATGGACCCTACCACCTGCTCCCAGTCCTCGCGGAGGAACAGGGGCGTAGGAGCGCCCTCCAACCTCGCCACGTCGCCCCCAACCAAAGACTGGAGGACCGCAGCCAGATCCTCATCGGCCAAGACCGCGGGGCTCGGGTGGGGCCTCCACATCGAAGTGGCATCTTGTGACGGCGAAGCCACCGGTGCTCCAGGAATTCCCTCAGCAGCGATGCACCAGTCAGCTTCGCCGCCGCCATGCTAGCAGGCCTTAGATCCGCATCTATCTTCTCCAACACCGGCTTCGCGCGGGGGTCCACAAGCTCTACTTGGGACCAGTCATCGGAGCTCGCGGGGTGCCCCGTGGGTAGGGTCAGCCGAGGGTGGGTGGGCCCAGCATCCACTAAGACCCACTTGCTCCTGAAGCCCTTGATCCTTTTCCCAGGATTCGAAATGGTGATGGAGCTGCCGTACGCAACGAAACTTGCACACGCAGAGACGGAACCACGAGAGGTCCGGAGGGAGAAGTAGTGGCGCAGCAAGGCCACTGAGGGCTTCACCCCTACGTGAGCCTTGCACTAGTAGGCGAAGATTGCTAGAAGAAGGACAGAGTTGGGGTGGGATGCAGGGCTTGAAGATTATAATGGCGGAGGATAGAGAAGAAGAACTCAGAAAAGGGAGACACCAAACCGGAAACGATGGCGCTCACGAAGAGTGGGTAGAAGGTGCTTCCTTGGCCCACAGGGAGAGCAGAGCTGGCCTTGAACACCTTCGCCCCGTCGATGCCCTATGCCGCCGCCATCTGGCTCACACAGGCAAGGCTCGCCTCCAACACGTTCGGCGAGTCCAAGTCAGACGAATACCAAGCTCCGACCGGGGCCTGGCGAGGCGCCATGTCTGGCTAGGGCACGCGGACGGAGTAGATCTGAAGATTTCGAAGGGGGGAGGAGAGGCGCAAGAAAGGGGATCTGAGCAGCAACTGGAGAAAGCAAAGAAGGCAAAGGACATAAGCCGCTCCTTTATCAACTCGCGCGGTTGCAGAGGCACCCACGTCCAATCAACCGCCATGCGGCGCCCAAGGCCGCAGGCTGTTAGGGCCCGTGATGCTTCGCACTTGCCCTTTCGCCTCTCCGCTCGGCCAAGTCCGGGCGTGCCGTGGGCCCGGGGGCTACTGTCGGCGTTCTGGGAACGGGGGTCCCCAGACTTGCCTGCCTGCGGCCTGCGGCATGGCTCAAAAGGGGGCCCAGCGCAGCCCATCTTCATCAACGCAAGCTCAAGACCCTCGCGAGGGGCCAGGCCTCGCGGGGCAGACGACAAGGGGCTTCCTCAGGCACGGCCTCACCAGGCTGGCTCACGAGGAGGCGGAGAGTTCAAGGCGGGGTACCTCGCGAGGTGCCCATGATGCAAGCCATGACGACCAAGGGCGCCAGTCGGGCGCCAGCCCGCGGAGTGTCCTCCTTTCCTCTTTGGTGCAAAGGGAGCAAGCGCAGCCGAGAGCATCAAGCAAAGGCATCCATTTCGGTGCAACAAGACCAAGATCAGCACAACGGCAGGGAGGAAGTCATTGTGGAGCCCAAGCAGGCGTCACTACCAGAGCCTTTGACAGGCGAGGACCAACTTTAGTCAGGATAAGTGTACCCGCTGTTCCCCTTCAAAATGGCCAATTGTTGGCGCCCTTCCCGCTCAATATTTGGGAAGTGGCCCAGGGCCTTTGCCTATAAATAGGACTAGCCACCCCCGGGGTAGAGGGATCTGGATCCTCACCAAGAAACCGGTAGATAGAGCGATCGAACTCCTCCTAGCAGTTCATCGCACCAGCCAAGAACAGGCCCTCGCGAGGCTGTTCTTCCTTGTATTGTTCATCATCAGCCCAAGAGGCAATCCACCACACCACACACTGGAGTAGGGTATTACACCACAATGGTGGCCTGAACCAGTATAAACCATGTGTCTCTTGTGTTGTTCTGTTTGTATTTTAGATCCTAGCGATTGGGCGAGGAACAGGTAGGCAGAGGGCAAAACCTCCGCGCGCACCCCAGTGTTCGAACCTCAAGGGTCTGCCGGAACCCGAAATCCGACAGCCCCAAACATCAAACGGTTCAATAACAAGAGAGTAATTCATAGGCATTTCTTGACGTCTACTAATATTACCAATTCTTTGACATTCGTCACAAGATAAGACAAACTTACGAGCATCTTTGAAGAGAGTAGGCCAATAAAAACCAGATTGTAGTACCTTGTGTGCAGTTCTATTTCCAGTGTTGTGTCCTCCATAAGATTCAGAGTGACACTTGCGTAGGATCTGTTCCTGTTCATGCTTAGGCACACAACATCTAATAACACCATCTACTCCTTCTTTATAAAGGTGTGGGTCATCCCAAAAGTAATGCCTTAAATCATAAAAGAACTTTTTCTTTTGCTGGTATGTGAAACTAGGAGGTATAAATTTAGCAACAATGTAATTAGCATAAACAGCATACCAAGGAGCAATACGAGAAGCATTAACGAACGCTAATTGTTCATCAAGAAAGTTATCATCAATAGGCAGTGGGTCATCAATAACATTCTCTAACCTAGACAAGTTGTCTGCAACGGGGTTCTCAGCTCCCTTTCTATCGATAATATGCAAATCAAATTCTTGGAGTAGTAGAACCCATCTAATGAGTCTAGGCTTAGCATCTTTCTTTTCCATAAGATATTTAATACCAGCATGATCAGTGTGAATAGTAACTTTGGAATCAACAATATAAGGTCTAAACTTATCACATGCAAACACAACTGCTAAGAACTCTTTTTCATTAGTAGCATAATTTCTCTGGGCCGTATCAAGAGTCTTACTAGCATACTAGATAACATTCAATTTCTTATCAACTCTTTGCCCTATAACAACACCTACAGCATAATCACTAGCATCACACATGATTTCAAAAGGTAAATTCCAATCAGGTGGCTGAACAATGGGTGCAGTGATCAAAGCTTTCTTAAGTATTTCAAATGCTTCTACACAATCATCATCAAAGACAAAAGGAATATCTTTTTGCAATAAATTAGTCAGAGGCCTAGAGATTTTAGAAAAGTCCTTAATGAATCTCCTATAAAAACCAACATGACCAAGGAAACTTCTTATACCTTTTATGTCCTTGGGACATGGCATCTTTTCGATAGCATCAACTTTGGCTTTATCAACTTCAATACCTCTCTCGCAGATCTTGTGCCCCAACACAATGCCTTCATTCACCATAAAGTGACACTTTTCCCAATTCAAGACGAGACTAGTGTCTTTGCATCTCTGCATAACTCGGTCAAGATTGCTCAAGAAATCATCAAAAGAGGATCCATAAACGGAGAAATCATCCATGAATACCTCACAAATCTTTTCACAAAAATCAGAGAATATAGCCATCGTGCATATTTGAAAGGTAGTAGCTGCATTACATAAACCAAAAGGCATACATCTATAAGCAAAAGTACCAAAAGGGCAAGTAAAAGTCGTTTTTGATTGATCCCCCGCTGACACAGGTATTTGAGAGAAACCAGAATAACCATCTAGAAAGCAGAACTGTGTGTGTTTGGATAGCCTTTCTAGCATTTGATAATTAAAAGGTAAAGGGTAATGATCTTTCTTAGTAGCCTTATTTAATTTACGGAAATCAATTACCATCCTATAACCTATAATAATTCTTTGCAGGATCAATTCATCTTTATCATTAGGAACAATGGTAATACCTCCCTTTTTAGGAACATAGTGGATAGGGCTTACCCAATCACTATCAGCAACGGGATAAATTATACCTGCCTCAAGGAGCTTTAGTATCTCCTTTCTTACCACTTCTTTCATCTTAGGATTCAGTCGTCGTTGAGGATCTCTAACTGGTTTAGCATCAGCCTCCAATTAATTTTGTGTTGGCATAATGTGGGACTAATGCCCTTAAGATCATCCAGAGTATATCCAATAGCAGCGCGGTGCTTCTTCAGAGTTTTCAATAATCTTTCTTCTTCTTGCTCTGAAAGGTTAGCACTAATAATAATAGGATATATTTTCTTTTCATCAAGATGAGCATACTTAAGATTATCAGGTAATGGTTTGATTTCAAACACGGGATCACCCTTGGGTGGAGGGGGATCCCCAAGAATTTCAACGGGAAGGTTGTGTTTAAGCATGGGTTCCTGTTTAAGAAACGCTTCATCTATTTCCCTTCTTTCCTTCATAAACATATCGTTTTCATGGTCTAGCAAACGTTGTTCTAATGGATCAGTAGGAGGCACAATAATGGAAGCAAGACCAATAATCTCATCCTTACTAGGTGATTCTCTATCACAAGGTTGTCTACGAAACTTAGCAAAATTAAACTCATGAGACATGCCCTCTAAGCCAATTGTAATAGTATCCTTTTCACAATCAATCCTAGCACTAGCTGTATTCAAGAAGGGTCTACCAAAAATAATGGGACAAAAATCATCTTGTGGGGAACCAAGAACAAGAAAACCAGCAGGATATTTAACCTTCCCACACAAGACTTCAGCATCTCTAACTATCCCAATTGGTTTAATGGTATCCCTATTAGCAAGCTTAATAGTAACATCAATGTCTTCTAATTCAACGGGTGTAATGTCATGCATAATTTCTTTATATAAGTCATAAAGTATTGCACTAGCACTAGCACCCATATCATAAGCCATGATAACAATGATCTCCTAGTTTATCAGAAATAACAGGCATGCCTATGACAGGTCTATGTATCTTAGTATCTGGTCTAGCAATATTAGCAGTCTCACCATAGAAATAAATAACATGCCCATCTAAATCATCATCCAAGAGATCTTTAACCATAGCAATATTAGGTTCAACTTTGATTTGCTTAGGAGGTGTATAAGTCCTAGTATTAGTCTTACGAACAACAACCGAAGTTTTAGCATGATCCTTTATCCTAACAGGAAAAGGAGGTTTCTCAACATAAGTAGTAGGAACAATAGGATCACTATAAGAGACAGTCTTTTCTTCAACTGTAATTGGTTCAACTATTTTTACTTCAACGGGAGGATTATATTTAAACCACTTTTCTTTAGGGAGATCAACGTGAGTAGAAAAAGATTCACAGAAAGAAGCTACTATCTCAGAGTCAAGCCCATTGCTAAATCCACAAAAACATCGGTATCCATAAAAGATTTAACACAATAGAACTTAGGTGTCATACCTGACTCCTTACCATCGTCGGAACCCCAATCTTCAGAGTTGCGTTTAATTCTTTCCAATAAGTCCCATTTGAAATCAATAGTCTTCAAAGATATAAGAACCAAAGACAGAAGTATCGAGCGAGGTTGCTATCATTGATGTAAAGCCGAGCATAAAATTTTTGAATAATCATTTCCGGAGAGCTCATGATTGGGGCATGAATATAACATTGACTTAAGCCTCCCCAAGCTTGAGCGATGCTTTCTCCTTCATGAGGCCGAAATTATATATGTAATTACGATCACGATGAACAAGATGCATAGGATAGAACTTCTGGTGAAATTCCAACTTCAATCGTTTAAAATTCCAAGATCTCGTATCATCACATAACCTATACCATGTCAATGCATCTCCCTTCAAAGATAAAGGGAAGACCTTCCTTTTGACAACATCATCGGGAATACCTGCAAGCTTAAATAATCCACAAACTTCATCCAGAAAGATAAGGTGTAAATCGGGATGCAATGTTCCATCTCCTTTAAATGGATTAGCTAGCAGTTTCTCTATCATACCCGAAGGAATCTCAAAGTAAATATTTTCAAAAAGTTCAGTAGGTTGAGGAGCAACTCTTTGCTATTCTGGTCGGGGTGAAGATACCCCAAACAAGCCCCTCAAAGGATTAGTTTCCATAGTGACAAGTAACGGAAAATTTCAGCACACCATATAAATGTTTCCTTACCAAGTTCCACTCACCAAAAGCACTACACTCCCCGGAAACGGCGCCAGAAAAGAGTCTTGATGACCCACAAGTTTAGGGGATCTATCGTAGTCCTTTCGATAAGTAAGAGTGTCGAACCCAACGAGGAGCAGAAGGAAATGATAAGCAGTTTTCAGTAAGGTTTTCTCTGCAAGCACTGAAATTGTAGGTAATAGATAGTTTTGTGATACGATAAATTGTAATGAGTAACAAGTAATAAAGTGCAGCAAGGTGGCCCAATCCTTTTTTAGCAAAGGATAAGCCTGGACAATTTCTTATAATGAGAAAAGAGCTCCCGAGGACACATGAGAATTATCATCAAGCTAGTTTTCATCATGCTCATATGATTCGCGTTCGGTACTTTGATAATTTGATATGTGGGTGGACCGGTGCTTGGGTACTGCCCTTACTTGGACAAGCATCCCACTTATGATTAACCCCTATTGCAAGCATCCGCAACTACAAAAGTAGTATTAAGGTAAACCTAACCACAGCATTAAACATATGGATCCAAATGAGCCCCTAACGAAGCAACACATAAACTAGGGTTTAAGCTTCTGTCACTCTAGCAACCCATCATCTACTTATTAATTCCCAACGCCTTCCTCTAGGCCCAAATAATGGTGAAGTGTCATGTAGTCGACGTTCACATGACACCACTAGAGGAAAGACAACATACATCTCATCAAAATATCGAACGAATACCAAATTCACATGACTACTAATAGCAAGACTTCTCCCATGTCCTCAGGAACAAACGTAACTACTCACAAAGCATATTCATGTTCATAATCAGAGGAGTAATAATATGCATTAAGGATCTGAACATATGATCTTCCACCAAGTAAACTAACTAGCATCAACTACAAGGGGTAATCAACACTACTAGCAACCCATAGGTACCAATTTGTGGTTTGGATACAAGAGATGAACTAGGGTCTTGAGAGGAGATGGTGCTGGTGAAGATGTTGATGGAGATTGAACCCTCCCGATGAGAGGATCGTTGGTGATGATGTTGGTGATGATTTCCCCCTCCCGGAGGGAAGTGTCCCCAGAGAACAGCTCACGGAGCCCTAGATTAGTTCCGCCTCGTGGCGTGAGTTTCGTCCGTAAGCTTTCCCACCATTTTTCCAGGTAAAAGCCTTCATATAGCAGAAGATGGACACCGGGGGGCCACCAGGGGGCCCCGGAGACAGGGGCACGCCCAGTAGGGGTGGGCGCGCCCCCACCCTCCTGGCCAGGGTGTGGCCCCCCTGATGTATTTCTTCCGCTCAATAATTCTTATTAATTCCAAAAACAGGTTTCGTGGAGTTTCAAGATTTTTGGAGCAGTGCAGAATAGGTTTCCTATGTTTGCTCCCTTTCCATCCAGAATTCCAGCTGCCGGCATTCCCCCTCTTCATGGTAAACCTTGTAAAATAAGAGAGAATAGCCATAAGTATTGAGATATAATGTGTAATACAGCCCATAATGCAATAAATATTGATATAAAAGCATGATCCAAAATGGATGTATCAAGCATCATGGAACTGGTGTTGAATGAGGGTTGGTGATGTCAAAGACCGAAGATTCCCCTCTCCGGAGCCCTGAACGGACTCCAGATCTGGCGTCCCGATGAAAACCAGAAGGTGGTGGCGGCTCCGTATCGTGAAACACGATGAAACTTCCTTCTCTATTTTTCTCTACGAAAATAGGTATTTATGGAGTTAGAATTAGGGTCAGGTGGGCCACCAGGTGGGGCACAACCCACCAGGGCACGCCTCGAGGGGGTGGCGCGCCCTGGTGTATTTTGCTCACCCAGGGCACCCCTCCGGTAGTTCTTGGTGCCAATATTTTTTCTGAAATAAATCTCCAAAAAGTTTTGTTCCGATCCGAGAACTTTAATTTCTGCACAAAAACAACACCATGGTAGTTCTGCTGAAAACAACGTCAGTCCGGGTTAGTTTCATTCAAATCATGGAAAATAGAGTCCAAAACAAGAGCAAAAGCGTTAGGAAAAGTTATACAATAAAGGCGTATCAACTCCCCAAGCTTAAACCTTTGCTTGTCTTCAAGCAGTTCAGTTGACAAACTGGAAGTGACGAAGAAAAACTTTTACAGACTCTTTTGTGCTTGTTTACATAAATAAGTTTAAGTAGCACCCATGTTTTCAGCAAAGATCATGACTAACAATGTCAACAATAACTCTTAGAAATCACATAACGCATATCAATAGCATAATCAACTAGAGAGCAATAATAAGATATATCAAATGCCAACACTTTGTCAAAACAATCATGATATAATATGACAACAGTGGTATCTCGCTAGCCCTTTTTGAGACTGCAAAACATAAATGCAGAGCACCTCCAAAGTTCAAGCAACGACTAAACATTGTAATTCTTGGTAGAAAAGATCCAGTCATGATGCATTCAACATTAACAAAACAGAATGCACGAGGATGACAATAGTGCTGTCAGGTCTGGCGCTTGTTTGAGAAGGTAATGACTCAACATAAAATTAAATAGATAGTCCCTTCACAGAGGGAAGCAGGGATTTGCAGAGGTTCCAAAGCTCAAATCTTAAAATAGAGATAAATGTAATTTTGGGAGGTACACCCTTCCTGTCAACGTTACGACCAAGAGTTATCAATATCTTCCATGCTAAACACAATAGCGGCGGTTTCCAAGTGATAGTAACGGTTTACTCCCCCTCCACCAACTAAGACACTCCATGACTAGCCGAATCCACGGGTACCGTCCATACCAACAACATTCTTAGGGGAGTTTTGTTTAATTATTTGCAAATTTTTCTTTCGGTACTAGGCATCACTATTACCGCCCCTCTAGTGGAAGGACGAGTGAATAAACACTCATCATGAGAATAGCCCTCTTAGCATGGAAGATACTGACCGCCCCCTGTCGCTCCATGAGCGGTCTAGGCACACAAAACAAATGTTCATTTGAAATTTTAGAGATGGCACATGCAAATTTACTTGGAACGGCAGGGTAATACCACATATAAGTAGATATGGTGGAATCATCTGGAATAACTTTGGTTTAAGGGTTTTGATGCACAAGCAATATTTCCGCTTGGTACAGGTAAAGACTACCAGATAGGTTGAGAAGCGGCTAGCTAGAGAGCGAAAACGGTCATGAACATGTGTTATGCATAATTAACATTGAACACTAGCATGATTAGGATATGAACACCATGAACATAAATATCATAGGGTTGTGTTGGTTTTGATTCAGCTACATGCATGAACATGTGCCAAGTCAAGCCACTTGAAACTTCGGAGAAGGATTACCATATCATCATACTACATCCCAATCGTTGTAATGCATGTTGGCATCCAAGATAAATCATTATCCACTCCTAGCTACTTAAGCATGGCATGAGAAACTATAATCTCTAATTGCCATTGCAAACATGTTTGATCATAATAGGTTGAATCATTTGGTACTAGGTTAAACATATTTACAAAAACAAAAACAAGTTGAGTTCATACCCGCTTCTCTATGCCACAGTCACTTCATCAAATATCGTCATTATTGCCTTTCACTTGCACGACCAAATGATATGAAAATAATAATAGTGCAAGAGTGTCGTGGACTAAGCTAAAATCTGCAAACATTTTATACAAAAGGAGAATACAAGGTAATATGGGATGTTTGTCAATTCAACAACAATGCATATGAGAGCCACTCAACATTTTCATCGTGGTCTTCTCCTTAGTACGACTCAATAAAAAGAAAAGAAATTTAGAGAAACACACTGAAATATTTTTAGAGTTTTTTTCTTGAAGAAAGCAAATTAAATAAGGAAAAACAAAAAAAGAGAAAAATTATTTACAGGGGAGAGCTCCCAACAAGCAAAAGAAGAATCTCGAAATATTTTGGGGTTTTCTTTTAGTACTACCACAAATTAAGCTAGAAAGAAAAAACGAAAAGAAGCAAGAAATATTTTGGGATTTTCTCAAAGTTTTTCAAACACACAAGAAGAAAGCGAGAAAATAAATCTAACATGCATAATACAATGAAAAAGTATGAACACCGACAACTAGAATGAAAATGTGAGAAAATAAATACAATGTCGGTGGAAATACGTACTCCCCCAAGCTTAGGTTTTTGGCCTAGTTTGGTAATCACCATCTATAGCCTGAGTAGTAATCTGAGTGATAGCCCACGGAGGCTCTTCGCGCAGCTTCCTTAGCCCGTCTGGCAGCCTCGACCTCCGCATTGTACGCGTGAGCCTCGCTCTCAAGAACATAGTATCTTCCCTTACTGTGATAATCAAGGAGAGAAGGAGCAGGCAAAACAATAGGTACAATGGGTTTTTTTATTGAACCTCAAGTTATAAGTATAGTTAGTGATTGTGGCCTTAAGAAACTTATGGCGCTTCATGGCCTCAAAGTCTAAGTACTAGGTAGATAGAGTAGGACCGTTAGGCTAAGGTGACACCCAGCCTTTTAGCTACACGAGAAGCATAAATTCCACCATAAAAGTAAACACTCGAAGCATTGTGTTGCAATCTCCATGCAACAATCACTCCAAGGGTATAACATTTAATTCCCGTGAGGGCAGTGTGTTAGGTTTAAGTCAGGGGCACACAGTGTGCTGCAATCTTGCTTGCCCATGATCCATTTGCCATTAAAGAGTGCAAAGTACTGAATGGAAAGGAAATGAATACTTTTTATTCTACCCTAAGTCACTCCTCTATCCTCACCATAGCAGAGACTAGTTAAAAACGACTCATACTCAGATCTTGGTGGCTCGTCCCATGAACCTCAATATGGAATTTGCATGCATCACAGAACATGTCTAGAGGCATGGTAAAGGGAAGATCATAAAGATTGAAAGAAACTCTAGACTCACGAGGATGATATTTAAATTTCTTAGTGAATGTTTCCATGAGGTTGAGATGTTGGTTGCACTTATCTTGGATGTAGGGGCCGAGCTCAGCATTGTGGACATACAACTCAAATTCTTCCTTAATACCTGCACTCACCATGAAATCATTGCATGACCATTGGCAGGATTTGATAGCGGCATCTTGTATTGAGCTTGGACTTGGTTCAACATAAGACCGTTGGATCGAGCTACTGCTTGATGATGCCTCCGAGGACCTCCTCCTCGAAGAAATCCTTCCAAAGAGATACATTTATTTGCGCACAATTTTCTAAAAAATTTGGGTCACAAAATTTTGTCAACAGAACTTCGCAAGATTGATAGCAACTACTCACAGGGATGCCTACAGGCCATAACAAGAATTCAAACTACTTAGAACTGTAAGAATTCAACATGCAAGCCCATCTATAGCAGCACCAAGAGTAGCTAATTATTCAAAATATAAACGACTAAAGGAAAAACTAATTGGAGCAATGGAGGAGTCACATACCAAGTAGCAATCCCCAAAACAGTTCCGGAAATGGAGCTTCGAGCAAAGAGATCAAAATTCATGGATTTGAGAGCAAGAACACGAGAGAGAGAGAGAGAGAGAGAGAGAGAGAGCTCTAGGGAATTTTTTCTGGAGGTAGGAAATGACATGGGCTAAAGACACAAGTGAGGGAGCCAAGTGGGGACTACAACCCACCAGGGCGCGCTTGGGGTAGCTGGCACACCCTAGTGTATTTTGGTCACCAGGGGCACCCCCCTCTGATGGTACGTGTTCCAGAAATTCAGAAATATTCAAGAAAATCATATTATATTTTCAGAGTATTCCGAGAACTTTTATTTTTGGGTCATTTCTTATTGCACGAAAACCTAGATAACATAATAAACATGGCATTTTATTTTACTTAGCTGAGGGAAAACAGAAAACAAAAGGCAAGGACAGAAAGTTGTGGCTACTAAATTCATCAACTTCATACCTCTGAAAAATGATCCATTAATAAGGTGGATCAAGTCTTATTAACAACCACTTTCAATTAGCATGAAACCGAAGAACTTTCCTAAAACACTAAGTTACCTCAACGAGGATATGGATATCCCCAACAATAAGTATTTCATATTTCTTTTTGGCAGTAGGTAAAGGGATTTGAAAACTTCCAATAGTAATTGTCGGAGATTTTCAATAACATTAATACCATTCACTGGACATTCTTTCTTCGGAAAGTGCACCATATGCTCGTTGCCATTGATATGAAAAGTGACCTTGCTTTTATTGCAATCAATAACAGCCCCTGCAGTATTCAAAAAGGGTCTACCAAGGATAATCGACATGTTGTTGTCCTCGGGTAGCTCAAGAATAACAAAATACATTAAGATAGTAACATTTGCAACAAGAACGGGCGCCTGACAAATACCAATAGGTATGGCAGTTGACTTATCAGCCATTTGCAAAGATATTTCAATAGGTGTGAGCTTATTCAAATCAAGTCTTTTCTATAAAGATAAAGGCATAACACTAACACCAGCTCCTAGATCACACAAAGTAGTTTTGACATAATTTCTTTTGATGGAGCAATGTATAGTTGGTATTCTTAGATCTCCAAGTTTTTTAGGTACTCCATCCTTTAAAGAATAATTAGCAAGCATAGTGGAGATTTCAGCTTTAGGTATTTTTTTATTGGTGACAATGTCTTTCACATATTTAGCATATGGGACCATCATTAACATATCAGTCATGCGAGTGCGCAAAAAGACTGGCCTAAGCATTTCAACAAAGCATTCAAATTATTCATCATCTTTTTTCTTAGTTAGTTTAGGTGGAAAGGGCATGGGTTTTTGAAACAAGGTTCTCTTTCTTTACCATGTTTTCTAGCAACAAAGTCTCTTTCATCATATCATTTATTTTTAGGTTGTCGGTTATCAAGATCAACAACAGGTTCTATCTCAACATCATTATCCGGTTATTTATCATTGTCTGGTTGAGTGTCTTCATGAACATCATCATTATCTTTTTCATTATCACTAGATGAATGTTCATTACCAGATTGAGTATCGGTAAGATCTAGCCGCTCGTCGCGGCCCCTCCCTTCCTCGTCACCGGCAGGATCTAGCCGCGCGTCGCGGCCCCTCCCTTACTCGACCCCAATTCCCTCGCGATCTCGCACCACCTTTTCAACGAACACGAGAGAAGACCCACTACCCTCCCCGCGGCGGCCGCCGGCAAAGAGTCGGTGCCATCCCACCTCCCAGTCCTCCATGCGGGTGCCTATAGCCACAAGGTTATAGGCAACCTCTTTCCCACACCCCAATTGGTTGTTTGCGTCCTCTACATATCATTTCTCAGCCATGGCTGCAGCTTTGATCTAGCCATGCATCTCGTCCGATGGCAAGGTGGTTGGGTATGGATCATGTTCTGCGAGACTAGATGAAGCCGGCCGCCGGCCTCGATGGCCAGCCCCATTCGTCCAGCCCCGACTACATGATCTACAAAGGTTCAATCGTTGCATTCAACATGTATTCTTTCAATTTGGCTGATAGGTGAGATTTGGAGATCAATAGAGATGACAAGCTATTAATTTTGGAATGTACTACAAACAATTCATATCTTATGTTGCTTAATATTTATGATGCTCGCTTCTTCTTGTGCAATTGCTGGACTGGGATCAACAGACTTAGCATGTGCTTTATATGAAAAATTAGATTCACATGGGATATCCACCTTTTCAAGATTGCTGTTAATTCTTATTATGATGTTTTAGCCTTGTTAAAGGGAGAGTAATGGTACTCGTAAAAAGCAGAGAGAAAGGAATGGGCATTTGATTCTTCCATATGTTGCATTTCATTCTTCTGTGTTTAGTTATGTCCAACATTTGTTACATGCACACACTTGACAAGGTTAGTACAAGTAGTAATTTTTCCTCTGTTTTGCAGGGCACATGCTATGTCATTCCCTAAGGCAGGAAGGATGTACCATGGCTATGCTCATGCTCATACCTTTTTCTCTCGTATGATAATAGACATATCATAATCCACTATTCTTCTAGGGTTGCCCCAGGCACCATTACTGTCACATGGTAGTAAAAAGCAAATGTTGATTTATACGAGACCCCGTAGAGACCAAATTTATTTCAAGAAAAATATAGTAACCAATATTATTGAAGTTTTACAACTTGACTCATGTGCAATGGACTAAGAACACGGCTAGGAAACCTTCTTCGGGACTAAAACCCAACCACACCCTACTCTATCGCTTTATGGCCAAGTGTACACTCCACACTGCTGGACTAACTGCTTGCATCTTCATCTTCGTCAACCACAGCTGCATCCGATAGCCTAGCATGGTACTGCTTGAACCTATTCCTGTATTTCATTTTGTTGTAGGGTGAATCGACAAGCATAACAGGTAGCTCTTTTCTGAATTTCTCGATGTATTCCTGCAGGCAAGGATATGTTAGTATCGTTCCATAAGTTTCAGAACATGACATAATTTTAGGTGTTACTCTACGTACTTCGTCATATTTCTTACTCAGTTTTAGTCCCGTAAATAATTCGATGTTCTTCAAAGATGTACGAGGTAATAACAAGAACTGCAACATTTTATGTTGTTAGATCAGAATTTCAGATATTAACAATCTAAAACAAAAACAAAAGCTAATATTTTTGAATGATGTTTCATCGGATTTTGGCACATTAATGTTCCGTACTGGCCATTGCATCACGTTAATGTCTTCCCATGCATTGCTTTCTATCCCATTGACTTGCCTTGCTTCCCTCAAATGTGCTTCCATCCCACGTACTTGCAAGCCCAATGGGATGAGAAGTTGCCTACGACTAATACTTACATACAATGTCAAATCCTTTGTTATAATTAAATATGTTGAAATTCTCACCATGTTATGTACTTCTTTGGGAACCATACAGTTGAAAAGTGAATCAAGAACCCGAATCTCCTTCCTTTTGGGGTTTACGACCACAAGTAACCAATGGACGTTTTGGCTGTTCGTAGGTAGGAAAAGCTGGATTGCACAGATAATTAGATCAACGTGTATAGTAATAAAAAATCTGTTCAAAGTCAGGTTAAAATACCATATCATGTTTCAGGTAGCTGGTGCCTTGTGTTGTTCCAGGAATGCCTGCCAAAGCATCCTTGTAGCACTCCTCTATCCTACCATCTCTTCGAGCTTAGAGATGCCGGCCACCCTCTCAATGTAAACCAGTTGGCCGTCCATTGTGTCAATTGGGTCATCATGACGCATGAGCTGGATCGCAGCATCAACCACCTACAACAATAATCAAGTTAATTGTATTGTACAAAAATGAAACTTCATAAACTAATTTGTGAAATATCTTACTTCGTCACCCAACCATACGGCTTCTTCATATCCATCTTTTTGGGTGGGGCGTTGCAAATGCTTTGATAGCACGACAATGTCATCAACTAAGACCATTTGTTTTTTATGATTTGTACTATTGATCAGTGACGCCACGAAATCCTGTCGAACCACATCTAGTTGGTCCCTATGGGTTTCATTAACTTCTGACCTCTTTTTAAGTTGCTCGAGCCGATTTTCCTCTTTTTATTGTTCGTGTACTCATAATCATTTGTAGACTCTGATGGAGTCTTGTTTTTCCTTTTTTTCTTAGTATTGTACAAAGCATACTCGTCATTCTTAAGTAATTGCAATACCACATTTTTCTTTTCGCCCCCATGATTTGGTGGCGTCAATTCGACCACACTTACTTCTTGCTGCTTCCGAAAGGATTCATCAGGGCTGTCATCATCTGCGAAGGCACGGGGCTCTTCAGGCTCTCGCGATCCCGTAGCCTTCACAGAGTGCTGCTTACTCCGTCTGTTAAATGAAATAAACCGCATGTTAGCCTTTAGTAGATTCTTGCTCAATTATTGGTAAAATGTGCATCACCTGAAATCTTCAAGGCTTGTGGTGGCTTTGGAATGCATTTGCTTATCCAAACTAGGAGCACCCTGGATATCATCCACCTCTTTCAAAAGCTTATGAATACCACTGAGATCCTGTTTGAGTTTTCTTTTAACTCTTTCTAATGCTTCATCCTGTACATGGAAGATCACATGTTATTTCTAAAATGACAATGATTGTTTCATAATTAAGTTAACATGCGTACGTCAAACTCTTCATCAAGGTTCTTCATTGGGGGCTCCATGTCATCATTTTTTATTCCCTGCTTACAACGGTGCTTAGTAGCGACCTCTGTGACATCATTTTGTTTCCCCTGGTCAGAAGCCTGCTCGGCATTCTCAACGGAGGCCTCCATTGGGTGTGAAGGTGCCCCGAGGTTAGAAAGATGTATGTCCTCCAGTCCTGGAAATATTCCGTCGCGTTTTGTCTTTAAAAAATACATGTTAGTCTGGGGTGTTTTCATAGTAAACTACTTTAGAAAAAACCTTGTACACCTAAATTTCCAATTATATATACTAATCTCATAATTCTAGGTTTACGTTCAATTCTTTGATGAGGTCCTCTGTGAGCTTGCCATTTGTATGGGTACGCCTAAGGCACTCATCCATTTTCTTTTCAAGGGTGCACATCATATCAACTTGTTATGCACCAGCCTCCTGCACGAGGGAGGCAACTTCTTGCAAATCAGTCAATACACGTTCGACGAGTACCTTAATCTGAGACTTTGAAACAGCTAGAATCATATAACTTCATACTAGTTGCAATGTTACAATATATATTGGGTGCCTGATGTAACTCATTTACCTGAGCGCCAGTCTTTGGTTTGGCCAGCGTACCATCTCGTGCTGGAATGAAAGGCCTCATCAGTTCATCAACATACTGCAGTTTAGTATCCTTAGTACGATTTAGAAAATATACATGTTACATAATCCAGGCAATGTGCTGACATTTTACCTCTCCAACTCCTAGATAATTATTCTAGATTATATTGTCAACCTTTTTTGCCTTCTCCTCACTCCAGTTCTGGATCAACGGCCTTAAACTTGATTCATACGAGATGCTAGTGTCCAATTGGTGCACTCTGAACTTCTCGTTGTACCATGTCTGCATGACAACAAAAGAAGTTTACAAATATTCTCGTACATTATGTAATGTATGTTAGGTAAGTGATAATTGTACTACTACGAGATACCTGCAGCAGTGGTAGATTCCCCTCCAGAATTGCCTCACCATTTACAAAATTCTTCACGCTATCTATAAGATAGTCAAGCGTTAGCTGTCCAAGATTTGTGCCCTTTATCGTCTCAACGTTTCTAACAATCCCAATATATTTGTTATCCACATACTCCTCTTTTGTTCGGCATACATATTTGCCTATGGTGTACAAGACAAATGGCCTGACAAAATTTGGTGTGTTGTCGCCTTTCATCTTGGCTAGAAATCCTTTGAAAGTTATTTTGGTGTCATTACGGTCTTTCAGTTTCTTCCACAACTCCATATTATCATCAAGATTTGAAGGTATGTGCTTCTTCCCATGCCAGGGCATGCCTGTTATATGTGCTACATCTTCTAGTGTGATCCTACATGGTCTCCCGTTGATGATAAAGGCATCCTGCTCTGCATCATATGAATTAGCGATGGCCATGCACAATACACGTCGGATTTTGATGCTAGGTGTCTTGAGAAGTCCACCCAGTCCTATCAACTGGATGTACATCCTTTGTTGCATGTTTAATCCCTTTATGAACTCCTTATATGGCGGCAAAGAAGCATCTTGGGTTCAATGGATGTGCAAGTGTGATTAGATTCAGCATGGTATACAATTTAAACACTCATACAGACAAATGCAGCTTATATATACCAACATAAAAGTTGTGCTCTATGCTACTTCATGAGGTAATTTGTTTACAAGCAAGCTGAGTTCCATGAATGTGCAAATACTAGCATTATATTCAGCTTGGTTATGTTTGAACGGTCGGTAATCTCCATTGCAAGGCGCTTATCTGAAATAAAATCAAGATTCGAAAATAAAAAACTATCCAACCGTGGTCTCCTCAACTCTAGGCACTAATCATGGTCAGTAGTATGGAACTAAAACATGGGCCATCAATGCCTTCCATAACTCGTGCGGAAGGAAAAAAGAAGGCAAGCGCCCGCTGCACTAATTGGCATCGACAAGACGAGAACCTAAGATTTAGCCTGGAATTAATCAATGAACTGCCAATCTGGTAGGAAACAAATCCTAGCGCCCTCCCCTAACGCCCCTCAACTTAATTTGTTTAAAAACATGCTGAGTTACATGAATATGCAAACAATGAGTGGGGTTGCAGCAAGAGATCATGGGATTAAGATCGTGGCACGAAAAATAGCAGCGGCTGCAGCAGGAGATCGTCGGGAGTTACCTGAGGATTCATGTTTGGCTCCGTCGTTCGGTCTTGCTGGATTCCTGGGTTGCTCCGTCCTTCGGTCTTGCTTCTTTGGGTGGCGCAGAAGGATGAACTATGATCTATGAGGTTTCAAAGGATCCCTGTTTATAGGATCGTAACAACCTGGGCATATATCCACGTATAGATTTCTTTGGTTGGAGGAAATCAAGGGTGGGGAGCCACCTGGTTGAATATTAGGGGGGCGTGGAGAGTTTAGCAAAGGTAAGTTATGGTGTAAAAAAACTAAGGTAAGTTGCGTAACAACACTTAGGTCTCCTGAGAATCACGATCGTCAAAAAGATATAGTTCCCGTTTCTTTGAAAAACATCCAAAAGAACTGGACCACTTTTATTATTGGTTATAAGTAAATCACTGGACCTCTTTTAGGATGAAAACTGGTTCTAAAGTCAACTAGGATTGAGTGTTCACACGTGAAGTATTTTCCTCTCTCTTGTGAAGCTATTTTATTGCCCATCCGTGCTCATACCTTTTTTCCTCATATATGTGAGACCAAATTTTGTTGATAATACGGAATCATGTCTGGTGCTGCTCAAGATGGCACGACACCATGGTTTTCGCTTCGGTGAGATTTCGATGAAATAACTGAATTTCATTCATTTCAGCGCTCACTGCAATATTTGCCTTTCGGCCAAAATATTTCCGCCTCGCTGAATTTCGGCCAAAATATTTCAGCACTCGCTGAAATTTTTCTGGAACTTCTAGCTAGCGGTGTTAAAAAAATTCTGAAACTTCTAACTAGCGACGTAATTGTTCTGAATCTTGTCCAAACTCCGAGGAAACTTAAATATAAATTTAAGAATTTAGTTAACCTTCATAAGCTTCAAATTCTTGTAAAAAGCAAATATATGTTTCAGCGTCTCCCATGCAGACCAAATTTATTTCAAGAATAGTATTTGGAACTAGTACTATGAAGTATTACAACTTGATTAATCCGCACTGGACTAAGAACATGGCTAGGAAACCTTCTTCAGTACTAAAACCAAACCACACCCTACTCTACCGCTTCATAACCAAATGTACACTCCATATCTAAGAATGGACCACCGCTGGACTAAATGCTTGCATCTTCATGATCTTCAATCACAGCTGCATCTGATAGGCTAGCATTGTACGTCTTCAGCCTTTTCATGGACTTCAATTTGTTGTAGGGCGAATTAAGAAGGACAACAGGCAGCTCTCTTCTATAATTGTCGATGTATGCCTGCATGGGAGGATATGTTAGTATCATTCCATATGTTTACAAAATTGATAGAATTTTAGGTGTTAGTCTGCGTACTTGGTCATAATGCAGTGTAAGATCTTCTCCCGTAAAGAATTTGATGTTCTTTAGCATGTAGAGTGCACAAGAAGAACTACAACAATTAATTCTCTTAGCAACATTTCACGTATTAACAATGAAAAACATAATTAGAAGCTAATACTGTTGACTGACTTGTCATCTTGTCTTGGCACAGGCACATGCTTTACTATCCATTGGGTCACGTTAATGTCTTGCCATGCATGGCTTTGTGGTCCATTGATTCGCAGCGATGCTCTCAGATGTGCTTCCACCCCACATATCTGCCAAAGTCCATGGTATGAGAAGTTGCTCACGGTTCATGGCTAGGTATGATGCTAAATCCTGTGTTATATTGAAAGACGTTTAAAATCTCACCACATGAACCACTTGTGTGCATTCTAGGTAACCAAAAAGTGAATCAAGAATCTGAATCTCCCTCCTTCTGGGGTTTACGACCACAAAGAACCAGTGGGTGTTCGGCATGTTCGTAGGCAGAAAAACCTGGACAGCAAAGATGATTACATCAACATGCATAACAATTAGAAAAATAAATGTGTTTATGTCATGGTGAGATGGTACCAGATCATGTCTGAGGTAGTTGTCTCCTTTTGTTGTTCCATGACTGCCCGTCAAAGCGGCCTCGTGGCAGTTCTCTACCTTACCATCTCTTTCGAGCATAGCGACGCTGGCCACCCTCTCAATGTAAACCAGCTGCCCATCCCTTATGTCATTAGGATGATCATGATGCATGATCTGAATCACATTATCAACCAACTAAAACAAAATTCAAGTTAATTGTGGCATTAAAAAAATTCAAGTTAATTGTACTATGCAAAAGAAAATTGATAAACTAATTTGGGCAAATATCTTACTTCGTCGCCCAACCATTTGTCATCTTTGCCTACATCTGTCATGGTGAGGCAATGCAAATGCTTTTGTTGCAGAACAATGTCATCAATTACCACTAATTGTTTATCAAGATCTGAGGTGTTGATAATTTTGGCCACATAACTCTGTCGAAACTTGTCAAGGTTGGTCTCCAGCGTCGAAGCTCCTATGTCTGTATCTTTTAAATTGCTTGCATGGTTTTTCCTCTTTGTATTCTTTGTGTCCTTGGAATCGTTGGTAGACTCTGATGGATTCCTGTTTTTCTTTCTCTTCTTATCAATATCGTACAGAACAAAATCTTCACTGCACAATAATGAAGATGCCACTCTTTTCTGGCTGCTGGCACGAGTTGGTAGCATGGAATCAGCCCCACTATCTTGTCGCTGCTTTGCTAAAGAATCATCATAGTTGTCCTCATCAACTGGGAAGACATGGGGCTCTTCCGGCTCCCTTATTCCCTTAGCCTTGGCAGACCGGTGGTTGCTTTTGGTACCTGCCTCTCCACCCACCTCAATACTGACATCTTCATCATCTTGATTTTTTCTTTCTTCAGCCTTTCGCACATTCTCATTGTGACTCAAATTCAGAGGATCCTGTGATTTGAAATGAAGCACTTGTTAGTTTGCAATCTGCACGAAATAAAAAAACAAAACCAGTTAACTGTAAAATGTGCATCACCAGGAAAGCTTGAAGGCTTGTGGTGGCTTTGGAATGCTTTCGCGAATCCAAACTCGGAGCACCCTGCGATGCATCCACATCTTTATAAAGCTGTGAAACATTCTTGAGACTCTCCTTGTAGGCTGCAGCAACAGCTCCGTCTTCTTCATCCTGAACGTGGAAGATCATATGTTAGCTAGGAATCTGCGTTAACTTAAAACAAAATCAGTTAGATGTAAAATGTGTATCACCATGAAAGCTTCAAGGCTAATCTTGGCTTTTGAATGCTTTCGTGATTGCAAACTAGGAGCAGGCTGCAAATCTTCAGATACGTTCTTCTTGGGGGCATCCATGTAATCTTTTTGTATTCCCTTAGCAGAAATGCCTTTGGCAATGACCTCCGTGTCATCTTTTTGTTTTTGCTGGCGAGTAGTATTCTCTCCTGGGACCTCCATTGGGTCCGCAGGTACTCCCAGGTCAGATAGCTGTATGTCCTCGACTCCTAGGAGATCAGCATCAAATATTCCATAGCGGTGGTTCTTTTAAAAAAATGTGTTAGTGTGGAGAGTATTGATAGTAAAATTATTTATAGATACTCACAATTGTATACTTACATTGAATTCTGTGATGAGGTCGTCCGTGCGTCTGCCGTTCGCAAGGGTACGCCTAAGGCACTCGTCCATTTTTTCAAGGGTGCACATCCTATCAACTTGTTGTGCACTAGCCTCCCGCACAATGGAGACAACTTCTTTCAAATCAGCCAATACACGGCCCATGAGTGCCTTATCCTGCAAATTACAAGCAGTTAGGAGCATATGACTTCGATTGTACTTGGAAAGTTACAATGTATATTTGTGCATGATGTTCATCATTTACCTGACCGTCATTCTTTGGTTTGACCGGCGTCCCAACTGGTGGCGGATTGAAAGGCCGCAGCAGGTCATTGACATACCATGTTAGTGTCGTTAGTATCATTCAAAACATATGGTACATAATCCAGGCACACAGTACTAAAACTTTACCTCTCCAACCCCTATATATTTTTTGGTTGATTATGTTGTCAACCTTCGGTGCCTTCTCGTCACTCCAGTTTTGGATCAGCGGCCTTAACCTTGATGCATACGAGATGGTAGAGTCCAATTGGTGCACCCTCCACTTCTCGTAGTACCACGTCTACATTACAACAAAAACAACTTAGACAATTTTCCATAAAATTAAATGTATGGTATGTTAATAATGATTGTATTACCTGCAGCAGTGGTAGGTATTGATGCCATTATAACATGTCAAGATAGATTTGATATCACAATAATGATGTGAAGTGGCATTTTGAGCATGTGTCTAACGAAGAGATGGCTTTTTCTAGCAGTAGAAATTCCTAGTGGTGATACTTAGTTGTGGGACACAACTGGTGGCATAAATGAAAACCCTTTTTTGTAAGTACAACATTTGGGATCAGTTATTGTCAGAATTCATAATAATTAACTACTTTACCTAAAACGTTGAATGGTTCAGGAACACAAGGGTCCCACATGGCATACACACAAAAAGTGTGGCAAGGTTCCCTTAGGCTTGCCAACTTGTGGCTCTTATTTTGATGAACTACACTTAGGCAAGCTTGGGGAAAATGTGTGGCAAAATGTGGCAATGCTAGTGCTCTCTTCGACATGTATGGTTGATGCTTCATTTTTTTACTATATGGTACTATCCCATTTAGTTGCTTATGTAGCAACTAATAAGTTATGCATTTATTTTTTCAACCTCATTTGAAGATATTTTACGCTGTCATCAATTACATTTTGTTTCATAGACCATGTGCCTGCTGAATTATCATATTAAATATACTTACACAACATTTTGTACTACATGTAGGTCCTAAGTGACGACATTGACAGCGACCCAGAAACCCAGAGGATCTTCAGGAGGCAGAAGGTGAGTGTCGGTGTCAAAACCGGCGGATCTCGGGTAGGGGGTCCCGATCTGTGCGTCAAGGCTGATGGTAATAGGAAGCAAGGGACACAGATGTTTACCCAGGTCCGGGCCCTCTCGATGGAGGTAAAACCCTACTTCCTGCTTGATTAATATTGAAGATATGGGTAATACAAGAGTAGATCTACCACGAGATCGTAGAGGCTAAACCCTAAGAGCTAGCCTATGATGGTATGATTGTAATTGTAATCGGCCTTCTAAGGACCAACCTCTCCGGTTTATATAGACACCGGAGAGGACTAGGGTTTACATGGAGTCGGTTACAAGGAAGGAAATATAATATCCGGATCACCAAGCTTGTCTTCCACGCAAAGCAGAGTCCCGTCCGGACACGGGCCGAAGTCTTGAGTCTTGTATCTTAAATCTTGTATAGTCCGGACATTGTACACAGTCCGGCTGTCCGGATACCCCCCTAATCCAGGACTCCCTCAGTAGCCCCTGAACCAGGCTTCAATGATGATGAGACCAGCGCACAGTATTGTCTTCAGCATTGCAAGGTGGGTTCCTTCTCCAAATACTCCAAAGTAATTATCGAATACTTGAATCGTGTCTGGATCCACAAAATGATCTTTACACACCACTGTAGAGATAAAGATGTTTCACAAATGCAATCTGCTGACAACTTTTTTAGATGACATGACATGTTATTACGGTCGGATCATTATGTGAACCATTTTCCCACAACCAGCCACAGTGCATATTGCAAGGCGGTTTCTTTGACACGTCTTGTCAAAGCAGAGATCGTGTCCCCTTATCACGGGATTCTCATCAACACGGGTATGGGTAATCTAACCGCGTCGCTAATCGCGACGAGTGGGAGGCAGATGGGTTCCACCAGGCAAGTGGGGAGGCACAAAAAGCATTTACCGCCCCTATAAAGAGGCTAGGTCTCTTTCTCTTCTCCCACGCCTTCTCCCTCCGTTAGCTCATTCCCCTCTGTTCGAGCCCTAACGCACAAGTACTCTTCTTATCCATCAAAGAGAGGTTTTCCAAAGATGTCCGGATCCGGAGCAGGAGGCACATGGATGGCCTCGACCGTCCAGGAGAAGGACATCAAGAAGCTCTGGGGAGCCGGGTATCTGGCCTAGAAGATCGGCCACCGTCTCCCACCGACGGGACACGTCGTCCCCACTCCGGAACTTCACGAGAGAGTCGTGTTCCTTCCCCATTTTGTCTGCGGGCTCGGGTTTCCCCTTCACCCATTTGTTCGTGGACTCATGTATTACTACGGGATCAATTTTCATGATCTTTCCCCCAACTCCTTCCTCAATATCTCGATGTTCATCGTTGTGTGCGAGGCTTTTCTCCGGATCCCACCTCACTTCGGCCTGTGGCTGAAGATCTTTAATGTGAAACACAAGGTGGTGAGTGGCGAACACGCCGAGTGCGGCGGCGCCATGGTAAGCAAGATGCCCAAGGCCACTTGGCCGAAGGGCGCTTTCAACGACTCCGTCAAGGAGTGGCAGCAACAGTGGTTCTACATCACCAATCCACGCGGCAAAAAGTGGGCGGCAGCTCCAGAGTTCAGATCCGGAGCTCCACTGCGGCTCACGTCCTGGCCCAAGAAGGGCCCGAACTGGTCCTCGTCTGATGAGTTGTCACTGCTCCAGACGCGCGTTCAGAGTGTGGTTGACAGGGACGTCAAACTTGTCGACATAGTCCAGGCGATGCTAGTTCGCCTGGTTCTCCCCTGTCAGCGCCGAGCTTGCAATCTGTGGGAGTTCGACCCAACCGAGCACCAAACCCTTCAGGAGCTTTATGATTCCTCCCACAAGGAGATCTGGGAGGTGCTCTTAAAGTCCGGCAAATCATGGCCGGGCTCCACCGAGGACCGTGGGTATCAATTATCCCATTCTGCCAGCCCAGTAAGTTACTGCTACGCTCTGTCCATCCATGCTTCAGTTGGTGTGTCATGAAGGAGACATCCTAATCTTGTTTCATCGTGACCTCAGGGGTGGACAAAGAAGGTGGAGCGGATACATTGTCCCGCCCCACTGCCGGAGGAACCGGCCGGACCTCTTCTGACAAAGATGCTGGTCCCCGCGCCTTACGAGGCGCCAAAGAAAGAGGCCTCCAAGAAGGTCAAGAAGACCCGGAGTGGCCTCCGTCGCCGCGAGGCTTTGGACGCAAAATCCGAAGACTCAAGCGACACTCCTTTAGAAGGCGAAGAGGAGGAAGCAGAGGAGGACGAGCCTCACTCTGAAGGTGGAGGAAGTGCGCAGCTTCCCCGCCCCTGGAGGTCGAATCGCCCAAGAGGGGGAAAGGTTCCCTCCCAGAGACATCCACCACGTCTGCCGACAGCAACCCGGAGTTGGATCCCAGGGCCCAGCCCCTGGGGAAGTCATAAGTATACGTAATCCAAACGTGCATATGCGTCCGGGATTGTTTTTGAATATAGTAGCTTTAACCGTTGCCATATTTTGCACAGCCCGGCGAGGTCTCGTGCCGGACAGTCCTCATCAGAGGATTCACTGGGCTCAGACGCCTTGGCGAGCGAGACGCCTCCGCAAGCCCCTTCCCCAAAGTCCAGGCGTGACACTGAGGTGTCATCTCGACAGGACCCGGACCAGGGTGGACATATCCCCATTGCCGGACACACGGGGGCGGCTAAGGCCCCCGGGACCTCTAAGGTTCCAGAGTCGAGCGAACAGCCGCCTTCGATGGTGGGAGGCCTGCTTACCCCGCAGGCATCCTCTGTTCGAGCAGAGCTGCCCAGCGGTCTATCGATAGCGTTGAAGAACGCATCTATCATAGATGAGCACCGGACTCTCATGGGCGCGGTGGTTGAGAAGATTCAGTCCACCGAGAGCGGGCTGAACGAGTCCTGCTTTGGCCTTATAAAGGCCTTTGAGGTATGTTTCCTAAGAAACCTTTGAGGAATTGTCATAATATGAGTAGTAGCCCCTGATACACTGTCCGGCGGAGAATACGGGCAGGCAGGATCAAATCTCTTCGCCGCAGGAGCTTATGTGAATGACGATACCCTTTATGTGAAAAACAAAGCTTCGCCGAGAGGAAGGCCACTTATAATGCGGAAGTGTCCGAACTGAAGCAGAGCCTTGCACAGGCCGAGGAAGAACTCGGCCGTGTGAAAAAGCAACTGGAAGACAAGCAAGGTATGTTGAAAACATTTGTCTTGAAGTTGGCACGAATGAATAGTTGTGCATAGTGAGAAGTATTTGTATTGTATGCTCTAGGAGCGAGTGCCGAATATGAGGCACTAAAGAAGGTTGTGGCCAATGCCAACAAGAAGGCTGAGGCCGAACACGCGCTTTGTGAAAAACACGAGGCCGGGGTTATCACAGCGGAGCGAGAGCTCCAGGAAGCTGTGAAGAATAGCGAGGGCTTGGAGCAGAGTCTAGTGGGGAAAGAATCCGAACTCGCCCAAGCTCTCGAGGCTGCGGAAGGTGCTCGGGAAGAAGCCCGAGGTTTTGTTCGGGACATTCAGGAGGCCCGGAAAGTTGCGGCTGGTAAGGCCTTCCGTATTCTTAGCCCTTTGTACATGATAATGGGAAGAATCCTAAGCGGCAAGCTGAATTCTTATTTTTCCAGGGGCTTCTGCAGATCTTCCTCGCAGCATATCAGATGCCGCCCAATTCTACTGAACCGAGGAGAAGAAGTCTGCGGAAAGGGATTTTTGGTCGCAGTATTTGGCGTCGAACTATCCGGTGCCTTTTATCGATCAGCTGAAGCAGTTGGTCGAACTGCACCACGTGGCCGAACTAGCCATGAAGGACTTAGTTGTCCGGCTGTGGCCTGCGGAGCGGATTCCGAGCAGTTACTTTGGGCTCGTGAAGTGGGTTGTGAGCGCCTGTCCTCGGCTAGATGCTATCAAACAATCAGTCTGTATAGAAGGTGCATGCATGGCGTTTGCCCGCGCCAAAGTGCATTGGGGGAAGCTTGACGCAGAGAAGCTGATGACTGAGGGGCCGCCGGAGGGTAAGGAGCACCGCAAGCCCGAACTGTACTATGAAGGTGTACTGAAAGGGGCCCGCCTTGTGGCGTATAAGTGTGCCAAAGACATTATATTTCCCTGAGGGCATTTGTGCCGCTTTTTGTAATATGGGATAATGGCATTTTTATTATATATTGTCTGTTTTGTTTGAACATATGTTCTTCCTGTGCGGCTGTTTATTGTATGCAAATCCTGAGAGTTGGCGGTCGTGGCCGCCCCTCATAAAAAGAATACGGGGGTGTTCAGGATATATCTGAACGCTCTTTATCCCATAGTTGGGTCCTTTTAAGGAGGTGTTTCTCTCTGTGAACCAGGCAATCGGACTATAAGGCTTTATTACTCTCGCTTAGCCATAGGAATTCGAGTATGGTCGGCGTAGCCCCTATTGTTCGGAAGGCCGAACTAGGGGCTCTATTGGCGCCTGATCAGAAGACCGATCCGTCGCACTCTGCATTTATAATGGCCTTGTGCGGAATAAATCTTTAAGGACTTTACAACCTCTCGAACAGCTGACCAGCTCTCGCTGCATCATGACGGTCGGTTTTCGGCTTTCTCTACTGAGGTGCTCGTGCGGCTGAACCGGGACACAATCGCAGTAGTTCTCCCAGCGCTACTTAGCTGATAGAACGGAACGTAAGGTACCAAAGCATGGGAGCCGGGCAAACCCAACCAATGACCCAAGACATGATTCAGAGCCGATGCATATAGTGCTATAAGTTCGGGGTGCCGAGCGACCGAAAAGGTTGTCGGACTTTATTGCCGTACTGTGAAGCCCCTGGTGTAACCGGGCGAACGCGAAGCGTGGGTGTCATTTTCGGCAAAGAGGCGTCGGCGATAAACGACGGCCGATAAGTGTTATTTAAGTCTACGCATTGTAGTAGGATGATATGTCTATGCATGTGAGTGCGATGTACGAAAAGGGATGTTTTTCGGCGGAACCTATGATGGCCGGACTGGAGTGGGTTGTGAGTGGATCAAGGGTGAATCTGAACTGCCGTCTACCTGCATGTTCCTGCCATTGTGTGTCCGGGCTGATTCCACGCCACCAATCCTGTTCTGCGTCAATCTTTAGTTTGTAAAGGCAAATGCTTGAAGGTAGCTGAGCGTCCTCTTGTGGTTGGTCCAAGGGTCCCTGATCGGACCCCGGTGGGCCCAGCCGTTATACCGTGAAGTAGCGTGGACTCCTCAATGGGTGTCCGGATAGTTGGCCTGAGTGATTTACCACGTGGAATCTAGTCAACATGGTTTATCCCGTTGGCATACGGTAAACTAGCACATGGTGGGAAGGTGCCGAAGATTTATTCTTTGGCATAGCATTTTTTTTGGGTGATCCGAAGACAACCGTTAGAGTGGTGGGCCAATAAAACTTGGCCTTTGCGCCTTGCATCATTTAGAAGATGTTACTCGTGGCTTCATACCCGTGTGGGCTTTGTGTGTTATGGAGCCCCTGGACTACTAGGTCTAGAGGTACTGCAATTGACTTGCTGTGGTTGATGTGATCATGGGCGATCGGCCGTACTTTTATGACCTGGAGGGTGGGAGGCTTTTGTCGAGACGCCTCCCCTTATTGTTTCCGGTGCACGACCAGCCGCTTTGTTTTGAGGATCCGACATTCTCTATTGGTATGCCTTGTCGTCCTTCTAGGAGTACCGTGAATTTCACAGGGTTGATCGAGTGTGTGGCTTGGGCCGAGTAGGCTTGAGCTGTTCTTTGTCCGTTTACCGGACTGAGAGTTGCTGGACTTGGCACCAGTTTCCCTGTCTTGACGTTTATGATCATTGCACCGAGGCTTGAGGATGCCTCTTCGTGTATTCTTCTTACTATCTTGAACCGTAGTGATGTATGGACGTCTGGGTGTGTGCCTGTGGTTCTCCTGCTTGGGTTGAGGCAGCCAGTTGTGTCGGGTATGCCCTTTGTTAGGGTGATTGAGTCTGTACTTTTCGGTGGTCAGGTCCTTGGTCCACCTGTCCACTAGCAGATATTGGTCAGCTTTGAGCTGCTCTTGCTTCCTTTGCAGGCTCCTTGCCGTGGCCATGAGCCGTCGCTTGAAGCGAACTTGTTCCACTAGATCTTCAGGCACGCCGAACACATCATTGCCAAGGCTTTCCTCGTCTTGAAGTGCAGTTGTCCCTCTACATGTATCCCACCGTGGTCGGTCCGGCCTGCTTGAAGGTAGGATGATCGGGGTTGTATTCTTCTTCGGCACCATCCAGTTTGCTTTCATCTCCGGGGCCGGTGTTGATGTGGTGGGGCTTGGAGCGGCGTCGAAGACGCCCATGCTTTGCTTTTCTTCCTGAGGTGTTATCCTCTGTTGCCTCATCGCCATTGGTTTCCTTCGGAGTGTCCATCGTGTATATATCGTATGAGGAGGTGGCCGTCCACCGCCCTGTGAGCGGTGGCTCCTGTAATTCTCCTGCATCGTCGTCCATACCGTCGATGTCTTCGGAGTCGAAGTCAAGCACGTCGGTTAAATCATCGACTGTGGCTATGAAGTGGGTGGTGGGTGGGCAACGAATTCCGTCGTCGTCTGCTTCCCACTCGAGACGGACATAGTTTGGCCCAGAGCCTCCTGACAAAGAGAGAGACTTTAATGAGTTCAGCATGTCGCCAAAGGGCGAGTGCTGAAAGATGTCCACAGCGGTGAACTCCATTACCGGAGCCCAACCAGGCTCGGCGGGCTCAGGAGCGCCCGGACTGGAACCTACAAGCGGATACGAATCCGGGGGTCCGGAGTCATAGGCTTTCTCAGAAGGGAGGCCTGTGTTCGGCTGCACCGCCGATGAGGGTATGGCCTGTGGGGCGGGGTCCATCCCTCTGTCCTTAGGCAACGCAGCCTCCCCGGATTTGAGTCCACGGCTACCGTAGGGGTGACATCCCAAGAGTTGTCCAATAGCAGGTCTAAGCCGTGCTCATCGTGACCGTCCGGTGCTCCTGGCATGGGACCGAATCCGTCGAAGATCAAGTCTCAACTGATGTCCGCCGTGTAGTTCAGGTTTCTGAACCTGATCCGTGGCGGGCGTGTTGCCGATCTGCTCCAGTGGCTGCTTAATTGCCCGCAATCGGCCGCCGAACACGAAGATCTGTCCGGGGAGAAAAGTCTCCCCCTGGACCATGTTGTTGATGATTGAAGGCGCCATCAAGCCCCACAGCGACGACACAGAGGAACTCTCAATGAAATCACCAATGTCGGTGTCAAAACCGGCGGATCTCGGGTAGGGGTTCCCGATCTGTGCATCAAGGCTGATGGTAACAGGAAGCAAGGGACACAGATGTTTACCCAGGTTCGGGCCCTCTCGATGGAGGTAAAACCCTACTTCCTGCTTGATTAATATTGAAGATATGGGTAATACAAGAGTAGATCTACCACGAGATCATAGAGGCTAAACCCTAAGAACTAGCCTATGATGGTATGATTGTAATTGTGATCGGCCTTCTAAGGACCAACCTCTCCGGTTTATATAGACACCGGAGAGGACTAGGGTTTACATGGAGTCGTTACAAGGAAGGAAATATAATATCCGGATCGCCAAGCTTGTCTTCCACGCAAAGGAGAGTCCCATCCGGACACGGGCCGAAGTCTTGAGTCTTGTATCTTCACGCTTGTATAGTCCAGACATTGTACACAGTCCGGCTGTCCGGATACCCCCTAATCCAGGACTCCCTCAGTGAGGCAGCTGGACAGCTGTGAGCTCGAGAAAGCTGTCAGGCCTAGATTCGGAAAGGGCTATGGATGCCCTTACTGCAACAAGGTGATGAAAGGCAACCTGTCAAGTACCATCAACCATGCAGTCGGAACATCCCAAGGAAGCACCAAGAATGGCTACACTTTCAGGGTGAAGCATGCCGCATATGCCGACTACTTGATGAGGCTTCTTTGAGGCTTTAGGGAAGTGCGCACCCTCGCAGCTAGAACTGATGCTCTTTTGGTTTTAACTATACTAAGTACTACCCCATGCTATACTTTGTTGGTGAACATTTATGGTCGAACTATGTGCACCAGTACTACTAAGTGGTGCTTGCTTTTGTATATATGGAAGCGTTGAACTAAGGAAGAACTATGTTAATTGGTGTGTGGTTTGGCATCTCTGATTGTTAAATTCGTGTTCATTAATCATCGGCTCATTTAGATTAAGTAGCATAAAACTCTGATTGGCTAGGTTCGTTTGAAGCTAGTTAAGCTTGTGAGCACTCATTAACAGATTTTGATGTGTTATGGTATACATGATGAGTGTGTACATGTGGTTTTCAAGAAGGAAGATGGTGACTCAAAAAGGAAATGCACTAGTTTGCTGCCTAAGGTGTTTATCCAAGTAATACTAGAACCATCATGTTTGTGGCGTGGCTACATGATGATCACAAAGCTCGATCCAAGTATTACTAGATCACTTGATGACAATTTGATTTGATGTTTTCACAAGTCTTGAGCATTAGGGTTTATGTACACAATTTTCAATCCCCAACCCATCCACCCCGGACAAGATCTTTGGATTGCATCACGTTGATGTACAAAATCCAGTTCCTAGCTCCTGCCCCAAGCGCCTACGCTTGTGATTTTTTTCCAAGATCCTAATTAAGCGCCTAAATAAGCGCCACTGCATTGAAGGTGCCCAACGCCGGCCAATCAATTTTTCTCATAAGTATTTCCACTATAGTAGGTAACTACCAATTACTCCCCACATCTCTCCCCCCTAGGGTACGCTCTAAAACCATCGCCACTGCTCACATGCCCGCCTCCCTGCCGCCGGATATGAAATCCACTCGTGGAGGTCGATTGGCCGTCGTGACAGATCGTGGCCATGGACGTGAGGGGCCTGTCATGGACGCCGTCGTGACAGATCGTGGACTTGCGGGGCTAACCATCGACGTCGTCGTCCATCGCATGGATCAGGATCCCCACGAGAATGCTTTGGACTACTCGGTGTCTGACCCAGAGAAGCATTGTGTCAACGAGGTGCAGTACTCCATTGTCGATCACAAGTAGCAGCACATGGACGGCATGGACTGGAATTCCGTTACGGTAATTTTAATTTTTTAACCCTAGATCTGTCTTCAAGTTTAAGGTTAGAGGTTAATCATTAAACCATCAATACATTATTGAATTGGCATAATGGAATCTAGCTCTAAATATAATGTTGATCATCAGTACGTAATGATCATTATTTATTCAATCAATCTTTGAGAAATGAATGGTTCATCCACTCCACAATTTAGTGCGTTTTGGTTTTATGCTAAAAGTCAGACATCATAAAGGTTGTGCATGTTTATTGACAATTTTTTAAACATCACATGATTTGTGCTTTCATATGGATTTGATATTGCTTTTTTTGCCTTAAATTTTCAAAGTTAATAAATATTTACTTTTAAAATAATTTATAGGCACTACAGTATGAAACTTAGGGAATATTAGGTACTGTAAACACTGGTGCAACTTATATCATACATAATTTAAACTTGCAGCCTTATTCTCATGATTATGCGGACATTTCCGAAGGAGAGATGGATGCACACACTCAGAAAACACTTGAAGAATTACAGAATGGATAGTGCAACGTGCTTAAGCGTATGGCGTATCGTTGTGCATTATGTGGCAAATATCTGGACCCGGTTTTCGTTAGTATTCTTGAGCACGCCGAAGGAGTTGCCAAAGGATACCAAATGAAGCATGGTGTGAGGGCGAAACATAAGGCGCTAGCCCAATATCTCAAGAATTTGTCGGACAAAGAGAAGGTCCGAAGAAGGCGTTATGAGAACCAGCATGCCAAAGAATAGATGAATAAACGAAACCCTTAAGAAGTTCTGGTTGGCATAAGTAGTCATTTGCGGTTTTTTTTGAAAATACCAATGAATATTTAATTATCATAGTTTTTGCATAAATGTTACATTTATTAAATTTAATCATAAAAATGCATACAATTCAATTATTCACTTTTTCAAATATTTGTAACCTTGCATCTAATAGTTTACCATTTTATTGGTTAACCATTATCTTCATATATATATATATACACTGTGGAGTGCTTAAAATTATTCAAGATCACGTGGTGTACTGAAAGACTCATCCACATGCAATATGAACATCAGTCTATTTTTAGGGTTTCTTCAAAAGAACACCTGTGGTCATGCTGATCTTTTCTCTTTGGCCAGAATTGGTAAAGCTGCCAAATCTGCATCTGATCCGGCCTAACACTTTGTTCCTTTTGTGGGCCTGCACAAGTGGGAGGCAGAGAGAAAAGTGAGCGATGGCCCCAACCCCAACCCCACCCCCATTCCCAGTCCCACCACACTTCGTTCTTTGCATAGACAGAGAGGCGACGCGGAGGACGACGGCTAGGATTTGCCAAGCCGTCACCTTGGCCGCCCCCGTCGTCATCAAATCGGCCGGATCCGCAAGGCCACCCACTCCCCCTGCTCTGGCCATGATTCTCCACTGCTTCGTCGACAGCAAGGTCCGACAACGGCAGCTCTTCTCCCCAATCCTGGTCGCACTGGCCGAAGCTCCGGTGGTGCCAGCTTCAAACAAGTCTACTCCAACCCCATCTGGTACCAGCTTCAAACATAAAACCAACTTCACTAAAAATGCATTGTTTCATCGATGTTGATAAATCATAACTAGCCTACCATGTCGACTCGTCCATAATAAAATGAGGGTGTACCAAGCAAACGAGGAATTTAGAAAAATAGTGGCAGTCCATCAAATAGGTCTAATACATCAGAAACAAGGTGGATCACGGCATGGAAAACTGTCTACTTTAGTTTGTTCTCTATTTTTCAACCCCAGAAATCCTTTTTTTTGCTTGACCTTGTGCATCTAACATCCTGTCTCTACTTCACTTTAGCTTTTCTGCATGAAACAACGTTTGTTAATAGGATAGCAATGAAGATTTGTGCATGTACAGTACACTATAACAGAAAAGACACTAACTTCACTGATTTTCTCGTCATAGCTACAGAAGCTAACTTGACAGCTCTTATTCGCTCAGCCCGTGGTACATTCCTAGCAGGCATTTTTGTCTTCATCACCCCTTTGGCCTGTTCTTTACCGCCCTTCCTAGAGTCTTTCCTAGAAAAGTTAACAAACGTCAACATAGTACTAGCAAATACCCGACTTCTAGAGCGGACATGTAAGTACAGACACTAACTTCACTAGTTGTCCTCGCACACCCTTGTCATCGTTCTTTTTCTTCCTCCCAGCATTGACATTTGAAGCGCCCTTGCGTTTCCTGCAAAAAATGAAATAGATGAATCTGCAGCCAGCATTCGAAAACATGTTTAAGTACGCACAATTGTGCTAATGCCCACTTGTTTGGTTTTGTGTATTCCTCTTCTGCAACATCCAATGGTCTCTTGCTAGCCCTCCTCAACCCACCATCTTCTGCATATGAATCTTCCTCTTCTTCCGCATCTAAATCTCCCTCTTCTTCTACATTTGAATCTCCCTCTTCTTCTGCATCTGAATCTTCCTTTTCTTTTGTACCTGAATCTTCCTCTTCTTCTGTATCTGCCTTTGTCTCTTCTTCTGTATCTGACTCTGTCTCTTCTTTTTGCTTCTTCCTCTTTGTGCTATTTGATTTCCCCGATTTTTTCCTGCGTAAATTGAATAAAAACATGTGAACACTCTCCGGGAGAACATATTAACACTGTAAGCATGTATGGAAATGAACAATGAGATTAACATGTGCACTAACTTCATTGCTTTTTTTGAATCTTCCTCTTCTTCTGTATCTGAATCTGTGTCTTCTTCTGTCTCTGAGTCTTTCTCTTTTCGCTTCTTCCTCCTTGTGACCTTTGATTTCCCCGATTTGTTCCTGAGTAAATTGAAGAAAAAGAGAGAACATATTAACATTGTAAGCATGGATGGAAATGAACAATGAGATAAACATGTGCACTAACTTCGTTGCTTTTTTCCCCTCTCATCCGCTCGCGCCTGGATTTAATCCTCTTGTTCGATTCTTTGGTAGTTGTTCTCCCTTTTGGAACTATTTTGATTGGATTTTCCACGTCATCAGTGCAGCATTCACGAGCAGCAGAGAAGTATGCCGGCAAAGGAACAAATGATTTATGGCCTTCATACAAATCAGTTTTTTCTCCATCAACCAATATACTCCGGAGGAGCTCCATCACATGTTCTGACTGTGAATCGCTAGCTGTGGCTGTGAATAAAGCGTCACTAGCCATGTTGCGTAGTTGATGATACTTATTCATGTGATCAGACCATACATGAGTATTCGCAGTCCTCGAAGAAGGGAACGCTGGCTTGGCATGCATTGTCCATCTTTTCTTGACAATTCTTTTGGAAATGTGCGTACACTAGGATGATACAGAACGCAGAATATATGTGCGCATGGGTAATCTTGACTTTCCAACTTTTTACATTTACAAGCTGCATCATCTAGTCTTGCTCCTGTAAACAGACAAGTCACGTGATATATAAAATCCACAGGCTTAGCATCCACGCCTTGTGCATCCAACTCCTCACTGTCCTTACCTTCCAAGTCATTGGGATCCTTAGCATCCAGGTTTTTGGCATGCAAGTCCACACCATCCTTGCCTTCCAAGTCATTGGGATCCTCAGCATCCAAGTTTTTTGCATGCAAGTCGTCACCATCCTTACCTTCCAAGTCATTGGGATCCTCAGCATCCTTACCTTCCAAGTCATTGGGATCCTCGGCATCCAATTTTTTTGCATGCAAGTCCTCGGCATCCTCACCTTCCTTACCTTGCAATTCTGTAGCATCCCTGCCATATGGGAATTTATCATATGGGGATTTGCGCAAAATTCCAAACACAACCAAACCATCACATGCCACACGGTCCGTGACCTGCCAATTTGTCCCTTCGACAATCTGACGCTTTACCTTTGGAAACATCACAGTTGTATAAATATAAGAGGCAGCAATCTTTAGAGGGTGTGCATTCAGCTTAGTGAAGGGTATCGTATGTGTTGCTACTGCGTCTAATGCTGCTTCATTCTTACGCATTATGGATACACAGTGCTCAACATGCTGCAACAAATCAACAAGCTGCATCTTCCTGTTCAGGTGCACATGAAGCCTTGAGTTGAGAGACTCACTCCTCTGATTACTCATCATGCCTAGGAAATATCTACCCTTTGTGTACGCAGCAGCCCATTTGTGTCGCAGCTCGTACATCCTGTTAACCCATGACAACCTCTTCCCTGTTGGTTTTATTTTGAGCCGAACCTTATAAGCCTCCCATCTTTTCTCGAACTCATCAACATCCCAACGACGGTAAATGAATTCCCTAAATTCCTCAAGCTTTTTCTTGCGGAGGTGCATCACCATATTCTCCTTGATATGCCATGTGCACAAACGATGATCTGTTCCAGTCCAGGCAGTAGCTATTGCTTTACCCATTGAACCGTCCCCATCGATGATTGCTGAAATGGGTACCGTCTGGGACATTGCCTCCAAAAATAGATGAAGAAGCCACTGGTATGATGCAACTGTCTCGTCTGACACTAGACCGACCCCAAAATAAACTGTGCTGCGGTGATGGTTCAGACCAACAATGGAACAAATGGAAGCCTGTACTTGTTAGACCGGTATGTACTTTCGAACACCACGACACCACCAAAGGCAACATAGTCAATTCGGGATTGTGAATTAGCCCAGAATATGTTCCTCAAATGGCCTTCTTTGTCTTTTGTGTATTCGAAAAAGAATTCCGGGTCTACTTTTTTCTGTGCAGTGATATAGGTGAGCAAATATCTAGCATCACAGCCTTTTATCTTGTGCTTCTTCTACATTGAAACATGGTTGTATAGGTCTCGATCTGAGCAAATATCTAGCATCACAGCCTTTTATCTTGCGCTTCTTCTACATTGAAACATGGTTGTATAGGTCTCATCTATAAATCCAAGCTTGTCGGGACCTCCGGCATTCTTCTCCATTACATTCATAATCTGATGTGTTCGATGTCCACCAACAGCATACTCGATGACATCGGCCTTTTGTGCGTCAGTCATTCTACGATGAGCCGCTAAGTAGGGAGTCAGGTCGGCAGGGACAAACAGATGGTTATGCTTTTCCACAAAATTCTTGATGAACCAGAGGCCACTACTATCTTGTAGCTCAACCTGAAAAGGAGCGGGACACCCACACTAAGAAAGACCCCTCGGTGTTCTTTTTCTATCAGCTCTGTTAAAGTGCTTAAGGGCCCGCCATCCTTGTTTGCAGCACTTGTATGTCCTTCTGTATGCATTTTGTTTCGGACCCGGACCCTTGTACTTCAGATCATCCTTTCTAACACCAAACCCTTTTTTCTCGCATAGCCTACGTAGAACGTGTAGGTGTAGGATCAAAAGTATGTCTAGAGGGGGGGTGATTAGACTACTTGACAATATAAAAATTCAGCCTTTTGATAAAGACAAGTTTTTGGCAAGTTCACAATGATGATCAAGTCAAGTATCACCCTACACATGCAATTCTAGAGTATAGGCAGCGGAAAGTAAATTGCACATGTAGTAAAGAGAGGTGGAGAAGAGCAAACGCAATTTGGAGACACGGAGATTTTTCTCGTGGTTCCGATAGGTGGTGCTATCGTCAATCCACGTTGATGGAGACTTCAACCCACGGAGGGTAACGGCTGCGAGAGTCCACGGAGGGCTCCACCCACGAAGGGTCCACGAAGAAGCAACCTTGTCTATGCCATCATGGCCTCACGCCCACGGAGGGCTAGCCTTACTCGGGGTAGATCTTCACGAAGTAGGCGATCTCCTTGCCCTTACAAACTTCTTGGTTCAACTCCACATCTCGACGGAGGCTCCCAAGCGACACCTAACCAATCTAGGAGGCACCACCTCCAAAAGGTAATAGATGGTGTTGTTGATGATGAACTCCTTGCTCTTGTGCTTCAAATGATAATCTCCCCAACACTCAACTCTCCTCACCGATTTGGCTGTGGTGGAAGAAAGGATTGAGTGGAAAGCAACTTGGGAAGGCTAGAGATCAAGCTTCATATGGTGGGAGTGGAGCAACTTGATCTCAACACAAGGGTAGGTAGTTTTCTTCTCGAAAATGTAAGGTAGGAGTGGTAGTTCTTTCGATGGCTCTCTCCACGAATGAAGAGGGGTGGAGGGTATTTATAGCCTCCACACAAAATCCAACCGCTACACACATTTGACCAATCTCGGTCGGACCGAAGTTGACAACTCGGTGAGACCGAAAGTTCAAAACATGTGAACGTTGGGATTTTCGTGGGACCGAAAATACAATCTCGGTGAGTTCGATTCGTGTAAAGACTAGGGCTTGCCAATCTCGGTGGGACCGACTTCATCATCTCGGTGACACCGATTTGATGACGAAGGTTCTGAAGCTTGGCAACACAAGTTTCGTGAGACCGAGTTCGAATCGGAAAATCCGAGATTTCTAGGGTTTGGCTATATGGTGAGGTGGTTCATCTCGGTGTGACTGAGTTTAGGAAATCGGTGGGACTGAGATTACTTATGAGTGTATTATGGAAGTGAGAGTTGCTGATAGTTTAGGAGATGTATCACTAAGCACTTTGAGCAACCAGATCATTATCATAACCTCATCCCCTTTTAATAGTATTGGCTTTCCTATAGACTCAATGTGATCTTGGATCACTAAACCAAAAATGGAGTCTTGAGCTTTTGCCAATGCTTGCCATAGCATTTTGAGAGGTCCACATCTTCAGTCCTTGCCATACCCATATCACTGAACTTTCTGAAATGGTTCTCAAGAAACTATTAGTTCAATGATATATATGTTGTTATTAATTACCAAAACCACCCGGGGATTAGTTGCACTTTCAATCTCCCCCTTTTTGGTAATTGATGACAACATATAGATCAAAGCTTCGACAAAGGATATAATCAATGAATAATATTGTCGCTTTGAGAAGTATGTGATAAGCAAGAGCTCCCCCTGAATTTGTGCATTATTTAAGATTTGCGTTTGAATGCAAATGCACAATCGATTAGGATCATGGGTCACTCTTCCATGTCACATACATCTTGGTGGAGCGCACAAAATGATAAGAATGAATAGCATGCACCCAATCACCAAGACATGAGTAAATGGTCATACAAGATATGAATAGCATATGATAAGCATTAAGCACACATTAAAGCATAGTACGACCAAGCACTCATTAAGGTAGAATGAAACGTAGTATCAAACACACAAAATGTCTCGAAAATCTCAAAAGTATCTCAAAAAGACCGCAAATGAACGAAAGAGAAAAAGTGCAAAGACAAAGCACTCTCTCTCTCGAAGTCCTATGATCTACACAATTTCTCCCCCTTTGGCAACAAGTTACCAAAAAGTTCGAAAAGTATAGAGCTAAACGTCACTAGGGACTCTGCCGGCGGCTCTATGCAGGTTGATGTTGGAGTTGAGATGGCAGATCTGCGAAGACTTCACGATGTCTGTGGAGCCGGAGGAGTGGTCACCGGAGCTGGAGCCGGAGCAACTGATGGAGTTGTGGGAGGTGCCGAGGCTGTAGTCCCGGTCTCACATCGAATAGCAAATGATCGGGTCTGTGGGAACCGGAGCAGTCTGTTCATAAGCATCCTGGACTAGGTCATCCTGCATCTCACGCATGAGCTCTTCCTTCTCCCTCTTTGCTTCCTCGATATCTGCCTCAAGCTTGTTGACAGTTACTTGCACTTCAGTCAGCTTCACATCCAGAGCATGGATCTTGTCTTCAACAATCCTTTCAAGACTCTCTTGAGATTGTACAATGCTGGCCAGGCATTGTTCAATCCTCTGGGTAGCTTCAAGGAGCTGCTCTCCAACACTCTTGGGTTTAGCTGCTGCTGCTGCTGCTTCCTTCTCAGCTTTGGCTTTCTTGGCAGCTTCAATCTTTGCTTGACCTTCAACTGACGTTGGGTCCTCCTCATCCATCACAACATCATTGTCCTCATGCTCAGGCTGCAGTGGCAAGTGTGGTCTATCCAACAAGTACGTGCCCGTGCCAAACATGGCATTGATAAGCATCTGAATGTGCGGGGCAAATCCACACGACCTCTTCTAGTTAGCTGCAGTCCTCTTGATGGTCTCAACTATCAAATCCATCACCTTGAAAGGTGCCTTCTCATCAAGTATATGCAGCATGTTGATAGAGTACCCTCTGATCATGCGATGATCTCCAGACTTGGGCATCAAGGTATGCCTCAGAATAGTGTTTGTAGTAGGTAGACCTGCTCGAGATGATACATCGAGCCGAGCTTCAGATCTCCACATCCTTAGCCGGAACCTCTTTGTACATGTTCTTCATAGATTCATGGTTCTTCTTGGGAATGCCATAGACATCAACATCATCCTCTCTCTGCCTTTGGAGCATTCGAAGTGCTGCCCATTCTTCAACAGTTGAAGAGAATCTTTGGCCTTCATCATCCATGTGATCTTTCCATCCGGATAGAAATGAGTCAGGCATAGAATTGCATAATCATTTTATCATTCCAACTTGTCAACTTCGACCAACAAACTCGCAACACCACATGCAAGTGAAGCTCTCATGCACATGTGGAAAGAAGTCTCTGTGCTTTCATCACAATGTATGCCCGATCAACGTGGCGAGTGTCTCGCAACTATGGGCTTCTTGTCCATCAAGACAATCTCATAGAAGTCCTGCTGCTCTCGTGTGGAATCTTGGATCAACAGCAGTTCTTCTCCTCACAAAGATATGGATCAGCTTGTCTCCATAGCCCGAGACCTCTATCCTTCCTTTCCTTCATGTTTTCAGCTTGAGGATGAGCATCATTGTGAAGTGGCGGTTTACGTGAAGTTTCAAAGAAACTGGTGCCTCATCATCGACACACCTGGTGGCACAAGATCTTTCTTCTTTTCGATGCGAGGATGTTCTGACTGCTTTTTGGGCTTGGCAAGAAGCTTTCTTTGGAGCTGCCTTGACTGGAGCAGATGGCTTGGACTTAGAAGTGGCTCCTGCCTCGATGGCATCTCCCATGAGCTTAGGCTTTTGAGGAGGCTGGGGTGCTTCCTCATCATCATCTTCCTCTGCTGCTTCATCATGCACAATCCTCTTCCTCTTGGAAGTTTTCTTCACCTTGCTTGTAGTTTCCTCTTCCATACTCGGTTTCTTGGCAACAAGTGGATTCCTTCACTTTTCTCGTGCCTTTCTTGGTTTGTTGCCCTTGAGGCTCTTTGGCAACAACCTTTCTCTTGGGCTTGGAGGAGACCTCTTCCTCAACAATGAAATCGAATCTTCTTCATCGAGTTCCTCTTCTTTCGCCCCTGGTGGCTGCAGGAGGCAAACCACTAGGTGTGCTCCTCTCACCATCATCTCAAGAGCTGTTGGGATCGGGACTAGTGCCCGCCTCGAATTTCTTCAATAGGTGACTCGACTGTTCGCTGTCACCGGCATCCGACATGGCCGACAACCCGTGAATAGATAAGGTGTAGGCGAGTAGAAGAGTTATCACAAACTGCGAAGATTTTGCAAACAAATGAGTTCAAATTTCAGTTTTAGGTTTTCACGAAGACATTTTGGTCGACCGAGTTTAAAATTCGTGAATCCGAAGTGTTCAAACAGAACCATTCACACCACTTTCGGTTGGACGAAGTGGGTTTCGTCCCGCCGAAAACACTAGGGTTTCACTAAATCCTCATTTCGTCACACCGATTTGCACAACTCGGTTGGACCGACAGTGCGGTAATGGCCAGAGGCCAAATCGGTCATACCGAGAATGTAAAATCGGTCTCACCGAGATGTGTTCGCGAAACCTAACCCTTAAACTTTTACTCGAATTTCGCTCAAAGGAACTAATCTGGTGTATAGGAAGATCTCAAACGTGGCAAGTTGCTAGGCAAACCAAACGTGCATTGAATCGGAGATGGGAGCACGAGGGGATCGAAACTCACCCTAACTTGGTGGAGTTCCTCTCACGCGCAACGGCGCGGAGAAGATGTCCGCTGACGGCGACGGAGACCTGCGGCGAGGGCGACAAAGCGACAACGGAGACGATCCGGAGACCACGGCGACGGCAGCAAGGGTGTGGGGCGAGGCATTTTGAAGTAGAAATCAACGCTGCCCCTCGAGTATATATACCCTTTGTCGTCGGTGGGACCGAGTTGTAAAACTCGGTGGCACCGAGATGGATAACTAAGGCGCTTACACACTTCGTCACGCCGAATTCACAACTCGGTTTCACCGAGGTGAAAACCTAGATCAATCCAAATGCTTTCGGTTTGACCGAGTTTGAGTGGGTTGGTCTGACCAAATCACTTAGAAGGTTTTGGAAGTTTAGCCTTTGACGGATCGGTGGCTCAGTGCTCCTCACTCGGTGGGTCCGAAAATGACTTGTTCAAAGTTTGTGATATAAGCATGAATAGAATTTGAGACAAGAAAGCATAGATAGCTAGGGGAGGAACTTAGGCATTCTTGTCCATCCATTTGGTCAGAAAAATCAAAAACGACCAAAGCAACAAATGGATGTCCTTGAATGGATAAAATCATGCATCCAACATGCTCACACAATAAGATAGCAAATGAAATATGTGTCAAACATGCACAATCAAAACTCTAGCTACTATCACACAATTTGTCGATGACTAGGTCATCTTTATATGAGTATATTGACTTAGGAGTCAAATGAGAACATTTGATCATAGGTCATACTCATCGTTTAAGCACAAGTGGGGTTACCACTTTTACATAAAGCATTGATGTGTTCACATCATTTGAAGATGCTTTAGCTCAATTCTTTAGAGCAAAGCTCCCCTAGATGTGAGAACCCCTTTAAAGGGTCAAACTAACCTTGGGTTGTCGAGAAGACTTCATGTAGATGTTGAAGATGTGGATGCTCAATGTTGATGAAGATCATCAAGAGTTGGGAGCAATCCTTTGGATTCGGGCACTTTCAATACCTACATGGGTTAGTCCCACAAGGAACAAACAAGGATATCCATGGACATAGATTGAAGTTCACAATAGATGATGTCCATAAGAGCAATGATTACCTTGTCCCTTGACTTACCAACAAGAGGGTTTGTGACTCCATGAACTAGTGCAAGATGTGGAAGTTGATTGCACAAGTTCTTGCCAAAATGAATGTGAGTGAAGTATGTTGGCGGAGTCACCCTCAAGAACTCTCTAGTTCTTCTTCTTCGGGATCCACATCATCTTGATGGGAATCCTTGGGGTTGTAGTTGAGCTTGACGAAGTAGAACTTGACGTTTCCTTGGGAACCCACTTGACCATGGCTTTAGGTGCTTCAATAAATGCATCAATCTCCTCTTGAAGCTTGTCCTTGCCTTTTAGCTTGTGGTCTTGTGGTGGAAGATCATCTTGAGCTTGTTCCACATTGGAAGAAGTAGGATCGTACTTCTCCTTTTGAGAAACAAACTTTGGAGTGGGATATTGACCTTCTTCCCATTCAACACCCTCGGCATTGAACTTTTGCTCAAAACCAATTCCTTGATTCTTCCGGTGTCTTCCTTGCTTGCGAACAATTTCCTCGAAGTTCTTGCTTCCGGCAAGGCTCTTGTAAACACCTTTCTCTATAATCCCTTTCAATAAACTATTTTCTTGCTCAAGTGTAACTTGGCTTGAAACATTGTTAGTGGAATCAAGAGAACTACTAGAGCCAATATTGTTGCTTCTAGATGAAGAATTTTTCTTATGCTTGTCATGTTTAGTTTTAATAGGTGGCAAGAAATTAGACAAGAGAAGTCGTTTGGCAAGATATGAAGAACTCTTCTTTCGAAGATCGTCATTGATTGCTTTTAGAAACTCATGTTCTTGCTCTAGATTGAGCTTCTCGAAGCGTAGCTTCTCATGAGATCTTAGGAGCTCTCTATGATCTTCTTGAGTTGTTTCATGAGCTAACTTAAGAGTGTTTAGTTCTTTAGTTAGACGCTCAATCTCCTTCATAGCATTGTCATTCGACTCTTCTCGACTATAAAGACTACTAGCATGTTCATCATTACTTGGGCTCACTAGATTTATCATGTAAAAGCTCATCTTCACCAAGCAAGTCATCCTCATCACTATCAAAGTCAATAAATTCAGGTGTGATACCTTGGGGCCTTTAGCCATGAAGCATCTTCCAATTCCCTCATTTGGTGAATCAAACAAGTCATAGGAGTTGGAGTTGGAGGATACGAGAGCAAGACCGCAACACCTTCATCTTGATCAGTAGTCGGAGTTGGAGTGATAGCTTCTTTCGAATGATTGTCGAGTCGGAGCCGAGACCCATTCACCTACATGAGCTTGATGTTTTCTTCTTGTGTAGCTTCTTGATGACTTGTCTTTCCTCTCTGAATCCTTGCTTCTCCGAGAGGGTCTTCGTTCATAACGATCATCTCTACTCCTTCTCTCTTTCCGAGGTGACTCTTCTCTTGAGCTTCTTCTTCTTGGAGATTATTCTCTTCTCTTGTGGGGAGCCGAACACTCATTTGAGTAGTGTCCGGGTCTTCCACAGTTGTAGCAGTTTCGATCACGACTAGAAGATCTCTTTTCATCATATGATCTAGACTTTGAGCTTCTCTCTTTGCTTCTACTCTTGTAGAATTTGTTGAAGTTCTTCACCATTAGGCTTATCTCTTCATTGGAAACTAGCTTGTCACTTGAGGTTGTGGGAGCATCACTTGTAGCTTTGTAAGCACCACTTGACTTGTTGTGAAGCTCTTCCTTATCTCTAAGTGTCATCTCATGAGCAACAATTCTTCCAATGACTTCGGTTGGCTTGAGATTCTTGTAGTTTGGCATCATTTGGATCAAAGTGCACACGGTGTCATACTTTCCATCCAAAGCTCTGAGAATCTTTTTGATGATGAATCGGTCGGTCATTTCTTCGCTTCCTAAGCCGGCAATCTCATTTGTGATGAGAGCAAGCCTAGATTACATTTCAGCGACTCCTTCACCTTCCTTCATCTTGAACTTGTCAAGTTGACCTTGAAGAACATCTAGCTTTGATTCCTTCACGGACTCGGTACCTTCGTGCATTTCGCCCAAAGTATCCCAAATCTCTTTTGCATTCTCAAGACGGCTGATTTTGTTGAACTCCTCGGGACACAAAGCATTGAAGAGAATGTCACAAGCTTGAGCATTGTTTTGCAACATCCGCAATTCATCCGCTGTAGCTTCACCGATCCGAACTTTTCCTTCCTCAAGAACTCACCTTGCAAACCAACACAAATAATGCCCCATGCGGCTGGGTTATGGCCAAGAATATGCATTTTCATTTTATGCTTCCAACTAGCAAAGTTTGAACCATCAAAGTAGGGACCTCTCTTAAAATTACCCTCACTAGACGCCATACTCTCCTAGGTTGTGAAACCAAGCTTATGGAGTCCAATGCAATGGAGACCAATACAATGGAGACCAAAGCTCTGATACCACTTGTAGGATCGAAAGTATGTCTAGAGGGGGGTGATTAGACTACTTGACAATATAAAAATTCAGCCTTTTGATAAAGACAAGTTTTTGGCAAGTTCACAATGATGATCAAGTCAAGTATCACCCTACACATGCAATTCTAGAGTATAGGCAGCGGAAAGTAAATTGCACATGTAGTAAAGAGAGGTGGAGAAGAGCAAACGCAATTTGGAGACACGGAGATTTTTCTCGTGGTTCCGATAGGTGGTGCTATCGTCAATCCACGCTGATGGAGACTTCAACCCACGAGGGTAACGGCTGCGAGAGTCCACGGAGGGCTCCACCCACGAAGGGTCCACGAAGAAGCAACCTTGTCTATGCCATCATGGCTCACGCCCACGGAGGGCTAGCCTTACTCGGGTAGATCTTCACGAGTAGGCGATCTCCTTGCCCTTACAAACTTCTTGGTTCAACTCCACATCTCGACGGAGGCTCCCAAGCGACACCTAACCAATCTAGGAGGCACCACCTCCAAAAGGTAATAGATGGTGTTGATGATGATGAACTCCTTGCTCTTGTGCTTCAAATGATAATCTCCCCAACACTCAACTCTCCTCACCGATTTGGCTGTGGTGGAAGAAAGGATTGAGTGGAAAGCAACTTGGGAAGGCTAGAGATCAAGCTTCATATGGTGGGAGTGGAGCAACTTGATCTCAACACAAGGGTAGGTAGTTTTCTTCTCGAAAATGTAAGGTAGGAGTGGTAGTTCTTTCGATGGCTCTCTCCACGAATGAAGAGGGGTGGAGGGGTATTTATAGCCTCCACACAAAATCCAACCGTTACACACATTTGACCAATCTCGGTCGGACCGAAGTTGACAACTCGGTGAGACCGAAAGTTCAAAACATGTGAACGTTGGGATTTTCGTGGGACCGAAAATACAATCTCGGTGAGTCCGATTCGTAAAGACTAGGGCTTGCCAATCTCGGTGGGACCGACTTCATCATCTCGGTGACACCGATTTGATGATGATGAAGATTCTGAAGCTTGGCAACACAAGTTTCGTGAGACCGAGTTCGAAATCGGAAAATCCGAGATTTCTAGGGTTTGGCTATATGGTCGAGGTGGTTCATCTCGGTGTGGTGAGTTTAGGAAATCAGTGGGACCGAGATTACTTATGAGTGTATTATGGAAGTGAGAGTTGCTGATAGTTTAGGAGATGTATCACTAAGAACTTGGAGCAACCAGATCATTATCATAACCTCATCCCCTTTTAATAGTATTGGCTTTCCTATAGACTCAATGTGATCTTGGATCACTAAACCAAAAATGGAGTCTTGAGCTTTTGCCAATGCTTGCCTTAGCATTTTGAGGGGTCCACATCTTCAGTCCTTGCCATACCCATATCACTGAACTTTCTGAAATGGTTCTCAAGAAACTATTAGTTCAATGATATATATGTTGTTATTAATTACCAAAACCACCCGGGGATTAGTTGCACTTTCAGTAGGCTTCTTCCTCAATCCTGAAAGTCTTGTTCACAATCTCTATGTATTCCATACACTCATTCAGATCTGAACCATCCATGCCTTTAATATCAATTCCTTGACCTTGCATGTGTACATCATCCAGGTCTATGCCATCCTTGCCTGCATCCTCATTATCGTTATCATCTGTGCGCATACCATCCGTTCCTTTGCCTTCATTTCGTCTATCACCCATGTCCTTGTCATCCTTGCCTATATTCCCCAAGTTTTTGCCATCGTTGCCTTTATCATCCATGTCGTTATGCTGCCAACGAAAACAGATAGTCAATGTTACGGATGGATAGCATACATAATAATTATGCAATACTCTGCTTAAATAATTGATTTAATTTTTCATATCGGATTCATGTACCAAACTCAGTCCTTCAAAAGCTGTAAGTAAGTATAAAATATTCCCTGACTAAATCCAGAAATATTTAATTGATTGTACTTGTTGTAACTGATGATCTCCTAACTAAATCCAGAGTGCATGAATCTTTCAAGTCCCCTGATAGATCCACCCTGATAGATCAATTATCTGCAAACTCCATTCAAAATTGTGTCCTAACTGAATCCAAAATTATCACCTAACTAAATCCAAATTATCTCCTCACTAAGTCGAAAATATCTCCAAACTCCATACAAAAATAATTATCTCCTAACTAAATCCAAAATATCTGGAAACTCAATTCAAAAGCATCTCCTAACTAAATCCAAAATAGCTTTCTTTGAATCCAAATCTGCTGACAAATTCTCATGGCACACAACCCTAACTAAGTGCTCCAATATGTCCTAGCTAAATCCGACTTACACTTCCTTTGAATCAAAATCTTGTCACAACTTTCTGAAACCATAAACCCTAACTAACTACATCAACATGTCCTAGGTAAATCTAACTTACACTCCCTTTCAATCGAAACCTCGTCAAAACTTTCTGACACATGACATATCCTAAACCCTAATCAAATCTGACCCCTATTGGTACTACATGCATAAGGGACCAGCAAAGATTTGAGATGGCTAGGCACTTACAGCGAAGATCCGACATGAAAAAGTTGATGCACGTCGATGAGGATGATGTGGCCTCTCGGGTCGGGGAAGGTGGCGTCCGCTCGGGGAAGGAGGGGAGGCTCGTCGGAAGATCTGGCGCCGCGACACGAGTGGGGTGACTTGCGATGGAGGGGGGAGGGGGGAGTAGGAGCAGGAGGAAGGAGTGACACGACGAGTGCGATCGGCGGCGATCGAGGGAGCCGGGGGCGATCGGCGGCGATCGAGGGCGCTGGAGGCGATCGGCGGTGATCGAGGGCGTCAAGGTTAAGGCTCGAGAGGAGGAGAGAGGACGAACCGCTCGAACCAAATTTAAAAAGAGTACGCACGATGATTGGACCTTTATAATGAAGTGTTTTATTAATGGAATTAATTTAATAAAAAAAATTGGACGAGAATACCCCTGGACTTAATTGGGCCGATTAAAGGTACAAAAAATTTTAGGTCAAAAATACCCTTGGGCTCAAAAAGGCCTAGTTATTCTAATCCGTTAGATCGCCCATATAATACACGTGATTTGGTATATTATGATGCACCGTAAAATTTCGCATTACTTTTGGCAGCTAAGATGGACGAAATAAGACAAGGGGGTCAAATAAACATAAAGATTCTGACGGATTCTCATCATTGTGTCCTATGTTCATACTAAGAATGGACCGATATTCATGTTTTCCCATTGGACATACGTCAAGTTTGTTCCACCATGTTCCTATATAAATAATATTATAATAAAGCAATAACCTAGCTTAAGTCGACAACACATAGGGATGGCGAAGTATAGCCAGGGACCATTTTGTGGGCATTACATATGACAGCTAAGAATAATGACTTTAGACAAGCGGGACTAGTTAAGATCAAGATTAAACGGATTCTCCAGGATGCTACTAGGAGCATGCTTGTGTCCTATGTTCGGTCACATACTGAGAAAGAATCCATATTTATGTAATCCCATTAAGAGAGTAGTTTCAATTATAGCTTTTACTTACAATTGCAGTAGTTTGGGCTTCAGATTTGGAACGCGTCATATATTTAGTCTTATCTGAGCAGACACATGCACCGGCTGGTACCACCTTTTGAAGTTGTCTCCCTTTCGTCCGTTATAGCTGACAGCCTTGTTCCTTTCAACCCGAATATCCCACATGCATTTTACAGATAGAGCTATCCACAGGGGACCCCACCACTGGAAAGCAACATTGAAAAAAGGATTGCAAGAGGGAAGGATAAGCCCTTGATAATTAAATATGACCACTCGAAACCAAAAAGATCTCTAGTAGCCATCATCCATAGCCATCAACCATGCTGTAGATTTGTTTGCTGACCACAACACGATAAACTGGGGCTTGCAAGAAACACGTGCTTGCATATGTAGCAGCCTCAAATGATTTTCGTAGCTATAAATATTTATGTCCATTTTTCTGAAATCTCTTGTTTATCATGATCATTATCCAGCTCGAAGTTTAAACATGCAATATTATTTGTAGCATTGTACCTATTAGGCTGTTACCCTCTCAAGTTTATTTTGCTCAAAGCAAGTACAAAGGGGTTAAGTCGATTTCTCTTAGAAAATTGACTAGCGTACTATCGAAAAAATGGGTTATTAAGTCAATTTCTCTTAGAAATGGCATACAATTTTTTTTAGTTTGAAGATAGAAGGAAAGAGAAACATTTTATTTTAAAAGGTGGGAACAACCGCCGACCTTTGTATTATTGCGATGCACATAATCAAATTTTAAGTCTCAAGTAACTCGCAAGTTTTTTTTTTAGATTTGTCTTGTCATATATTCTCTATTGATTACTCAGAAATACTATGATAGTCATCCAAATACCAGTTGATGGAGATAACACCAAGAAATAATTCATTGTGTTTGTTCTAGTTATGTATCAATGACCTCATTTGACTTAATAAAGTACTAGATATAATTTAAAGTTCACAAATAAATTGTGGGCACACAGCGGCTGCGCATAAATGCCAAAGTACCCTCAAACTTCTAAATACGACCTCTAACCATTACTTGAATATGGATAAAGACATGTATTTATAGCCTTTTTGTGTGAAGAATTCTGTAGTCTCTCTAGTATTATACTCCCCCATTCCTTTTGTGTTGTATTTTTTTTTTGATAAAATTCCCCAATGCAAGATGCATTTCGTCATATTCCTTGTAATTCTGTTTTTAGCCCTACAGAAAAAATGAATGCATCTATCTCTCCTGATTGCATGTATCTCTCTTTGTAGGAGAAAAAGAAAAGTATCACTCTCCTGTTTACGTGTATCTTTTCCTTTCGCTACCTAATTGATTTACCTGCCGCTAAACTGCGAATTAGCCAAGTTAACTTGGTCCTAAATTCTCTATAATTATGTGTCTTGATCACCGTGCGAAAAATAATACACCTTACATAAAGGAATGAAGGGAGACATGTGAATATGGATAGAGCATCCAAGCAACCGGTACTATAGTGTCTCGCTATTTTGCACTCCTCTATTTCTTTCTTCTAAGAAAGATGGAGTAGATAAGGTACATCATGTGAACCTGCAAGTTTCAGCCCGTAAATAAAACACTTTATTTATGCGGCGCAAGATGTGAGAACAAAAAACAACACGGTTGTCATGTTTCGCAGATATCTTTTTGTGCAAAGCACAGATGTGTTGATACAATTTGGCAGCTCCGAAAAGTCGCAGCAGCACGCATACGGGGTATGCACCTGCCCAGCTATGTCGGTTTTCTGATTGCCTCGCGATCCATAAAATATTTAGAACCCACATAAGGACAGAACAACTTCTATTTTATTTTTGTCTTTTTAGCACACAATCGCAGATGCCTACATACACGCGTATGCACTCACCCTTGTGAATGCACACATGAACACCGTACCTCTGTGATCATCTTTAAGATACTGAGCCGACACAATATTTTAAAATTGACAACAGGCGCCTCCTCGTAGTCGAAGGGACCGTTATCCCACTAAACGAACATCATCGAATTGTCTGAAATAATTTCAGGAAAACACATACATTAGTGTCAAGTATAGGACTTAAACCCTGGTGGACTAGTTTAACCACAAAGAACCTAACTATCTGAGCTGCGCTCAGTTTCAAAATTTATGATTTTGTCGATTGAAGGTTCTGGAACTTATGATTTTGTCGGTAGCTCACATGAAATTTCAGAAGTTGAGACTTATATTGAAAGCCCTCGTCATCAAAAACACAAATATACAAATACAGCTTAATTTGGACTCTTTGGTTCAAAAGATATGAAATATTAAAAATCGAAAGCCAAGGTAAAATGAGAACATTTTTTAACCACGGATTTTTTTAATGAACAAAGGTAAAATATTTAAAGGGCTATTCTGACAGTACATCGCCCTAATGAATTGCCACGACAAAGGGCTCAGGTGTGAGTAAACCGTCCGTCCGGGTACACTGGGCCAGTGCCCAAATTAGCATCGTCACGTGAATAAGCTGGTGAGGCGGGGCCGGTAGGTGGAATCGGTTGTGCCAAAGTGAGAAGCAACTTTTGCCCGAAAAAAAGAGAGGGAAACAACTGCATGGACTGTTGCCAAAACAATCATTGTTCATTATACCACTGTACAAGGAGATCCGAGACATCGGCTTTTAATCTAACGGCTGAGGTTAACCGGAGCTCAGCTCACGGTCGCTTCCCTGACGTGCCTTCAGCATATCCTGGTCCCAGCTCAGTGAGTCAGTGGGCTGTGGCAGCCACACAGTCGTATTAAAAGAATGGCACATTTTGGTTGGAGCCACGTAGTGAATTCGAGAGCTGGACAACACATTAGGATAGCGATGTGTCAATCAGACCAGGGGCCACCTCCTGCCAGCAAAGCGACACAGCAACTGGCCTAAAGGGAACAGGGGCTCGTGTAGGCTGCACCAACCGAGCCGGACAAAACCTAGAAGATAATATGCCAATATGGTATTAGAAGGCTTGCTAGGAAATACATGTTCAACGAATGGTAGAACTTTCTACTTTTTCCAGGGCCGAACAATCACTAGTTAAATTCCAACTCCCAGAATAACCAACACTAAATACACCCGGACGGAAGATGACGTGGGTGTCACTGTCCCACTACAACAGGAGAGAGTGAGAAAGCAGAGGATATCCTCAACAGCAAACAAACAGATATAATCGCACAAAAAAAACGATAAGAAATGTATGGAGCAAAGAAATAGCAAACAAACACTTCTTTGCAGTCGATCAGTATTTTCGGAATATTTTGAGTATTATCTGGGGTTTCATTGGAACTCCTGAGTACCAAGGAAATGCTTGCTGTTTGTTTGATACACTGAACTAAGGGCATGTCCAAACCGCACCTTAAAAGGGACGGGAACGTTTGACTATCTGGTGTAATTACACATGCTTTTTCTTTTAAATAGTACTCCCTCCGTCCCATAATGTAAGATATTTTTTTGACACTAGTGTAGTGTCAGAAAACGTCTTACATTATGGGACGGAGGGAGTAGTTTCTAAGAAAGTCAAAAAAATCTGAACTTTCTTGCGAACAAAGTAGATTTATTTTAATCTTTCGTGAAGAAATGACTTTCATATTCGTGGACGAAAAAAAATTGCCACTATATACGAGGTACTGATCAAGCTATATGTCCTGGGCAACTTGTCATTTTTGTTAGAATTTTGTCAGAGAATATTTCGTTACAGAATATTTTTGTACGACAGAAACGACAACTTAAGTTTGTTGAGAAGAAGTTTTGAAACGTTTTGCCTTTTTCTTATTTTATTTAAAATAAAATCAGTTATCAGGTGTAATTACCATCATGTTCAAAAGGGTATTTTCCACCTCAAAAGCCACGTAAAGATCCAAACAATGTTGTTCGGACACTTTTTGTCATCCAACGCGGTTGGTTTTCCCCTTTAGGTCCATTTAGCCCACGCCTGGTCGACTCCAGTGGTCTGAATTTAGTGATTACGTTTGGATCACTGGCTCCCATATTTGTGTCTAGATAATAATGTGTCTGTTTTTGGGGTCTGCATTGGAGATGCCCTAACCGAAGTAAAAAAGAGATCACTAGCAGGAACAAATGTTGTAGTGAAGACTAACTGCACAAGGAACAAAGTACTTATCAGTAAAATAAGCTAACATGTCAAAGCCAAAAAGCAGAAACATGGAAGCATATGAGACAATGAAGACAAGACTAAGCATAGCTAATGCAGCGGAATAGAAAGGAATACATCATACTCCTCACAATATAGAACATAGAGGGAAGTTCTTCGCAATACAAACTACAAAAGTAGATCGAGAGCGAGGAAATAGAACCTAGAAGCTTAGTGAAGGTAATGATTTGTTCACCCAGTTTAAGTTGTTGGCACAACTCCTACATCTCGTTGGTGGGGCTGAAATTTAACTCGGAAGACAAAGTCTTCACCCTATTCTCCTTGAGCTACAACAAGATCTGACTAAGGCCAATCACTCGTGGCAGATGTTCAAGGTAGATCTCCATAGACAACTTTTTCTTCATGAATTCCACGATTACTCTTGGATGCTTAGAACATACACCCATCTAGTGGATGAATGGTCTATAAGAGAAATAGGTTAGGATTGACTTAGATTGAGTTCTTCTGTGATGCTAAATAACTTAGTGTTTTAGGCTTTGGGTTTTTCCTCAATAGGGTTCTCTCAAAACTATGGGAGGAAAAGAATTGCTTAGACAATCATTGTCTCAATTCATGTGGAGCAGCCAAGTGTGGCCGATTGAAATGTGTATAGCTATTTATAGTCTATGGAGCAAGCTCGCTGATATGATCGCTGGAGGCACACACGCAATGTCAATATGACACATGCCTAACGATCGAATTTCAAAACAACACTCTCTTGCATTGTATGCCTTGCCGCACAAGACAACCAGCTATATTATGAGGCAAATGTGCTAAAGAGTTCTAAAGAATAATATCTTGTACTCTGAAGCAAAAAGAACTTATTGTATCAATCTCAAAGGCTTCACTCGAAGATTTTAGGTTTGGATTGAGCACACAATAGTACAATTCAATCTAATTTTCACGTTGACCCCCTTGATAGTACGTTTTGCTCTACTGACTCAAATAAAAAGAAAAGAAAACTAGTAAACAAAAGTCTATGCTTCTGCTTCACTCTCCTTGGTAGTGTTACACAAACGGTTTTTAACCTCTTTCTGCGATGGTATTTTAAACCGTCGCCTAGTGAGTGTGGGCGATAGGGTGTGTGTGTGGGGGGGGGGAGGGGTCTTTCCCACATGACTCAAAAACTGTCGGGGACAGGGAGCAGGAATGCATACATTTTCCAGAACAAAGTGCATGCGATGCTCATACCTATCCCAAACACGATTCTTCACACAACTATTTGGGATATATCTAATACCCCAAACGCTCCATCCTTGCTACTCGTGTGTGCTGGCATTACAATCGTAGTTGGACTTATGCAGTTTTACCCAATACCAGGCGCCGTCCAGGCACGAGATTTTTTCAGGCACGTACCAAACTGGCTCTACGTTTATGATGCGCGCCACATCACAAATAGTTCATTATTGTAAACCGTGTACGATAGGGCGACAATCACACACATTTAGTTTTCCCACACTGCGTGTGATATTGTCTGACATCACACATGCTTTGCAAACGGCAACTGTGTGCATGGTTACACACGTTTCCTCTCCGTGAACCATGTCGGATTATGATGTATATCACAGACGCCGTGCTTTATAGACCATGTGCATTGTAATGACCTGCAGAGCATATTTTCACCCTAGTTTAATTGCCGCTATTTAAAATTGTATCAAATTTCAATTCCAAAGTAGGCTATAACTTCACTCATATCCATCAGGTTCAACAACCAATGTATTATTCGATTCACAGGTACATATGTTCAAGAATTACATTAAAAAAGAATTACATAAGCACCAAATAAAGAATGATGAACCAGGGTTGTATACTTGTACTATTAAAGATGGTAAGAAAGAGGCGAGAGACATTCTGGTTGCTGAACAAGGTGAAGCGGAATGGCCCTAGTATGCTCTCCTCGATGCAGAAGGGAGACACGACTCTAGTCCAACCCCTCATGATGGTCGGCCGCCAATCATGTAGTTTGAGAGGTAATGTTGAGTAAACTTGTTCGAGATCCACTGCAAAGAAAAAAGATTCAGACATTGTCATCTAACACAACTCATTATGGGCAGTAAAAAGAAGGCTACAGAGTTCTTACTTACCATGCTGCAGTTCACTGTTGTCTTGCATAAAGTGTAAACAAATAGTTCGATTGACATCTTTTGACCCATTTTAATAGCAATCTTTATCCATTTCCTCTCTTGAAGCTGGTTTATTAATATCTCATTGCCCCATATGCATAAAGGGTCAAAGCATGGATCTTTGCCAATGACATATGTACCTAAAAGCATCAAGTTAATATTAGAAGCTAAACAACAATTGCACAATGATGTAGTACAACACTCCCTCTATCACATTATATAAGATCTTATTACATCCAATATACTCACATATTGGATGAATTAACATCTTATATTATGTGGTAGATGGAGTTTATTACGTTGTTACAAATATTGGCCAATTAACTGCAGTTAACTACTGCTGTGTTGTTGTTGTTCTTGCTGCTCGTCCATGTACATCTAGACATCATCAGAACATTAAGGTAACACTCTTCCTTGTTGCTATATAGCCTAGGATTGCATATTTAGTCATTCAGTACAATGCATGTTGCTATGTAGCCTCTGATATATTAAATATGGCCCTAGTTAACCTACCGATAAATGGGTTACAGATATATTCAGTGAAATGTCCTATTCGACAATTAATCCCTTATCATCCTCCGGGCTATATGGTACCAGCTACTGATATCCTGAACAATGAGTATATATAAGCAATGCGATGAAACTAATCTCAATGGAAAACAGCAGATGTTCCCAATATTGTCCTGTGTGGGTACATCTAAAGGCGTGTTAAGCACAACAGGCTAAACATCAACCAAATATATCCATGGTAGACAACATAAGCACGACATGGTAGCTTGAGTTTGCAGGTTTAGGCAAGCTAGTTAAGCAAAACAACAAGTGGAAAGGTTGTTAACTACAACTGGCATAAGATTTAAAAACAAGCAAATATAATCATTCGAACTGGTATTGTGCAAGTCTAAAGTACACTAGTTATTGTTAAAAAACAGAAAGGCATGTTAACTGCAACATCCATAACAACAACCAAATATCGTAATTCATAGTGGTATTGTCGAAACTGTTATTGATGAAATTGAACTGCACGGCAAATAGTTGCACATATAGAGCATCATATTGTGAATAACTGAAATAAAAAAGGCACAAGGCCATCTCTAGCCAATCCCCTAAAAGTTAATGGAGTAAAACCCTTAGTGAGTATATATATATATACTCCTGGAATTTTTGGCAGTTTCTAGTCGATCCCCTAAACTTAATGTTGTAAACTTCAATTTAATCCAATTCAAAGCAGGTTCAACCAAAAGTAGCATGCATTCAAACATAAACATAGATAGTTTTGCATAACCAAACATAAAACATAAATTTAAACTAAACTAAACTACGTTCGGTCGAAGTGCAGGTCGTGCCAATCCTTCCTCGTCAGGTATGGTGGGCCGTGAGCCGGGTCCGGGCTGGTGCCCTCGTTGGGGAAGACACTCCTCCACTCGTCGACGTCGATCTCCTCGTCCTCACCGCCCACCTCGACGCCCTCTGTGTCGCCGTCCTCGCCGCCTTCAACTTCTTCATGGGAGGACAGCATGATAACCTCCCCGCGCTCCCCGCCAGCAAAGATCATCCACCTCGCCACCACGAGCTTAGGGTGCTACCGACAGAGCTCTTGCATGTAGGCCTCGTCGGCGGCCTCGGCCTCGAGGCGTGCCCACGCCTCGCGCCCCCCCCCCCCACGCCATAGCCGAGGTCACCACCCTGGCTCCGGTGGGACGAGGCCGACCGGACGTGTGCTGAAGGGAAAATTAAGGCTAGCCGCCGCACCGTGGTAGCAGACCTGCCAGTGGTCATACTCCATGGCTGCGAGCTCGACCGTGTGGAAACTGCCGAGCCACCGGCATGTGTGGGTCTCCCGATCTGTAATCTCGACGACCCATGTCCCCCATCGCCGCTGCCGGACCCTAAATTAGGGCCTCATCGGCGGCCGGACCCGAGGGAGGACGGGGAAGTCCTCAAACCAACATAGGGGCGCGGCGGCAGGCAGATCGGGCGACCGGCGATGGCGGCTCGATAAAGAGCCCATGAAGGATGACGGGGATACATCGGCGGCCACCTCGCCGATGTCAGGCAAAGAGGACGTGATAAACCTCTTTTGGGCCATTGGCTCCTCGAGCTCCCCGACACACAAGCGAGGATGGAGGCGGCGATGGCGGCGACCTACTAATGGTTTCAAGCGAGGGAGGGGTGGTGTGTGTCTGTGTGAGCGGAGGTTTTGGGGTGTGTGTGGTGTGTGTGCGTGGAGGGGGGGGCAAGGTGGTGTTTGAGGAAATACCGCGGCAACTCAATATTTTACTAGGCGAGAGTAAAATTTTGGGCTACTGAAAATTTGGATCAAGGGCGAGCATATATTTTTGAGATTGCGAGGAATGCAGAGGCGGGAGTAAAATGTCAGGGCTACAAAAAATTTAGATCAAAGGAAAGAAAATATTTTTGAGATTTCGAGGGATGCAGAGATGGGAGTAACAAGCCAGGGCTACTGAAAATTTGGATCAAAGGATTGAAGAAGAGCGGGAGTGATAGACATCGCACACGGTCCACACATAATAGTCATGTGCTACCAAACATAAAAACCTTCCAGGCGGTAGATATTTTCGAGATTGCGCGCGGCGTTTCCAGATGGTGCTAGCGACCGCCAGCGCCGTAGCCCTCGCCGACGTCGTCTTCGCCTCTCGCATGGACGACATGATGGTCCGCTCCATCCGCAAGTTCACCGTTGTCAAGAAGCGCGCGACGACCTTGTCGTACTGCTCCAGCCCGCGCGCCCAGGCTCCTCATTGCCTGCCACCCTCATCGGCCTCCATGGTGACGAACTCTTTCAAGCCCTGGTGGCCCTGTAGGTGCCGAAGGTCACTATGAAGCATGTGCACCTCGAGTCCGCGCTCGCTGCGCAGCGCCTCGCCATGCAAGAAACCGTCAACATGCACATTCATGTCTACGAGGAAATCGTCTACATAGGCCACTACAAGGCCAGCGAGGACAAAAAGACAATGGCCTTCTTCAAGCAGCTGGAATCTTTGGACGCAATCATTCAGAAGCACGTCGACCTGGCCCGAAAGCCGCTGCTACGTAGCTGCCGTTTGGTGGGCTGGCGCCCTGAGTCGAGGAGGTGGAGGTCGTTGATGGATGCATCTTTCTTCTTGCCTCCTGTTACCAGCACTGCATTGCCTCGTGGCCTTAATGTTTTATTAGTGTATGGCACTTTTATTACAGTCGTAACATTCTTTTAAAAAAGAAAACGAGACCAACCCGGGCTAGACTAGCCTATTGGTATTCTTATAGAAGAAAACTCCGTGAGCACCAAGCGCTCGAGCCGAGACTCAAACCCTTGTGGGTTGGCTGTGAACTCCCGCGCCTTGCCAATGGAGCTTACGCTCCATTCTCCAGTCATAACATTTCACTGTGAGGTGGGGCCGCAGTTGAGCAAACCGACCATCGGCAAATCCCCACCCTGCCCACCGCGCGTCGTCATAGTTAGAATTGGAAGAGAGAAACGAGGGAGAAGAGCTAGCTGTAGCACGGAAGCTGTTGTCAGATGGGACTCGTGTTGATAGAATAGGAGTAGTACTGTCAATCTACAGACTGGACTGTAGCACATTGTTTTGTATGGCCATATCACCACATTGTTTTCTATGGCCTATTCCCTGTTGGTTCACTGGGCTATCATGGTTCGCACTCCTCCAACGTGAGTAGTAGTACTAGTGTATATACACTTTATATACCGCATGATTCTTTGCTCCTCTTACGTACTTCACCGACATGTGGGAGAGCCAACATCCGGGTCAACGTGTCATGCACCAGATTAGAGTGGTGAACGGATGGGGTGGCATCACCTCAGTCGTAGCGCCATTAATTCATGACTACTAGCAAGATGCCCATGCGTTGCACGGACATGAGTAGTTTATCTTGTGGGAGAAAAGGATGAACGAGGGAAGGCCTTATTTGCAAATGTGGAGAGGGGTGTGGGTATCTTTTTGCAAAATTGCCATTGTTTCCTTCCTAGCCGTTAGATATAAATCGGACTGCCTATATTGTAGAATGGCAGGCACACCATCATCACCGGCCTTGTTTTTATAAGAGTAGAGACAGTGAGTAGTCATATCACAAGACCCCGTCTTTCCAACAGTAACGCACCGTCAAATCACACAACCCTACCTTTCCAGCAGTAAGTTGAATCCGCTACTCCCTCACCCTCCTCGCCTCTCTGTCAAATCGCCTACGTGAAAACTGCCGCGCGTACTGCCCGGGAGAAGCCCCACCCTCAACTTTTAACTACTCATAGTATAATTTGGTATCAATGAATTGCGCCATGGAGAATAAAACCAAAAGAAAAATGTGGTACATGTAAACAAATACAGTTCAAGCTCTAGCTAGTGATTCAGAATGTAAACCATACATATACGTATAGGTTACTTCAAAGTAGGAGTACTTAGTCCATTGATGCAATGTGGTCAAACTGTACCATTGATATCTCAAAGCCAAAATAGTTTGAGCTTGTTTGTTCTATATAAATACTAGTATTGTATGTTTATTCACCTGTGGGGTTGTTCAATGAATGGAGGGCCGGGAGCACAATAAAACAATACTACTACTATACTAGGTAAATTTGAGTCGTGCATTTAGTCATGTTAAAATAGAGAGTTTCTTTTCTTTAATGCCATGTACACAAATTGAAACGCTTGTTGTGGAGAGAAAAAGATAATCACTCCACTATATATATAGGCAGGGGCCTGAGCACTTGCTTTACTAGGGTTGGTCTCTTCATTCTCTCATCCTCTCCAGATCTAAACAAGACAGCGGTAGCAACATTTTCTCTCTGCTCACCGCTAGTCACAGATCCGGCCGGATCCCTTCGACCAGTGTGTGTATAGGATTAGTGCATTGTTCGCGCGGTCATCAGCGGCGAGGGAGGAAACCCACAGCTGCCGGCGGGTCCCGATCCTCTGCCCGTGTCGTTCTCTCTGACACAGCGCCGGCTCGGGAGGTCCTCCGACCCTTCTTCCCCACTGTCATATTGTGCGCAAATCCGACCTGCCGCCACTGACATCCCGACGACCCTCAGGTATAAGTTCTTCGAAAGCGTCCTTGCTCTACTACCCCAGCTCCCCACGTGTCTACATGTGCATCTTTTCGATTTAGCTACACTTCAATCGACTCAATCGACTTTCGGGTCAGTCGATTTTCATGAGGTGGGGTGCTCGCCGGAGTTAAGGAAGAACCAGCAGCAGCGGGTAGGGGGGCTTGCCAGACAGGTACCCCACTATCTATATTAGGGTTCAGGGAGGGGGCGGTGGTCGCTGGCGGTGGGGGCCACGGTGGAGTAGGGATCGCCGGAGAAAAAGCTCCGCGCGGGGGGGGGGGGGGGATGGAGGGATGGCGGCGGACCGGCGGTTGGGAGTGGTTTCGAGGACGGCGAGGCGGCGCAGGAGCTACTTCCTGCAGTCGAATCTAGGACTTGGTTCAAACAAGGAAGAAAGGGGGAAATTCATAGCATGAATTTAGGACTTGATTCAAAGAGGAAATAACAGGGGGAAAGTAGTAGTGACTGGATACCCAAGCGTTTTCTTGGTTGAAAAGGGAAATGAAGGGAAAAGGCAGTACAAACTGGATAAGGAACATATCTGTTATTGGTTGAAAAAAGCATAGAGTTTAGGCTGGTGGAGAAGTCAACCGAGTATGTCCAGGATTGGATTTGCTGCCCTCACATAGAAAAAGGTTTCCATGATTAGATTTGCTGCCCTCATAGAGTATGAACAAACTCGGCATCACCACTTTATGCCTCCTTGTAGGTACATTGTGCTGATGTGTCCACTGTCACATGTCCTTCTACCATATTGTTAATGTAAGGGTGCATGTAAAATGAAGCGATCACACTGTTACCTTAAGGACATGTCTAACTAGTGTTATTGTTAATCCAATGCCTCCCTTGATATGATGCAATTAATCTGTGTTACAAACCCCTGTATGATAAGTAAGATGATTCTTTACGCTGATGAGTGTCCTGGTGTCCCCATGGTCACATGCCCTTAAACCAACTCTTTAGCTGTTGTTGATCTACTGTATCTGAAAAACAAGCAATGCCACCATTAAAGTAATCCCATATTTGACGAATGTCATTGTTGATCGTAATGCTTCCGGTAACCTGAAGCATTGTCGACGTTTTAAAATTTCTACTGTCCTTGCGTGATTGCCATGAACATAATCAAGATGCTTCTTTTCATTTCTTGTATGTTTTGTATCTTGTTGTTGACCAGGAACTGTTTTCTTTCTATCTTTTCGTGCAGATAGGTATCCATTTCACCTTGTTGCTATTGTGACCTTTTGGTGAACTGCACAAAACACTTTTTTTGGAATGAGTATCTTGTGCAGTTCAACTAAAATGTCACGTGGGTAACATCTCTCAATTTTGGTGGAACTGCACAAAATGGTGACTGGAGTTCCCAAAATCTCCATCAAATTCTGCTGGTAATCTCGTGCAACATTTTATTAGCCTTTGCAATTTGAGTTGTTGAAGGAAATATGCCCTAGATGCAATAATAAAGTTATTATTTATTTCCTCATATCATGATAAATGTTTATTATTCATGCTAGAATTGTATTAACCGGAAACATGATATATGTGTGAATACATAGACAAACATAACGTCACAAGTATGCCTCTACTTGACTAGCTCAATAATCAAAGATGGTTATGTTTCCTAACCATATACATGTGTTGTCATTTGATTTACAGGATCACATCATTAGGAGAATGATGTGATTGACATGACCCATTCCGTTAGCCTAGCACTTGATCGTTTAAGTATGTTGCTATTGCTTTCTTCATGACTTATACATGTTCCTGTAACTATGAGATTATGCAACTCCCGTTTACCGGAGGAACACTTTGTGTGCTACCAAACGTCACAACATAACTGGGTGATTATAAAGGAGCTCTACAGTGTGTCTCGAAGGTACATGTTGGGTTGGCGATTTGAGATTAGGTTTTGTCACTCCGATTGTCGGGAGGTATCTCTCGGCCCTCTCGGTAATGCACATCACTATAAGCCTTGCAAGCAATGTAGCTAATGAGTTAGTTACGGAATGATGCATTACGTAACGAGTAAAGAGACTTGCCGGTAACGAGATTGAACTAGGTATTGGATACCGGCGATCAAATCTTGGGCAAGTAACATACCGATGACAAAGGGAACAAAGTATGTTGTTATGCGGTTTGACCGACAAAGATCTTCGTAGGATATGTAGGTGCGAATATGAGCATCCAGGTTCCGCTATTGGTTATTGACCGAGAATAGTTCTAGGTCATGTCTACATAGTTCTCGAACCCGTAGGGTCCGCACGCTTCACGTTACGATGACAGTTATATTATGAGTTTATAAGTTTTGATGTACCGAAGGTTGTTCGGAGTCCTGGATGTGATCACGGACATGACGAGGAGTCTCGAAATGGTCGATACATAAAGATTGATATATTGGAAGCCGATATTTGATATCGGAATGGTTCCGTGAAATCGGATTTTACCGAGCACCGGGGTTACCGGAACCTCCCGGGGTTATTGGGCCTTCATGGGCCGTAAGGGAGAAGAGGAGAGGAGGGAAGAGGTGGGCTGCGCCTCCTCCCTAGTCCGAATAGGACAAGGAGAGGGGGCGCCCCTTTCCTTCCCTCTTCCTCCTCCTTCCCCTTCTCCTTCTCCAACAAGGAAGAAGGAGTCCTACTCCCGTGGGAGTAGGACTCCCCCTTGGCGCGCCCTCCTTGGCCGGCCGCCCCCTCCCCCTTGGCTCCTTTATATACGGGGTAGGGGCACCTCTAGACACACAAGTTGATCTTCGTGATCATTCCTTAGCCGTGTGCGGTGCCCCCCTCCACCATATTCCACCTCGGTCATATTGTTGCGGTGCTTAGGTGAAGCCCTGCGTCGGTAGAACATCATCTTCGTCACCATGCCATCATGCTGATGGAACTCATCCCCGAAACCCTACTGGATCGGAGTCCGGGGATCGTCATCGAGCTGAACGTGTGCTGAACTCGGAGGTGCCGTACGTTCGGTATTTGGATCGGTCGGATCGTGAAGACTTACGACTACATCAACCGCGTTGTCATAACGCTTCCGCTTACGATCTACGAGGGTACGTGGACAACACTCTTCCCTCTCGTTGCTATGCATCACCTTGATCTTGCGTGTGCGTAGGAATATTTTTGAAATTACTACGTTCCCCAACAGTTGTCACTATCACCACAATGGCACTTTATTTTAGTGGAACTGCCCGAAAGGATAACCAAATTATAGTTGTGATACGTCTCCAACATATCTAATTTTTTATTATTCCATGCTATTATATTATCCATCTAGGATGTTTTATATGCATTTATATGCTATTTTATATGATTTTTGGGACTAACCTATTAACCTAGAGCCTAGTGCCAGTTTCTGTTTTTCCTTGTTTTTGAGTTTTACAGAAAAGGAATACCAAACGGAGTCCAATTTACCTGCCAATTTTTGTGGATTTTTATGGACCAAAAGAAGCCCCCGAAGTGAAAGAGGGTGGAGGGCACACCCTAACCCCTGGGTGTGCCCCCTGCCTCGTGGACGACTCGGAGACCCCCCTGACGTGAGACCGACGCCAAAAATTCCTATAAATACAGAAACCCCCGAAAAGAAACCTAGACCGGGAGTTCCTCCGCCGCAAGCCTCTATAGCCACCAAAAAGTTCTCGGGAGCCCGTTCCGGCACCCTGCCGGAGGGGGAATCCATCATGGGTGGCCATCTTCATCATCCCGGCGCTCTCCATGACGAGGAAGGAGTAGTTCATCCTCGGGGCTGAGGGTATGTACTAGTAGCTATGTGTTTGATCTCTCTCTCTCTCTCTCTCTCTCTCTCTCTCTCTCTCTCTCTCTCTCTCTCTCTCTCTCGTGTTCTTGATATGGCACAATCTTGATGTACCGCGAGCTTTGCTATTATAGTTGGATCTTATGATGTTTCTCCCTCTCTACTCTCTTGTAATGGATTGAGTTTTCCCTTTGAAGTTATGTTATCAGATTGAGTCTTTTAGGATTTGAGAACACTTGATGTATGTCTTGCATGTGCTTATCTGTGGTGACAATGGGATATCGCGTGATCTACTAGATGTATGTTTTGGTGATCAACTTGCGGGTTCACTGACCTTGTGAACTTATGCAGAGGGGTTGGCACATGTTTTCGTCTTGACTCTCCGATACAAACTTTAGGGAACTCTTTGAAGTTCTTTGTGTTGGTTGAATAGATGAATCTGAGATTGTGATGCATATTGTATAATCATACCCACGGATACTTGAGGTGACATTGGAGTATCTAGGTGACATTAGGGTTTTGGTTGATGTGTGTCTTAAGGTGTTATTTTACTACGAACTCTAGGGCTGTTTGTGACACTTATAGGAATATCCCAATGGATTGATCGGAAAGAATAACTTTGAGGTGGTTTCGTCCCCTACAATAATCTCTTCGTTTGTTCTCCGCTATTAGTGACTTTGGAGTGACTCTTTGTTGCATGTTGAGGGATAGTTATATGATCCAATTATGTTATTATTGTTGAGAGAACTTGAACTAGTGAAAGTATGAACCCTAGGCCTCGTTTTGAAGCATTGCAATACCGTTTTCGCTCACGTTTACCACTTGCTACCTTGCTGTTTTCATATTTTCATACTACAAAAACCTATATCTACCATCCATATTGCCCTTGTATCACCATCTCTTCGCCAAACTAGTGCACCTATACAATTTACCATTGCATTGGGTGTGTTGGGGACACAAGAGACTCTTTGTTATTCGGTTGTAGGGTTGTTTGAGAGAGACCATCTTCATCCTACGCCTCCCACGGATTGATAAACCTTAGGTCATCCACTTGAGGAAAATTTGTTACTGTCCTACAAACCTCTGCACTTGGAGGCACAACAACATCTACAAGAAGAAGGTTGTGTAGTATACATCAAGCTCTTTTCTGGTGCCGTTGCCTGGGAGGTTAGTGCTTGAAGGTTATCTTTAGATCTTGCAACCGAATCTTTTAGTTTCTTGTTTTATCACTAGTTTAGTCTATAAAATAAAACTACAAAAAATTGGAATTGAGGGTGCCTCATATGCTTCATCTTTTTAATATCTTTCTTGAAAATGATGGAAAGGAAAATTGTGCTCAAGTGTTAGAAGAAGAATGCATTAAAATGTTTGGCACTAAATATTTGAATGATGAGCATGATTGCAATGTTGTTAGTGTGAATTCCTTGAATATCCATGATGCTAATGATATGCAAAGCCACATGCTTGGGGATGCTATGTTTGATGAATATGATATTTTTAGTCTCCCAAGTTAGGATGAGCAAATTTATTTTGATGATAGCATGCCTCCTATTTATGATGACTATATTGATGAAAGTGGGTTTCAAAGAGTGTCGACTTTAGGAAGTATGATCCCACTATTTTGGAGGGTGTTGAATCTTATTGTGATAATTATGAAAGGGATTTGGAGACGTCATGACTTTATTTAGTGATGAATCCACTATTTCGGAAGAGGTTCCAATTGATTATGAGACAAAGTTGCTATCTATGATGAATATTGTGATGACATGTATGCTATAAAGAAGAATGATAACCATGAAACTTGTCATCTTGATTTAAATTTTCAATTGGATTATGCCTCACATGATAGTTATTTTGCTGATTTTGCTCCCACTATTATTCATGATAAGAAATTTTCTTATGTGGGGAGTAATAAAAATTCTATGCTTGTAGATCATGAAAATAATGCTTTATGTGATAGTTATATTGTTGAATTCATTCATGATGCTACTGAAAATTATTATGAGGGAGGAATATATGCTCGTAGGAATTGCAATACTATCTACTTTCCTCTCTATGTGCTTAAAATCTTGAAGTTATGCTTGTTTTGCCTTCCTATCACTACTAGGGAAAGCCTAGCAGTAGCGCTGGTTTTAGGCCTATCAGTAGTGCATGCTGGAGCGCTATTGGTACGACGCTACATCTAAAGGTTAGCAGTAGCGTGCCTTAACCCACGCTACTGCTATATCGACTTAGTAGTAGCGCTTTCCTCGAGGAGCGCTACTGGTAATTAATAGTAGTGCTTCTCCCTGCCCGCGCTACTACTATTATTTCGTATTTTATTTATTTTTTATTTCATATTGTATTGATACACCTTTACACAAGTTTTCATATAACATGAATTTAGAGATTGTTTTTACATCATAATGAGTTATTAATCCTTGGTTGTTTCACCCAATGATATAATAAATATCATCATCATCATCATATCATTAACAACTTATCATCATAATACATCATTCTCATATAACATGATAACCCACAAGTGTAGGGGATCGCAACAGCTTTCTAGGGTAGAGTATTCAACCCAAATTTATTGATTCGACACAAGGGGCACCAAAGAATATTCTTAAGTATTAGCAGTTGAGTTGTCAATTCAACCACACCTGGATAACTTAGTATCTACAGCAAAGTATTTAGTAGCAAAGTAGTATGATAATAATGGTAACAGTGGCAAAAGTAAAGGTAGCAGTTTTGTACTAATTGTAATAGTAGCAATGGAAAAGTAAATAAGTGAAGCACAATATGTGAAAAGCTCGTAGGCATTGGATCAGTGATGGATAATTATGTCGGATGCGATTCCTCATGTAATAGCTATAACATAGGGTGACACAGAACTAGCTCCAGTTCATCAATGTAATGTAGGCATGTATTCCGAATATAGTCACACGTGCTTATGGAAAAGAACTTGCATGACATCTTTTGTCCTACCCTCCCGTGGCAGCGGGGTCCTAGTGGAAACTAAGGGATATTAAGGCCTCCTTTTAATAGAGAACCGGAACAAAGCATTAGCACATAGTGAATACATGAACTCCTCAAACTACAGTCATCGCTGAGAAGTATCCCGATTATTGTCACTTCGGGGTTGTTGCATCATAACACATAATAGGTGACTATAGACTTGCAAGACAGGATCAAGAACTCACATATATTCATGAAAACATAATAGGTTCAGATCTGAAATCATGGCACAAGGGCCCTAGTGACAAGCATTAAGCATAGCAAAGTCATAGCAACATCAATCTTAGAACATAGTGGATACTAGGGATCAAACCCTAACAAAACTAACTTGATTACATGGTAAATCTCATCCAACCCATCACCATCCAGCAAGCCTACGGTGGAATTACTCACGCACGGCAGTGAGCATCATGAAATTGGTGATGGAGGATGGTTGATGATGACGACGGCGACGAATCCCCCTCTTCGGAGCCCCGGACGGACTTCAGATCAGCCCTCCCGAGGGAGATTAGGGCTTGGCGGCGGCTCCGTATCGTAAAACGCGATGAAACTTTCTCTCTGATTTTTTTCTTCGCGAAACGGAATATATGGAGTTGGAGTTGAGGTCGGTGGAGCCTCAGTGGGCCCACGAGATAGGGGGCGCGCCCAGGGAGGAGGGCGCGCCCCCACCCTCGTGGACAGGGTGTGGCCCCCCTGGCCTTGATTCTTTCGCCAGTATTTTTTATATTTTCCAAAAGTTATCTCCCTGGATTTTCAGGTCATTCTGAGAACATTTGTTTTCTGCACAATAAACAACACCATGGCAGTTCTGCTGAAAACAGCGTCAGTCCGGGTTAGTTTCATTCAAATCATGCGAATTAGAGTCCAAAACAAAGGCAAAAGTGTTTGGAAAAGTAGATACGTTGGAGACATATCAACTCCCCATGCCTAAACCTTTGCTTGTCCTCAAGCAATTCAGTTGATAAACTAAAAGTGATAAAGAAAAACTTTTACAAACTCTATTTGCTCTTGTTGTTGTAAATATGTAAAGCCAGCATTCAAGTTTTCAGCAAAGATTACAAACTAACCATATTCACAATAACACTTAGGTCTCATGTTTACTCATATCAATGGCATAATCAGCTAGCAAGCAATAATAATAAAACTCGGATGTCAACACTTTCTCAAAACAATCATAATATGATATAACAAGATGGTATCTCACTAGCCCTTTCTGAGACTGCAAAACATAAATGCAGAGCACCTTTAAAGATCAAGGATGGACTAAACATTGTAATATATGGTAAAAGAGATCCAGTCAAGTCATACCAAATATAAACTAATAATAATGAATGCAAATGACACTGTGCTCTCCAGCAGGTGCTTTTTTAATAAGAAACTGATGACTCAACGTAAAAGTAAATAGATAGGCCCTTCGCAGAGGGAAGCAGGAATTTATAGAGGTGCCAGATCTCGATTTTAAAATAGAGATGAACAACATTTTGAGCGGCATACTTTCACTGTCAACGCAACAACTATGATATGGCAATATCTTCTATACTATATACATTATAGGCGGTTCCCAAACAGAATGGTAAAAGTTTATACTCCCCCACCACCAACAAGCATCAATCCATGGCTTGCTCGAAACAACGAGTGCCTCCAACTAACAACAGCCCTGGGGGAGTTGTGTTTAATTATTTTGATTTTCTTTGATCTTTTTGATCATGGGACTGGGCATCCCAGTTACCAGCCATTTTCTCGTGAATGAGGAGCGGAGTCCACTCCTCTTGAGAATAACCCACCTAGCATGGAAGATACAGACAACCCTAGTTCAAACATGAGCTGCTCGAGCATACAAAACAGAATTTCATTTGAAGGTTTGGAGTTTGGCACAAACAAATTTACTTGGAACGGCAGGTAGATACCGCATATAGGAAGGTATGGTAGACTCATATGGAACAACCTTGGGGTTTATGGAGTTTGGATGCACAAGTAGTATTCCCGCTTAGTACAGGTGAAGGCTAGCAAAAGACTGGGAAACGACCAACTGAGAGAGCGACAACAGTCATGAACATGCATTAAAATTAATTTACACCGAGTACAAGCATGAGTAGGATATAATCCACCATGAACATAAATATCGTGAAGTCTATGTTGATTTGTTTCAACTACATGCGTGAACATGTGCCAAGTCGAGTCACTCAATTCATTCAAAGGAGGATACCATCCCATCATACCACATCGTAATCATTTTAATGGCATGTTGGCATGCAAGGTAAACCATTATAACTCATAGCTAATTAAGCATGGCACAAGAAACTATAATCTCTAAATGTCATTGCAAATATGTTTACTTCATAATAACCTGAATCAGGAACGATGAACTCATCATATTTACAAAATCAAGAGAGGTCAAGTTCATACCAGCTTCTCTCATCTCAACCAGTCCATCATATATCGTCATTATTGCCTTTCACTTGCACGACCGAACGGTGTGTATAATAATAATAGTGCACGTGCATTGGACTAAGCTGGAATCTGCAAGCATTCAACTCAAGAGAAAAGACAAGTAATATGGGCTCTAAGTTAAATCAACAATCATGCATATGAGAGCCACTAAACATTTTCAATATGGTCTTCTACTCTCGACCCCCAAAGGAAAGAAAAGAAATAAAACTATTTACACGGGAAAGCTCCCAACAAGCAAGAAGAAGAATGAGAAATCTTTTTGGTTTTTCATTTTAACTACTACTACAAGCATGGAAATTAAACTAACTAATTTTTTTGGTTTTTCTTAAGGTTTATCAAACACACAAGAAGAAAGCTAGAAAAATAAATTAAACTAGCATGGATAATACAATGAAAGAGTGTGAGCACCGACAACTAGAATAGTGTGTGAACATGAATGTAAAGTCGGTGAGAAATACGTACTCCCCCAAGCTTAGGCTTTTGGCCTAAGTTGGTCTAATGCCAAGGATAGCCTAGCTGATATCTGAAGTTATAACTGGGGTCATACTGAGATGCAGCAGCAAATGCATCCTGAGCTGCGGCATGTTGGCGAGCCGCCTCCGCTCTCCTCTCGTGTTCAGCTACCTCCTCCCTGGTAACAACATATCTTCATTTTGCCTGGTAAGCAAAAAGGGAAGGAGCTGGGAGAGTAACATGGACAGAGCTACGTCTGTCAAAGATTAGTCGATACTGGAGGAATTGTTCATTTCCCAAAAGAAAACGATGTTTGACCATCGCGTCATAATCTAAATAAGCAGGAAGCAACTCTATATCCTCCTCGTGGGGCTATACCAAGATAATTAGCTACACAGCTCGCATAAATCCCTCCAAATAAATCTCGAGATATATCATTATTATGCAACCTACGTGCAACTATTGCCCCCAAGTTGTAATCTTTATACCTAACACCGCACTCTTGAGGACACAAAGATCAGGGACACACATGTGACATGCTTCATCTTTACCGTTAATGCATCTACCAATGAACAGAGCAAAATAATGTATAGCAGGAAAATGAATGCTCCCTATGGTAGCTTGTGCTATATCCCTAGATTCTCCCATAGTAATACTAGCAAGAAAGTCTTTATATTCATATTTGTGGGGTTCATGAACATTGCCCCACTGCGGGAGTTTGCAACCAGTTATAAAATCTTCTAAGTCCATGGTATAAGATTTAAATATCAAACAGGACACTCTGAGATTTACGCGAAGATGTATATTTAAACCTTCTTACGAATGAATCAGTCAATTGGTAGTACTGAGGACACTTATCTTGTAAGAAGTCCTCAAGATCGGCATTACGCACATATGCGTCAAATTCATCCTTAATGCCTGCTTTGACCATAAACTCTTCTAATGGCCACTCACAAGCTCGCACTTCTGCGTCCCTTGGTGGTTCATCATCTTGCTCACGCATAGCACGCTTGGGTCCTCTCTTTGTTGAGGAACCACCTTGGTACATTCTCCTAGACATATTTCTATTTCTGAAATTTTTAGTAACTTCAAAAATAAAAGTGAATAAAACTAAACAAGATTGGTAGCAACTACTCCTACAAGTGCCTAGAGCCTATATCATGCATTAGAATTACTTGGGACCTCATAAATTTGACATGCAAGCTCAAGAACAAGGTCACCTATGCAGCGAAAATTTGTAATGAATAAAGCACTAGAACAAAAACTAATTGGATCAATGGAGGGGTCACATACCAAGCAACAATCTCCCAAAGCAGTTTTGTGAATGGAGCTTTGAGCAAGGAGATAAAAAATCGCAGCAAACTGAGCTAGAACTCGTGGTTGAGCTAGATGGGGATTTTTTGGGAAGAAGATGGAGTGTGTGGGAGCAAGAATAAGTGGAGGGGGTCCACTGTGGGCCCAGGAGACAGGGGGCGCGCCCAGGGGGTGTGTGGGCGCGCCCTCCACCCTTGTGGCCAGCTGTTTGCCCCCCCTGCAGTGTTTTCAGTGCCTAAAATCCTCAAATATTCCATAAAAATCATACTAAATTTGCAGGGCATTTGGAGCACTTTTATTTTTGACATATTTTTTTATTGCACGGATAATTCAGAAAACAGACAGATAATACTATTTTTGCTTTATTTATTCTAAATAGCAGAAAGTAAAAAGAGGGTACATAAGGTTGTGCCTTCTAGTTTCATCCATCTCATGATCATCAAAATGAATCCACTAACAAGGTTGATCAAGTCTTGTTAACAAACTCATTCCGAATAACACGGAACCGGAGAAATTTTGAATAACACCAGGTTACCTCAACGGGGATATGAACATCCCCAACAATAGGAATATCATACTTTTTCTTGACAGTAGGAAGAGGAAATTCAAAACCTCCAATAATGATAGTTGGAACTTTTCCAATAGAATTGATGCTATGAACTTGAGATTGCTTCCTCGGAAAGTGTACCGTATGCTCATTACCATTAACATGAAAAGTGACATTGCCTTTGTTGCAATCAATAACAGCCCCTGCAGTATTCAAAAGGGTCTACCAAGGATAATCGACATACTATCATCCTCGGGAATATTAAGAATAACAAAGTCCGTTAAGATAGTGGCATTTGCAACTACAACAGACACATCCTCACAAATACCGACAGGTATAACAGTTGATTTATCAGCCATTTGCAAAGATATTTCAGTAGGTGTCAACTTATTCAATTCAAGTCTATGATATAAAGAGAGAGGCATAACACTAACACCGGCTCCAAGATCACATAAAGCAGTTTTAACATAGTTTCTTTTAATGGAGCATGGTATAGTTGGTACCCCTGGATCTCCAAGTTTCTTTGGTATTCCACCCTTAAAAGTATAATTAGCAAGCATGGTGGAAATTTCAGCTTCCGGTATCTTTCTTTTATTTGTAATGATATCCTTCCTGTACTTAGCATAAGGATTTAATTTAAGCATATCAGTTAAGCACATACGTAAGAAGATAGGTCTAATCATTTCAGCAAAGCGCTCAAAATCCTCATCATCCTTTGTCTTGGATGGCTTAGGAGGAAAGGGCATGGGTTTCTGAACCCACGGTTCTCTTTCTTTACCGTGCTTCCTAGCAACAAAGTCTCTCCTATCATAACGTTGATTCTTTGATTGTGGATTATCAAGATCAACAGCAGGTTCAACCTCTACTTCATTATTATTGCTAGGTTGAGCATCAACATGAACATTATCATTAACATTATCACTGGGTTCATGTTCATCACCTGATTGTGTTTCAGCATCAGAAATAGAAATATCATTGGGATTCTCAGGTGTGTCTACAACAGGTTCACTAGATGCATGTAAAGTCCTATCGGTTTTCTTTTTCTTCTTTGAAGAACTAGGTGCCTCTAAATTATTTCTCTGAGAAACTTGCTCGATTCTCTTAGGGTGGCCTTCAGGATACAAAGGTTCCTGAGTCATTCTACCAGTTGTAGTAGCCACTCTAACAGAAAAGTCATGCTTATTATTTAATTCATCAAGAAAATCACTTTGAGCTTTAAGTACTTGCTCCGCTTGAGTGGTAACCATAGAAGCATATTTGCTAATGAGTTTAAGTTCACCTTTAACTCTAGCCATATAATCACTCAAGCATCCTATCTCGAAAGCATTATTCTTTAATTCTCTACCAACATAAGCAATAAAACTTTCCTGTCTAGCCATAAAGTCATCAAATTCATCTAAGCATGGGCTATGAGATTTAGTAGACGGGATTTCAACTTTATCATTTCTATAGAGAGAATTTACCTTTACTACCTGTTTCAGGTTATCAAGACAATGTGTTTCTTCGAGAGGCGGTATATTAAGACCATGTATTTCTTCAACAGGAGGTAAATTCTTAACATCTTCAACTTTCATACCTTTTTCTTTCATTGATTTCTTTGCCTCTTGCATATCTTCAGGACTGAGAAATAGAACACCCCTCTTTTTCGGAGTTGGTTTAGGAATAGGCTCAGTTGTTGGCTCAATTGGCTCAGGAATTGCATCAGGAATTGGCTTAATTGACTCTGGAAGAGTCCAATTATTTTCATTAGTCAACATATTATTCAATAGTAATTCAGCTTGGTCAACTATTCTTTCCCTGAAAACACAACCAACACAACTATCCAAGTAGTCCTTGGAAGCATCGGTTAGTCCATTATAAAAGATATCAAGTATTTCATTTTTCTTAAGAGGGTGATTAGGCAAAGCATTAATTAATCGAAGAAGCCTCCCACAAGCTTATGGGAGACTATCTTCTTTGATTTGCACAAAATTATATATTTCCCGCAAGGCAGCTTGTTTCTTATGAGCAGGGAAATATTTAGCAGAGAAGTAATAAATCATATCCTGGAGACTATGCAAACAACCAGGATCAAGATAATTAAACCAAGTATTAGCATCACCCTTTAATGAGAACGGAAATATCTTAAGGATATAATAATAGCGAGACTTCTCATCATTAGTAAACAAGGTGGCTATATCATTTAACTTGGTAAGATGTGCGACAACAGTTTCAGATTCATAGCCATAAAAAGGATCAGATTCAACCAAAGTAATTATTTCAGGATCAACAGAGAATTCATAATCCTTATCAGTAACACAGATTGCTGCTTCCATTTAGCTAATAACTTCTTAAGATCATATCTATCTTTGCAAGCAAAAATAGCTCTAGCGGCTTCCTCATCCATAACATAACCCTCAGGAACAACAGGTAATTCATAATCAGGGGGAGAACTTTCATCATCACTATCATGAATAATAGCATCTTCAATAATTTCATTCTCTCTAACCCTAGCAAGTTGTTCATCAAGAAATTCACCTAATGGCAAAGTAGTATCACGCCCAGAAGTAGTTTCATCATAAGTATCATGCATAGCAGAAGTGGCATCATCAATAACATGCGACATATATAAATCATAGCAGTAGTAGGTTTGTCGCAAGCTTACTCAAAACAGAAGGAGAATCTAGTGCAGAGCTAGATGGCAGTTCCTTACCTCCCCTCGTAGTTGAGGGAAAAATCTTGGTTCTTTCGTCTTTCAAGTTCCTCATAGTGATCAACAGATATAAATCCCAAGTGACTCAAAGAATAGAGCTATGCTCCCCAGCAACGGCGCCAGAAATTAGTCTTGATAACCCACAAGTGTAGGGGATCGCAACAACTTTCGAGGGTAGAGTATTCAACCCAAATTTATTGATTTGACACAAGGGGAGCCAAAGAATGTTGTTAAGTATTCGTAGTTGAGTTGTCAATTCAACCACACCTGGATAACTTAGTATCTGCAGCAAAGTATTTAGTAGAAAAGTAGTATGATAATAATGGTAAAAGTGGCAAAAAGTAAAGATAGCAGTTTTGTAGTAATTGCAACAGTAGCAATGGAAAAGTAAATAAGCGAAGCACAATATGTGAATAGCTCGTAGGCATTGGATCAGTGATGGATAATTATGTCGGATGCGATTCCTCATGTAATAGTTATAACATAGGGTGACACAGAACTAGCTCCAGTTCATCAATGTAATGTAGGCATGTATTCCGAATATAGTCATACGTGCTTATGGAAAAGAACTTGCATGACATCTTTTGTCCTACCATCATGTGGCAGCGGGGTCCTAGTGGAAACTAAGGGATATTAAGGCCTCCTTTTAATAGAGAACCGGAACAAAGCATTAGCACATAATGAATACATGAACTCCTCAAACTACAGTCATCACCGAGAAGTATCCCGATTATTGTCACTTCGGGGTTGTCGGATCATAACACATAATAGGTGACTATGGACTTGCAAGATAGGATCAAGAACTCACATATATTCATGAAAACATAATAGGTTCAGATCTGAAATCATGGCACAAGGGCCCTAGTGACAAGCATTAAGCATAGCAAAGTCATAGCAACATCAATCTCAGAACATAGTGGATACTAGGGATCAAACCCTAACAAAACTAACTTGATTACATGGTAAATCTCATCCAACCCATCACCGTCCAGCAAGCCTATGATGGAATTACTCACACACGATGGTGAGCATCATGAAATTGGTGATGGAGGATGGTTGATGATGATGACGACGGCGACGTATCCCCCTCTCCGGAGCCCAGAACGGACTCCAGATCATCCCTCCCGAGAGAGATTAGGGCTTGGCGGCGGCTCCGTATCATAAACGTGATGAAAATTTCTCTCTGATTTTTTCTCCGTGAAACGGAATATATGGAGTTGGAGTTGAGGTCGTGGAGCATCAGGGGGCCCACGAGAGAGGGGGGCGCGCCCCCCAACCCTCGTGGAAAGGGTGTGGGCCCCCTGGCCTTGACTCTTTCGCCAGTATTTTTTATATTTTCCAAAAGTTATCTCCGTGGATTTTCAGGTCATTCCGAGAACTTTTGTTTTCTGCACAATAAACAACACCATGGCAATTCTGCTGAAAACAGCTTCAGTCCGGGTTAGTTTCATTCAAATCATGCAAATTGGAGTCCAAAACAAGGGCAAAAGTGTTTGGAAAAGTAGATACGTTGGAGACGTATCATAACACCTCCTCAAGATCATCGTTTTCTTCAATGAGACATCACATAGCAAATTGGTCACTAGTCATAATCATGACTACTCCTCATCATCAACTCTAACAAATTGTACCACATAATAAACATATTATACCTCATAGGACCTACTACATTCTCTTAGGACCTACTATATTCTCTAAGGTAAAATAGCAAAAAACAAGATAGCCCCTGACTCTCCATTATGAAGAATGGAGATTATCCTGTCTCCAATTCTTGCCTTTCGCTTAATGTTACCTCCAAGAACCTCCTTACGAATGTCCAGACATTTTTTCCATTCTTTGATTAGCATGTGTTCACTGGTTTTAGAAATCCAATATGCACAGGTGAGATCCGTAGGTTGACCTGGCTGTATGTTCAGAACTGCAAGGCGACCACTTTGATACATCAAATGAGGCACACAATCCATCGGGATTTTCTGTTGAAAAACATAGTAATAACTTCGTAGTTAGCAATGGTGTACTAGTTTTAGAAGTATGCAAAAGATGCACGGATGTCGTAATAGTAAAAAAAAATCTTACCAGGGTATCTCCATAGAAGTTACTGTGGTTCAACACGTGCACTAGTGGCACGTATTCACCATAATTTGGAGGAGTTCGATAATAGGTATTGTAATTCTCAAGATAAGTACAAAATGCGATCAGATGATTTTTCTCCTTATAAGTTAATTCAGAGCCATCGGTGTAGTGGGTTTTGTCTACCATCTTTTGTACATTCTTTGAAGAATCAAAATAAGCTGTCAATGGAAATAAGCTGTCAACTATTTTGAAATAAACAATATAAATTAGTAATAACTATGTTTGAGAAACTCACATTGCGGTAGAATCGGAAGCGTATCAACAAGGACCCAAATGTCCATATTGTCTTACTCGATGTCAGGATCACCAAGATCCATGGTTACAATCATACCCTCACAAAAACCATACATTTTGCAAAGTGCTTCCCAATTTTGGCAACCAAAATGGGTTACGCTTTGAGAATTGTACAGATTTACTTCAAAATCCATATCATGATGGGTCCTTAGGTGTATTTTCTTTGTTTCAAAATTTTCATGATCTTCAAAACCCATCCTCTCCAAGACATAGCATCTTACATGGCATGGGATAAGCTAGTCGACTTGTAAAAGATGAAAATTAGACGTTGAAATAGTTGAAGTCATGCTTAATTACGAAAGAAAACACTTGTCGTCATTGCATACCGTTTCAGCATCGAAGGTCTCCTCGAGCTTAATGCTGAAGTGCCGATCTTCGTCCAGCTGAAGGAACCTATTGCACAGACCTCGATCGTCGTGGCACCAGCTGCACTCCCCCGGGAGACTTTCGTCGTCCGAGTACGACAGTTCCTACGTTCATAATTCAAAGTTTAAACTTGTACAATTAAATATATGTACTAAAATAACCTAAATTAGATCATTATTTTTTGAGAAAATCCAGGCCACTCAATATTTCCTACATATTCTAGCACAAGTCATGCCAGAATTCACGGAAAAATCCGGCATGACCTTTGCTAAAAAAGGACATATCGAGCGCCTGAAATTTGCCGGAACGGAAATTAATCAACACTCTGGCAAAACATAGGCCACTCAGAGGTGTAACCTGAACATGACCGGCCACTTGGGCAACCACATATCCTATTTCAGCAACACAAGATATACATGGAGATTTGGCTGGTCTCACCTCTAGGTCGGAGGAGGTCGGTGACGGGGACGACAGCGGGGATGATGGAGGGGCTCCTTGATTTCTGCAAAAGCAAACACCCTATAAGTTATCACTAATACATCCCGAATAATTGCTTAAACTAAAAAAATAACAACAAATATGACATGTTCAACTAGTTCTATTAATTCAACTAGTTCTTACTAAATATAAACTTACTATAAATAGAAAAAAACTAGTTCTTTCTAAAAATAAAGTAGTTCAACTAGTTATATTAATTATCTTACTAAAAATACATGAGTTCTATTAATTCAACTAGTTCAACTAGTTTATTAATTTACTTACTAAACTAGTTCAACTAGTTTATTAATTTACTTACTAATTATTTTAAACACTTACTAAAAACAGTAAAAAATACATTATACAATAGTAAAAACATCTACTATTAACCATACTACCCTAGTTAACTAGTACCATCACTACTACTAATTACCATCTACTACTACTAAAATCATTATCTATGAACCCTAAATTAACATCTACTACTACTAAAACATCTAGTACTAACTAAGCAGAGAGAAGGGGGGGGGAGGGTGGGGCTTCAGAGAGGGAGAGACGGTGGCGGGAGGTGCTCGGCACGGAGAGGTAGGGGCGGCGAGGGCGGGCTCGGGATCGGGAGGCGGCGGTGTTGGGCGGGCTCGGGCGGCGGCGGTGAGGTCAAGGGCGGCGATGGTAAGGTCGAGAGCGGTGGCGGGCGACGGCGGTGAGGTTGAGGGCGGCCTCGGGTGGCGGCAGTGAGGCAGGCTCGGGCGGCGGCGACAGAGGAGTAGGGGAACAGGGGGAAAAGGAGTACTTAGCAAAATTTTGAGCCCGCGGGTGGTTAAGACGAACTATCAGTAGCATACTTTAGTAAACGCGCTATAGCTAACGTAGCAATAGCGCGTTTTACATAAAAATGCTACTAATAAGTCTAAGCACGCATCAAAAATATACATTGGTCATCATTGATCTTTTTGTGTAGAATCTAAATAGTCAACATGAATCCTCACAGTACCTATATAGGCACTGGTGAAGATTCATATTGCAGCCACAAATCCTACACATATAGTTCAATGAAGACCAAGTGCTCGAGATAGTTTGAGAAGTAACATATTTAAGGTGGTAAACACCTTGTTCGCTTAGCAGTATGGGACTAATTAAACTTAATTAGGTACAATACTTAGCAGCAGCGAGTTTTGAAGAAAAACGCTGCTACTAAGTACTTTAGCAGTAGCGCGTCCAGGGAAGGGCACTACTACTATATCTAGCCTGGAGGCAGCGCCATGGCAATTATAGTAGTAGCGCTTGTTTCACCTAGAGCGCTACTGCTACCGCATTATTAGTAGCGAGCTTTCGTCAAGCTCGCTACTGCTAATTAGCAGTAGCGTTTGTTTTTAAACCGTGCTGCTGCTAAGATTCTGTGTATAAGGTTTTCCCTAGTAATGTATGCTAGTTGATTATTGTTCCCATAAGTTGTTTGCTCACAAAATCTCTATGCATAGGAAGTGGGTTAGTCTTAAATGTGCTAGTCATATTCTTAATGATGCTCTCTTTGTGTTTCAATTCATATCTTTTATGTGAGCATCATTGACATCATCATGCCTAGCTAAAAAGGCATTAAAGAAAAGCGCTTGTTGGGAGACTACCCAATATTTACACTTATTGTTTTTGTGTGTTCACATGATTAAGCTAATGTACTAATCATGTTTTACAGTTTTTGTTTCAATAAAGTGCCAAGTAGAACCTTTGGGAAGACTTGGGTGAAAGTTAATGCGATCTTGCTGTAAAAAACAGAAACTTTGCACTCATGAAAATAATTGTCAATTTTAACAGAAGAGTGATTTTGAGTTGATTCTTTTTCAAAAGATTAATAGACAAATTCCTCACGTCCACCAATTTATTTAAGAATTTTTGGAGTTACAGAAGTATCCGAGAGTTACAGATTACTACAGACTTCTGTTTTTGACAGATTCTGTTTTCTATGTGTTGTTTGCTTATTTTGATGATTCTATGAGTAGTATCGGAAGATATAAACCACAGAGAAGTTGGAATACAGTAGATATTACACCAATATGAATTTAGAATGAGTTCACAACAGTACCAAAAATTGTGATTTATTTTCTTATACTAACGGAGCTTATGAGTTATCTGTTGAGTTTTGTGTTGTAAAGTTCTCAAGTTTCGGGTAAAGATTCGATGGACTATGGTATAAGGAGTGGCAAGATCCTAAGCTTGGGGATGACCAAGGCACCCCAAGGTAATATTCAAGGACAACCAAGAGCCTAAGCTTGGGGATGCCCCGGATGGCATCCCCTCTTTCGTCTTCGTTCATCGGTAACTTTACTTGGAGCTATATTTTCATTCACCACATGATATGTGTTTTGCTTGGAGCGTCATTTTGTTTTATTTTGTTTTTCTTGTTGTTTGAATAATATTCCAAGATCTGAAATTCTCAAATGTTGGAGAGTCTTCACATAGTTGCATAATTATTCAACTACTCATTGGTCTTCACTTATATCTTTTGGAGTAGTTTGTCTTTTGCTCTAGTGCTTCACTTATATATTTTAGAGCACGATGGTGGTTTTATTTCGAAGAAATAGATGAACTATCATGCTTCACTTATATTATTTTGAGAGTTTTAAACAGCATGGTAATTTTCTTTGGTCATGAATTTAGTCGTAATATGACGGGCATCCAAGAGGGATATAATTAAAACTTTCATATAAAGTGCATTGAATACTATGAGAAGTTTGATTCCTTATGATTGTTTTGAGATAAGAAGATGGTGATATTAGAGTCATTCTAGTGGAGTAATTGTGAATTTGAGAAATACTTGTGTTGAGGTTTGTAAGTCCCGTAGCATGCACGTATGGTAACCGTTGTGTAACAAATTTGAAGCATGAGGTATATCTTTTATTGTCCTCCATATGTGTGGAGGTCGGGATCGCGCGATGGTTAACTCCTACCAACCCTTCCCCTAGGAGCATGCGCATAGTGCTTGGTTTCCATGACATGTAAATTTTTGCAATAAGTATGTGAGTTATCTATGACTAATGTTGACTCCATGGATTATACGCACTCTCAACCTTCCACCATTGCTAGCCTCTCTTGTACCGCGCAACTTTCGCCGGTACCATACACCCACCATTTACCTTCCTCAAAACAGCCACCATACCTACCTATTATGGCATTTCCATAGCCATTCCGAGATATATTGCTATGCAACTTTCCACCGTTCCGTTTATTGTGACACGCTCCATCATTGTCATATTGCCTTGCATGATCATGTAATTGATATCGTATTTGTGGCAAATCCATCGTTCATAATTCTTTCATACATGTCACTCTTGATTCATTGCACATCCCGGTACACAGCCAGATGCATTCATATAGAGTCATATTTTGTTCTAAGTATCGAGTTGTAATCCTTGAATTGTAAATAAATAGAAGTGTGATGATCATCATTATTAGAGCATTGTCCCGTGTGAGGAAATAAAAAAAAGAGGCCAAAGAAGCCAATGAAAAAAGAGTTGCCAAAGAAGCCAAACAAAAAAAAACAAAAAAAATGAGAGAAAAAGAGAGAAGGGGCAATGCTACTATCCTTTTACCACACCTGTGCTTCAAAGTAGCACCGTGATCTTCGTGATAGAGAGTCTCCTATGCTGTCACTTTCATATACTAGTGGGAATTTTTCATTATAGAAATTGGCTTGTATATTCCGATGATGGGCTTCCTCAAAATTCCCTAGGTCTTCGTGAGCCAGCAAGTTGGATGCACACCCACTTAGTTTCTTTTTGAGCTTTCATACACTTGTAGCTCTAGTGCATCCGTTGCATGGCAATCCCTACTCACTCACATTGATATCTATTAATGGGCATGTCCATAGCCCATTGATACGCCTAGTTGATGTGAGATTATCTCCTCTTTTTTGTCTTGTCCACAACCACCATTCTATTCCACCTATAGTGCTATGTCCATGGCTCACGCTCATGTATTGCGTGAAAGTTGAAAAAGTTTGAGAATATTAAAGTATGAAACAATTGCTTGGCTGAAACCGGGGTTGTGCATGATTTGAATATTTTGTGTGACGAAGATGGAGCGTAGCCAAACTATATGATTTGTAGGGATAAGCTTTATTTGGCCATGTTATTTTGAGAAGACATAATTGCCTTGATAGTATGTTTCAAGTATTATTATTTTTATGTCAATATTAAACTTTTGCTTAGAATCTTACGGATCTGAATGTTCTTGCCACAATAAAGAAAATTACATTGATAATTATGTTAGTTAGCATTCTACATCAAAAATTCTGTTTTTATCATTTACCTACTCGAGGACGAGCAGGAATTAAGCTTGGGGATGCTTGATACGTGTCCAACGTATCTATAATTTTTGATTGTTCCATGCTATTATATTATCCATCTAGGATGTTTTATATGCATTTATATGCTATTTTATATGATTTTTGGGACTAACCTATTAACCTAGAGCCCAGTGCCAGTGTCTGTTTTTTCATTGATTTTGAGTTCTATAGAAAAAGAATACCAAATGGAGTCCAATTGACCTGCCAATTTTTGTGGACTTTTTTATGGACGAAAAGAAGCCCCCGAAGTGAAAGTGTCGGGCCAGAAGAGTCCCGGGCCATCCACGAGGGTGGAGGGCGCGCCCTGCCCCCCTGGGCGCGCCCCCTGCCTCGTGGACGACTCGGAGACCCCCCCCTGACATGAGACCGAAGCCAAAAATTCCTATAAATATAGAAACCCCCGAAAAGAAACCTAGATCAGGAGTTCCGCCACCGTAAACCTCTGTAGCCACAAAAACCTCTTGGGAGCCCGTTCCGGCACCCTGCCGGAGAGGGAATCCATCACAGGTGGCCATCTTCATCATCCCGACGCTCTCCATGACGAGGAAGGAGTAGTTCACCCTCGGGGCTGAGGGTATGTACTAGTAGCTATCTGTTTGATATCTCTCTCTCTCTATCTCTCTCTCTCTATCTCTCTCTCTCTCTCTCTCTCTCTCTTGTTCTTGATATGTGATACGTCTCCAACGTATCTATAATTTTTGATTGTTCCATGCTATTATATTACCCGTTTTGGATGTATATGTGTTTTACTTTACACTTTTAGATCATTTTTAGGAATAACCTACTAACCGGAGGCCCAGCCCAAATTGCTGTTTTTTTGCCTATTTCAGTATTTCGAAGAAAAGGAATATCAAACGGAGTCCAAACGGAATGAAGTCTTCGGGAGCGTTATTTTTGGGACGGAAACAATCCAGGGGACTTGGAGTGCAAGTCAGGGAAGCTTCGAGGAGGCAATGAGGCAGGAGGGCGTGCCCTCCACCCTCGTGGGCCCCTCGTGGCTCCCCTGACTAACTTCTTGCGCCTATATATATTCCCGTATACCCTAAAAACATCGAAGACAAGAATAGATCAGGAGTTCCGCCGCCGCAAGCCTTTGTAGCCACCAAAAAACCTCTCGGGAGCCCGTTCCGGCACCCTGCCGGAGGAGGGATCCCTCACCAGTGGCCATCTTCATCATCCCGGCGCTCTCCATGATGAGGAGGGAGTAGTTCACCCACGGGGCTGAGGGTATGTACCAGTAGCTATGTGTTTGATCTCTCCCTCTCTCTCGTTTTCTTGAGGTGATACGAGCTTTGCTATTATAGTTGGATCTTATGATGTTTCTCCCCCTCTACTCTCTTGTGATGAATTGAGTTTTCCTCTTGAAGTTATCTTATCGGATTGAGTCTTTAAGGATTTGAGAACACTTGATGTATGTCTTGTCGTGCTTATCTGTGGTGACAATGGGATATTCATGTGATGTTCTTGGTGTATGTTTTAGTGATCAACTTGCGGGTTCAATGAACTTATGCATAGGGGTTGGCACATGTTTTCGTCTTGACTCTCCGGTAGAAACTTTGGGGCACTCTTTGAAGTACTTTGTGTTGGTTGAATAGATGAATCTGAGATTGTGTGATGCATATCATATAATCATGCCCACGGATACTTGAGGTGACAATGGAGTATCTAGGTGACATTAGGGTTTTGGTTGATTTGTGTCTTAAGGTGTTATTCTAGTATGAACTCTATGATAGATTGAACGAAAAGAATAGCTTCATGTTATTTTACTACAGACTCTTGAATAGATAGAACAGAAAGGATAACTTTGAGGTGGTTTCGTACCCTACCATAATCTCTTCGTTTGTTCTCCGCTATTAGTGACTTTGGAGTGACTCTTTGTTACATGTTGAGGGATAGTTATATGATCCAGGTATGTTATTATTGTTGAGAGAACTTGCACTAGTGAAAGTATGAACCTTAGGCCTCGTTTCCTACCATTGCAATACCGTTTACGCTCACTTTTATCATTAGTTACCTTGTTGTTTTTATAATTTCAGATTACAAAAACCTATATATACTATCCATATTGCACTTGTATCATCATCTCTTCGCCGAACTAGTGCACCTATACAATTTACCATTGTATTGGGTGTGTTGGGGACACAAGACACTCTTTGTTATTCGGTTGCAGGGTAGCTTGAGAGAGACCATCTTCATCCTACGCCTCCCACGGATTGATAAACCTTAGGTCATCCACTTGAGGGAAATTTGCTACTGTCCTACAAACCTCTGCACTTGGAGGCCCAACAACGCCTACAAGAAGAAGGTTCTATAGTAGACATCAAGTTGCACCTTACCTGAGCAGGACATCCAACCTTAATGTTGCTCAATTTTAGTGCAACTACTAAAGAAGAACGTATCAGCTCAGGGGAGCAACTACTTCTTGCTAGCTGAATGATGCAATCTTTGCTTAATTTCAGGTGAACTGCAGAAAAAGTGGCATGAATTGAACCAATGAGTGGAGCTGTAGGCTGACTTCCACTAGTGCCACTATTATAGTAATCATGCTCTTTATTATCTGTGCTGTGCAAACAGGAATACTCAACTACATATGTTGTGATGGTCAAGAGCATTCGCCAAGTTCTTGGGTTGTATGACAGGGCTAGCCAAGATGGATTTACTCCCGATATTCACTTTATGAAATGGCTCTAATGGGTTAGTTCCGAATCTTGCAAGATGGGAATCCATGAGATTTGTAGGCATCTTTGTTGTACTTAATATTTGAATCTTATTTTTTGTTCTGAATCTTGGAAGCTGGGAATCAATGAGATGTGTAGGCATCTTTGTTGTACTTATGATTTGAATCTTACTTGTTGGCTCTAAATCTTGTAAGCTGGGAAACATGGCATGATGATGCAGAGGAAAACAACCATAACAAACTGTTCAAACTTGGTACTATTGTCTTTGTGGAAGTGCGGCAAATGTGCTGATCATGTGCATCCTGGGAATATTAATTCTAATTGTTGTGCTTGTTGATCATGTGCACTGATAAAACGAGCCAATGCATTGCTTGTTTTAAGAATAAATTTTAATTAAAGCCAATTAAATTCAAGTAAAGTGACCACTAACACTTGTTATTACAGAACCAATATAGACCCGCTCATGAACCGGCGTGTGTGGCCGGAATGGGTTTCTTAATGGAGGCGTTTGAATGCGCCGAGGGTGCATGTTCTGCCGGGCGTGCAACGGGCGAGGGAGGGGTAGTAACTGTTGTCGCCTGTACACTCTCAGTTTACTGTTGAATCCAGTTCCCCAAGAGTTGAAAAACGAACTGCTGCCGCCGCCTACTCACTCGTTCACCTGAAGAGACTCCAATGGCGATCCGAGGGGTGAACCTGTTGGATATGGACTTCAGCAAGGAGATCACCTTTGAGTTCTCTGTTCAGTCCCATGGGTCCACCAAGTTGAATGTGATGACTCAGTGAAGCTCTGCCATGCCGAGTTCAAGCAGTACCTACAGGACGAGAGTTATTTACCCAAAACCACCACACTTGAGGCTAGGGTAACATCTTAGTACCACATTGAAGGAAGGGCACAAAAAACACCAGAAATATGCCTAATGCATAACGTGGAGCACTAACGCTCCAATTTCGACATGAAAACAGCGAAACTGATAGATGGGGCCCACCTCTCAGGGCTGATGTGGAAAAGATCAAGCACACAAAAAGCTTTGACCAGATGAGGTGGCAAATGAGACATGGACCCCACATGTCTATGACTACATGATCATCTTCTTCCCATTTATTTTTCTATGCGACATTACATCGAGTAGCTTACAGATGGCCGAACTCCGGCGACTATGCCCACACCAGCGAGCATCACGAGGGGGGGGGGGGCAGGCGGTGCCGTGAGGCCTCGCAACCCGACGCCGCTCCCCTTGGCATGGATGCCTGAGCTCTCTCTTCACGTGCGAGCTGTGAGCTCCATGGCAACCATGGCCATGACAGCCGAGCAACTGCTACGCGCACGCCCCACGCCACAAGCACACATACACCTACACACTCCCCCCAAGCCACGAGCACGCACTCACCTACATGCGGCCAACACCACTCCCGCGATATTCGACAGCAGCTCGTCTTGTGCTGACATTGGTCGTCGGCCATGGCTGACCTCGGCCGCACGGACGCACTCCACGCGCGCTCGCGTGGCCCAAACATGCCACCGGCCGCCATAGTTGTTCGTGTCACGCATGCGCACTGCGATTCTCGTGTGCCTCCCCGTGGCCACGCCTTGCCACCGGCTGTCATTGGTGTTCGTGCTGCACGTGCTTACTAAGGTTCCCGCGCGCCTCCTCGTGGCCACGCCTTGCCGCCAGCCGCCATTGTTGTTCGTGCCGCGTGAGCATTGTGGTTCCCACGCGCCTCTCCGTGGCCAGGAGCCAGGTTCACCGGCGGCACGCCGAGCTCCGGCGAGGTCCCACACCGGCTAAGTCCGCGTCCACCTTCGACGGGCTGCCTCTTCCAGGACGCGGCCCTCATACACAACCTAGTTTCCCCGCACAACGTCCTAGTCAGGCATTGTCGTTGCACACGTCCTCTCTGCTGGCTGCGCCGGTGATGTCGATGTTCTAGCGCTCACAACCTGTTCGGCTAAATGCCAGAGAGAAAACAAGGAAGAACGAAAAAGAAAAGGTGAAAAATTAATAAACATTGGAGTCACTGACAAGTGGGACCCTCGTCCAACTCAACATATTGTCCACACAAGCACACATCATCCCGACAGGCAGGCCCCATCTATCGGTTTTGCTATTTTCAAGTACAAATTGGAGCGTCAGTGCTCCGCATTACGCATTAGGTGCATTTTCGGTGATTTTTTCTGGCCTGCCTTCAATGTGGTACGAAGTTGTTACCCTAGCCCCAAGTCTGGTGGTTTTGGGTAAATAACTCATAGGACGAGAAAGCACAAGGTCGCGGGACTAGACCTTGTGCCCATCCATTCGTCTCCTGATATGGACCAGCGGATCACCGTCGCCCAGGTATGCGTGCGGGACAAGGTTCTCGTCTACCACTGCTGTAGGGCTATCAGAGGTTCTAGAGCATTCGCCTGTTTCATCGGCAGCGCCGACTGCACCTTCGCTACGCTGGAGAGAAGGAAGAACGCAATGATTCAGCCATCTGGTGCAACAGGCTTGTCGACATCCACAAGCAATACAAGATCATTGGCAATGGGCAGGAGAAGGACTCCGTGGTTGACCTCGCCAAGACCATCATCGACCCCTGCTACGCGAACATGAAAGAAGACAACGATACCAAGGACTTGAACGCGCGCCTCGGTGACCCATCATAGCCAATGGCATAGGCCAGGCCATCCCTCTAGTCCCACACATTGTCCGGCGGCGGAAGCTCCACTGGCCCACCCTGCACCCAAACAAGTCAACCCTCATACTCTCCTCCGTCTGTGTCTTCCACCGCTCTGGTTCGTTCGGTCCGAGGTCTCGACGTCGTCCTCTGCTCTCATGGCGGCACCACTGTTTATCATTCCAACATGGTCAGCAAAACAAGAGGAATCGGGAGACGACGGTTCGTCGAGAGGCTGACAGTCCTGGGCCCACCAGGTCCATGGCCTAGGTTTTGTTGTTTAACATGCGCATCCCACGACATGTTTCATCTTTTTTTAGATCTAGCAGGTGCCAAGCAGCCTTTGGGCCTCCAAGCCTAGCTTGTCTACATCAGCAGCCCAAGTTATGTTTGTTTTTTTCAAGACGACGCACAGCTCAGTTCTATTTTTCTATAAGAATGCAAAAATGAACCTATGTTTTCCCTTCTATAATAGTATATATATTTATATTTATATCTTATTTTATTACATATATATAATACAAACAACATAAGGTTACGTTAAACCTGTCGTTCGTCCAACTATTTTATAGACCTTCCCACTTCCTTTATTTTCCATTTTCATTAATCCTATATCTGAATTTTCTCCCACCTTATTTTTTTATGTAATCTGAGTTTTCTTCCTGTACTTTTCCCTAGAACCAACTCATCTGTCTCACGTCTATCTAAAAAATAATAATACCCCACGTCCTGCTAACTCATCAAATTAAAATGATATTTTATTTTGTAAATCACAAGTTTTTACAAAATAATAATAATATTGTTTATATATAACTTGGCAAGTTAACTCCTGGTGATCGCGTACATAAGCTTGCAAATATTTTTACTGATCAATGCAGTAATAGATGTGCAATCATGTGTTTATGTTTTTATAACATTTCTTTGTCCTAGCCCAGCATGTCCGCGGATTTCGAGAAAATGCAAAAGGGCTTTAAATTCTACCATAATATATAAACGGGCTGCATAGGCGCTACATCATTGTTTCACCAAGCGCACCAAATGGACTAAAAAAACAAATGGACTGGCTGACATGTGGGCCAGTAGGTCGAAGCCAAAGCACTTTCATAGAAAATAAAAATACAAAGGTCCAAGCCTAAGCAAGGCGTTGGATTCACATCCAACGGCCGACATTCTTCTTCAATCTCTCATCTTCTTCCCCCAGTGCTCTCGGGACCGCTTGCTCTAGCCTCCGGCGTCCAGCAGAGCTGTTTTGCAGGCCTCGCAGCGAAACGCTACCCTACCGATGGCCAGGCCATCCCTCCACTCCTCCGCACCTCTTGTTGTTCTCTGTCGAGTGTAGACCCACCCTGCACCCGAAGCAGTCAAGTTTCCCACTCCTCTCCGTCTGCGACCCCACTGCCGCGTCATCCCCATCTCCGGGGTGTTCCAGTCTGGGTCCTCGCCGTCGTCCATCGGCTTGGTGCTCTCTGCATGCTGTGGTCAACGTGGTCAACAAACAAGAGTCATCAGAAGATGACTGTACTTGGAGAGGCTGACAGTGGGGACACACCATGACCATGGACGCATGCATGCAACTGCATCCTTTTTACCCTAAAAAAATATGTTCTCCCAGTGACAGCTGAGACCCACCAGCTACATCTTTGCACGCAAGGAAGTGCGTCCTTATTAGGGGCAAAAAATGATTCTCCCCCTGAAAGCTATGACCCACCATATATATCTTTGCATGCAAGGAAGTGCGTCCTTATCCTCCCTAACAGCTGGGACCCACCCGGTCGAAGCGTACGTAGCGTCTTCTGTGTGCATACCGGTTGATCGGTCTGTCTGGCACGATGAACCGTGGCCGAGTAAGGAGCAGTAGTAGTTCAGGCAGTCCAGTCCAAACCGTGTACATGTATGTACAACCAGGGTGCAAGAAGTAAATACGGCCACGTACGTACATACGGGCGGGGTCCCGAACACGTACTCGCACATACACCAGAGCTCATGTACATGGAGAGGCCATGGATGGCAGCAACGGCGTCTTGTTCATCAGAAGCCAACCGGCTCGGTCTGAACGGAGAAACTGCATTGTGTTCATGGGGAGGCAACGGAATGCGTCGTGTTCATCGGGAGGCAATGGAATACATCATGTTCATCGAGAGCCAACCGGCTTGGACGGAACAGCCGAAACAAGGTCTGGCATGCCGCCGAACGAAGGAAACGGGCCTTCTAGGACCGCGTACAGTCAAAACGGGGTCATGTTCATAGGGAAGGGTCTGGCGTACCGCAAAAGGGAGGCAACAGACTTGTGTTCCATCGTGTATGGTCGAAATGGGTCCTGTTGATCGGAGAGGGGTGTGGCGAACCGGAAAATGGAGGAAACAGACTTGTGTTGGAGCGTCTACGGTCGAAATGGGCTATTGTTCATCGGGAGGGGTGTGGCGTACCGCAAAACGGGACTCCACGGGCTACTGTTCATCTCCACCGTCGACCTCCTCCAGCCTCCACGGGCTACTGTTCATCCATCGTCGACCTCCTCCAGCCTCCACTGCTACTGTTCATCCACGGGCTCCGGTTCATCCAACCTCCACCGCTCCTCCATCGGCTACTGTTCAACCAGCCCTCTCCACGTGGTCCTATTCACCACCCCTCTACAGGCTACTGTTCATCCAGCCCTCGACCGGCTACTGTTCAACCAGCCCTCCACAGGTTCATCCTGTTCATCTAGCCCTCCGCGAGGTCCTGTTCATCCACCCCTAACCGGCTCTATCAATCAGGGTCCTGTTCATCCAGCGGCAACGGCCTCTACTACCACGGGGTCCTGTTCATCCAACCCCCCACTAGGAACTGTTCATCCAACCCCCACAACAATGCTCATTGTTCATCAAGAGGAAACCGGTTCGGCCGGCTTCAGTTAGCAGCAGTAGTGAAGGAATCGCTCTATCGGGTTCAGTTAATAGATAGGGATGGATCGATTGCTCGGGTTCAGTAACGCGTAGCTTATAGTGCAATCGCTCGGGTTCTGTAGGCGAACGCCTCACTCGGGTTCAGTTAGAGCCCAACGCCTTCCACCCACGTGCGTACGTGTATGAGAGAAACACGCAATCCCTCCGTGCATCGCTCGGCCCAAACCACCCACCGTAACCGGGAACTCCCCAAAATTTCCTCGCCCTCGCTTCTACCATGATTTTTTCCATCATGGACAGTCCAAAGAATATCATGTAGGTTCGTCTCCGGCCTGTCCAGCATGAAAAGCCCATTTTCTATCATGATTTTTTGTCATAATTATCGTCATAGAAGCGTCATAAGTTGTAGCGACCAGACCTCATACAGTCTGATCTCTGTGCATCAGTGTCATCTTTGGACCAGTAATGCTGACACGCATAGTACTTGAAGGATTTATAACAGAGTAGCAATTACACACTTATTACATCGAATGTCTCCAAACAGAACTTATTACAATAAATATGGCTTAAGGCCATCTAATAACAATAACAGCGGAAGGCTTGGAAGATAAGTGAGTCCATCAACTCCAACGGCATCACTGAGTATAGAACCACGATCCTAAGGCATCTTACTCATCGTCGGAAAAGTCTGCAACATGAACATTGCAGCATGAAAACGAGTGAGCACATGGAATATGCTGGCAAAGTAACACATAGAGAGTAATGAAAGAATAAAGCTATACTACATGCATATATGGCTGGTGGAAAGCTCTATGGTTACAGTTTTTCATAAAGCCAATTTTCCCCTACTTCAAAGGAATAAATTTATTTAACTATCATGGTGGTTGTTAAACATTGAGAATGGTTGACAGCATTCTCAATCCCAATTAAGTAACATCATCATTAAAACCCAACAAGATTAATTAAAATAACATGATGACATTCATATGATAATCCAAGTACTAGATACTCAAAATGTCCATAACCGGGGACACGACTAATCATGATTAGTTCATACACTCTGTACAGGTTGCGCACTTTTCCCCACATGACTCGATCTCCTCCGTTGGGATTCTTGCACTACATGGTGTTTGAGAAACGGATGACCGACATAGTCTTTTAGAAGCGCTAGCACCTTACGATGGGTAGACCGTACCAACCTACATCCCCTACATCTGCTAGTCTACCACTGTAAGAGTTCGCACGACTTAGTCAACTATGCTAGAGCCCATAATAACATGTTGCTACACACGGAAGTTTCTAGCATGAATAATCTTATGATCCCTTTGAGCCAGGGTGGCGGTCCAAAAACAAACAGGCAATCCTGGAATACCCAGGTACCTCAATCCACCCAGATGTGTATTAAAGTTGCCACCTTAAATAAACCATTAAATTAACAATCTCACATCTGTCATGGATACACTCACCCAATCGACGTCTACTAGCATAGCATGGCATAATAAGCAAACGTAGAAGTAACTCCCAAAGGATTTAAATAATAGAACATGGCAATAGGTACTACCTCATCCACTTCCCAAAACCCACATATTAATTCAGATCCTATTCATGCATTTGTTTGAGGATTGAACTAATGCAATAAAACTGGGTAATAAAGAAGTATGATCAAAGTGTTACTTGCCTTGCTGATGATCCGCGAAACCTAGGGATTCGAAGTAGCAAGCGGCGCAATCCGGGTACTCTATCACTAGCAAACAAACAAATAAGCACACAATAAGTACTCATCTAATGCACGGGTCAAACTCAAATAGGAGGTTTAACCAGAAATCCAACTTAAGAACTCCGGTTTGCAAAAAGAATCAAATCGAACGAAGAAACAAAACTCAAACGGTGAAAGAAACAAGCTTCGTTTACTCTGGACCTAAGTCAAATTTTACAGAAGCAAAAAACTTGTTTGAGTAGATTATTCGGAAAGAGGGTTTCGAGACGAAACTCTAGGTGCTCGAATCGCCTGATTCCGATAAACAAGCGAAAAGTTAAACTAAAATGAAAATCGGATCAGAAATCACGATCAGAAAAATCACGGAATAAATCTGAGAAAAAGAAAAATGACGAACAGATTAACGAACGAATGTTCGTTATCTAGATCTAAACGATGAACGCGTTCGTTAAAATGAACGAACGGGCGAATGCTCGCTAAATAAATAAACCGAAAGAAAAACCGATCTAATAAAATAAAAAAATCTAGGGTTTTTCTTAAAAAACCGAATTGGTTTTTTGTCAAAAAAAAACCGGCATCGGCGATGTCTCGGGCGGTACCTCCGGCGAGGTCTTCCGGCGGGGCGGGGCGGCTCCGGCGTGGCTGGCGTGGGGCGGCAGAGCTCGGCCGTGGGGTGGGGTGGTCTGACGGCGGCGGCGGCAGCGCGTCGGCGACGGCGACAAAGGCGGCGGGCGGGCGGCTCGGCGACGGGAGTCTTGCGGCGATCTGGGGCTTGGGGCTCCCAAGGGGCCCGGCTAGGTATTTAAAGGGGAGGGTCGGCGGCTTGGGGAAGGGGCATCTGCGGCGGCGAGAGGCGGAGTCCGACTCGGACTCTGCGGCGGCGGCGTGGGGCAGGCCGGCCTTGCTGGGCTTCAGCCCAGTCGAGTAAACACGTTTAAATAATTTCGCCGAACAGAAAAAAAATCTAGAAAATTAAATAAAAATCTAAAAATACCAAAATAAATTTTCATCGTCGAAATAAAATATTTAGAACAAGATGAACATTTTTTTGGGTCCTAAAATGCATTTTTGAAAATCGTCCAATTTTCCTAAATTCAAATAAAATAGCAAAAACACCAAAACAAATCTTATTTGATTTTTTAATTAAATCCTCATTATTTCTTTATTTTGGGAAAGTCATTTTATTCCCTCTCTCATATTTTTATGATTGAAATAATTGAAGATAAAATAAATAAAATCAAATGATCCTATTTTCAAAATTCGAGCAAACTCAAATATTAAAATAACGAAATCCCCAACTCTCTCCGTGGGTCCTTGAGTTGCGTAGAATTTTCTAGGATCGAGGCAAAATGCACTAAATATGATATGCACTGATGATCTATTTGTATAACATTCCAAATTGAAAATTTTGGATGTTACAAACCTACCCCCCTTTAAGATGAATCTCGCCCTCGAGATTCGGGTTGGCTAGAAAATAGGTGAGGGTGGTCCTTCAGCAAATCTTCCTCTCGCTCCTAGGTGGCTTCATCCTTGGTGTGGTGGCTCCACTGGACCTTGCAAAACTTGATAACCTTGCTGCGGGTGACTCGGTTGGCATATTCAAGAATCTTAACTGGTTTCTCCTCATAGGTCAAATCATCGTCCAACCAATAAGCCTCTAGTGGCCTTTGATCTCTCGGTGTATATCAGCCATCTCTGCATGGCACTTATTCAACTGGGAAACGTGGAACACATCGCGAACTCCTGACAATCCCTCAGGCATTCCAACTTGTAGGCAACCTCTCCCATACGTTCCAAAACTTTGTATGGTCCCACAAAATATGGCGCTAATTTTCCTTTAACACCAAAACGCTTGACTCCTCGAAGTGGAGATACACGAAGATAGACTCTATCTCCGACTTCGTAAACTGTCTCCTTGCGTTTTGCATCTGCGTAGCTTTTCTGCCTGGACTGGGCTATCTTGAGCCTGTCGCGAATCAACTTCACTTTCCGTTCAGACTCCTTAATTAAATCCGGTCCACACAACTGACGGTCTCCAACTTCATCCCAAGACAACGGGGTTCTGCACCTCCTTCCGTATAAGGCTTCGAAAGGGGCCATCTTCAAACTGGATTGATAACTGTTGTTGTAAGAGAACTCTGCATATGGCAAATTGTCGTCCCAACTAGATCCATAATCTAGCGCACAAGCTCTCAGCATATCCTCCAAAATCTGATTGACTCTCTTGGTCTGTCCATCTGTCTACGGATGAAAAGTTGTACTCAACTCTAGCCTGGTACCGAAGGTTTCGTGCAACTGATTCCAGAACTTTGAGGTGAACTGGGTTCCTCTATCTGATACAATGCTCCTTGGAACTCCATGCACTCCATGCAGACATACGATCCTGGTCATGTATATCTTGTCCAACTTAGCACTGGTGTAAGTGGTCTTCACTGGAATGAAATGAGCTACCTTCATCAAACGATCGACTAAAACTCAAATCAAGTCATAGCCTGAACGAGTCCTGGGCAATCCTGTGATAAAGTCCATGCCTAGCTTATCCCACTTCCATTCGGGTATCGGCAATGGTTGCAACAATCCTGCTGGCTTTTGATGCTCTGCCTTTACTCTCTGACATACATCACAAACTGCTACATACTCCGCAATATCCTTCTTCATTCCGGTCCACCAGAAAGTCTTCTTCAAATCCAAGTACATCTTGGTATTACCTGGGTGAATCGAATACGGCGAATCATGGGCCTCTTGCAAAATCAACTTCCTGATTTCTGGGTCATTGGGCACATAAACACGGTCTTCAAACCATAAGGTATCGTGCTCATCCTCACAAAATCCCTTGGCTTTTCCTTTGCTCAACTTCTCCTTTATCTCAGCAATTTCCTTGTCGGTCTTCTAAGCTTCTCTGATCTTATCCATCAAAGTCGACTGAATTTCCAATGTTGCTACATAGCCTCTTGGAACTATCTCCAAACATAGTTCGCAAAAGTCCTCGGCTAACTCCTTTGGCAGTCCTCGGTCATGAGTGTATTGACATGGCTCTTACGGCTCAACGCGTCGGCTACTACGTTAGCCTTTCCGGGGTGATACTGCAATCTCATATCACAATCCTTGATGAGCTCTAACCATCTCCTTTGCCTGAGATTCAACTCCTTCTGCGTGAAAATGTACTTCAAACTCTTGTGATCCGTGTACACCTCACTATGGTTTCCGATAAGAAAATGTCTCCATGCCTTTAATGCATGCACTACGGCTGCTAACTCCAAATCGTGTGTGGCATAATTCAACTCATGAGGTTTAAGCTGTCGTGATGCATACGAGACAACTCTTCCCTCCTGCATAAGCACTGCTTCAAGTCCTCGACGTGAAGCATCGCAATACACCTCGTAATCCTTGGTCTGATCTGGCAGAATTAACACTGGTGAGGTGACTAGACGTTCCTTCAATTCTTGGAAACTGGCCTCACATTCCTCAGTCCAATTGAACTTGGTATCCTTCTTCAACAACTCCGTCATGGGCTTTGCAATCTTTGAAAAATTCTCAATGAATCTTCGGTAGTATCCTGCCAGTCCAAGAAAACTCCTGATCTCTCCAACTGTCGTTGGTGCTACCCAATTTGTCACAGTGGCAACCTTTGTGGGGTCTACTGCTATTCCTTCTCCGGATATCACATGTCCGAGGAATCCAACTTCCTTCAACCAAAACTCACATTTGCTGAACTTGGCATATAACTAGTGTTCTCTGAGCTTCTCAAGTGCCAAACGCAAATGCTCATTATGCTCCTCTTCGTCCTTTGAGTAGACCAAGATATCATCAATGAACACCATGACAAACTTATCCAGAAACTCCATAAATACTTTGTTCATCATTTTCATGAAATAGGCAGGTGCGTTCGTCAGACCAAATGACATAACGGTATACTCGTACAACCCATACCTGGTGGTAAAAGCCATCTTAGGTATATCCTGCTCTCGAATCTTCAACTGATGGTATCCTGATCGCAAATTGATCTTGGAAAATACCTTTGCTCCTAGCAGTCGGTCAAACAGATCATTGATAATCAGTAGTGGGTACTTGTTCTTGATGGTTACTGCATTCAATCCTTGATAATCAACAACCATCCTTAGTGATCCGTCCTTCTTCTCCACTAGAAGTACTGGTGATCCCCAAGGCAAAGAACTTGGGCGAATGTAACCTTTATCCAGTAACTCCTTAATCTGACTTTTAATCTCCTCCAAATCTTTTGTTGGAATCCTGTATGGTCTCTTGGATATCAGCCCTGTGCCTGGCAAAAGCTCAATCAAAAAATCGATGTCTCTATCCGGTGGCATGCCTGGCAACTCTTCTGGAAAAACATCAGGAAAATCCTTCACTACTGGTACTTCCTCCTGCACAACTCCTGATAAGGAATTTACGTGCATCCTCTTCGGCTCATGTCTGGATACATACTTGATCCTCTTCCCTTCTGGCGTTGTAAGTAAAATTGTCTTACTGGCACATTCAATGTTCCCGCCATACTTCGATAACCAATACATGCCTAATATCACATGCAATTCTTGTGATTCCAATACTATTAGGTCTGAGGGAAACACATAGTTACCAATCCTTAATGGTAACCGATCACACCATAGCCCGGCCATATACTCTGCTCCACGCGAGGTTACTAACATGTGTGACTTGAGGGCTTGGGTTTGCAATTTACACTTATCCACAAATCCCCTTGATATGTATGAATGCGATGCACCAGTATCAAAAAGAACGAGTGCAGTAAATGACTTAACCAAAAACTTACCTATTACTGCATCGGGTTGGGCTTCAACCTCCTCCACGCTAACGTGGTTCACCTGTCCTCTGTTGAAAGGGTTTGGCTTCTTCCCAGAGCTTCCATTTCCATTCCCATTCTGGCCTTCAGGACATTCATTGGCGTAATGTTCGGTCTTCTGATATTTAAAGCAAGTGACTTGACTCAGATCTCTCTTGGCTGGGGTTGAGGGGTTGGCACGGTTCTGGCTATTACTTCCTCCATTCCCGTTACAATTCTTGGAACCATTATGGTTGTGCGAGCTACCACCTCCATGGGTATCTTTGGGCTGCCCTCCCGACTTGAGGTAAACGTGGCTTCGTGATAGCTCCGTAATTGTACTTCCCTTGTCCATACTTCCTCTTGCGGTTTTCAATCTGCTGCTGCTTCCCTTCAATCATGAGAGCACGGTCTACCAACTCCTGGTAGTTGTTGAAACTTGCTACCATCAACTGCATGCTCAGCTCATCATTCAATCCTTCCTGAAACTTCTCTTGCTTAGTTGCATCTGTAGCAACGTCATCTGGGGCGTAACATGCTAGCTTACTGAAATCATCCACATATTGGCCAACTGTACGTCCTCCCTGGCGTAAGTTGCGAAACTCACGCTTGTTCATGGCCATAGCTCCTGCTGAAACATGAGCAGTACGAAAAGCCTGCTGAAACTAATCCCATGTGACAGTGTCTACTGGATAAGTGGCTGTGAAATTCTCCCACCATGATGTTGCGGGTCCCTCAAGCTGATGTGCGGCAAATCGCACCTTCTGCGCATCTGTGCATCCTACAGTGGTCAACTCTCTGGCTGTCTTGCGAAGCCAATCATCTACAACAATTGGCTCGGTGCTACTGGAAAACACCGGCGGATTCAGCCTAAGGAAATGGGTTAGGTGATCAACAGGTGGTGGCGGTGGTGGATTGTTGTTGTTGTTGTTCCCCTGATTCTGATTCTGGACTAGTATCTGCATCAATGCATTCTGCTGCTGGATCAACTGGGTGAGCTCCAGTGGGAAAGCAAATCCGTTGTCACGCCTCGGAGGCATCTGAGGGTTTAGGAAAGATGAGAATACAGAATGGAATGAGGTCTAGAGGGAAAACACTACTCATATGCACGTGAGACAAATTGCAATCAAAACACTTCATTCAAACAAGCAAGGGCATACAACGGTCTATCTATCGTTACAAAAGTGCTCGAACTATACTAGATACATGGAGGGAAATACTACTACTGTTATGGTGGTCTACTAGAAAGACTGCTCCGATGAAGACTCCATGATATCTGCTCCAGCTTCATCTACATAGTCATCATCACTATCATCCGGGTCCGAGTCGGTGTCGTCGATGATGATGTAGTTCTTGGGACAAGTGCAATCTTCGTCTTCTCTAGTTGCCGGAAATCCCATGAACACTCTTAGCTTCTTCTTCAGATCTTCATTCTTCTCGACTAGCGTTGCTATTTCCTCCTCATATCCATCGCGTGTAGAATTGAGTTCTTCCTCCAGTTCCGTGATCTTGGTCATGGCCTTCTTCAGATCCATCATGCCTGCACACATCTGGTTCTCCTGGCGTCGAATGTGCTGGTTTAACTCCTGGATGAAAGCTGCAATTGATCTGTCCTTCCTGGTGTTGGTCATCTCCCATTGCTCATCTCGGCGCCCACAAATCTGATAGGTAGTATCCTTAAGCTCCTTCTGGTAAACTTCTCCAATACGTCCCATGGTAATGTGGGCTGCCATGCTCTTTCCTAGGCTCCAGGTTGGTGCATCAAAGGAAAACTCTATGGGCTCAGTGACGGGAATGAACATCCTTCCGGGAACTTGAACTTGAATCATCCAGCGCTCTTCTTCAGGTAAAGTGGCATTGTAGGTTCCGGTGAAGCTTGGTACTCCGATCTTCAGGTACTTGGTAACTTCCTTCAGGTGTCGTCCAAAGGGTGTATCTTCATCTGATTGCATGAACTTGTTCCTTGCATCCGCCATCCTAAAAGAGTAGAACAGATGAGGAGTTAGAAACGAGAAGAGAGAGAGAGTAGTGATCTATGGCTTTTGCTTAGTGGTCGTGTCCTACAGTTAGTGTGTGCTCTGATACCATCTTGTAGCGATGAGACCTCAAACAGTCCGATCTCTGTGCATCAGTGTCATCCCTGGATCAGTAATGCTGACACGCACAGTACTTGAAGGATTTATAACAGAGTAGCAATCACACACTTATTACATCGAATGTCTCCAAAGAGAACTTATTACAATAAATATGGCTTAAGGCCATCTAATAACGATAACAGCGGAAGGCTTGGAAGATAAGTGAGTCCATCAACTCCAACGGCATCATCGAGTATAGAACCACGATCCTAAGGCATCTTACTCATTATTCGAAAAGTCGCAACATGAATGTTGCAGCCAAAAACGGGTCAACACATGGAATATCTTTGGCAAAGTAACACATAGAGAGTAATGAAAGAATAAAGCTATACTACATGCATATATGGCTGGTGGAAAGCTCTATGGTTACAGTTTTACATAAAGCCAAATTTTCCCTACTGCAAAGGAATAAATTTATTTAACTATCATGGTAGTTGTTAAACATTGAGAATTGTTGACAGCATTCTCAATCCCAATTAAGTAACATCATCATTAAAACCCAACAAGATTAATTAAAATAACATGATGAGATTCATATGATAATCCAAGTCCTAGATACTCAAAACGTCCATAACCGGGGACACAGCTAATCATGATTAGTTTAAACACTCTGCAGAGGTTGCGCACTTTTCCCCACATGACTCGATCTCCTCCGTTGGGATTCTCGCACTACATGGTGTTTGAGAAACGGATGACCGAGACATAGTCTTTAGAAGCGCTAGCACCTTACGACGGGTAGACCGTACCAACCTACATCCCCTACTGTCGGTGTCAAAACTGGCGGATCTCAGGTAGGGGGTCCTGAACTGTGCGTCTAGGTGGATGGTAACAGGAGACAAGGGAAACGATGTTTTTACCCAGGTTCGGGCCCTCTCGATGGAGGTAAAACCCTACTCTGCTTGATTGATATTGACGATATGGGTAGTACAAGAGTGGATCTACCACGAGATCAAGGAGGCTAAACCTAGAAGCTAGCCTATGGTATGATTGTTGTTGTGATTGTTGTCCTCTGGACTAAAACCCTCCGGTTTATATAGACACCGGAGAGGGCTAGGGTTACATAGAGTCGGTTACAATGGTAGGAGATCTACATATCCGTATTGCCAAGCTTGCCTTCCACGCCAACGAAAGTCCCATCCGGACACGGGACGAAGTCTTCAATCTTGTATCTTCATAGTCTTGGAGTCAGGCCGATGATAATAGTTCGGCTATCCGGACACCCCCTAGTCCAGGACTCCCTCAGTAGCCCCTGAACCAGGCTTCAATGACGACGAGTCCGGCGTGCATATTGTCTTCGGCATTGCAAGGCGGGTTCCTCCTCCGAATAATTCATAGAAGACTGTGAACACCAGGATAGTGTCCGGCTCTGCAAAATTAATTCCACATACCACCGTAGAGAGAATAATATTAACACAAGTTCAACCTGCTGACGTGTTTTGTGGCGTGACGTCACACCACTACCAAGCCTTTACTTGAATCGTTTTTATTATACCGCCTCAGCGCGTTTAGCGAAGCGGTTTCCTTGGCACGTCTTGTCGAAGGAGAGATCGTGTTCCCCTTATTCCGGGATTCCCATCAATACGGACGTGGGTAACCCAACCGCGCCATTGATTGCGGCGCTTGGGAGATAAGCGAGTTTTACTAGGCTAGTAGGGACGCATAGTTTCATCCGCCCATATATAAGGGGATAAGGATCCACCGCTTTTACCTATGCCTTCTTCCTCCTTTGCTTATCCATCTCCGCGCACTCGAGCTCCAGCGCCCAAGTTCGCACATCTCACCTCAACCTTCTCCAGCCATGTCCGGAGCGGGAGGCAAGTGCATGGCCTCCTCCGTTATGGAGGGGCACATCGAGAAACTGCGCGGCGCCGGATACCTATCCAGCGACATCGCGCACCGGCTGCCCGACGAGGGGCAGCTCATCCCCACCCCCAGGCCCCATGAGAGGGTCGTATTTCTTCCCCACTTCCTCCGCGGACTGGGCTTCCCACTTCACCCCTTTGTCCGGGGGCTCAAGTACTACTACGGCCTGGACTTCCACGATCTGGTGCCAAACTTCATCCTCAACATCTCGGCGTTTATCGTGGGTATGCGAAACCTTCCTCGCATCCAGCCCCACTTCGACTTGTGGCTAAAGACCTTCAATGTCTAGCCGAAGGTTGTGAAGGGCAGCCAAGCGGAGTGCGGAGGTGCCATGGTGGGCAAAATGCCCAACGTCACTTGGCTCGAGGGTGCCTTCGTGGAATCCATCAAAGGGTGGCAATCGGGGTGGTTCTACATCACCGAGCCGCGTGACCCTAAATGGGCAGCGGCCCCCGAATTAAGATCTGGCATCCCCATGCAGCTCACCTCCTGGAAAGAGAAGGGCTTGCTATGGGGTAGTTCAGAGGAGCTAACCGGACTCGATCCCCGCCTCCGCACCACAGGTGAACAAGAAGCTTAAGCTTGTCAATGTGATCCAGGTCATGCTCGTCCGCCGGATTCTCCCCTGCCAGCAACGTGCCTTCAATTTGTGGGAGTTTGATCCAGCACAGCAACGGACCTTGAGCGGGCTCTTCGACACGACGTACGAAGCTGCCTGGAGGGTGCTGTTCAAGAGCGGAGAAGCCCCCACATCCGCGACCGAAGATCGCGAGCTCAGCACGCAGCGCCCGGCCGACGAGGTAGGCTACGTTATCCTTTATGGGACACTTATTTCTTTCATACTTTGACTCTATGTGGGATCTAAACTCCCAATGCCTTTAAGAGGACTGGCAGAAGACGTCCGGACAGGTTAACTGTCCGACTCCCCTTCCAGAAGACCCAGCGGACGCCCGTTTGACAGGGCTGCTGGTACCGGCACTCTACATGGTGCCGGAGAAGAAGGCCAAGAAGAAGACCATGGGAACCAGAAGGAGTTCCCGGCGTCAGGTGGTATCGGACTCATTGTCCGATGACTCCGAGGCGGACTCCTCCCCTGAGGACGAGGAGGAGAAGAAAGAGGCCTCTCCCCGGGGGGGGGGAGAAGAGGAAGGCCTCTCCAACGAGGGAGGCCGAAGGGCCCAAGAAGGGAAGGACCCTTCCCCCGGACTGCTCCGCCAACGTCGGTGACGGCGACGAGGAGTGGCCTTCAAGGGCCAAGCCCCTGGCGAGATCGTAAGTATCCGGACTCCTAGATAGTTTATAATTTTTCATTCTGCCACACGGTGTCTTTCTAATGCCGCATACAACCTGTAGCCCGGCCAAGGATGATCTTCCCGCTTCGTCGAGCGGGTCCTTGGACACGTCGGATATGGATTCTCTCCCGACTGCCTCGACCCCTCGTGACGCAGACGACGCCGAGGTGGTATCCCGGGAAGGGACCCGCCAGGAGGAGGAGGCCCCGGAGGTGCCGCAAGGCAACCTTCCGGACTCTGCACGGGACTCCGCACCGGAACCCGCAGTGGTTCCGGAGTCCGGCGAGCGGCCCCTTCGTAAGAAGGGCAAGACTGTGACACCAGCGGCCTCTGTCCAACTAGAGGCGCCGGATAACTTGCTGGAGGTGCTCAACGGCGCTTCCATCGAAGAACACCGTACTATCATGAGTGCGGTGATTCAGAAGGTTCAGCTCGCCAAGAGCGGGCTGACCGAAGCCTGCAGCAGCCTTCTAACAGGCTTTGAGGTAAGAATTTTAAGATATGTAATATAATACCGCATCGACAGTAGCCCCTGATGCTCGATTCGGTGTTCGGATAGAAAAGCCGGACTGAGGATCTAAAAAGATATACGCAAGAGTTCTAAAAATATGTCAATATGGGATTGCAGGCTGCGCTACTGACCTCTGCCGCACTGACTGCGAAGGTCAATGCTTTGAAGGAGAACCTTGAGCGGTCCAAGAGCGAGCTCGGCCGTGCCAAGAAGCAGCTTCAGGACAAGGAAGGTGAGTAACACCGTATTAAATTTGTACCTTACAGAAAAGGATTTGGTTGCAAGAAAAATAACAAGGATAACGTGGGTACTGCAGGGGCCACGAATGAAGTGGCGACCCTCAAGGAGGCGGTGTCTGCGGCCGAATGCAATGCGGCCGCGGAACAGGCCGAGCGAGAGAAACAGGAGGCGCGGGTGGCGGCGGTAGAGCAAGAGCTCCAGGCTCTCGTGGAAAAGCACGAGAGTTTGGAGCGTGACTCGAAGACTCGAGAGTCCGAGCTTGCACCGGCTCTTGAAAGTGCCAAAGCCGCCAAGGCCGAAGCGCGCAAGGCCCTCCAGGAAATCGATGATTTAAAGAAAATAGCGGCGGGTAAGGCATTTTTCATGCAAAGCAAGCATGTGAATGTGAATTACCTATTACTTACCCGAATTCGGAGCTCTCCAGGAGCGTTCACAGATCTGCCGCGCAGTGTATCCGATGCTGCCGCTTTCTACCGGACCGAGGAGGGGAGCTCGATGGAGAAGGTCTTCTGGTCTCAGTATGCTGAGGCCGTACATCCGATGCCCCTGAGCGACCAGCTGAAGCAGCTGGTCGAGCTCCACAAGGTAGCCGAACAGGCCATGAAGGGCCTCATAGTTCGGCTGTGGCCCAAGGAGGCCGTGCCTGGGAGATACTTCGGCCTGGTGCGGCGGCTGGTGGACGCGTGTACCTGGGTTGAGGTCGTCAAGCACTCCGCCTGCATTGAAGGTGCCCGTCGGGCCCTTGCCCGTGCAAAAGTGCACTGGGGCAGGATGGATGCTGAGAAGCTGCTGACGAACGCGCCGCTGGTGGGCAAGGAGTATCGTACGCCCGAAATGTATTATAAGAGTGTCCTGAAGGGTGCCCGCATGATTACGGGTGAGTGCTCCAATGATGTAATATTGAGTAGACTCGCATTTTGTTATCCTGTGCGCTGAAGACTTTGTTCATATGCGCTAAGCAACGCTTGTTAATTTAAAATATTACCTTCTGTGCGGCCGTTTATCAAATCTGAGAGATGGCATATCGTCGGCTTCAGCCCCCATGCCACTAGTGCTGGGGTGTTCCGGATAAACTTGAGCGCTCTTGTTCCCATGTTTGGGTCCATCTAGGGAGGCGCTCAACACAACGAACGAGGCAACCGGACTTATAATGCTTGAACACTCTTATTTAGCCATAGAATTCTATAATTTTAAATTTCGGCGAAGCCCCTAGTGTTCGGAAGACCGAGTTCGGGGCGCTATCCACGCCTGGGCCGGACAAAGCCGGTTCCTCGCTCTAAGCGGCATAAGTCTTTAGGGACTCGAAAAAACCTCTCGAACAGCGACCAGCTCTCGCCTTATCATGACGGTCAGTTTAGCTTTCTCCATCGAGGCGCCGGCCAGCTCAAGCTGGGCGCAATCGCGAGTGGTTCTCCGGTGCTACCTTAGCGATACAGCGGGCGTAAGGTACCAAAACATGGGGCCGCAAACCCAACTAATGACCCAAGACATGATTCGGAGCCGATGCATATAATGCTATAAGTTCGGGGTGCCGCACTTGTGAAAGTGTTCAGACTTATCACACCATAATGTGGGGAACTTAAGCCCCTGGTGTATTCAGCTGTACCAAAGTGTACAGATGCAACATGTCATAGATGAACATATATAAAAGAAATAAATGCAATTATAAGCAAAAAGCGATGCATTGTTTATTCAAGAAATACTTCCATGAATGCAGAACGATACAAATAGTGCGGTAAGCAAGGGATGGGACTATTAAACATGTCCCCCTCCAGGGGTAGGCTGCAGAATGGTGTGTAAAACAGATTAATGCTTGTAATGGAGACCACCTGAGTGTTCGTCGTAGCCCTTCTCCTTCCCTGGCTGTTGCATCGTGAGTTCGGCAGGTCTACTGCCGGACAGGCCCTCTAGTAAGTGGAGTCCTGTGGACAAGAAAAAAGAAAAAGGATGGCACACTTGGGAGCCCCTGGTGCGGTTAAGCCACATTCTGGTCCTGTGGTGGTCGTGCCCCTCCCCCTATGCCCATGGTATCTCCAAGGCGTAATGATGTACGCGAAGGACCAATCTTGCAATTTTGCAAGGGCTGGAGTTGGCGCCGCATTGCTACGCATGCTCAGAACGTTCCAGGTGGTCTTGTTGTAGGTTACTCCAGGCGCGTTTGGCCTTGTCCGGTCGCTAACGGCGGACTCAAAATCTCTAAGAGGCTGCTCAGATTTCCGCGCGAGAGCATTGTGTGTTCCTCCGTTCGGAGGGAGCATTGATGTTTCCGTTGACCGTGATGACTCGTCGAGGACTGGCATCTTGAGCTTGAGGTATCGTAGTGCGGCACGCGTTGAACTTTGCAAACGTGGTTCGTCCGGCGAGCATGATAGCCGCTACGGAACGGGACTATATCGAAGATTAATTCCTCGCTCGGAAGTTATCCGGGATCCGAAGACCACTTCGATGTAATCGAGCTGTACAATTGGCCTCTACACTGGTATGACGCCTTTGAAGGTCGTCTTTGTGGGTTTAATCCTTGAGGGGTCTATGCCCATCTTGCGGAATGTATCCTGATAAAGCAGGTTCAGGCTGCTGCCGCCGTCCATCAGGATTCTAGTGAGGTGAAATCCATCGATGATTGGGTCTAAAACCAATGCGGCGAATCCGCCATGGCGGATCTTGGTGGGTGGTCCCTTGATCAAAAGTGATCGGGTAGGAGGACCATGGGTTGAACTTTAGGGGCGATGGCTCCATCACGTATCGTCCACGAGTGCACGCTTCGCTCCCTCTTGGGTATGTGAGTTGCGTATATCATGTTCACCGTCCGCACTTGTGGGGGAAACCCTTCATCCTCTATTGTTCGGGCGGCGGGTCTCTTCCTCGTCATCCCTATGCAGCCCCTTGTCATTATTTTGACAATTAACTTGCTCGCTTGTGAATACCCAACAATCCTGTTGGTGTGATTGGCTGGCTTTTCGAAGTGCCGTGTATCCGCACGAAGCGGTCGAGTATCGGTCCAAGTTGGGCGGACCGGAGTAGTTCTTTTGAATGGCTTTTTCCGTGACCGGGTTTAGAGCCTCTGAATCCGGCGTTGGTATCGTATCCTCGGTGTTATCACCGTTAACGCGCGTTTGTTTTATTGCGATCGACCGCCATTGCGGTCCTTGGTATCCGGACTGCCGTAATTTTTCTTTGAGGTTATTCTTTGCGGGCTAGCCACTGTCCTCTCCGTGCTGCGGGTCATGAGTGAGGTGAGGGCTGCCATGGATTTCGGCTTTTCTGTCCTAGGTGCCGGCCGCAAGTCGTCGCGGATGTTGTGTTTGAAGGCTGCGAGGGCCTCTGCATCCGGACGGTCGATGATTTGATTTTCTTTGTTTAGAACCGTGTCGTAACTATGCGCCGATTCGTCTGGCTGCTGAATTATGTGGCTTAGGTCATCGGTGTCTGGTGGTCGCACATATGTGCCCTGGAAGTTGTCAAGGAATGCGGCTTCCAGGTCTTCCCAACACCCAATTGATTCTGCTGGCAAGCTGTTAAGCCAATGCCGAGCTGGTCCTTTAAGCTTGAGTGGGAGATATTTGATGGCGTGAAGATCGTCACCGCGGGCCATGTGGATATGAAGGAGATAGTCTTTGATCCAAACCGCGGGGTCTGTTGTGCCATCGTAGGATTCAATGTTCACGGGTTTAAACCCTTCGGGGATTTGATGATCCATCACTTCATCTATGAAGCACAGTGGGTGTGCGGCGCCTCTATATTGGGCTATATCATGACGTAGCTCAAACGAGCTTTGTCTATTGAGTTCGGCCGGGCTGGACTTGCTGTGTCCGGTGCGATGGTTTTCGTCGCGTGCCATGGGGCGCCCACGCGATCCGTAGATCGATCTTGACTGTCTTGCCTTATCCTCCAATATGTCTCGCAAGTCCGGAGCGTTCCCTTGCGGCCTTGTGCTTTTCGAGCGATGCCGGGGTACGGTTCTGGTGGAAGGACTAAAGGCCTCTCTATCGCGGCCATGAGGTGGTCGGTCAGCCGTATTATGCTTTGGTGATGCAGGTTTATATGCCTCCTCCTCTAATCGGGGGAGCAACTTGCGTTTGGGGTAGCTTTTGGAGGGGCGTTTGAGTTCATACTCTTCGGCCGCAAGGACTTCAGTCCATCTGTCGGCTAGCAGGTCTTGATCAGCTCTAAGCTGTTGCTGCTTTTTCTTTAGGCTGTTCGCCGTGGCCATTAGCTTGCGTTTGAAACGCTCTTGTTCGACGGGATCCTCAGGCACGACGAATTCGTTGTCGTCGAGGCTTGCCTCGTCTCTAGAGGGAGGCATGTAATTATCATCCTCTACCTCTTCGTCTGCCGCTCTCTCACGAGGGCTGGCTTCTCCGTCCTCTGTCTTGAATCTTCTTTGGAGGGTTGTCTTCGGCACTCTCGGGGTGTTATTATCGCCGTGCGGAATCTCCATTCTTCTTGTGGCGGGATTTAGAGCGGCGCCCGTGGCGCCGGCGCTTGGGCTGTTTCTTGGAGAATCGCCTTGGCTGCTTCTTCGCCATTCCCATCCTTTGGGATGTCCACCATGTATATGTCGATGATGGCGAGTCGTCTTCCAGATGCCCGTGGCGCTGGTTCTTGGTCGTCTCCGGCATCGTCATCCATACCGTTGATGTCTTCGGAGTCGTAGTCTAGCATGTCGGTTAGATCGTCGACAGTGGCTACAAAGTGGGTGGCGGGTGGGCTTTGAATTTCTTCGTCGTCCGCATCCCAACCCTCCTGACCGCAATTCGGCCAGGGCTCTCCTGATAGCGAGAGATACCTTAGAGAATTCAGAATGTCGCCAAAAGGTGAGTGTTGAAAGATGTCCGTGGCGGTGAACTCCATGATCGGCGCCCAATCAGATTCGACTGGAGGGGGCGCAGGAGGTTCGGAGTCCGGCGAGGAGTCCGGCACCTCGGAGTCACGAGCGTTGCAAGGGACAAGGTCACTATTCGGCTCCATCGCCGTAGGGGTTGCAGCCCCCGAGGCGGTGTCTAGCCACCCGTCCTCGATCTGCGCAGCCGGCTCCGAATTAAGGATCGGAGCGGACTCATGTCTTGACCTCCAGGCCTTGTCGGCAGTGAGCTAAATCATGCCCATCGAGGACAGGTCTGGCGCGCTCGGTGTGGCTCGAATCCATCTAAGATCAAGTCTCGGGGATGTTAGTCGCGAAGTTTAGGCTTCAAATCTGATCGATGGCGGGCGTAGCTTCGATCTGCTCGGATGGCGGCGTTTAATTGGCCCATAGTGCGAAGCCGCCGAATACGAAGATCTCCGGGGAGAAAAGTCTCACCCCGTACTGCGTCGTTGTTGATGATCGAAGGAGCCAGCCTATCGATGACGACATAGAGGAACTCTCAATGAAAGCACCAATGTCGATGTCAAAACCGGCGGATCTCGGTAGGGGTCGAATCGTGCGTCAAAGGCGGATGGTAACAGGAGGCGGGAGACACGATGTTTTACCCTGTTTCGGCCCTCTCGATGGAGGTAAAACCCTACTCCTGCTTGATTGATATTGATGATATGGGTAGTACAAGAGTGGATCTACCACGAGATCAAGGAGGCTAAACCCTAGAAGCTAGCCTATGGTATGATTGTTGTTGTGATTGTTGTCCTACGGACTAAAATCCTTCGGTTTATATAGACACCGGAGGGCTAGGGTTACACAGAGTCGGTTACAATGGTAGGAGATCTACAAATCCGTATTGCCAAGATTGCCTTCCACGCCAACAAAAGTCCCATCCGAACACGGGACGAAGTCTTCAATCTTGTATCTTCATAGTCTTGGAGTCCGGCTGATGATGATAGTTCGGTTATCCGGAAACCCCTAGTCCAGGACTCCCTCACCTACATCTGCTAGTCTACCACTGTAAGAGTTCGCATGACTTAGTCAACTATGGTAGAGCCCATAATAGCATGTGGCTACATACGGAAGTTTCTAGCATGACTAATCTTATGATCCCATTGAGCCTGGGTGGCGGTGCAAAAACAAACAGACAATCCTGGAATACCCAGGTACCTCAATCCACCCAGATGTGTATTAAAGTTGCCACCTTAAATAAACCATTAAATTAGCAATCTCACATATGTCATGGATACACTCACCCAATCCACGTCTACTAGCATAGCATGGCATAATAATAAAACGTAGAAGTAACTCCCAAAGGTTTTAAATAATAGAACATGGCAACAGGTACTACCTCATCTACTTCCCAAAAGCAACATATTAATTCAAATCCTATTCATGTAATTGTTTGAGGATTGAACTAATGCAATAAAAACTGGGTAATAAAGAAGTATGATCAAAGTGTTACTTGCCTTGCTGATGATCCGCGAAACCTAGGGATTCGAAGTAGCAAGCGGCGCAATCCGGGTACTCTATCGCAAGCAAACAAACAAACAAGCACACAATAAGTACTCATCTAATTCACGGGTAAAACTCAAATAAGAGGTCTAACCAGAAAATCCAACTTAAGAACTCCGGTTTGCAAAAAGAATCAAATCGAACGAAGAAACAAAACTCAAATGGCGAAAGAAACAAGCTTCGTTTACTAATCTGGACCTAAGTCAAATTTTACATAAGCAAAAACTTGTTTGAGTAGATTATTCGGAAAGAGGGTTTCGAGAGGAAAATCTAGGCGCTTCAATCGCCTGATTCCGATAAACAAGCGAGAAGTTAAACTAAAACGAAAATCGGATCAGAAATCGCAATCAGAAAAATCGCGGAATAAATCCGAGAAATAGAAAAACGACAAACAGATTAACGAACGAACGTTCGTTATCTGGATCTAAACGATGAACACGTTCGTTAAAACGAACTAAAGTGCGTACACTCGCTAAATAAATAAACTGAAAGAAAAACCGATCTAATAAAATAAAAAATCTAGGGTTTTTCTTTAAAAAACCGTTGTTTTTTTTCAAAAAAGCCGCGTCGGCGTTAGCCTGGTAGTATGTCCGTGAGGTCCTCGGCGGGCTGGCGAGGGGCAGGCTCGGCGGCGGGTGGGAGTGGTCTTGTGGCGGCGGATTCTGCAGCGGCCAGGCAGGCCGAGGCGGGCCGAGGCGGCTCCCAAGAAGCCGGAGTCTGGCGGCGGCGGGAGGTGGAGTCCGCTCGGATTCTGCGGTGGCTGCTCGGGAAAAGCGGCGCCTTGGGCAGGCCGGCTGGTGGGTTCGGCCCAACGGTAGCGGCACGTTTTTTTAAATAATTTCGCCAAACAGAAAAAAAAATCTAGAAAATTTAATAAAAATCTAAAAATACGAAAATAAATTTTCATCGTCCAAATAAAATATTTAGAACAAGATGAACATTTTTTGGTCCTAAAATGCATTTTTGAAAATCGTGCAATTTTTCTAAATTCAAATAAAATAGCAAAAACACCAAAATAAATCTTATTTGATTTTTTTGTTAAATCCTCATTATTTCTTTATTTTGGGAAAGTCATTTTATTCCCTCTCTCATATTTTTATGATTGAAATAATTGAAGATAAAATAAATAAAATCAAATGATCCTATTTTCAAAATTTGAGAAAACTCAAATATGAAAATAACGAAATCCCCAACTCTCTCCGTGGGTCCTTGAGTTGCGTAGAATTTTCTAGGATCGCGGCAAAATGCATTAAATATGATATGCACTGATGATCTATTTGTATAACATTCCAAATTGATAATTTTGGATGTTACATAAGTATGACAGAAATTTTTTCGTTTGGCCCAAAATGTCACAGATGTGTCTTTTTTTGTAGTGTCTATGGCTAGGGCAAAACCTCATCTCGGTGAGACCGATCGCATGAACTTGGTGAGACCGATTTGAGCAATTAATCAAACAAAGAGTTGGTCAAGCAAACTCGGTGGGACCCATTGCTCATTTCGGTGAGACGAAATGTTACGAAAAGGAAACATAGAGTTTGCGATGCAAACTCGATAGGACTGATCGCTCATTTTGTTGAGACCAAAATGTTACGAAGGGAAATATATAGTTTGCAAAGTCATCTTGGTGAGACCGAGAGCTGTATCAGTGTTACAGAACTGATTAGGGTTTTTGGCAGTGGCTATGTCAAGTGAACTCGGTGGCGCCGGATAGATCAAATCGGTGGGGCCGAGTTTGACTTTAGGTTTGGACATATTTGGATTTGAGAAAGTTGTTGAGGGCTTTGGAGCACATCACTAAGCATTTTGAGCAAGCAAGCCATTAAGCAACACCTCATCCCCTTTTAATAGTCTTGGCTTTCCTATGGACTCAATGTGATCTTGGATCACTAAAATGAAATGAAGAGTCTTAAGCTTTTGCCAATATGTGTTCTTTGCATTTTGAGGGGTCCACATCTCTATTCCATGTCATGCCAATCATTGAACTTTCTGAAACGTTTAATTTCAATGGATATTAGTCCAATGATCTATATGTTCTTATGAATTACCAAAACCACCCGGGGATTAATTTCACTTTCTGCCCTGCAGACCGGAAAGGAGGTAGTACGTGCGTGATATCTGCTATTTATCCGTGTAGGATCCAGTAGGTCGGATAATGTATATGTAGGATCGAGTAGGTCGGATAGTGTACGTGTAGGATCGCATTAGCTAATGAATGTTCGCTGGGAGATAAGGCATTTGGAAATGTTTTTGCTGGCAGTTTCTTCATATTCGCATGGCATTTTCTTCAGAACAGCTTGTCAGTTTCTTCAGAGGTAGGCATTTTTATTCAAAAAATTCCACCTTTGGATCTTGCATCACAATTAAAACTACCAGGAGCATCTTAGTAGGCTAGGTAGTGATCGATAAGTAACTTGTAAACACTAAGCGAACAGAAATAAGGAACTGCTAGTAACTTGTAAACACTAAGAACACAGAAATCAGGATCATATTGTGCACAGTAGTAAGAGCCGATCTGTTTGAAAAGTTCACACGAGACTCACATGCCTAGCATTTGTAATATGTTCACATTAGTATCCCAAATTCACAACCAACTAGTAAGATGTAAATGCATCTCAATGATTCACAGATCATATACAAATTTGTAGCTCCAAAAGCAAAGATCTAGAAAAAACTGTCGGATTTCGGGTTCCGGCAGACCCTTGAGGTTCGAACACTGGGGTGCGCGCGGAGATTACACCCTCAGCCTACCCATGTTTCACCGCCTCGCTAGGATCTAAACTACATGAAGAACAACACTAGGGATACAAGATTTATACTGGTTCAGGCCACCATTGTGGTGTAATACCCTTCTCCAATTTTTGGTGTGTGGATTGCCTTTGGGGCTGATGAGGAATAGTACAAGGGAAGAACACCTCGCGAGGGTCTGTTCTTGGTTGGTGCGATGAACTGCTAGGGGGGTTCAGTCGCCTCTCACTCTCTCTGTGTGTCTTGGGTGCGGATCCGATCAGATCTCTCCCTCTACCCTGTGGGTGGATAGTCCTATTTATAGGCGAAGGCCCCGGGCCTCTTCCCAAATATTGAGCGGGAAGGGCACCAACAATTGGCCATTTTGAAGGGGAACATCTAGTACACTTATCCTGACTAAAGTTGGTCCTCGCCTGCCAAAGGACCCTGACGATGACGCTGGCTTGGGCTCCACGATAACCTCCGTTCTGCCGTCCTGCTGGTCTTGGTCTTGTTGCACCGAAATGGTTGCCTTTGCTTGATACCCTCGCCTACGCTTGCCCCCTTTGCCCCAAAGGGGAAACAAGGACTCTGCGCAGGCCGGCGCCCGCCTGGTGTCCGCCTGGCCTTGGTCATCATTGTTTGCATCACGGGCACCTCGTGAGGTACCTCACCTTGATCTCTTTGCCTCCTCATGAGCTAGCTTTGTGAGGTCGCGCTGAGGAAGCCTCTGTCGTCCGCCCAGCAATCTGGCCCCTCGTGAGGGTCTTGAGCATGTGTTGACGAAGATGGGCCGTATTGGACCACTCCTTGAGTCACACTGCAGGCCGCAGGCAGGCAAGTCTGGGTACCCCCGTTCCCAGAACGCCGACAAAAACATTTGTTCTTCCTATCAAAATGGATGCTTCTCTGGGCCAACATTCAGTACAGAGTGAAAGAAAAATTTATTTGTGAAGTCTACAATTCCTCTTGCAACATAAGTTGTTTCACCAACAGCTGGAACCATGAGAATGAACTATACATGATTTGGTCTTCTCTCGATCACATGACAAGACTATTTTTGGAATATAATCTTTAACTTAGGCAAAATGATGCCCATTGTATAATCAGACCAAAGCAATTAAGCACCTTGTGTTGGCCAATAAATAGTACAGTACTACTTTTGTGTAGTCCATGAAGTGACTATCCAATCTTCCTATGTCCGTTTTCAAATGGCACATGCATGCAGTGACTATACTATTCTCTTGTGCAGTTCCACCAAAATTGTGGTCACTTTGTTTGTTTGCCAAATAGCAATGGGAAAACATCTGTCTACACAAATATCAAGTAGGTAGTATACCCCACTGAGGGAGTCCTGGACTAGGGGGTGTCCGGACAGCCGGACTGTCATTATCCGCCGAACTCCAAGACTACGAAGATAGAAGATTGAAGACACCGGCTCGTGTCCGGAAGGTACTTTCCTTGGCGTGGAAGGCAAGCTTGGCAATACAGATATGTAGATCTCCTACCATTGTAACCGACTCTGTGTAACCCTAGCCCTCTCCGGTGTCTATATAAACCGGAGGGCTTTAGTCCGTAGGACAACATACATCTCAACAATCATACCATAGGCTAGCTTCTAGGGTTTAGCCTCCTTGATCTCATGGTAGATCTACTCTTGTACTACCCATATCATCAATATTAATCAAGCAGGACGTAGGGTTTTACCTCCATCGAGAGGGCCCGAACCTGGGTAAAAACATTGTGTCCCTCGTCTCTTGTTACCATCCGCCTAGACGCACAGTTCGGGACCCCCTCCCGAGATCCGCCGGTTTTGACACCGACACCCACCTTGTATTTTCGATTTAAACACGCCTCTTCCGCTTAGCATCTGTCATGTTTTGCACTGGACAATTTGATACTATCATGTTTTGCCCTGGACAATTTCGTACTTAACTGATTTGCTGCTACAGAGCAGAAATATAGCGCCTATTCTTCATCCGACCAAGGATATCCATGTTCGCAGTGATGGAAGAGGTGATATCGACACAACCAAAATTGAGCATCCAATCATTGAACCATGTCCTGCACCTCCAATGTAGGTCCACCCTGCCAATAAATTCACATGCAGACCACTAATATTACTATCTAATGACAGTACAATAGGAGTAGCAACATAGTAGAAAACCCTGTACCTTCTTAATGAAAGTGTGATTACTATAAAAGTGGCACTAGTTGAAGCATAGACTCACAAATATAAGCATTCCAATTTCTTAATGGGAAAAGGTAGCAAGACTGTTTCTAACCACCAGTTTGAAGGAATGAATAAGCCAACAACGGCTGATGTCAGGAAGGCATACATAGTTTTTTCTTAAAAGTTGAACCATTCCTGACCTTTCCTCTTATTTTAAGCATATTTTGTGCAGTTCAACTAAAATAAAATGCCATCACCGCCTTGACAATTCAGTGACACTGTACAAAAAGAAATGACTTAACATTACATCATGATGTCAGGTATGTAATCGACATGCATTAGAGACAAACATACAGACCTCCTCCGATAACATAATGAACATTAATTCTAACAAAGGTATGACTAGCTTTATCGGGATAATTTGACTAAACTCTAGAACCTCTATTCCTTAATATAAGACGTTTTCGCAGTTCAATTTAAAGTACCCAAACATCTAGTATTTAGAAAAACAGGTAGTAGTTATCTTGAGCACATACCTGGGAAAGCTTGCCACACTTTATATATGTCCATACGCTAATGCGACACCATTCGAATAGTACAAATATACACTAATCCAGTGGCTCAACTGTAGAGTAGTTTTTTTAATACGGGGTACAGTACAATGGTTTTACTGAACAGATTTCCATCAGCTAGCACTGGAAGATATCTATAAGCATTAAAAATACAAAATGTAAAGGTAACAAGTTTCAACACTGGATTACTAGTTGTGCAACAGCATTAAACCAAATACAAAATTTTGAAAGTAACTAGCATTATTAACTAATGACATTATAAAAAAAATGCAAACCATGTACCTTCAGGTAAATATCATTTCCAACTTGAGGGGACTTGAAAAATTGCTATCCCAATCTTTATAATCGATCAAACATAAAAACTTGATCGAACGGATCAAGTGAACAGCCGGAGGAGGAGGTGCCCACTCCTGACCTTTTCTCTTCTCTTCGTAATTTTTTGTGCAGTTAAACCAATATAAAATGACATCAGCGCCTTGGCATTTTGGTGACACTGTACAGAAAAAATTGACTTATCTCATGAAAGTGAGGTATGTAATCTATAAGCAATAACGGTGCAAAAATCTGAAGGTAGTAACAAGTTTCATCATTGGTATACTGGCTGTGCAACAGCATTAGAATGCCTTAGCTGAGCAATCTTTAATACATCCACAATCAACAGCTAACCCTGAAATAATCTAGTGACATTAAATGGCATTGCTTAAATTTATCGGTGGCATTACACTTAGTGCGACATTAGTTAAATGTGGCATCACTTTAGCAGTGGCATTGCTTGACTTTACCACTGGGGTTATACTAACAGCAAAAAAGTGGCAATAAGAGCATGGGAGGCCCATTCGGACAGTGGGTGCACCAGTACGATGTACCTCCATGGACGCATAGAGTGGTGCCCAGAGCAACAAATATCCAGATAGCATATGTGGATTACGTCCAATTTTTGTTCTCTTTAGCCACCTTTTTCCTATGTGAAGACAACAAACTAATTGATCTGGTCATTCTCTATTGCGTAGTCATCCTTTCTACCCCTTTTCACCCTTTTTCAACCAAGAGAGACGAGACTCGTTCCTTAGCTACTGATTTCCCCCTTTTTAACCTAGATGCGGGTTCGATTCCTAGTCTCTTCGATAGTACTTTCTACCTTCCTTTCCTTATTCAACCCATACATGGATTAGTCTGCATGAAGTAGGGTTTCCTTTAATAGTGCAAATTAAGGTTTTCGTCCGCGTGACCAGCAGAGCAGAGGACAGCAAATTGGGAAGAAGGTGGAGTGGAAAAAGATCAACATGCAGCGACATGGCAGATGGGGCTATAGAAGAAGGGTATGGTTTGAAAAGAGGTACCATACCTGAGGGTCGGCGGAAAGTGGTTTTGCTCGTGCTCGTCGTCCTCCGCACACACTACGGCAGCGAGCTTGGGGACGGAGGCCATCCCGCACGGGCGCTAGGTTTGAAAGGATGGCCTTGTCATCAGTGCGTGACCTCGCTTGCCGACAACGAGTGCGTCAACGCTCCACGTCCTTTTCTTCCCCGGCGGATTTGTGACCACCCGTGAGGAGGGAGAGAGAGGCCGTCTTTTTTAGATCTGGAGAGAGGGTGATAGTGTGAGAAGCAAGTGGGCAGCCCTTAGCAAGCAAGCGCTGAAGCTCGAGCCTATATATCGGTTTTGATACTAGTACTAAAGGTGGAGTAGTGGTTGAGTAGTTTATATTTTCTTTGCATACAGTACCAGTTAGTCGTGCTTCAAAACTGAATAGGACGCCATTAAAAAAATAAGGTCGAGAAATAATGTGGCACCTCGGGCCAACACGGCCAGATTGCATTTTGCACAAGAAATGACACACCATGTTCTGTTGACATGTGGTCCCGTTCCAACATGTCAGTGAGATGACGGCGAGTCCTTTTGTAAAATTTCCGAATGGACGTCTATGTAGGCTGGGGCGCCTCTTACTATACCATGGCAATTGTCCATCGCCTCTTCGCCTTTCCCTCTCGATTTGGAACTACTATCGCACGCTCTTCCTCCCTCCTCCATTTGCATTCACGCTTCCTTCTTCCATTGTTCGATCGTCTTCTCCATGGAGGGAACAGGCCGGAAACAACCCCGTTATTCTTGCCCCGATCTGAAAGACGACGTGGTGGAGGAACTCATTGATCGATGCGAAGTCATCACTTCGGCTAGCATGGAAGGTTCGTTCAAAACCATTCTCGACTCAACTAATAACATCATTACAAAGAACCCAAGGGTCCAGGAGCGGTTTGATCTCCCCTATCTTCTTCGCCATGAGCCTGCTCGCTGGCGCGCGGATGACGGAAGCCTCACCTTGTGCAAGTTGATGCCGCTTGATAATGATACGTGTGATGTTAAGATGCCATCGCTTAAGGGTAAGGTCTGGGCAGGCGCAAATGGAGATTGGGTTTTTTATATTGGGTGCAACGACGAGTGGGAACTTGTGAATGTGTACACTCGTCAGTAGATTCCACTTCTGAAAATCTCAGAGGGCCCCGAGGTTGAGCACACAGATGATATACGTACATTCAAATACGATCATGGTGACTGTTGTCTATGGAATATAGCAATTTGTCGAGTTCCCAACCGCTCTTGGGATTACACGAACTATGAAGTTGTTGCTATCTTCGACAAGCTTGTTGCCATCCTTACTTCCATGGCTCCTCCATGGATATTGCTCAAAAATCAATTTTTGTACATTGATGAGTACTGTGATGCAATTGAATACGAGCGTCTTGTGTTTGCTGCCACCACTCGTGGCACTACTTTTGCATGGAATCCTTATGGTTTTAGTACGTTTGTCTTCCACCATAACTATAATTGTTTCATCCACATGCATGCGGGTTAGAAAGTTTCCCATTACTAATTAAACTTCTTGTGTTTCCAAGGTCATGTGAACATTCCACCATCTATATTTGAAAAAAGTTATAACCAAGGGGAAGATGGTGATGGTGATGATCACAAGCATGAGGACGAGCAGGACCTATATACTCAGTGGCGCCTGGCAACTTGTTCCTATGGATCACCTCTTCTTGTCTGTATACAGTGCACTACTGATGTTACTACTAAGGAAGCAGGTGTTGTCTCCCATGGTCGCACTCTCTGGACCTATTCCAACATCCGTTGCAGGGTATTCAGGATGGATACTAGTGTGCTAGCGCCAACACCTTTTCCCTGGTTCAATATTGATAGTCTTGGAGAAAACTCGCTCTTCCTTGAAAAAAACTATCCAATGGTGGTGAAAGGTGATCCAGCTGCTGTTGCCACAATGTTACTCCCATTTATGAGAAGCAATTGTATCTATACCTCGGACATTGTGGTGGTTCCCTACCCTAGCTATCACAATATGCGTCCTGATATAGGCCGCCATAGCCTAGATGATTAGTCCTGTGTTGGTCTCGATATTGACAATAAATGGCCCTTCCCAGAGGCTTACCTATGGTTCAAAGCAAGCGTTTCCAACATTGAGGATTGGTTGAGCTGAAGTTCATTCCATTGCTTGTTATTTGTTGTGTGATGAAAACTTTAGTATTTATTAGAATGTTTTGTTGGAAATAATCTATAATCCAACATGTATCCTTGTTGTCGTTGTGAGTTGATGACTTGTTGTAGAAACCGAGCCGGTCATGTTGTGTGAGCCGACCAGGATTCTGTAAGCCGCCAAGCCCCAACCTGTGTATATAAAGGTGAGACCTGGCGGCGGGTTAACTCAAGAAACAAGTAATCGATAATTAGGTCAAGCATATTCGCTCCCTTGTAATCGAAACTCAAGCAATACAACTAGAAGCAAGACGTAGGCTTTTACCTCCACCGTGAGGGGCCGAACCTGGGTAAACTCCTTGTGTCCTTTGTCTCGTCCAACCCCTTCAAGCTAACCTAGTTGCAATGGCCCCACTCTAAGTCATTTCACTAGGGCATCTGTCGTGACAAATCCACGACAGTTGGCGCCGCCCGTGGGGCCTGAGCATGGTGGTTTCGATTTCTTGAAGGGAAGCTTCTTAGGGATCAAGGGATACGCTGTGTGCCGGATGACGAAGAGCCGCCGCGACAAGATCTACATCGATGATTCTGGCCGGGGTCCCGAGGCCGATTCAATCGACTATGGGTATCGGGTCACCTTTGGCGAAATTGAAGTTTTCATCGGCAAGATTGGCGAATCAGATGCTGAGCCGGTCACCTGCTCCGACACTGTTGAGACGGCTCAGTGCGCGAGACCCGCCAAGGTTCAACCCACCCGAAAGTGTACTTTCGTCGGTTTCCATGGGATGGACCTTGAGGAGGGCTCGGTGTCTGGTGGAGAGATGGCCATCTATTCAGGTGATGAGTCTTCAACCGGAGAGACCGAATCAATCTATTGACTGCAAGATGGCGGGCTTGGGGGCGATTCCGATGGCGACAGTATTCCGGACTCCTATGAGCCACCGAGCAGGGCAGCTATCTTCATGGCTGGCATGCAACAGGTGTTGAATTCATCAATTGTTGCGGCTATGACCTCTAATTCAACGGCTGCTGCGACGGCCAGAGCAAGCGGCCGTGTGCGCCCGCCGGCTCAAGTCATATCCGAGCTCTTGGAGGCTTTGGCAACTTTGTTAAATGCAGGGGTAACCCCAGCGACTTAGGCACAACATAAGGTGGAAGTTGCGAAACTGTGGGATGAGATAGCTCAGGCTAAGGAGGAGCTTAATGCTGAGAATGCTAGAATGGCAACAGAGCGGGCCGCTTTGGAGGCTGAGTCACAGCGAGTACGCGCTGAGGCTTTTCGTCTAAGTCTGGACCAGAACGCATCAAACACTGTCTTACAGAGGAGGCACCAGAGCCGCTTGCCTCCGCAATTTGAGGGGAGGAACCTCTTCACTATGTCCGGCGCAAGGCCGGGTAACCCGCCCAGCATGACCCGAGCCACAGAGGCACCTCTGACTGGAGTGGCGGCTCATCCCCGCGCAGTAGACCCGCCCCGTGTAGATTTAACCCCACCTCAGCGAGTATCAACACCTCCGGGTCATTACTCTAACCCGTTGGATAACATGATTGGGCTTGACGGCTAACGGCTCTTCCTATTTAAGGCGAGTCTCATGTTGTGATAGAGGCCCGGAATGCGGTGGAACTTCTTCAAATGGCGGTTGCTCAGCAGTCGGCGTACTCTTATAGCTGCGAGCAAATCCATTAAACTAGGCGTGAGAGTCGAAGCTACAGCCGGCGTGTTGAGTCGCCAACGGTTTCTAGCGGTGAACGGCATCATAACCCGCCCCATGGGCATGATAATATTCTAGTTCTAATGGATCAAGCTAGAGCACGCCAAGGGACAGAGCTGGCGGCTCAGTTAGCGGCTCATGGACAGCCTCAGTTAAATCATTATGTGCCTATAGAAGCGGGAATGACATGTCGGTCAGTTGGAGTACCCTGTCTGGTGCTGCCTCTTTGAAATGAACGCCTTCCCAAAGATTTTAAGGGTCCTCGCAAGGTGCCTAATTACACAGCTGATCAACCGCCTGAGGCTTGATTGAGAGCTATGAGCTGGCCATGGAGATGCTGGATGTTAACGATGATGTATGTGCCAAATACTTCACCATGATGTTAGATGGGCCGGCACGAACTTGGCTGAAAGGGTTACCTTTTTTTTGAGACAATGAAAGGGTTACCTACCAACTCCATCAGTTCATGGGCCGAGTTGAAGGCGCATTTTATTCAGCATTTCAAAGACACATGCAAGCAGCCTCTGTCGATTATTAATCGAGACACTTGTGTTTAACGCAAGGATGAATCAGCCCACCACTGGGTACATCGGGTTTCGGCTGTTATCCACTCCTCATATAGCATCTATGCCAACTCTACTGTTTTAATTCTAGAGAAAAAATGTCGTTTTCTCCCCATTAAGAAGAAGTTAGGGCGGCTTAAACGTCATTGTAATGACATGGGAGAGCTTATGGCGTCTCTCATCAAGTACGCCGACTATGACAATACTAAATACCCGAGGTCTGATGATGATAAGTACACCAAGGGGAAGAAGAACAGCAATGGAAAAGGGCAATAGCCAAACATGACAAGGCATAACCAAGGTAGCAATGGTAAGCGCAAGACACCTGACTGCGGGTCAGATTGTTTGGCCAATAATAATACACAGAATAAAGGTCCATGTTATAAGGGAAAACAACAACCTCATTTCGGAGGGCCAAAGTTCAACCTTGAGGCGATGTTGAACCAGCCTTGCCCAAAGCATAGTCATCCCGACAGGCCGTCGACTCACTTGTGGAAGGATTGTTTCATGATGTAGGAGTATAAGAACTCTAGTTTTCACCAGGACCACCATAACAATAATGGCCCACACGGCGGGTCAGGGTCCAGCTCTCACGAGCATGGCTTTGGAGGTGGCAGCTCAGGCTTCGATGCTCAAGGTCAGGGCAATCGAGGCGGCTTTAACCAGCAGCCCAATCAAGGCAATCAGCAACAATAGTCAGGGTATCAGAGTAATCCAAAACAGCTTAGTAGCGGCCAATATCATGTTTTCACCACAAGCCTATGAAAGTGAGATCAGAAGGTTAATAAACGAGCGGTGAGTGCAGTTGAGCCGGCAGTACCCCGATACTTATGATGGTCAGAGCAGCCAATTGTATGGAGCCGTGAGGATCACCCGCCCCGGGTTGACAACCCGACTCAGCTGGCTTTGGTGGTAGCTCCTCATGTTGGAGGTCACAAGTTCACTAAGGTGCTTATGGATGGAGGCAGCAGCATTAATATCCTTTATTATGATACTTTTCACAGGATGAATTTGACTGACAAAGATCTTAAGCCGTCCTCTACAGTCTTTCATGGGGTGGTGCCGGGTAAATCAGCCTACCTAGTTGGTAAGATTGTTTTGGAAGTAGCCTTTCGCAATGAACATAATTACCGGGCAGAGACATTGAACTTTGAAGTGGTCAAGATCAAAAGCCCGGATCACGCTTTATTTGGACGGCCGGCTTACGCCAAATTTATGGCATGACTTTGTTATGTGTATTTGCAGTTGAAGATGCCGGGTCGCAAGGGTACCATCACGGTACATTGTGATAGGAAGATAGCCTTGGAATGTGAAGAAAACGATGTTGCTTATGCTGAGTATTCCTGTGCTACTGAGGAACTTAAGTTTTATAAAGACAATGTTGGCCCAGCTGATATGACTCTGTTAAAGAAGCCAACTACAGAGCATGATCCTTTGTTGAAGTTTAAGTCGGCAGACGATACCAAATAGGTTGACTTAATCCCTGGCGACTCATCTCAGTAGTTCACTATCAGTGCCAATATGGATCCGAAATAGGAAAGCGCGCTCATCGAGTTCATCCGTGAGAACCGGGACATCTTTGCATTGAAGCATTCAGACATGCCAGGGTATACCGAGAGGACTCACTGAGCACACTCTCAATATTGATCCCAAGTTTAAACTGTTCAAGCAATTCCTCCGTCGTTTTAATGAGGAGAGACGTAAGGCCATTGGAGAAGAGGTGGACCGGGTCTTAGCAGCTGTGTTCATCGTTGAAGTTTTTCACCCTGAATGGTTCGCTAACCCAGTGCCAGTCCTTAAGAAAAATGGCAATTGACGCATGTGTGTGGATTATGCAGACCTTAATAAGGCTTGTCCAACTAATCATTTTGCTGTTCCCCATATTGATCAGACCATAGATGCTACGGCGGGTTGTGGGCATTTGTGTTTCCTGGATGCTTATTTTGGATACCATCAGATCAAGATGGCAGTCAAAGACCAAGAGAAGACGACTTTCATCATGACTTTTGGAGCTTTCTTCTACGTGTTTATGCCTTTTGGGCTCAAGAGTTCCCAGGCGACTTATCGGTGTTGTGTGTAGAACCGTTTCCACAACCAGATTGGATGCAATGTTCATGCCTAGGTGGACAATATTGTTGTGAAGTCTATAAAGAAGTAGACCCTGTCGGAAGATCTAAAAGAGACATTTGATAATCTCCGGATCTACAAGATGATCCTTAACCCGGCCAAATGCGTTTTGGTGTGCCTGCAGGCAAGCTCTTGGGTTTCTTGGTCTCAAATAGATGCATCGAAGCTAACCCGGAGAAAATCAAGGCTATCACCTCACTGGCTAAGCCGGTGTGCATCAACGATGTTCAGCGTCTAGCGGGTCGTATTGCAGCCCTAAGACGGTTTATAAGCCGCCTAGGAGAAAGGGCTATTCTGTCGGATTAAGGGATCCGCAAACCCTTGAGACGTTCGAACTCTGGGGTGCGTGCGGAGATCTCAACCTACCCAGCCTGCCTACTCAGGATCCTCCTAAGCCTAGCGCGTCAAGCTCAAAGAGACAAATAGACACAGCTGTTTATCCTAGTTCGGCCGACCTTGCGGTGTAATACCCTACTCCAGCGTTTTGGTGGATTTACACGGAGGGCTAAGGATAAACTAGTACAGTGGATGAACTGGCCTCAGGAGGTGAGGAGTTCTTGAGCTGGTGTGGTGTGAGCTAGTTCGACTTGTCCCTCCTACGGTGGTGGCTATTCCTATTTATAGTGGCCTTGATCCTCTTCCCAAATGTTGGCGGGAAGGGATCCCACAACGGCCAGATTTGAAAGGGGACAAGTAGTACAGCTTATCCTGACAAAAGTAGTCTTCGCCTGCGAAAAGCCTCTGCTTATGATGCTACAGTGGGCGCGTCGATGACCTCCGTCCTGCCGTCCTGGCAGTCTTGGTCTTGTTGCACCAGAATGGAAACCTTTGGTTGATTTCTCCAGACTCCGCACCCGTAGCTTGCCTCCTTTGCACCGAAGAGGAGACATGCGCTCTGCGCCCGCCTGGCACCTGCCTGGCGCCCGCCTGGCCTTGGTCGTCATTGCTCACGTCAGCTGAGCCTCGTGAGGTGAACCTTGCATAGAATTCTCCGCCCCTCGGGAGCCAGCCTGAGGAGGCCGATCCCCTCGGGGGTCTTGGCATCGCCCGCCTCCTGAGGCTTGGCCCTGGTGTTGTGTTGTGGATGCTGAAGCTGGGTCGTTCCAGGCCGTCGATGGACCCACGTGGTGGGCCACAGGCAGGCAGGGATGGATACTCCCATATCCAGGACGCTGACAGTAGCCCCCGGGCCCAAGGCACGCTTGGACTTGGCTTCCAGGCGAAGCCAAAGGGCAAGTGCGGAGCACCGCGGTCCCTAACCGCCTGCGGCCTTGATGACACGTGACGATTGATGGGACGTGGGCAACTTTGCTTCCCCATGTTGCCTCGGCAACTGCTCGACTTGACAACTGCATGCTGCATGCAGAGAGAATCATCATTACTGGAGATCTTGGGAGGCCGACGATTTACCTTCTCCTGGCTATAAATGTGCGAGCAGATGGAGCCCTTGCCCATCTCTCTTTTGTCTTGCTCCCGTCTGCTCCTCTCTTCTCCATCCTGCTCTCATGGCGCCGATCAGAAGGTATTCCGTGGATGAAAAGGGGAAGGCCCCTAGGGAGGGGCCTGATCCTCTCCCGCCGAAGAAGCGGCTCCACCTCCCTCATGACACTAGCACGAGGCGAGAGGTGACCAGGCCTTGGCAGTCAAGGCCTCCGCCCGGCTTCCCCCTTCCCATATACGCTCGTGCTCAGGATGAAGGAGTGCACCATCGAGTGGCACCTGACAAAGAAGGCATGGCCTCCATTGCCCTGCCGACCGCACCACGGACCCATGCCGAGGGTAGCTCGCACGATTTTGTGGTGTGGGCGGTGATGCCACCCGACGCCTGGATCCGACTCCCGCGGTTCTTCGCCAGCAAACTGCCTCCAAGGGGGTCGGTTGAGTTGTGGTTGTAGCACGCCGGGTGTTGCAGTTTGGCCACCGGAGCTGAATTCGAAGTGGAGCCCCCTGGAGATGTCTTCATGACGCGAGGATGGGGCAAGATCGCTCGGGCTTGCTACACAGAGGGAGCCTTGGTGATCCACTTCGAGTATGACGGCTCGCCCACTCTGTTCTTCAAGGTCTTCAATGAGGAGGGCGACCGGCTAGAATGCTGCCCCTGAGGAGACAACACATGGGACGATGCAGCGGGTGCTAGACCTGCTGTTGTCTGCTTCGGCGCTTCGTCCAGCAGCAGTGGTGATTCCTGGGAATCCAGTGACTCTCCTGAGCCCAGTGATTCTCCAGAGTCAAGCGATGACACCTATGTGCTGCCAAGCTCACGCCGAGGCCGGAGCGTGGCTGCGGCTGCCGCCCGGCATCGCCAGCATTGCTGTAGGGCCTAGTAGTTGCTTTCCCTGCGTGGAATGAAGATCAGCCCCCATGGGGTTCGTAAAGATCGGAATGTACTTAATAGCAATGCTGCTTCTTTTGATCTTGTAATGAACTCACGTATCCCAGTTTGGCACAGTTCCTCCCTTTTCTTTTCCCTAGGCAGTGTTGCGCTCTACGCCGACAAGACCCAGTCCCTAGGCAGGCTTCAGCCGTCGCTAGTATGCAGGTCGTGATGCCGTGGTCAAGGCTAGGAGGTGAGCGGCCTGAGGTTTGGTAAGAGCTCCTGACGCGTGATGCTCACGAGGTCCCCCTTGGCGTGCAAGCAGATGCTCAGAGAATCAAAAAGGGGAGTAGGACTGCCAAAATGGAACTGCGAGGTGGGGTGTGCGGGGAGCAAAGCCGGTGCCGTAGTGAGCCAAAACTTATCTTTTGGTGTCTTGGTCCATCAGGGAGATGATGCTTGCTCTCGCGCCTGTGGTACCATTGGGCGCAACTTGCATTGGCCACCTTCCTACCTCACTCGCCAAGGTGCTCTACATCTAAGGGACCCAGCCCTCGAGCGAGCTCAACCACCACTAGTATGCCAGGTCGCGATGTCGTGGTCAAGGCCAGGGGGTGAGGGCTGGAGAGCCAGTAGGAGCTCCCGAGACGTGGTGTTCGGGAGGTCCCCCCTTTAACGTGCAAGCGACTCGCGAGGCTAGATGGTGGTTGTTCAAGCCGACCCGAGATCCATTGCCAGATGAACCTGCAGGTTAGATGACAGGAAAGGCCGGGAACCCCTGTGGAGCGGGCCTGTAGCGCAGGGCATAGGACAAAGGCACCATGGACCTGGCAAGGTGGTGTATGCGAGGCGGGCAGCGAACCAGAACTCGATCCTCGGGTTTATCAGCGTCGCAGGGATGGAGCCGAGCACAAGCGCTGTGCCATCGTGAGTTATCATACAGCGATGCAGAAGAGGTGCTAGCCAGCGAACACATGGGAGGCCGTGAAGGCGGCGGTCGTATGGTGAAAATCATAGGCAAACTCATCGAAATGGTTAGATAGTCCTGATGAATGCAAACGATACATGTCGTTGGGCCGGGCCCACATGGCCTGGGGATGATGCAGCCCGAGGGGCGCCCCCTAACTGAACAAACTAGAGAGATGTCACCTAGTACCGTCGTTGAAGAGGTGTTGAAGTAGCCAAAAAACGTGCGCTACTGGAGTCCTTCCACACGAGCCGCTCTGGTACCGAGCCTCGGGAGGCTCGGAGGGCCTGGGAGGCTCCTGGAGGTGCTCCTCCATCTCTGCCAGGATCGCCTGATGCCTGGCCTTGCAAGTCGTCTGGGCGTCCCTCATGTAATGCTGGAATGCTTCAGCTGCGCCCGGCAGGCCAAAGGGCATGCAGACGTAGCTGTGAGGTGGACCCTCGCACCGGCCGACGCGAGACGGCCACATGAGCTGCCGAGACGCGGCCATGTTGAGTCCGGGGATGTCGATGCAGACGCGGAACACCTTACCCTCGCCCGAGGCGGTGAGCTCGCCCGCGCGGCGGCGGCGATCGCTGCGTAACCCTTGCTTATTGAACCTCCTCGATTGCCTTGCTGATGAACTTCTGAACGCCTGGTGCCTCACGCCTGCTGCCTTTTCTTAGGAAGCATGCTCTAAAGAGCGCCTCCCTCATGACCCTGGCTAGGTCTGAGGCCCTCCAAAGGAGAGCCCCTGATCCCAGCCTGAGAGGAGCACCGGGCACGCATTCCTACGCGATGGGTGAAGGTCCCGTGTCCGGGGACGCGAGGCTCAGCGCAATAGCCTCGAGCGATTCTTCCTCATGAGACCCTTGTCCCAGCTGCGGCTTCTTCGTCTTGGGGGCGACCTCAGGAGGAAGGGCACCACCTTTGTCTTCAGGGTTTTCGACCGCTGCAGCCTGGAAGGCGCGCTCGAGGGAGAAGACCGCATCCTTCTCTTCGCACGCGACCGTGATGACGCCGCCGTTTCCTGGCATCTTGAGGATGTTGTAGCCATGGTGCTTAGCCGCCATGAACTTGGCCAGTTCTGGGTACCCTAGGATGGCGTTGTAGGGCAGGCGGATGTCGGTGACGTCGAAGTCGATGAGCTCGGTGTGGTAGTTGCTGCGCTCGCTCAAGGTGACAGTGAGGCGAACCTGCCCTATCAGGTGTGTAGAACCGTCGGTCACTCCTAAAAATGGCTTGGTTGGGTGAAGCTGGTAGTATGGCACTTGGAGCCTGTCGAACGTCTGAACAGACACGACATTGAGCCCTGCTCCGCCATTGATGAGAGTCTTGGTGACGACCATGTTGTTGATGACGGGGGAGCAGAGCATAGGGAGCCCGCCAGCAGTGGCCACGCACTTGAGCTGGTCTGAGGAGTTGAAGGTGATGGCGCACTTGGACCACCTTAGAGGGCGAGTTGCTTCGGGCTTGGGGAGAGCTGCGTTCAGCTCGCGCGTGAACTGCTTGAAGACGCGGTGGGAAGCTGGGGCCTATGAGCCGCCCAAGATGCAGGGGATGGCTTGAGGCTCCTGGAAGCCCCCAGCCCCCTCGTCCTGGTGGTGATCTTCGTTCCTTCTTGGCAGTGGAGGCAGAGGAGGCAGAGCTGCAATTCCCTGAGGGCGCTCCTCACGAGGCTGCTCCCTCCAGGCGCTCTCGCGAGGCTGGCCCTGCCAGTGGTCCTCACGAGGCTGATCGCGCCACTCCTGACAATGGTCGTGTCCGTCCCACCGTCCTCCTCCTCGGCCACCCCCAAGACCATAGCCTCGATCATTGGGCTCGCGGTGTCGACTGAGGCTTCCATCGCGGAGGGCCCTGAGCTCCTTGCAGTCATTGGTGTTGTGGCTGTGAACGTTGTGGAAGATGCAGAACAGCCGGTTGCTCTTGGATGACTCGGGGTGGTCGCGGCCGCGCTTCGTCTCTGGTTCGGCCGCAAGCATGGCCGGCCCCTTGCGGTTCACGTCTTTGTTCTTGGTCTTCTTGTCTTCTGGATCAGCATCGGGGAGCTCGAGGAGGGAGAGGCGTCCCTCCTTATCCCTTGCACACTTGTTCGCCATGTTGAACATCTCTAGAGCGGTGCAGAGATCCTCATGGATGGCGAGCTCTTCCTTCATCTTGACATCGCAGACGCCATAAGTGAATGCTGAAATGATGGCCTCATCTGACACCTCAGGGATCTTGAGGCGTACGTTGTTGAAGCGCTGGATATACTTCTGCAAGGTCTCTCCAGGTTGCTGCTTGATGCGACGCAGGTCACCCGCGGCCAGCGAACGGTCGCGAGTGCCCTGGAAGTTGGTGATGAAGCGCCAGTGCATCTCCTCCCAGGAAGAAACCGACACCTCTGTCAGGTTCAGGAGCCAAGAACGCGTGCCATCCTTGAGGGCCATCGGGAACTAGTTTGCCATGATCTTCTCCTCGCCGCTCGCCGCCTCGATGCTCAGCTCATAGAGCCGCGGGAACTCGGCGGAGTCGGCGGTGCCGTCGTAGCACGGAGGCAGGTCTGGCTTGAAATTGCTTGGCCAGACGACATTGCAGATCTCCAGAGTGAACGCGTGGCATCCTGTCGTGGCCACCGTAGGTCTTCGAGGGGGCGAAAACTGGTCTTGGTGCACGCGCACCGCCACCTCTTGTGGCGGTACGTGGGCTTGGTGCTGGGGTGCTGGAAGCACGCGCGCTTCTCCTTGGGGACGCTCCACCACCTGGCAGATCACGTCCTCCGAGCTGGTGCAGGGTGAGGCGGGTCACGCCGTGGTGCCACACGCCTTGGCTCGACGCTGACGCCCTGGGCCGGAGGTGGTGGAGGAGCCCCATGCGCCACGTCGCCCGCTGTAGGTGGTTGCTGAGGAAGCGAGCGAGTCGGCTCGGTAGAGCCCCCGTGCGCGACGCTGACGGGCTCAGCGATCTGCTCGATCCACTCCTCGTACCCACCGGGCGGTAGCGAAGGTGCTCCCGCGCCATGAACAGAGCGGCTTGCGCATCTGCTTGGCCACGACGCGCGTGGGATGAAGAAGCTGCTGGGATCAGTGACGGAGTAGCTGTGCGCCCGTCACGATGCACCGATGGGTGCAGGGACAAAGCTTGCTGCTCGTGGCTAACAGGGCCCATGGCGGCGTTGGCCGCCGAAGACAAAGCACGACGGGAACAGCCATCGCCCGCCGGAGCCGTCTGAGCAACACGGGCGGCGACTGCGACCAGACGTGTAACGCCCTCGATGCGGCTATATCTCCCACGTGTCGAAGCACGACTTAGAGGCATAACCGCATTGAAAGCAATGTCGCAAGTGAGGTAATCTTCACACAACCCAAGTAATACATAAGGGAAAGAGATGCATAGTTGGCTTACAATCGCCACTTCACACAAATACATGAATAAAACATTACATCATCCAGATATAATCAAGGTCCGACTACGGAACCAAAATAAAAGAAGAACCCCAAATGCGACAAAAGGTCCCCGATCGACCCCAACTGGGCTCCACTACTGATCAACTAGAACGAAACAACACAAAGGGCAAGATCTTCATCGAGCTCCTCCTTGAGCTTGGTTGCGTCACCTGCTCGGTAACATAGGCACCTGCAAACTGGTTTGGAAGTATCTGGTGAGTCACGAGGACTCAGCAATCTCGCACCCGCGAGAGCAAGACTATTTAAGCTTATGGATAAGGTAAAGGCATGAGGTGGAGCTGCAGCAAGCGACTAGCTTATATGGTGGCTAACATACGCAAATGAGAGCGAGAAGAGAAGGCAAAGCACGGTCGATAAAAGTATGATCAAGAAGTGATCCTATAGCAACCTGCGTCAAGCATAAGTCCAACACCGTGTTCACTTCCCGGACTCCGCCGGAAAGAGACCATCACGGTTACACACACGGTTGATGTATTTTAATTAAGGTCAACTTCGGGTTTTCTACAACCGGACATTAACAAATTCCCATCGCCACATAACAGCGGCACGGCTCTCGAAAGTTTAAACCCTGCGGGGTGTTCCAACCGCTCATGACAAGCTCTCGCGATCAACGAAGAATAGACCTTCACCCAAGACACTCCGATCAGACTTCGGTATCCCGTACACTAAGACATTTCGACAATGGTAAAACAAGACCAGCAAAGCCACCCACAGTGCCGACAAATCGATAGGAGCTGCACATATCTCGTTCTCGGGGCACACCGGATGAGCAAGGCGTCGGGTTGGCATAGACCCTGGTTGCCAGGGGCGCGGACATCGCTTCGATTTGGACCAACACTCGAAGAGCACCGGCCCGGGGCTAAAATAAAGATGACCCTCGGGCTCCGAAACCCAAGGGAAAAAAAGGCTAGGTGAGGCAAATGGTAAAACCAAGGTTGGGCCTTCTGGACAAGTTTTATTCAAAGCGAACTGTCAAGGGGTCCCATAAATCACCCGACCGCGTAAGGAGCATAAAATCCGGGAACATAACACCGGTATGACGGAAACTAGGGCGGCAGAGTGGAACAAAACACCGGGCATAAGGCCGAGCCTTCCACCCTTTACCAAATATATAGATGCATTAATAATATAAGAGATATTGTGATATCCCAACAAGTAAACATGTTCCAACAAGGAACAACATCTCCATGTTCCCACGAGGAGCAAACTTCAATCTTCACCTGCAACTAACAACGCTATAAGAGGGGCTGAGCAAAGCGGTAACATAGCCAATCAATGGTTTGCTAGGAATGGTGTCAAAGGTTAGAGGTTTGACATGGCAATTTGGGAGGCTGACGAGCAAATGGTAGGCATCGTAGCATTGGCATAGCAAAAGAGCGAGCAAACTAGCATAGCAAAGATAGTAGTGATATCGAGGGTATGATCATCTTGCCTGAAATCCCGCAAGGAAGAAGAACGATTCCATGAAGAAGACAAACGGACGAAGTCGAACGGATCCTCACAACTCCGGAACGAAACCGAAGCTAACGAGAGAAGCAACCCGGAAATAAACAAACAACATAGTAAACAACCATCACATACACATAGCATGATGCGCAAACAAGTATGATGCATGTCCGGTTTAAATATGCATGGCATGGCAAAGTGCACAAACAATACCACAAATTAAGTGGAGCTCAATATGCAACGAGTTGCATATTGACGAAACACCACACCAATTATTTAGTTCTCTCTCGTTAAGGCTAACCAACAATATTAAATGTTGTTAAGCATGGCAAGAGGTGAAGCATAATTAAACTAACAATTAGGCAAGTTTAAATGAGGCCGGAAGCAACAAACAACAAATCTGGAAAATCCCCATATGTCATATAGCAATTTAATGCAAACACAATTTAAACATTTTAATTGTTGTTATTATGATGCGGATGACATGAACAAGTTATATGCAATTTTTATGAAAATGTTGCCATGAGCATGTTATGAAGCATTTGTCGCCATGGTGGAACAAAAGGGTGCCACGGCGGCGAAACGAAAAAGGTGCCACGGCGGCGAAAAGGAAATGGTGCCACGGCAACATATCCGAAAATGATGCCACGGCAACATATCGGTTCCGGTAACTCATGGAAGTACCGGTGCAAAAGGAAGGGTGACGTGAGCGTGTCATGCAAGATGGTGGGGTGATCCCGACTACCGGGTTCCCACGGGTCGACGGCATGGCAAACGAAGAACGTGCAAAGACCTCTCGGGCACGGTCCAAACATAGGGTGCAACTCATACAACAAAGCATTCGTTCACGGTCAACGTCTCGGCGGTTATACCTTTGAAGCGTGCATTTTCGGAGCGGTTCGGGTTCGGTACGATGTAGAGGAAGTAGTCGTACACGGCGGCGGCGGTAGTGGAAGTAGACGTTCACGGGATCTCGGCGGGTCGTCGTGTAGCCGTACATGTTCGAAGCAGAACTTGGCATATCCATGTAGTAGGCGTTCCGGTCCTGTAGTCATTCGAGCGTCCGGTGCGGTACTTGGAGAAATCACAGAGAAGATGCATGGCGGTCCTGGTATGGACTTGGCGTAACCGTGCGGTAGTCGAACTTGGGTCAAACAAAAGCATTGACGAGTTTGGAGGGGAGCCTGCCGAACAGAGCCGCTCGCGAGGATAGCGACTGGAAGAAGGGGCGACTTCGGCCTTGACGGGAAGCAGGGAGGCGGAGCTCCTGCCGGGTCGATGGTGACGAGCAGGCAAAGGGGCTGCTGGGACTTGAGCGACGCAGGGGAGCAGCTGCAGCGAGGCGAACATGGTGGAGCAACAGAGGCGGCCATGGCTTGCGCCGGCACGAGGTGAGGAGGAGGACCAGAGGAAGGGGAGGTCGATGCTGTCCGGTCGAGGACGAAGCCGGAGAAGTAGGGGCGGAGCTGGGAAGAAGCGGCTGCAGCAGGAGCTCGGGGTCGGTTTGGCCATGGCGTGGAGATGGGGCCGGGATAGGGGCCGACGAGGTGTAGCAGAGAGGCGGCGAGGGAAGCGGGCGGAGGTCCTGCCGACGCCACGAACGACGCGAGGAAGGAGAGGCCGGGGAGTCGGGGTACAGAGGCGAAGGCCGGCGGCCATGGCGATGCAGGCAGCAAGGCGGCAGGGTCGGGCGGCGCGACTCCGGGGAAACCGGCGAGCTGTGGGCCGGGACGATGAGGGATGGCGAGGGAGCGACTGCTGGTCCTCCATGGTGGAACGACGCGAGGAAGGAGAGGCTGCGGCGCACGATGGGACGCGAGGAGAGGGAGATCGAGCAGAGGGAGAGGGCTGCGCGTGGGAATCGGGCACGGGGGCTCGATGCGGTGTGTGAGTGCGGCGGCGGGCAGAGGGACGAGAGGGAGAGATGGATGCGGGCTAGGGTTTAGGAGGGTTAGGTGGGCCGGCTGGTTAGGTGGGCTGGTGCCTTAGGAGTTAACTGGGCCGGCCTGGTTGGTTAGGTGCCAGAGGCCGGCTGGGCTCTCTTAACTATTTCTTCAAACAGAAATAAAAGGACAAAAGTACGGAGTGATTGGAGGGGTGGTGAGAGATATGAAAATATCCTCGGGACCACGGAATTATGCCCTATTTAAGAAAATGATTTGGGGGATTTTAGAGGTTGAAAAATAATTCAAGTTTGAATTAAATTCAAACTTGAGCCATTTTAAAACCTAACCAAAACATTTCCAAAAGAGGTGAAATTTGGCGGTGGAGTTTAGGGCAATAAGTTTGACTATTTGGGAGAAAGTGAACATTAAAGGAGAAGGGGGAAAATGGCACTTGTCAAAAGAAGGAAGTAGAGGGAAGGAGAAGGTGGGTGATGCGAGATTCATGCATGGAACATGCAACAACATAATATGTATGAGAAATCACACCATGCACATGATGACATGATGAAATGCAAAAAAATAAAAGAGCAAGCATAAATGAAACACACGGAGGAACCCGGAATATATGGAAGTCTTCTCGAGCATCGGTCTCGGGGCGTTACAAGACGCTCGGCCATGGAGGTGTCGGAGTGGTCATGGATCGATCGACGAAGGAGAAGATCCAACGCCCCCCTACCTGGCGGGCCAAATGTCAGATTAAGGGATCCGCAAACCCTTGAGAGGTTCGAACTCTGAGGTGCGTGCGGAGAACTAAACCTACCCAGCCTGCCTACTCGTGATCCTCCTAAGCCTAGCGTGTCAAGCTCAAAGAAACAAAGAGACACAGCAGTTTATCCTGGTTCGGGCCACCTTGCGGTGCAATACCCTACTCCAGCGTTTTGGTGGATTGCCTCGGAGGGCTGAGGATAAACTAGTACAGTGGATGATCTGGCCTCAGGAGGTGAGGTGTTCTTGAGCTGGTGTGGTGTGAGCTAGTTCGACTTGTCCCTCCTATGGTGGTGGCTAGTCCTATTTTATAGTGGCCTTGGTCCTCTTCCCAAATGCTGGCGGAAAGGGATCCCACAATGGCCGGATTTGAAAGGGGACAAGTAGTACAGCTTATCTTGATAAAAGTAGTCTTCGCCTGCGAAAAGCCTCTGGTCGTGACGCTGCGGTGGGCTCGTCGATGACCTCCGTCTTGCCGTCCTGGCGGTCTTGGTCTTGTTGCACCAGAATAGAAACCTTTGGCTGATTCCTCGGGACTGCGCGCCTTTGGCTTGCCTCCTTTACACCAAAGAGGAAACCTACGCTCTACGCCCGCCTAGTGCCTGCCTGGCATTTGTTGTCATGGCTCACGTCAGCTGAGCCTCGTGAGGTGAACCTTGCGTAGAATTCTCCGCCCCTCGGTAGCCAGGCTGAGGAGGCTAATCCCCTAGGGGGTCTTGGTGTCGCCCGCCTTGCGAGGGTCTTGTGATGTTGATGCTAAAGCCGGGTAGTACCAGGCCATCGATGGAGCTACGTGGTGGGCCGCAGGCAGGCAGGGCTGGATACCCCCATATCCAGGACGCCGACATATTCCTCTATACCAGATGATGAAGAAAACAAATCATTTTGTTTGGAGTGATGCTGCTAATGAGGCCCTTGAAGCACTTAAGAAGCATTTGGCTGAGCCGCCGGTTCTTGCAGCTCCTATTGAGAAGGAACCTTTGCTCTTCTATATAGCAGCCAATAGTAGATCCGTCAGTGTGGCAGTTGTAGTGGAAAGGAAAGAGCTGGGTAACACTACTCTAGTCAGAAGATCTGCCGTCTACCACCTCTTTGCCGTCTGCTAGCGGACGGCAAAGAATGTCTTTGCCATCAGCCATGAGAAAGCAGACGGCAAAGTAATGCTTTGGCTCAGCCATTATTTTGCCGACGGCTAGCGGACGGCAAAGAAGTTGTGCCGTCCGCTAGCTAACGACAAAGAGGGTGTTTAGCCAACTGGCTGTTAAGCCCTAACGGGCCCCCTGTTTGCCATCCGCCAGTAGACGGCAAAGAGTCCATTACCATCAGCTTGCGAACGACAAAGGCGACACAGACGGCAACGCTTCAAAATAAGATAACGGCCCGTGCCCCCGCCGTCGCCCGCTCTCTTTCTCCTCTCCTCTCCTGTCCGCCCGACGAGAACCTTCGCCCCATACCGCCCTGCCCCCCCCCCCACCGGCCCACCACCTCTCCATCGCCGCCCCCCTCCCCGCTCGGTCGCCGCCTCCTCCCTACATCCCCACCCCCTCCCGAGCCTCCCCGCCGCAGCCGCCGGTGGATTGCCCCCGAGGAGCGCCGCCCCCACGGTGAGCCCCTGCCGCCCTTTTTTCTGTTTTTAGTTTAGTTAGTTTTTAGGTTCAATTAATTAAGGTTTTTTAGTTAAGGTTTAGGTTTAATTTGTTTAGGCTATTTAGTTTAGGTTTAATTTGTTTAGGTTATTTAGTTTAGTTAGTTTAGGTTTAATTACTTTAGGTTATTTAGTTTAGGTTTAATTTGTTTAGTTTAATTAGTTTAGGTCATTTAGTTTAATTAGTTTAGATTTAATTAGTTTAGTTAGTTTAGTTTTAATTGGTTTTGGTTTTCTAGTTTAGTTAGTTTAGGTTTAATTGGTCTCGGTTATTTAGTTTAATTAGTTTAGCTTTTCTAGTTTAGTGTCGAGGGTCGAGTGGTCGGGGTGTCGTGTTGACGGTCGAGGGGTCGGAGTGTCGGGGGTGTCGGGTCGAGGGTCGAGGGGTCGGGGTGTCGGGGGTGTCGGGTCGAGGGTTGAGGGGTCGGGGTGTCGTGTCGAGGGTCGGGGGGTTAGGGTGTCGGGGTTTCGTGTCGAGGGTCGAGAGGTCGGGGTGTCGTGTCGAGGGTCAAGGGGTCGAGGAATTGCCTTCCCGACCACGACACCCCGACACGCCGACCCCTCGACCCTCGACACGATGATACGTCTCCATCGTATCTATAATTTTTGATTGTTCCATGCCAATATTCTACAACTTTCATATACTTTTGGAACCTTTTTATACTATTTTTGGGACTAACATATTGATCCAGTGCCCAGTACCAGTTCTTGTTTGTTGCATGTTTTATGTTTCACAGAAACCCAATATCAAACGGAATCTAAACGGGATAAAAACGGACGGAGAATTATTTTGGAATATTTGGGATTTTTCGGAGGAAGAATCAATGCGAAATGGTGCCCGTGGTGGCCACAAGACAGGGGGGCGCGCTCTCCCCTGGGAGCGCCTGGCACCCTCGTGGTCCAACCGTAAGGTGGTTGACGCTCTTATTTTTCAGCAAGAAAGATAATTTTATGAGAAAAATCTGGGCGAAAGATTCACCCCAATCGGAGTTACGGATCTCCGGATATAAAAGAAACGATGAAGGGGTAGAATCTTGGAACGCAGAAACCGAGAGAGACAGAGAGATAGATCCAATTTTGGAGGGGCTCTCGCCCCTCCCACGCCAAGGGAGCTAAGGACCAGAGGAGAAACCCTTCTCCCATCTAGGGAGGAGGTCAAGGAAGAAGAAGAAGGGGGGCTCTCTCCCCCTTGCTTCCGGTGGCGCCGGAACACCGCCGGCGGCCAGCATCATCACCGCGATCTACACCAACACCTCCATCATCTTCACCAACATCTCCATCACCTTCCCCCCTCTATCTACAGCAGTCCACTCTCCCGCAACCCGCTGTACCCTCTACTTAAACATGGTGCTTTATGCTTCGTATTATTATCCAATGATGTGTTGCCATCCTATGATGTTTGAGTAGATTTTTGTTGTCCTATTGGTGGTTGATGAATTGCTATGATTGATTTAATTTGCTTATGGTTATGTTGCTGTCATTTGGTTCCCATCATACGAGCGCGTGTGTGGATCACACCATAGGGTTATTTGTATGTTGATAGGACTATGTGTTGGAGGGCAAGAGTGACAGAAGCTTCAACCTAGCATAAAAATTGATGCATACGGGATTGAAGGGGGACCAATATATCTTAATGCCATGGTTGGGTTTTACCTTGATGAACGTTAGTAGTTGCGGATGCTTGCTAATAGTTCCAATCATAAGTTCATAGAATTACAAGTCAGGGATGGCATGCTAGCAGTGGCCTCTCCCACATAAAACTTGCTATCGGTCTAGTAAAGTAGTCAATTGCTTATGGACAATTCCGCAACTCCTACCACCACTTTTCCACACTTGCTATATTTACTTTATTGTTTATTTGTCTAAATAGCCCCTACTTTTTATTTACGTGTTCTTTATTATCTTGCAACCCTATCCAACAACACCTACAAAGTACTTCTTGTTTCATACTTGTTCTAGGTAAGCGAAGGTCAAGCGTGCGTAGAGTCGTATCAGTGGCCGATAGGACTTGAGAGAGTATTTGTTCTACCTTTAGCTCCTCATTGGGTTCGACACTCTTACTTATCAGAAGAGGCTACAACTGTCCCGTATTCTTGCGGGTCATCACACGACACCCCAACACCCCGACCACTCGACCCTCCACACGACACCCTGACACCATGACCCCTCGACCCTCGACATGACACCCCCGACACCCCAACCCCCGACACGACACCGCAACCGCTGCGGGTTGCCGATGGTCGAGGGTTGCCAAGGGGACCCCGACCCCGACACAAGACCCCAACACAACACCACTAACACCCTGACCCCCGACACGACACCCCGAGATCCCGACACAGCACCCCCAACACTAACACCCTGATATTAATTAGTTTATGTTATTAGGTATTCAATTTTTTATTATGTTCATGATGATCATACACACTACTTTTTTTATTATGTTTATGTTGTACTAATTTCGTTTACTCTTTGCCATTGCAGGTGTTGATAGATGGTGGGCCTGGGTCGGGAGAGCTCCGAGCCTCCTACCTCGGCGCGTGGGAGGGGTGTTGTTATTCCACCCCCAGAACCTTCGGAGGGCGCTGGTAGACAGCATGCACACACCCCCAGCACCTTCGGCGGGCGCTTCTTCTTCGGCCGGGAGAGGAGGTCGGGGGAAGAGGAGGGGTGCAGGTAGAGGTGGACGGGGCACTGGGTGAGGTAGGAAGGTTGTTCTGCCTTCCTAGCCGCCACCCCCGCTGAGTCTCCGGGCCACCGGAGTGCTCTGTCTCAGGTGGACCCATCTGACCTGGACCCGTGTCGGACTCCGGTCCATGAGCCTCAGGACGACGAGCCTTTGGTCGCCAAGCCATGGGTCGACGAGCCTCTGGTCGTCGAGCCTCGGGCCCTGGTGTCTTCCTCCCAAGAGACTCGGGTCCCATAGTCTTCCTCCCAGGAGACTTGGGTCCCATAGTCTTCGTCACACGTGACTCCGGAGACTAGCGACCATGATGATGATGTCGAGGAGACCTTATCTAAGGATAGCTTCAGCGAGAGCGAGCGGGTTGAGGAGGGCAAGAAGGTCTACCAGCGTGGTGGTACTAAACTACCGTCCGTGCGGCGACCCGCGACCAGAGGTGGTTGATTCAGCCTAACGGGGAGAAGTAAGTGCATTAATTTACTCTTTTTTAACCTTTTGCCTTCATGTTTGTTCAAATTAATATCTAATGTGTTGGCCTTGTCATACTGCAGGGGTTGGATACACGCAAATCGTGTCCGCAGGCCCAACCAGTTCTTGGTAATCTAGTCCGGCACCACCTCCTGGGGTGGATCACGTTGCCCGGTGAGGGTGAGATTCCACAGCTAGCACTGACCTAGGAGTTGTACGAGGCTGCCCCGGCCCCGCCGGGGGATATGGTCGACGATGTTGTGTGCAAGACGGTGGCCAACATTGTGAGACGACGGTCTTGGGTAATTTCTCCTTTACATAATTAAAAAACAACAGTACCTAGTGATTGTACTAATGATCAGTGTTGTCTTGTTTGATTGTAGACCTTCTACAGGTGGCTTGAGGAACACGAGGGGGACACGGCTATGGTTCTCGAAGCCGAGTGCAAGCGCCTACTTTAGAACACACGGCACAAGGCTCGGGTCCAGGCTGTCCGAGACTACTACGCCTCGACTAACATCAGGAGGCAGAAGAAGTGTCGTCTCAAGTATCTGAGTAAGGACAAGTACATGACGGTAATTACCTATTCTTAAGGCCTTGTACCAGTTTCCTTGAGTTGATATGTAGGCATAGCGCTAAAATTTCTCTTTGTCTAACTTAGGTACCCCCAAGATGGTGTGCGGATAAGATGGACTGTTTGGAGAGGTTGGTGGATGAGTGGTGCTCTCCCCAATGGCTAGTTGTCCACAACAAGGCCAGGGACAAGCATGCCCAGATGCAAGGTGTGCCGCACCATCAAGGGAGCTCCAACCTGTTTGAGTACGGGGACCACTGGGTATGTGGTTTGATTCATGCAATTTCATTCTTGATGCTAGCTTTAATTACTAATTTACCCTATTCCTCTCTTTCAGGCGCGACACAACAAGAAGGAGGTGCCACGGCTATATGACCTCTATGCCATGGCCCATAGTGCCCCGTACAAGAAGGATAAGACATTCTTGGAGGATGACTTCAATCATCCAGATAGCTTCGCCAACATCTCCTCCCACAACAAGCTTGAGAGGTATAGAGAATGGGGGAAGGAGATGAAAGGCGAGGACTTCAACCCCAGCTAGAGTCCTTTTGATCCTGATCTTGTGATGCTATCTGGTGATGGGAGGAAACATGACCACATAGCCATTGGGGATGGGCTCATACGTTGTCCTAGAAGTCTCCCGAAGATGAATAAGCGGCAGACAAGGTCTCTTCCTGAGATGAGGCCTAGACCACGGCCGGTGGATCTCTCTATGGAGGCTAGGGCCCAGGAGCTTGTGGCGGAGGCAACCAGGAAGGCGGAGCAGAAGGTGAGGGACAAGGAGGAGAGGACGGCTAATCTGTTGGAGGTGGAGAGGAACCGAAACGATGCGAGTCACCGGGCCCTATACGAGATCCTCATGGTAAGTTTCTCCCGCATATTAGACAAATCATGCATGCGAGAAGGGGGTGCAGTCCGTGTGCGAGAAAACTGGCCAGACCCCTCCGCCGATGCCCCAGATTGCTATTGCGGACACGGTGAGTTTCATTTGAATGGTCATTAGTTACTAGTATTCACATTTCAGTTGCATCATGCTAACTAAACATTGCTAATGATCTTTCGTGCAGCACGCCTCCCACAAAGGATCGACCAATCCTTCTCCGTCTCACGGTGGCGCAACCCCGACCGGCCCTTCATCTCCCGGATTATGGTAAGTTTTCCCAAGTGTTTTGTTTAACAAATGCTTTGTTAGCTAGAAAATGGCATAGCAACCTAGGATAGCTCAATAATGGTCTATAATTAGCTTAGCTACTTCATTTATGACATAATTAGCTCACTTAGGTACAAAATGGCATAACAACCTAGGATAGCTCAATAATGATCTATAATTAGCTTAGCTACTTCATTTATGACATAATTAGCTCACTTAGGTACAAAATGGCATAACAACCTAGGATAGCTCATTAATGATCTATAATTAGCTTAGCTAGTTCAATTATGACACAATAAGCGCACTTAGTAAAAATGGCATAATAACCTTGGTTTAGCTCCAACCTATCATATAATTTGTTTATTTTCCTCCAAAATGACAAAATAACCTTACCTAGCTCCAAAATGACTGATTTTAACTAGGATAGCTCTAAAATGACCTACACTTACCATTTTGTCCTACAAAATGAATAATGCTTAGTTAGCTCAAAAACGTCATAACTACGTAGGTTAGCTCCAAAATGACCTATTTACCTAGCTTAGCTCTAAAATGACCTACACTCTTAGCATTTTTACCTACCTTAGCTAAAAATGGCATTTTTACCTACCTTAGTTACAAGAAGAATAAGAAGAAGGAAGAGGAAGGAGAAGAAGAAGAAGAAGAAGCAATCTTCTTCTTCTTCTTCTTATTCTTCTTCTTCTTCTTCTTCTTCTTCTAGCTAGTCTTCTTCTTCTTCTAACTTTCATCTTTCCTAATTTGTAGATTTGCTTGAGATGAGGAAGCTAGCATTGATGGAAAATTGTTGCAAACTTTTACTTGTGCTTGTGCTTCCTTTTTATTTATGGAAACTTGTTGCAAACTTGTTGGATATGTTGTTGGAAACTTGTTGGATATCTTGTTGCAAACTTGTATATAAGGAAATGTTGTTGGAAATTTGTATATGTTGTTGTTGGATACGTGTATATGTTATTGGAAACTTGTTGTTGGTATGATTGTTGAAATTATTTTGAAATGTGTGTGTGTGTGTCTATATATATATATATATATGTGTGTGTGTGTGTGTGTGTGTGTGTGTGTGTGTGTGTGTGTGTGTGTGTGTGTGTGTGAAATTCTGCCAAATTGAATGAATTTAAGAAAAATCAGAAAAAACAGGGGCTACATAGACACTTTGTCGTCCACCAGCGGACGGCAAATCTGCCACATGGCAGCTACCTGTGCAACCTGGGAATTATGGGCTGGCCTATTTGGCAGATGTGCCGTCAGCCAGCAGACGGCAAAGACCTTTGCATCTTTGCCTTCCACTGGCTGACGGCAAAGCACGCCGTTAACCACTTAACAGACCCGAACTGCCACATGTGCCTTCCAAGCTCTTTGTCATCTGTGAGCGGACGACAAAGTCCTTCTCATCTTTGTCGTCCGCCAGCAGACGACAAAGAGGCCTTTTCTGTAGCCTGTTCAGCCGGACATGTTGCCGTCTGCCGGCTGACGGCAAAGGTCTTTGTCGTCCACCATGTGTGCCTTTGCTGTCAGTCGTGGCGGACGACAAAGTTCCTGATTACTGTAGTGTAAGGAGTACCCAGTCCAAAGGTCGGCTTATTATGTCAGTGCGGTTTTAATTTAGTCCAAACGAAGATACCCACATTGGCAGAAGCTAGTATATGGGGTGTTCATGGCCAGTCGCAAATTGAAACATTATTTTCTTGGTCATCCCATTATTGTGGTCAACTCTGCGCCTTTAGGCGGTACTATTCAAAATAGGGAAGCCACAGGCCGCGTGGCCAAGTGGGCCATTGAGCTCGGACCCCATGGTTTGAAGTATACGCCAAGGACAGCTATCAAGTCCCAAGCTCTTGTTGGTTTCATCAACGACTGGAAAGAGTTACAGATGCCCAAGGACAAGTCGGATAATACTTACTAGACAACTCACTTTGACGGGTCTAGGCAGCTGGAGGGCTCGGGCGCTGGAGTTATTTTGACTTCCCTATGAGGACGCAAGTTTTGCTATGTTCTAAGGTTAATGTTTCCTTGTACTAATAGTGCAGCTGAGTACGAGGACCTGCTCCATGGCCTGCGAGTGGCCAAAGAGATGAATTTAAGCAGGGTCAGGTGTTTTGGCGACTCAGATCTGGTGGCTCAGCCAGTTTTAGGCACTTGGGATTCTAAAGACCCTCTCATGGTGGCTTATCACCGGGCGGTTGATAATATTGCTGGTCACTTCAAGGGTTACCAAGTGGAGCATGTTATCGCAGGAAGAACGAGGCAGCTGGCGCTCTAAGCCAGCTAGGGTCTTAGCGTAAGCCGGTGCCCCCTAATGCTTTTCTTGACGTATTACATAATCCTTCCATTAAGTTGCCTTCCGAAGATTTTGCAATTCCTGACCCAGAGGCACAATTGGTGGCGCCTCTCCACACCATCCCTGATTAGAAAGTTCCCTATTTGGCTTATGTGACCCTGGGAGAGTTACCTGAGGATGAAACTTTGGCCAGGCAAATAACCCGATGGTCTAAGTCTATGACTATTGTCAATGGAGAGTTACACTAATGCAGTGTCACAAGTGTGTTCTAGTGCTATGTTTCTCCGAAAGAGGGCCGTGAGGTTCTAAGGGAAATGCATGAAGGAGATTGTGGCCATCACGCCGGCTCTAAATCTCTTGTGGCTAAAGCTTTTCGTCATGGATTTTATTAGTTGATGGCTCATGCTGATGCTGAGGATCTGGTTAGTAAGTGTGAAGGTTGTCAGAAATTTTCTCGACGGGTTCACGTGCCGGCTTAAGAATTGAGGATGATTCCAATTACTTGGCCGTTTGCGGTCTAGGGGCTTGATATGGTTGGACCTTTCAAGAGGTCTAAGGATAAGAAGACCCACCTCTTGGTGGTAGTTGATAAATTTACTAAGTGGGTTGAAGCAAAGCCGGTCAGTAAGTGTGATGCATCATAACCGACAATGGTACTAATCTATCTAAAGGTGCTATGAAAGAGTTCTGTCAACGAGAGCATATTCGTCTTAACGTCTCATCGATATCTCACCCTCAGTGCAACGGTCAAGCTGAAAGTGCCAATCAAGAAATCTTGAGAGGGATCAAACCCCGGCTTATGGTCCCTTTGCAAAGGACGCCGGGTTGTTGGGTTGAGGAGTTACCCTCAGTGTTGTGGAGTATCAACACCACCCCCAATAGATCAACAGGTTACACACCTTTCTTCATGGTTTACGGGGCTGAGGCGGTTCTTCCAAGCAATATCCGTCATGACTCACCCCGTGTGGCGGCTTATGTTGAAGCTGATAATGAAAAAGCGCGCCGGGATGCTCTTGATATGTTGGATGAAGAGTGTGACCTTGCAGCGGCTCATTTGGCGATATACCAACAAGATTTGCATCGCTATCATAGTCATCGGGTTAAGACCCAGACCTTTCAAGAAGGCGACTTGGTGCTCCGGCTGATACAAGATCAAACAAACATGCATAAATTTTCCCCGCCTTGGGAAGGACCTTTTGTGATCAGCAAGAACTTGAACAATGGTTCATACTACCTCATTGATATTCAAGAACATAAGGATTCGCGCACATCGGAGGAGGAGACCCGTCGGCCGTGGAACATCTCTCATCTTCAGCCATATCAGACTTGAGCCATTGGCTCTTATGTTGTACATATTTTCTTCAGTGTATATACTATAATAATTATAATAAAGCCAACATCCCTGATAATTCAGGGCCTCTGTCATTTCATTTCCAAGTATCTAAGCCATTATTGTCTGTTCATAAGGTCACTTGGTGGCTTCCTGTTCAAAGAACATAGCTCTGCTCACCCTGTTGATCGGCTTCCTAGCCACCTTATTGGTCACTTGGGGGCTTCCTGTTCAAAGAGCATAGCTATTCTCACCCTCTTGATCGGCTTCCTAGCCACCTTATTGGTCATTTGGGGGCTTCCTGTTCAAAGAACATAGCTATGCTCACCCTCTTGCTCAACTTCCTAGCCATCTTATTGGTCACTTGGGGGCTTCCTGCTCAATGAGCATAGCTATGCTTACCCTCTTGATCGGCATCCTAGCCAAGTGTAAATACGAAATTCCGGGTTATCCAACATGTATGTCGTTGTTCCTCCGCCCAGGTAATCCTGGAATGACCCACCGTACTCTTAATAGTCAATCTTTTAAATAAGACCCTGAACTTGTTAAGGTTAAAACGGCGGTTTGTCATGGGAGGGCCGGCTTACAGGTGTGCAAGAGTTAACTCAGTGGCTGTGCGACCCATGAAAGAACTTGAGTTTTAGGCTTGGAGGACTATGAAAGCCTTATTTTTTCTGGATTTCTATTTTTCTGGAAATTCTAGATTTATATCTTTCTTCCATGTTAGCATATGGTTTCCAGAATTTAGGCCATGTAGCCTTATTTATATGACTCATAATTGAGCATATTGGGTTAACAACCCGCCCTGACAACGGATTACAAGCTACCAGGAAATCTGTTTTGAACAACCAACATCATGATATTTCATGTCTATGACTTCTTATTGTCAAAAGAAGCTATTATGATTTACAGGTATGATTTTACATACTGATATAAACGTTCAGAGTATGGGTAAACCGCCCTGGTTTTTGACTTTAAGTTGCTAGCATATTTCCGGTTTAGCTAGGCTCTAGTCTCTATCAAAGATTATTTTCAGGGTTGTTCAAAGCTATTTGTTACTCGCCCTGGTTTAAGCCGCTAGGGCACATGTTATTTACTTGTGTGCAGGGAATATGATAATATTTGATATGACCCACATGATTGATAATATTATAAGCATAAACGGCAAATCTTCAACGTCAGATTGGAGGTTCAAAGTATTCAGAAGATAAACATGCACGATGGCATGTGAGATCATTGTTTCAATCTAGCCTATTACAAGGCCTTTCCAAACCCAAAAATTTCAGAGTTTTCATGAACAAGATCTATGCCGCGGTTTGAGAGCAGCCCCTCGGATCAGTTGTTTTGGTCCTGACGAGTTGAAGACTCCAGGTTACCCTGCACTGGTTCTTCTTCTCCATCCATTGTCTAGAAGTCAGATGATGTCCAATCGATGCCCGTTAAGCCTTGAAACACAGCTTCATCATCTACAAGCACTACTAGGGAAAAGCCTATACACAGAATCTTACCAGCATCGCTCCTCAAAATACGACGCTACTGCTATTTAGCAGCAGCGCGTGATAGCCAAACACGCTGCTGAAAGGAAAATAGCAGTAATGCATCCACACCAAACCGCGCTACTGCTCTAATTGCCATGACCTTTCCCCCCAGCTAGTTATAGTAGTAGCGCCCTATACTGAACCACGCTATAGCTATAGAAGTTAGCAGTAGCGCACTTCGAAGAAAATCGCTACTGCTAAGATCAGCCCACAAGTTTAGTCCCACCTCGCTCCGCGAACAGGGTGTTTACCACCTTAAATATGTTACTTCTGAAACTATCACAACCAGTTGGTCTTCACTGAACTCTATGTGTAAATTTTGTGGCCGCAATATGAGTCCTCTCCGGTTCCTACCGGAGAGGACTCATATTGACAATTCAGATTGTACACAAAAAGATCATTCATGGCCAATGTATTGTTTTGACGTATTTTTGTATACTTACACTTAGCAGTAGCGATTTATCTGCAAAGCGCTACTAGTAGTCCAACTTAGCAGTAGCGCGTCACAATGCACGGTGCTACTGCTATTCAGATTAGCTGTAGCACATTTTGGCAAACGCGCTACAACTATCCCTACCTTATCCCCACGCACACGACCGACCCTCTCTCTCACTCACACTCTCACTCTCGCCCGTGCGCCGATAACCGTCGTCGTGCGTCGCCGCCACCGCCACCTTCGTCCGTCCGCCGCCGAGGTACCCCCCTCCTTCCGTCCCTCCTCCCTCCTCCTTGCACATCCTCCCTCCGCTGCATGCCGCCCTCCCTCTTCCTTGCCGCCCTCCTCCCTCCGCCTGCGGCCGCCCCTCCTCCCTCCTCCGCCGGCAGCCTTCCTCCCACCGCCCTCGACCTCACCGCCACCACCCGAGCCCACCCAGCACCACCGCCTCGCGATCCCGATCCCGCCCTCGCCGCCCCTACATCTCCGTCGCCCCCACCCCCTTTCTCTCTACTTAGTTAATACTAGATGTAGTTTAGTAGTACTAGATATTAATTTAGGGTTCATAGATAATGATTTTTAGTAGTAGTAGATGTTAATTACTAGTAGTGATGGTACTAGTTAACTAGGGCAGTATGATTAATAATAGTTGTAGTTGAACTACTTTAGTTGTAGTTGAACTAGTTTAGTAAGTAAATTAATAAACTAGTTGAACTAGTTGAATTAATAGAAATAATGTATTTTTAGTAAGATAATTAATATAACTAGTTAAACTACTTTATTTTTAGAAAGAACTAGTTTTTTTTCTATTTATAGTAAGTTTATATTTAGTAAGAAATAGTTCAATTAATAAAACTAGTTGAACATGTCATATTTGTTGTTATTTTTTTAGTTTAAGCAATTATTCGGGATGTATTAGTGATAACTGATACGGTTTTTGCTTTTGCAGAAATCAAGGAGCCCCTCCATCATCCCGCTTGCCGTCGTCCCGTCACCGAATTCTCCTCGACATCAAGGTGAGACCAGCCAAATATCCATGTGTATATTGTGTTGCTCAAATAGGATATGTGGTTGCCCAAGTGGCCGTTCATGTTCAGTTTACACCTCCGTGTGGCCTATGTTTTGTCGGAGTGTTGATTAATTTCCGTTCCGGCAAATTTCAAGCGCTCGATATGTCCTTTTTTAGCAAAGGTCATGCCGTATTTTTCCGTGAATTCTGGCATGACTTGTGCTAGAATATGTAGGAAATATGGAGTAGTGTAAGTGCATCTAGTGCCCCTTAGTGATTTTGGTGTATTGAAGACTTATAGGTTAAGTAACTGATGCGTTTGTGAGTGTACACAGGTCTATAAGTCTATGAGGAGTTTGATATTTACAGAGAAAGTCGACCCTAAAAATGAAGTTCTTCGATCAAGACTTTGATATTCTCAAGACTTTACAAGACTTTGAAAGTGAAGAAATTGGTGTGACCATGAAGACATGATATTCATTCGAGGAATATGAAGCGTGAAGACTTTTGTTTTCGTAGTTTCATTTTCTCTTTCTTGAGTCATAGGAAACACCGTCTCGTTAAAGGGGTCGAGGAAATACTAAGGAAAAATTTCCATGTGATGCTCAACTCAAAATCCTACACCTACCAATTCCTTCGAGTGAAGCCATTGGAAATCACATACGATTCAGTCAAATTCATCGATGATGAGACGCAGTTCTTACGGTCACCGATGACTTTGTTCGACCGAGGAGTTAGGAATTCACCAAAGTCTTGAATTGCCTACACAAAGAGGAACATGATAGCCCCGAGGACTTTGAGAGTCAAATTTCCGACCGTTCTTTGTCTTTGGCGCGGCACCAAAATATCTTATCCACCTAACGGTCATATCATTGAAGGGCATTTATGTCTTATCATGTTGGGCTGCTCCTAGGCTATAAATAGCCGCCACCTACAACCACTAGTTGGTTGGCTGCTCCGAGAGAACTTGACACTTGTCATTTGAGAGCAACCCATCCTCTGAGGACTTTGAGCGAAAATCATCAAGTCAGGAAAATCCCAAAACCAAACCCACAAAACCCCAAGTGATTGAGCATCATCAAGAAATTGATCTGCGTGGATCCGACGCTTGTTACCTTTGAAGACTGTGCTTCTTCCGCACGGTTAGGCGTCAAGGTCTAGAGCATCCAAGAGGAATTGTGGATCGCCGAGTGACCAAGTCTGTGAAGGTTTGAAGTCACCAAGACTTACCACGAGTGATTGGACGAGGCCTGCATGGTCTTAGTTCAAGGAGAATACGGTGAGGACTGGGTGTCTGAGTTGCGCTCGAGATCGGGTGTCCGGATCTGTGTGTCCTCGAGTTTAAATACTCACCGCTCCAACCAGACGCATAACCGAGACAGCAGTTGGAACTGGTTTACCAAATCATTGTCTTCACCAACCGACCGGTTCTATTTCCTCAACTCATCCATTTCCTCATTCATGTTGTATGTTGTTCATATCTGTGCTTGAAAACTTTGATCAAGACTTTCACAAATTCCTCGCTTCAATTTCTTCATCTGTTTGTCTTCATCTTGTTATCCTGTGTTTACGCTTCCTGTACTCTGTTCTAGTCTTCATTTCATCATGCTGACTATGTGTGTAATCTGCTATGTTTACCTCTGAGTACATATTCCGCTGCAAATAGTTCTTCGCTAAGGAATTTCCTCACCTGCAAATTCCTCAGTGAAGAATTTCATAAAAATCGCCTATTCACCCCCCCCCCTCTAGTCGATATAACGCACTTTCAATTGGTATCAGGACAAGGTACTCCCTTGTTCTGTGTGATATTGGTTTAACCACCTGGAGTTCTAGTTATGTCGACCGCAGGTATGATCAAGGTCTCGGCTGGGTGTCCTACCTTTGATGGAACGGACTACCCCTACTGGAAGAAGAATGCATATTGAGGCAATTGATAATGATCTCTGGTATGTTGTGGAAAATGGTGTCCCCATCATCATCAAACACCGACCGCTCATCATGTGAAGAGATTCAAACAACTCGACTCTCAAGAGAAGAATATCATCTGTAGCCATCTGAGCAAAGGACAGTATGGAAGAGTGAGTGCTTTGGAAACTGCCAAGCTTATCTGGGATAGGCTGTCCAAAGTAAATGAAGGAGTCTCAACTTAGCGTGACTCTCGAGTTGATGTTCTTCGGAATCTCTTCAACCGCTTCAAAAGACTCGACAACGAAAATGTCCAACAAACCTTTGATCGCCTCACTGACATTTCAAATGAGCTTCAAGCCCTCGGTGCCACTGACATCACTGATCATGAAGTTGTGAAGAAACTGCTAAGATCGCTTGATTCCTCATTTGATACTCTGGGACCGATGATACAAGAACGTCTTGACTACAAGTCACTTGATCCTGCCGATATCCTCGAAGGCTTAACACCCACGAGTTCCAAATTGCTGAAAAGAGAGATCTCTATGGCTCAAACTATGGCAAACCACGTGCCTCAAGGCTAAGGTTGTGTCGACTCAATGTGAGGATTACGGTAGTAGCCTTGGTGATCTGAAGAACTGAGCCAGGATCTAGCTATGCTTGTGAAGAAATTCCAGAAGTTCACAAGACGTGGTCATTTTGGAAAATCCTCAAGAGGAAATGATTCTTCATCCAGTGACTACAAGAGAAGACTTTGCCACAAATGCAAGAAGCCTGGTCACTATATTCAAGATTGTCCTCAGTGGGAAAAGGAAATGAAGAAGAAAAAATACAAGGACTATAGTTCTGATGAAATGAAGAAGAAGAAGAAGAAATCATCAAAATCTTCGTCTTCAAAACCATCAAAGTCTTCATCTCACAAGAAGGGCAGCTCCAAGAAAGCTCGGGCATTCATTGGCAAGGAAATGGACTCGAAGCTGAATCGAGGAAAATGATGAAGAGGAGGAGTCTCAAGAATCTGAGTCCGTGTGGCGAGTCGGCGTTACTCTTGCTTTCGTCGACAAGTCCATCTTCAACATCAAGAAACTGATTCCACCGACAAGCCCGATGAAGATAATGATGGCTACGCCCCACCTATAGCTTCATGGCAAAAGCAACTAAGGTACTCAAATACAACTCCTCTGATTCTAGTGAAAATGAATCTGATGAGGATCTTAAGCCTAGCTACTCTAAACTTGCTAAAATTGCTGTGAAACAACAACGGGCTCTTGAAAAGGTTCAAAACATGCTAGATAAAAGTGATGATATGTTGGGTGAAGAAATGGATCACACTAAAGCCTTGACTGAAAATCTTCAGAGACTTCAGTCTAGGTATGATAATCTTCAAGGTCATCATAACTCTCTCTTGTCTGATCATGAGAAACTTTCATATGAATTTCTTCAAGAGAAGCAAGACCATGAGAAGCTTTCTCTTGAAGCTCTTCAAAGAAAGGAAGAACTTGAAAAGCTAAGAGTATGTTATGAAGATCTTCAGAAGGAGCGCGATTCATTACTAGCTCAACAAATCAGCGCTTCTCAGGAAGAATTTGTTCCTCCATGCTTAAAGTGCATTGAACGTGAATCTGCTAATTCTTCACCTGAATGTTCAAATGCTTCAAATGTTACAAATTCTTCATCTGCCTCTGCTATCACTAATTCCTCATCGAGGACTTTGCTAGTATCACCGACAATGCAGGTTGAAGGAATTGTACATGACAGCATGTACAAAAGCCTCAAAGGGCATCGACACTTTGTGATGTGCTCAAAAGCAGATACTCAACGAAACCCTAGGAAAGAGGGTATTGCCTTGAGAGGAAACTCAATGCCGATGGAACATATTGGAAGCCTTGAGGTATCCCAAAACCTCATGGGTTGTTTGCAAAGGGACCTCCAGATTGATCCATCTAACTTATCCGGCTTTACATGTGAATCTCCTCATTCTTCGATGAGTCATTTGACTCCAACTATAAACTATTCAAAAATCAGAATGGTGAAGTATTTGCTAGATATGTTGGCACTAACTGCAGGAACAGTTCCCCTATGAAGAAAATCTGGGTTCCCAAAAGCTGTGTTGAAAGTCTTCAGGTGAATGTCCTCATGACACCACCTGTGAAGAACAGGAACTCCAGATCAAATTCTTCATATGGACCAAACTCTTCATATGGATCCAAGTCCTCATATGGACCAAATTCTTCACGAGGATCAAATTCCTCAACTGGATCAAAGTCCTCATATGATTATCACCATGCTAACAAATCTGTCTCGCAGGGTAAAGCTAAGGGCTATGAATATGTGCATTATTCTTCAAACCATTATGTTCATAAGTCCTCGAAGAATTACTCTGCTTATTCATATGCTTACCCTAACCCTTCCTATGCTAAGTGAAATGGTTTGGCATCTTTGCCTCCCTTCTCACATGGTGCTCGCAGAATGATGAACTCTTTGCCACCCCTCCAGATGTGGGTGGTGAAGAAAAAGAACTAATCTCTTCTGCAGGTCGGGTCTCGAGCGTGCTCTAACGTCTCAAGAATTTGCTGGGGACGACAAATTGCTCGAAGGACGCAGCGAATCATGATGAAATGAACTTTCATTTCACACGTCCTCATCTTGCTTTATCTGCTTCTCGCTTGATGAAATTCATCGATGAACTTGATATCATATTCTTCATCGATGAAGCATATGAGATTGTAAGCTACACTAATTCATCTACAGGATGATCAACCCAAAACCACCGAATGGGTCCTCGATAGTGGATGTACAAATCACATGATTGGTGACAAGAATCTATTGATGGATGCTCCTTTATCACCGTCACCTCTGAAGCATATCATATTTCTTGACAAAGGCAAGAGTCGTATTGGGTCTTGGTAAGGTTGCTATCTCTAAGGATAAGCACATGGACAAAGTCATGCTTGTTGAGTCCTTAGGATACAATCTCATGTCAGTCTCAATGCTTTGTGATCATGATATGGTTGTCTTTGGCAAATATCGCTGTGTTGTGATTATGGAAGCTGACAATTCCAAAGTCTTCAAGGCTTTAGGAGAGGAGATCAGATATTGTTGATTTCTCTGCAGGACCACAACCAGCCATGTGTCTACTTGTAAAAGCTTCAGAAGGCTGGCTATGGCATCGACGACTTGGTCATGCAGGCATGAGGAGTTTGAACACGCTTGCGAAGAAGAAGCATGTCATTGGCATTGAGAATGTCAAATTCCTCAAGGATCACTTATGCGGAGCATGTGAAGCCGGAAAAATGACCAAGGCCAAGCATCCAGCAAAGACTATCATGACCACTACCCGTCCATTCGAATTGCTTCACATGGACCTCTTTGGACCTAACCATTATTCAGCAGTCACTAATGATGCATCTCTATATGGTTTTGTCATTTTTGATGATTATTCTTGATATACATGGGTACACATTGTTACTTACAAACATGAAGTGCAGGAAGTATTCAAACGATTTTCCTCGAGGGCTTCAACCAACTTTGGTGTGAAGATCAAGCATATTAGAAGTGACAATGGAACTGAGTTCAAGAATTCTGGTCTTGATGCCTATCTTGATGAACTTGGTATTACTCATGAATTATCTGCTCCTTATACTCCTCAGCAGAATGGCGTCGTGGAGCGCAAGAACAGAACTCTTGTTGAAATGGCTCGCACTATGCTTGATGAATACAAAACGCCTCAGCGTTTCTGGATTGATGCAATTGATACTTGCTCGCCACATCATCAACAGAGTATATCTTCACAAATTCTTCAAAAAGACGCCTATGAACTCCTCACTAACAAGAAACCCAATGTGAGTTATTTCAAAGTCTTGATGCTAAATGTTGGATTAGAGATCCTCACCACAATTCTAAATTTGCACCGAAGCACATGAAGGTTTTATGCTTGGTTACGGAAGGACTCGCACACCTCAGAGTCTTCAACATTGTTCTTCACAAGATTGTTGACACTGTAGATGTGCGGTTCGATGAAACTAATGGCTCGCAAAGAGAGCACCTACCTTCTGTGTTAGATGAACCAGCACCTAAGGATGCTATCAAGCTCAAGGCAACTGAGGATGTCATTCCTACTGAAGAATCTGCTGAAGAATTCATTCCTGTTCGTGAAGAACGTCGAGCTGATGCACCTGAAGAACATGATGAGGAAAATGGTGCTGAAGAAAATGCTGATCAAAATCCTCAGCGACAACCCACTCATCCACGTGTTGCAAAAGAAGTGCAAGTGGAGAAAATCATCGATGACATCAGCGCACCAGGTCCTCTCACCCGCTCAAAAGCCTCGCACTTATCTAACTTTTGTGGGCACTATGCTTTTGTCTCTATCTCAGAACCCACTAAGGTAGACGAAGCATTTTTGGAGCCAGAGTGGATTCAGGCTATGCAAGAAGAATTACATCAGTTCGAGTTGAACAATGTCTGGGAATTGGTAAATCGCCCAGATCCTCGCAAGCATAATATCATTGGCACAAAGTGGATCTACCGCAACAAGCAAGATGAAAATGGCCTTGTGGTGAGGAATAAGGCACGACTAGTAGCTCAAGGCTATACACAGGTTGAAGGAATTGATTTCGATGAAACCTTTGCACCTCTTGCTAGACTTGAGGCTATTCGCATTTTACTTGCCTATGCTAACCATCATGATATCATCTTATATCAAATGGATGTGAAAAGTGCATTCCTCAATGGTAAGCTTGAGGAATAAGTATATGTTGCTCAACCCCCAGGTTTTGAAGATCCCAAGAATCCTGACAAAGTCTTCAGACATAATAAGGCCCTCTATGGCCTCAAGCAAGCCCCTCGGGCGTGGTATGACACACTGAAGGAATTCTTCATGAAGAATGGCTTCACACCCGGTTCACTTGACCCTACTCTATTTACTAAATCATATGATGGTGAACTGTTTGTGTGCCAAATATATGTTGATGATATTATCTTTGGCTGTACTAACCAACGATATAGTGATGAATTTGCCTATATGATGAGTGAAGAATATCAAATGTCTATGATGGGAGAGTTGAAATTCTTCTTAGGTCTTCAAATTAAATCGGCAGCGAATGGCATATTCATATCTCAGAGAAATACCTCAAAGATGTACCGAGGAAATTCGCATGCAAGATTACAAAGGCGTCAAAATTCCTATGCCCACAAATGGCCATCTATGCAATCGATGAAAATGGTATTGACTTTGATCACAAGGTATACCGCTCCATGATTGGTTCTTTATTGTACTTATGTGCATCTAGGCCAGATATAATGCTTAGTGTTTGCATGTGTGCCCGATTTCAAGCTGCACCGAATGAATCACACCATAAGGCTGTGAAGCATATTCTTCGATATCTAGCTCACACACCAACACTAGGATTATCGTACCCCAAGGGCTCTGCTTTTGATCTCATTGGATATTCTGACTCTAACTATGCTGGTGATCGTGTGGACCGCAAGTCAACATCTGGCACTTGTCATTTCCTCGGACGATCTTTGGTCTGTTGGTCCTCGAAGAAATAGAACTGTATCACCGCTCTCTTTGAAGCTGAATACATTGCTGCTGGTTCATGCTGTGCTCAACTGCTTTGGATGAAGCAAACCCTCAAGGATTATGGCGTCAATGTGAAGAATGTGCCTCTCCTCTGCGACAATGAGAGTGCCATCAAGATTGCTCACAAGACTAAGCACATCCAGATTCGTCATCATTTTCTTCGTGATCATGTGCTGAAGGGCGATATCTCCATCGAGCATGTGAAGACTGAAGAACAGCTGGCTGATATCTTCACCAAGCCCTTGGATGAGAAGAGATTTAGCAAGTTGCGGTGTGAGCTAAATATCTTAGAATCTTCGAATGTTCTTTGAAAAGGACACACATCCTAACCCTTATGCATAATTGATGACTTAGATGTGCAACACATGAAGAAACGTTGTTCCTCAATCAATGAAGAATAACACTCTAAGTGTGAAGAAATTAATGAAGAATTTGATTCTCAGAACCCTACGACAATTGTACGCGGTGTCTGAAATCATCATTCTTATACGGTTGGCTACGCCACCATAAAAGTTGAAAATCTTCAATTTCAGTTTTTCCTCATTTTTGAAATTCCTCATTTTTCAAATTCTTCAACTTTGCAAAATCTTCAATGGTTCTGTCGTTTTTCTTCATTGGCTATATATATATGTGAGTTTATGTCCTCTACAGCATTCACTTATTGCTAATTCTTCAAGTTGCTACTTCTGCTAAGTGAATGTGATCGGACCCTTCCCCTCTATGCTATACTCAATCCAATCTATTCACAAATTCTTCATGTGCGTTCTGATTGAAACTCGTTCAAAGTCTTCACTGGTCCTTGACAGCTGAAGAAATTGCGAACGAAACTTTTAAACAAATCTTATCCAAATTTTCGGTTTTACCGCTCAAACCGTTCCGCACCCCACGATGTATTAGTTTAATCACCCACGATCTTACACGATCTCATCTCACGACAAGACGGTGACACACATCGCGTGAAGGAGAAAGGGCAGGGGCATGTTCGTCCAAAATCTTCGGGCAAACAGTTTTTCACCGTGGCTATAAATACCCCTCTCCCTTCCCACTTCATTTACTCCGCTCGATCGCTATCTCTCGCTCGAGCTCTCCTCAAACCCTAGCGCCGCCGCTACTCCATCGCCGCCGGTGAGGAAAAGCTTCACTGCCTCGACCTCATCGCCGTCGTACTCGCGCCGGTCGCGGAAATCTTCACTCCGCCGCCGCCGTAGCTGTCTCCCTCTGCCAAGTTAGGGCGTGGGAGATCTAACGTGACAAACTTCACTACAGTTCATCTATGTTCATCGTGTTCTTCAGTTCGGGTAATTAAAAGTAGCTTTTATTACTCGCGTTGATTCTCGAATCTTTCTGAAAATCTTCAAAGGTGTTTTTGCTCTTCAAATCTTCACATATGAACACCTCACACACTATATGTTCTTGATTTATCTCTCTAAGCATTCAATTCTTCAAGATTCCTCAATTGTGCGGATTTTCAATCTGTACAACTCTGGAACCTGAGACAAAACGCTTAGTGAAATTCCTCAAGGCTCAACTGGTCTAATTCCTCAAAACTTGCTTCTTTTGAAAAATCTTCTGAGAACGCATATGACCTCTCCAAATTCCTCGCACCTACACTCTATTCACAGGTACTCATGTCCGCTGCTGAATCACTAGGTTCTCATCAACTTCACTCATTTGCAGCGTTCCTCGAAGAAAAACTGCATACTTCTTGAGTGCTCTATTGTTCAAATTCCTCACCAAGAAAATGGCGAAAGGCAAGAGACCACGAAGGGAGGAAAGAAACCGAAGTCATGACGCCTTTGAGATTCCCGAGGAAATATACAAAGACTACTGCACGCCTGATGAATCCAAGTTTGGCAAGGAGACCAAGAACCAGCGCAAAGTGCGCATACAGAGGATAGAAAGGAGATGGGCACGAGAATGGAGAGAATATCGCTATGTCACTCCCAAGTACATGAGGAAATTCGCTTTGAACCCTCCATGCCCAAGAGCTTCTCTGGCACCTGGCCAAGTCGCTGATCCCACTAGCATCAAGAGTGGTGAAGACTTTCCTGAAGAATGGTCCAGGCGCCAAGCCAAATTGGCAAGACAGGCCAAGGAAGCAGTGAGGAAATTCAATGAGGATTCTGCTACTGCTGCTGCTGCTGAGCCCTCGGTCAAGCCGAGGAAATCAATGCCAAAGAAGCCTGCACGCAAGCCAAGTGCTTCACCATCAGCGCCCTCACGGCCCAGTTCCTCAGTCGCGCCCTCACGGCAAATTCCTCAGACTGCTGCTGCTCATTCAAAATCCTCAGCAGCTCCCTCCAAGTCCTCAACACCTGTGCATCTTGCTACTTGTCAAAGGACTCAGGGTTTCTCAATTGCTTCGTGTCTCAAGACGTTCCTCACCGCACCAATGTCCTCAACAGGCCCCACGCTGCTGAAGACAAAAGCAACAGCTGGACGCGGTCCTCGGCCAAGTCCAAAGAAGAAACAGGTTGCATTTAACGTTCCCTCTGATGATGAAGCCTGTGATGAAGAACTTGAAGAAATCATCAGGGACAGACTGACCAAGGCCGCTAGAGCCAAAAGAACAAGTGTGCCTCTGCTTTTGGATCCGAAAAGATCCTTGACTTCATTGACCTGTGGCATCAGGATCCAAACACTCCTATTCCGGATCTGCCACTGACTCCTGGTCAAAGTCATATGCTGAACCATTTCATCTCTGAAGAGAAATGGAAATTTGAAAAGGCTCGTGAATTGAAGAGAGCAAAAGCCAGAAAGGAGAAGCTTCTGAGGAAGAACATCATCAACTTGACTCCTGAAGAACTTCTCAAAGCACAATCTGAAATTCAAGCCCTCAGCAAGGATTTCGATGCTTACAATGCTGATTGGCAAGGAGCCAAGGTGAGATTCGTCACTCTGACGAAGAAAATGTCAACTGTTGCAGCTCCATCGCCACAAGAAAATCCTCAGGCTGAAGAATCTGCTCAGCCTGCTAAAGAACATGCCAGCACTGCTGATGACTTTCAGCGTGCTGATGTGAACACAAGTTCCAGGGCTGATGACTCCATTCCATTGCTGAAGAAATTCCTGTGGCATCCACTAGTGGTGCGCTGAAGAATCTGAAGGAAACAGGCAACTGCACTGTTGTGCTCAAGAAACTGTACCACAATCCTCGGCTCCTCCTGCGCCAACACCAACTCCAATTCTTCCTTCTGCCTATGAAGTGAAGAAGACAAAGGCTGCAGAACGAGCTGCAGTGAAGAAAAGGAAGGCATCAGCTGCGTCAAATTCTTCGGCTGCGAAGAATATGGAGACAATGACCAGCTCGATTGAACACCCTATTGATGCCATTCCCATTTCCTCCATGTCATCTAAGGAAATTGTTCCTTATGGAGAAGAATACACGATCCCAAGCGGATCAGATGAAGAAAATCAATCACATTACTACGTAACAGCTTGATGAAGAAATTGAAGTGGAAGCTTTCCCTTCAACTCCTGTTGCTTCCTCACCCGTGCCTCAATTCACTGCTGAAGAGGCAGGAGTTGAGGAAATTGAAAAAGAAGATGAAGACGTGGATATTGGGTGCACTACACCTGTGATGAACGATGACTTATGGGAAAGTCAGCATCCCATTACTCCTCTCTTCACTCTGCTTCAACAAGTTCCACTGTCCCCGGCTACAACTGTTCAAATGGGCTCTGAAGAAACTCATCCCACATCATCTGTCAATGAAGAGATTCCAGCCACTAGCGCTGAAGAACCCACTGCTGATCCTCAAACTGAACCCGTGCTTCGAGCCAGTACTCCGTGTTCTTCACGATGCAGGGCTGCTGAATTTCTGCACTGACATTTGTGACTGGAATGAAGAACTCATTCTTCAGTTCTATGCCACCCTGCACATCACCGGAGATGCTGAAGACATCAATTCATGGGTACTTGATTGGATGACAGAGAATACTCACTACAAGGCACCGGCAACTGAATTGCTTCGTGTCCTTCCACTTGATCCTCCCCATGAATCTGCACGCTGCATTTACAATGACCGTGAATTATCTGATCACTTTATGCAAGTGCTTATGAAGCCGCTGAAGCCAGGCCAAGCCCCTCGAACCAAATTCCTCGTCAAGGATTTGCTGTATGTGCCTCGGACTGTTTATAGAATCTTGACGAAGACAATGAGTCCCATCAAAGGCCATGACTCAAATGAAGAAGATGTCGTTGGCATCATGAAGAACATGCTTTTCAATATCATCCATGGCGTTCCTGTCAACTTCCATGATTTCTTCATGAGGACTCTGGCCAATGTTGCAGTGTCACCTTTTGAGCTGAAGCCATATGCGCCTTGGATCATGAGATTCATAAGGGCAAGATCTTCACTGAACTACAAGGCTGACACTCTGAACCATGGCAGCTTCCTGCCGCACATTGAAGTCCTCAAGCGACCAATTTCATCATCTGATGACAAGGGCAAGGCAGCAGCTGTAATTGATGAAGGCACTCGTCCATTGGATGGTCAATTTCGCAAGGCTGCATCTTACTCCACCAATGACGATTACGCAACGCATGACACCGCCAAAAATACCTCAACCAAGCAATAGCCTCAAGCAATCGCACCTGGGTGATGACTGATCGTGAGTTACTCCTCGCCTTCATCGAAGGTTGAACGCAATCGAAATGGGTGAAGCACCAATTTGCTGCAATTCTTCACAACATGACCTCAACGCATAATGCGGTGAAGAAAAACCAAGACTACCTTCATGAAACCCTCAACCGCACTGGCTGTTCCTAATCATGTCTATTCCGCGGAAGAATTGAAGACTATGGGTCTTCAGGAAGCTTATGACTGGTCTGCACCACCTCCGAAGAAATTCAAGAGAGTCAAAGTTCCTGATTTGGTGGCTAGCTCTTATTCTTCATCGTGTGGCCCGATGAATATGAAGATTTTGACGACACTGCGGCAGGCCCTACTTCAACATCCAACCCTGACAAAGCTGGCGCTCCTCCATCAACTTGAATATCTTCAGGGGCGTTAGTCCTCAGTTTTGATCCTTTTGGTCATTTGATGACAAAGGGGGAGAAATCTGAGTTAGTCTTCAAGCGGGTTTATACTATGGGCGTTTTTATTAAGTTACAACTCTCGTTCTTCCGAAACTTTTTATTGGATCGAGTTGTAATCTTAAATCTGATGGTGCCCTGATACTTTTGAACGGTGCATTGTGCTTACTTGCACTATGCTCTGATACTTTTGATCGTGCTTCGATACGGTTGATGCTCTGATTTTGATACGTGTTATGCTCTGATGCTTTTGAAGCACTAAGCTCTGAATGTGATATTTTGAGCTCTGATACTTTTGATGTCTTATTCTGCATGCTTATTCCTCATTAATACTATTGCACGCATGCTGAATCTCATCAGGCACCATATTTCATCATGCATTTCAAATTCTTCATAGTATATATATCAAATGCGTGTATGAATTACAAGATATAGGGGGAGATCTCCATGATTCAATTCTTCAAATGTGCATTGCCTCAAAAGCAAATTCCTCATTATGCACATATTCGGGGGAGTTCTTCTATATCTTGAAATCAAATTCTCAATATCAGTATTTACACTTCATATGTTTATCCCGTTGAAAACTTAACCTATGTTGTCATCAATCACCAAAAGGGGAGATTGTAAGTGCATCTAGTGCCCTTAGTGATTTTGGTGTATTGAAGACTTATAGGTTAAGTAACTGATGCTTGTGAGTGTACACAGGTCTATAAGTCTATGAGGAGTTTGATATTTACAGAGAAAGTCGACCCCTAAAAATGAAGTTCTTCGACTGAAGACTTTGATATTCTGAAGACTTTGAAAGTGAAGAAATTGGTGTGACCATGAAGACTTGATATTCATTCGAGGAATATGAAGCGTGAAGACTTTTGTTTTCATAGTTTCATTTTCTCTTTCTTGAGTCATAGGAAACACCGTACTGTTAAAGGGGGTCAAGGAAATACTAAGGAAAAATTTCCATGTGATGCTCAACTAAAAATCCTACACCTACCAATCCCTTCGAGTGAAGCCATTGGAAATATCATACAGTTCAGTCAAATTCATCGATGATGACGTAGTTCTTCCAGTCACCGATGACTTTGCTCGACCGAGGAGTTAGGAATTTGCGGTCTGAATTGCCTACACAAAGAGGAACATGATAGCCCCGAGGACTTTGAGAGTCAATTTCCGACCGTTCTTTGTCTTGCAAGAGACCAAAATATCTTATCCACCTAACGGTCATATCATTGAAGGGCATTTATGTCTTATCATGTCGGGATGCTCCCTAGGCTATAAATAGCCGCCCCCTACAACCACTAGTTGGTTGTCTGCTCCGAGAGAACTTGACACTTGTCATTTGAGAGCAACCCATCCTCTGAGGACTTTGAGCGAAAATCATCAAGTGAGGAAAATCCCAAAACCAAACCCACAAAACCCCAAGTGATTGAGCATCATCAAGAAATTGATCTGCGTGGATCCGACGCTTGTTACCTTTGAAGATCTGTGCTTCTTCCGACGGTTAGGCGTCAAGGTCTAGAGCATCAAGAGAAATTGTGGATCGCCGAGTGACCAAGTCTGTGAAGGTTTGGAAGTCACCAAGACTTACCACGAGTGATTGGACGAGGCCTGCGTGGTCTTAGTTCAAGGAGAATACGGTGAGGACTGGGTGTCCCGAGTTGCGGCTCAAAGATCGGGTGTCCGGATCTGTGTCCTCGAGTTTAAATACTCACCGCTCAACCAGACGTATAACCGAGACAACAGTTGGAACTGGTTTACCAAATCATTGTCTTCACCAACCGACCGGTTCTATTTCCTCAACTCATCCATTTCCTCATTCATGTTGTATGTTGTTCATATCTGTGCTTGAAGACTTTGATCAAGACTTTCACAAATTCCTCGCTCAATTTCTTGATCTGTTTGTCTTCATCTTGTTATCCTGTGTTTACGCTTCACGTACTCTGTTCTAGTCTTCATTTCATCATCTTGACTATGTGTGTAATCTGCTATGTTTACCTCTGAGTACATATTCATGACAAATAGTTCTTCGCTAAGGAATTTCCTCACCGCAAATTCCTCGATGAAGAATTTCATAAAATCGCCTATTCACCCCCCTCTAGTCGATATAACACACTTTCAAGTAGCCTGGATTTTCTCAAAAAATAATGATCTAATTTTACGTTTTTAGTACATGTATTTAATTGTACAAGTTTAATCTTTGAATTATGAACGTAGGAAATGTGTACTCGGACGACGACAGTCTCCCGGGGGAGTGCAGCTGGTGCCACGACGATCGAGGTATGTGCGACAGGTTCGTTGAGCTGGACGAAGATCGGTGCTTCAGCATTAAGCTCGAGGATACATTCGATGTTGAAACGGTACGCAACAACGACAAGTGTTTTTTCCGTAATTAAGCATGACTTCAACTATTTCAACGTCTAATTTTCATCTTTTACAATTCGACTAGCTTATCCAATGCCATGCAAGACGCTATGTCTTAGAGAGGATGGGTTTTGAAGACCATGAAAATTTTGAAACAAAGAAAATACACCTAAGGACCCATCATGATATGGACTTTGAAGTAAATTTGTACAATGCTCAGAGCGTAACCCATTTTGGTTGCCAAAATTGGGAAGCACTTTGCAAAATGTATGGTTTTTATGAGGGTATGATTGTCACCATGGATCTTGGTGATCTTGACATCGAGCAAGACAATATGGTCATTTGGGTCCTTGTTGATACGCTTCCGATTGTACCGCTATGTGAGTTTCTCAAACATAGTTATTAACTAATTTATATTGTTTATTTCAAAGTAGGTCACAGCTTATTTCCATTGACAGCTTATTTGTATCTTCAAAGACTGTGCGGAAGATGGTAGACAAAACCCACTACACCGATGGCTCCGAATTAACTTATAAGGAGACAAATCATCTGGTTGCATTTTGTACTCTTCTTGAGGATTACAATAACTATTATCGAACTCCTCCAAATTATGGTGCATACGTGCCACTAGTGCATGTGTTGAACCACGGTAACTTCTCTGGAGATACCCTGGTAAGATTTTTTTACTATTACGACATCCGTGCATCTTTTGCATACTTCTAAAACTAGTACATCATTGCTAACTACAAAGTTATTACTATGTTTTTCAACAAAAACTACCGATGGATTGTGTGCCTCATCTGATGCATCTGAATGGTTGCCTTACAGTTCTGAACATACTGCCAGGTAAATCTAGGGAGCTCACCTGTGCATGTCGGATTTCTAAAACCGGTGAGCACATGTTCATCAAAGAATGGAAGAAATGTATGGACATTCGCAAGGAGGTTCTTGGAAGTAACATTCAATGAAAGGCAAGAATTGGAGACAGGCTAATCTCCATTCTCCATAATGGAGAGTCAGGGGCTATCTTGTTTTTTGCTATTTTACCTTAGAAAATGTAGTAGGTCTTAATCGAATGTAGTAGGTCCTATGAGGTACAATATGTTTATTATGTGGTAATGTGTTAGAGTTGATAATGAGGAGTACTTGTGATTACGACTAGTAACCAATTTGCTATGTGATGTCATTGATGAAAACGATTACCTTGAGGAGGTGTTATATGACAATGATGTATTATGATGATAAGTTGTTAATGATATGATGATGATGATATTATTATTATATCATTGGGTGAAAGATCCGCGGATTAGTTTCAAGTGGATGGAAATCCACTTGAAACTAGTCCACGGTTCTTTCACCCCGTGATGTAATAACTCATTATGATGTAAAAACAATCTCTAAATTCCTGTTGTATGAAAACTTGTGTAAAGGTGTATGAATACAACATGAAATAAAAAAGAAATAAAATACTAAATAATAGTAGTAGTGCGGGCAAGGGGAAGCGCTACTACTAATTACCAGTAGCGCTCAGCTGGAGAAGCGCTACTACTAAGTCAATTTAGCAGTAGCGTGGGTCTAGGCACGCTACTGCTAAGCTTTAGCTATAGCGCCTTATCAGTAGCGCTCCTGCCCGCGCTACTGATAGGCCTAAAACCAGCGATGCTGCTAGGCTTTTCCCTAGTAGTGAAGTGTGGACAGATCAACGTCAAGAGCAAAGGTGTGCTTACGCGTTGGAGGGATGAGATGACTTCTGTCACACCCTGATTTTTGGCCCTTTCTTTTTCTTTTGATTTTCTGAGAATTTTCCTTGAGTTTTCTTTTTCCGTGGCTAAATGGTCTGGAAACTAAAGAAGATGACCTCTTCTTTATTTCCGGAGTGTCTTGTCATCCTCATATCCATCCCAAGACCTTGCCATTTCCATCTTGGCCCAACCCCAATATTCTTTTCCTTGGTAATATTCTTTTTTTATTAAAGGGATAGTCCAATTTGCCCTAGGTTGTGAAGCAACCTATATTTCAATCATTCCTTAAATTCTCAAATAATTCTCATAAATTGTTTGGGTTGTATCTTCATCAAATATGGCAAAACCTTTCCTTTCCATGTTCAAAAATATTCCCTCAATATTCCTTTTCCTATTCTGCCCTAAATGGCACTTTGTGAAGCTATTTATCTTTGCTCATTTGACTCCAAATTTTTTGTACACCTTTGCATGTCCATATCATTGCCTCATGCAAAGTGTAATACTCGTTTGCCTAGTAATTATTTATCAGTGCTTTTTCCAAAGTTTATGTGCAGAAATAAACTTTGTGAAGGAGGTATAAGCTAGGCGTATTCAAATGAGTTGAAATTTTGACATGACTTCAATGTCATCAAGTCATGACTCTCCACCAAATTTGAGCTCATTTCATGCATCCATATGTGAGTACACCTTCAATTCTTTGTTTCTGGTCAGATTTTCAGTTTGTGAAGCAAGTGTATTTTATGTTGCTTCAATATTGCTGAACATTTACAGGACCTTCTCCTACCCATATAACCTATCTCCACAAGATTTGGGATCCTTTCATCTAGCCATTTTCAATCATGATTTTTCCCAAGATTTTGTCCAGGGAGGTGCTTTATGAACCAAGTACCATTTTGGCTTGGCCAAATGGTATGAAATTTTTATGGCACCCTCATATGTACAAATTATCTTGCCATGTTAATTTTCAGCTCAATCCATCACTCTATGTGAGTGCTAGTTCCTGGTTTTGTTTTTGGACCAGATTATGCAGTTGAAAAGTAACTATATTAATTAGTGGTCCAAATCATCTCAAACTTACCACGATTGTAGTCCTTTTTATCCTAAACACCACTGACATCATTTATTCCTCAGTGGCCATCTCATTTCACCTCATCACTTGCTCCAAGTTTGCTGCAGCAAACTTGTGATGCTTGTTTCTTTCTGCTCTCAGTGCTTGTGATTATTTCATTGATTCAAAGCTGCTCTATCTTTGAGGGACTTTACACCAGACACCTTTTGGTAGACCTTGTGGCATTGTGTGCACTAGTGCACGCGGTGATCATGAGTCTGGCAATGCCAAACGGGCGCTCTGGCGCCTCTGTCGCCTCCTTCCCGTCTGTGCACTCATCCCCACATCGCCATGTCCAGTGTCTTCCTCATGTCGTCGCCGTCTCTCTAGAGGTCTTGCCTCCTCCGTATTTTTCTCCGGTGAGCCGTCCCCATCGCCGCACAGTGCGTGCCCGTCGGCATTTGTCGTTTCCTCCCCTGGCTGCTTCTCCCATGTGCCCCTCGACCTCTTCTACCCCGTGATGCATGCCTTCTACTCCCCCGCGTCGCCTTCCGTCAATCGTGCTTGCCCGCACACACGTACGCGGCCATGGCCGATCCACGGCCACGCGTCTGCGGCCACCCTCCTCAGCCCCGACAATATACAGCCCCTCCCCACGGCTCCCGAGCACCTCATTAGCTCCACCCCACTCCTAGGACCCCGCCCAGACTCTCTGTCGAGCCCCTGGATCCCTTCCCGACCACCATGGCCGCCATGGCCGCCACTCCCTACCTGCTAAATTCTCTCTACGCCGATCCCTCCGCCACTTATTTCCACCACCTAGAGCCTCCACCACCACCCTAGTCCCTTCCACGAAGCTCTCCGCCTCCTCTCCATGGCCATGGCGCCATGCCCGAAGTTGCCCGTGCCTGCCGTCCGCTGCAGCCAACCCCGCTGCAGTTCCCGAGCTCCCTAGCGACCAAGACACCATGGAACGGATCGGGCGTGTCTTCCTGAACCTGTAGGTAGGTCGGAAACCGCAGGAGACGGCCAGTAGCCCCGGTTATCGCCATTGCAGCGTGCCTCTGCCTCGACTGTGCGTGCCCGCATCGGAGAAGAAGAAGAAGAAGCAGAAGGGAGAGATGTCAGCAGCGGCCCCCAACCGTCAGCCACTCAGTCCCGGCCCTGCCTCTGCCATGTCACTTAAGTGGACGCACAATTCCGATCGGTACGTCTTCATGCGCTAAAAGCGTATTCTCTGGGTGCTTTGGCTCAAAGTACGTTTTCGTTCTTCTAAAGCGTATTTTCCTCATCCTTCGTCCAAGAATACGTTTTCTCTATTAATAAGCATATTCTCAGCTTTTATGCTTTCTGTTTTTCAGTCAGGGGCTGGTTTGTGAAGGTTTTTTTTGCAGATGGGTCCCTGGAAGAAAAACTATCACAACTTTTTGCTCGTAACTCCAATTGAGGTGATTCCAATGCCCACATCTTCGTCTCGTCGAGTCCGTTTGGTTCCTATCATTTTCTTGATGTGTTCACATTCTGAAAATGACCTTATTGCCATTGCCCTAACCAGCTCCCTTTAAGGGAGAATCCTTTCCAGTGATTCCTTCCGCGAGTTTTCCACACTTCTCCCCAGAGCATTCTTCATCCCCAGGCAAGCCACGACAACCACTTACATGATCGCCATGTAGTATCCATGGTTTTCTACTTGAATATTTAATAAATGTCTGTTTGTTTTGCTACTGTTAGCGTTGTTTCGGTGATGCTTATGGTCTCATGTTCATCTTCATGCCATGTTCATATGCACTTGTTTATCATGTATACTTGTTAGTATTATGTTCATATGCCATTCTTGGTAGTCATACACGTTGGTGGTGGTCATGTTCTTTGGTACATGACTATCGTCTGTAACCGAGTACCGTTGATATGCATATTCCTTTGCATCTAGTTGGTTAAATGTTTACTTGGTAGTATTATCGTTAAGTTCTTGCATGGTATTTTTTTCCCGATGCTAGTGGTCATGCTATGCTCTTGTGTAGTGCTATGCTTATGGTCGTCGGTATGCCATGCTCATTTGGGTATATGATTCATTGTTGTGATTACTAGTGGTGTTGCTCATCCAGACTTATGTTGAAATCCTGCTCATGCATCGTAGTTGCATCATGTTATTTAATATGGCTCATCTTATTGCATTCAAGTTTAACCAGACTTAAATGAACTTCAACAACTGTTGGCTAAGTCATGGTGCCACCAAATCAAGCTGACCTGTGCAGCCACAATTGGCTTATGGGAGGGTCCTAACTAGGAATATTGCCATGCCTCTTGCCGGTGCCTCCAATGAGGGAAGGTTATGGGCGCGCGCTACGCTGATCAGGTAGGCGGACATAAGCCTTGTGTGCCCGTTGTTGTGATTGGTATATCATCGTCTCCGTTTAGGACTATTTATAGTTTTGCCACGACGGTGGTCGTTGGATGTCATGAGTTGACATTGAGGCCACCCAAGACTTAGCCCAAAGGGGAGTTGGTCGGAGTGGCCGGGAGGGTGTGATGGAAATAGATTGGTTTTGTCGAAACGCCATTGGTCCACCCGAATGGGAGCGCGAGGCCATGGGTTCTATGGTGTGGGTACAGCGTATTAACCTCTACAGAGTGTATAATCTATCGACAACTGTGCCCACGGATAAGTGCCCAGGAGTAGGTCACATTATGGGTCAACAGTAATAATAATAATGTGCTTAATAACAACCCTGGTTCAATGATGAGAGCAGTTGGTTGATCTTTATGTGATCGTGAGAGGATCACTTTGGTATCGTGGATACCGAGTTCGTGGATATCCATGGTGTTATGCGAGAATCACGGGTAAAGGTCAAGCTCGTTGTGGTCATGTAATTATTACTACGGTATTGTTAATACCAAGCCTGATTGGATCCTTAGATGATCGTGTGATGTCCGCGATGGTAAGTGATGCATGTGATGGTTACAAGGTAACCTCGAGAAGAGTAAGTTGATGCATGATAGTGTCATCATGTTGCATGCTAGTATCATCATGTTCTTATGTTCATGCCATGCTCGTAGTGTTCTAGTTCTATCATGTTCATCTGGTTCATGCCATGTTGTTCTGATAATATAACGTTAATCCTTGTTAACCTGTAAATGCCATGGTGTTCTTTGTCTTGATTGCTTCTGGTTGCCGTAACCTTCCAAGTACATTCAATGTACTGACCTGGCGTGTCATGCCAGTTTGCAGGTCATGCCAGATTTGATTTCTTGTTTTCCATGGATCCTTTGTTTGCGAGCTAGGATAAGTGTTCCAGCCAGAGTCCCTGCGAAGTGGAGTTCATCATCGTCGTCATTGTCCGCTGCTAGATATATTCCGATGCTTCGAATTGTTCTGCTGCTTGCATAGAGCAACTGCGGCAGGCGTAGCCTTGCCGTGCCGATGTAATTCCCCGTTATATCGGAACCCCTTGTATCCATCTCCATGTTGTAATAAATAGCTGATTTGTTCTATGCTAAGCAGCACCGTATTCTAGAAGACTTCTCCTCGATCTCTGGGCTGGAATACGGGGCATTCCGGCTTCTCTGAGCCGGGATGCCACAAGGCTTGGTATCATAGCAGGTCTGGTTGTAGGACGCCCTAGCCCACGCGAGCGTTAGAATGCGGTAGTGTATAGTCCAACTGGTTTGTTGCACTTGATTGCTGGATTTGGTTGTTGCATAGCATGCATATAGATTATTATCTGATCGCTGATATTGATCTTGTGAGTGTAGGTGGTATCTATTTCAACCCACTACCTGCACACCATCCCTCTTTGCATGCCTTCTCTTCGGTGTTTGGCATCATCTCTGTCCCAGCGGAGTGATGCCATGGTACCTAGTGTTTTAGACACCATTTGCAGGAGATATGCTCAGGTATCGTGTTGATATCTTTCCGCCATCCACCCATATCGCTTCGGTCATAGAATTGTCTCTATCCCAAATCGTGCCCTCCATCTCGCCATTTTGGCAACCCTTACTGATCTTTGTTATCAGAAAAAGGGCAATGCCAACAAGCCCAGTTTTCCACCGCTATCTTGCCCTCTCATTCCATTCCTTGGACGTGTATGGTTCTCTTCTGTCCACTTGATGATGATGTAGTCATGACCTCCGTGTTCTGCCACATGATCACCAAGTCCGTCCTCACCCCTATATCCATCCAGTTGCAATCGGTGTTCAGCTAGCGCTTGGTGTAACCTTGGTTACACCAACTCCTTTCCACACGTGGATTCACTTTCGTGCATGCCGCCACAACATATTAGACCGTAATACCGGAGTTTCCATGATATTTATGTGCTTAGGTGTGCATGCATGTTATTGTTGTGAGTAGCTGTATTATGTGATGTTGCTTGGTTATATTATTGTTTGTATGCCTCGTGTGCTTTTGTTTTCGTCGTTTCTTTTGCTTCTTTCTTTGGGCCTTCGATTTACATATTTTCCCCTTATTAAAGTTGCTCATCAACTGACACCGGACCCGAAGAATCAGCAAGGAGTTCTTATATTTGGAAGCTCAACTCAACGGAATGAAGTTATCAGCCGACTGCAATAAAATTGGGAATATCTCGTCTGAATGCAAATGATATCCTGGATTGACTATAAGCATCAAGTTTGCATGAGTGTGCACTCATCACAAAAGATGGAATTGTTATCTAACAAAAGCTTTCTTGAGACCCTAGATTCAAGGGGGCGTTCCTCCCTTGGGTTTGATAACTCAGGGTCACCTCAGGGGGAAAAGGCAAGATTCCTTTCTGCTCCATTTCCGGATCCCCAAAGGAAGTAATCAAACCTTTTCCGCCATTGTCGGGGAGGAGTTGAGTGTTCCTAGTCTTTGTGTATCGAGTTTTTGTTAAACTTCAGCTTCGGTTTTTTTATTTTTACTTTTTGTTGCAAGTCTTGTTAGTAGAAAACGCCAAAAAGATTATCATGGTTCATAATCTTGAAAGTTATGCTACTCCTAGCAATTACACTGTGCATGAACCTATAGCACAACCTGATGTTGCTGTGCTAAGTATGAGGTAAACAAAACCAAGTCTCTATGGTCCAACAAGACCAATTTTGGAGGCTCTGCTTCTGAAGATGCCGATATGCACTTGCATAATTTTGCTGAATTGTGCAACATGACACGCATTAGTGATTATGACCCTGACGCTTTGAAGTTGTGTCTATTTCCTTTCTATTTGAGAGGAAAAGCAAAAGAATGGCTTCTAGCTTTGCCTAGAGGAAGTATAACTTCGTGGGCTGATTGTTGCAGCAAATTCTTATCTAAGTTTTGTCCTCATGCAAAAATTATGCAACTTCCTTCTCATATTATAAGTTTCTAGCAGGAAGATCATGAGCCGCTAGCGCTTGTGTGGGATCGAATGAAATAATCCATAAGGAATTGCCTAATCATGGAATGGAGGAATAGTTAATCCTTTGTATGTTTTATAATTGTTTAAATCCTATGTCGAAAACTATGCTTGATACAGTTGCAGGAGAAAAAAATCATGGGAAAGGCCATAGATGATGTTAAGAAGCAACTTGGCGATATGCAAGAGAACCCCAATGGCATGTTGAAGGTACGACCACCAAAAGAGTGAATGCAATTGAAGAAAGTAGTATGGAGTTGACAACCAAGCTTGATGAACTCATCTCCGTCATGAAAGGTAAAGAAGAGGTAAATGTGAATGCCATCACTATTAAAGAAATTAATGATGTGAATCTCATTGTTCACAATAGCTACAATCCAAACTGGAAAAATAAAGGGTATGCTCCTAGCTTACCTTATACTAATAATAATGGAGCACCTAATAGTTTTAATTGATCAAGCAATAGTAATACATGTACTCTTGAAGATACTCTGAAATTTTTTATTCCTAGTCAAGCTGAGCAGAATGATAACTTCAAAAATATTTTGAAGAACCATGATGACTTACTTGGTCAGTTCACTGGTAAAATTCTTGGTCTAACAAATATGTGTAGATGCTAGATGGAATATACAAGAATATGGAAGCATAAGTGGCTAAAATTGTAGAGAGCCAAACTTTAATGCTAGCCAAGTTTGCAGGTAAACCAAAACCTAACCTGGTTGAAGATATCAAGATGATGAGAAGCAATGAAGAGAAGGTGGAAGAGTTTAATAAAAGCCATGTGCTGAATATATCTACATGTTGCAGACTTCGTGAACATGATAGCAATGAAGCACCCACTACATGAGGTATCTAATCATGAGGCATATAATGTCTTTGTTGATCACGTTGCAGCCAAGGTGCGTGAACTAGATGATGAAAGAAAGAAGTTGTATAGTAAGTTACAAGCTAAGACATAAGATGGTATTGAGCCTACTATAGAGATTTATATTGGTTTTAGTAAGTTCAATGCTTTGTGTGATCTAGGTGCTAGTGTTTCCACTATCCCTATGTTTGTTTATGATAATCTCAATCTAGGTCCTTATGCTACTACTGATATTAGATTGAATTTGGATAATTCTACTTTTACTCAAGTAGTAGGAATTACGCATGGAGTCATAGTTCTAATAAATGATTGCCCTATCATGATTGATCTTGTGATAGTTGGTATGCATTAAGATCCAATTGCTCCTATAATTCTCGGTAGACCTTTTCTAAGGACTATGAAAGTTGTGATAACTGTGTTTGAGGGAAATGTGATATTTGACTTACCTGTTAAAGATCCTTTTGTGAGACATTTCCTCGGGAAAAAGAAAATGAAGACCTACATCGGAGACAACATTGTTGTCAATGCTAGAAGCTATGGTCTCGGTGTGTTTTCGCATACAGGATCTTCACTACGGTCGAGCTAACCAACCGAAAACAAGTGCTTCGTGGGAGGTAACCCATGCAAATAAAGTAGAAAAGTAAGTTTTGTTTTTGTTTCAATAAAAAGAGTGTTGAAGTTCTAGATAAAGAAGTTTATTTTGGAAGAGTCATTCTATTGAAGGCTTTGTTATGTGCAAACATGATTATGTGTTGTATTGGTGTTTGAATGCCTTGATATATACCTAGTTATTGTATTGGAACTAACCATAGACAAATTTGAATAAAATGAGAAGTTTTAGAAGAAAAAAATGAAAGACGGCCTAGCATGATGCACTAAAGAAAAAATGACTTGTGTGACATTATGGCCCGAACGAAAACTTTTTCTTTCATGTATGTAACACTTCCATGACTATAATTGTGAAAAAAACACGTACATCATATATGTAGTGGGCTCCTACTTCTATGACAAGAAATTATGACAAATGGGCTTTTCGTCCTGGGTGGACCGGAGGCGAGCGTGCATGAAATTCTTCGGGCCATCCATGATGTAAAAAAATCATGGTAGAAGAGTGGGCGAGGAACTTTTCTGGGAGTTCTTAGTATACGAAGGGCTGTCGAGGCCGAGCGATGCAGTGGTTTGCACCTTTCTCTCGTACGCGCATGTGTGTGAGAGTCGTGTTCACTAATTGAACCCAAGCGAGGTTTCACTTACTGAACCCGAGCGATTGATCGATCCCTGTCACTACGTACTGAACATGAGCAATCGGTCCCAATACATAGTGAAGCCAATCGATCCTTTTGCTGCTAACTGAACCTGAGCAATTCCTTCTCAGCTAACTGAAGCCAATCAATCCCTTCGCTCTTAACTGAACCTGAGTGATCGATCCCTTCACTGCTGCTTACTGAAGCCGATCGATTGGTGCGTTCCTTTGAGCCCCGCGCGAGACGTATGTGAGTTTAGCCGGTTGTGGTTACCTCTCAATGAACAGTGAGCATTGCCGCCATGCGTCTGATATGTAGAATGAGTCAGGACTTTGCAGCGATCCAGCCCCTTGTGCAAGACTTGGTGAGTCTCGTACGCCACACCCCAGCCGGTGGCGGTTGGATGAACAAGACCTTAGACGTGTAGGCGGTTGGCACTGGATGAACAAGACCCAAAGGAGGCCATTCCACGGTACGGGGAATCTTAGATGGTTGGCAGTGGATGAATAGGACCCCATGGAGGCTGTATGCTGTTGGCGGATGAACAGTGGTCCGTGGAGGCGCGCGGTAGGAAGTATAAAGTGGATGAACAGTAGCATGTGCAGTCTGTTTTGCGGTACACCATGCCCCTCCTAATGAACAGGACCATGTTTCAACCGTCAGTGGTTGAAGAGAAGCTTGTTTCCTCCGTTTTGCGATATGCGAGACCCCTTCTGATGAACATGACCCCTTTTCGACCGTAGGCAGTTGAAGAGAAGGTCTTTTCCTTTGTTTTGTGGTACGTCAGACCCCTACCAATGAACAAGACCTCATGTAGATCATAGGCAGTTGAACAGAAGTCCGTTTCCTCCGTTTTACGATACGCCAAACCCCCAAGCAGTGAGGGGTCGATGAACAGGACCCCGTTTTCGCTGTCCCGTCCAAGTTGGTTGGCTCTCAATGAACAGGACACGTTCTGACACAGTCGCTTCGCTCCCGGTGACCACGAAGTTGTTTCCTCCGTTATGACCTAGCCAGTTGGCTACCAATGAATAGGACGTCGTTGTTGTATGCATTTGAGACCCCGCCCGTATGTATCTACGTGCCCATATTTTTTGCAGTGTGGTTGTACGAACGTGTACATGATTTAGATGGGACTCTATGACATGCTACGTCGGGGGCTCTACTACGACACATGTCACTCCTTAGTTGGCCTCGGCTATCGTTGTAGAGAGACCAATCGACCAGTATGTACGTACACGTTTGCGACAAGATAGATAACACTATGTACGCTTCGACCTGGTGGGTCCCAACTGTCGGGGTGAATAAGGAGGCACTTCCTTGCGTGTGAATATATAGCTGTTGGGTCCCACTATCTTGGGGAGGAATCATTTTTTGTGCGTACTAAGGAGGTACGTTCTTGCATGCGAAGATGTAGCTGGTGAGTCCCAGCTGTCAGGCGGGCATTTTTCGTATAATAAGGAGGCACTTCCTTCCATGGGAAGATGTAGATGGTGTGTCCCAGCTGTCACGGGGGAATCATTTTTTGCACATAATAGTAAGGCACTTCCTTGTGTGCGAAGATGTAGATGGTGGGTCCCAGCTGTCAGCCTCACCACATGATGTTTCCATCCGATGGTTGTCGTTCGTGGCCACGTCGACCATGCCACGTCGAGAGCACCAAAGCGGTGGATGACGGCGAGGCCTAGGAAGGGAATGACCCGGAGTTGTGGAGGATGCGGCAGTGGATGCCCACACGAAGGGGAGTACAAGTGTTGACTAGTTCGGCTGCAGTGTGAGGTTGCCGTCGCCTGAGAATAATAGAAGGCGTGGGTTAGTAGAGGAATTATCTGGCCAGCGTTGGGAGTAGGGTGGGGCGATGAGGCATGCGTGACAGCATAGCCAACCAAGGGAGGCGGGAGCAGGCGGTCCCGCTAGTGATGGTTTTGGCGCCAGAAGTAAGAAGATCTCACACTGAAAAAGCACGACAGCCATACTATTTCATTTAAAATGTATGACTAACATCACTCTTGTTTACTTGAATTAAAATACGATCTTCATTTGCACAAATAGCAATGGGGTGAAGTCTTCATTACCTTCATCAGAAATGATAGAAAGAAAGATGGTAGCATTACTTAAAAGTGAAATTATGTTATGGAGGCAAAACAGTTAGCAAAACATTGGCTCGTTTCAACATTGTCACAATATCATTAGCTTGATGGCAGGTTAACAAAGAACTGTGTCAACATGAGGATGGGGGTAACTGATAAAACATACACTCATAAATAGAATCATCTTCATTAGTTTACAGAAAACATAGAAATACATTAGCTTTACCTGAACGGCGTTAAGATTTTATTTTATGAGTGCCATTGCTCTGAGTCATGAGCCTGCCATATCTCGTGCGTCGGGTTCGGCATATCGGTGGGCTTGCCGTCCTTGTCAGCGAGTTTGGGTGCAGGACCATGTCTCTCAGGGTCATAGTAGGCAGAGAACTAGGTCGCTATGGCCTGCATGCGCACCAGGAAGTTCCCACGGTGAATCTTCTCAGCGGTGCAGATGAGTGTTGGTGTCGCGACAGAAGAGCTGAAGCAAGCCATGGACAAAAGGATGTGAGAGAGGAACTAGCTCTGCATACCACAAAAAGATGGCGTGAAATGAATGTGTTAGCAGAGACCCGTTGCATGTTTATACAGGCAACAGGGTACACTACTAGGAAAAGGGATATAGATGGGATGGACACTAATGGCGCACCAGAGAAGTAGTGCGCCACTACTATATACTAATGGCGCACCACTTGGTGAATGCGCCATTAGTGTGGAAGACACTAATGGCGCACCAGACAAAAGGTGCGCCACTAGTGATAATTTTTTCATTTTTACATACATACTAATGGCGCATCCGATCGAAGTGCGCCATTACTAGTTCTAACTAGTAATGGCGCACCAGCCACAATCTTGATTATATATTTTTATTCTTTTTTTTGCAAAACTACTAATGGCGCATCGTGTCACAGTGCGCCATTACTAGTTTAAACTAGTAATGGCGCACCAACTGCAGGTGCGCCATTAGTATATATATATATATATATATATATATATATATATATATATATATATATATATATATATATATACTTTGTTGCAAAACTACTAATGGTGCACCACCTGCAGGTGCGCCATTAGTAACCTGGGACCCCAACAAGATATTTTGGACAGCCACACCTACCCACTCACTTTCCCCACTTCATTCCCTCCACCTCCTTCTCCAAGATTTCGGCTGCCTCCTCCTCCTCACCTCATTTGCACCATAGATTCATCAAAATTAAGTGGTGAAATTACCTTTTTTGATAGGTAAGTAAGGGGAAAGCTATCTTCATGATGTAGATCTACTTTTTTCTCCCTATCTCGCTCCAACAATGTGCACATGCACTTTTTGTGGCCTAGCTAGATCTATGTATGTTTGTGGTGTTGCATGTGTTTGTGGTGTTGCATATATGTTTGTGTTTGCAGGTACCGGTATTTGAAATGCGATAGTTGCCAATATTTTGCCGGAATGTTGATTCATTTCCGTTGCAGCGAGAATTTTGGCACTATGCATTCTTTTTGGTCCTATTTTTAGGGACGGTCATGCCAAATTTTTTCTTGGTTCTAAAATTTCGTTTTGCTCTACCCCGCAGGCGACCATGGTCCGCACGATGACCGAAGGCATCGTGAATAGGTTTTTGTGCTCCGCGAAGGCCGAGATGCTTCAAAAGAACGAGACGGAGATAAGATGTCCGTGTCGAAGATGCAAGCTGAAGAGCCTTATTGCGGACCCGGATTCTGGGCAGGTGCGGGACCACCTGCTCTTGCGTGGTTTCATGGATGGCTATTGGTGGCAAGGTGATGAAGATGACTATGAAGTCGTCCATGGGGGCCGGGCAAGAAATGAGGAAGGGCAACAAGACAACCACCGCGGCGAGGGCGGGCGAGAAGACAAAGAATCTCTAGGACATGATCACGACGGTGATGCTGTACACAGTCATCATGTAGAAGATGTCATACATGATGATGAGGAAGATCAAGACGAAGGGCATGATCATGAAGATGAAGATGCCGGAGCAGACGACGATGGAGGCTGGGTGCAGGACCCTCATATTCAAGAGCTGCTTCTCAAGCAGACGGATAACGCAAGAGCTGCCGCCGGAGAAAGCCAAGCTGGATCAATCGGAGATAGACGCGTTACTCCATTGTATGAATGATGCAGGCCGAGGATACCGCTTTGAAAGTAACGCCATGGCTCGAGATGAAGGTAAAACACAAAATGACCGACGCATGCTTCGACGAGAACATGTCATTCTAGCACGAACGTCTTCCCAAGGGGAACAAGTGCCCGACCAATTTCGAGGAGGCGAAGAAAATCATTTGTCCTCTGGATTTACCGCACGTGAAATACCATGTGTGCATGAACAATTGCATCATTTAACGGGACGAGCACGCGGAGTCTACCATATGTCCGGTGTGCGGCATCACTCGATACAAGAAGAGGAAGAAAGCTCCTCGAAAATCGGTGTGGTACTTTCCGATCACTCCTCGTCTGCAGCGGTATTTCGTGGACCCTAAGGTAGCAAAGCTCCTGCGTTGGCACGCGGATAGGGAGGAGAAGAAGCGGGAAGATGACGGAAATGATCCGGAGATAAATAAAAAAGACAAGATGCTGAGTCACCCTAAGGATGCGAGCCAGTGGCAAGCGTTGAACTTCAAATACCTAGAATTTGGGAAGGGTCCAAGGAACATCGTGCTGGGCGTGAGCACCGATGGAGTCAATCCGATTGGCAGCCAGAGAAGCACACATAGCACCCGGCCTGTGTTTGTGTGGATGTACAACCTTCCCCCCTGGTTGTGCATGAAGAGGAAGTACATTCACATGAGTATGCTAATTGAAGGGCCGAAACAATCAGGGAACGACATCAATCTGTATCTGGGGCTGCTGAAAGAGGAGCTAGACACGCTGTGGAAAACGCCGACCAATACGTGGGACGCCGCAGAAAGAATATTTCCCTATGAGAGCCGTGACCGCTCACGACGGTGCACGACTATCTCGGTTACGGATATCTCGCGGGGCAGGTAGTCCACTGATTTTCTGGATGCGTAAGGTGCATGGATGACACAACATATCGCCAGCAAGATAGAGATACCGGGTCTTCGAAAACCATGTTCATGGGACATCGAAGGTGGCTTCGCGACAATGACCCGTGGAGGAAACGCAAGGATCTGTTCGATGGTGAAACCGAACCCCCAAAACGCCCGCGTACGAGGAGCGGCGAGGAAATAGACGAGCTGTTGAAAAATATGAAGATTGCCCACTGCTGGGAAAGAAGCAAAAGGCGCCAGAGCCGGGAAAGAAGCGAAAGGCGCTAGAGCCGCTGCTGAAGGTATGGAAAACGAGGTCTGTTTTCTGGGACTTGCCGTACTGGAAGATCCACCGTGTGCCTCACAGCCTTGATGCCATGCATATCACGAAGAACGTGTGTGAGAGTCTGCTTGGTACCCTGCTCAACATGCCAGAGAGGACCAAAGATGGGCCGAAAGCAAGGGCAGACTTGAAATCAATGGGCATCAGGCAGGAGCTTCACGCAAATGATGATGATGATGATGATGATGATGATGATGATGATGATGATGATGAGGCGAAGCAGGACACAGAAACTCGTCGCAAAGGCAAAAAGGCCAAGAATACCGGAAATGACTACCCTCCCGCGTGCTTCACTCTAAGTCGAGGAGATCGAGCAGTTTTCACCGCCTCGTAGGAGTAAAACTTCCTTACGGTTATGCGGGAAGATAAGCGGATACCTAGACCCAGTGAGCGAAGTTCAGCAGGATGAAGTCTCACGATCACGTCGCGATGATGCAGAATACTTCCGATTGCAATCCATGGGATCATGGACGCGAACGTCCGTGAAATGCTATTTGGCCTATGCAACTTTTTCGACGTCATCTCTTGGAAGTCGATTGGCGTGAGGCAACTCAGAAGGCTACAGGAAGAGATCGTGGTGATACTATGCGAGCTTGAGATGTACTTCCCGCCCGCATTCTTCGACATTATGGTGCATCTGCTGGTCCATATCGTGGAGGATATCATCCAACGTGGGCCGACGTTCCTGCACAGCATGATGCCGTTCGAAAGGATGAATGGTGTCATCAAAGGATACGTTCGCAACATGTCACGTATAGAGGGAAGTATAGCCAGGGGCTTTCTGACCGAAGAGTGCATCTCCTACTGCACGAATTATCTAGGCATCGAGAACCCCGTTGGTCTGCCCGTCAACAGGCACCTCGGCAGGCTCGCTGGATGGGGTCACCGTGAGGGTCGCCGTGAAATGCATGTCGACTTCGAGGGTCGACTCGCCGACTTTGAAAGATCAAACCTAGTCGCGCTACAACACATAGACGTAGTCGATCCTTGGGTGGTAGAGCACAAAACCTTTATTGAGAAGACATACTATGACCGAGGCCAACAGAGGACGGACGGAGATATAATCAAAGAGCACAACTCATGTTTCACACATTGGTTCAAGCTGAAGTTTCTGTCGTACCCTTTACATGAGGATTCTTCCGCGGAAGAACAACGACTACACATTCTACACAGAGAACAAGGACATGAAAAGCGATGGTTATCAGAACTCCGGGGTAACGATGGATTCCTACACCGGTAACAACAAGGACGGATACTACGGAAGGATTGAGGAGATCTGGGAGCTGAGCTACGCTGGAGAGAAGGTCCCGATGTTCCGTGTCAGATGGGCCAAGAGCGTCCTAAAAGAAGACCGGTATTTCACCACCATGGTTATACCCGAAGCCAAATCCAAGACTGCGGGCGCAAACGTCACCGCGAAAAATGAGCCATGGGTACTAGCTTCCCAAGTGGACCAATGCTTCTTTATTACCCACCCGTCAAAGCCCAGTCATGTTGTCGTGAGGAGAGGCAAAAGGAAGATCATCGGAATGGATGGAGTAGCCAATGAGCAAGACTTCGACAAGTACGGTGACCCAAAGATCGAACATGACGACGACGATGAAGTAGCAGCACACACCACAAGAAGAGCAGGACCACCCTACCTAAAGGACGTCCGTTCCACGGAAGAACTCCATTTGCAAAAAAGAAGGGCAAGAAGATTGTGAACAGATAGCTAGCTAAGATCGATTGTATTTAAATCGTAGTCTTCATTTCTCGATTGTATTTCATGGGCACTTTTTGATATCATGAATATTTTTAAATTTCATGAGCACTTTTTGAATTCATGAGGACACTCGATCTCGATCCCCCTCCATCTCAATCTCGATTCATGAGGACACCCGCACCCTCCCCCGCTAGCTCCACCGCCGCCGACAACCCACCGCAACCCTCCCCCGCTCCGCCGCCGACGAGCACCCGGCCCCCCACACCCTCCCCCGCTCCACCGCTGCCAACGGGCACCCCCGCACCCTCCCCCGCTCCACCGCCGCCGCCGATGATATTTTCAAGTAACAAATTTGAACATATTTTTCAAAAAATTATTACTGTTTTTATAAAAAAAATATTACTGTTATGTTTTAAACAAGTTTGAACATATTTCAACACAAATAAATATCAAACAGCATTTAAAATGCATAAAAAATATTGGGGAGCCTGGGAATCGAACCCAGGACCTCCTGGTGTGTGTGCTGCGTGCTGATCAGTCGGGCTAGTGGGCGGGTTCTGATGTGGATTGGGTTAGGTGGAATATAACCTGAGTGCTCGAACTGTAATAAAAAACATTCTAATGGTGCACCTCTGCGGGGTGCGCCATTAGTAAGCTTCCCCCCAGTCCACCTATTCCCCTCCCTCACTAGATCCCCACTCGACCTAACTTTGCCCCCTCCGTCCCAACCAGACGCGCCACAAGACTCAGACGCCCCCGTGCTCGCCGTCCCAGCCGTGCTCGCTGCCCCGCCGCACCAGACCCACCACCACCGCCTAACGCCTCCCGAGCCGCGCCGCCTCCCTCGCCGTCCCCTCCGCCCGCACCCGTGCCCTCGACGTCCTCCCGCCCAAGCCTCGAGGGCACCCGCGTGGAGGAGCCCGCCTCGTGTCACCGGAGCTTCAACGCCCAGCCGCTGCCGGAGCTTCAACGTTGGCGTCTTCCTCCATTCCTCCATCCCCTCCCCAGGTGATTCCTACCTTCTCCTCCACCCCCTCCCCTGCAAACCCTAGTGCCGCCCCTGTGATTTTAACGCACCACTATCCGCCATGGTCAGGCCTTGCTCACAAGCATCTGCACTGCTGCCCATTGCTCGACCTCGCCTCCGGCCACACCCGGCCGCACCAGACCGCGCTCACCCCGCCCCTGTCCATTCCACAGTCAGGGGCGCTACAACCTGCAGCCGTCCGCTCCGGGTGCAGCCGCCCACGCCGCCGTTCAGCATGATCCTGAGGCACTCGAGGGCCGTCATCAGATGAGATGGTGATGATGATACAATCAATCATCTCATCTCACCACTGATTGTTGCACAGCTTAATTGTAGTTCTGATCCGTTAATCCACCCATTTCATTCATATTTGCATTCCTTCATTCATTTGTAAATTGTACATCATAGTTAACCTCAACTCAGGTTTAGTTTGACAGCAATGTTTAGTGTAACCATCATCATCATGTTGTAAAAGGACAGTTCATTTCATTTTATTTGTAAATAAATGCAAATTGTAACAGATTGTTGTACAGATGGGGCCCTCATTTGCCTCAGCAATGAATAAGAATTCATGATTCATTTCTGGATTTCTTGCTCTTGTTCGTTTCAGTGGTTAGATCAGGCTATTAACATGAATTTAACTAAACAAGAATTTTATGTTGTTGCTGCTGAAGATGAGTAGTTGTAGGAAGATGATGCATAGTAGTTTTATGTTGTTGTAGTAGCTGTAGGATGTTATTGTAGTTGAAGTTGCAGGAGTAGATAATGGAGTATTGCCAATTTACTGTTAGTAAACATGTTGAACACACAACCGTTGTTTACTCTAGTGATAGGAGTAGTAGTGGTGGCCATCTAGTTGGACTACTACTGCTAGGACTTGCTCCAAATTTTAGGATTTCTTTTCTTTTAAGATTTATTTTCTTCTAGGACTAGGTTTTTATTAGTTTTCTGTTGTGATTGTTTTTTGAGCTCTTTCTTTTTCATTTCCTACTATCCTTATCCTAATTATCTTAAATTGTTATGATGTGTGTAACAGGATTGGATTTGCTAGTGGACTTTGGGAGTTTCTTAGCCAACTTGGTGACTCCATATTTTTCACTATTTCAGCAAGTCTTTTGTAAGCATTAAACTTCCAGCACCACATTTTTATCTTATGTGTACGTCTGTTTGCTTGCAATTGCTATATATGTATTGTTGTTACTAAAAATGATGAAGCTCCTGTTAATTGCTATACATATATATGTGTATGATGATCCTACTTTCTGCAATAGTATAGCACTTGTAGTAGTATAGCACTTGCGAGTATGGCACTTGCGATGAGTGGTGCCTACATGAGATCTGATTCAGATTTGATTAGTTCCAGAAATTTGTATGACCACAGATTTGTAAAGTTTCGAGATTTGTATGACCAAAGATACAGTTCAGATTTGATTAGTTCCATAAATTTGTATGACCAAATATATATTTCAGATTTGTATAGTTTCAGAGATTTGTATGACCAAAGATACAGTTCAGATTTGAATTGTTTCAGAAATTGGTATGACCAAAGATGCTATTGTATATAAATGGGCTCCTGTAGAACTGTTCTTCATCTTTACAGTGCTGTTGTAGTGAAATATGCTGAATTTTCTGCTCTAATTGTTGCTCAAAGAAATTTAGCAAAAAAAAATGGGGTCCTGGGAGACGCCGCTGCTGCTTGAGGCCCTTGAGAGGCCCTTCGTGTCGTGATGATTTTGCAGGTACCCCGAGAGGCCCTTGAGTTTGCCTGAATGTCGATTAACTTCCGTTCCAGCAAATTCGGGTACTCCATATGTCCCATTTTCAGCAAAGGTCGTGCTGAAATTTTTCGTGAATTTTAGCATGACTTTGCTAAAAATCGGACATATGAGGTACTTGCTACTAATGCATGGGCCGGGGTATCTTAGTACTTAATTAAGTAGGATGAATTGCCCCTTTATTCTTGCTGCACTAAACCATAGGTGGCAATAGAGCCAAGTGATTAGGCCTAACTTAGAATTCTCCTCAACATCGATAAACCCTAGATGATAAACCCGACATAGGTGGCAATATAGCCAACTGATTAGTGCCAAGTGATTAGGCCCAACCTAGGGTGCCTCGGCATCGATAAACCCTAAATGATGAAAACTTAACTTAGCATTTAGGGTGCCTCGGCGTCGACAAACCCTAAATGATGAAACCTTGGCTTTTAGGGTGCCTCGGTGTCGATGAGAACCTAAATGATGTACGCTTAGGCTTTTAGGGTGCCTCGGCGTCGACAAACCCTAAATGATAAAAGCTTAGCTTTTAGGATGCCTCGGTGTCGACAAACCCTAAATGATGAGACCATGATCTTGTTCCTTGACAATAACCAACTTTTCGACCAAACTTTTTTCCTATTTAGAGTGAAACATGGCCCACGACGATGAGGCCGGCAGTTCAGACGCCTCGGAAGACACCGATCCTGACTACACAATCCCTAGTGGCGTCGGGGATGACACCACTGATGGTGCCGCCGAGGATGCCACCACCGATGATGGCGGCGCACACACAGATGGCACCCAACCGAAGAGGCAATGGAAGGACCGGCGCCCGAGCGCGCTCGGCACCGTCAGGGAGGAATTTACTGAAGTGGACTCCGACGGGAATCCGACGGTGCCCAAACAAGTAGTCAAGGGGTACTCGGTTCAGCTCGGGTGCATTCTTCGGAGCACTGTCTCGATCAACACCGAGAACCTAAGGCATAAGGACCACGGGAATTAGCGCAGCCTACTCTTCACGAAGCTGCACGAACGATACAAGTTCCCCGCTCAGTTTGCAAACACACGCCTCTCAGGGAATAAAGTGAACAGTACCGCCCTCACGAGAATGAGCACGGCCTTGTCTACTTGGAGAAGCACGGTGAAGGCAATGATTGACAAAGGTGGTAGTTATGACAAGATCAAGGCAAAATATCCTTTGATGAGCGAAGATGAGTACAAGGAGTTCAAGATCAAGTGCGAGAGCAGCGCAACCTCCGAATCAAGTCAGTGGGGGAAAGAAATGCAGAAGTTGAACTTAAGGGTCCACCAACTCGGTCCCGGTGGTTACAGAGTGGCAGAGCCTATATGGGACAAGTAGGACGCGTAGCGTGCGGAGCAAGGCCTACCGCCCCGCTTCAAGAAATACCGTGACAAGAAGACCAGGAACTTTCTCAGGGCCCGGTACAAGGAGGACCCGGTAACAAAGGAGCTTACCACGGATCCGAAGATCACGGCGCTCGAGATTGTTCTGGTAAGGAATACACCCCCGCGTAATTAGCTCCATATGGTTGCATTCTAATTAATCCCCAATATTTCTAAATGGTTCACGTTTCTTCAGCAGGACACTGAAAGCAGTAGCACGGGGTCGCCTCAGAGCTCCCCTTTCGACACCCCTTTAAATAGGGCGTTGAACGTAATGAAAAACAAGGATAAGCTCAATAAGCCGACGTCAGCTGGTCGTGTGGCCGGCAAAGGCTTCACTACAAGAAATATGTCAACTTGTGACCACCACTATTGGTCACTGAAAGGTCAAAAATTTCCATTTACGACCTTTTTGTGACCAAAAACAGAAGGTCAAAAGCTGGCCGTCGTAAACTGACTATAGCGACCTTCTCTGTGAGAAGGTCGTGGACGTTTACAACCAAAATATTCCTAATATGGCGTTTTGGTCACTAGCAACCTCCCCAGGCCACGTAGGCATCCAGCGTGGCAAGCTGATGTGGCACAAGATTCAGCCCGGTCCGATTTGGTGTTCTACAAGGGCCGAGCCCATTAATTCGGCCTTTTAATGTATTTTTTCCTGTTATTTTTTACTAGCTACATGGGCTTGGGCCATTGGTTCGGCCTTTTTTGCTTTCTGAGGTGCAACCTTTTCACATTCTATATATTTTTTATTTTTGGGTTTTCTTTTTTTTGTTACATTCAATTTTCAGATTATTGTAGTCAACTGGATGCACATTGTCAGATTCTTCTAGGCACTAGGTCCCAAACATCAGGTTTTAATTTTTCACAACTTGTAACTCATTGATATACCAATCAGAGAACACATTTTGAATATATTCAAAAAATAGCCAAATCACCAATATACCAATCAAGTTTATTACATTCCACCAATCACAATATAACCATACAATATTACACCAATCACAATATAGCACTCTACAGATAAAACGCTCAACAAGTACAGGCACGTCTCCAACACCTTAGCGCCTTGAGCCTGCAAAACATCACATCCAACCACATATTAATGATCAAATAAATTCACCCCTTGACGGCAATAAAAAACGATGCTCATGTATGAACGACAATAAAATAAACAATCTTTGAGGCCATAGCATGTGCTACAAAAATCTTAACAAATGCATAGATGTCCACACAGAGCACATCCTACATGCACACCAAGCATGAGGCATATGTTCAAGAAGACAAGTAATTTGAGATGGAAACAAGTACAGCTAACAATCTGACATGTGTAGTAGCACCACCAAAAGAACAAGACATGGAAGAATTTACAAGAACAACACCCTGGGAGTCCAATTACATGTACATGAGGTACTGCTGCTAGTGTATAACAAAGCATGAGTCCAGCTTGTGTAGGAGCAGAGCATGAATCCAACAAAGCATGCTATAGGAGCAGAAAAGAGGGAGCTAGGGGTAGGAGATGGAGCCAGCTCACCGAAGAACTTGGGAGTCCAGCTTGGGTCCTTGTTAATCTGCTGCTGCTCCGGTAGCTCTCATGTGCGGGTATAAGATCAGATCCAAGTGACTGGAAGCGGCCGTTTGTTGAGCGATCTTTCATTTCCTGGTCTGCAACAAGAGGTAAATGCTAGAGATTAGCAACTGCTGCCAAACCCAATGTGACAAAGAGATTAGGCATTTGGCTCCTAATGGGTTCCTGATTCACCAAGTACATATGCATAATGATGATGAAACAAATCAATAGAAAAAACCTGAATCTTTCATCATGCCACACTAACAAGATGTCATCTAACCAGAGTGGATTCAAACAACAGAGGAGACATCAAATTTGACTGCCACAATTGTTGAGTGAATGCAAAATGAAAGCTAAATCCTTACTCCTAATTTTATGATATTAATGAACAAGAACACATGTTAAATAACTTATTACTGGACCTTACTTGAGTTACTACTGCCACTATCAAGCAAGGACTATTGCAAGCAGTACAACACAATAGCAGCATGTTCTACCAGCCGCAATTGCTTGCAAGACCATGGCTGCATTCAAAAGAGAAATGCTTGCACAAGACCATGGCTCATCTGATGTCTGACGGTATTGACAAGGAATAAAGTTACATGCACAACAACCCGACCTTACTCTACATCCCAACATTGGCAGGTGACAACTAATAACTCATTTCCAACAGAAAAACTGCGGGAATTCTTTGCTTATTTTTAAGAAAAAATGCTACAAGTTAAGCTTTTGTTTAACAGTAGGTCTAAGGAAATAAAATGTGCATTTGGTGAGAATTTAGCAACAGATTAACAGCATATTGTTGAGCATCACATAGATAGTAGAACAATGGTACAGGCAGCTATTGGCATAAAGTAGAGATTTTACATGAATAAATCACATAAGTAACTATAACAGAGAAAGAAAACGTAGAAGTGGTAGGGGGGCATGAACGGTGTCCTGAGTTATTGCTGCATCGGCCGTAACAGAGGCCGAGGAAGTTGTTGTGATGGGTTGCAAGATCTGTGGCCGATGCAGCTCACCACAGGCTCCTCCTCACACCTGAAGTGAAACACACAGGCTGGTCAGCAGAACTACAACAGTTTAGCTTTGGAGATGACGAATAACTCAAATTACCCTTGTAATCCGTTTCAAAAAAATTAACCTTCTAGTATGGCCATGCTAATAGATAAAATTAACCTTTTCCCTTTTACTTTCAACGAAAAAGGTAAGAGGCCAGAATTCTACATGCAGCTTCTGTAGACACAAATCCAAGAGAAATACATCTCTATATGAGAACCACCCCAAATATGAACAGAACAATTCGATCTAAATTAAAGTCTGAAACATACCTGTAATCAGCACAGCATACACAACATAATGTACAGCATTGCTCTCCTACATCAAGATCTCTTCGTCCAAACATAAACATACATGTAATCAGCACTGCATATATATTTAGGAGAGCCTCCAAACATTTCTCTCCTACATCAAGATCTCTTCGTCCAGCATACATGTAATCAGCACAGCATACATGTAATCTTCAATACGGCAGACTGCATGTTAATTAGTGGGCAAGTGAAGTGCAAAAAAAGACTGTAAATCGACAGACTAGCTACAAACAAGAAATGGCATGGCACATAGACTGACAAATCTCATAACTGTTGAGTTGAGCAGACACTCGCAGTGCCCAACACACGACAGCGCTACACGGCCAGGAAGGAATGGGGCGCTCGCGGAATGGGGAGGGGAGTTGCGCGTACCTGTCTGAAGGACGTGGAGACGGCCTCGAGGCCGTCGCCTGAGCGGAGGTCGGCGCAGAAGGCGCGGACGCTGGGGAGCGCGTTGAGCGGCGCCCGTAGCGCGGCCCTGCGGTGCTGGGTGAAGGCCACGTCGACATAGACGCCGTTGCCCCCCGCACCCGGCGGCGAGTGCGGCGAGGAGGTGCTGGCCGAGGTAGCCGCTCCCGCCCACCACCAGCACCCGCTTGCTCTCCATCTCCGCCAACGCCCGCTGCTCCGGCGCCCCTCCTCTTTGGCGGAGCAAGCAAGCTAGAGTAGGTCGGATGCGGGCGCGGGGTGGATCTAAGGGGCGGGATCGGAGACGACGGGTTTGGGCACGCGGAGTAGGTGGAGGACGGGGGTGGGGTCGGGAGGAGGAAGCGGCAGGGAGGGGGTTGCGGTGGATCCGGCGGCGGCATGTTGTTCGGAGGGCACGGGAGGGTGGAGGTGGCGCCCGGCCAGAGTGGATCTGATCGCCAGGTGTGTGGTTCGTGGGGATCTAGATGGGGACGACACCATTCATGGGGGACGGTGGCGGCGCTTGGTAACGAGGTGAGGGCGTGTGGTGGGCTGGTTGGTTCGGTTGGGTGGTGAGAGAAGGGGAGGGGCGAGAGGAGGGGGCGTGGGGGAGGCCATGAACGACGGCAAGCTCCGCCGGAGGGAGCGGCGATGGATCTGGAAGGGAGGAGGCGAGGTCTCTCCATCGGGCGAGAATAGCGAGGAGACGGGGGATCTGGAATGGGATGGATGTGGAAACTGGAAAGAAAGGAGGCGGGGGGGGGGTGGATGCAAAATGACCATCTAGGGTTTCGGGGTTGGTGTGGAAGGGTTGAGGACGGCCGTTGGATCCGCGAGCATCCGATGGCGTATAATGCACGATCCGCGTGAAACGTCTACAGACCAATCAGAATGCAGTATGATGTTATGACCATCTAAATTGGTCATAGTTGTCTAAAAATAATGTGTTAAAATCATGTCAGCTATTTTATGACCTGAGAAATTCAAAAAGAAAATAGAAGACCTTCTCATTGTGTCACCAAAATGTGAACGAGTTTTCAGAAAAATAACAAACATGAAAAAATATAAATATCTTCAAAAAGGTGTAGTGAGAAATGAGTTTTCTTGCAAAAATAGACATTTTTCATTTTTCGAGTGCCCGAAAGGAGATTTTTTTGTGAAGGAACTACCAAATAATTGTTGCAAAATTGGACCAAATCATTTTTCTAAAATACTAGGACATATTTAATGCACAATTAACCAAATGGTTGGGTGTAAAAAGTTTTGATCCACCTCTCATGAAAAAGACAAATTTCCGCCGATTCAGCTGGAAGCGGGTCAAATTTGAACTGCAGCTGCCTCATAGTTTCTTATTTATTTTTTACAAAAATCATTTCTAGGTACATAAGTATCTATTTAATCAGAGAAACACCAAAAAAATTCGAAGATTCAACAACTAGCTAGGAACGGTCATTCACGCCGTTTTGACCGCATTTTGAAACGGGCATAAAAAATTCAAAAAAATTCAAAAAATTGGGAAACCTTCGCATTGTGTCATTATATGTGGCCAAGTTCCCAGGAAATATAACAAACTTGTAATACGGCAATTATTTTAAAAAAGTGTTCTCAAAAATGAGCTATCATCTCTCAAGATTCATGGCTTTCAAGGCAAATGATCAAACTTATGGCCACATTCGTGGCATAGTTTGTTCAAATGATCTCATATTGTGCACAAGGGTTCATATTGGAATGGCAAATTTTGTTGCCTAAGGAAGTTTTCATTTTCTTTGGACGAAAAAACCATTTTTCATTTTTCGAGTGCCCAAAAGGAGGTTTTTTTGTGAAGGAACTACCAAATAATTGTTGCAAAATTGGACCAAATCATTTTTCTAAAATACTAGGACATATTTAATGCACAATTGACCAAATGGTTGGGTGTAAAAAGTTTTGATCCACCTCTCGTGAAAAAGACAAATTTCCGCCGATTCAGATGGAAGCGGGTCAAATTTGAACTGCAGCTGCCTCATAGTTTGCTATTTATTTTTTCCAAAAATCATTTCTAGTTACATAAGTACCTATTTAATCAGCGAAACACCAGAAAAATTCCAAGATTCAACAACTAGTTACGAACGGTCAATCCCGCCGTTTTGACCGCATTTTGAAACGGGCATAAAAAATTCAAAAAAATTCAAAAAATTGGGAAACCTTCGCATTGTGTCATCATATGTGGCCAAGTTCCCAGGAAAAATAACAAACATGTAATACGGCAATTATTTTAAATACGTGTTCTCAGAAATGAGCTATCATCTCTCAAGATTCATGGCTTTCAAGGCAAATGATCAAACTTATGGCCACATTCGTGGCATAGTTTGTTCAAATGATCTCATATTGTGCACAAGGGTGCATATTGGAATGGCAAACAATGTTACCTAAGGAAGTTTTCATTTTCTTTGCACGAAAAAACCATTTTTCATTTTTTGAGTGCCCGAAAGGAGGTTTTTTTGTGAAGGAACTACCAAATAATTGTTGCAAAATTGGACCAAATCATTTTTCTAAAATACTAGGACATATTTAATGCACAATTGACCAAATGGTTGGGTGTAAAAAGTTTTGATCCACCTCTCGTGAAAAAGACGAATTTCCGCCGATTCAGATGGAAGCGGGTCAAATTTGAACTGCAGCTGCCTCATAGTTTATTATTTATTTTTTCCAAAAATCATTTTTAGTTACATAAGTACCTATTTAATCAGAAATACATGGTTTGATGGAGAGACATCGAGGTTTCGACGATGGCCGAGGGCCCCAACTCTAGAGCGCGTAAGCTCGCATGCCCGCCGCGTGGTCACCGCGTGACCGTGGCGTTTCCATGTGTTATGGGCAGCCTAAGCATGTCTAGTGGGTTGGTAACTCCCCAGGTAGGTGCTAGGAAGAAAATCACAACATAAGATTCTCATGAGGAGACCGATCGATGCTCAAACATGAATTAGCGGCCAAGTGTTTGATTAGCGGTACGGGAAATGTACATGGCTAATGGATGTGAGTTTTGGCTGAGGATGATTAGTTACTAAGAAGACCGTCTTCACAAATTTTCAGCTCAAAAGGAGGAGCCTAGGTGGTACTTGCTTTGCAAACCACCACACTGGACATAAATACGAATGTTGAAGCTCAGCTCAAAATAATGAATGGATTGAGCTGGCATTTGGTGGAGGATGGTTATTTGGGCATAGGAACGTACCGTAGAAAATGGATACTATTTGGACATGCCAAAGTGGTACTTCCTTCACAAACTGTTACTCTGAACAGAATAGGAAAATGAATATTTTTGAATTATTTTTGAACTAGGCAAGGAAGATTTTTACATATTTGACGAAGATATGACCCAAAGAATTTATGAGATATTTTTGGGAATTTTGGGAATGACAGAAATATAGGTTGCTTCACAACCTAGGGCAAAAACTGCCACATGGACATGACACATAGGCAAAACTGATGAGGTGGCGCCTAGTCATAGTAACCCACCACAATTTACAAGGCTATGACCATCTATATTGGTTGTTAACAACTAGAAATAAGGAAGCGGACTAGCGTTGTTAGCTTTATGACCATTTCATGTAAGGAAATTATGACCTTTCTGACCAAAATGGTCGCAATGGTTTAGTGTTTGGAGCCCCTCGAACAGCTTTTGACCAATTGGTCTCAAATGGTCATAAATCTATGACCAATTCTTCCAGGGTCACTGACAGAAGGTCATAAGTTGACATATTTCTTGTAGTGCTTGTCAACAAAATGGTCATCATACTATACCGCTGGTGGGCGAAAGGAGAAAAAGACCAGCTCTAAAAGCCAGTCGCGCGAGGTTGAAGCACTCATGGCACAAGTGGCGCGGATTCCGGAGCTTGTCCAAGAGCAAGTGGAACAACAACTGGGAACGAAGCTCAACGCCATGGTGCCTACGTTGATTCATGGGCTGACTACGTGGATTGCGGGCGGCCAACATGGGCCTCCCCCAGTTCCCAGCTTCACGGCCAGCAACTCGCACAGCGCGCAGGCGGCGCCATTGGTGTCTCCAGCAGCGCCATTGGTGTCTCCGGTGGCGCCATTGGTGTCTCCGGCGGAGGCGGTATTCGTGTCTCCGGCGCCGGCACAGGCATTGGAGCTTAATGCGCCCAGGTGCACGCCGGCCGGCACCACGCCAGCAAGCGTCCCCTCCGTCAGTTGCACGCCCGCCGTTGGCGGTGCCTCGACATTAGCTGAGCTCGACAGCTTCACGGTAACTAAGCCTCTCGGCCGATGACTTCATCTCCTTGCCTTTGACTAGGCATCCCTGATGCCCTACATGTTTCCGCAGGGCGTCGCCGACGTTCCTTGCACTCTTCTGCACTTCGTGGGCGGCGGGTTGGTCGATGTCGCCAAGGGCAGAATCGTTCAAGCGGGCAACCCCATGTTCCACGGTAATCCGATGCCACCCACAGTGTATAGGGTTGAAGTGGTTCGGGTGCTGCCAGGCTGCGACGAGCTGTTACCTCCGATTGGACCCGCTGGGGCCAACAAAGAAGATGAGATGACCCTCAACGCCTGCGTAAACTGGCCCCTGCTTTGGCCGAAGACCCAGATTCGTTGGGGGGCGGGGGACACCACCCCATAGACAAGACCGCCAGTCGTGCCGGCGCCAAGCCATGGCAAGAATGCCGCAACGCTACCGGACCTGTCGGACATCCCTATGCCGGACATCCCTATGGCACAGGATCCGGACAGCCCTATGGCACAGGATCCAGACGACGATGACAACGACGACGGTACATTTACCAAAGTCGATAAGTACTTTGCCGAACATGGGTACGCTGACGAGTTCTGCGGGCCTCTTTCTCAAGAACCCAACCAAGACGACCACAATCTAGCTGGTACGATGGAGAAATCCAATTGCAACAGGCGTCATCTAGCGTTCAGTTCTCAGGAGACGCCTCCAGCTCCCGCCTTCACCGAGCCTCAGATAGCTGAGGTGCGAAATATTGTCATCCCCAACACGCTCAAGAAGGTGGTCTGTGAGCAGAACTCGGTCCCATTACAGGAGATCAAGAAGAAGGGACGGAAACGAAAGACTAACAAGGGCGCCGGTGCGAGCCAGCCAGCACCGAGTTCGATCTGTGCTCAGGACGGGCCACCTTCACCTAAGGATATCTCGAGGAGGGTGCATGTGGCGGGTAGGGCGATGCTACCGCCAAATATGCTCAATGCTGCAACCGGTGCTATGCAGAGCCTACACGACAGTGTTCTTTCTTTGGAGAAGCGGTGTCTCAAAGAGAATGATGTGGCATACCCGGTTTTCATGGCCAAGGTGCCAGAGGGCAAGGGCTTTGTGGATGGCAACATCGGGGGTACGATCGTCCTGAGGTTTCATAACATCTTTGTTATGTTTAACCTTCATCCGCTGCACTACACCTTCGTTCGACTGTTTTCGCTGAGTATGGAGATGCGGATCATTAGAGACAAGACCCCGGACATTGTGATAGCTGACCCCTTCTACATGCGTGCCAAGCACTTGAGCAGCGCTGGGGACCGCCAAGTTGCGAGTTCACACCTTGAAGGCGTCATTCTGGCAAACCCAGATAAGGATAACTTCCTTGTGGCTTACTTTCCAGAGTAAGTCATCCCTTAACCGCCCCGTAACATATGATTTCTTAGATTTCAATCGTTCTTTTTTTCTAACATTCCGTGTTCTGTGCAGTGACACACATTGCACACTCATCCTCTTAAGCCCGAAATATTCCATGCCCACGTATTTCAACCAACCGTAACTCCAAGATAGATCGCACAAATGTCAAGAAAGTTCTTGATGATGTTCTCCCGCCACGCCAAATCTGGAGGCACCTTCACCGTGGCGGTTCGTAAGTATGGCAAGCACATGTTCTCACACAATCTGAAGTTACCTTTCGTCAAGCAGCCGCCTGGCGGTCAGAAGGATGCCTACTACGCCCTCCATCACATGCGGGCAATCGTAAGGGACCATCATCACCTTCTGCTACCAAATAATCTCAAAGATTGGGCCACGACCTTGTAGGCAATCCAGGACGCGGACCTCAGACAAGAATTCTTTCGCATCCAGTCGGAGTTTGCGGACATCATCCATCAAGATGTCCTTCATACCTCAGGGCAGTTCTTCCTCAGATATCAACCGTCCAACAGTGAGATAGATGGAACGCTACAAATGCAGGGTGACAACGACCGCGATTTCATGACCATCACGACAGACGGCGGCTTCATCCATGCTCCTATCCGATGAGTCGAGTCGAAAGTAGTGATGTGTAGTTCTGAAACATTGATTGGCTCATGTTGTAATTAAACTTTAATGAATTCATATGTCTCTATGGTTTGGACAGTCGTTCAACTTAGATGTAATCGATGCTATTTATTAGTAGGACCATGAATCGTGCTATTAATGTCTTGCTTTTCTCTTCCGATCCTTTTGTTGAATACTTACATATTGCTTATGTATTGCCTGTTGTTTGACTTGTGCATAGAGATGCCGTCGTATGTTGTGTACAAGGGTAAGGTTCCTGAGTCTCGACGATCGGGAGGAGTGTTGGAGACAGGTTCCTTGTTTCAGCGATATGAGCTTACAAAGGGTACACCACTAGGGCGGAGGCGAATCTAGATCGCCCGCTATCTAGCGGAGAGAGGAGGGAGCGTTGGAGGAACCGGATGAAGACCAGTTTGATCGCGATGATGCTCATCGTGATGACCGCAGCTCTCTTCTATGTGATGGTAGTTTAGATGATCGATATCGACTTGTAACGTGAAGACAAACTCGATACTCGCGGCCGTGAGACTTATAATGTTTTATCATTGTTCGGTCTTTTGAATTCGAAGACTAATATGATGAATTGTATTCGGAGACTAATCTTCTATTGTATTCGATGAATCTGCTGTTGTTATGTGCTGCTGTCTATATTCTGTCCAATAATATATTTTGTAACCTATGCGAAAATAAGAAAAGTAAAAAAACAAATATTCATACTAATGGCGCATCACCACAAGGTGCGCCATTAGTATGCCAAAGGATACTAATGGCGCATCACGACAGAGTGCGCCATTAGTATGACAAAGCACATGGTTACATATGGCCCCCCGGGAGGCATACTAATGGCGCATGGTGTTACATAATAATGGCGCACTGCATGGTGCCAGATACTAATGGCGCACCAATGGTGCGCCATTAGTAAAAAATACTAGTGGCGTGATACTAATGACGCACCAGTAGTGCGCCATTAGTAGGCAAAACCGGTGCGCCATTAGTAGGCCTTTTCCTAGTAGTGGTACATGGGACACGGTTTTTGCTATACAGATTAATCCCTACCCTAGCAACTATACTGACATTGAGATCTATCTAAACAACCTGCCAAATTGGATTACAAACAAACTCACACGACCCTAGAACCTTTTGTTGAATCATAGATGGGCTTTAGGCCCATATGAACAATGGTTCCTGGTTAATCTTTAGGCCCATGTAGGATATGGCGGGTGGTGGGAAGTTTAGTACCACCTTGCTAGTTGAGGAGAGTTGAGACCCCTTTATAAGGGATGCTCTACCACTTGCCATTGGGAGCTTGAGAAGAGGAGTGGTACACGCGTGCTCCTCCTCCGCCGCCGCCTGCCTCACCATGCCTCGTCACAATGCGCGCACGCCGCGGGAATGAGCCAGAGCTTATTTTTGCCGGTCAGGAACGAATTAATTAATCCAGATTAATTAGTGAGTCGATGCACTACTGTCCGAGACATCGGACAGTGGGCTGGTTGCGCTCCCAGGATTCGTCAACTCGGTTCGCGGGTGTGCGACCCTTCTCGGGAACGAAAACTCCCTTCCCGGGAGTGCGTCGACTTGGTCGTGGGCCTCCACCTGGGCCCATGACTTCCTACCCGGTGGCCTATATATGAAGGCTCTGGCCGGTGGAGTGACCTAGCACTGGTACGCATCGGTGCTATACAAACACTTTTAAACCCCTTTCCGCGAAGGCATTCGGAACCGTTGCCTAGTGAGTGTGGGCGATTAGGGGGTCCTTCGCACATGACCCAGAAACCGTCGGGGATATGCCCTCCTGGCACACACGCTCGGAAAAATGAGGTCGTGACCGGCGAGCGAGCAAATACAGTTATACGTACAGTAGTGCTCAAAAAATACAATTATACAGGCGAAATCATTTCCGGTCGTAAGTTCATCCCACATAGTCAGTCCCCGCAAAACATTTCTTCGTACATACATCCCATAAAATCGCCGCAAGGAAAACATTTCTATTCGTAGGTACATCACACACAATTTCCCCCGTTAAATCTTTTGTGATGGCCTTCCCATCGCACACAGTATTAGTAATTTTACCGTTTGCATTATTGAATACATCACACACAGTGCGTAGAAGAAACTGTGTGTGTTGCCTTACGTCATCACCTACGGTATTTTCTCAATAACCGTTTGCAATAGCAAAAACCAATTAGCAGGCTAATTGCCCTATTATTAATAATCCATTTATTAATCTAATTGACATGCATATTAAACACATAATATATTTCATTCCCATATTAAGGAAGCAGGATTTCATAACTGAAATACATCAGAGTACAACATGATATAGCTTCAGCACTGAGCTACCCCATTACACAACTGCACCAGCACCATGTTTCACGTGCAACATCTAGAACCTTCCGAAATTAGCATCATAGATGGTACATAGACAGATGCATCTCATCAGGAAAACTGCTGAAGCGGAAGGCGAATATTGAGCATTCATTGATGTTGAAGGTCTTTGCAACTTTAAGCTAGTGCATGTGGATGATTGACCGTCCATCCTTCGTCCTCTTCAGGAACACTTCAATATTGAACCGTGGGTGTTGTTCGAAAACCTTCCTCGCCTCCTGTCCATACAGGTGGTTTGAGAGGTAATCATCAGTGAACTGTTTTGGAAAGGCCTGAAAATAAGGATGTGCACAAATATCTTATCTATATTGGAAATGGGGTAAAGGAATAAAAAAGACAAGGTATAATAGTATACAATAACAGAATGCAGCCACAACAATTGAACATCGCAGTTAATAAAACACCACAACAAGTGAACCAACCGTTAACTGAGCACCACATTGCACAAATATAACATACTCCTAATAGAATATCAGACAGTTAACCAAACCAAGCATGCTTAACAACTTGGAAATATAGCAATTGTATTTGTTTCTCATGTATTTAGTACAGCCAAATCCAATTTATTTCTCACATGGTATACAATAACAGAATGCAGCCACAACAATTGAACATCGCATTGCAGAATTGAACCAAGCAGTTAACTAAGCACCATAATAAATGAACCAACCATTAACTGAGCACCACATTGCACAAATATAACATACTCCTAATAGAAGATCAAACAGTTAACCAAACCAAGCATGCTTAACAACTTGGAAAGATAGCAATTGTATTTGTTTCTCATGTATTTAGTACAGTCAAATTCGATTTATTTCTCACATGGTATACAATAACAGAATGCACACACAACAGTTGAACATCGCATTGTAGAATTGAACCAAACAGTTAACTAAACACCACAAAAAATGAACCAAATGTTAACTGAGCACCACATTGCACAATATAACATAATCCTAATAGAAGATCAGACAGTTAACCAAACCAAGTATGCTTGACAACTTGGAAATTTACACCCTAAAGAATTGAACATCACATTTGCAGAATTGAACCAATCAGTTAACTGAACACCAAATTGCATGACATATAGACATATACACTAGAGTAGAAGATTGCGTGGTAAAAGTAGATAGCACAATTCACTAAAATTTGTTAAGGAAAGGCAGTAGCTTGCAAACTTAACATGGGTCCTTATAGTGAGCTAATAAGACAAGCTACTCATTGTCGGAGACATCGATGACGATTGGCTCTTTGGACATAGAAGAGGGCAAGGCCTCCGTATCGTGGGTGCCCTCGTCATAGTTGTGAGTTCCTTGAGCCACTCCGGGCACCAACCTGTTGGCTCTCGAGATGAGGTAAGCACGTGCATGCTGGGAAAACACCTCATACTCTTTGTCAAAGGCACCGACGGTGGCCTTGAGAAAACGCCACGAACTGTAGTTTAAAGCAACCAACCATGTTGCGGCGTCAGCGCACGAGGCGTCGACAGTGGCCTCGACGGTGAGGTGATCCTCCAAGATCTAGGGGTCGGCACGAATGGCAGCCATTGCGACCTCATACGTGCGTTCGGCCGTGATTTGCTTCTCCGCTGCCAAATGCTCCTTGAGATCCTGGCTATACTACGTGCACCATGGCTTAGGACGGTGCTTATTTGGTGGAGGGGTCGGTGATTTGGGTGGAAGGTGTCGTGCTAGTGTCGGCGGTCAGGGCATGTGGGATATGGAAGGAGGAGGAGGACGGGGTTCGGGTGTGGATTACCTGCCTGGATAGGCGAGGCTGAGCAGCGTGAAGGAGGGTCGCCGGCGAGGAGGCAATGTTGCAAGCAAAGAGTGAAGGTTTGAACTTGGAAACGAAGGTGGAAACAGGGGAAATGTGGCTTTTGGTAAGGGGGAGGGGGTGGGGAGGTAGATATTTCCGCGGAAGCCAGAAATTTAGAATCGCTTCAGTGAAAAAACTGGTGCGCAAAGTGTCATCAGACACGGTCCCTTGTTCAAAGCGGGATGTGGACTGTAGCCGACGAACCTTCTCGAGTAAGCCATAGGCGTACTATACATCGATGGTGCTCCAGGATATTTTGTGCTGCATCTCAGACGGTTGGTGATAATAAACTATGTGGGATCTACTTGATTTTTCATCTACATTTGAATTACATAATGGGGTCACAGCTGCAAAGGATGGTGTTTGAATTGTTAGAACTTCTATCTGTAGTGAACATGCAACTATAGGTGTGCCGTCAAAAAATTTGGAATTATTCAGGGTTCGTTTGAACATTTTTATATGGTAACTTGGTTTTCTAGGAATTTCAGGTGCACAATTCAGAATTAAACCACATGCACATGCTCCGGTGCACCAAAATGGGTTCTAAAATTATATTTGTGTCCATGGATTGATGCTTACGTCCCATTCAAGAAATGGGGATGAATGTCAAACACCACAGCACCACGACTCTCCGGCAAATGTTGAGGTGCTTGCTTTTGTAATTCTAGTAAATACAAAACTCGTCTGAAATTCTTGAACCTTGGCATGCTATCACGGAACGGCATCAAGATTCTGGGATAAAAAATGTTGTCCCATTTGGGCCAGGTTACGGTATAGGCTTCTCGCAAACCAGAGCTTCTCTCACAACAAGCATGATGGTTTCGGTAGCGAACGTTTCACCTTTCTGGACGAAATGATATTGGTTGCATCTTCTCAATTTCATTTTTTTTCCTAGTGTGAACAAAGAACAACAGGGGTGTTGTGTCAATTTTTGGGATTTTCGGGGTTCGCTTGGACATTTTTATACATATAACTGAGTTTTCTATGCATTCATGTGCATAATTCAAATTTGACCTACATGCACATGCTCTATTGCATATAAATTAGTTGAAAATTCAAATCTGTGTCCTTGGTTGGATGCTTAATTAGGTCCCATGCAAGAAATGAGAATGGATGTCAAACACCCTGCCACCGTCACTCGGCCGCAAACATTGAGATATATACCTGGTTTTTAAATTCTAGTAAATCCAAAGCTCATCTGAAATTCATGAAACTTGGCATGCTGTCATGGAGCAGCATCAACATGCCATGGTAAATTTTTTGTCCCATTTGGGGCAGGTTTGGGGATATGCTTCTCACAAACCAGAGATTCTCACAACAAGCCCGATGGTTTCGGTAGGGAACATTTCACCTTTCTGGACGAAATGAGATGCATTGCCTCATCTCGATTTCAATTTTTTTTCCTTGTGTCAGCATAGAACAATAGGGGTGTTGTGTCAATTTTTGGGATTTTTGGTGGTTCGCTTGGACATTTTTATACATTAACTGAGTTTTCTATGCATTCATGTGCATAATTCAAATTTGAACTACATGCACACATCTGCTCTAATGCATATAAATTGGTTGAAAATTCAAATGTGTGTCCTTGGTTGCATGCTTAATTAGGTCCCATGCAAGAAATGAGAATGAATGTCTAACACCCTGCCACCGTCACTCGGCCGCAAACATTGAGATATATATACCTGGTTTTTAAATTCTATTAAATCCAAAGCTCGTCTGAAATTCATGAAACTTGGCATGCTGTCATGGAGCGGCATCAACATGCCATGATAATTTTTTTGTCCCATTTGGGGAAGGTTTGGGGATATGCTACTCACAAACCAGAGCTTCTCACAACAAGCCCGATGGTTTCGGTAGGGTACGTTTCACCTTTCTGGACGAAACAATATGCATTGCCTCTTCTCGATTTCAATTTTTTCCTATGTCAACATAGATCAATAGGGGTGTTGTGTCAATTTTTGGGATTTTTGGGGGTTCGCTTGGATATTTTTATACATTAACTTAGTTTTCTATGCCTTCATGTGCATAATTCAAATTTGAACTACAAGCACACATATGCTCTAATGCATATAAATTGGTTGAAAATTCAAATATGTGTCCTTGGTTGCATGCTTAATTAGGTCCCATGCAAGAAATGAGATTGAATGCCAAACACCCTGCCAGCGTCACTCGGCCGCAAACATTGAGATATATACCTGGTTTTTAAAGCCTAGTAAATCCAAAGCTTGTTTGAAATTCATGAAACTTGGCATGTTGTCATGGAGCGGCATCAACATGCCATGGTAAATTTTTTGTCCCATTTGGGGCAGGTTTGGGGATATGCTTCTCACAAACCAGAGCTTCTCACAACAAGCCCGGTGGTTTCGGTAGGGAACGTTTCACCTTTCTGGAAGAAACGAGATGCATTGCCTCTTCTTGATTTCAATTTTTTTTCCTAGTGTCAGCATATAACAATAGGGTGTTGTGTCAATTTTTGGGATTTTTGGCGGTTCGCTTGGACATTTTTATACATTAACTGAGTTTTCTATGCATTCATGTGCATAATTCAAATTTGAACTACATGCACACATCTGCTCTAATGCATATAAATTGGTTGAAAATTCAAATGTGTGTCCTTGGTTGCATGCTTAATTAGGTCCCATGCAAGAAATGAGAATGAATGTCAAACACCCTGCCACCGTTACTCGGCCGCAAACGTTGAGATATATATACCTGGTTTTTAAATCCAAGTAAATCCAAAGCTCATGTGAAATTCATGAAACTTGGCATGCTGTCATGGAGCGGCATCAACATGCCATGGTAAAAAAAATTTGTTCCATTTAGGGAAGGTTTGGGGATATGCTACTCACAAACCAGAGCTTCTCACAACAAGCCTGATGGTTTCGGTAGGGAATGTTTGACCTTTCTGGACGAAACGTTATGCATTGCCTCTTCTCGATTTCAATTTTTTCCTAATGTCAACATAGAACAACAGGGATGTTGTGTCAATTTTTGGTATTTTGGGGGTTCGCTTGGACGTTTTTATACATTAACTGAGTTTTCTATGCATTCATGTGCATAATTCAAATTTGAACTATACATGCACACATATGCTCTAATGCATACAAATTGGTTGAAAATTCAAATATGTGTTCTTGGTTGCATGCTTAATTAGGTCCCATGCAAGAAATGTGAATGAATGTTGTCAAACACCCTGCCACCAGCCGCAAACATTGAGATACCTGGTTCTTAAATTCTAGTATAAATCCAAAGCTCGTCTAAAATTCGTGAAACTTTGCATGCATGCTATCATGGAGCGGCATCAACATGTCATGGTAAAAAATTTGTCCCATTTGGGGCAGGTTTGGGTATATGCTTCTCACAAACCGGAGCTTCTCACAACAATCCTGATGGTTTCGGTAGGGAACGTCACACCTTTGGGGACAAAACGATATCCATTGCCTCTTATTGCTTTCAAAAATTTTCTCGTGTCATAGAACAACAGGAGTGTTATGTCAATTTTTGGGATATTTGGGGTTCGTTTGGACATTTTTATGCATTAATTGAGTTTTTCAATGCATTTATGTGTATAATTCAAATTTTAACCATTCACGTGACGCCACGTGTCTTGGTTTTAATGGCTATAGGTTTTAGTGGCTATAGGTTTTAGTGGCTATTGGTTTTAATGGCTCTTGATCGCAAACGTTTTGAAAAGAACACCCATATGCAAAGTGAGAGCAGGATTTGTGCATCTCTTCAACGTAAACGGTTGTTTTGGATGACCCGTGTGCAACCACTTTACAAACAATTTGGTAAGATTTGCATCTATCATATTGGGTATGTTGCCATTTGTCAAACTGGAAAGATTAATATTTGTTGATCTAGTAACATTGCCATTTGTCAACCTTGTAACACTGCTATTCGTCAAAATATGAAGCTAAAAATCACTAGCAGTATCTAATTTTTACAACTAAAATTAGGTAATTAAGCATAGATGGAGGCGAGGAGGCGTGTTCAGCCGGGCATGCAGCGGGTGGCACAGTTCCCGATACGGCTTTAATGCAGATGAGGGTAGCGGTTTCCGAAATGTTGAACGGCCAATGATGCATCCTCCTTCAATTAGCATCATGAATGCATGAGGGAAGTAATGGGAGGAGGACTGGGAAAAGAGGCGGCATGATGTGAATGCAATGCAGTTTGCACTCATATAAAGGCGCCCCTCCATTCCAATGCATCTACCACATCGTACGCACCTAAGCATTTGCCTAAGCACCTACACTAAGCGCAAAAGTGCTCACTCCAGACCCATGGCGGCGATGCGCGCGAGCGGCCAGCAGCTGTGCCAGACGGTCCATGATGCCGGCCTGTGGCATGGCACCGACGATTGTCTCCAAACAGTGTTGGCGAGCGGCTGGTGGATGGCCATCGTCGATGCCAGCTACGACTCTCAGTTGGACCAGATGATCGTTGCCACCACCAACAAGTTCGTCGTCGTCAAGAAGCTCGCGGACTACATCGCCATACTCCTCTAGCCCGCGCGCCCAGGCTCCTCATTGCCTGCCACCCTAATCGGCCTCCATGGTCGGAACCTCTTTCAAGCATTGGTGGCCCTGCGGCTGCCCGCTGATGCCTCAAAGAATGTCCGCCTGGAGGTCGTGCTCTTCGCGAGGTGCCTCGCCCTACAAGAATTCGTCGACCTACACATCCACGTGTACGAGCAAATCGTGTACATAGGTATCTACAAGGCCAGTGAGGATGCTACGACGTTGGCCTTCTTCAACCTGTTGGAAGCCTTGGATGCCTTTGCTGAGAAGCACCTTGACCTCGCCACAAAAGCCGCTAATCCTTAGCCACCGATCGGTGGCCCGGCGCACTGAGTTGAGGAGGAGGAGGTCGTACGTTGATGGATGCATCTTTCTTATTGCCTCCTTAATTCTTATTGTGCTATTGCATTCTCGTTCCAGTCAATACAGACATGTGTGATCCCTTTTCTTAATTATATGCATCACTGTAACTAGTACTCCATCCTGTCAATTTATAAGTTGTGCTGCCAGTGTTTGGGGCCGGCGCATGACACAATAAGCACACCCACGACGACACATACAAAGAGGACATCCAGCGGTTCCAATGGTGATTTTTCAAAATATGCAGCGAAAAATCACTAGCACTATCTAATTTTTGCAACTAAAATTCAGTAAATAAGCGTATATTTCATTCATAGTTTAAGTAGTTGTGCTTAATCTATACAAACAGTTCAACCGTTAGACGCCGCGGCGTGCTCTGCTCGCGTCTGTCGGTGCGCTCGGGTTGTGGACAGCTTTTCCTTGCGTGTTCAACAGCTATATGCATATATATGGTTGCTCGTCGTTGAGGCGACCGCGGAGCGCTCTACTCGCGTCCCTCCGCGCGTGCTCTGCCAGCGGTTGGGCCTGCGCACGATCACGTCGGGGGCCCCATATGCATGTGGTTGCGTTGCACGCATTGCCACGCGATAAAATTACATGCGGCACGATGGAGTTATGCACTGCGAATTAGAACTGCCATCAGGACATACCGTCCAGCCTCCCCTTTAATTCCCGCGGTCATTATAGCCTTAGTCTCTTCAACCTTTCGATCGCGCCCCACAACACAACAAGCACACCCACGACGACACATAGAGAGGGGATGTCCAGCGACACTCCAATGGAGTTTGGCGAGCATAAAGTGGAGACCCACAGGAGACGGATCTCTCGGTGGTGTACACCATCGATCCGGTCGTGGTGGACGACTACATCAATACCGTTGAGCAGTTGCTTGGTGGAGACAAGTACAAGGTGATCGGCATTGATCTCCAGTACACCGATGGTAGTCCCGGCATAGATCAGAAGTTTGTTGTCGCCCAGTTGTGCGTGCGCCATCATGTCCTCATCTACCACTACTGCATGGCTAGAGAGCCTTCCGACCGTTTCAACAGGTTTGTCAACAGCACCAACTACAAGTTTGCCACGCTGGAAACCACCGACGATGTAAAAGCCCTCAGTGTTACGAGCTTGGCCTGCGAGAACCTTGTCAGAATCCGTGACCACTACAGGGTCTGGGGCAGCACGAAGAAGGACTCCCTGGTCGAACTTGCCTCGGCCATCATTGACCCCTACTACGAAAAGATGAAACAGGATGCCGAGAGAACAAGTGTCGTATCCTTGCACAGGGCCTGGATGCGGCGACTGGATGAACCTCACCTCAGGTTCGTGGCCAAGAGCGTGTACAGATGCTTCGAGATGCACAGGCGGATCATTGACATGAGGAAGTGCCTTGTTACCCAAATCAACAAGCCCGGATCGAGCCACAAGCAGAGCAAGCGTCACAAGAAGTAGATGATGATTAGATGGTCGTTTATGCTAGTTAATCATGCATGTAATATATAGTTTACTTTATTGATGTGTGGAAGTGTCATGTGTGTAGTAGCCACCTATGAAATTATGCATGTAATAGTTTACTTTGGAGTGTGCAAATGCATGGTTGTAGTAGCCACCTATGTAATTGGATGTTTAATTTGGTTAATCATGCATGTAAATATATATGTTGTTGTTCTATATGCAATCCCATCGCACAACACACACATCTTATTAGCAGCAATCGTCTGTGTTATTATGGGTCTTCGCACACATTTCTGATTACAGACCTATTTGTCGCGTATCACACACATCTTGTTATATTGAACCGTTTATGTTCTCTTGTCTCAACACAAACAGTTCATCCATGTGAACCGCATGCCGTATGTCACACACACCTTGATTTGGCTGACCGTTTCTTTTGTGCTACCTAATCACAAACAGTCCATCCTAGTTAACCGTATGCTATTTATCGCACACACCTTCATCTAGCTGCCCTTTTCTTTTGTTGCTCCTCATCGCAAACGGTTAATTGCATTGAACCGTATGCCCTACATCACACACGGAACTAAAATCTGACCCGTGTTTGATGCATCCGTCATCACAAACGTTTTGCACCTTTTTTGATGGGTTTTTTACACCACCGTTTGAGATTAATGCATCGCGCACAGTTTCGTCAAAGGTTCTCTGATCATAGTGTCGCATTAGCAGTAACTTGCAGTAGTGTAGTTCAGTTCACCCACTCCCTCTCACGTAACCCTAGCCTTCATTTACTGTTCTCACTCCGAGCTGCCTCCCGCGATCCCATCCCGGTGATCATGTGCATGACTGGTCGGGAGAGCAGGTGCCTCCGGAACCCTGCCGTTCGAGATCCTGCCCGGGAGAACGACAATAAGGTTTTTGGGGAGAGTCTCGACACGACTGCTCCTAACCCGTCTGCATCTTCGTCTGCCTCTGCTTCCACTACTTCCCCTGCATCGACACCATGGTAGACGACGCCGCCGCCAATAAGAAGGCCGCGGATGATGCCGAGGTTGCTGCTGTCGCGGCCATGTTTGCCTGGCCAACCGGAGGGTATGATCTGTTCATCCCTCATTTACTCGTGCATATGCTAGCCATATATGTTCTGGTCATAGATGCGTCGGTTCTATGTACTATACATGCTAGTATGCTTACGGATCGGTATGAGATGCATACCGCAATTGCCATGCTTACTGCTTACTCGTGGATTGCTCTAATCAGAAAAGTGCTAAGTTGTCCAACAATCCAAAAACCTTATTATAGGCACTTTTCGATTCAAGGCTTTGTTTCTACACCGAAACCGGAAAAGTTTACCGTGACGCATTTTAAGCGTTGGAAGACAAGGACCACCTTTTGGCTCACAGCGATGAACGTGTTCTGGGTTGGTGGTGTGCCCCCCATTGAAACGATTGTTCCTGAACAGGATAAGGCATTTAGGGAGGCAACCACAATATCTGTGGCAATAGTCCTGAGTGTGAATGGAGACAAGTTGGTTGATGCATATATTCATTTGCGGATTGCCAAAAACTTGTGGGATGCGCTCGAAGTTAAATTCGGCGCAACCGATGCTCGAAGCGAACTGTATGCCATCGAACAATTCCATGATTACAGGATGGTTGATAACCGTTCTGTATTGGACCAGGCTCATGAGATACAATGCATCTCTAAGGAGCTGCAGCTCCTGAAGTGTGAGTTACCGGACATTTGTCGCAGGTTGTATTATTGCAATACTCCCTCCTGGATGGAGGAACTTTGCTACTTCTCTCAAGCATTTGAGACGCGAATTCTTTGTTCACGATGTCATTAGTCATCTCAGTGTTGAGAAGAACTCAAGAGCAAAAGACTCGCACATGAAAGGGACATTGGGTTCTTCTAGGCGCCAATGTGGTGCAGAAGAACTTCCACAAGTTCAGGGGAATGAACTTTGTTCGGCAGAATACTACCTTCAAGAAGAAGGGTAAGAAGAAAGACAAAAAGAGAGATGGCTGCTTTACTTGTGGTTCAGAGGAACATTGGGCAAACAAGTTTCCGAACAAGTACAAGAAGCCCGGACAGGACTCTAAGTCTGTCAGTGTCACTCTGAGCAACAATGATGCAGCATCTAGGTATGGTAATATGCTTACCATACTTTCAGTTTGTTAGTCCAATGATTGGTGGGTTGACACTGGGGCCAATATTCATGTGTTTGCTGACGTGTCTTTTTTTTCTTCCTACTAGGTCGCACGAGATTGTTCCTTCCTGATGGGGAATGGCTCGCATGCTTCTATTCATGGTGTTGGCACGATGATCTGAAGTTTACTTCGGGAAAGATCGTGCAACTGAAGAATGTGCAGCATGTCCCCGCCATCAAGAAGAATCTCGTTAGTAGCTCCCTTCTATTTAAAGAATGGTTTAAGTTAGTATTTGAGTCCAACAAAGTAGTCATATCTCGGTACGGACTATTTGTTGGAAAAGGATAAGATTGTGGTTGTATGTTCCGCCTTTCCTTGGAGGATTTTTGTAATAAAGTCGTGAACCAAATTCATTCTAATGTGAACGAATGTGAGGTTTGGCATTCACGTCTTTGTCACATAAATTTCAGTTGTATGACGCGACTAGCTAAGATGGATTTAATCCCGAGTTTCACTTTAGCCAAAGGCTCTAAGTGACATGCGTGTATGCAAGCTAAGCAACCTTGTGAGCCTCACAAGCTTGCGAAGGAGAGACACCTGGCACCACTAGAGCTCATACATTCAGATCTCTGTGAGATGAATGATGTGTTGACTAAAGGTGGAAAGACATACTTCATGACGTTGATTGATGATTCCACTAGATTCTACTATGTGTATTTGTTAAATACTAAGGATGGGGCTCTACACTACTTTAAAATCTTAAGGCTGAAGTTGAGAACCAACTTGAGAAGAAGATTAAACGAGTCCGGTCTTATCGTGGTGGAGAGTACTTTTCTAATGAGTTCAATTTATTCTGTGCGGAACATAGTATTATTCATAGAGGATGCCTACCTATTCACCCCAGTCAGATGGGGTTGCTGAATGGAAAAACCATACTCTAACATATTTGGTTAACACCATGTTAGATACATCAAGTTTATCCAAGGCATGGTGGGGGGAGGCTGTACTGACATCATGTCATGTCCTGAATAAAGTTCCCACAAAGGATAATGAGACTACTCCCTATGAGCAATGGGAAAAGGAAAGAACTACACTCTCTTACTTGCGCACTTGGGGATGTTTGGCCAAAGTCAATGTGCCGATTCCCAAAAAGCATAAACTTAGACCAAAGACCGTGGACTGCATCAATTTGGGCTACGCTAAGAATAGCATTGGCTATAGATTTCTGGTAGTGAAATCCGAGGTACTTGACCAGAAGGTCGGTAAAATTATAGAGTCTAAGGATGCTACATTCTTTGAGGATATTTTCCCCATGAGAGATATGCAAAGCACCTCTAGACTGGAATCTGATGAGACTCCTGAACCTACCATTCCGATTGAATACTATGAACACAAAAGTGATGAAAACTCCACGGAGGATGACGAGGAAGCTCTAGTTAGGAGCAAGAGACAGAGGACTGCAAAGTCTTTTGGTGATGATTTCGTCGTGTACCTCGTGGATGATGACACTCCTAGTTCCATTTCAAAAGCTTATGCATCCCCATATGATGACTACTGGAAGGATGCGACCCGTAGCAAGATGGAGTCCATCTTGGCTAACGGGACATGGGAGATCACTGATCGTCCTTATGGTTGCCAACCATTGGGATGTACGTGGGTGTTCAAAAGGAAGCTTAGGCCCGATGGTACTGTTGAGAAGTACAAGGCTAGGACTGTGGCCAAGGGTTATACCCAGAAATAAGAAGAGGATTTCTTCAATACTTACTCCCCTATGGCTATACTCACAACCATTCGAGTGCTACTCGCTTTGGCTGCCTCGCATGGTATTCTCATTCATGAGATGGACGTTAAGACGGCTTTCCTTAACGGAGAACTAGATGAGGAAATTTACATGCAACAGCCAGATGGCTTTGTAGTAAATGGTCAGGAAAGAAAGGTATGCAAGCTTGTGAAATCTCTGTATGGCCTGAAACAAGTGCCTAAGCAATGGCATGAGAAGTTCAACACTACTATGACATCTGTTGGCTTTGTTGTTAACGAAGCTGACAAATGTCTATACTATCACTATGGTGGGGGCGAAGGAGTTATACTATGTCTATATGTCGATGACATACTGATATTCAGGACCCACCTCAAGGTCATTGAGGAGGTCAAGGCTTTTTTGTCTCATAACTTTGAGATGAAAGACCTGGGCGTGGCTGATGTTATCTTGAACATCAAGCTACTGAGAAATACTGAGGGTGGAATTACACTTTTGCACACTATGTTGAGAAGATTTTGAGCCGTTTTGGATATTCGGACTACAAACCTTCTAGAACACCATATGATCCTAGCGTACGGATTCGAAAGTTTGAAGGCACGACTGTAAATCAATTGAGATATCCTCAAGTGGTTGGTTCACTAATGTACCTAGCTTGTGCTACTCGTCCTGACATCTCATTTGGTGTGTGCAAACTGAGCCGGTTTGTTTCCAATTGGGGAGATGTGCATTGGCATGATGTAGATCGAGTGATGTGTTACTTGCAAGGTACTGCGAACTATGGAATTCACTATTTCAGGGTACCCGACGGTACTTGAGAGGTATAGTGATTCGAATTGGATATCTGATGTCGATGAGATGAAAGCCACAAGTGGATATGTCTTCACACATGGTGGTGTTGTTGTTTCCTGGAAGTCTTGCAAGCAGACGATCTTAACGAGATCGACTATGGAAGAAGAACTCAATGCATTAGACACATCATGCGTTGAAGCAGAATGGCTTCGAGAGATTTTGATGGATTTGCCGATGGTTGATAAACCTGTGCCAGCTGTCCTTATGAAATGTGACAATCAAACGGTGATTGCCAAGGCTAAGAATTCAAAGGACAACTTGAAATCCAGAAGGCACATAAGAAGAAGATTGAAATCTGCCTGAAAGTCAAGAAACTCCAGAGTGATAGCATTAGATTACATCCCGACTGCCAAAAATCTGGCAGACCCTTTCACGAAAGGGCTATCACGGATTGTGATAGAAAATGCATCGAGTGAGATGGGTATGAGACCCACGTAAGTTGTCATGGGGGTAACTCAACCTATGTGATCGGAGATCCCTTGAATTAGGACCTGGGAAAACAATCCAGCGGTCAACTGAGGAGAATATCCTTAATTTACCCACTCCGTTGGAGATGCAACAATACTCTCATATCTGTAAGGCAGGTTGACTTTGGTCTTAATGTGTTGTAAAGCTTATGTAAGAAGGATGCTATCCTATAGAGCATTCTTTGGAGGAAAACACCTATGTGAGCCATACTGCTGGTCACAGTTTATGAGATTGGGTAATCTCTAGGAAGCTCATGAGAAGGTACGGTGTATGACTAATAAGCTCCACCCGTAGGGTTTTGCCTTCGACAACCACGTATCAGCTGACAATAGGCGAAACTTCTGCACGCCAAACTGACAATTCAAGGCATAGTCCATTGTTCAGTTGTGAAGAAGTCAAATCATGTAGCTCTAGGTGGAAGTTCAACTTAACAGTCTCCACTGAAATTTCTGATATATCAAACATTGTTTGGAACAGTTGACAAACTTATGTGCCTTGAGATCTGTTGGGGGTTGTTGAATCAAAGATGGGCTTTAGGCCCATATGAACAATGATTCCTGGTTAATCTTGAGGCCCATGTAGGATGTGGCAGGTGCTGGGAAGCTTACTACCACCTTGGTAGTTGAGGAGAGTTGAGACCCCTTTATAAGGGTTGCTCTACCACTTGCCATTGGGAGCTTGGGAAGAGAAGTGATACACGCACGCTCCTCCTCTGCTGCCGCCCGCCTCGCCACGCCTCACCTCGTCACGACGCGCGCACGCCGCGGGAATGAGCCAAAGCTTATATTTCCTGGTCAGGAACGAATTAATTAATCCGAGATTAATTAATGAGTCGCTAACATATGTGCCACTGTCCGAGACGTTGGACCGTGGGCTGGTGGCATTCCCGGGAATCGTCAACTCCGTTCGCGGGTGTGCGACCCTTCTCCGGGAACGACGGCTCCCTTCTCGGGAGTGCGCCGACTCGGTCGTGGGCCTCCGCCCAGGCCCACAACTTACTACCCGACAGCCTATATAAGAAGGCTCTGGCCAGTGGAGTGACCTAGTTCAGTTCACTCCCTCCCTCTCGCGTAACCCTAGCCTTCATTTACTGTTCCTCACTCTGAGCTCCCTCCGGCGATCCCATCCAACGACCGCGTGCACGGTTGGTCGGGAGAGCAGGTGCCTCCGGAACCCTGCCTTTCGAGATCCTGCCCGTGAGAACGGCAATAAAGTTTATGGGGAGCGTCTCGACGCGACTGCTCCCGGTCCGTCCGCATCTTCGTCCACCTCTGCTTCCACTACTTCCCCTACATCGACACCATGGTCACCGCCGCCGCCGCCAAGAAGATGGCCACGGACGATGCCGAGGCTGCTGCCGCCGCCGCCGCATTGGCCTGGCGAACTGGAGGGTATGATCTGTTCATCCCCTCATTTACTCGTACATATGCTAGTTGCATATGTTCTGGTCATAGATGGGTCGGTTCTATGTACTGTACGTGCTAGTATGCTTACATATCAGTATGAGATGCATACCGCAATTGCCATGCTTACTGCTTACTCGTGGATTAGTCTAATCGGAAAAGTGCTAATATTTCCAACACCTTTTGTAAAATATAGGGTCTAGTATATTGTATATGTACACGTATTTGTATATGTATGTAACTGTATTGTGATCATCTATATACTGAGATGTGAGGCTGGATGTCAACCACCCACGCAAAACCCTAAACCCTGGGTTTAACATGGCTGTGTACGATTTATATATACAAACTATATATGGATAAAGTACAATTCCCTACAAACAATACGCCTTGCCCGTTTCCAAGCCCCATCGCCTTGTATTCTTCTGCGTTGTCCATCGCCGCTTGGCCTAGCTTTGTCGCCTTCGTCCCGGTTGCCCGGCGTCGGCCACACAAGTCTCCCTAATCTCTCTGCCGTTGTACGTATTATTATACTCCGGAATTATTTGGTCCGCTTCGGCCAGGTGCTCTTCCGTCGCCACAGACGTAGCAAATGGCGGGGAAACGTGCGCGACGTACGTCCACACCAACACAGGCTGCGGTCACTAACCTGATCGCGAGGAACAGTAACCGTTAGGTGTGGCACGTGGGGTATATAATTTCCTTTGCTTAGCACCACAGTTTCACTCGCAAATCATAGGCTCTCTTTCTCTCACGCGCGACACAGAAGCATAACACGTAGTCACTTACTGTAGGTTTCTGTGCCTTCAATGGAACAGCTAAACTGGGAGCAGGACGAGCAGGAGCTCAGCCTTGAGCTCACCCTCCGCATGACCTGGGCGGCGGAGGCGGAGGCGGAGCAGGGCGGCTTCTTCCTCTGCGTCTACTGCGACCGCAAGTTCCGCAGCTCGCAGGCGCTGGGCGGCCACCAGAACGCGCACAAGCACGAGCGCAGCGTCGCCAAGCGCCAGCGGGAGATCGCCGCCAGCACGCGCGCGCATGGGGCGGGCGGCGCGCCTGCCGCGGCGCAGGACGCAAGGCCGGGCGGGTACGCGGGCGACAGCGACTTCATATCGGCTGATGGGAAGGCGAGGGGAACGGAGGCGCTCAAGGCCGCCCCTCCGATGCTTGCTGGCATGGCGCGCAAGCGCGGCAGGGCCCCGTCGGAGTACGGCTACGGTGCCTTCGAGCGCGCCGCCGACGAGGTGGACCTGTCTCTCAGGCTATGATCGGATCCGCTGCTAGCAGTTCGTTTCGGTGTGCCAATGTCTGCTATGCGGTTCATGTCAAATGAACTGTTTGTTTCGAACTCTTGTGTGTTGGATAAGATTGATCTGTTCTTCTTAGCTAGTTGAGTGTGGCTGATGGTAAGATATGTTGGTTTACATTTACCGGAAATTTGATCAGTCCTTCTGTTGTTTAATCTTTGATCTAGTTCTCTGATTGATTTCGAGTTTCTTGATAGAGGATTCCTCAATCTCAAGTGATTCAAATCGTGCATATTCCATGTGAGATTTCTCGTTTCAAAAAAAAATACTCCCACAGTAATCAAATATAAGACATTTTGGCAGTTCAAATTGAACTGCAAAAACGTCTTGTACTATATACTCCTGAATCCTGATCGATTTAACTGGACGTATATGCTTCGCTGGCTATCACTTGTGCAACAGCCACCTCCAGAAACTCAACTGTCTCTTAAGTTCCAAATTAAAAACGTGCCGCTAATATATTGAGATAGTGAAAAAATCTTTCTAAAGAAAAGAGAGAGAATGCCTCACGTACAGAGTAAAAAGGAAGTATAATAGGCGGTTTATAAGAGATGTGACGTCAGATTTTTGCTTTTTTTTAGAAACACCTGTAACTTTGTTCATACGCATAACAATTACAGGTACACTTATTTGAACCTAAGATCCAAGAAAAAGTCAAAGTCTTATGACTAAGAGTTATAATAAAATCTCTTAAAAACACCTTTTTCGTGGTACCAATCTCTGCTCGAAAAAATACTCCAAAGACTTTGGTAAAGAGGATGCAATTGGACTGGAACAACGATGTTGTCACTCTTTCACTCGCATAAACATTACCAATAATAGTTTCTGAAAGCGCCTTGTGTCGGCCATCCAAAAAGATGGGAAGCCTTGATCGATGAACGTACTTGTGTTGGGGATGATCCCCTAAAAGTGCAGGCCGTCAAATCACTATATCTTCACCATGGTGTCGATGGATCTCAACTACACAAAGAACCAGACCAACACAAAAAGCTTGACACAACAACATAAACTCATCGTATCCGAATAATCAGATCTCCGCGGACAGAAAACTCTCTAACTTCATGGCACCGCCAAAAGAACGAGAGGAAATTTATTCTCACGACAATATGATGATCACTAGACGTTGACGAAGAATATGAAGATCTTGAAGAACCGAGGACCCCCCACCTCTCAGCGCCAAGATGAAAGCCCGAGGCAAGGGGGCCTAAATTGGCGGCGGCGGCGGCATGATAAACCCTAATCCAGATAGCTGCTTGTTCGATTATGAAGAACACACCTGTCAGATTTTTGCTTAGGTGGAGAGAGAAGAGAATCGGGCTATTTTAAACACGGTTGTAGCCCAACATCTTCTGTGAGAGACAAATGTGGGCCACATATTAAGGGCACAACATACAACTATTACGATTAACTATTGTCACTAGTAGAAAAAGGACCATTTGTCCCGGTTCGTAAGGGCCTTCTGTCCCGGTTTAAGAACCGGGACTAAGAGATCGGTACTAATGCCCTTGGCCTTTAGTCCCGGGTCTTACACGAACCGGGACAGATGGGCCTCCACGTGGCCACTGCAGGCAGCCCAGGCATGGGGGCCTTTGGTCCCGGTTGGTGACATAAACCGGGACCAAAAGGCATCCACGCGTCGAAATGGCCGAGCCGAGGTTTTTTAAGGGGCTGGTTTAGGGGTTTTGGGGTTTAATTTAGGTTGTTATTAGCTAGCTAATAGAGAGAAGTGTCCTCTCTTATATCTTCGTGCTTGGTTTACCAACGCTACAGCTATGTTCATTTCACCCGCTGATATATAATAACTTTTCATGCTCGCATCATACATCATGATATATAATAACAAGTCCTACTAATCATGCATCATCATACAACTTCTACTCGTTATTAATAACAAGTCATACAATCATCATCCTCATAATCATCGAACCCAACCCTACTTAATTGTTCTTAGCACATGATCATCAGTATCAGGTAGGACCTAAACACCAGTAAGATAAAATAGCATAAAACAATATAGACTCTGACTCTCCATTATGAAGAATGGAGATCATCCTGTCTCCAATTCTTGCGCTTCGCTTCCTTTTACTTCCAAGAACCTCCTTACGACTGTCCATACATTTTTTCCATTCTTTGATTGTCATGTCTCCACTTCTTTTAGAAATCCGGTATGGACAGTTGAGATTCGTAGGATGACCTGGTTGTATGTTCAAAACATCAAGGCGACCATGCGTATACATCAGATGAGGCACACAATCATTCGGGATTATCTGTTGAAAAACATAGTAATAACTTCGTAGTTAGCAATGATGTACTAGTTTTAGAAGTATGCAAAAGATGCACGGATGTCGTAATAGTAACAAATCTTACCAGGGTATCTCCATGGTAGTTACCGTAGTTCAACACGTGCACTAGTGGCACATATTGACCATTATGTTGATGAGTTCGATTGTAGATATTGTAATTCTCAAGATCAAAACAAAATGCGATCAGATGATTTTTCTCCTTATAAGTTAATTTGGAGCCAGCGGTGTAGTGGGTTTTGTCTACCATCTTCCGCACATTCTTTGAAGAATGAAAATAATCTGTCAACTATTTTGAAATAAGCAATAATAATTACTTAATAACTATGTTTGAGAAGCTCACATGGGGGAAGAATTGGAAGTGTATCAACAAGGACCCAAATTTCCATATTGTCTTGCTCGATTTTAGGATCACCAAGATCCATGGTGACAAGCATACCCTCATCAAAACCATACATCTTGCAAAGTGCTTCCCAATTTTTGCAACCAAAATGGGTTACACTCTCAGAATTGTACAGCTTTACTTCAAAATCCACACCATGATGGGTTCTTAGGTGATTTTTTTGTTTCCATACTTTCATGGTCTTCAAAACCCATCCTCTCCAAGACATAGCGTCTTGCATAGCATGGGATAAGCTAGTCGAATTGGAAAAGATGAAAAATACACGTTAAAATAGTTGAAGTCGTGCTTAATTACAAAAAAAACTATTGTCGTCGTTGCGTACCGTTTCAACATCGAAGGTCTCCTCGAACTTAATGCTGAAGTGCCGATCTTCGTCCAGCTCAAGGAACCTTTCGCACATACCTCGGTCGTCGTGGCACCAGTCGCACTCTCCCGGGCGGTTTTCATCGTCCGAGTACGACATTTCCTATGTTAATAATTCAAATATTAAACTTGTACAACTAAATATATGTACTAAATTAGATCATTATTATTCATCACGGGTTGACTATCGGTCTGTCGAGCCTTTTCTTGAAAACTCTCAGCTCATGTGGTGTACATATTTGACCGTCGGTGATGGTAGCTCCTCCATTCATTCCCGAGTGCATAATTACACCAAATTGTCTAGCACACGGGAATGAAGGAGAAGCTACCCCCACGACAGCATGGATGATGGAGGGGGCTCCTAGATTTCTGCATAGTGCTCTCTAATTTTAGCATTCAAACTAGGAGTACTTTTCCAATACGAGCATTCAATAAGCAACACCAAATCGTAAAATAAAGTAGTATTCAAATTAGCATGTATTCAATTATAAGCAAAAGTACATCATCTCTTGTGTCCGTACATCGTCAATGTTATCACTAATACTCCTCGAATACTATCATACATATAGCATCGCTAATACAGCTAGAACCGTAGCGCCCGACGGGTATCTTCGTGGGCGGTGGACACCCAAAGAGAAGGAACCATCACAGGATCATAGCTCCAGTGAGATCCCTGAAGAACCTGCCATGTATTATCGAACCTGCCCTCCAACGCAACCATGTAGCGACGGACGTGCTCGTCCTCCTTGCTGACACAGTGACGTACCACCTCCGCGGTGTCTGGAAGCCTCGGCACCGTCACTGGCCCACGGGACCGCCACCAAACAAGGATCGGGTCAACAACGGGCTCGCTCCTCACCAACCTACGCCCCCCGTAAGGTAGCACCTCCCTCTCGGACATGGCCCCTCTGATCAAGCAGGCCTCCTCCGCCGAGTCGACGACAAGGATGCGGGATAGGCATCGTTGACGTCGATGCGGGATAAATTGCTTGAATTAAAAAAATATACTAGTTCTATTAATTTTCTTGCTAAAAATAAACTACTTCTATATATAGTAAAATAATGTAGTTTTATTAAATCAACCTAGTTCAACTAGTAAGCACTTACTATAAATAAATAAAGTAGTACCTACTAAAAAAACTACTTCGATAGTAAAATAAAGTAGTTTTATTAAATTAACTAGTTCAACTATATATTAAGCACTTACTATAAATAAAATAAATTAGTACTTACTAAAAATAAACAAGTTTAACTAGTTCTATTATTTTTCTAACTAATTATATTAAACACTTTCTCTTCTTATTTTTCCTTTTTCCTCTCCTGCTTTTCTTCTAAATATGAACATATACATAAATGACTTTGATCATACACAATTTTCCTATACATACACAATATGAACATATACATAAATTGACAAAGAAAATTCTATGAACAAAAAAATCATTAAAATTCTATGAACAAAATTACAATAGAAAAAAATCATAAAAATTCTATGAATAGAAAAAAAATCATAAAAAATTGACATATTCGATCTTTGCATATATGTGAACATACAAACATGCATATTCAACAATAATATCACCAAAAAAATCTATGAACAGAAAAAAAATCTAACACAATATGAACAAATTACAACAACTCAATTAACTACACATCTAGTTAAATTAGCAAAATTCATATAAGCTCACGGGGATGGCGACGGCGTGAGGGGCGCGGCAAGGGCGACGGGCAGGGGACGGCGATGGCGACGGTGCATGAGGGGCGGCGCGGCGACGGGCGACGGTGAGGTGGCACGACAACGGACGATGAGGCAGGGCGGCGGCGTTATGGGCGCGGGCGGCGATTTACGAGGGGCGCGGGGCGGCGTCGGAGGCAGGGCGACAAGGGCGACGACGAGGCGCAGAGGGGCAGCCTGGCGGCGGCGTCGGGGCGGGGAAGACGAACTGAATGAAATTTTCACGAGTGCTAGTTATATAGACGAAGCATTGGTCCCGGTTCGTGAGACAAACCGATTTAATGCAACCTTTAGTCGGTTGGTGCCACAAACCGGGACCAAAGGCCTCTGCTGCTGAAAAGAGACCTTTGGTCCCGGTTGGTGGCACCAACCGGGACTAAAGGCGCTGTGCTGGCGCGCTGCGGTGGGAAGTTTAGTCCCACCTTGCTAGCTGAGAGCGCTCAGCACCTGTTTATAAGCTGCGTTGCAGCTCATGTGCTGAGCTCCCCTCAAATATGCAGGCATTACTTGCCTACCCTTGTCACTGCCGTGTTGGGCCGATTGGGCCTGCGGGCCTGCATCTTGGCCCATGTACAGACGGGTTTCTAGTCGTATGCAGGTCGTGTGGCCCATTCGGCGGTATTTTTTTATTTTTTCCAGTATTTTTTTGTTTTTTTAATTATTTATTTTCTTTTGATTTTTGCTTTATTTTTTTATTCTTTTTGCTTTTAGCTCAGAATAATTATAAACTTTCTGTTACTCCATTAGTTTCCAAATTTGAATAGTTTAAATTTTAGTTCTTTGAAATTTGTGTGAATCACTAGTTTCTGAATAACTTCACTATAAAAATATTTTTTGAGTGATTCTTTTTCTGCTATTTAATATTACTGCATTTTATCATTATATTCAAAAACAGATTTTGTTATTTTACTTTCTATAAAAAAATCTTTATGAAAATTCTTTTTTCTACTAAAGTTTCTAACAAAAAATTCTTTATGATAATTCTTTTTGCTTTTCATGTTTTGAACAGAAAATACTTTGATAATTTTAGTTGCATAAATATAATTTTAGTTTAAAAAATACTAGAGGTTTATAAAAGCTTTTTAGTTGATTCCATTTGCTATTAGAGTTTTATAAAAGCATTTACTGGGTTTTTTTTACCTATAAGACCTTGAAATTGAAAAGCATTTCAAATGAACTCTGAAAAGGTTGAAAGTTGGCATGGTATCATCATTTCATCCACATAGCATGTGCTAAAAAGTTGAGAGGGTTATGGGAAAAACTGGATACACTTCGTATACAAAATGGATAATCTCTTTCGACGTATCAGGGTTTCATACGGAAACTCATCTGTTACACAGGGATTTCATTTTTTTTAACTTATTTGAACTCCTGACTTTTTGTGTATTCAAAATGCACCATTTAAAGCCTCATCATCAATTTTCAACCCTTTCTGAATTCATTTGTTATTTTTCATGCATTTACTGATTATTTTGAGCTATAAGACCCTGAAATTGAAAAGCATTTCAAATGAACTCTGGAAAGGTTGGAAGTTGGCATTATATCATCATTTCATCCACATAGCATGTGCAAGAAAGTTGAGAGGGTTGCGGTAAAAACTGGATGCACTTCATGTACAAAATGCATAAATCTCTTTGAAGTCGAGATTTCATACGGAAACTTGTCTGTTACAATAGGCATTTCAAATGAACTACGAAAAGGTTGAAAGTTGGCATGATATCATCATAATAGTTGTGGACAAAGTCTTCACTTTTTATTCGCTTGTGGTCCCACCATCCTTCTTCAACATCATGACGCACGTCCTAGTTCACCTTTGCGAAGAGATTAACATTTTTGGTCCTGTATTTCTACATAATATGTTCCCCTTTGAGAGGTTCATGGGATTCTTGAAGAAATATGTTCATAACCATGCTAGGCCAGAAGGAAGCATCTCGAAGGGCCATGAAAATGAGGAGGTCATTGAGTTTTGTATTGACTTTATTCCTGACCTTAAGCCGATTGGTGTTCCCGAATCGCGGCATAAGGGCAGACTGGATGGAAGAGGCACGCTAGGAGGGCATCAAATAATATGTATGGACGGGCATTCTCTCACTGAAGCACACTACACAGTTCTACAGAATTCCGCCTTGGTGGCTCCGTATATGGAAGAACACAAGAATTTTCTACACTCCAAACACCCGGAGAAGTCTGACGACTGGATTACACGTGAACAAACGAGGACTTTTGCCGGTTGGTTGCAGAAACGTGCCATGCATGATGGCGATATTCAAATTGACTTGCACTTGCTGTCCTAGTTACCATCTTCGAATATAATGACTTTCAAAGGGTTCCAGATAAATGAGAATACATTTTACACGATCGCCCAAGATAAGAAGAGCACCAACCAAAACAGTGGTGTCCGCTTTGATGCAACAACCAACATGGGAAAGGAAATATATTATGGTTACATAGAGGACATATGGGAACTTAACTATGGAGGTGGTTTGAAGGTCCCTTTGTTTCGGTGGATATTGGTCAATATGACACGAGGCGGGGTAACGGAATACCCGCAAGTACGGAATGATAACAGTGGATCTCAACAATCTTGCGTATGCAGAAGAACCATTCGTCCTAGCCAATGATGTGGTGCAGATTTTTTATGTGAAAGACATGTCTACCAGGCCGAGAAAAAGAAAAGATAAGGAAGCGAATGGATCATACGACGAGCCAAAGCGCCACATAGTTCTTTCAGGGAAAAGAAACATCGTGGGAGTGGATGACAAGACAGACATGTCAGAAGATTATAAAAAGTTTGATGAAATTGCTCCATTCATAGTGAATATTGACCCGAGCATCCAGTTAAATGATGAAGATTTTCCATGGCTACGGCGCAAAGGGACACACGTGAAGAAAAAGTTTCACACCCAAAGATCTGGGATGTGATCGACTTCACTATCATCACTTTCTTCTGTGTTTCACACCCAGGAGGGAATCTCTGTAATAGTTAGGGTAGTTATGTGTTTTGGCATTTAAAACGCGAAGAAATTTTATGTGCAAACAAATTCCTTCATGCATTTACTGATTTTTTTCAACTAAATGACCCTAAAATTGAAAAGCATTTCAAATGAACTCAGAAAAGGTTGAAAGTTGGCATGGTATCATAATTTCACCCACAATGTGCAAAAAAGTAGAGAGGGTTACGGCAAAAACTGGATGCACTTCATGTACAAAATGGACAATCTCTTTTGAAGTATCCGGGTTTCGGATGAAAACTCATATGTTACAAAGGCATTTCATTTTTTAAATAACCTAAGCATTACCAAATTGAATATAATGATAAAACACACTAATATTAAACATAAGAAAAAAGAATCACTGAAAAATCTTTTTTCAAAGTTAAGTTATTCACAAACTAGTGATTCACACAAATTTCAAATAATTCAAAATTTAAACTATTCAAATTTGAAAACTACCAGCACTAACAGAAAGTTTGTAATTTTTTGTATCTAAAGCAAAAATATTCACAAAGAAACTCTAAATATAGCAACAAAACAACTCAAAAATAAATAAAACAAAAATAAATAAAGCAAAAAAAATTAAGAAAATAAAAAAAACCCGCCTACTGGGCCAAAGCGGCCTGCATACGACCAGAAACACAACATTTTGTTGGGCCAAGATGTAGGCTCAAGAACGCCCGATAGAGCCTGGCAACCTGAGTAATGTAGGCCCAGTGGGCCTGCTTAGGAGAGGAGCTCGAGAGAGCTACCGACTGGGCTTATAAACCAAAGTCGGTAGCCCTCGACTAGCAAGGTGGGACTAAACTTGCCAAGACCACATCAAGGCCAACAAGACTTCTTTAGTACCGGGTGGTGGCTGCAACCGGTACTAAAGAAGGGGTCTTTAGTACCGGTTGGTGCCACGACCCGGTACTAAAGGGGGTGCTTCCCGCCGCTTAGCCTGGCTAGAACAGACCTTTAGTACCGGTTGGTGGCTCCAACAGGTACTAAAAATCCATCCTATATATACAACACTTGAAAAATTTCAGTTTCCCTCTCTGTTTCTTCTCTCCATCGACGACACGCGCCACCTACCCCGATCGACGTCCACCGCCCACCGTCCCCTCCTTTGTCGCCGCCCGTAGAGACGCCACCGCCTGCTGTCCCGTCGTCCCCTGTCGCTGCGCTTCGCCCCCATTGCGCGCCGCTTCGCCCGTCGCCGCTGCCCGCCCGTCGTCGCCGCCACGTCCGTCCGCCGCCCGCCCCATCGCCCCGTCGTCGCCGCCCCGTTGTTGCCTCGCCGGTGAGCTCACCCCGGCCGCCATGTCCACACACACGCACACACTACACACACACACACATTAGTTTGTTTGTTATAAATTTTAGCTATAGAATTTTTTCTGTTTTTTAGTTATAGAAATATTAGAAATTATTCTGTTTTTTAGTTATAGAAATATTAGTTATATAGAAATGTAATAAAAATTTTCTGTTTTTTAGTTATAGAAATGTTAGCAATTTTTCTGTTTTTTAGTTATATAAATATTAGAAATGTTATAGAAATGTTAGTTATATAATCAGAAATGTTAGAAATTTTAGAATTAGTTTTAGTTAATTAGATGAATTAGATTAATGTCAAATTGTTAGAATTTGCATATATATAGAATTTTAGTTATCACAATCCAATCATTTGAAAATGTTACTTTTTGCGGGCATATAGTATTTGTTCTTGACGATATGCCCGGACCGCATCCTTGTTGTCGACCCGTTCGCGACGACGTCCTGCTGCGGAGGACCCATGTCCGAGACTGGGCTCCGCCGGGCTGGCCCTGGGAGGTGCTACCTGGAGGGGCTCGCCGCTTGGTGAGGAACCCGGCCTCGGGTCCCGTCGTCGACCCTGATCTCCTTTGGTGGCGTTCGCGTGGGCCACATTCGGTGCGAGGGAGCCGGCGCCGCCAAGCTGGTGCGCCGACGTGTCGTGAGGAGGATTTGCACGTCCATCGCTACATGGCTGCTATGGACGTCAGGTTCTCCAATACTTGGCAGGTTCTTTGGGCAGATGAACGGAGATATGATCCTGTGATGGTTCCTTCTCTTTAGGTGTCCACCGCTCGCGCCCTAGGAACCGCGAGTGGCCTAGATTCTTCTGTAGTACTCGATCTTTATTAGGTACCTAGCCAGTGATGTATTCGATATATAATATTCGAGACAATGTATTCGAGATTATATATATTAAGACAATGATGTATTCGAGATTATATATTAATCGAGACGATGCATATATTATGTACTATATATATGATTTAGTTTTTCCTTATTGATTGCATCCATGCATTGTAATTTCAATACTAAATTGTTTTATATTTCTTCTGTATTAGTTAAGTAAAAGCTATGGCGGACAATACCGGCAGAGAGAGAGAGAAGAGGAATTGTTCGACATCATACGCAGCCCTCACAGGCTAGATGATCTGAATGAAGCAGATGAAGGCTCCCTTATCTGAACAATACCGGAGAGGGTGATGAAAAGATATTCGATCTCGACGACCGAGCTAATGAAGTCATGAACTATGATTATGATTATGATGATACAGACAATGTTTATGATGACACAGACAATGCTGATCTTCAAATAACAAAGACTACCGGCGAGGTATATTTATATAAGCAGGCATCATGGTGATCATCACATGTTTTTTTTCTTGAAGATATATTAACGAATCGATCTTTCTTCTTTCAGCCCTCCGGATCGAGCAAATCTGCTTCTACAGACAGCGGGACAAAGCGAAGCCCGAGCAGATTGTTGAAGGAGGGTGTAAAGTACAACATCGAATCCACCAAAGCTAGTGGCGAACCCCTCACGCCTAAGAACATTGCGAACAAGTGGACTCGTCAGTGTGGAGTTCTTGTGAAGGACCAACTCCCGATCTCCATTCAAGAATGGAAAGAGCCAAAGACTAAACATTCAGGTGTTACTTGGGTCGACGATAGAGCCAAAAAAGTCCTTTGGTAATCTCTGATGGAACATTTCACCTTACCAGATCATTTCACTGAAGCAGATGTGGAGAAAGTCAAGGGTGATGCTCTTAAGAAGATGGCAATTGCATTAAACACCCACAAGAAAATTGTATGGGCCAACTACCTCGCTGCAGAAAGGAAGACTCCAGAATTCACGGGAACACTGGAGAAGCAAAGAGAACACTGGGCCGATTTCGTGAAATTCAAGGAATCAGACTTATCTAAGGAACGGTCGATAAAAAACAAGGCCAATGCCGCAAAAAAGATGCAGTTCCATAGGCTGGGTCCAGGTGGCTATGCGGTGGGAATTCCTAAGTGGGATAAGTATGAGCAAGAGATGGAGGATGTAGGGGTCACTCCGGTTACTAGGAGTTGGCCCCCTAGGTGCAGAACTTGGTTCTATGCGCATGAGGGGCGTTGGACCCAAAGACAGGCCTGGTTTCGCAGAAGGAAAGTCTAAAAGGATCCGAACTAAGGATACTTGACGCAAAAGAAGAAGCTCAAACGGGGGTGTTCACGCCCAACAAAGAGAACGACGAGCTTACGCGCGCTCTGGGAAATCCTGAACACCCGGAAAGAACACGAGGCAAGGGCGTTATTCCCAAGTATGAGGGCTTTTCAGAATGGAACGAGGACTATAGGTCCCGTAGAAGAAAGAAGATGGAGGAGGAGAAGAAGAAGAAGCTGGAGGAGGAGCAGAGGAAGCAGGACGAAGAATGCCTTCAAGGCCTAGAAGCAAGGCACGCGGACTTGGCACTCAAATTCCAGCAGCAGCAGATCGACTCACTTAGCCAGGAAAGGGGTCTCAGCAGCGGCAGCAACAAGCGGATGATCGTCCAGCATTGGATAGCACCATCCCATCCATGCCGAGAAGCAGCGTTGGTTCTGCCCCGGGCGACACACTGCTGGATACATACCCTGTGGCTGACATCATAGAGAACACTAACTGTAAGCTACACTCCAAAATGAAGAACATATCCACGAAGGTGGCGGACGGCGTTGCTTTTACAATTACCCCCGAAGCAACCTTCCATTGCACCCTGATTCTAGAGGGCTATGCTCGAGTCTGGGTTGATGAAGTGCTAGACCCATATTCGAGGCTATAGCTCTACATTCCTGGAGGTGAAGACGAGCACACACTGGGAGAGGCCATACATCGTATCATCCTATGGAGAAAGGATTGCATCATCTTTCGAAGTCCACCGACACCGCATCGTCTGCCGACTCCTCCTCGAAGTCTGCCACCGAGTCAGCAGACTCCCGCTCCTCCAAGTCCATGAATGCATGAGCCGACTCCTCCTCAAAGTCCGCCACCTCCTCCAAGTCCCTGAACACGTGAGCTGACTCCTCCAGTTTCAAGTCCGGCATAGCTTCAGGCCACTTCTCCGGTTTCAAGTCCGGCAGCGTGTCAGGCCACACCTCCTACTTCAAGTCCGCAAGACAACACAGCGTCAGGCCACTTCTCCTGCTCCAACTCAGCTACGTCAGCCGTCTCCGCCGTCTCGGCAATCACAGAAGAGACACGCTGCAGCTATGGTGCGTAGCGGTACGAGTCGAGGTAGTTCAGAAAGTACAGGCGGAGACAAGCGATATAAATATGGTCCAAGCCTCACTCCTCTTCCTCAGAGGCCTTACGACATGACCGAGGAGCAAAACACAGCCATAGTGCAGGCCCAAGTGGACGCCCATTTTGCACCGAAACCGGCACCGCCGCCAAGGGAGAAAGTGCCTGAGGAAAAGATTGACCACTTCATTCGTATGGCTAGAGCACCAGCTCCCAAGCCTATTGACTCAGACTATGAGCGCCAAATTAGGAAGTCACATCGAGCATGACTACAGACGGAAGGAAGCTCGAGCCAACAAGCAGCGGTCAAAAAATGCGGGAAAACCGTTCCCCAGCTGGAAGAACAGGCGGCGCAATCGATCCCCCCGCTTGTTGTGCCAACATCAAATGAGAGGAGGCCGTGCGCCCAATATTATTATGGGCAAACCGTTAACGTTCTCCAGCTAGGCGATGTGGTAATAACGGAGGAGCATATAATGCAGGCTGAAATGCTCAAGATCTCTGTTGGACAACTCCTCAAAATTGAGCCCATGTCTCCGCTTACGGAGGAGGAAATAAAACGGAAATATGTCCGGGGCCAACCTTTGGTCGAGCCAGACAAGGTCAAGAAACTCCCAACGAGAATGTATGAATTGCATCAATGGTACATGAACATTACCAAGATTTCCAATCGGGAGTCCCTCATGGTGAATGTCAAGGAGGAGCATTACTTCCATGAGAAAGCTCTGTGCGTTGAGTATTCAGAACTATTTCAGTTATACAATCAAGACGCACTCTACAAATCTATCGTCAGTTGCTATTGTCTGTAAGTGATTTCTTTCTGTAATTTTTGATCAATCATTACATATAATTATCCTCACTATATATTCTTTTTTGTGGTATTATATGCAGGATGAAGATGTATGAAATGAAAAAATCTGGACACTATGGCATTGGGTTCATTGACCCAAATACCATTAATGAGTACACATGGAATCTTTCAACTAGTCAAGATAGTTTAGAGGAAAGCATGTTGGAGTTCTTCAAGCGCCTCAATGCCATTGAAGATATACTACTTCCTTACAACTTCCCGTGAGTCACACTATCTTGTACTATAAATTCTATTTTTGCTTACTAGCTAGCTAATAATTAAGTTTATAGGGTTTACGGTAGTTGATTAGTGTTATGCACATGCCCGCTTAATTAAGACATGCAAACGTGTGCGCATGCAGTTTCCACTGGATCTTGTTAGACATTAAAGTTGACAAAGAAATAGTTGAAGTACTGGACTCACTACTAAAAGAAGAAAAAGACTACACCATCGTGAAGGGGATAGTCAACAGGTAATTTCAATCATTATTAACTATATCTCGGCCTATTTAGTTCGTCATTTCCTGATATGAACTATTTAATAACCACTTTATTAATTTTCTTTGCCGGCGGGTAGGGCTTTGGCAAAGTTCATCAAGGTGACTCCAAGCAAATGGGCAAAAAAGTTGTTTTGGTATCGACCAAAGGTAATTAATTAAGTAGTACTAGCTAGCTAGCTAGCTAGCAACCATCTCTTTAATTCTTGTTTCAATACCATTAATTAATTATCATGCTTGATTAATCATTATCTGATTCAATTCCATTCTCGTAAAGGCCCTGAAGCAGGCGCCGGGGAATGATCTGTGTGCATTCTACGTTTGTGAGAACATTCGCACGATGGCGTCCGAAAGGAGCAGATCTCAAAGACAGATCGGGTACGCGTTTGTCGTAACACTATTCACACCATTATCGATATCTAGTCACACAACTAATACACATGCATATTGATCTCCTTCTTAACAATTCAGAGAGGTGCGGGAGCAGCTCCTACCAGCGGAGTGCATACTAGCACTACAAGAGGAAATAGCGGGATTTTTGCTCGACCAGGTCATAGATCCCAAAGGAGAATACTATTACCCGCTACCGCCCCCATGAACCACTTGCCATCGTGCTCCGAAGGCACCAAGGCAACATGTAGGACAAACCGTATATGTATATACATGCATGTTTGTATGTGTGAATAATTAATGGTGTTGGTTGTGAGACATTCGATGATATATATATATATATATATATATATATATATATATATATATATATATATATATATATGCGGTTCTACGTATAGGAAAATCTATTTATATATATACATAACATGTACAATTTGTAGTATCGTAAAATACCAGCAAACAAAAAAGAATTAAATGGAAAACACAAAATTAATGGGAAAAACCAAACCCCCAAACATTTAGTACCGGTTGGTGTTACCAACCGGTACTAAAGCCCTACATGCACCCGGGCCTGGCTCGTGGCACGTGGTGGCACTTTAGCGCCGATTCGTGACGAACCGGTACTAGGGGGCTTTAGTCCCCACTCTTTAGTGCCGGTTGCCGAATCGGTACTAAAGGCCGTTACGAACCGGCGCTAAAGCCCGGTTCTGCACTAGTGCCTCATAGGATAGCCACATACCATTGGATAATAATATGTAGTGTTGAGCATCATGTTTAAGTAGAGATTACAGCGGGGAGAAGAGGTGTTACACTACTGCATAGAGGTGGGGAGAGTTGGCGTTGACGGTAGCGAGGTTGTTGGTTTAGATCGTCGTCACGATCCTTGCCCCAGCGGCACCCCGGCACCACCGGGAGAGAGGGAGAGAGAGCCCTCCTCCTCCTCCTCCTCCTCCTCCTCCTCCTCCTCCTCCTTCTTCTCCCTTAACCTCCCCCCCTAGATGGGAGGAAGGTTTCCCCTCTGGTCCATGGCCTCCATGGCGGCGGAGGGGCGGGAGCCCCTCTGTCGTGGATTTGTCACGGCAGATGTCCTAGCGTAAGGACTTAGTCGTGGAGCCATCGCTACGGGTTTACTTAAAGGGGTTAAAGCGGACACAAAGACACAAGGGTTTTATACTAGTTCGGCCCCTTCGATGTAGGTAAAAGCCTACGTCTAGTTGTGATGGAATTGATGTAGTCTCGATGGCTAGGGAGCAAACAAGCTTCGCCTAGGATCGAGTTGTGGTTGTCTGTCTTTGAACCGTCGCCGGGTCGTCCCCTTATATACACGAGTGACGCCCGTCGGTTCATAGAGTCCCAACCGTTCATACTGTATCCCGTTGGTATCTCTCTATTCCTAACTTACAATACAAGTTATACATCAGGCCGGTTTACGGCTACAAGTTCTAAACCGACTATAGGCCTTGGGCCTTTCTCTGCTTGTACCACTAATGGAGTTAACTTGGCCCAAGCTGGCCGGTTTACACCTAGTGGTAATATCCCCAACATTAGGCCCCAGATTGATTTGAAACAGTTCATGTCAATCCTTCACAAAGCTTGTATCTTGGACATCTTCTATTATCTAGTAAACCGCCATGTCGTCATTACTTCTGGTCACTGTAAACCGGCATGACGTCATTACTTCTGGTCACTGTAAACCGGCATGACGTCATCCTGAAATTTGATCCTTTATAACGCCTTCTTTAATAGCAGTTCCTGGATCCACGCGCTTGACCTAACCAGGCTGCCTTATAAATAGGACCGAAAGGTCATTTCTTTCCTCCCTTCGTCTCCTCTTCTTCGTCTTCCTCGCGCCGCTGCTCCTAGAGCTCCACCATCGTCGTCGACCTCTGCCTCGTCCTGGGCCATTGCATCGACCTGATCGTACCAGAATACTGCGGCCTCTTTCCGCGACTTCTCCGTTCCCGGTGAGCTTCTTCCCCTTCTTGCCTTAGATCTGTTTTTAGGGTTCCAGCTTCACACCGTGTTCTTCGTGCGTTTCCGTTTATCCTTTTAACTTTGAACCACACCGTGAATCTGCATCTTTGATTAATAATGATTCCTACGCATCCGCTGTACTTTCTCATCTTAAACCCATGGATCTTCTCGCATACATATCGCCTCATAATCCACTTCTGTTTCTGCTTCACTTCCGTGAAATATTTTCTGTTTTCTGTAAACCTGCGTTTGATCCGTAGCTATCATGGGATCTTTGTGAAACTTGTTTCTGCAAACTATCCATAGCTTCAATTATTTCCAAAGCCTAGATTAAGCGGTTTAACTCGCCATAAGAAAAAGCTGCTAAACCGGCACAGGTACACCATTAGTCCCCTTGTTGAACCGCCAGAGCCCATCTGATATCATATCCCAAGAAGCCGATTTATAGACACTGCCTCCAGTTTATCATAACTTAGATCAATCACTTTGTAACAAGCACGCTCTTGAACCGAATCAATTACTTTTGTAGATCTTATCATGGCCAAACAAGTGTATGAATGCAACTGGGTTCCTTCTCGCGTCACCGAGTCGCAGTTGAATGAGCTGGTCTTGATTGGCGCTTTAGATGACAAAGATATGGTTCACTGGAGGGTCCCTGGAGAGGAATGTCCTCCCACACCCCAGGAAGGAGAAGTTGTGGTCTTTGCCGATCACCTGGCCCGGGGCTTCAAACCGCCCGGTTCAAAATTTTACCGGGATGTGTTGGCCAATTTTCAGCTCCGTCCCCAGGACATTGGTTCTAACTCCGTCACCAATTTATGCCACTTTCAAGTACTATCTGAAGTATATCTGCAAGAGGAACCTTCTGTTGAACTGTTTAGAGACCTCTTCCACCTAAACCGTCGCACTGAATTCACCGACGGCCCCAATACGGAATTGGGTGGTATGGCAATTCAGAAAAGGAAGGAGATCACCTATCCCCATGTCAAACTCCATACTCACCCCAAAGAGTGGAATGCGACTTGGTTTTATTGCAAGGACACTTCTCCTAAAGATGAAAATCCTTTACCTGGCTTTCGTCCGGAGCGGCTAAGCAGCACTCATCCGTTTCCTCAAAGACTAAGCGCCAAAGATAGAAGTAAATACGCTCCGCAACTGTCCAAGCTCCGAGCCTTTATGGCCAACGGTTTGACTGGAATTGATCTTGCACGCTGCTGGTTATCCTGGGGCATATTGCCTCTGAGCCGGCGTTCCGGTTTGATGTGTCAGTATACTGGCAGCGTCGACGACCCACTCCGACACACAAAACTCGAACTTTCTGATGATGAAGTTACGGACTCGGTGAAAAAGATGCTGAATGAACCAGAGCACCTCTGTGCTCAAACCGGTCTAGCTCCTTACTGTACCACCAACAAGCCACCTGCGGTAAGTTTCTAATTGCTTCATCATTAAACCTGTTACTGCTTCATGTATCTAACATTTAATCACTTCTGATCCAGGGTGATAATCCGCTTTTGGAGCAAAAACTTTCACAAGACAAAGTGGAGAAAGCGTATGCCAACCCGGCCCAAAACAAAAATTGTCAAGAAATCAGCCCATAAGAGAAAGACCACTGCTTCATCTGACCCGGCCATTGACGATGATGTGGGTAATCCGGAACTTGATTCTCTTGGCTTGCTTTTTACACGCCTTATTGATGATGATGCTTGTCAGGATGATGCTGAAGCCAGCAACGCAGGAGTCGCTGAGGTAACTATTCTTTCTTCTGATTCAGCAAATTTACCTTTACCAAAATTTCGCCAGGCAAAACGGAAAGTTAATTTTTCTCACCCTCTTGCTTATTTGGATCCCAAATTTCTTATGAAGACACAACAACATGAAGTTCGTCGCACAACCCGGCACAGCGGTCAAGTAGTTACCTCTGCCGGTTTACCAAACAGCCCGGTTCAAAAGCGCCACTCCGAGGTCTCCGACCTTTTTATTTCCTTAAATTCCAAAGCGGGCTTCTTCCGTCAACCTCTTAATCCGTCCGACTCCGATTATCAGGTCACTTCCCATTCATCCTCTGGCGAATCCTCAGCCACTCAGCTACCACCGTTGAAGATAGCCGTCGGGTAAGTCAAACCGGCCATATGCTTTCTGATATATTCTGTAATGGATATGCCTTTTTCCTGACTCTTTGTCTCTTTAGAACCAAACCGAAACCCAGCAAGAAGGCCCGCTTGGACAAAACAGCTGAAGAAGCTGCCGCCTCAGATCATGAGAGAGCGCCGGATCTTGAAAATTTTGCCTCTGAAGATATTCCCAACGATCCTCCGGTTCAAGAGGAGGTTATTCCTAAAGAGAGGCCTGTCAATACTTCAATCTCTGCTGATCCACCTGCCGGCACCGTTCGGTTTGAGAAACCTCACAGTCCTGCTACTAAAACGGCCGTGCCCACACAATCCGTCGAGTTGAAAGATGATGACGTTGTGATTACTGGTATGGGCCGCTCTGAACCAGGGAATCCTGCAACCTTAACCAGGCACACTGTGAAAGAAGATGTTTCCACCTTGAACAAAGGAAAATGGGATGTTGAACTGGAAACATATGCTGCTTTAAGCGCCCAAGACCTTCATTCTGGCTATTTAAACCAGCTTTATACTAGCCGTGACTATGAAGCTGGCCTGGTCAAGCTAATGAGGGACAAGTTTGAGGTAACTCACTCCGTTTCTTACCGCCAATATATCAGTTCTTGTAGCCCCCAAGGGCCGGTTTGTAATCTTGATCAAACCGGGACTTGATTATATTCCTTAACAACTTTGAAATCTACCTGCATAGCTCCAAGGGCCGGTTTGACTGTGCACATTTAAACCAGACTTCTATAAAAACTGCCTTTGGAAACATTGCTAGATCAAATAGCCATTAGCCCCCAAGTGCCAAGTTGAATACTTGTATTGAGCTTGGGACTTTACCATGTAGTAGCAAGATAAAAATCGAAGGTACATTAGCCCCCAAGTGTCAAGCATATAACTGCGTTGTGTGGTTGGGACTTTGACTATCTTGAATTCCTGGCTGATCATACTATCGATACACAGGCTGAGGTGAAAATCAAAGATGACCGGATTGCCGATTTACAAGCGGCTTTGAAAACCCAGCAGGCCGAAACAGAGAAGGCCAAGAAAGAGTTAACCAGTGCTTTGAACGCTGCTGAACAAGTGAAGGAAAGCTTGAAGGAAGAACAGGCGGACTGGGCCACTGAGAAGGCCAATTTGATCAAACGGGCAGAAAATGTTGAAGCTGCCCTTAAACCGGTAGTAGATGATCTGACAGCCGTAAAGCGGCAAGTACACTCTATGACTGCGGCAATCTTTGGTAAGCTTCCTTTGAACAATTGTGACATGTTGCACCTGCTGTATCATTACTCCGATTTAGAACTAACCATTTACTGTTTGTAGGCACACGCATTGGGCACTTAGGAAATGATGTGCGGAAGAAACTGAAGGCTGTCTACACTTTAGTAGAACAGTTATATACCGGAGCTCAGCGTATCATCACCACAGCCTCTCATAACAATCCGCACCTTCCTTGATTCAAGATACTCGAACCGCTGTCCATGCTTCCCGCCCGGATTGAAGAGGTGAAAAATCTGCTGCTCGAACCGGAGCCATTAACGCCTTGATCCGAGCCAAGGCATGGGTACCAGACTTTGATCCTGTAGAAGCAGCTCAAGGGTATCCCGGTGTTAAAGAAGATGGTTCTGATTTCAATGAAGAGGATTTACGGGCTATAAACCGTGCAGTACGCCCTCTAGCTTGTCAGCTGGCCGAAGAAGCCGATTTGGAGCATTGTCAAGCACAATACAATGATCAAAACAAGCGAGTGCCTGCCCCAACCTTTGGAGCGGAAAATCTGATCCCTCCAATCCGTAAGCATACTTACACTCCTGATATTGAACCGTCTTCTCTGATCCACGAAGAAGCTGTGTTCCAAGCGCTAATGGGAATCGACCGACCATCGTGGATTTCCGGCCAATGGGTAGAGACGAGGAGGTCAAGCGGCGGAGGATGAAGAATGTGCTTGAACCGTGGCGGTTTAAAATGTAGTCGTATGTATACCCAAAGAACAATGATCTCACTTGGGCACCGTGCTGCCTTGTAATAACTTTACTTAAAACTTTTGCGCTTGAATATGCTCTTCGCATAAGTAGTGAAACTTTTGTTGGATCCGTATTTCCTGCAACGTAAAAAGCCGAACCTTGGTGGCGGTGATACCACCACCGGTTTATGGTATTCAAATAGATATATCGAATTCCAATAAATGTGTGATACAAATACCGCCGTATGTTCTGGCATGAAGTCATGAGCTAAACTTGAAGCGGAGGCTTTTAACAACCATGACCGCTCAGAAGCGGGAGAAAATAACTCCCATATAAACCGTGGCTGAATCAGCACAAGCCCCCTTGTTATTCAATGATGATTAACAGGAAGAAGGTAAACCGGGCAGATAAAACTCCGGCGTAATATTAAACCGTGTTCTGTCAGTTTGTAACTGATAGTTGAACCGGATAAAAATGTGTGTCGGGTTAAAAACGTAACAACAAAAAATCGAATACCAATTATGTGAAAATATGGCGACAAAGGCAATAACTCTTTGCAAAAGAAAAGCTTCATTGAGCTGGTCAGATGGCATTACCATGGTCGACGCAACCAAGCCCCGAAGGCGTGAGCGATGGTGCCGATCGGCCAGTCCCCAAAAGACTCTTGGCGAGTACGCCGCCAAGTGGCATGACATTGGTTCGGGTTCACCAAGCCCCAAAATGACTCGCCCTATTGGCCGACCAAGAGGCGTGACCGGTTCGAGACATGACCGTGTCCCCAAATGATCCGGTGGCTTTCGCCTATCAAGAGGTGTTGCATTGGTTCGGACATGACCAAGCCCCCAAGTGATAAAAACAAATGTCAAGGGTAAACCGGAGGCCGCTTTAAAAACAAAAGCACTCCATGTAACCACGTATGATAAGAAAGACAGAGACCCCGCTTAATCGAGGCTCGGTTTTATTATATCGAAGATAATATATACATTGTCATGATATGTACATAAACCGAGCCGATGACTCAAGTGTAGTAAGGTCAAGATGAGCTATATTCCACGGCTGTTGGTCTCCTCCTCGATGTACGTGAGTCTTGACGCCTCGAATATCAATCGATAGTATGATCCGTTGTGTAGATTCTTGCCGACCACAAAAGGTCCTTCCCAAGGTGGGGATAACTTATGCATATCCGTCTGGTCTTGGATGAGGCGGCACCAAATCTCCTTCTTGAAAGGTTCTAGTTTTAACCCGCGATCGTGATAACGACGAAGATCTTGCCGGTAAATCGCCGAACGAGCAGCTGCCATATCACGCCTCATCCAATAGGTCCAAAGCGCCCCGCCGTGCCGTCTCGTTGTCCGCTTCAACATAAGCCGCTACACGGGCGAATCGTGCGGATATCATCGGGAGAACCGCCTCGCTCTGTAGACCATGAAAACGGTGTATACCGGTGGACGGTTTGGCGAGTATTGATACTCCATAGCACCGATGGTAGCTCTTCAACCCAGCACCACGGTGTTCTTTGTAACGAACCGTAAGTCGGGTTTGATGCCTCGAAGATCTCTTGATTAGCTCGCTCGCCGCCTGCTGGATCGGGGTGAGCCATCGATGACACGCTGCCGGATGTGCTCACGCTCACGTAACTCTTTCATAGCACCCTTGGATAAATTAGTACCATTATCGAGAATGATACTGTGTGGAAAGCCAAACCGAAAATCACCTTTTGATGAATCGCACCACCGCCGCCGCATCACACTTGGCCGACAGCTCGCTTCAACCCACTTGGTGAATTTTTCCACCGCCACCAACAGTGGGTCTTCTTATCCTTGGATCGCTTAAATGGTCCGACCATATCTAGCCCCCAAGTTGCAAATGGCCACGTTATTGGGATCATCCTCAATTCTGCTACCAGACATGAGCACGCCTCGAAAATTTCGACATCCATCACACCATTTAACCAAGTCCTCCGCGACGGCGTGTGCAGTCAACCAGTAAAATCCGTGACGGAACGCCTTTGCCACTAGGGACTTTGAACCGGCGTGATGTCCACAATCCCCTTCATGGATTTCTCTTAAGATTTCACAGCCTTCCTCAGGGGAAACACAACGTTGAAACGCCCCTGATACACTGCAATGATGCAACTCACCATTAAGAATCGCCATAGATTTGGAGTGCGGATTATCCGTCGGCCGAATCTCATCTTCCGCAACTCCTCGAGTCATATACGCAAGAAAAGGAATCATCCAATCCGAATAGCATGTAATGCTGCCACCAATCGAGCCTCCGGATCGGGAATAGCCAAATCCGCTTCACCGGGAGCCGGATCGACGGGTTGTGCAAGACGTCAAAAAAGACATTAGGCGGGACCGGTTTACGCTGAGAACCCAACCGGCTTAAAGCGTCCGCTGCTTCGTTCTTCCGGTGATCCACATGATCCACTTGATAACCCTTGAAGCAACCTGCGATATTATCCACTTCTCGACGATATGCGCCATAAGCGGGTCCTTAGAGTCCCAAGTGCGATACTTTGCCGAGCTACCAGTGTCCGAGTCACCAAAGCACTTAACCCGCTTAAGTTCATCTCCTTAGCCATCCGGAGGCCATGGAGCAAGGCTTCAGACTCAGCTGCATTATTAGTACAAGGAACATTAAACGGAGAACGAATAAAACTTATCACCGTGGGGAAGTTAAACGACTCCAGCCCCGAGCCTTCCAACCGCCTCGGATCCGTCGAAATGAATAGTCCAATATGTGTGATCCGGCTTCTCCTCTGGCGCTTGTAACTCCGTCCACCATTAATGAAATCAACAAGTGCTTGTGACTTCACTGCTGTGCGTGGTATATACTTTAGTCCATGCGCCCAAGCTCGATGGCCCATTTTGCAATCCGCCGATCGCCTCCGGTTACAGATGATATCACCCAAAGGAGCTGAACTAACCATCGTGATAGGGTGCCCTTGGAAATCTTGCTTCAGCTCGACCGCCATAAAAACACCATAGACTAGCTTCGCCAATGCGGATACCGTTGCTTGGACTCAATAAGCACCTCATCGATATAATAAACCGCCGTTGAACCGGATATTCCTTGCTCGCCTCCTTGCGCTCCACCATGATAGCTACACTTATCGCCGAGCATTGGCTGCCACATATAACAACAAAGGCTCCTTGTCAACCGGAGCCGCAAGAACAAAGCGGATTGGCCAATTGCCGCTTTAGATCCTCAAATGCTTCGTCGTCCGGACCTGCATTTAAATTATCTGCCTTCCTCAAAGATTCGGTATAAGGGATGGCCTTCTCTCCGAGGCGGCTGATAAACCGGCTCAACGCAGCAATTCTGCCCGCCAGACGCTGAACATCATTGATACACTTTGGTTTAGCCAAGGAAGTAATAGCTTTAATTTTCTCCGGATTAGCCTCAATTCCTCTGTTAGACACCAGAAACCCCAATAACTTGCCTGCCGGAACACCAAAAACAGACTTGGCCAGATTAAGCATCATCTTATAAATGCGCAAGTTGTCGAAGGTTTCCTTCAAATCTTCCACCAGTGTCTCCTTTTGTCTTGACTTCACCACAATATCATCCACGTAAGCATGTACATTGCGGCCGATCTGGGTATGCAGGCAATTCTGTACACACCGCTGATAAGTAGCCTGGGCGCTTTTGAGCCCAAAAGGCATAGATACATAGCAGAAGGCTCCAAAGGGAGTTATAAACGCTGTTTTCTCCTGGTCCTTAACCGCCATTTTGATCTGATGATATCCAGAGTACGCATCCAAAAAACTTAAACGCTCACATCCCGCCGTGGCATCAATAATCTGATCAATGCGGGGGAGGGCAAAAGGATCTGCTGGACAGGCTTTGTTAAGATCTGTGTAGTCCACACACATACGCCAAAGCCATTTTTCTTAAGGACCAGCACCGGATTAGCAAGCCACTCGATGAAACACCTCAATAATAAAGCCAGCCGCCAAAAGCCTGCTATACTTCTCCAATGGCTTTGCACCTTTCTTCGTTAAACCGCGGAGAAACTGTTTCACCGGTTTATACTTAGGATCCACATTAAGTGTGTGCTCACGAGTTCCTCGGTACACCCGCATGTCGATGGCTTCCATGCAAAGATATCCCGGTTCTCACGGATGAACTCGATGAGCGCGCTTCCTATTTGGGATCCAGTTGGCACCGACAAAGAACTGCTTGGACGAATCGCCTTGCACGAAGTCAACAAGCTTGGTCTCACCGCCGATTTAAACTTCAGATCCGATTCATGCTCAGTAGTTGGCTTCTTCAAAGGGTCATATCTGCCGGATCAACGTTGTCCTTATAGAACTTCAACTCCTCGTGGCACGCATCGCCTCTGCATAAGCCGCATCACCTTCCTCACATTCCAAAGCAACTCGGCGGCTTCCATGCACCGTTATCGCCTTTGTAACCCGCATTTTGAGCTGCAAGTAGATATAACAAGGTCGTGCCATGAACTTAGCATAAGCTGGCCGCCCAAACAAGGCATGATATGGACTCGGATTTTCACCACTTCAAAAGTTAGCTTTTCGGATCGAATCGTGCTCGTCTCCAAAAGCCACATCCAGGCTATCTTACCAACAGATAAGCAGATTTGCACGGTACTACACCATGGAACACCGTATTGACGGTGCGAGATCCTTGTCTCGTTAGACCCATGCGACGGAAAGTTTCATAGTATAATATATTAATACCGCTTCCTCCATCCATAAGTACCTTAGTGAATTTATAGCCCCCCACCTGAGGGTCTACCACCAATGCCAGCTGACCCGGATTATCAACCCGGGGGGGATGGTCCTCTCTGCTCCATACGATAGGCTGCTCTGACCAGCGTAAATAACGCGGCAAGGCCGGTTCAACAGAATTTACTGCCCGCTTGTGAAGCTTCCGATCTCGCTTGTCCAAACTGGTTGTGAAAACATGATATCGCCCACTATTCAAGCTGCTGGTTGGCTCAAAACCCGATCGTTGTTGCTGCTGCTGCCACCCCGATTATTCTCGACTATTGTGATCGCCTTGATTAAGCCCTCGAACGAAGCTCCATCCCGACCCGCCCGTGGAAACCGGATCCTGAACCGCCACCGACCCTGGTCATACCGAAAGCATTGGAGTTTTTGAACTCCCGCATAATATAACAGATCTTTCCAGAGATGGTTCGATGGGGACTCTTCGTCCGTGCTTGGGGCAAGGTTGATTCAATAAGTAATTCAAACGGCTCAGATAGGATTTTGGCCCCGATTCGCTTTGCCTCTGCGCGCCATGCTCATCTGCTCGCAGATTAGTGTTGGCTACGAAGTCCGGGTTGCCATCGGCCTTGCGCTTGCCTCGGTTTCCATGACCCGCCGGTTTGTACTGCTGCCCCTTGGAGTTGCCGTTCTTCTTTCCCTTCCCTACTTCATCATCATCAGCCTCAGGATCCTTAGTACTGTCCGAATCAGCATACTTCACCAAAGTAGCCATGAGGGTTCCCATGTCATTACAGAACCGCTTCATACGCCCCAATTTTAATTTTAAAGGCTCAAACCGGCAGTTGCCTTCTAATGTTAAGATCGCAGAGTCGGCGTTGATCCGGTCGAGGAGTGCAAAATCTCGAAACACGGCGCACCCAACGGGTTGTCGACTCCTTCCTCCACGGACACAAGCCGCCAGGTCTACTATGGACTTGGGCTGCTTACACGTATCCTTGAAGTTCGATAAACCGGCCCGTGAATCGCCCATGAGCTGATAGAATTGGGCGGCAAGCTCTTCAACCAAGCACGGCCGTGCCTTCCAAAGATCATGGTGAAGTACTTTGCACATGCGGTCTCATCAACATCTAGCATCTCCATGGCCATCTCATAACTTTCAACCCACGCTTGAGGGGACAGATCTCGGTGTAATTCGGCACCTGCGTGGGCCCTTAAAATCTTTAGGCGACGCACATTGCGTAAAGCGGGATTAAACAGGCACCCCTAAAGCGGATGCGACTCGGTCCGCGAAGGTGGTAGGGCGAACCGGTGTATGTTGACCCGCCATCCTGCGGCCGCTAACTCGCCTCCTGCGTGCGGGCCCGATCCACCACCTCCCGAGCATCACGAATGCCACCCATCCGGTGATTGCCTCGGGCGCTTCACGGTCCCGCGCTGCTTGATATGGCCGGTTCATCCATACGCCGTAGCTCCGCTTGGGCGGGCATAGAGTGAATCCGATCACGGCTGTATGAATACGCCTCCTGCTGGATCAGCGCAGTCCGGAGAAGCTCCTTAACCCGGCGTGTATCAACTGCTTGTGGGGAATCTCCTTCGACTAGGATTGCCTCCAATCGTGCGGCGGCCGCAACAAGGTTGTCCATAGGATTAGAATAATGACCTGGGGGTGTCTGTACCGGCGGAGGAACCACCATGTTCTGCTGCGGAGGCTCCATCAGGCGTGGTTGGACCGTCGCTCCTGCTCCTGGTGCCTCAATCCGGTTTACCTCCCTGTGCCGGGGCGGGTTACTGGGTCCGGCTCCCGGGGTCTGAAAGAGATTTCGAGGATCAAATCCTAATGGCAGGCGCGATCTATACTTCCGCTTCAACACCTCCTGCGACGCACTCTGGTCAAGCATGAGTTTGTAAGCCTGTGCGTCCAGAGCGGCCCGCTCTGCGGCCATACACTCCTTCTCTGACGCTAGATCCGCTTTGGCTTGTGTGATCTGCTCTCTCACCTTTGCAATTTCTGCATTATGAGCCTCCTGATCCGCCGGGTTGTCCTCCGCCATAAGCGCTGCTAGTGCATCAAATAGATCTGACAGAACTTGAATCGGCGGGCGACCGGCCTCTCTTCGCTGCCTGCCGCCGCTGCTGAACCGAAAGCATCGCTGCTGCGGTTGAAGAGTGGTTCGCTGCTCGCGCATCGCCATGAATACTCCAACCCGGTTGAACGGCTTGGGGGTACGGAATATCGTCACCGTCGGAACAGCCCTCGATCATATCGCCTCGCAGCCGGTATAATGACTCGGTCTCTCTGTTGAAGATTCATCGCCGAATAAACGACGGTCTCACTACTGTTCGAACCGGCGTCGTATTTCCTCCGTGGATGACTCCAACGAAGACATGCTTCACGGCCGGTTTAACTCGGGCAGGTCGCGACGCCGAGCCGCCTCGATGAGGTCGGTGCAGATGTCCGGCCAGCCCAGCTCCCGATCTTGCCGATGAAAGCGTGTATGCCGCCAAGGGGACCCGGTATCCGTACTCGATTGAATCGCCTCGACCCCATCCGCGTCGCCGATGTAGATCCGGCCGCGACGACTCTTGGTCATCCGGCCCACGACGTAGCCTTCGAGTCCTTTGAGCTTGCCCTCCAAGATCGTCAAACCATCGTGCGATGGCCCCATGGTGGGCGCCAACTGTCGTGGATTTGTCACGGCAGATGTCCTAGCGTAAGGACTTAGTCGTGGAGCCATCGCTACGGGTTTACTTGAAGGGGTTAAAGCGGACACAAAGACACAAGGGTTTTATACTAGTTCGGCCCCTTCGATGAAGGTAAAAGCCTACGTCTAGTTGTGATGGAATTGATGTAGTCTCGATGGCTAGGGAGCAAACAAGCTTCGCCTAGGCTCGAGTTGTGGTTGTCTGTCTTTGAACCGTCCGCCGGTCGCCCCTTATATACACGAGTGACACACGTCGGTTCATAGAGTCCCAACCGGTTCATACTCGTATCCCGGTTGGTATCTCTCTATTCCTAACTTACAATACAAGTTATACATCAGGCCGGTTTACGGCTACAAGTTCTAAACCGACTATAGGCCTTGGGCCTTTCTCTGCTTGTACCACTAATGGAGTTAACTCGGCCCAAGCTGGCCGGTTTACACCTAGTGGTAATATCCCCAACACCCTCCGAGATTGTATCTATCTCTCTGTTTCTCTTTTGTTTCGCGACCCTATTTCTGTCCTTTCACCATTTCTTAAATATCCGAAGATCCGTAACTCCGATCGGGCTGAAATTTTAACACGACTTTTATCTGGATATAAGCTTTCTTGCGGCCAAATGACACCTCTAACTGACCTACGGGGTGGCCACAAGCTTGCCAGACGCTCCCTGGGTTGGGGGCGCGCCCCTTGAGCTTGTGGACCCCTCGGGCATCGCCTCGCATTGATTCCGCTTCCCAAAAATCACATATACTCCAAAATAATTCTCCATAAAATTTTATCGCATTTGGACTTTGTTTGATATGGATATTCTGCAAAACAAAAAGCATGCAACAAACAGGAACTGGAACTAGGCACTGGATCAATATGTTTGTCCAACAAAATCATATAAATTGTTGCCAAAAGTATGTAAAAGTTGTAGAATATTTGCATGAAACAATCGAAAATTATACATATGACGGAGATGTATCTGCATCCCCAAGCTTAATTCCCGCTCATCCTCGAGCACGTAAATGATAAAAAAGATATATTTTTTATGTCAAATGCTACCTAGCATAATCTTGACCTTGTCATCTAATCATGGAATGAATATTAAGACATGAGTGATTCAAGGAAATAGTCTATCAGTTTAACATCGAAAGAATAATACAAGACATGCATGTACTTCATCATTGCCTTTCATAATAATGGAGCTAAAGGAAACAGCCTCCATACACTTAATTGTGGTAAGCATGACACACTCAGTCTTCCCTGCATAAAATATAAGTTATGAGCACCTTGGTGTCAAACTAGGCAATTGGATTGTACTTCTAACGCGCTTCAGCATTTTCAACTTCACTCAATACATGAGCATGAGCCATGGATATAGAACTATGGGTGGAATATAATGCGGTGGTAGGGATTGCCATGCAAAGGATGCACTAGAGCTATAAGTGTATGAAAGCTCACAAATAAAACGAAGTGGGTGTCCATCCAACTTGCTTGCTCGTGAAGACCTCGGGCATTTGAGGAAGCCCATCATGGGAATATACAAGCCAAGTTCTATAATGAAAAATTCCCACTAGTATATGAAAGTGATAACTCAAGAAACTCTCTATATGAAGAACATGGTGCTTCTCTGAACACAGGTGTGGTAAAAGGATAGTAACATTGCCCCTTCTTTTTTTTCTCTCATTTTTTATTTTCTTAATTTTTTTTCTTTTTTTGTTGGGCTCTCTGGCCTCTTTTTTATTTTATTTTTATTTATTTTTTGTCCGGAGTCTCATCCTGACTTGTGGGGGAATCACAGTCTCCATCATCATTTCCTCACTGGGGCAATGCTCTAATAATGCTGATCATCACACTTCTGTTTACTTACAACTCGATATTACAACTCAATACAACTAATACATGATGACTCTATATGAATGTCTCTGGCAGTGTACCAGGATGCACAATGATCTAGCATAGCAAAGATATCAAAAAACGGACAAGCCATGAAAATATCATGGTAGCTATCTTACGATCATGCAAATCAATAAGACAATGAATGCTCAATTCATGTATATGGTGATAATGAAAGTTGCATGGCAATATATCTTGAAATGGCTATGGAAATGCTATGATAGGTGGTGGCTGTTTTGAGGAAGATATAATGAGGTTTATGCCCCGGAGAAAGTTGCATGGTACTAGAGAGGCAAGCAATGGTGAAGGGTGAGAGTGCGTATAATCCATGGACTTGACATTAGTCATAAAGAACTCATATACTTATTGTAAAAGTTTTATTAGCCCTCGAAGCAAAGTACTACTCGCATGCCCCTAGGAGGGGGGTTGGTAGGAGTTAACCATCGCGCACCCCCGATTCAAACAACGCAGAAGGATTTAAATCAAGGATAAATTATGCTCCGACCTCACAATTAATGTTAGTGGCCACCACATTACATGCGTGAGGATTTACTTGCGTAAAGACTTACTTCCCTTAACACCATTATTGATTCTCAATATCGCATAACTGTTGCAAGGAATCAAACGTGTCATACTCAGTGATCTACAAGTTTTATGTAGGATTTATGACTAACCATGTGAATTAACAATTCCCGTTAACTCTCTAAATAGATATAAGTGAAGCATGAGAGTTTAATTCTTTCTACAAAAGACTTGCCCAAGCTCTAACAAATATATGTGAAGCAAAAGAGCATTTTATAAATAACGGTTTTCTATGTGTAGAGAAACAGGCATCCAAACTTCAAATGATATAAGTGAAGCACGTGAAGCATTCCATAAAGCCATACTCAAAAGATATAAGTGAAGTGCAAAGAGCATTCTATAAATCAACCAAGGACTATCTCATACCAGCATGTGCATAACAGAAAAGGGAAAAATAAACACGAAAGACGCTCCAAGAATGTACGCATATCATGTGAACAAAACAAAATCTGAAACATACCGATAATTGTTGAAGAAGGATGGGATGCCTTCCGGGGCATCCCCAAGCTTAGACACTTGAGTCTCCTTGAATATTTACTTGGGGTGCCTCGGGCATTACCAAGCTTGAGCTCTTGCCTCTCCTCATGCTTCTCATACCAATACCTCCTCGATCTTCGAACACTTCATCCACACAAAACTTAACCGAACTTTTTATTAGCGGGGTTAGTACATATAACATCAAATCCCATCATGTATTGTTGTAACATTATTGTATAAATATAATCAATCATTACCCATTGTATGCTATCACAATTCTATGGCCCAAGTCAAAAGGGGGCTCAACAAGATTTCAAACATACGCAGATAATGAAACTATAACAGCAATCTATGAAAACAGGACAGTCTATAAAGATGTAGATGGTACATATACTTCTGTAACTCAAAAAACTCTAACAAATTACGACAAAATAAACAATTTTCATAGCAGTACCGTTTAAAACTTTCAGAAATTTTGCACGTTCCAGTAAAAAATGTAAATTCACGCACTACAGCAAAAGTTTCTGTTTTTGCACCGCACATACCAAACAAGCAATCTAATCATCCTAAAGGCAAATGTTGGCACATTATTTTTATAATACAATGGATTTGTACAAGGGGATAATTATTTTTTGTTGAAAAGTTTCTGTAATGCAAGGTTTATTGGGGAACGTAGCATGCAATTTCAAAAAAATTCCTACGATCACGCAAGATCTATATAGGAGATGCATAGCAACGAGGGGGTAGAGTGTGTCCACGTACCCTCGTAGAACGAAAGCGGAAGTGTTAGGTTAACGCGGTTGATGTAGTCGAACGTCTTGACGATCCAACCGATCTTAGTACCGAAGGTACGGCACCTCCATGTTCAGCACGCGTTCAGCTCGATGACGTCCCTCGAACTCTTGATCTAGCATAGGGTTGAGGGACAGTTCCGTCAGCACGACGGCGTGGTGACGATGATGGTGATGTGATCCATGCAGGGCTTCGCCTAAGCACTATGACGCTATGACCGGAGGCGTAAACTGTGGACAGGGGCACCGCACACGGCTAAGAGAACAATTGTTGTGCCTTTGGGGTGCCCCCCACCCCGTATATAAAGGAGGAGGGGGAAGGCCGGCCGGCCCTAGGGGGTGCGCCAAGTGGGCGGAGTCCCACTAGGACTCCTAGTCCTAGTCGCCCCCCCCCCCCTTCCTTCCAACGGAGAGGGGGAAAGGGGAAAGAGGGGAAGAGGGAGAAGGAAAGGGGTTCCGCGGCCCCCACCCCTTGTCCAATTCGGACTACTAAGGGGGGGGCACCTCTTGTTGCCTGCCTCCTCCTCTCCACTATGGCCCATGAGGCCCATTAACTTTCTCGGGGGGTTCCAGTAACCTCCCGGTACTCCGAAAAATCCCCGAACCTCTTTGGAACCATTCCACTATCCGTATATAACCTTCCAATATATCAATCTTTACCTCTCGACCATTTCGAGACTCCTCGCCATATCCGTGATCTCATCCGGGACTCCGAACAAACTTCGGTCACCAAAACACATAACTCATAATACAAATGTCATCGAACGTTAAGCGTGCGGACCCTACGGGTTCGAGAACTATGTAGACATGACTGAGACACATCTCCAGGCAATAACCAATAGCGGAACCTGGATACGAAGATCTTTATCGGTCAAAGCGCATAACAACATACATCATTCCCTTTTTCATCGGTATGTTACTTGCCCGAGATTCGATCGTCGGTATCCTCATACCTAGCTCAATCTCGTTACCGGCAAGTCTCTTTACTCATTTCATAATGCATCATCCCGTAACTAACTCATTAGTCACATTTCTTGCAAGGCTTATAGTGATGGGCACTACCGAGAGGGCCCAGAGATACCTCTCCAATACACGGAGTGACAAATCCTAATCTCGATCTATGCCAACCAAACAAACACCTTCGGAGACACCTGTAGATCATGTTTATAATCACCCAATTACGTTGCGATGTTTGATAGCACACAAGGTGTTCCTCCGGTATTCGGGAGTTGCACAATCTCATAGTCAGAGGAATATGTATAGGTCATGAAGAAAGCAATAGCAATAAAACTTAACGATCATCATGCTAAGCTAACGGATGGGTCTTGTCCATCACATCATTCTCTAATGATGTGACCCTGTTCATCAAATGACAACACATGTCTATGGTCAAGAAACTTAACCATCTTTGAATAACGAGCTAGTCAAGTAGAGGCATACTAGGGACACTCTGTTTTGTCTATGTATTCACACATGTACTAAGTTTCCGGTTAATACAATTCTAGAATGAATAATAAACATTTATCATGATATAAGGAAATATAAATAACAACTTTATTATTGCCTCTAGGGCATATTTCCTTCAAGGTTTGCAAAGTTTCCATGGGCATGAACAAAGTTCAAGGAGCTCCCCACTTCAACGGTGCTCGTCTTTCTTACTTTCACTTTTCTTTTTGAAAATTCATAGGTTACCCTCTATGTTTTTTGTTTTTAAACTTTTTAAAAGCACACAACAAAACAAAATGACTCTCTAAAACTTCTGGGTTGTCTCGCTGGCAGCTCTTTCTTTACAGCCATTAAGTTAGGCATAAAGTGCTCAAGTAATTGATCCACCCGGATCCCAAGGTATATCAAAGCCAATTTTAATTAACAATAATTTTTAATTTAGTATTCATCACAAAGCAACATATATTATGCAACAACAAATTCTAACTCTCTTCCAATGCATCGGCATGTCATAAAAGAACAATTCATGCACACAAAGTAATGACCGATCCATAGCATAAGCAGTTTCTTGCAATTTTCTCATGTTGAAAACATAGAGAGGTGGAGATGTAGTCCCTCTCATAATAATTGCAAGTAGGAGCAGCAAGCACATGCATATAACATTCATCAAAATCATCATGTGTAGTAGTAAAACGCAACCTATCAATATAATCCTTAATAAGCGCAAACTTCTCCGATACAGTGTAGTTGGGAGAATTCAAAAGGATAATAGGACTATCATGTTTGGGTGCAATAGCAACAATTTCATTCTTAACATAAGGAACTATAGCAAGTTCATCTCTGTAAGCATAATTCATATTGACATCATGGCCACAAGCATAGCAAGCATCAATTTCATCAAAAAGGGATATTTCAAACGAGTCCAAGGGATCATAGCAATTATCATAGAATTCATCCTTTAGTAAGCACAAAGGGAAATTAAACAATGTATGAGTTGTAGAGTTTCTCTCATTAGAAGGTGGGCACGGGTAGCTAATCCGCTCTTCCTCCTTTTGCTCTTCGCTCTCCTCATCATCTTTTTCACCTAATGAGCTCATACTGTCATCAATTTCTTCTTCCATAGATTTCTGCAAAATATTAGTCTCTTATTGGACAACGGAGACTTTGTAAACAAATGCATCAATATCAGCATTGTATTTATAATTCTCATAGCAACATCTAATTATAGCAAAATTTTCAGATCTGTAAATAGCATCATCACAATCCTCATACTTTTCAAACAAAGATTGGATTTCATAAGAACCCTTAAAAGTAACAAATTCTTCTATTTGTTCCACATCAGTAATCTTAACTACCATTAGCATAAGAAGTCAATGTTTCATTATCATTAAATTCACATGAAAAGGGATGGTATGGAGCCTTCATCCTAGAGCAACAAGTATAATCATATCTCAAGCATAGATCCCAAGCATAGCAATGCAACATTTCAATTTGATCCCATAAGAGTTCCCTTTTTGAGTCAAGCGATAATCTCTAAAGTATTCACGTTGATCCAATGTGTCTCCCATTATCAAGTTGAATGGGGTTTTCTCAGGATTATGAAAGTAGTGTTTAATATTTTCCACATAACGAGCATCAAGGGTTTTCGGAGGTTCCCCATCTCCATGAGTACAAATTACATCTAATTTTTTTGGTATTTCGCGTTCCATATCCATAACTAAAGATATAATACAACTTAGAACAGAAAATAAAAACTACTTAGTGATAAAGCAAACAAGCACACACGAGAATATTCACCCCGCGCTATTACTCCCCGGTAACGGTGCCAAAAAAAGGTCTTGATAACCCACAAGTATAGAGGGCCGTTTGTAGCCTTTCTCAATAAGTAAGAGTGTTGAACCAACGAGGATATAAAGGTAGAATTTATATTCCTTTCAAGTTGTATCGATCACCGATACAACTCTACGCACGCTTAATGTTCGCTTTACATAGAATTAGTAGGAAACTAGAAGTACTTTATAGGTGTAAAGGGATAGGTTTGCAAGATTATAAAGAACAAGTAAATAAAAGCTAGGGGCTGTTTAGATAAAGAAACAATTAAGTTAGTTTTAGTAGAGAGCTTTTTGTCACAAGAAAGTTATTTGTCCCTAGGCAATCGATAACTAGACCGGTAATCATTATTGCAATTTTATATGAGGGAGGGGCATGAGCTAACATACTTTCTCTACTTGGATCATATGCACTTATGATTGGAACCCTAGCAAGCATCTGCAACTACTAAAGATCATTAAGGTTAAACCAACCATAGCATTAAATATCAAGTCCCCTTTGTTCCCATATGCAACAACCCACTTACTCTGGTTTGTGTTTCAGTCACTCACGCAACCCACTATAAGCGAATTACAAACGCAACACCCTACAGTGGGGATCCCTCACGCTTGAGTGACACGGAGGGCACCATAGGACAGCACCAAAATAAAACATACAACTCAGACCAATCACGATCATCAATCAACCCATTGGACAAAACGGATCTACTCAAACATCATATGATAGCCACATATCATTGGATAATCATATATAGTGTTGAGCACCATGTTTAAGTAGAGAGTACAGCGGGGAGAAGATGTGTTACACCGCTGCATAGAGGGGGAGAGTTGCTGTTAACGGTACCGAGGTTGTTGGTGTAGATCACCGTCACGATCCTTGCCCCGGCGACACTCCGGCGTCACCGGGAGAGAGGGGGGAGAGCCCCCTCCTCCTTTTTCTTCCTTGACATCCCCCCTAGGTGGGAGTAGGGATTCCCCTCTGGTCCATGGCCTCCATGACGGCGGAGGGGTGGGAGACCCTTCAAGATCGGATCTATCTCTCTGTTTCGCGACCTTGTTTCTGGCTTTTCACCGTTTCTTAAATATCCGTAGATCCGTAACTCCGACTGGGCTGAAATTTTTACACGATTTTTATCCGGATATAAGCTTCCTTCTGGCCAAAGGACACCTCCATCCAACCTACGGGGTGACCACAAGCTTGCCAGGTGCGCCCTAGTTAGGGGGCGCGTCCCTTGAGCTTGTGGGCCCCTCGGGCATCTTCTTCGTTGAAGATGCTTCCCAAAAATCACATATATTCCGAAATAATTCTCCGTAAATTTTTATCACGTTTGGATTTCGTTTGATATGGATATTTTGCGAAACAAAAAGCATGCAATAAACAGAAACTGACAATGGGCACTGGATCAATATGGTAGTCCAAGAAAATCATACAAATTGTTGCCAAAAATATGTAAAAGTTGTAGAATATTGACATGAAACAATTAAAAATTATAAATACGACGAAGACATATCATTGGTTATGACAACATGTACTTAGGTGGAGCGGGTGCTGAAGGATTTTTCTACCCAATATAGATGGCGGTTTACCCTGTGGGTTGGCCCTCCGTCGGCTTAGTTTGTCTTATTTTTTCCTTATTGAGACTTCCATCGTTTATTCACAGCCGGCGTAGGATTTTAGCAGTAGGCGTGCCACGCTTTTCAAGCACAACTTATATCATGCTACCCCTCGTAAGTGTAAAGTTGTCAAAAAATAGAATATAAATTGCTTAGTGTGGTCTCACTTAGGAAATATTCCAACAAATAGATTCTGGTGTACCATTAAATTACAAACGGTGTACCTAATGTAAGAAAAAGTGAAAGTGTAGCTAATGAGATCTTACATTAAGAAAATATAATAATTAAGAATATCTCAAATACATTCGAATGGCACCCAAATGCATGGTGGTATAGCATGTTTTTTGTATGAAGTGCCTTTATTGATTCATAATGTAGCATCAATCGATACAAGCACAATGCTCACACAAAAACCGTCTACATGATTAAAATGCACACAATTAAGCGCGCACACACACATTGTTTGTAGTCTGGCAATCATACAAAGTCAAAAGAGAGCTGCTATACATACGATCAAAATCTGTACGATCTATGTACAACAAGACTCATCTGGTGTGGTGGGCCCAAACCTCGGGAAGTGGGCCTGTCTCTTGTCGTACACATCGTATGATAAAATTGATCGTACGTGAGGCAGTTTCGAAGTCAAAACAAGACCAAAGAGACTACCTAAGACTAGGGAGACTAGGGAGCAATTCCGCCGCCGCCCATGTGGGGTAAGAATATCCATTGCCACCTGCTCCAATCGTGTATGCAATTGTTGTATATAAAGGTTGGTGCTCCTAACTCTATAGAGTATACCACAAATAGAATAATGCGTGCACTAGTAGACAACTTGTAGCGGAGAGGATTAAAATCATATTGTTTGTACATAGCCAAAGCGAGAAACCAATGCTATCCCTCTCACCCTTATGTGTGCACGAAATTGTGATCTATGCCATGTAGTCAGTTACCAGACATGTTAGCAATACTACATGGCGGATACATATTAGAGCAACTTGGATGATTGACTATGTAACACCCACAAACTTGTAATGGGAAAATAGTTGTTTTATTGTTTCATCATGATGAAAAAATAATACTTCTTACTTTCAACCCAATTATGGTGAGCGAGGTCATCCTTTGTCAAGATCACACCTCTACGCGGGTAACATGAAATATTTAGCAATAACTGCACCTTCAACTTCCAAATTCTTTTATTCTTTACCATTTTAATGGAGATTCCAACGGAAGACATCTCAGCCTTGCGACGGCTGGACTGACTATAAGGTTGGCCATAGTGGTGGTATCTTAGAGCATCTACAGCCGGACTTTGCAAATCCGGCCCCTCAAATGTCCGCGGACGCGCCCGGGCGCGTCCGCGACACTGATCGGGCACGCCTCATATTTCCTTCTCTACATCCAACTCTCTCATATCCATCCCCTAAATCCATACAAAATCATACAAAATATATTACTACGTACTACGTTCTATACTACTCATATTTCGTCGTCGTCTGAGATGGCTTGAGTCGCCTGCACCGGATCCGGAGCTGGAGCCTGAGCCGCCTGGGACTGAGCAGCCTGAGCCGTGTGTGCCGCAGCCCGCGTGGCCTCCATGTGCTGCCGACGGAGACGCCTGGCCTCCGCAGCCGACTCCGGGCGGATGGAGACGATGGCGTGCTGCTCCGGTCACACATCCACGTTCTCCTGCATCGCCGGCGCCTCCTCCTCCCCCACGTCCAACGGCGGCTCCTGCTCCTCCTCATCTTCCTCGTCCACCTCCTCCCTCACCTCCTCCTCGACCTCGAATTCCTCCTCCTGTTCTATAGGTAGCCCCGCTTCCCTCCGGATCCGAACCTGCTCAAGGAGAAAGAGATGATGCTCGAACGTGTAGTCGCGGCGGCATGGGGGCATGGCTACTAGGCGGATGGGTGGAGTGGAAAGTGGCGGCGGCGAAGCGGACAGGAGGAGGAAAATGTGGATGGATGGTAGGGTTTCGGTGGCGCCGGTCGACTTAAATAGTCATGCAATGCACTACGCGGCCCGCCGGAGCGGCGCCACGCGGCGTTCCCACCGCACTGACGGACGCGGCATCCGTTGGACCGCCGGGTTTACGGGCGTTCCGTGTGGGGCCACGCCGTCAGGCCGACATGGCGGGCGTGCCCGGACGCGCCCGGGCGCCCCCATATCCGCCCCATATTTGAGTTGGATATGGGGGGTGCCGGTCAGCCCAGGCGTTTGAGTGCCATTTGAGAGTCCCGTCTGGGTCAGAAAATTGTGACCGGGCGCCTGCCCGAGTGTTTGTGACGAGTTTGAGGGGTCCGGTTGGAGATGCTCTTAGTCGGTATCATGCACTCAGGGCTAGAGAACACACTGTTGTGGCAAACAATTAAAGAAGAGAGGGAGGGTTAGAGTAACATATGTAGATACCATACCATAATGTTGTGCTACTATGTGTCATGCATGACAATAAATAAGATCATCTATGATACTAATATATAATACTATGCACTATGAAGGTGGTATCATATGCATGATACTAGCATATGATACTCACCGGTCACCACTATGAGTAGCCTAGAGCATGTGATGTCGTGACACATGGACTGACTAGATATCATACATAAACGGTGCTAACATATATGATAACTTTGGTTTTTCATATATATTTTTGTGCGGGAGCCATGGTACTCATGGCACCAACATTGGATATGCCTATTTATTTATTTATTTATTTATTGAAAAAGGAGGTTGAAACTCCCGGCTTCTGCATCATTGTGATGCACACAACTATCTTTATTGAAGTTGATGTAAGGCATCAATGTCATAGCCGTCAATAAGTGGAGTACACAACATAGCCAACTATATATGACATCACCATTACTCCCTCCTTACCGGTTTATAAGGCTGGTCATAGTGGGGGTAACATAACTAGTATCATGTACTTGGGACTCGCAAACATGCTTATGTGGCAGGTAATTAAAGAAGAAAGAGAAGGTAGTAGTAACATAGGTAGATACCGTATTATAATAAATATTGTACTAATATGTGTCATGCATGACAATAAATGAGACCATCTATGATACTATTTTATAATATTATGCACTATCAATGTAGTATCGTACTCCCTCCGTCACGGCTTGGAAGGCGCGCTTGGAAATTCTCTAGGACCTAGGTGGTTATCTATTGGCTGTGAGATGGGCTAAAAAATAGCATTCACACTACGCATGCATATAAAAATAGTACTCCGGAGTACTAATTAGCTACTAGAAATAAATGCAATGCGCCCTAAACCTTGTTTATTGTGGAAACGCACGCAAATTTAACTATGCCTTCTAAACCGTGACGGAGGGAGTACACTAGTATCATATGCATGATACTAGTAGTATATGTTACTCTCTACTATGACCAGCCTAAGGCTCGTATCTGAAATCCCACCAACCAAGATAAATGTCTATTGGCTGAGATGAATTGAGCTTATGTAAAAAGTGCCCAATTAGCATACTGGTATTAAATCTCACCCCGTTCAATTGCCAATGCAATTAACTACAGCGCCCCAAGCCCGCATGCGTCCCACTCTCTCTCTCTCTCTCATCCACATGGCGCATGCACAGGTCAGTTTTCGTTTTTTTATCTCGTTTTAATGTCCAGATTGCTGCATGCATGCAGCTGAGGGAAGAAAGGAGCAACGACTTGGCTCCATGATTAATTTTCTTTTTGAAAATGGTACCAGGGAATTAAATGCAGCGCAGCAATCGAAAAGACCTCGGCGCTTTAACCAAGCTACTCTCAAAACAAGCCTTATAAAACGAAAATTTGAAGATTTTGAGTTGAGCCTTATAAACCGGTAAGGAGGGAGTATAAGATATGAATTTAATACTTAAGACTAAGCCGACTTCTTCCACAAATAAAGACTCTATTTATGGAGAGAAAAATGACTCATGGTATATAGAACTTCTCGGAACTTAATTACAAATGAGACAGCCAGATTGGACTCAGTGATACAATGGCTACGCAAAATAAAAAAAATGGCTACGCGAAAAACACAAAGTCACACAAAATACACTTGTGGATGAAGCCCTTTGTATGAGTTGTGAGAGCGAGTGGCAATCATTTGTGCTCCTTCCAGGTCCTGCATGAAGATCTGTGACCGGTTTTCCCAAACCTTTTCTACTATCTTTTAAAAAAAACTACAAGCCTTTTCTAACTTGAAGAGTTGTCGTGATTGTTTTCGTTGTAATTGTAGTCTTCTCAACGAAGTTCGTGTAGCGATATAGGATACCATTAATTATTCGTGTAGCCATCATACCTGAGTGAACAGATCAATAGCAATTAAGTGATCCCACGTTATTAACCTATGAGAGCATGTGCTTTCTTTTTCTACAACAAGCTGGTCCCCGGGTGCAATCTGTGAGTGGAGATTTAGCAGGATGGCAGCTGGGGCACATGCCCATACAGTCCACTAATGTACGTACCTGGTAGAGCAAGCGACTTTGGCAATAAATCATAACTGTATATTTAGCCTTCTCCATGCTGAATGGATCTACGCAAGAGAACAAATGTCTTGCGTCTTCCTACAAAAAACACTCACACCAACAGCTAGCAGCGGCCGTCAAGGCCTGTTGATGGAGTCATGAGCTCTGTTGTGAGCATGACGGCGCAACAGTTTGTCATCAACCGGCCGGATTAAACCAACTATAAACAAATCAATGGACATCTCAACGACGCGGAATGGAATGCTTGAAGGGGACTGCTTTGGTGAGACAGGGCACGTCTTAAAAATGGTCCAAAGGGAGGCGATTCCGGTGCTATTTTCACACCTCGATCAAGGTATATAACTACTACTCCCTCCGTTCCTAAATATAAGCATTTCTAGAGATTCCAATACAAACAACATACGAAGCAAAATGAGTGTATCCACATTCTAAACTATGTCTATATACATTTGTATGTAGTTCGTATTGAAATCTATAAAAAGGCTTATATCTAAAAACGGAGGGAGTAGCAGACAAAGGAGCCTGTAGCTCGGTTGGTACTATGGGAGCCACACAGACGCAGACGAATCCCTAATGCGTACTCAAGACGATGAGTAGTCCAAATACACGGGCGCTTCCTCGTAGGTACTCCCTCCATTCCAAAATAGATGACTCAACTTTATAGATTAATGTGCACCGTTAGATGTCCACAAATGGCGCACTGTTTGGAGGGTATCACAGAATAGCTCTCAGGCAATCAGTAGAGAATATTGGAGCCGATCGATTGTGCAGACATGTCACGCGGTAAGCAAACTTTTCCGTGTTACCTGCTCAATAATAATGATCCTGAAACCTGAGCAGCATATGTGTATATGACATGCAATATAACCCGCCAGCCGTTGTGACTGTGTCAGGGTTTTTCGGTTGATCCCATCTGTACTGACCAACTAATCTACATATATGGCTTAGATTTGTGTTCAACTTTACGACGGATTATGATAAACTCGTCTGGTTGAACTGCTTCTACACTGCCATTTGGTCATATGCTTTTGACGTAATCTGCATTATCTTTTTTACTCCCTCCGTGAATTAACATAAGAGCGTTTAGATCACTATTTTAATGATCTAAACGCTCTTATATTAGTTTACAGAGGGAGTACAAATCACATCCTAGCTAAGCCAAAAACAAAAGAGATGTAATCTTAGTAAATGCCATACTCCCTTTGTCCCTAGGGCGCGTTGCATTTTTTTTCAAAAGTCAATTTTTTGCTATTTTTGACCAAGTTAATAGGGAAAAATTTCAAATGTCTGCAACACTAAATAAAAATATATATTTCGTAATGGATCTATTAAACTTGGTCAAAGATAGACAATCTTAACTTCTGAAAAAGCTAATGCACCTTATAAAAAGGAGCCGATGGAGCATGCTTATTGTGAGTTTTTACTAGTTAACTAGATTTATAACCTTATGTTTACAGACATGACGCTAACTTATTGGTCTGTAGCACACGAGCTTATTTGTAGGACTGAAATTCTAAGGAAAATTTTCCATCAAGTCAAACTTGATGAAGGATTTCTTTTCGCAAACATGCAATCCTTCTCTCCAGTGCAACTACGTATTAATATGTAATATTTGCCATTGGCATATAATATATCTAGTGCGTAATTGCTATATTGTTTACTTGTTTGTTTTTTGAAGAGAACTACTACACGAACGACACTTACCAGCCGAAATTTGCACGACATGGCATATCGCTCTCCATCCATGGGCAGGTCTATTCAGCAGCAGGCGGCCAGATTAGCCATCGTGCCAGTGTGTTGAGCAAAATGTTCGTGTGTGAAGAACTTCCGTTTCCTGAATCGTGCAAATCAAAAAGACCTTCAAGGACGACAGACCTGCTATTGGTAGTCCTATTCCCTCGATAAAAAACAAGTAGGCTACTCCTATTGGTCCATGCTCGCGATTGGTGCAGCGGAAATCCACAGCACAGACATGCGGCAGGCTTTGCAGAAACCATCACATGCGATTCATTAGTGCGGCTGGCTCGGCGCGAGGCGGTGCGTATGTACGAACCCAAGAGCATCTACCACCGCGAACACCAAATTCGACCTCAAATGCATGCGGACGCGTCCGGATAGTAACCGGTCACGTCTTAAATTCGCCCGTCTGCATCCAGATACCTTATATTAGAAACCTTAGATCCATGAAATCAACGCACTGCGTAGATCAAATAACCTATGCTACCCTAATCCTCGTCGAATATGTCCACTATCTCTGTGCCCGGCTCCGGGTACATGGGCGGCAGCCGCAGCTCTAGCTTCTGTGTCCAGCTCCTCCGCGTCGGCCTCCGCATCCATCTCCGCTTCGACCTCGTCGAAGAGCGCGTCGGTCGTTGTCCGTTCCTGCCGGATGAACTGCCGGTTAGCCTCCAAATGGACCTCATCCTGGATAGACTCCAGAATGGCCTGCTGCTCCGCCATCTCGACCACTTGGGTGACCTCGAACTCCGCCTCCCCGTCCTTCATGTTGAAGCCCGGAGTCGGAGCCGGCGCAAACTGCTCCGCCTCCTCCAGATCCGCCACCTCCATCGGAGCCGTCTGCTGGTCCTCTTCCTCCTCCGCCTCCGGCTGCATCTCCTCCTCCTGCTTCGGCGAGTCCGGAGGCAAGCCGGTCGCGATGCGTGCGGCGCGCCTCGCCCCGATCACCTGCTCAATCTGGAACCGGTGCTCCGGCGTAAGCATAGCATAAGTGATATTATTTTGCCGAACATGACGAAGCCGGAGGGCGTGGGAAGAGCGGCGGAGCAGGAGAGAGGTGGTGGATGGGCTCGGGCTGGCGGCGCGGAGAGGGAGGAGGTGGACGTGGCTAGGGTTGGGGATGCCAGCCGGCTTAAATAGCCGGATTTGGCCTTGGGTGCCGAGACAGAGCGGCGCCACGTGGCGTTTACACCCCTCACTGGAGGAGACATCTATCGGATCGCCGGGTTTTCGGGCGATTCCATGTGAGACTCCATTCGTTAGTCCAACGTGGCGAACGCGCTCGAACACTCTATACCCCTCATATTTGGGTTGGATATGAGGGTACCGGTTCGCCCAGACATTTGAGGCCCGTTTAAGAAATCCGTCTGGGTTGTATTTTTGTGACCAGTCAGTGACTGGTCGTCCGCGCGGGTTTAAGACGGTTTGGGGCCCGGGCTAAGGCACTTGGCTCCATAATCCCGAGGGTCGCATTAGACGGATCCAACCCGCGTGCACACAGAGTGATCGACCGAAAGCCAGCGCACATAGTACGTACGCCCAAGAGGCCAAGACGTTGTTTCTCGCTACGTAATTCTGTGGCGTGCATGCAGATACATGCATACTAGCGGCCTGCTCTACAGGGTGCGGCCGGCCCGCCGGGGGGTGTGGATATCTAGTGCTACGGGAGCACCTAAGATTAGGTGCTCCAGGAGCTTTTCAACCGTTAGATCTGAGATCCGAAGGCTGAGGAGAGAGCTCACTCTTTTAGTCAAAAAACACCCCCAGAAATTTGGTATTGCAAATCGGGTCCGGTGCATATGTAGATGACCGTTGGATTTCAGATCCAATGGCCGAGAAGCTCTTGGAGCACCTAAACTTAGGTGCTCCCGTAGCACCTGATATTTTCCCCCGCCGGGGGACCTGCGTGCGTGCGTGCGTACGTCCGTCGCGCTTCTCGGCGGTGCGTGCATGCGCCGGCGCTGGCCCGCACGCGCGAACCGCAGTTTGCGGCCGTCGTGGCGTCGGCCGGCAGGTAGGGGTAGCTACGTGCCGTGCGGTGCGGTGCGGCCCGTCTGTCTGAGGGCAGTTGCGCGCGACACTCGTACCGTCCTTCTTTTTCGGGGAACGTGAGAGCTTTATTCGAAAGGCGTTCCCCAAGCTGTCACCCAAAAGGCTGCTCGTCAGGAAGGTAGGAGGTCGTCCATCGATCCAAATCTTGTCACAGCCTTGCGAGCCGCGGCCCGCGGGCAGTGGTGCTGCGGTGCGTGTACGCATATAGACGCCACTAGCAGTGGCAGGCCGTACTAGCTGCGTACCTGAGCCGGCCTCGGCGAGCGAGCGGGTGAGATGGGCGGATGGGTGGTTATGGTTGCGCAAAAGCTTATGTACCGCCATTGACGTTCTTCCAGGAAGATAAGTGAGTACGTACGTGCTCCATTGTACTCCAGTGCAGCTGCATATCATTTTTGGCAGCTTTTACAACGCTTGCCGCGTTGTTGTAGCTGCATATCATGTTGTAACTACTCGTAGAAGACTCATGGCGCGCGGTGGCTGCATGCTGTAACTAGCAGACTACATGCAAACCCAGAAGAGAAACAACATGTTGTAACGATACCACCAGGAAGCATAGGTGGGATTTTAAAAAAAAAGTCTCGTAGGTACGGGATACTCCTACGACAGTTGCTGCTGGCCCGACGGAGTGAATGTCGTAGCCGTACGCTCTGCCCGGGAAGCACGAAGCGATAAAGTTACTGCCCAGCGGCGCTGTTCATTCGTGGAAGTGGGACACATGTCAGTCAGGCCTTCAATGGGTAGATCGGAGATTCAGACCATAAAAATAAAGCCACTGTACGTGAGGACCTCAATACCCTACGTGTTTTGTTTTGTTTTTTTTCACACATTCATAATCCTATCATTCATCTACCATCATATTAGAGCATCTACAGCCAGACCTCTCAAACCTGCCTCACACGCCCAGGCGGGCCGCCCGGTCACTGACCGGTCACGTTTTTTGGCACACACGGACGCCTCAAACGGGCCACAGACGCCCGGCCTGACCGGCACCCCCAATATCCAGCCCAAATATGAGGCGGATATAGGGGCGTCCGGGCACGCCCGCCACGTTGGATTGACGAAGGGGTCCCCACTGAAAACGCCCTCGAACCCGGCGGTCCGAAATTCGTCTCCTCCGTCGGGCCGGTGGCGTGTGCGTGGCGCAGCTCTGGCGGGCTGCGTAGTGCATTGCCCGACTATTTAAGTTGACCGGCGGCACCGAAAGCCTACCATCCATCCATATTTTCCTCCTCGTGTCCGCCGCCGCCGCCACTTTCCACTCCACCCGTCCGCCTAGTAGCCATACCCCCACGCCACCGGGTGAGGAGCGAGCCATTTTTTACGCCGAAGCGTCGGCTCAAGCTCCTTGAGCAGATCCGGGCTATGCGCGAAGCCCGGATTGCCGCGGGGCTACCTCCAGATGCAGTGGAGGAGGTGGAGGAGGACGACGGCGATGAGGAGGAGGACTTTGAGGAGGAGGGGAATGAGCCGGAGGAGGAGGATGTGTGGGACACCGGCAACGGGGATCTGCAGGCGGAGCAGCAGGCCATCCTCGATTCCCTCCGGTTGGAGTCGGCTGCGGTGGCAAGACGCCGTCGCCGGCAGGAGATGGAGGCGCAAGAAGCCGCGGAGGAGGCGGAAATGTTCGCCTACATGGATGAGGTCGAGCAGGAGGAGGATGAGTTGTATCCCTCCTACCCGCCCGTCCAGCCGGCGCCCGGCACCCTCGTCGTGGATATCTCCGACGACGAAGAGTAGCTAGGGTAGTACGTAGATGTAGTACGTAGGATTTCTTTTGCATGCTTTGTATGGATCTAGGGGATGAAATATGAGAGAGGTGGATGCAAAGTGGCTAATTTGAGGCGTGACGGGTCAGTGAGCGCGTCCGTGGGCATTTGAGGGGCCGGATTTGCCAAGTCTGGTTCTAGATGCTCTTACAATCGTTTTGGATATATCTTGCAAGAAAGGAGGATTAGTTCTAGCCCACAAGCTACACACGTTCTCACTACTAGCCTGTTGCACACATAAGTGGGCAGCAAAGTTAGCCTCACGTCTTACAAAGATCAAATTACAATGTAGTAATTGTGAAGCGATCTCTTGAGTCTGATGGAGGATTCCCATAATTTCAGACCGATAATGTTAACGAGCCTCCCAAAGCTGCACCAAATTATGATAGTCAGTTTTGACCGTTACCCGCTGGAAGTTTAAAGTATTTGCAAGGTCAATACCATCGCGGTATGTGAGCGCTTCCACCGACAGGGCACTGGCCACAGCCCACAGAATTGTACCGATGACTTCTTGCAGCAAGGAGACGACCCATACTATCTCGTGCCACACATCCAGTAGCCCTAGTACCAGTTGTAGGATTAAAACTTACATCTACTTTTATCTTGATGAAGTTTTTGGCTGGTGGGTTCCACTTAACTAGTTTCTTCTCATGGTGATCAGTGCGATGAGTGGCACTGGATACTTCCTGTAGCACCGCTGCTACCCATCAGGCAACTTTGTTTGGTGAGAGGTGTTAATCTCCCCTTTTTCCTTGTTTCGACTGGTCCATATGGCATATGCCGCAATTGTGATAGTCTCAACATCCTTTGCAGAACATACCTTCTCGCTGATGATATCTGACACCCATGTTTTCGGGTGAAGACGAGGGAGTTTGACGTTGGTTGCCTCATTTACAGCTTTCCATATTGCTGTAATGGATGGACACATTATTATCGCATGAAAGATAGACTCATCATTATTTATACAGAAAGAAGATGCCCCAATATGTTCAATATGGCATCTGGACCACGAGCAGCAGGACACCATTGCCTGCTCCTGGGAGGAATCCGGCTATTTCTCGACTAGGACAGCCTAAGCTGTGAGATTTTGGGGCAGACAAACCAACCCAACGGCTGACTTCACTTGGCGAGCCAAAGCACCTCTTCAGTGCCGTTTTTTCACGTGGTTAGCGATGCAGAACAGATGCTGGACGTCAGATCGGTTGGCACGGAGAGGTCACGACCACCAGGACAGGTGTTCGCTATGCAACCAAGAAGAAGAGACCCTGAATCATATCCTACTACAATGTGTCTTTGCGTGCAAGGTATGGACGACAGTGTTATACTCCCTCAGTGAAAGTGCAACTAGTGCCCGGGTGGTTTTGGTAATTCATAACAACATATAGCTAATTAAACAAATATCCATTCCAGATAAATATTTTAGGATGTTCAATGATTGGCATGGCATGGACTAGAGATGTGGACCCCTCAAAATGCTAAGGACAAGGATTGGCAAAAGCTCAAGACTCTTCATTTCTAGTTTGGTGATCCAAGATCACGTTGAGTCCATAGGAAAGCCAATACTATTAAAAGGGGATGAGGTGTTGCTTAATGGTCTACTTGCTCAAGTTCTTATTGATATTGCTCCAAAACCCTCGGCCACTTTCTCCATCCAAATATGTCCAAACCTAATTCCAAACTCGGCCCCATCGATACTTCCTATCCGGAGCCACCGAGTTCATCTTGACATAGCCACTACCAGAAACCCTAACAGTTCGGTCACACCGATATGAATCTCGGTCTCACCGAGATGGCCTTGCCAACTCTCTGTTGCCTTGTTGCAATTATTTTGGTCTCACCGCGAATTGCAATCGGTCTCACCGAGATGGCTTGACAGATTCTCTGTTGCTCATTGCATTCACTTCGGTCCCACCGAGATGGTGCAATCGGTGCCACCGAGATGAACTTTGCCCTTAGCCCTAGCACATCGGTCCCACCGAGCTGTTCCAATCGGACCCATCGAGATTCCTAACGTTCATATTTTTGTACTGATAGGTGCCACCGAGATTGGTCAAAAGTGTGTAGCGGTTGGATTTTGTGTGGAGGCTATATATACCCCTCCACCCCCTCTTCATAGAAGAGAGAGCCATCAGAACGTGCCTACATTTCCACCATCCATTTTCTGAGAGAGAACTACCTGCTCATGTGTTGAGATCAAGAGATTCCATTACTACCATTTAGCCTTCCCCAAGTTGCTTTCCACTCAAATCCTTCTTCCACCATAGCCAAATCTGTGAGAGAGAGTTGAGTGCTGGCAAGACTATTGTTTGAAGCACAAGAGCAAGGAGTTCATCATCAACACACCGTCTATTACCTTTTGGAGAGTGTTGTCTCCTAGATTGGTTAGGTGTCGCTTGGGAGCCTCCGACAAGATGTGGAGTTGAACCAATAAGTTTGTAAGGGCAAGGAGATCGCCTACTTCGTGAAGATCTACCAGAGTGAGGCAAGTCCTTCGTGGGCGATGGCCATGGTGGGATAGACAAGGTTGCTTCTTCGTGGACCCTTCGTGGGTGGATCCCTCCATGGACTCGCATAGCCGTTGCCCTTCGTGGGTTGAAGTCTCCATCAACATGGACGTACGATAGCACCACCTATCTGAACCATGCCAAAAATCTCCGTGTCTTCATTGTGTTTGCCTTCTCCAAACCCTTCCCTTTACCTTCATATGCAATGTTTTACTTTCTGCTGCGATACTCTTAGAATTGCATGTAGGTTGATTGCTTGACTTATCATAATTGCTAAAATCTGCCCACAACTAAAATTGAGAAAATGATAGATTTTTTTTGGTCAAGTAGTCTAATCACCCCCCTCCTCTAGACATACTTTCGATCCTGCAAGTGGTATCAGAGCTTTGGTCTCCATTAGCCTTGCTTTCCATAGCTTTGGTGATCATAACCTTGGTTTCACAACCTAGGAGAGTATGGCGTCTAGCGAGGGTAACTACCAACATAGAGGTCCTTACTTTGATGGTACAAATTTTGCTAGTTGAAAGCATAAGATGAAAATGCATATTCTTGGTCATAACCCCGCCATTTCGGCTGTTGTTCATATTGGCTTGCAAGCTAAATACTTTGAAGATGGTAGATAACCAGATCGAGAAGCGCCCGCGGATGAATTGAAGATGTTGCAATACAATGCTCAAGCTTGTGATATTCTCTTCAGTGGATTATGCCCCCAAAGAATTCAACAAAATTAGCCGCCTTGAGAATGCAAAGGAAATTTGGGATACTTTGGTTGATATGCATGAAGGTACCGATTCCGTCAAGGAATCCAAGTTGGATGTGCTTAAAAATTCAACTTGACAAGTTCAAGATGAAGGATGGTGAAGGAGTCGCCGAAATGTACTCTAGGCTTGCTCTCATAACAAATGAGATTGTCGGCTTAGGAAGTGAAGAGATGGCCGACAAATTCATCATCAAGAAGATCCTTAGAGCCTTGGATGGAAATATGATACCGTGTGCACATTGATCCAAATGATGCCCAACTACAAAGATCGCAAGCCAACGAAAGTCATTGGTAGAATTGTTGCTCATGAGATGTCACTCAAGTATAAGGAAGAGCTCCACAATAAGTCAAGTGGTGCATACAAAGCTTCAAGTGATGCTCCTACAACATCAAGTGACAAGCTAGTCTCCTATGAAGAATTGAGCTTATTGGTAAAGAACTTCAACAAGTTCTACAGGAGTAGAAGCAAAAGAAGCTCCAAGTCAAGGTCCTACAATGACAAAAGATCTACTAGTCATGATCGTAATTGCTACAATTGTGGAAGACCCGGACACCATTCCAATGAGTGTACGGCTCCCTACAAGAAAATAGAAGACTCACCAAGAAGCAGGAGTAGAAGACATGAATCACCTCTAAGAGAGAGAAGGAGTAGAGATGATCGTTATGAACGAAGACCCTCTCAAAGAAGCAAGGATTCGAGAAGGAAGGACAAGTCATCAAAGAGCTACATAATACGAAGACATCAAGCTCATGTTGGTGAATAGGTATCCGGTTCCGACTCCGACATCTATCTGAGAGAAGCTAGCTATCACTCTGACTCCGGATATACTCAAGATGAAGGTGTTGACGGACTTGCTCTAGTATCATCCAACTCCTACGACATATTTGATTCACCAAATGAAGGAATTGGAAGATGCTTCATGGCTAAAGGCCCCAGGGTAACACACCCCGAGTGTTTTGATTTCAATAGTGATGAAGATGATTTTCTAGGTGATGATGATTTACTTGTTGATAAAACTAGTGATGTTAACAATGATGAACTTCCAAGTAATCATGCTAATCAAGATGAAACAAATGACAATGATAAGAAAGAGATTGAGCATCTAACTAAAGAATTAAACACTCTTAAGTTAGCTCATGAAACAACTGAAGAGGATCATAGAGAGCTCCTAAGAACTCATGAGAAGCTACGCTTCGAGAAGCTAAATTTAGAGCAAGAGCATGAGTTTCTAAAAGCTATTAATGATGATCTTCGAAAGAAGAGTTCTTCTTACATTGCCAAACACCTCCTCTTGTCTACTTATATGCCACAAGTAAAATCTAGCAACAAGGGCAAGAAATATTCTTCTTATAGTAGTAACAATAACCATGCTAAATCCAATATTGTTGCTTCTAGTAGTTCTCTTGATTCCACTAATGATTCTCTTAGCCAAGTTACACTTAAGCAAGAAATTAGCTTATTGGAGAGAATTATATATAGAGAAAGGTGTTTACAAGAGCCTTGCCGAGAGTGAGCAATTTGAGGAAATTGTGCACAAGCAAGGAAGGCACCGGGAGAATCAAGGTGTTGGTTTTGAACGAAAGTTCAATGCCAATGGAGTTGAATGGGAAGAAGATCAATACCCCAAGACTAAGTTTGTTCCTCAACAAGAGAAGTATGACCCCACTTATTTTGCGGGAACACAAGCTCAAGATGATCTTCCGCCACAAGACCACAAGCTAAAAGGAAAGGACAAGCTTCAAGAAGAGATTGACTCGTTTGAAGAAGCTCCTAAGGCCATGGTCAAGTGGGTTTCCCAAGACTACATCAAGCTCTACTTCATCAAGTTCAACTACAACTCCAAGATTCCCATCAAGTTGATGTGGATACCGAAGAAGAAGAACTAGAGTATTCTTGAGGGTGACTCCGCCAACGTACTTCACTCATATTCATTTTGGAAAGGACTTGTGCAATCAACTTTCAAATCTTGCACTAGTTCGTGGAGTCACAAACCCTCTTGTTGGTAAGACAAGGGACAAGGTAAACTAATGCTTTCATGGACATCATCATATGTGCAATTCACTCTATGTCTATGGATATCCTTGTATGTTCCTTGTGGGACTAACCCATGTAGGTGTTGAAAGTGCAAAACTCCAAAGGATTGCTTCGAATGATCTACATCAAGATTGAGCGCCCACATCTTCACTATCTACATGAATTCATCATCGACAAAACCCAAGGTTAGTTCATCCCTATTTGGGGGGATATCACGTCTAGGGGGAGCTTTGCTCTAAAAATTGAGCTAAAGCAACTCTAATGGTGTGAACACATTAATGCTTTATGTAAAAGTGGCAACCCCACTTGTGCTTAAACGATGAGTATGACCTATGACCAAATGTTCTCCTAAGTCAATATACTCATATATATATATATATATATATATATATATATATATATATATATATATATATATATATATATGAGCTAGTCATCGCCAATTACTTGATACATGCTAGAATTCTTTGTGCATGTTTGACACATATTTCATTTGACATTTTATTACATGAGCATGTTGGTTTGCATATTTTCTCCATTCAAGGACATCCACTTGTTGTTTTGAGTATCTTGTATTTTATTGGCCAAATGGATGTACAAGATGCCTAAGAACCTTCTCTAGCTATCTATGATCTTCTTGTCTCAAATTCTTTTCATGCTATAAATTGAACAAGTCTTTTTCGGACCCTCTGGGTGAGAAGCACTTGGAGCCACTGATCCGACAAGGGATGACCTCCAAAACCTTCTGCATGCATTTCGGTCAGACCAACACACTGAGACTCAGTCACACCGAAAGCATTTAGATTGATCTAGGTTTTCATCTCGGTGCTATCGATTAGACCAACTCGGTCCCATCGATTTGCTGTAATAGCACACAGTTATACATCTTGGTACCACCGATTTGTTCCACTTGGTGCCACCTACAGCACACGGGTATATATATCAAGCAGTCATACAGTTGGAAATTACTTCAAACGTATCAAACTCGCGCCCCATTGCTGCCGCCTCCTTGGTCTCCGGATCGTCGCTGTCATCTCTTGTGCGCCTTTGATACGTCTCCAATGTATCTATAATTCTTGATTGTTCCATGCTGTTATATTATCATTCTTGGATGTTTTACAATAATTTTATAGTCATTTTATATCATTTTCTAGTACTAACCTATTGACATAGCACCCAGTGCTAGTTGGTGTTTTCTGCTTGTTTTTTACATCGCAGGAAATCAATACCAAACGGAGTCCAAACGCAGTGAAACTTTTTGTGGATTTTTTGGACCAGAAGACATCAAGTGGGCCAAGAAAGCACCTGAGGGGAGCTCCGAGGGGAGCACAACCCACCAGGGCGCGCCTGGGGGCCCAGGCGCGCCCAGGTGGGTTGTGGCCAACTCGGTGGCCTCCTGCACCGCCTCTTTGCTCTAAATACCCCAATATTCCAGAAACCCTAGGGGAGACAACAAAAATTAGTTCCAGCCGCCGCAAGTTCCAGAAACACCAAATACAATCTAGACACCATTTCGGAGGGGTTTATCAGGTCCATTGGTGCCTCTGCGATGACGCGTGAGTAGTTCTTTGTAGACCTATGGGTCCATAGTTAGTAGCTAGATGACTTCCTCTCTCTCTCTCTCTCTTGATTATCAATACAATGGTCTCTTGGAGATCCATATGATGTAGTCTTTTTACGGTGTGTTTGTTGGGATCCGATGAACTTTGAGTTTATGATCAGATCTATGTTTTTATCCATGAAATTTATTTGAGTCTTCTTTGATCTCTTATATGCATGATTGGTTATAGCCTCGTATTTCTTCTCTGACATTTGGGTTTTGTTTGGCCAACTTGATCTATTTATCTCGGAATGGGAAGAGGTGCTTTGTGATGGGTTCGATCTTACGGTGCTTGATCCCAGTGACAGAAGGGGAAATGACATGTATGCATCGTTGTTACTAAGGATAACAAGATGGGGTCTATTTGTACATAAATAGATCTTGTCTACATCATGTCATCATTCCTATTGCATTAATCCGTTTTTCCATGAACTTAATACACTAGATGCATGCTGGATAGCGGTCGATGTGTGGAGTAATAGATAGTAGATATAGGCAGGAGTCGGTCTACTAATATTGGATGTGATGCCCATATAATGATCATTGTCTGGATATCGTTATGATTATTTGAAGTTCTATCAATTGCCCAACAGTAATTGTTTTCCCACTGTTTGCTATTTTTCTTGAGAGAAGCCACTAGCGAAACCTACGGCCCCCGGGTCTCCTTTCATCATACTTGCCTTTGCGATCCATTTTAATTTGCTTTTATTTTCAGATCTATTAAACCAAAAATAAAAAATACCTTGCTGCACTTTATTTATTTTACGATCTATTTATCCTATCTATCACAACTTTATCACGTCTTTGCGCCAATTTGAGGCATCATTACCCGAAAGGGATTGATAACCCCTTTAACACGTCGGGTGCGAGTATTTGTTATTTGTGTGCAGGGGTTCTTTACATTGTGTTGCTTGGTTCTCCTACTGGTTCGATAACCTTGGTCTCATCACTAAGGGAAATACCTACCGTCCTGTGTTGCATCATCCCTTCCTCTTTGGGGAGATACCAACGTAGTTCAAGAAGGCATCAAAAGGAATTTCTGGCGCCGTTTCCGGGGAGGATCTTCAACATCGACCAGGTTCCTAATCACAAATCTCACCTCCTCACAATTTACATTATTTTCCATTTGCCTCTCGTTTTCCTCCCCCCCCCCACCCACTTCACAAAAATTTGCCATTTTATTCGCCCTCTTTTTCATTTGCCGTTTTCTCATCAGATCTGTTTTTGAGTGCAATCTTGTTGTGAAGTCATCATGACTCAAGAGAACACCAAGTTGTGTAATTTCTCAAATACCGACAACAATGATTTTATTAGCACTCCGATTGCTCCTCCCGCAACTAGTGTGGAGTCTTGTGATATTAATACTGCTTTGCTGAATCTTGTTATGAAATATCAATTTGTCGGTACTCCTGATGAGGATTCTGCGTCCCATCTTAACACATTCGTGGAGTTATGAGATATGCAGAAGAAAAAGGATGTGGACAATGATGTTGTGAAGTTGAAATTATTTTCGGTTTCTTTGCGAGATCGCGCAAAAATTTGGTTTTCTTCTTTGCCTCGCAATAGTATTGATTCTTGGAACAAGTGCAAGGATGCTTTTATTACTAAGTATTTTCCGCCCGCAAAAATCATTTCCCTTAGAACCCAGATCATGAATTTCAAGCAACTTGAACATGAGCATGTTGCACAATCTTGGAAAAGGATGAAATTGATGCTAAGGAATTGCCCAACTCATGGGTTAAATCTTTGGATGATCATACAAAAAAAAATGCGGGGTTGAATTTTGTTTCTTGTAATCTTTTGGATTCCGCCGCGGAGGGTAATTTTATGGAAATTACTTTGGGTGAATCTACTAAATTGCTAGACAATATCACAATGGCATGCCGAAAGATCTCCTACTATTAAAAAAAGTCAATTCCGTAGAAGAAATAAATTCTTTGAGTGAAAAAGTTGATGCTCTTATGAAGTTGGTTGCTAATAAAAGTGCTCCTATTGATTTTAATGATGTTCCTTTGTCTACTTTGATTTAGCAAATTAGTGATGTCGTAGATGTGAATTTTATCTCGCGAAACAATTTCAATAACAATGCTTATAGAGGTAATTTTAATCCTAGGCCTTGTCCTAGTAATTCCTCTAATAATTATGGTAATTCCTATGGTAATCCTACTTATAATAATAATATAAACACCTCTTATATTGAGAACAATATTAAAGAATTTATCAATACTCAAACAGTTTTCAATGCTTCGATAGAAGAAAAGTTGAATAAGGTTGATGATATGTCTAGAAGTATTGATAGAATTTCTCATGATGTAGAAACTCTCACGATGAAAAATTTTGTGCCTAAAGTTGAAGAATCAGTTAAAGCTCTTTATGTTTCCTTGGATGAAAGTAAGAAAAGAACCGCTTGCTTAGAGCTAAAGGAGAATTTTTAGAAAGGGCGTTTTCTAGTGATTGCTTTCATAAAAATGATGAAGATCTTAAAATGATTGGTGTTTCTTCTATTGATTCTTCTTTTAGTAAAATTAAGATTGATGAAAAAGGGACTGGAGAAGAGTTAACTTTAGCTAGAAGGCGCCCCTATGATTCGGAGGGTGAAAATCTTGTTGAAAAAATTGATAAAAGTGGGTTTGAAGAGGTCAAGACTTTAACTAGTGATGTGCACACTATTTTGGATTACAAAGACTTTAATTATGATAGTTGCTCTTTGGTTGATTGTATTTATTTGTTGCAATCCATGATAAATTCACCCCATGCTTATGAACAAAATAAAGCTTTTACTAAACATATTATTCACGCTATGATGAAAGCTTTTGAAGAAAAAATGGAATTAGAAGTTTTAATTCCTAGAAAATTACATGATGAATGGGAACCTACCATCAAAGTCAAGATTAAAAATTATGAGTGTTTTGCTTTATGTGACTTGGGTGCTAGTGTTTCTACAATTCCGAAATCTTTATGTGATGTGCTTGGTCTTACCGATATTGGAGAATGCTCTTTAAATTTGCACTTGGCGGATTCTACTATTAAAAAGCCTATGGGAAGAATCAATTTTGTTCTTAATCTTTCAAATAGGAATTATGTGCCCATAGATTTTATTATTCTTGATATTGATTGCAATCTGACTTGTCCAATTATACTTGGTAGACCGTTTTTACGTATTATTGGTGCCGTGATTGATATGAAACAAGGCAATATCAAATTTCAATTTCCACTAAGGAAGGGTATGGAACACTTCCCTAGAACAAGAATTAGGCCACAATATGAATCAATCATGAGGGCATCATATGGATCTAGAACCAAAGATGACAACACTTAGATCCTACATGTTATGCCTAGCTAGGGGCGTAAAACGATAGCGCTCGTTGGGAGGCAACCCAACTTGTATATTTTTGCTTTTTGGTTTTCTTGCTGTTTTCAATAAAATACACAATTATGCCTCTGGTTAGATGTGTTTTTGTGATTTAAATTAGTGTTTGTGCCAAGCAAGGCCTTTGGGATGATTTGGGTGAATGTTGATTTGGTCTTGCTGAAAAACAGAAACTTCGCACTCACGAAATTATTTTTATTTTTTATCAGAAGAGTGATTTTGATTTGATTATTTTTGAAGAATATTAATAGACAAAATATTCATGTGGTCCTAATTTTTCAGAATTTGTGGAGTTACAGAAGTATTAAAAGTAGTCAGATTGTTACAGACTGTTCTGTTTTTGACAGATTCTGTTTTCTTTGCGTTGTGTGCTTGTTTTGATGATTCTATAGTTTTCTTTGAACAGTTTTTGCCATAGAAAAGTTGGAATACAGTAGATATAATGCAAAAATAAAACGTGAATAGGTTTTCAGCAGCACTTATAGTAGTGGTTTGCTTTCTTATACTAATGGATCTCATGATGGTTTTGTTGAGTTTTGTGTGATTGAAGTTTTCAAGTTTTGGGTGATCTTACGATGGATGAAGGAATAAGTATTAGCAAAAGGCTAAGATTAGGGATGACCGAGGCACCGATAATATTCAAGAAGTAGCAAGCAGCTAAGCTTGGGTATACCCCCGAGTGGCATCCCCTCTTTCTTCTAACAACCATCGGTATTTTACTTGGAACTATATTCTTATTCGCTTGTTCCGTCACATATTATGAGTTTTGCTTGGAGCGTCTTGTATGATATGAGTCTTTTCATGTTTTGCTTTGTGTTTTAAGTCTTGAATCCTTGCTGCACACACCTTTTTGACAGAGCCAAAAATTATGCTATGCTTGCTCCTATGCTTCCCTTAAAAAAATTTAGAGCCATGGAATTGCTCTAGTGCTTCACTTATATCTTTTTGAGCACGGTGTGCTTTGTTATTTTTGAAGAAATGCTCTCATGCTTCACTTAGTTTTATTTGGGAGTTAGAATTTTATTTAAGAAGTTCTCTCTTGCTTCACCTAGATTATTCTGAGAGAAAGAAAAATTATGCTCATGTTCTTCACTTAAATTTGTTTGAGCTTATCAAAAGCAACACATGAAAATAGTCCCAAAGTGATAGATATCCAAGGAGGATATAATAAAAACTTTCATGAAGATCATTGCACAAATAAACTTGATCTTAGTAGTGGTTTTGAGATATGATAATATAATATTTGAGTCATGTTGATGAGTAATTGTGCTTTAGTAAGAATATTGATGTTAAGTTTTGTGATTCCCTATTGCAACCTCTTGAGCTTGCGTTGGTTTTTCCCTTGAAGAGGAAAGGGTGATGCAGCAAAGTAGAGTAACTATTTCCCTCGGTTTGAGAACCAAGGTATCAATCCAGTAGGAGACAACACACAAGTCATCGAATACCTGCACAAACAATCAACAACTTGCACCCAACGCAATAAATGGGTTGTCAATCCCTTCACGGTTACTTGCAAAAGTGATATCTGATAGAGATAGATAAATGGTAAAGTACATATTTTTGGTATTTTTGGTTTATACATCGGAAAGTAAAAGATTGCAAAATAGTAGATCGGAAACTAGTACGATGGAAAATAGAACTTCTATGATGGAAAACAGACTTAATATGATGGAAAAGAGACTCGGGGCCATAGGTTTCACTAGTGGCTTCTCTCAAGATAGCAAATAATACGGTGGGTGAACAAATTACTGCCGAGCAATTGATAGAAGAGCACATAATTATGACGATATCTAAGGCAATGATCATGAACATAGGCATCACGTCTGTGTCAAGTAGACCAAAATGATTCTGCGTCTACTACTATTACTCCACACATCGACCGACTCCTGCCTCCATCTAGAGTATTAAGTTCATGAAGAACATAGTAACGCATTAAGTAAGATGACATGATGTAGAGGAATTAACTCAAGCAATATGATGAAAACCCCATCTTTTTATCCTTGATGGCAATAATACAATACGTGCCTTGCTGCCCCTACTGCCACTGGGAAAGGACACCGCAAGATTGAACCCAAAGCTAAGCACTTCTCCCATTGCAAGAAAAACCAATCTAGTAGGCCAAACTAAACCGATAATTCAAAGAGACTTGCAAAGATATCAAATCATGCATATAAGAATTCAGAGAAGACTCAACTAATATTCATAGATAATCTGATCATAAATCCACAATTCATCGGATCTCGGCAAACACATCGCAAAAGAAGATTACACCGAATAGATCTCCAAGAACACCAAGGACAACATGGTATTGAGAATCAAAGAGAGAGAAGAAGCCATCTAACTCCTAGCTATGGACCCGTAGGTGTATGGTAAACAACTCAAGCTTCATTGGAAGGGTAATCGTGTTGATGTAGAAGCCCTCCGTGACGGAATCCCCCTCTGGCAGGACACCAGAAAAGGCCCCTAGATGGGATCTCATGGGTATAGAAGGTTGTAACGTTGGAAAAGTGTTTTCGTGGCTCCCCCTGATCGTTTTCGGGTATAAGAGTATATATAGGCAAAAGAATTAGGTCGGGAGAGCTTCGAGGGGCCCACGAGGTAGGGGGCGCGCCCTACCCCACTGAGCGCGCCCTCCACCCTCGTTGCCACCTCGTTGAGTCTCTGGCTTCATCTCCAAGTCTCATGGTTTGCTTCTGGTCCAAGACAGATCATCGCAAAAGTTTCATTCCGTTTGGACTCCGTTTGGTATTCCTGTTCTGCGAAACTCTAAAACAGGTAAAAAAACAGAAACTGGCATTGGGCTCTAGGTTAATAGGTTAGTCCCAAAGATAATATAAAATATCATATTAATGCATATAAAACATCCAAAACAGATAATATAATAGCATGGAACAATCAAAAATTATAGATACATTGGAGATGTATCACCTATGCAAGCACGAAAGTCAATAGTTATGCATTGAAATTTATATCCTACATATGGTGCATTATTCGGTGTTACTTATGCTTAATGCTTGGGTACGAGATTTTTTTTTCTTGGTTGGTCGCTTCTCAATCTTTTTGCTAGCCTTCGTTTTGCACTAAGTATGATCACTACTTGCGCATCCAAAGCCCTTAAAACCAGTTTTGCCATATGAGTCCATATACCTATCTATATGCGGTATTTCTGTGTTGTTCTAAGCAAATTTGCATGTGCCATCTCTAATTTTCAAAATAAATTTCTCTTTTGTGTGCTCGTACCGCTCGCGAGGCTGTAAGGGGTGGCCAATATTTTCCATGCTAGATGTGTTATTCTCACGATGAGTGTTTATTCACTTGTCATTCCATGGGAGTACGGCAAAGGGATGCCCAGTCCCGAAATGAAAAATGAATTTACTTTATGTTGTAAAATAATAAATTCCTTGAAAAGTGTTGGTATGGAGGGCACCCATGGATACGGTTAGCCATGGAAAGTGAAAGTAATGGTGGAAAAAGGAATAAACTTTATTTTCTATTTGGGAACCGCTTATGATGTATCTAGCATGGAAAGTGTTGGGAGCTCTAAATTTTTTTTGTTGGTGGGAGAAGTATGCCTCCAAAATGTTTTTACCTCTCAATTTTTGCTTTGAGCTCTGGCACCCCTACAAATCCCAACTTCCCTCTGCGAAGGGCCTTTCTTTTACTTTATGCAACTTTTATTTTTGAATTTGAGTCTCCATCTTCTCTTATAAAGCACCAACTATGGGGCACTATGATCGTATTTGAGCATTGGGTGTAGCTAATATTCGAGTGTGTTTAATGAATGGATCAATGATTGAGCATAATGGGCTAGGGATAACTTGCTTTAGTGTTGATATTTTGAAAGACATGGTTGCTTGTTGGTATGCTTGAGTATTAAAGTCTTCATGTCAAAACTAGACTATTGCTTTGAACCATATAAAAGTCCAAATGTCCATGCTACAAAGAAAAGAAAATGTGATGAACATGTTAGGCAGCATTCCACATCAAAAATTCTATTTTTATCATTTACCTACACGAGGACGAGCAGGAATTAAGCTTGGGGATGCTGATACGTCTCCAACGTATCTATAATTTTTTATTGTTCCATGCTGTTATATTATCATTCTTGGATGTTTTACAATCATTTTATATCATTTTTTGGTACTAACCTATTAACATGGTGCCCAGTGCCAGTTGGTGTTTTCTGCTTGTTTTTTACATCGCAGAAAATCAATACCAAACGGAGTCCAAACGCAATGGAACTTTTGTGGATTTTTTTGGACCAGAAGACATCCAGTGGGCCAAGAAAGCACCTGAGGGGAGCTCCGAGGGGAGCACAACCCACCAGGGCACGCCTGGTGGCCCAGGCACGCCCAGGTGGGTTGTGGCCACCTCGGTGGCCTCTCGCACCGCCTCTTTGCTCTATAAATACCCCAATATTCCAGAACCCCTAGGGGAGACGACGAAAATCAATTCCAGCCGCCGCAAGTTCCAGAAACACCAGATCCAATCTAGACACCATCTTGGAGGGGTTCATCATGTCCATTGGTGCCTCTCTGATGATGCGTGAGTAGTTCTTTGTAGACCTATAGGTCCGTAGTTAGTAGCCAGATGGCTTCCTCTCTCTCTCTTGATTATCAATACAATGGTCTCTTGGAGATCCATATGATGTAAGTCTTTTGCGGTGTGTTTGTTGGGATCCGATGAACTTTGAGTTTATGATCAGATCTATGTTTTTATCCATGAAAGTTATTTGAGTCTTCTTTGTTCTCTTATATGCATGATTGATTATAGCTTCGTATTTCTTCTCTGATATTTGGGTTTTGTTTGGCCAACTTGATCTATTTATCTTGCAATGGGAAGAGGTGATTTGTGATGGGTTCGATCTTACGGTGTTTGATCCCAGTGACAGAAGGGGAAACGACACGTATGTACCGTTGCTATTAAGGATAACAAGATGGGGTCTATTTCTACATAAATAGATCTTGTCTACATCATGTCATCATTCTTATTGCATTACTCTGTTTTTCCATGAACTTAATACACTAGATGCATGCTGGATAGCGGTCGATGTGTGGAGTAATAGTAGTAGATGCAGGCAGGAGTAGGTCTACTAATCTTGGACGTGATGCCTATATAATGATCATTGCCTGGATATCGTCATGATTATTTGAAGTTCTATCAATTGCCCAAAAGTAATTGTTTTCCTACCGTTTACTATTTTTCTCGAGAGAAGCCACTAGTGAAACCTACAGCCCTCGTGTCTCTTTTCATCATATTTGCCTTTGCGATCTATTTTTATTTGCTTTTATTTTCAGATCTATTAAACCAAAAATACAAAAATACCTTGTTGCACTTTATTTTTTTTACGATCCATTTATCCTATCTATCACAACTTTATCACGTCTTCTCGCCAATTTGAGGCATCGTTACCCGAAAGGAATTGACAACCCCTTTAACATGTCAGGTTGCGAGTATTTGTTATTTGTGTGCAGGGGCTGTTTACGTTGTGTTGTTTGGTTCTCCTACTGGTTCGATAACCTTGGTCTCATCACTGAGGGAAATACCTATCGTCGTTGTGCTGCATCATCCCTTCCTCTTTGGGGAAATACCGGCATAGTTCAAGCAGGCATCAGCCTTCGCCGCAGGAATCAGCCGCTGTCAATGGAATCGGCTCCGTTGTTGCCACCATAGAGGATCTCCACCGAGTTAGGGTGAGATTCGATCTCCTCATGCTTCTTTTTCTCCGATTCAATGCATAAGGATTTTAACACGTATCTTGCCATGTTTGAGATTATTCTATCCTCCATAGTAGTTCCTTAGAATAGATTTGAGAAAAAAAATAGGTTTAGGTTTCCGCCAAATGCATCTCGGACCGACCGAATTGGAATTTTTGGTCCCACCAATTTGGCCTTGGCCATTACACAAGTACAACAAGGTTCCACTGAAACATACTAATCAGTGCGATCGAAAGTAAATCTTTAGTGAAACCCTAGCAACTCGGAGCCACCGACCCCCATATCGGTCCAACCGAAATGGAGTGTTTTGGTTCTGTGAGTGCTTCGGTGTCACCGAAATGACTAAACTGGTAGCTTTGAATTGCATTCTATGAAAACCTAGAACTAAAGTTTGAACTCAAATTTTTTGCAAAACTATCTGCTTTTTGCGATAACTCATCTACTCTACCCATACCCATCTATTCATAGGGTCTGTTTGCAAGATGTCAAGTGCTAGCGACAATCAGAATCAGTCAAAACATAATGTTGATCTTAGTGAGGGTTCGAGTCCTAATGAGAGCTATGATGAAAGCAGCAAGAGCAGCTCAAGAGGCCACTGCACCAAATGCCCTAATAGCTAACCTCAAGTCAAAGGATGATCAGATGACATATCTGTTGGAGGCCACCCTTAGGATTGAGAGGAGTCTGGCCAACATCTCCGAGAACCAGGAGAGCTTTGAGCGGATTGTTGAGACAATATTCATGATCTTGATGTAAAGGTCACAAAGGTTCAATCAGTTGTAGAGAAGCTGCTGGCATATGTTGATCTTGCTAGAGCCACAGCTGAGGATAGTGGAGGTGAGAGACCCACTACTGACAGGTTCCAGATTGTGCCAAGGGAAACCGGATCTTCAGTCGTGCTAGTTGCAGACACGAGGACCACTCACTCTGCACCTGCTGCCACTGCTCTAGTGCCACCTCCAATTTCCACTCCATCAGTTCAGCAGCCATCATCAGAAGCATTTGCAGACGCAGTTCTCTCAAAGTCATCCACGCACACTAGAGCCACAAGCTAGAAGTCACCTTTAGGAGCCCAGAGGATCGTGCCTAGAGAGACGCATATAGCTCTATACTTTTCAAGCTTTTTGGTAACTTGTTGCCAAGGGGGGAGAAATTGTATAGATCATTAGGCTTCGATAGAGAGAGAGAGAGAGTCTCGCTTTTGCTCTTTGGTTTTCCTCGAGTTGTTGCTACTTTGTCTATTTGATTCGTGCTACTTGATCGTGATGCTTGTGTGATACTACGTTTGTCCTATGTGGTTCATCATACTTTGCTTAATGAGACCTTAATGCTTATCTCTGCAATTATTTGTGTATGATCATTCACTTATGTTCTAGGTGATGCATGCATGTTATTTCACTCATATCATTTTGTGCACTCCACCAAGATGTATGTGACATGAAAGAGTGACCCATGATCCTAATCAACTGTGCATTTAAATTCAAATGCAAATTTTTAATAATGCACAAATTTAGGGGGAGCTCTTGCTTATCACGTACTTCTCAAAGCAACGATGTATTTCATTCATTTAATCCTTTGTTGAAGCTTTGGTCTATATGTTGTCATCAATTACCAAAAAGGGGGATATTGAAAGTGCAACTAGTCCCTGGGTGGTTTTGGTAATTCATAACAACATATAGCTCATTGAACTAAAATCCATTCAAGATAAATATTTCAGGATGTTAAGTGATTGGCATGGCATGGACTAGAGATGTGGAACCCTCAAAATGATAAGGACAAGGATTGGAAAAAGCTCAAGACTCTTCATCTCTATTTTGGTGATCCAAGATCACATTGAGTCCATAGGAAAGACAAAACTATTAAAAAGGGGATGAGGTGTTGCTTAATGGCCTACTTGCTCAAGTGCTTAGTGATATTGCTCCAAAACCCTCAGCCACTTTCTCTATCCAAATATGTCCAAACCCTAATTCCAAACACCGCCCCACCGATACTTCCTATACGGATCCACCAAGTTCATCTTGACATAGCCACTGCCAGAAACCCTAATAGTTCAGTCAAACCGATATGGATCTCGGTCTCACCGAGATGGCCTTGCCAACTCTCTGTTGCCTTGTTGCAATTATTTCAGCTGCACCAAGAATTGCAATCGGTCTCACTGAGATGGTGATGACCCGCAAGTATACGGGATAGTTGTAGCCTCTTTCGATAAGTAAGAGTGTCGAACCCAACAAGGAGCTAAAGGTCGAACAAATACTCTCTCAGGTCCTATCGGCCACTGATACGACTCTACGCACGCTTGACGTTCGCTTTACCTATAACAAGTATGAAACTAGAAGTACTTTGTTGGTGTTGTAGGATAGGTTTGCAAGATAATAAAGAACACGTAAATATAAAGTAGGGGCTGTTTAGATAAAGAAGCAATAAAGTTAGTTTTAGTAGAGAGCTTTTTGTTACGAGAAAGTTATTTGTCCAAGGCAATCGATAACTAGACCGGTAATCACTATTGCAATTTTATTTGAGCGAGAGGCATAAGCTAACATACTTTCTCTTCTTGGATCATATGCACTTATGATTGGAACTCTAGCAAGCATCCGCAACTACTAAAGATCATTAAGGTAAATCCCAAACATAGCATTAAAGTATCAAGTCCCCTTTATCCCATACGCAAACAACCTACTTACTCGGGTTTGTGCTTCTGTTCACTCACGCCACCCACCATAAGCAAATCATGAACATATTGCAAACCCTACATCGGGGATCCCTCACGCTTGCGCGACACAGAGAGCACCATAGGACAGCACCAATAATAAAACATGCAACTCAGACCAATCACGATCATCAATTAACCCATAGGACAAAACGGATCTACTCAAACATCATAAGATAGCCATACATCATTGGGAAATAATATATAGCATTGAGAACCATGTTTAAGTAGAGATTACAGCGGGTAAGAGAGTGGTTACACTGCTGCATAGAGGGGGGAAGAGTTGGTGATGAAGGCGGTGAAGTTGTTGGTGAAGATCGCGGTGATGATGATGGCCCCCAGCGGAGTTCCGGCGCCACCAAAAGCAAGGGGGAGAGGGCCCCTCTTCTTCTTCTTCTTCCTTGACCTTCTCCCTAGATGGGAGAAGGGTTTCCCCTCTGGTCCTTGGCTCCCATGGCATGGGAGGCGAGACCCCCGAGATTGGATCTGTCTCTCTGTCTCTCTCTGTTTCTGTGTTCTCTGATTCTGCCCCTTCACCGTTTCTTTTATATCCGGAGATCCGTAACTACGATTGGGATGAATCTTTTGCCCAGATTTTTCTCATAAAATTAGCTTTCTTGCGGCAAAAGAAGAGCGTCAACTGCCTTACGGGGGGCCCAAGAGAGTCCAGGGCGCGCCTGCCTCCCTGGGGCGCGCCCCCTATCTCCTAGCCCCCTCGGGCACCGTCTCGCGTTTATTTTAATTCCCAAAAATCATAAATATTCCAAAATAATTCTCCGTCCGTTTTTATCCCGTTTGGACTCTGTTTGATATGGGTTTTCTGCGAAACATAAAACATGCAACAAACAGAACTGCATCAGAGCAATTGGATCAATATGTTAGTCCCAAAAATAGTATAAAAAGTTGCCAAAAGTATATGAAAGTTGAATAATATTGGCATGGAACAATCAAAAATTATAGATATGACGGAGACGTATCAGCATCCCCAAGCATAATTCCTGCTCGTCCTCGAGTAGGTAAATGATAAAAAGATAGTTTTTGATGTGGAATGCTACCTAGCATAATCTTGATCATATGTCTAATCATGGCATGAATATTAAGATAAGAGTGATTCAAAGCAATAGTCTATCATTTGACATAAAAACAATAATACTTCGAGCGTACCAATAAAGCAATCATGTCTTTTCAGAACAACAAGGCCAAAGCAGGCTTATCCCTACAAAATCATATAGTTTGGCCATGCTTCATTTTCGTCACACAAAATGCTCCCATCATGCACAACCCCGATGACTAGCCGAGCAATTGGTTCATACTTAATAATGCGCTTCAGCTTTTTCAACCCTCACACAATACATGAGCGCAAGCCATGGATATAGCACTATAGGTGGAATAGAATATGATGGTGGGGGTTATGTGGAGAAGACAAAAAAGGAGAAAGTCTCACATCGACGCGGCTAATCAATGGGTGATGGAGATGCCCATCAATTGATGTCAATGCGAGGAGTAGGGATTGCCATGCAACGGATGCACTAGAGCTATAAGTGTATGAAAGCTCAAACTGAAAACTAAGTGGGTGTGCATCCAACTTGCTTGCTCATGAAGACCTAGGGCAATTGGGGAAGCCCATCGTTGGAATATACAAGCCAAGTTCTATAATGAAAATTCCCACTAGTATATGAAAGTGACAATATAGGAGACTCACTATATATATGAAGAACATGGTGTTACTTTGAAGCACAAGTGTGGAAAAAGGATAGTAACATTGCCCCCCTTTTTTCTTTTTTTTCTTTTTTGGGGGTGGGCTTCTTTGGCACCCTTTTTTATTTAGGCTTCTTTGGCCTCTCTTTTTTTTCTTTTTTTTCTTTTTTTCATGGGGCAATGCTCTATAATGATGACAATCACACTTTTATTACTTACAACTCAATATTACAACTCGATATCCAGAACAAAGATATGACTCTATAAGAATGCCTCCGGCGGTGTACCGGGATGTGCAAAGATCTAGCGTAGCAATGACATCAAAAAACGGACAAGCCATGAAAACATCATGCTAGCTATCTTACGATCATGCAAGGCAATATGACAATGAATGCTCAAGTCATGTATATGATGATGATGGAAGTTGCATGGCAATATATCTCGGAATGGCTATGGAAATGCCATAATAGGGTTTGGATGTTTTGAGGAAGATATAAGGAGGCTTATGTGTGATAGAGTGTATCATATCACGGGGTTTGGATGCACCGGCGAAGTTTTCACCAACTCTCGAGGTGAGAAAGGGCAATGCACGGTACCTAAGAGGCTAGCAATGATGGAAGGGTAAAAGTGCGTATAATCCATGGACTCACATTAGTCATAAAGAACTCATATACTTATTGCAAAAGTTTATTAGCCCTCTAAGCAAAGAACTACTATGCATGCCCCTAGGGGGATAGATTGGTAGGAAAAGACCATCGCTCGTCCCCGACCGCCACTCATAAGGAAGACAATCAAAGAAACACCCCATGCTTCAAATTTGTCACACAACGGTTACCATACGTGCATGCTACGGGACTTGCAAACCTCAACATAAGTGTCTCTACAATCCACAACCACCCACTAGCATGACTCTAATATCACCATCTTTATATCGCAAAACTATTGCAAGGAATCAAACATATCATATTCAGTGATCTACAAGTTTATGTAGGATTTTATGACTAACCATGTGAATGACCAATTCCTGTCATCTCTATAAATAGATATAAGTGAAGCAAGAGAGTTTAATTCTTTCTACAAAAGATATGCCCACGCTCTAACAAATATAAGTGAAGCAAAAGAGCATTCTACAAATGGCGGTTTTCTAAGTAAAGAGAAACAGGCAATCCAAACTTCAAATGAAGTAAGTGAAGCACGTGAAGCATTCTATAAAGCCATACTCAAAAGATTTAAGTGAAGTGCAATGAGCATTCTATAAATCAACCAAGGACTATCTCATACCAGCATGGTGCATAAAAGAGAAGTGAAAACTAAATGCAAAAGACGCTCCAAGACCTGCACATATCACATGAACGAAACGAATCCGATAACATACCGATACTTGTTGAAGAAAGAGGGGATGCCTTCCGGGGCATCCCCAAGCTTAGACACTTGAGTATCCTTGAATATTTACTTGGGGTGCCTCGTGAATACCCAATCTTGAGCTCTTGCCTCTCTTCCTTTTCCTCATATCGAGACATCCTCGATTAGACACTTCATCCACACAAAACTTCAACAGAAAACTCGGTAAGATCCGTTAGTATAATAAAGCAAATCACTACTCTAAGTACTGTTGCAAACCAATTCATATTTTTTTTTGCATTGTTCCTACTGTAACATAACTTCTTCAAGGCTTAATCCACTGATAGAAATTGGTAGATTCATCAAAAGAAGCAAACTATGCATCAAAAACAGAATCTGTCAAAAACAGAACAGTCTGTAGCAATCTGAACATTCACCATACTTCTGTTACCCCAAAAATTCTACCAAAATTATTAAACATAAACAATTTTTACATCAAGACAGTGCAAAAAGAATCAGAACCGTTTGACGTTCCAGTCAAAAATGTAAAATCGCGCACTACAGCCAAAGTTTCTGTCCTGCACCGTACAAACCAACAAGCATTGTAAACATCCTAAAGGCAAACCTTGGCACATTATTTTTATAATACAATGGAATTGTACAAGGGAATAATTATTTTTGTTTAAAAGTTTCTGTAATTAAGATTCACAAAGTTTCCATGAGCATGAACAAAGTTTAAGGCTAGCTCCCACTTCAACAATGCTTGTCTTTCTCACTTTCACTTTCCTTTTTGAAAAGTTTTAGGGTTCCCCTCTTCATTTTTTTTGTTTTTAAACTATATAAAATCACTCAACAGAAATAAATGACTCTCTAAAACTTCCGGGTTGTCTCCCTGGCAGCGCTTTCTTTAAAGCCATTAAGCTAGGCATATAGTGCTCAAGTAATGGATCCACCCGGATCCCAAGGTATATCAAAGCCAATTATAATTAACAATGATTTGTAATTTAGTAGTGGGCACAAAGTAACATATATCATGCAACAACAAAGTATAACTCTCTTCCTATGCATCGGCATGTCATAAAAGAACAATTCATGCACACCAAGTAAAGGCCAATGCATATTATAAGCAGTTTCTTGCAATTTCATAGTATTGGAAACATAGAGAGGTGGAGATATAGTTCCTATCTCATAATAATTGCAAGTAGGAGCAGCAAGCACATGCATATTATATCTATCAAAATCATCATGTGTAGTAGTAAAACGCAACCCATCAATATAATCCTTAATAAGCACAAACTTCTCCGATATAGCATAGTTTGGGAGAATTCAAAAAGATAATAGGACTATCATGCGTGGGTGCAATAGCAACAATTTCATGTTTAACATAAGGAACTATAGCGAGTTCATCTCCATAAGCATAATTCATATTGGCATGTTGGCCACAAGCATAGCAAGCATCATCAAAAGGGATAGTTCAATAGAATCAACGGGATCATAGCAATCATCCTTCGGTAAGCACGAAGGAGAATTAAACAATGTATGAGTTGAAGAGTTACTCTCATTAGAAGGTGGGCACGGGTAGCTAATCTGCTCTTCCTCCTTTTGTTCTTCGCTCTCCTCATCATCTTTTTCATCCAATGAGCTCACAGTTTCATAAATTTCTTCTTCCATAGCTTCCTGCAAAATATTAGTCTCTTCTTGGACAGCGGAGACTTTCTCAATAAATGCATCAATATTGTAATTGTATTCATAATTCATATAACAATATTTAAGTATAGCAAAACTTTCAGGTCTATAAACTGAATCATCAAATCATCAAACTCTTTAAACATAGATTCAATCTCATAAGCACCCATAAAAGCAACAAATTCTTCTATTTGTTCCACATCATAGTAATCATATCTACCATTAGCATAAGAAGCTAAGGTTTTATCATCATTAAATTTGCATGAAAAGGGAAGGTGTGGAGCCTTCATCCTAGAGCAACAAGTATAATCATAACTCAAGCATAGTTGCCTAGCATACCGACGCAACATAGAAATTTGATCCCATAATAGTTTCCCTTTTTGTGTCAAGCGATAATCCCTAAAGTATTCACGTTGATCCAACGTGTCTCCCATAACAAAGTTGAATGGGGTTTTCTCAGGATTATCAAAGTAGTACATAATTTCTGTCACATAACGAGCATCAAGGGTTTTAGGAGGTTCCCCATCTCCATGAGTACCAAGTACACCTAATTTTTTTGGTATTTCGTGTTCCATGTCCATAACTAAAGATAGAGAACAACTAAGAACAACAAATAAAAATTACTTAGTGATAAAGCAAACAAGCACACACGAGAATATTCACCCCACGCTATGACTCCCCGGCAACGACGCCAGAAAAAGGTCTTGATGACCTGCAAGTATACGGGATAGTTGTAGCCTCTTTCGATAAGTAAGAGTGTCAAACCCAACGAGGAGCTAAAGGTAGAACAAATACTCTCTCAAGTCCTATCGGCCACTGATACGACTCTACGCACACTTGGCGTTCGCTTTACCTAGAACAAGTATGAAACTAGAAGTACTTTGTAGCTGTTGTTGGATAGGTTTGCAAGATAATAAAGAACACGTAAATATAAAGTAGGGGCTGTTTAGATAAAGAAGCAATAAAGTTAGTTTTAGTAGAGAGCTTTTTGTTACGTGAAAGTTATTTGTCCAAGGCAATCGATAACTAGACCGGTAATCACTATTGCAGTTTTATTTGAGGGAGAGTCATAAGCTAACATACTTTCTCTTCTTGGATCATATGCACTTATGATTGGAACTCTAGCAAGCATACGCAACTACTAAAGATCATTAAGGTAAAACCCAAACATAGCATTAAAGTATCAAGTCCCCTTTATCCCATACGCAAACAACCTACTTACTCGGGTTTGTGCTTCTGTTCAGTCACGCCACCCACCATAAGCAAATCATGAACATATTGCAAACCCTACAGCAGGGATCCCTCACGCTTGCGCGACACGGAGAGCACCATAGGACAGCACCAATAATAAAACATGCAACTCAAACCAATCACGATCATCAATTAACCCATAGGACAAAACGGATCTACTCAAACATCATAAGATAGCCATACATCATTGGGAAATAATATATAGCATTGAGCACCATGTTTAAGTAGAGATTACAGCGGGTAAGGGAGGGGTTACACCGCTGCATAGAGGGGGAAGAGTTGGTGATGAAGGCGATGAAGTTGTTGGTGAAGATCGCGGTGATGATGATGGCCCCCGGCGGAGTTCCGGCGCCACCGGAAGCAAGGGGGAGAGGGCCCCACTTCTTCTTATTCTTCCTTGACCTTCTCCCTAGATGGGAGAAGGGTTTCCTCTCTGGTCCTTGGCTCCCATGGCGTGGGAGGGGCGGGAGCCGCTCCGAGATTGGATCTGTCTCTCTGTCTCTCTCTGTTTCTGCGTTCTATGATTCTGCCCCTTCACCATTTCTTTTATATCCGGAGATCCGTAACTCCGATTGGGATGAATCTTTCGCCCAGAATTTTCTCATAAAATTAGCTTTCTTGCGGCAAAAGAAGAGCGTCAACTGCCTTACGGGGGGGCCAGGAGAGTCCAGGGCGCGCCTGCCTCCCTAGGGCGCGCCCCCCTATCTCCTGGCCCCCTCGGGAACCGTCTCGCGTTGATTTTACTTCCAAAAAATCATAAATATTCCAAAATAATTCTCCGTCCGTTTTTATCCCGTTTGGACTCCGTTTGATATGGTTTTTCTGCAAAACATAAAACATGCAACAAACAGGAACTGGCACTGGGCACTGGATCAATATGTTAGTCCCAAAAATAGTATAAAAAGTTGCCAAAAGTATATGAAAGTTGAAGAATATTGGCATGGAACAATCAAAAATTATAGATACGACGGAGACGTATCAGATGGCTTGACGGACTCTCTGTTGCTCATCGCATTCACCTCGGTCCCACCGAGATGGTGCATCAGTGCCACCAAGATGAAGTTTTCCCTTAGCGCTAGCACATCGGTCCCACCGAGTTGTTTGAGTCGGTCCCACCGAGATTCCTAATGTTCATATTTTTGTACTAATCGATGCCACCGAGTTCACAAATCGGCGCCACCGAGATTGGATTTTGTGTGCAGGCTATATATACCCCTCCATCCCCTCTTCATAGAAGAGAAAGCCATCAGAACGTGCCTACACTTTCACCATCCATTTTCTGAGAGAGAACTACCTACTCATGTGTATAGATCAAGAGATTCTATTCCTACCATTTGAACCTTGATTTCTAGCATTCCCTAAGTTTCTTTCCACTCAAATCCTTCTTCCACCATAGCCAAATCTGTGAGAGAGAGTTGAGTGTTGGGGAGTGATACATCTCCAACGTATCTATAATTTTTTATTGTTCCATGCTATTATATTCTCTGTTTTGGATGTTTTATATGTATTAATATAACATTTTCTATCATTTTTTGGGACTAACCTATTAACCTAGTGCCTAGTACCAGTTGCTGCTTTTTCCTTATTTTTGGCTTTTTTAGAAAGGAATATTGAACGGAGTCCAAACGGAATAAAACTTTCGTGATGATTTTTCTTGGACCAAAAGACACCCGTGGGACTTGGAGAGGGGACCGGAAGGTTCCCGAGGAGGACAGAAGCCTGCAGGGCACACCCCATGGGGGCGCCCCCTGGATTGTGGGCCCCTTGGATGTCTCTAACCCTAATCTTGCTCTGTAAATTCATAAATATTCCCAAACCACCAGAGGCGTCCACCAAAATACTTTCCCGCCGCCGCAAGCCTCTGACCTCGTGAGATCCCATCTTGGGACCTTTTCTGGCGATCTGCCGGAGGGGGATTCGATCATGGAGGGCCTCTACATCAACCCTACCGCCCTACCGATGGTGCGTGAGTAGTTTACCACAAACCCACGGGTCCATAGCTAGTATCTAGTTGGCTTCTTCTCGCTCTTTGATCTTCAATACAAAGTTCTCCTCGATGTTCTTGGAGTTCTATATGATGTAAAAAAAATTGCGGCGTGTTTGTCGAGATATGATGAATTGCAGATTTATGATCAGATTATCTATGAATATTATTTGGGTCTCCTCTGAATTCTTATATGCATGATTTGATATCTTTGTATTTCTCTTTGAACTATCGATTTGGTTTGGCCAACTAGATTGGTTTTCTTGCAATGGGAGAGGTGCTTAGTTTTCGGTTCAATCTTGTGGTGTCCTCACCTAGTGACATAGTATGGGTAGCGAGGCATGTATTGTATTGTTGCCATCAAGGATAAAAAGATGGGGTTTACATCATATTGCTTGAGTTTGTCCCTCTACATCATGTCATCTTAGTTAAAGCGTTACTCCGTTCTTATGAAATTAATACTCTAGATGCATGTTGGATAGCGGTCGATGTGTGGAGTAATAGTAGTAGATGCAAGCAGGATTCGGTCTACTTATCACGGACATGATGCCTATATTCATGATCATTGCCTTAGATATCGTCATAACTTTGCGCTTTTCTATCAATTGCTCAACAGTAATTTGTTTACCCACGGTAAGCTTTCTTCAAGAGAGAAGCCCTAGCGAAACGTATGGCCCCCGGGTCTATTTTCCATCATATATTTTCAAATCTACAAACCAAAAATACCCAAAAATACCTCACTGAGTTTTATTTACTTTTATTTTGTTTTACGATCTATCAGATCACATCCTTGCAAGTGACCATGAAGGGATTGACAACCCCTTTATCGCATTGGGTGCAAGTGTTTGCTTCTTTGTGCAGGTGCATAGATTGGAGATTTGCTTGTACCTCCTACTGGATTGATACCTTGGTCCTCAAATTGGGGGAAATACTTATCTCTACTTTGCTGCATCACCCTTTCCTCTTCAAGGGAAAAACCAACGCAAGCTCAAGAAGTAGCAGGAAGAATTTCTGGCGCCGTTGCCGGGGAGGTTCTACATCAAGCCTACCAAGTACCCATCATAAACTCCCATCTCTTGCGTTACATTATTTGCCATTTTCCTCTCGTTTTACTCTCCCCCACTTCTAAAACATTTTCAGAAAAATGCAAAAATATTTGCCTTTTTATTCGCCCTTCTTTCGTTCGTCTTTTCGTTTTCCTGTGTGCTAGATTACTTTTGTGTCATCATGGCTCAATTTAAAAACTTTGATCCTTATCATAAAAAGTTGGAAAAGATCGAGAATAATGCAAAAAGCTTCATGTCATTGCAATATGAGCATAATAGTTTCTTTAGGAACGAGCTTAAAGAACAAAAAACTATGATGGAATATATTAATAAAGAGCTTGATGATGTCACTAAGGAAATTTATGGTGTTAAATCTCAATTTGCTAATATTGAAAATCTAGTAGGCCAAATTTCCGATAAACAAACTACTTTGGTAAACAAGATGGCCGCTAAACCGGAATCTTTGACTGATGATGAAGATCTTAAAGTGATTGGTGTTACTCCTATTGAATCTTTATGTGCTAATATATATCTTGATAAACATGGGACTGGAGATGAGTCAACTTCAGCTAGAAGGCATCCCAATGATTTGGAGTTTAAAGATCCTAATGAAAAAATTGATAAAAGTGGGACTGGAGAGGTCAAAACTTTAAGTAGCGATGAACCCACTCTTTTGGATTTCAAGGACTTTAATTATGATAATTTCTCTTTGATAGATTGTATTTCCTTGTTGCAATCCATGTTGAATTCACCTCATGCTTATAATCAAAATAAAGCTTTTACTAAACATATCTGGTAGGAGCTAGGGTTCTATCAGGTATAGGACAGAGGTTGTAGGGGAAGGAGGGTGCTGGACGCGGATGAGCTCGCGGTCGCCGGCGGCTGGGCACCGTCGTGCGCGAGGGAGGAGGCGGCGGCGCAAGAGGCAGGAGGCGGCTAGGGTTAGGGTCCGGCTCCTCTGGGAGCCGGGCAATAGAATTATTCTTATTGCTTAATTGCCAAAAGAGTCTTACAACTATTTATATAACCATCATGCTAATAAAAATAAGATAACCTGTGGGCTAAGCCCCTAACTAAACCTGCCCAATGGGCCTCCTCCAGGTATAAGTTACCCCGGTCATAACATCTCTCCCCGCCTGCGCAAACAGCTCTTCCTTGAGCTGAAAGTTAGGGTAGTGCTGGCGGAACTCATCGCGCTGCTCCCAAGTGGCCTCCTCCTCCGGACGACCATCCCACTGAATCAGAAAGTACCACACCCCGCGACGTAGCTGGGCCTGCAACACCTTTGCTGATCCCGGAAGGAGGCGCCCGTCGGAGGTTGGTGGAAGTGCGGGTGTGGCTGTCGGTGGCTCCCCACAGAAGGGCTTCAGCAGCCCCACATGGAAGACGTCGTGGATGCGAGCACCGACCGGAAGCTGAAGGCGATAGGCCACCTTCCCAATGCGCTCCAAGACAGCAAATGTCCCGGCATAGCGAGGGCCCAACTTGCGCTTCGCACGCGGGTCCAGGGACTGTGTAGAGCGGTGAAGAAGGTGCAGCCACACCCAGTCGCCCACCGCAAACTCTGCCTCGCGATGGCGGCCGTCGTAGTAGTGCCTGGCCAGCTGCTGGGCCTGAAGGAGGCGTTGCCGGACCTCCGCAAGCATCTCGTCGCGGTTGCAAAGAAGATCACCCGTCGCCTCCTTTGAGCTATCGTCGGGTCAACCGGCAGGATGGGCGGGGGCAGTCAGCCGTAGACCACCTCGAATGGCGTGGCGTGCAGGGCAGAGTGATAGGAGGTGTTGTAGCAGTACTCCGCCCACGCGAGCCAATCCACCCAAGTGCGAGGACGATCACCTGTGACACAACGCAAATACATGGCAATCACCTTGTTGACCACCTCAGATTGGCCGTCCGTCTGAGGGTGGAAGGTCGCGCTCAGGCGGAGCTTCACGCCCGCCATCTGGAAGAGATCACGCCAGACATGCCCCGTGAACACCGGATCCCGATCGCTGACGATCAAAGAGGCAAACCCGTGGAGGCGGACGATGCCGTCGAAGAAGGCAGAGGCCACAGACGTAGCAGTGTAGAGATGGCCGAGCACGATGAAGTGAGCATACTTGGAGAAGCGATCGACCACCATGAGGATGAGGGACTTCCCGCCCACCTTGGGAAGGCCCTCGATGAAGTCCACGGAGATATCAGCCCAGACCTGAGAGGGCAAATCCAAGGGCTGCAGTAGACCAGTCGGTCGCAGTGTGTCCGTCTTGTTTCGCTGACACGTCTCACAAGACCACACCCAGTCCCGGACCAGGGCCCGATCACCAGGGATGTAGAAGTCAACGCGGAGATGATGGAGGGTTTTCTACACACCCTCGTGGCCGGCCGAGTGTGCCAGTAGCAGAACCTGGTGACGGAGGTCGTCGTGGTCCGGCATGAAGATACGGCGCCCATGCAGGAGCAAGCCATCCTCTAGGCACCACGGCTCCTCCAGGTCGCCAGCAGCAAGTCGCTGTCGAAGGAGTTGAGCATCTGGCACGACCGCGGTGGCCCGACGGATGTCGACGAAGAGGGTGAAAGATGGCCCCGAGCGGATGCAAAGTACCGCCCCATCGGAGTCACCGACGGCTGCATCATGGTCGGCGTCGTGGTGAGGCAGGGCATCGGCCACGGTGTTAAGGTGGCCCGGATGATACTCAATGGTGAAGTCGAAGCCAAAGAGCTTGCTGATCCACTGATGATGCGGCACGGTAGACAGCCGCTGGTCCAGCAAGAACTTGAGGTTGTAGTGATTCGTATGAATCTGGAATGACCGACCCCAAAGATAAAGCCGCCAATGGCGCACTGCTTGCACCAAGCTAATGAGCTCTCTCTCATAAGCCGCGAGCTTAAGATGGCGTGCAGCGAAGGGCCTGCCGAAAAATACGAGAGGTCCATCGCCGTGATGAAGGACGGCGCCGAACCCCACACCGGAGGCGTCGCAGTCCATGACGAACGGCCTATCGAAGTCAGGCATCTAAAGAACGGAGCCCATCGTGAGGGCCCCCTAAAGAGCCTCGAGCGCCGTTGTCGCCTCCTCATCCCAGGCAAAGGCGTCGCGATGCAGCAGGCACGTGAGAGGGGACACGGTGAGGCCGAACTCCCGGATAAATTTCCGGTAGTACCCCGCGAGACCCAGGAAGCCACGAAGAGCCCACGGTGAATGCGGTGTCGGCCAGACCGCGACGACCTCCACCTTGTCGGCGTCCATAGCAACCCCCTCGGCCGAGATGAGATGGCCGAGGTAGGTGACTAAAGGCGTCCCAAACAAGCACTTCGAGTGCTTAAGATGAAGCTGATGCGCTCGAAGCTCATTGAAGATGATGGCGACGTGCTGAAGGTGCTCCGCCCACGAGGCGATGTAGATAAGAATATCATCAAAGAAAATGAGCACAAACCGATGTAAGTAGGGGCAGAGGACGTCGTTCATCAAAGCCTGGAAGGTCGCCGGAGCATTGGAGAGGCCAAAAGGCATCACCAAGAACTCGAAGTGGCCATGATGAGTCTGAAACGCCGTCTTGGCAACATCATCCGGGAGCATCCGCACCTGGTGGTAGCCCGACCGGAGGTCGAGCTTGGTGAAGAAGCGTGCCCCATGTAGCTCGTCGACCACCGGAATAGGAAACTTGTTCTTGAACGTCATGGCGTTAAGGGCATGGTAGTCGTAGCAGAAGCGCCACGTGCCGTCCGACTTGCGGACAAGGAGGACCGATGCTGAAAACGGCGACGTGGAGATCCGGATGATGCCCAAGGCGAGAATGAGCGCGCACTCCGCTCCAGCCCATCCTTCTGCAGCTGGGGATAGCGGTAGGGGCGCACTGCAACCGGCACCATGCCCGGCAGGAGATGAATGCGGTGATCATACACCCGGGCTGGCAGAAGTCCCTAAGGCTCATCGAAGAGGTCACCATGCTGCTGCAGGAAGTGATCCAACAATGGGTGCTTGTGCTTGGTGGCGGTCGCGGCCAGCTGAAGCTGCGGCGTCGCTAGTGAAGCGCCCCCAATGCCCTCCCACCGGACGCGACGACCGAGATGCCAGAAGGTCATCGTCAGGGCGTCGAAGTCCCAGAGGATGGGACCGAGAGTCCGCAAGAAGTCGACGCCGAGGATGAAGTTGAAGCATCCCAAGTCGATGCCAGCGCACGTGATGGTGAAGTGCTCGTCGCCGATGCTGATGGGCACGTTCCGCGCTAGCCCATGGCACCGAAGGCGGTCGCCGTTAGCCACTGTGACCCGAAGTTGCTCCCCGTCCGTCGGTTGAAGCGCTAAGCGGCGCATGGTAGCCTCGGGCAGGAAGTTATGCATGGAGCCCGTATCCAGGAGGGCCACCAGGTGCTCGCCGTGAATCATCACCGGCAAAAGCATAGTCCGCTAATCGTGGATGCTGGCAAGCGCATGGAGCGAGACCATGAGCGGCTTCGCCGGAGCGGGCGCGGGGGCGGCCTCCGCAGCAGTTGGTGGCGGCAACTCGCCGAACCCATCGATGGTCCTGTCCTCCTCAACGTAGTCGGCCATCTCCAAGTAGAAGAGGTGCGGGCAGACGTGGCCGGGCACATAGGGCTCATCACAATTATAGCAAAGCCCCTAGTGACATTGCTCGAGCTGCTCGGCCCGAGTGAGCCGACGGAAGGGCTGTGTCGCGGCCGGAACGGCCGCCGCTGGGTTGGCCGAGGGCATTCGCACAGCCGCAGTCTTTGTCGGGGAGGCTCGGCGGCCACCGTGGGCCGTGTCGCTTCTTTGAGAGCTCGTCGCGACGCCAAGGCGCGGGCGTAGTACATGGGCCCTATGGAGGTCCTGGGGTCCCCAAAGCTCCACGTCGACGCGGATGTGATCCGAAAGACCGCCGATGAAGAGCTCGGCTCACTGCTACGCCGTCACACCCGGCGCGTGGCATGCCAGGGCCTGGAAACGGTCGGCAAAGTCCTACATCATGGAGGTGAAAGGGAGGCGGCCAAGCTCCGCCATTCGACTCCCGCGGATCGGCGGCCCGAAGCGAAGTAGGCATAGCTCACGAAAGCGCTGCCAAGGGGGCATGCCACCCTCGTCCTGCTCGAGGGCATAACACCACTTCTGTGCGGCGCCCCGGAGATGATACGAGGCGAGCTAGGTGCGGTCCGACGCGAGGGTGTGTTGCCCGTGGAAGAAGTGCTCGCACTGGTTGAGCCAGTTGAGGGGGTCCTTAGTACCGTCGTAGGTGGTGAAGTCGATCTTGGTGAATCGTGGCGGCGTTTGGATGTGACCGCCGTGACCATACGGCTCGGTGGTGCGGAGCAGCAAGGAAGGTGGCGCCCGGTCGGTGGAGACCGGGGGTTCCCCGTGGAACGGCGGTTCGGCGCAGCCCGCGTAGGCACCTGCGGAGCCGGACGGATCGCCGTAGTGTAGGGTGGGCACCGGCTGGTCCCCGTCCATGGGGTAGACCGGCTGCGGCGACGACCCGGACAGTCAAGCCGGGAGCGGTGACGGCGTTGGTGGAAAGCGGACCTGCTGGATCGGGAAACCTCCCGGCGTGGTCGAAGCCAGCCCGGTGCTGAGCGGTGGAGGGGCCAGCAGCGGCTGCTGCATGGGGGCGATTGGCGCGGGGGGGCACCATGAGGGTCGGCGGCGGGCACTGCGGGGTGGCGGCGGGCGGCAGCTGCAGCTGGGGCTGCAGCGGCCCAGCGAACGCCATGGAAGCCGCCGCGGGTGGGGAGTACCATGTGTAACGCCCCGGATCCGATGCGCCAGGTGTCTGCCAGTTATTCGCCGTCGTTGCCATGTCTTTTGCTTGCGTGTTGCATTTTATCATGTCATCATGTGCATCTTATGTTGCATACGTGTTCGTCTCATGCATCCGAGCATTTTCCCCGTTGTCCGTTTTGCAATCCGACACTCCTATGTCATCCGGCGTCCCCTTCTCGCCTCTCTTCGCGAGCGGGTGTTAAACGTTCTCGGAATGGACCGAGTCTTGCCAAGTGGCCTTGGTATAGCACCGGTAGACCGCCTGTCAAGTTTCGTGCCATTTGGAGTCCGTTTGATACTCCAACGGTTATCCGGGTAACCGCAAAGGCCTCTTTTGTTGCAGCCCAACACCCCTTTCAAAGTGGCCCAAAACCCATCTAACTCCCCTCCTTGCTCTCGGTCGTTCGATCACGATCACGTGGCCGGAAACCGCTCCTCATTTGGACACTCCTAGCTCCCTCTACCTATATATATGTGCATCTCTCCCGAAATCCCGGTCTAACCCTAGCAGTCTTCCTCCTCGCGCCGCCGGACATGTCCATCCGCGCCGGACACGTCGCTCCAGCCAACCACGGGCTGCCACGTCACTCCGGCCGCCTCCAGGCCCAATCCCGCGCCGCCACGCGTCTCGCCCGCGCCTCCCCACGCAGCCAGCCGGCGAGGCCAGCGGGGCCCGCCCGACCGATCCGCCGCCGCCCGCCCGACATGGGCGCCCGCCTCGCCATCGACCGCGCCGCCCTCTGCTCACTCCGCCAGCCGCTCTCCCGCCGCCGCCTCTCCACTGCCTCCTCCGTCGTCCGGCCAGTGCCGCCCGCCGCCGAGGCTCCCTCGCCTTCGCCGCCGGATCCGCCCGTGCTCGCCGCGCCCGCCCATGGCGCCCGCCGCCGCCGCCCATGCTGCCGCGTCCTCCGCCGCCCTCGGCCGGCCCGCGCCGCCTCCGTTCGCGGAGCTGGCCACCGCGTAACTCCCCGCCGTCCCCGACCTCCTCCGTCGTCCCGTGCCCTTCGCCGGCCTCCCCCTCGCCGGAGAGCTCGCCGGAGTCAACCCCGGCCAGATCCGGTCCGGGTGGACCAGATCCGCCGGTCCGGCAATCCAAACGCAGCCCTGCCCCGGGATCCCGTCGTCCACTTTTCGCGGAGGTATATTTTGCCTAAGTCCCTAGATTCCAGTATTTTTCGTGCCATGTTTGACCTATTGTATCTCTGTGCATGTAGCTCCGTTTCGTGCGTGTAATATGTCAAATTGTTCGTCTCAACGAGTAATTCATTTCATTCCATTGCATCATTTTCATTTGATCTCATCTTGGTGCCCGAAATGCTGTTGGAAGAGTGCATGTTGATGTTAATCTGCTGAAACTGTTATAACTTGCTCATTTGTCATTTTTGTCATGATTGATGTGTGCATCCTATGAGGTTGTTGTCTTCATGTCTTTTGATCTATGCCATGCCATCTTTCCGGGGGTGTATACCATGTATTTTTGTGAGTTGTGTGCTGAGTGCATCAAGCTTGTTAAGTAGGGTACTCGCTGTTGCTGTTTTGCTAGGCAGATTCTGTTATATTTTGTTGCTATGTTAACATGTTGCTACTAATCATTCTATGCATAATCTGGAGATGTTCTATAAACATGTTTTGATCTACATGTTATGCCTATCCATCCATGCCCCTGGTTGCATTTATAACTTGCTATAGATTGTTCATATCTTGCTCCAAAGTTGCTTGATAATGTTGCTGTCAGCCTGTTAACATTAAGTTCACTTGTTCCCATGTGTTTTGCTAGTGTTCCATGCACCCTATGACCTTGTTCTTGCCATGCTTAACTTCACAAACATGCCTTCTTACTGTTGGTTGCCTTGTCATGCCATGTATTGCTCTGTGGTGAGTGGTTCAAGCTCACCAACATGCCTACTTATTGTTGTTTCTGCCATGTATGAATCTGTAATATAACTTGCCATGTTTACATGGGTGCCATCATATTTTCTGTGCCTTTTTGGCTCATGGTCAGTAAGGGACTTTTTATCTATGCATTTAGTATTATCATGCCATGCCTTTGTTTGCCATGATATGTTCCTGTAGCATGTTGTTTGATAGCTCTAAACATTGCAACCTGATGTTATTTCCTGATAAGTCTGAAACTGTTATTATTTGCAATCTCTCCATGTCTTTTTGAGCATGTTCTAGTGATTTCTGGAGATAGCTCAGTGTTCATGTTTTGTCATGCTTTACCTATACTGCATGCCCATGCCTTTTGTTATTACGTTGAGATGCTGTAGCTTGTTGTTTTGGTGCTTGCAAGATGCCTAGTTGCTGTTATGGACAGATTGTTGTTATGACTTGTATAGAGTGTATGTGTTGAACCGTTGCTCCGTTTTGAGTGTGCTCTATATGAAACTTGCTTGATTTTGCATGTAGCTTCATATTATCATGGTGCATCCTTGTTTTGGTATGTTTGCTTGATGTTTGAGTGCATTTTGCATCAATGCCATGCTTAACTTGTTTTGCTCGTATCTTCTAGGCCGTAGCTCCGAATCTAATGAACTTTATATGTAACTTGACTAGAATTTCGTGTAGTTCATCGTGGTGCTCTTTAACTTGCTGTTTAACAACTTCAACTTAAGGTTTATTCAAATCTGGACCCATTTCGAAATTTGCATATGAGGACTTACCGGAATTGTTATATGTTGTTTCCGGCCTCATTTAAACTTGCCTTGATGTGTTGTTCTTGTTTGCATCATCTCTTGCCATGAGTAGCTTCATGTATCTTGGTCATGCATCATGCTTGTTGTGCATCATGCCTTGTCCATGTGTGGTGTGTTTACCTATGTTGTGTGCTTCTTCTCGTTAGTTCCCGTTTCGTTGCGATCGTGAGGATGCGTTCGTCTACGTGTGGTTCGTCTTCGTGGCTTCATCTTCTTCATGGACTCGTTCTTCTTCCTAGCGGGATTTCAGGCAAGATGACCGCTACCCTGGATCTCATTACTATCATTGCCATGCTAGTTGCTTCGTTCTATCGCTATGCTGCGCTACCTATCATTTTGTTCTATCAAGCCTCCCAAATTGCCATGAACCTCTAACTTTTGACACCCTTCCTAGCAAACCGTTGTTTGGCTATGTTACCGCTGTGCTCAGCCCCTCTTATAGCATTGCTAGTTTCAGGTGAAGTTGAAGATTGCTCCATGGTGGACAGGGTTATGTTGGGATATCACAATATCTCTTATATTATTAATGCATCTATATATTTGGTAAAGGGTGGATGGCTCGGCCTTATGCCTGGTGTTTTGTTCCACTCTTGCCGCCCTAGTTTCCGTCATACCGGTGTTATGTTCCTGGATTTTTGCGTTCCTAACGCGGTCGGATGATTTATGGGACCCCCCCTGACAGTTCGCTTTGAATAAAACTTGCCCAGCAAGGCCCAACCTTGGTTTTACCATTTGCCTCACCACCACCTATCCCTTTCCCTTGGGTCGGCCAACCCAAGGGTCATCTTTATTTTAGCCCCCGGGCGGTGCTTTTCTAAGTGTTGGTCCGAATCGAAATACTGCAGGGCCACCTCGGGAAACTCAAGTCTGGTTTTACTCGTAGCTAGTCTCATCCGGTGTTGCCTCGTGAACGAGATATGTGCAGCTCCTATCGGGATTGTCGGCGATCGGGCGGCTTTGCTGGTCTTGTTTTACCATTGTCGAAATGTCTTGTAAACCGGGATTCCGAGACCGATCGGGTCTTCCGGGAGAAGGTCTATTCCTTCGTTGATCGCGAGAGCTTGTCATGGGCTAAGTTGGGACACCCCGCAGGTTTAAACTTTCGAGAGCCATGCCCGCGGTTATGTGGCAGATGGGAATTTGTTAATGTCCGGTTGTAGATAACTTGACACCAGATCCGAATTAAAACGCATCAACCGCGTGTGTAGCCATGATGGTCTCTTCTCGGCGGAGTCCGGGAAGTGAACACGGTTTCTGGGTTATGATTGACGTAAGTAGGTGTTCAGGATCACCTCTTGATCATTGCTAGCTTCACGACCGTTCCTTTGTTTCTCTTCTCGCTCTCATTTGCGTATGTTAGCCACCATATCATGCTTAGTTGCTGCTGCAACCTCACCACTTTACCCCTTCCTTTCCCATTAAGCTTTGCTAGTCTTGATACCCATGGTAATGGGATTGTTGAGTCCTCATGGCTCACTGATTACTACAACAACATGCAGTGCAGGTTATCATGATGATCATGACGCGAGAGCGATGCTTGCTTGCGTTGAGTTCTTCTTCGCTTCTTCAATCGGGGATAGGTTCGGTGGCTGCACTGGCTAGGTGGTGGATATTGTTTGAGTTTCTTTATGATTCATCCGTAGTCGGATGTGGTTCTTGTATGTTGTATTGTGTATTCATGTGACATTGTATGTATTGTATGTATCCCCATCTATTATGTAATGTTGATGTAATGATATCCACCTTGCAAAAGCGTTCCAATATGCGGGTCTATCCTTGGTGGGACCTTTGAGTTCCTTTTGGATAGGGTCGCATATTGGGCGTGACACCATGGCAGGACCGGTGGCGGCGGCCGGCGGCGGGGGTGGCGGCGGCCCGTAGGGACTGGCTAAGTACAGCCGGATCCCTTGGATCGTTGTGACCAGGTCGTTGAGGACCCTGGTGACCTGCTCCGGGGTGAAGATGGCGGCAGGGGGCGCGGTGGAGGAACGCATCTGGTCGGTGGAGGCGCTGGCAGTGGAGTCCAGCGGCGCGAATGGGGAGAGCGGCTGCACGGATGGGGAGATCAGCGGCGTGGTGGTGATGGGCAGTGGCGCGGTGGTGGACGTCGGCAGCAAGAGGGAGGGGTGGGGGCGGTGAAGACATGATCGAACTGGAGCTAACTGATACCAAGGTGGTAGGAGTTAGGGTTCTACCGGGTCTAGGACGGAGGTTGTAGGGGAAGGAGGTTGCTGGACGTGGATGAGCTCGCGGTCGCCGGCGGCTGGGCGCCGTCGTGCGCGAGGGAGGAGAAGGCGGCGCAAGAGGCAGGAGGCGGCTAGGGTTAGGGTCCGGCTCCTCTGGGAGTCGGCAATAGAATTATTCTTATTGCTTAATTGCCAAAAGAGTCTTACAGTTGTTTATATAACCATGATGCTAATAAAAATAAGATAACTTGTGGGCTAAGCCCTTAACTAAACCTGCCCAATGGGCCTCCTCTGGGTATAAGTTACCCCAGTCATAACAATATCGTTGATGCTATGATGAAATTGTTTGAAGAAAAACTTGAATTGGAAGTTTCTATCCCTAGAAAGTTTTATAATGAGTGGGAACCTACTATTAAGATTAAAATTAAAGATTATGAGTTCTTTGCTTTGTGTGATTTGGGTGCTAGATTTTCCACTATTCCAAAAACTTTATGTGATGTACTAGGTTTTCGTAAATTGATGATTGTTCTTTGAATTTGCATCTAGAGGATTCCAGTATTAAGAAACCTATGGGAAGGATTAATGATTTTCTTATTGTTGCAAATAGGAATTATGTGCCCGTGGATTTTATTGTACTTGATATAGATTGCAATCCTACATGTCCTATTATTCTTGGTAGACCTTTCCTTAGAACGATTGGTGCAATTGTTGATATGAAAGAAGGAAACATTAGATTTCAATTTCCGTTAAGGAAGGGCATGGAACACTTTCAAGAAAGAAAATTAAGTTGCCGTATGAATCTATTATGAGGGCCACTTATGGATTAAATACCAAGATGACAATACCTAGATCGTTGTAATATGTGTAGCTAGGGGCGTTAAACAATAGTGCTTGTTGGGAGGCAGCCAAATTTTATTTTTGTTTTTACTTTTTTGTTCCTGCTTTACAATAAATATATCTTATAGCCTCTGGTTAGAGGTGTTTTCATGTTTTAAATTAGTGTTTGTGCCAATTAAGACATTTGGGATGATTTGGAAGATAGTTGATTTGATTTTGCTGAAAAACAGAAACTTTTGTGTCCAGTAAAATAATTTTGATAATTCATAGGAACATGATCTAATTCTAAAATTTTTACGCAAGATTGATATACAAATTTCCTAGATTGTTCTAATGTTTCAGAATTTTTGGAGTTACAGAAGTATACGAAGTTTCCTGGTTACTATGGACTGTTCTGTTTTAGAAAAAATTTGTTTTTTATTGTGTTCTTTCCTTATTTTGATGAATCTGTGGGTAGTATCGGGGGGTATGAACCATGGAGAAGTTGTAATGCAGTATATATAACACCATATTAAGTTTAGAATGAGTTCACAACATTACCTAGTTCTTGCTCTATAAATTCACAAATCCCAAACCACCAGAGGTTCCCACCAAAATAATTTTCCGCCGCCGCAAGCCTCTGACCTCGTGAGATCCCATCTTGGGACCTTTTCTGGTGATCTGCCGGAGGGCGATTCGATCACGGAGAGCTTCTACATCAACCCTATCGCCCTACCGATGATGCGTGAGTAGTTTACCACAGACCTACGGGTCCATAGCTAGTAGCTAGATGGCTTCTTCTCTCTCTTTGATCTTCAATACAAAGTTCTCCTCGATGTTATTGGAGTTCTATCTGATGTAATACTTTTTTGTGGTGTGTTTGTTGAGATCCTATGAATTGTGGATTTATGATCAGATTATATATGAATATTATTTGAGTCTCCTCTGAACTTTAATATGTATGATTTGATATCTTTGTATTTCTCTTCAAACTATCGATTTGGTTTGGCCGACTAGATTGGTTTCTCTTGGAATGGGAGAGGTGCTTAGTTTTGGGTTCAATCTTGCGGTGTCCTTAGCCAGTGACATAGTAGGGGTAGCGAAGCACGTATTGTATTGTTGCCATCAAGGATAAAAAGATGGGGTTTACATCATTTTGCTTGAGTTTTTCCCTGTACATCATGTCATCTTACTTAAAGCATTACTCCGTTCTTATGAACTTAATACTCTAGATGCATGCTGGATGCGGTCGATGTGTGGAGTAATAGTAGTGGATGCAGGGAGGAGTCGGTCTACTTATCACGGACGTGATGCCTATATTCATGATCATTGTCTTAGATATCGTCATAACTTTGCGCTTTTCTATCAATTGCTCATTAGTAATTACTTTACCCACCGTATGCTTTCTTCACGAAAGAAGCCTCTAGTGAAACCTATGGCCCCCGGGTCTATTTTCCATCATATATTTTCAGATCTATAGACCAAAAAAACCCAAAAATACCTCGCTGAGTTTTATTTACTTTTATCTTTTTACGTTTTAGTAATCTTTTATATCTATCTCTATTAGATCTCATCCTTGCAAGTGACCGTGAAGGGATTGATGACCCCTTTATCGCGTTGGGTGCAAGTGTTTGATTGTTTGTGCAGGTGCATAGATTGGAGACTTTCTTGTACCTCCTACTGGATTGATACCTTGGTTCTCAAACTGAGGGAAATACTTATCTCTACTTTGATGCATCACCCTTTCCTCTTCAAGGGAAAAACCAACACAAGCTCAAGAAGTAGCAGGGAGACTATCGTTTTAAGCACAAGAGCAAGGAGTTCATCATCAACACACCGTCTATTACCTTTGGGAGAGTGATGTCTCCTAGATTGGTTAGGTGTCGCTTGGGAGCCTCCGATAAAATGTGGAGTTGAACCAAGAAGTTTGTAAGGGCAAGGAGATCGCCTATTTCGTGAAGATCTACCCGAGTGAGGCAAGTCCTTCATGGGCGATGGCCATGGTGGGATAGACAAGGTTGCTTCTTCGTGGACCCTTCGTGGGTGGAGCCCTCCGTGGACTCGTGCAGTTGTTACCCTTCATGGGTTGAAGTCTCCATCAAAGTGGACGTACGATAGCACCACCTATCGAAACCACGCCAAAAATCTCCGTGTCTCCATTGCGTTCGCCTTTTCCAAACCCTTCCCTTTACCTTCATATGCAATGTTTTTCTTTCCACTGCTATACTCTTAGAATTGCATGTGTAGGTTGATTGATTGACATGTCATAATTGCTAAAATCTGCCCACAACTAAAATTGAGAAAATGATAGATATTTACTTGGTCAAGTAGTCTAATCATCCCCCCCTTCTAGACATACTTTCGATCCTACACTCGGCAAGTTGGAGTGGATGCCGAAGACGGAGGTGAATCTCACGGATTGGTGCCGCGGCAAAGGAGGCCGAAGCAAGGCCATGAGGAGCATAAGTGCAATCACCATCCTAGTGTTGATGCAGTTGTGGAAACACCAGAACTCATTGTGTTTGAGGGAGCCACACCAGCAAAGAACAACATCATCCTCACCATTGTCAAGGAAGGGCGAGCATGGAAACAAGCGGGTCTTCTAAAGGGCGACATGAACAACTTCTTTCACCAGGTGGAAGGGTGGGCTAGACCGAGTAGTTAGTGTTACTAGAGTTAGCTACGGTGGATGGTGTGTGGTGGTGTTAGTGTTCTTGTACATCTGCTTGTAACACTAATGTGGAGGGGCTCTTTACCCCGTCTCCTATCTATATAATATAGTACGCACACTCGTGCGTATTCAAAAAAATATATGTTCAATATGTCTTCTCTTTAAGATACCCATGGTAGGAATGAACTCATGAAGTACTCTCCACCTGAAATGATTTATCTTTGGGAGAACTTTGAGTTGCCAACATAGCCTCCACATGGGATGATTAGAACCTCGTGATGATGTTGGATCAATGTGCCGGCGTGCAGCTGCATTATTTGATAAACAGTGATAAGCTGAGCGCACTGAATACATACCATGTTCTCGAATGCCTCATAGTCCAAACCACCAAGAGGAATGGGGAGGATTGCATCAGCATCCGGACGGAGGAAAGAGTTTCTTATGAGATTATCATCCCATGTTCCATCTTTGCGAATGAGGTCAGACACAAAAGTTAGTGAGTATTATCAGGTTTCCAAATGGGCGTAGTGACGGATTAGACATGATCCATTTATCTTTCCAAATATTGATCTCTGTGCCTGTTCCCACCCTTTTGATGAGACCCATGTTTAGGACTGTACGCCGACTAATAATCGCTCGCCCCGTCGGGATCTACTAAAAGGTGCCGACTAATAATCGCTCGACAGGCGTTGTTCTCTGCTTCTTCGTTACCCGTCGGGATCTATTACTACAAAGGTAACAACAGCCAGGCAGACCTAGCAGACCTAGCTAGGATCTCTCCCGCAACAAAATGCTAGCTAGACCTAGACCTAGACCTACGGTATGTATAGCAACTGCTCTTCTTCCCCATAATTGGTGGTATGGACTGGATAAAGTGCGAGTACGACAAGCCGGGACCATCGTGGAGCATCAGCCGTAGGCCAGAGACACCGGGTGAGAATTTCTGGCCCACTGACACCATTGCTGCGTGTCTGTATCAGAGGTTACATCACTCGCACAGAGCGGTAGGGTCAGCTTAACAGATTTGCCATGGTAAAACTTTCCGCTCTTCTCGGTCGACACAGCGGTAAAATGACTTCTCGCTAGTAAGCACACTGATGACGAGTTATGGTAGATTGGTAGACAACAACACAACAATAGCTACGTGTACTCAGCGGGCTTCAGGGTCCTGACCGGGTGCTGGCCCGGAGACGCACTCGTCGTGGGTGTTTGCCGTGTTGGTGGTAGCCTCCGACAGGATACCGAGGGAGAAAACGCCCAGTGGCCTTGAGCTGGATGTGTAGCTGCCTTCATACATATTGCCGCTCTTCACCACGATCACCATCTCGCACTTCTCTCTGAGGAGGAGATCAATCACGTGCTCCAGCGAGGTTGAACAAGGCACGCACAGTGCTGGCCTCGCCATTGAAAGAAGAGGCGAGTCCATCTGCAAAAGGAAAATATAAGTGTTCAGGATCACACGAGAATGCTTCCAAGAGAAAATATCAAATATGTTGCAATTGAAACTGGAGTATAGGTTTGTCCTTCCGTGCAAATCGAAATTAGTTGAATAATTAAGCCCCTCCGAGTAAACCGACAGTTACTACATCTGATCTACCATCCAAAGAATGGATTCGACTCGACTCGTATGACGTTGCCCGTACATTTTTCTACTTCTTTCACGGACAACTGAACCAAGTATCCTAATGGCACCGCCGATGCTAGTTACCGGTGTTCCTCAAACTCTACACCAACAGGCAATAGTGCCTACCGAATATCCATTTCTGAATCCAAGCTCATCTGATCTTGGTGAACTTTAAAAATAAAAAGAAAAAAATTCAAAAATAACTGATTTTTGTTTGCATGTAAGATGTTTGAGTGCGTGAGGTCCTTGTCAAATTTCAGCTCATTTGGACATCTAAGTAGCTCTCAGCAAAAAAACAAATCGGTCGGAATAGTGCATAAACAGTCCACTTTTTCACAGACCCCAATTTTGTTGTTTTTGTTGAGCTATTCAGATGTCCTAACGAGCTGAAAATTGGCACGGCCCTCAAGCACTCAAACATGTTCCATGTCAAAAAAAAAATCAGATTTTTTTTTAAAAAAATCTAGTATTTTTTTTATTTTACTGTTCATAGGCAGGAGGGGAGCAGATGAGCACTCGAACCATTTAGTCGCTCTCCTATGCACCGCCATACTTGAGCTTTATTAGGCCAATCCAAGCAATAACATTACATGCATTTTCGTGTCATCTAGCCTGCTTCTCTAGTTAACACTTAACAGTGGGCAACTAATGAACACAACACAGATTTTAACGGCGCAAGTTAATGCTGCCAGCCACGCCCAGCTTCTACCTCACCAGGTACTATGCCGCCCGTTAAGATGTCAAAATACTGTTCCTTGCAACAAAGTTCAGTTCCAGCTGTTCCAAAAGATTTCATACCTTGGTACAATCGCGGCTGTGAACTATTCCAACACAACTTCCCCAGTCATTCACAAGAGGAACTGCAGAGTCTTTCAAGAATCGCATCGCAACATTTTCCAAGATCAAGTCGGCACCTAACGGTCGACTTTCTCGAAACGGAATCATATACTTCTCAACAGGATCATTCAAGAGAATCTACAATGTCATTAGACAGAAGTTAACATAACCAAGTTAAAGTGGATATAAGATACAAACGAAATGAATACACAACCTGTGGAAATACATGTGGTCTAAGAGGAGAGTCGGTGAATCCAGATAGCGTTTCAACTTTGAGTGCCACCTGGTATGAACAAAAAGGAACAAAACTTAACAATAACCGTGTTTCCACTTCGATCAAGTTCATAGAATTGGCAAAACAAACAGAATATTTGCTATATCATCCTGGCACCCAGTCCCATCATCAAAAAAACTTAGCAGTTTCACCAATCCAGATACATCAAACACATGGAACTTCAAACAAAAAAAGAACATGCACTAGCTATTGTCACCTGCTACCTCTGTACCAAAATATAAGACACTTTTGTAGGCTAAACTAGCCAACAAAAACGTCTTATATTTTCATACGGAGGGAGTAGATGTTGGTCCTGTACTTCAGAAACTAGACTGGCAATGCATAAGATGAAAACTAAGCAAGAATTCATTTCATGAGAGAGCTCATGTACCAAGGAGAGATAATTATGCTCCTGCCCTTCACAACAACAAAAGGCATGCAAGGCTCGAATAAACTATTTGCTTCGCTAGTTGCATGAAATGAATCCATAGAAAATGTTCCAGCTGAAAACTTGCATCCTATATTGAAACCGCCACCATTTCGTGGATGGGTAGTCAATCTGATTGGTAAGCCAGCGGATTAAGATATACAAGCTGGGCCCCAAGATTTGGATTCGGGTTGAAAAGAGAGAAAACAAAAACATTCACATAAACACTGGCGCAGAAATAACTTTCCGGCGATTGTTAGGATATCGGTTATGTTTGAGGGTCGGCCAGAGGAAGACGGATTCAGCTAGAAAAGCAAGGATATCGAGAGTTTGGGGATGCCCTTAACAGCTAGTATCCCAGGCAAGTAAAGTTCAGTCATAGGTCTTCATAAGTTGACTTATTACTTCATGTGTACCAGTTGACTTATTACTTCATATGCCAAGCACCCTCCGTAGAATTAGTACTTAGATTACAAACTTCAATGCAGAATTAAAAGAACATACCAGGCCTACTCTACTTCTCCAAGAGAAATGCTCCTTCCCGTTAACTATTCTTCTGAGAAGTCTTCTAGCCACATCTACCTGTACAACAATAAATCAGCCAGCAAGGCATTGAGTCGCATGAACATGGGCATTTGAAAATCTCAAGACTGTTTTGGCAAAGAGAAAAGACACTGTAAGGAGTGAAGAAATCATGATCATTGCACTGCTGTATTGCATCTAGTAACAGTCAAATCTGAAGGAAAAATGTTGGAGTTTATCCAATCACAGGATCACTGGAGAAGGCCTGTTTTCTCCTTTATAGTTTTGCACTCAGCCTTGCCAAGATCTTTCTTAGACAAACAAAAAAATAGAGGAATCTATTCACAAGATTTCGACAGCACATAACACAATCTTTTAAAGTGATTAAAATCATGCAATTAAGAAACAAAATAATAATAATACAGTATCCATCTAGTGTGGTATGACAAATGGGGAACAATATACTCTTAGCACCATAGTGAAGCCTCATAGAACCGCAGAAAACGATGAAAACAATAATGTGACTTCAAAAAAAAAAAATACACGAACTGAAGACAGTGAATTATCTACAGGTTTGAAACAACATGAGAATATATTTGCACGAAAGGACTTTGAAGTTGGTTCATTGGGCAAGATCCCTTCAACGGTACATAGACTTTTAACAGAATATACTTTCGGGTGCGTCCATGGTAAGCACGTCAGCACTAAAGGTGCAACTGTTCTCTTACATAGTATGCATCCCACTACAAAAGGTCTTGTTCTTTTACCAAATTCTGTAAAACTTCAGTAGACTTAGCAATCAACTCACCGAAGTATTGCATGGACAGCAAATCCAAATTAATTTCTCATTTGCCTCTTGTTTAGCGTACCTGATTGTTATTTATAGCAGCTTCCATTAATAGCTCATCTGCCTCTTGTTTAGCTGAACGGCTAATGGATCCAACTGAATCTGGCCACATGCGTTCTTTCAATCTCCTTACCATATCAAAATCACCTATAGTAGCAAAAGCTCTCATGATTGAAAGATAAAGATGAGGTTTGGGCCTCAAGTCTTTGTTGTCGCCAGCCTGCTTTATTATCTCACCAAAAATGCAAAGAGCCCCTACAACAACAGAAGCATATTAGGACATCTACACCCAGAAGGTAGCGATATATTTTAAACCAACCAGGCTACATATTCAAACATGAGAATTCTATTTGCAGTTACATTGTGCAAGAAGATTTTTGTAAGAGGTGACGACTAAGGGCGCAGCAAGATTGTCGCATACAAATGTTTAGGTTTCATCCTTTCTCACAATATATGGTCCAAATATAATGGAACATGCAATAGCACTACTTTTCTCCCAATATGCTGGTCATGATTGTCTTTCCATATTTATGTTCACATAAATCATTGATGTCAGATTGGCATCCTGGACCGACCAGGAACTAAGAACTATAAAGGAAAAATGTCACGTAATGTTTTTCTCAAAAACAGAAGGTCACACAAGGCTTAATTGTTAAAGAGGTTTAGGCAAGTAAACATCGAGTTGTTATATGCTGGGTCATAAATCAAATACGATGGGAAAAAAACAGATGTGGAAACTAGATTCCAATCATTTCATATCAAATTGACAGTTGCAATGTGTAACTCAACCACTCTAAGAGCAAGTCATCCACAATTCATGACAGAAGCTCTAATTCTGGCGTAAGATCCCTGAATAGGATGATTTGGAATTAATAGCTTGGTTAAGAATATCGAAAATGTAACTGTATCTTGAGGGCTAGTTTGGATGGAAAGGGATTAGACCTAATTCCCTCAGATGGGACTGAAAACTGAACAAAAATCCATAAGAAATAAAAGGAATTGGGTTTAGTCTCTGTCAATTGACCCAAACAAGCCTAAATGTGCTTTTATAAATTGGATTATGCCGTTTCCCCATTTGGGATATAAAAAGGTAAAATAAGGGGTGTTAGAACAGTAGCACTACTAAGGTCTCTCAATCAGAAAATAACATCAAATCTTAGGATGACAGCTGGGAGCTAGGCCACTTGTTAGGGCGTGTACAATGGTGCTATCTTATGAGTGCCATGTAGGATAAATGGTGAGGTGGAGGAAAGAGAAACCAGAAGAAAAGGCTTGCCTTCTCTTAATTAAGAGATGATCTCTTAGGAACAATATCTCTCACGGCATATTTAGGTATATCTAGTTACTAGAGATAACATTAAGAGATAACCCATTGTACATCATTTTCTATTGACATCTCTAGATTATGTGAAGAACTTAAGATAGGACTGCATTATCAACCACTGTACATGCCCTTAGTGATATATACCGCTTCTATTTTCCAACCTGTAAAGATGCAGTGTGTTACCAAGCAAATTGGCCCACTAAAAATTGCTATATAGCTTACCGTCAATGGACCCGCAAGCTAGAAAGGCATCTGCCATAGCTGTGTATGCAGTCCTGTCAATTGAAACAAGTGATGATTTCATCTCCACCACAATCTTCAGAACTGAATAAAGATCTTGGCTATTTCCTAGACCCTGCAACATGCTTCAATAACTTGCACAATTAAAATCATAAAATGATGCTGAATACACAATTAACCAAAATAGCATTTCAAAGTATTTAAGGCAATCAATGAATAACCTTAAGTAATGTTGTGTAGGTAACAGCATCCGGGAGGAGTTCAGGATTATCATCCCTTTTAGCTTCATCCTGCATTTATGAGCAACTAATTTTCATTGACGAGGCAAATACATGTATATGCAAGACAATTTTGTGGCTAAAACTGGCCTTTCCAACCCTTGTGTGACACCTTCATATCTTCAAGAAATTGGAAAGCCTTCTCAATCTCTGCTGATTTTACACACGCAAAAATGATGGTGTTGTACGTCAATCTATCAGGCTTCAATCCTTGACGCAAGATCTCATCTTTAACAGTTAACGCTCCAAGAGGGAAGTTGCTTTTTATGTATCCCTGGAGGGTGCCCACTTCAGAAACTTATGAAACTGCAATTGAGCCAGTAATGCAAAAGAACAGATAACTTAGGGAAATAATTACAAGGGAAACTAAGAGATACCTTCATCAGTAAGTTGTATAGTAACACAGACTGTCCTTCGTAAAGGACTTGGCGAAAACGAGCAACGAGAGCATTGGCACGCCTCATATCTCCTGGACAAAATATGAAGTCGAATTTCATCAGTAACCGTGCAGCTAATGTAGGTAAGAAAACTTTCCAGTGGAAACAGCTATCCACAGAATATTGTGATAAAAACAAATAATCTGTAATGAGAACATGTCATAAACATAACCAATCAGCAACACATCAAACTTAGCTCCACTACACTATGCAACAAAAAAAACACCCAAAACCTAAGTACATAGGGCTATAAGACTATTTAGTTAGTGATGTCTCCTTTTGTTATCTCCACTATACGAGAAAGTATTCAGTAGTGACATGGCTTTTATACCTCGACGAGGCTTTCGTCAGAGTGGTGTGGGGTATATTGTGAGCGGGTTCGGACAGTCTTCGCCCGGTTTTCTGTTGATTAACGGGCAACTCTCTTCTTAATTGATGGATGAACAAGCCTATTGCCTCCGTTTCAAAAAAAAATTGCAAGAAATGCGGCCAATGGCCAGTTTATTTACAACAACAGCCTTATCTTCTACTCCCTCCGTCCCATAATATAAGAGCGTTCTTGACACTACACTCGTCCCATAATATAAGAGTGTTTTTGACACTAGTGTGGTGTCAAAAACGCTCTTATATTATGGGACGGAGGGAGTATTTGTTAGTGGCTTCATAGCCATGTTATCTGCTTCAATAGAGCTCAATTCAGCATTGTGGTGGATTATGATAATCTCATTTGTCCAAACTGCTTTGGCTATCTTGCTGTATGTTTAACTAACTTTTTCCTACTTCCATGGCTATTTTTCCACAGCATATTATAAAATAAGTTCAGCAAAACTAGATTGCAACAAAATGTGGTGTGATCTGAAAAGATTGCTCAGAGGTGGTTCATGTGTGCAACCCATTTTAATATACACACAATAAAATACTCCCTCTGTCCCATAATGTAGTGTCAAAAAATACCTTACATTATCGGACAGAGGGAGTACAATTTACTCACTGAAACTAACACTATATTTCGGGGCATGGGCAAGCTTGTGCAACCAGAATACTACTTATACACCAGAATGAGCCAATTGGATTTAGGACTTTGATTCTGATATCAGTTGATTTTTAAGTATTAAGATATTTTTGTAGTTCCGAGCAATGACTTATCCTCACCATAGTGTTCTTCTTAGACTTCTCTAGTAGTTGTCTCTGGCGTCTCTAGTGATTTTGTGCATAACCGGCAATATACTTGGTGCAACATACAAACATATTGTAAAACGGTCCATCTTGCACCAACCTGCTTCGATAAGGGCGTTTAGAAAACCACATATAAGATGAGGAGAGAGCCGGGGGCTCCCATCAGAAGTATCTTTCTCAACTGATTCCAGTATCTCGAACGCTTCATCAATCCTTCTAGCTATCCCCAGACCCTTCAATTATAGCACATTGATTATAAGATTGTACCAGACCCTTATTTAAACTAAGCAATCAGCAAAATACACAACGTATTTTCAGAGATATCACTGAGGTTAATCCCTTGAAGGTGCAAGAATGTAATGTGGTGATTAGAGAAGGAATACTCTGAGGAGCACAAATAGAATGTGGCTGCCCCTCAAAAGACAATTATAAGGCGGCTGTTCATACAGAGTTAACACATTGACAGCTCAGACGATCTGGGATGGAAATTTAATGGAGTTCATAGAGCATGGTGAATGCATTTGAATATGACGCAAAAGCTCGAAATGGCACCTAGAGCGTTCATGAATCATAGCGGTCCAAACAATGAATGTCTCGGGCAGCACTGGTACACGAGTGGAAGGGGAGAGGGGGCATACCTTGAGCAGGATGCCGTACGAGACGCCGTCGACGCCACACCCCATGGGCCCGCGCATTTCGTCGAAGAGCTGTACCGCGAGGTCGACGTCGCCGCAGCTCACGCAGGCCTCCAGCACGGCGTTCATCACGATGATGTTGACACCCCCTCCCCTTCCCGAGCGCGCGCGCCGCTTGGACGCCTCCACCTCCGCCATGATCTGCGCCCGCCGAGCATCCGCCACGCGCGCAGCGGAGCCTTTAATTAGAACGGGAAACCACCCCCAATCTAAAACCGACGGAATGAATGGGTCGGCAGCAGGGGTACCGTACCTGGGCTAGCTGCCTGCGGCGGGTGAGGTCCACGATGCGGGCGGTGAGGCGGCGGAGGTTGGGCGGCGGGCGCTGCTTGTTGGAGGAGAGGCGGGGGCCGGGGCCGGGAGGGCGGGCGGAGGAGGGGTAGGAGGACGAGGAGACTCTAGAAGCCTCGGAGAGGGTGCGGAGGCGGGGCTCGCGGCGGGAGGAGGGCGGCGAGGGGGAGAGGAACCGCGGCCTCATCAGCATCATCTCTTTCCGGGCTGTGAGCTGCGACTGCGAGCGTGGGCGGGAGTGGATAGAGGAGGGGTCACCGGTGGTGTGTGCCTGCTCGGCGTGACACTTGGCGCGGATTTCTGGGCCCTGCCCAAATCTGCCAGATGGGCTGTGCACCAGGCCCAGACAGGGCCCAATTATAAACGTGCCGGCCCGGCGGCATGTTTGGCCCGCCGGACCGTGTATTATCAACCTATTGGACTGTTTGGGTGCGAGTGCTATATCTCGCATATTTTTGAATAAAATGGAGTTAAAAATGGGTGTGTGCGAGGGATCTCCTCGTTGCTTCGCAGCTCTGTTAGCCACTGCGCGACCTACAAGAAGAAAAAGAGCCGATTTTTTCACATTTTTCTTCTTTTTTTCTTCGGATTTTTGTTTCTTTTTTGTTTTCAATGCTTACCATTTTTCTTCATGTTTTTTTTCATTCTTTTCGCATTTGTTTCTTCGGTTTGTTTTTCATTTTCTTTTTTTTAATTCTTTCGGTTTTCATTTTTTTTGGTTTTCGTTCTTTCTTTTGGTTTTTATTCTACAAATTTTGTATATGTCAACAATATTTTTCTAATACATGATTTATATTTTTAATACAAATTTAATTTTTTTAATATATAGTCAATGTTTTCTATAAATATTTTAAACATTTTCAAATGCTTTATTAAAAAATAAATACAATATTAATACAAGGTAAATATTTTCCATATACATAATTTAAAAAATCAATTACATTATTAACATTTTGGAAAAGCACATTAACATTTTCTAATATATGATCAACATTTTTACTATGCATATATTAATATTTTCAAATGCTTGATTGACATTTTCTAAACACAATATTAACATTAGTGGAATACATGGTCAACATTTTCTATGCGCATTTAATACTTAATAGATGTTCAACATTTTTTCAAATCCTGATTAACATTTTTATATACATGATCAAAACAATCATCATTTTTTAACACATGGTCAACATATTTTTTATACACATTTAACATTTTCCAAATGCATGCTTAATATTTTTTCAAATACTTGATTAAAAATTTTATACATGATCAAATTTGATGTCCGTTATTTTTTAATGCATGATCTACATTTTTTCTATACACATTATAACATTTTTCAAATGCTTGCTTAACATTTTCAAACACTTGTTCAACTTTTTTTTCAAATGCTACTTTTCTAAAATACATGATTAAATTGTTTCATACACATTTTTTGTATATATTTTTCATGTATGTTATAAATATTTTCTCTATACACATTTAACATTTTTCAAATGCTTGCTCAACATTTTTCAAATTTTTTATGAAGAGTGATTTTTGTAATGTATTTATTTAGAATATTTGGAAGTATAAACAAAAGTAAAAAAAGAAATCAAAAATGTGACAGAAAAACAAAAAAAAAACTAGGTTGTTGTTTCCCACGCCTAGGCCGACCCAAACTCGCGGCTCCCTTCAGCGGGGGTTCCCTCTATCTCGATGAATGGGGGCATAGGGGCGCCCTTGTTTGGGACCTTTTTTTTAGAAATGTACCACTTTAATTATGAATTAATAACGTCATCAATACAAATAATTTCTGGAGTGGTACCAAGCCAAATATGCCGGCCCCTAGCTAGTGTAGAAGCCACCCTTGCCAAATTGTGAGCTTCAAAATTCGCCTCCCGCACTTCATGCACTATTTGAGCACTTGAAAAAGCTTGTCATCTTGTTTGAATCTCCCTCATTATCACAGAAGGACCCAAGTACCTCTCCTTCAGGCGGCTGACCGTAGTGGCACAATCGGTAGCTATGAGCATCTATATTCTGAAGATTAAGATCAGCTGCTAAAGAGAAAGCTTCGCAACAAGCATATGCCTCGAGAATCTCTGGACCAGTCAAGCCTTCATAAACTATTGCCGAGGCCCCCCAGAAGTTTGCCATTGCCATCTCTACAGATCGCTGCACTCGCTCCCCCACCATCATTCCTCGACACAACGGCATCTACATTAATCTTTGGTACACCATTTGGGGCTTCCAGCCACTTCTTCTCCATTCTGGCCTTTGGTTTACCATTATGATGTATCTTTTGTGGTATAAGCTCGAGTTTATCCATGTGTTTGTTTATGAAATGCATAGTAGATAAGGGGCTCTAAGAAATTTGTTGGTCTTTCGCTTTTCGCCTGCCTACCAGATGGCCCATGTTTGGGACCTATATCCATGGGAGCTATATCGAGCCAGAAGCTTTTTCATGGACGGTACAGTACTGGGCGGTGTTCAGACATATATTGCATGTATATTTGTTGTACAACAAGCCCTCCTCTTTCCTTGTATAGTTGAGGACATGGCTACCTCTTGTACTTGTATATGTACGTGCATATGCACCCGATGAATACATTGTGAGTTGCATTTATTCTCTACATGGTATTAGCCTATTCACGATCTCTCTCTACCCTAGTCGTGCCGCCGCCGTAGCTTCCTAAGTGCTACTTCTTGAGCTTGCGTTGGTTTTTCCCTTGAAGAGGTAAGGGTAATGCAGCAAAGTAGAGATAAGTATTTCCCTCAGTTTGAGAACCAAGGTATCAATCCAGTAGGAGACAACACACAAATCACCGAATACCTGCACAAACTATCAAACAAACTTGCACCCAACGCGATAAAGGGGTTGTCAATCCCTTCACGGTTACTTGCAAAAGTGAGATCTGATAGAGATAGATAAACGATAAAATAAATATTTTTGGTATTTTTGGTTTATAGATCGGAAAGTAAAAGATTGCAAGTATAGTAGATCGGAAACTAATATTGTAGATCAGAAACTTGTATGATGGAAATAGACCCGGGCCCCATAGGTTTCACTAGAGGCTTCTCTCAAGATAAAAAATAATACGGTGGGTGAACAAATTACTGCCGAGCAATTGACATAAAAGCACAAAGTTATGACGATATCTAAGGCAATGATCATGAATATAGGCATCACGTCCGTGTCAAGTAGACCGAAATGATTCTGCAACTACTACTATTACTCCACACATCGACCGCTATCCAGCATGCATCTAGAGTATTAAGTCCATAAAGAACGGAGTAACGCATTAAGGAAGATGACATGATGAGAGAAATTAACTCAAGCAATATGATGAAAACCCCATCTTTTTACCCTCGATGGCAACAATACAATATGTGCCTTGCTGCCCCTACTGTCACTGGGAAAGGACACCGCAAGATTGAACCCAAAGCTAAGCACTTCTCCCATTGCAAGAAAAACCAATCTAGTTGGTCAAACCAAACCCATAGTTCGAAGAGAATTACAAAGATATCAAATCATGCATATAAGAATTCAAAGAAGATTCAAATAATATTCATAGATAAGCTGATCATAAATCCACAATTCATAGGATCTTGGCAAACACACCGGAAAAAAGTATTACATCGAATAGATCTCCAAGAAAATCGAGGAGACACATGGTATTGAGAATCAAAGAGAGAGAAGAAGCCATCTAGCTACTAGCTATGGACCGTAGGTCTGTGGTAAAGTACTCACGCTTCATCGGAAGGGCAATAGAGTTGATGTAGAAGCCCTCCGTGATCGAATCCCCCTCTGGTAGGACACCGGAAAAGGTCCCTAGATGGGATCTCACGGGTACAGAAGGTTGCGGCGGCGAAAAAGTGTTTTCGTGGATGCCCCTGGTGATTTGAGGATATATGGGAATATATAGGTGAAAGAATTAGGTCAGGAGGGTCACGGGGGGGCCCACAAGGGTGGTGTAAGTGCATCTAGTGCCCCTTAGTGATTTTGGTGTATTGAAGACTTATAGGTTAAGTAACTGATGCGTTTGTGAGTGTACACAGGTCTATAAGTCTATGAGGAGTTTGATATTTACAGAGAAAGTTGACCCCTAAAAATGAAGTTCTTCGACTGAAGACTTTGATATTCTGAAGACTTTCTGAAGACTTTGAAAGTGAAGAAATTGGTGTGTTCTTGAAGACTTGATATTCATTCGAGGAATATGAAGCGTGAAGACTTTTGTTTTCGTAGTTTCATTTTCTCTTTCTTAAGTCATAGGAAACACCGTACTGTTAAAGGGGGTCGAGGAAATACTAAGGAAAAATTTCCATGTGATGCTCAACTCAAAATCCTACACCTACCAATCCCTTCGAGTGAAGCCATTGGAAATCTCATACGATTCAGTCAAATTCTTGATATGAGACGCAGTTCTTACAGTCATTGATGACTTTGTTCGATCGAGGAGTTAGGAATTCGCCAGTCTGAATTGCCTACACATGAGGAACATGATAGCCCCGAGGAATTTGAGAGTCAAATTTCCGACCGTTGATGTCTTCTTGGCATGGCTGTCCCAAAATATCTTATCCACCTAACGGTCATATCATTGAAGGGCATTTATGTCTTATCATGTCGGGCTGCTCCTAGGCTATAAATAGCCGCCCCTACAACCACTAGTTGGTTGGCTGCTCGAGAGAACTTGACACTTGTCATCCGAGAGCAACCCATCCTCCGAGGACTTTGAGCGAAAATCATCAAGTGAGGAAAATCCCAAAACCAAACCCCCACAAACCCAAAGTGATTGAGCATCATCAAGAAATTGATCTGCGTGGATCCGATTCTTGTTACCTTTGAAGATCGTGCTTCTTCCAGACGGTTAGGCGTCAAGGTCTAGAGCATCCAAGAGGAATTGTGGATCGCCGAGTGACCAAGTCTGTGAAGGTTTGGAAGTCACCCAAGACTTACCACGAGTGATTGGACGAGGCTGCGTGGTCTTAGTTCAAGGAGAATACGGTGAGGATGGGTGTCCTAAGTTCTTGCTCGAGATCGGGTGTCCGGATGTGTGTCCTCGAGTTTAAATACTCACCGCTCCAACCAGACGTAAAGCGAGACAAGCAGTTGGAACTGGTTTACCAAATCATTGTCTTCACTAACTAACTGGTTCTATTTTCTCAACTCATTCATTTCCTCATTATCGTGTTGAATGTTGTTCATATCTCTGCTTGAAGACTTTGATCAAGACTTTCACAAATTCCTCGGTTCAATTTCTTCATCTGTTTGTCTTCATCTTGTTATCCCGTGTTTACGCTTTCCGTACTCTGTTTTAGTCTTCATTTCATCATCTTGACCATGTGTGTATCCAGATTATGTTTACTTACGAGTACATATTCAGCTGCAAGTAGTTCTTAGCTAAGGAATTTCCTCACCGCAAATTCTGAGTGAAGAATTCATAAAATCGCCTATTCACCCCCTCTAGTCAATATAACGCACTTTCAATTGGTATCGAGCAAGGTACTCCTTGTTACGTGTGATTTTGGTTTAACCACCGGAGTTCTAGTTATGTCGACCGCAGGTATGATCAAGGTCTCGGTGGGGTGTCCTACCTTTGATGGAACGGACTACCCCTCTTTGGAAGAACAAGATGCGAATGCATCTTGAGGCAATTGACAATGATCTACGGTATGTTGTGGAAAATGGTGTCCCTCTCATCATTTGAAACACCGACCGCTACCGATGTGAAGAGATTCAAACAACTCGATTCTCAAGCGAAGAATATCATCTGTGGCCATCTGAGCAAAGGACAGTATGGAAGAGTGAGTTCTTTGGAAACTGCTAAGCTTATCTGGGATAGGCTGTCCAAAGTAAATGAAGGAGTCTCTACTCAGCGTGACTCTCGAGTCGATGTTCTTCGGAATCTCTTCAACCGCTTCAAAAGACTCGATAATGAAAATGTCCAACAAACCTTGATCGCCTCACTGACATCTCAAATGAGCTTCAAGCCCTCGGTGCCACTGACATCACTGATCATGAAGTTATGAAGAAACTGCTAAGATCGCTTGATTCCTCATTTGATACTCTGGGATGATGATACAAGAACGTCTTGACTACAAGTCGCTTGATCCTGCCGATATCCTCGAAAGGCTTAACACTCACGAGTTCCACTTGTCAAAAGAGAGATCTCTATGGCTCAAACTATGGCAAACCACGTGCCCTAAAGGCTAAGGTTGTGTCGACTCAAATGTGAGGATTCGGTAGTAGCCTTGGTGATCTGAAGAATCGAGCCAGATCTAGCTCGCTTGTGAAGAAATTCGAAGTTCACAAGACGTGGTCGCTTTGGAAAACCCTCAAGAGGAAATGATTCTTCATCCAATGACTACAAAAGAAGACTTTGCCACAAATGCAAGAAGCACGGTCACTATATTCAAGATTGTCCTCGATGGGAAAAGGAAATGAAGAAGAAGAAATACAAGGATTACAGTTACGATGATATGAAGAAGAAGAAGAAATCGTCAAAATCTTAATCATCAAAACCCTCAAAGTCTTCATCTCACAAGAAGGGCAGCTCCAAGAAAGCTCGGGCATTCATTGGCAAGGAAATGGACTCTGAAGTGAATCTGAGGAAAATGATGAAGAGGAGGAGTCTCAAGAATCTGAGTCCGTGTGGCGAGTCCGGCCGTTACTCGCTTTCGTCGACAAGTCCATCTTCAACACTAAAGAAACTGACTCCACCGACAACCCTGATGAAGATAATGATGGCTACGCTCCCACCTATTGCTTCATGGCAAAAGGAGCTAAGGTACTCAAATACAACTCCTTTGATTCTAGTGAAAATGAATCTGATGAGGATCTCAAACCTAGCTACTCTAAACTTGCTAAAATTGCTGTGAAACAACAACGGGCTCTTGAGAAGGTTCAAAACATGCTAGATAAAAGTGATGATATGTTGGGTGAAGAAATGGATCGCACTAAAGCCTTGACTGAGAATCTTCAGAGACTTGATCTAGGTATGATAATCTTCAAGGTCATCATAACTCTCTCTTGTCTGATCATGAGAAACTTTCATATGAATTTCTTCAAGAGAAGCAAGATCATGAGAAGCTTTCTCTTGAAGCTCTTCAAAGAAAGGAAGATCTTGAAAAGCTAAGAGTGTGCTATGAAGAACTTCAGAAGGAGCGCGATTCATTACTAGCTCAACAAATCAGCGCTTCTCAGGAAGAATTTGTTCCTCCATGCTTAAAGTGCATTGAACGTGAATCGCTAATTCTTCACCAATGTTCAAATGCTTCAAATGTTACAAATTCTTCATCTCCTCTGCTATCACTAATTCCTCATCTGAGGACATTGCTAGTATCATTGACAATGCAGTGGTGAAGGAATTGTACATGACAGCATGTACAAAAGCCTCAAAGGGCATCGACACTTTGTGATGTGCTCAAAAGCGATTCTAAATGAAACCCTAGGAAAGAGGGTATTGCCTTTGAGAGGAAACTCAATGCCAATGGAACATATTGGAAGCCCGAGCGGATCCCAAAACCTCATGGGTTCTTTGCAAAGGACCTCCATTGATCCATCTAACTTATCCGGCTTTACATGTGAATATCCTCATTCTTCCGATGAGTCATTTGACTCAACTATAAACTGTTCAAAAATCGAATGGTGAAGTATTTGCTAGATATGTTGGCACTAATCTGCAGAACGGTTCCCCTATGAAGAAAATCTGGTTCCCAAAAGTCTGTGTTGAAAGTCTTGGTGAATGTCCTCATGACACCACCTGTGAAGAACAGGAACCCCAGATCAAATTCTTCATATGGACCAAACTCTTCATATGGATCCAAGTACTCACATGGACCAAATTCTTCACGAGGATCAAATTCCTCAACTGGATCAAAGTCCTCATATGATTATCATCGTGCTGACAAATCTGCCTTGCAGGGTAGAGCTAAGGGCTATGAATATGTGCATTATTCTTTAAACCATTATGTTCATAAGTCCTCGAAGAATTACTCTGCTTACTCATATGCTTACCCTAACCCCTCCTATGCTGAGCGAAATGGTTTGGCATCTTTGCCACCTTTCTCACATGGTGCTCGTGTAACGCCCTCGATGCGGCTATATCTCCCACGTGTCGAAGCACGACTTAGAGGCATAACCGCATTGAAAGCAATGTCGCAAGTGAGGTAATCTTCACACATCCCAAGTAAAACATAAGGGAAAGAGATACATAGTTGGCTTACAATCGCCACTTCACACAATTACATGAATAAAGCATTACATCATCCAGATACAATCAAGGTCCGACTACGGAACCAAAATAAAAGAAGAACCCCAAATGCGACAAAAGGTCCCGATCGACCCCAACCGGGCTCCACTCTTGATCAACTAGAACGAAACAACACAAAGGGCAAGATCTTCATCAAGCTCCTCCTTGAGCTTGGTTAAATCACCTTTCGGGTAACATAGGCACCGCAAACTGGTTTTGAAGTATCCGTGAGTCACGAGGACTCAAAGAATCCCATTACCATGGGTATCAAGACTAGCAAAGCTTAATGGGAAAGGAAGGGATAAAGTGGTGAGGTTGCGATGGCGACTAAGCATGATATGGTGGCTAACATACGCAAATGAGAGCGAGAAGAGAAACAAAGGAACGGTCGTGAAACTAGCAATGATCAAGAGGTGATCCCGAACACCTACTTACGTCAAACATAACACGAAACCGTGTTCACTTCCGGACTCCGCAGAAGAGACCATCACGGCTACACACTCGGTTGATGCGTTTTAATTCGGATCAAGTGTCAAGTTGTCTACAACCGGACATTAACAAATTCCCATCTGCCACATAACCGCAGGCACGGCTCTCGAAAGTTTAAACCTGCAGGGTGTCCCAACTTAGCCCATGACAAGCTCTCGCGATCATCGAAGAATAGACCTTCACCGGGAAGACCCGATCGGTCTCGGAATCCGGTACATCAAGACATTTCGACAATGGTAAAACAAGACCAGCAAAGCCGCCCGATCTTGCCGACAATCCCGATAGGAGCTGCACATATCTCGTTCTCGAGCAACACCGGATGAGACAGAGCTCGAGTAAAACCAGCCCTCGAGTTGCCACGAGGTGGCCCATGAGGTGCTCGGTTCGGACCAACACTTAGACAAGCACCGCCCGGGGGCTAAAATAAAGATGACCCTTGGGTTGGCCGACCCAAGGGAAGGGGATAGGTGGTGGTGAGGCAAATGGTAAAACCAAGGTTGGGCCTTGCTGGACAAGTTTTATTCAAAGCGAACTGTCAGGGGGGTCCCATAAATCACCCGACCGCGTAAGGGACGCAAAATCCGGGAACATAACACCGGTATGACGGAAACTAGGGCGGCAAGAGTGGAACAAAACACAAGGCATAAGGCCGAGCCTTCCACCCTTTACCAAGTATATAGATGCATTAATAATATAAGAGATATTGTGATATCCCAACAAAAACCCTGTCCACCATGGAGAAATCTTCAACTTCACCTGCAGCTAGCAACGCTATAAGAGGGGCTGAGCGAAAGCGGAAACATAGCCAAACAACGGTTTGCATAGGAATGGTGTCAAAGGTTAGAGGTTCATGGCAATATGGGATGGCTTGACAAACAGGTAATAGGTAGCGCAGCATAGCGAAAGAATGAGGCAACTAGCATAGCAATGATAGTAGTGAGATCCAGGGTAGCGGTCATCTTGCCTGAAATCCCGCAAGGAAGAAGAACGAGTCCATGAAGAAGACAAACGGACGAAGTCGAACGAATCCTCACAACTCCGAACGAAACCAAAGCTAACGAGAGAGCAACCGGAAAGAAACAAACAGATAGTAAACAACCATCGCATAAACATGGCATGATGCACAACCAAGTATGATGCATGTCCGGTTTAATGAGGCATGGCATGGCATGGCAAAGTGCAACAAACAACACTACAAATTAAGTGGAGCTCAATATGCAACGAGTTGCATATTGACGGAACACCACATTCAAGTATTTAGTTTGCTCTCGTTATGTACCCACCAATATTAAATGTTGTTAAACATGGCAAGAGGGTGAAGCAAATGAAAACTACCTATCTAGGCAAGTTTAAATGAGGCCGGAAGAACAAACAACGATTCCGGAAAATCCTCATGAGCATATTATGAATTTGGTACTGTTCTGCCCTAAAACATATTTTAAAGTTGTTAAACAGGAGAATAAAGTGCACCATGTTAATCTAGGCATAATTCTACCCCATTTACATATAAAGTTTATTAAATTCGGAGTTACGGTTAAATAGTTATGAAATAAATCATTTTAACATGGCATTTAAGCAAATTTAATCAAACAGCATTTTAAACATTTCAAACATGGATGAAAATGGCATATTATGAAACTAGATGAAATTCTAAGCATTTTACATATAAAGTTTGTTTTAATCCGATGCACCGTTAATGAGTTTTTATATGCATGAAGAGGAGGGGTTTTTCTGTAAAACTGTTAAATCACTGGATAAATGTTAAAATCGTAGTGCGGGGAAAAAAACTACTGGGCCGAATCTGCAGCTTGGCCCAACAGAGAAAAAAAGGAGGGGCACTGGGCTTCTCACCAGGCCTCTTAGGCGGTCGGTGGAGCTGCGATTGTGGAGCCGGTCCTGGGGCGCTACTGAAGCCCACGAAGGTTACCCCGGCGCTGGCCCGGCGACGCGGTCAACGCGAAGGCCGCTCGTCGGCGCTGTTCCATGTTCGATCAGCGAAGCTGCGGTGGCACTGGAGCGAGCTCCGACGAAGCGGCGAAGGGGTGGCGAGGCGAGGACTTGGGCGTGGAGCGCGACGGCAGGCTGGATCGAACGAGGAGGGCGCGTCATCGCGCTGCCGCCCTCCCCGCCGAAGCGAGAGGATGCGAAGCGGCAACAGAGCAGGTCTCAGCTGGGAAGGAGGTCCGCGAGGCGGCCGGGTCTCTGTGACGGCGGATCTGGTCGGGAACGGGCTGAAGCCGCTTCTTTGGCGGCTTGCTCGACGAGATGGTGCGGGCAGCGCAGGAACAAGAGCGCTTGGCGGCGGGACTTAGGCGACGCGACGAGGAGAGGGAGATGGTCGGCGCGACGGGCTGCAGCGAGCTCCGGCGAGGCAGGGGCTTAGGCGTGGCGGCTCAGCGACGGAATCGGCGGATCCGGGGCAGAGCGACGTGGAGCTCGGTGGTCTGCTGCTGCTGCAGGCAAGACTGGAAGCAATGGAGGAGGGCGATGGGGTCGGCGTGGAGGTGGCTCGGGCAGGGGAGCGCACGGGAGCTGCGGGCGTCGAGATCGGGAGCGGAGCTCCTGCGCGGGATGGAGAGGATGCAGACGGGTGGATCGAGGGGAGGAAGGGGGCTGGCCCGGGTTGGTGTGGTGGAGTGAAATCAAGGAGGGGATGGATCCCGAGAGAGATTCGGTGAGTGGGTGGCGGTGGAATGGGGAGGATGGGACAGGAACATCTTCCCTAGGATCTAGGGTTGGACCTAATATTTATAACAGATGAAATAGTTTAGGGCGGTTAGGTCCCTCCGATCGTAATCGGACGGTCACGAATAAAATAGCTAGGGAGTCCAAAAGAGAAACCGATGATGTTTTGTAGATGTTTGGGGATGATCCGGACCCAACGGTGACGACAGACCGGTTCGGGTTCGGGCAAGTTTCGGACACGCGCGAGGGGGGCTGCGAGCTGGCAAGAGAGGTTAGGTGGTCGGACAAAAAGGGAAACGAAGACACAGTTGGTCTCGGGCGGTCAACAAAAGAAAGGGGGGGGACGCGGCAACTATGAACGGGTGCGAGTTTTAAAACAATGACGGCAACGAGTGCCGATGCAATGCGGATGATGACATGAGACGAGATGCATAACAAAAACAAAATGCAAAACAACAGACAATAACCCAACCACGGAGGAAATAATAAATCACATCACCGGAAAAGGCAGGAGTTGGAGTTACAGATATGGAAAATTGTATCCGGGGCGTTACAACACTCCACCACTATGAGAGGATCTCGTCCCGAGATCTAGAATGGCACCGGAGGGAAAAGGAAGAGGAAGATAAGAGGTAAAACTAAGTTGCTTCTTTGACCAATGAGTGAAACCAAAGAACCTTGAGAGGTTGAACAAATTGAAAGAAACAAAACAACGGAGATGAGCAAAGTTGAAAACACTCCGTTAGAACAGAGGAACAAGGGAACATTACGAGAACTTGAAGGTTGCAAAGACATGAATCAAGAGTTTAATGGACAAGATAGAATTCAAAACCACTCCGGTTAAAACAAGATGGGAGAGGAAGAAGATTGAAATAATTTGGGCAGCACTCCGACTGTAAATGGAAGGAATTGAACATGAACTTGACAAGATGAGAGGATACATGATGAAATCAACAACACACTGCCTCCGGAATTGAAAGAATGGCACAAGGGGTAAGAAACATTACAAACCGAACTCCGGTTGAGAAGGGAGCCAAAACTTGATAAGATGAGAGAACTCGAATGAAAACACGACACTCCGGCTAAACGGATAAGCAAGGAAAATTACATGATATTTACAAAATGAGATTTTGGGTCGAAGAGAGCGACATCACAATGCCTCTGGAACAAAAGAATAGAAGATAGATCACTGGAATAAAAGAATGGAGCAGAAAAAGCCAACTTCTGCCACAAATGAACTTGGAAAGCATCCTTGCAAAGAAGAATTGAACGGAGTTGTTGGAAAATCAACAACGAGAAGCACAAACTTGTTGTGGGCTTATGTAAACATCTCAACACTTGAGGTGAAATTCTGCCACTATCAAAATCAATTGCTTGCTTGAGATTAATGAAGAGATGAAAACTGCTTCACCGAGATGATAGAGATATAACTTGGATCATTGATAAGCACCACAAATAGCAATATTCCTTAGGGAAGGCTTTAGGTGAAATCTATACCAAGATATCTCCAATGAAGAGATTGATGGATTTAAAATACCTCATTCTTGACAACATGTGAATCATGGAACATGAACTCAAATTATCAAGAATGACATAATACCACCTCCAAAATATGGTAAAAAGAATTGCACTCCGGATTACCATATGAAGAAAGCTTGAGCTCCTTATGAAAGAATCTCGATGAAAACTTTGAGAAGGGAATTAAATCCTTGATGAACCATCATCTTGAGCCTCCATCAAGAACTCGGTAATAAAGAATGATAAAAAGGAAGAGAAGTTGAAAACACAAGGTGAAGCCTTGCAATGATATAGATGGAGCTTCGCGACGAGATAATGCGGAAAACTTGGAACTCCGGAAAAGAAGGATGAGCAATTGAAACCAAGAATTTATTCCTCCTGAACAAACTCCAAAGGAAACAATTAATCACTTGGATGAAACAATAATAAGAATTACGTTATGCATACCCTTCACCAATATAAATTGATGATAAGCAACGGATTTGGCATACTACTTATTCTTGTAGAAAGGATAGAGATAGTGCAAAACTTGAGCAAGTCTTCATGAACCACCGGTAGGATTGAAAAGAACAAATGAATTGATATGATGAACAAGGAAGAGAGATCTTGAAAGAACCACCGTAAGAATTGGAAAAGAGAGTAGCAAGGGCACAATTCACCGGGAAGAATTGGAAAACGAATGAAGATACTTGAGGGGATTTAGATACCAATGAATGAATAGATCACGAGCTGATAAGAGAATACTTGAAAGATGCACCGGTAAGATTTGGAGAACGATAGCTACACGCTGAGAATAAAGAATTAAGACATGATGACCTTCGGAGGAAAGAAATGGAAACAACTCATGAAATGCTCCGGATGGGTGAAAAGAATTCCCACAATCGAAAACAGTTATGAGAGGATGGCATCAAACTAGAACCATGAATCTTGAAGAGAATATAGCAAGATTAAAAACTCTTCTTCGATCTTCAAATGATAAGAATGACAACGAGAAACAACACCAAGAACTATTGAGGCACACCGGAAGAATCAAAAGCGAAGAGGTTGAGCCAACTATGAAAAGAATTTGAAAGATCTTGGAGAAAAGCATTTGACTGATGATAACTCATTCTTACGTCAAACTTGGAAAGCATTTAAGAATAACTCCGTAATAATTAGAAGAGTCAGGTAAGATCCTGGGAAAAGACCTGTGGGTTAGGGCCCACTCAAAATAACACCGTTGAAAAGATTTAAAAGAGATGTTGCACCGGTTGAATTAAATGACTTGAATGAGATACCAATCTCGAAAGAGCTTGAACGAATGAAGAATGGAAACACGACTCTTGTAAGATATCTTCAGCACTCCAGAACAAATGAATAGGAAGTGAATGATTAAGAGGTGCATCGGTATGAGAAAGCATTAGAAACGAGGAATAGAGTATGATGAATATCGAAAGCTTGAATTGGATCCACCGGAGAAGAAACAACAATGAACGATGATTTACTTGAAGCTGTTGAGCATCTTCATGGGAAATCACCGGATCAGAACATTGATTGAAAAGAATGAAGAGACTTCTCATGAATAAATGGATACTTGATCAAAATAAATGAGTCCTTGAAGAAAAAAGGGTGGGAGGGCGGGAAAAAAACAAAGGCAACTTGGAGACGCATGAAACAAACACCGTTGAGAAGAAATGATAATTGGTCTTGCTGATGTTGAAGTGATCGGATCCACTTGAAGAGAAACACGCCGGTTGAAAAGGATTGACATGACAATCTCGATTGTCGAGAAGGATTGGTATTCACATCGGAGTATGAGAACACCATTTCGGAAAGGTATGGAATCAACACTTGGCATTGAAGCAAGTCGAATACCACAACTCAAAACAAAAACAAAGGACTGGCTTGCGAGAATAAGCGGAACAAACATATGATAGAGATTTCGTCCAAGTTTTAGTGGTGGGGCCTACACGGGCTCAATCGTACAAAGACCATCATGTACAAGGCAAAGGCACATGACATACTGAAGCGTCCCAGTCGGCATAGCCAAGGACTCTTTAAGACACAACGAGACCATTGTAAAACCAACCGTGAATAGGCGGACCACTAGGCGTCGAACCCCAATTTCATATCATACATCCGTGGGAAAGATATCCTAAGAGCTACTTGAATTCCCACCTATAAAACTCCCAAACTTTACGGTTATGCAATGCGGTGTTGGGGATATAGGGAGCAATATATCTCACCCAAACTAACAATCCCTACATCCATTTGTATCCATCCGTCAACACATAACCAAGAAACCTTCGAAATCGTCTACCTCAACCTTGAAAAGCATCCGTTATACAAGTCATGGCAATACTCCGTACTCACCTCGATCTTGGGTTAGCGGGGTTATCTCACCAACAAGCGCATAAAAGAGATTTTCGATGTCGGCGTACTAAACTCGGGTATTCGAGAATCTGCAACGATAAAATTATGACGACAACACCTCGGAGCTCAACTCCCGGGACACCGCCACAACCCCTAAATGACAGGAGGCACCAAGACAATGTTGTCATCATAAAACCATCGAACGATTCCAAGATACCCGCGATCCTAAAATTTTTTTAGTGAAATTTGAGAAGAGAAGAGTCAAAACTCTCGTCGGGATACCTCACCGGAAGGTCGAAGGGACCGAGGAGTAAAAAGAATTCTAACTCTCCGATATATATAATCCTAAAAGACTCAAAACATTTTTCTAGACACAACTCGGCCGCTAAAAACGATCAAGCGGTGGGGCTCCTAAGGTCGGGGAAGGCTCTGATTACCAACTTGTAACGCCCTCGATGCGGCTATATCTCCCACGTGTCGAAGCACGACTTAGAGGCATAACCGCATTGAAAGCAATGTCGCAAGTGAGGTAATCTTCACACATCCCAAGTAAAACATAAGGGAAAGAGATACATAGTTGGCTTACAATCGCCACTTCACACAATTACATGAATAAAGCATTACATCATCCAGATACAATCAAGGTCCGACTACGGAACCAAAATAAAAGAAGAACCCCAAATGCGACAAAGGTCCCCGATCGACCCCAACTGGGCTCCACTACTGATCAACTAGAACGAAACAACACAAAGGGCAAGATCTTCATCAAGCTCCTCCTTGAGCTTGGTTGCGTCACCTGCTCAGTAACATAGGCACCTGCAAACTGGTTTTGGAAGTATCTGGTGAGTCACGAGGACTCAGCAATCCCATTACCATGGGTATCAAGACTAGCAAAGCTTAATGGGAAAGGAAGGGATAAAGTGGTGAGGTTGCAGCAGCGACTAAGCATGATATGGTGGCTAACATACGCAAATGAGAGCGAGAAGAGAAACAAAGGAACGGTCGTGAAACTAGCAATGATCAAGAGGTGATCCTGAACACCTACTTACGTCAAACATAACACAGAAACCATGTTCACTTCCCGGACTCCGCCGAGAAGAGACCATCACGGCTACACACTCGGTTGATGCGTTTTAATTCGGATCAAGTGTCAAGTTGTCTACAACCGGACATTAACAAATTCCCATCGCCACATAACCGCAGGCACGGCTCTCGAAAGTTTAAACCTGCAGGGTGTCCCAACTTAGCCCATGACAAGCTCTCGCGATCATCGAAGGAATAGACCTTCACCCAGAAGACCCGATCGGTCTCGGAATCCGGTACATCAAGACATTTTGACAATGGTAAAACAAGACCAGCAAAGCCGCCGATGCGCCGACAATCCCGATAGGAGCTGCACATATCTCGTTCTCGTGGCAACACCGATGAGACAGTTACGAGTAAAACCAGCCCTCGAGTTGCCACGAGGTGGCCCATGCAGCGGCTCGGTTCGGACCAACACTTAGACAAGCACCGGCCCGGGGCTAAAATAAAGATGACCCTTGGGTTGGCCGACCCAAGGAAGGGGATAGGTGGTGGTGAGGCAAATGGTAAAACCAAGGTTGGGCCTTCTTTGGACAAGTTTTATTCAAAGCGAACGTCGGGGGTCCCATAAATCACCCGACCGCGTAAGGGACGCAAAATCCGAGAACATAACACCGTATGACGGAAACTAGGGCGGCAAGAGTGGAACAAAACACTAGGCATAAGGCCGAGCCTTCCACCCTTTACCAAGTATATAGATGCATTAATAATATAAGAGATATTGTGATATCCCAACAAAACCCCATGCCCACCATGGAGAAATCTTCAACTTCACCGCAGCTAGCAACGCTATAAGAGGGCTGAGCGAAAGCGAAACATAGCCAAACAACGGTTTGCATAGGAATGGTGTCAAAGGTTAGAGGTTCATGGCAATATGGGATGGCTTGACAAACAGTAATAGGTAGCGCAAAGATAGCGAAAGAACGAGGCAACTAGCATAGCAATGATAGTAGTGAGATCGAGGGTAGCGGTCATCTTCCCCGAAATCCCGCAAGGAAGAAGAACGAGTCCATGAAGAAGACAAACGGACGAAGTCGAACGAATCCTCACAACTCCTAACTAAACCGAAGCTAACGAGAGAGCAACCCGAAAGAAACAAACAACATAGTAAACAACCATCGCATAAACATGGCATGATGCACAACCAAGTATGATGCATGTCCGGTTTAATGAGGCATGGCATGGCATGGCAAAGTGCAACAAACAACACTACAAATTAAGTGGAGCTCAATATGCAACGAGTTGCATATTGACGGAACACCACATTCAAGTATTTAGTTCGCTCTTGTTATGTACCCACCAATATTAAATGTTGTTAAACATGGCAAGAGGGTGAAGCAAATGAAAACTACCTATCTAGGCAAGTTTAAATGAGGCCTAAGAACAAACAACGATTAGGAAAATCCTCATGAGCATATTATGAATTTGGTACTGTTCTGCCCTAAAACATATTTTAAAGTTGTTAAACAGGAGAATAAAGTGCACCATGTTAATCTAGGCATAATTCTACCCCATTTACATATAAAGTTTATTAAATTCGGAGTTACGGTTAAATAGTTATGAAATAAATCATTTTAACATGGCATTTAAGCAAATTTAATCAAACAGCATTTTAAACATTTCAAACATGGATGAAAATGGCATATTATGAAACTAGATGAAATTCTAAGCATTTTACATATAAAGTTTGTTTTAATCCGATGCACCGTTAATGAGTTTTATATGCATGAAGAGGAGGGTTTTTCAGAAACTGTTAAATCATTTGGATAAATGTTAAAATCGTAGTGCGGGGAAAAAAAACTACGGGGCGAATCTGCAGCTTGGCCCAACAGGAAAAAAAAAAAGGAGCGCTGGGGCTTCTCACCGAGCCTCTTAGGCGGTCGGTGGAGCTGCGGATTGGGAGGCCGGTCGGATGGGGCGCATTGAAGCCCACGAAAGCCAGCCCAAGGCCTGGGCCTGGCGACACAGGCCAACGCGAAGGCCGTCGCTTCGTTCCTGTTCGATCAGCGAAGGCTGGCGGCGCCGAGCGAGCTCGACGAAGCGGGCGAAGGGTGGCGGCGAGGACTTGGGCGTGGAGCGGCGACGGCAGGCTGGATCGAACGAGGGAGGGCGCGGTCATCGCGCTCGTCGTCCTCCCCGCTCAAGCGAGAGGATGCGAAGGCGACAAGCTGGTCTCGGCGCTGGGAAGGAGGTCCGCGAGGCGGCCGGGTCTCTGTGACGGCGGATCTGGTCGGAACGGCTGAAGCTGCTGCTGGCGGCTTGCTTTCGACGAGATGGTGCGGGCAGCGCAGAGGAACAAGAGCCTTGGCGGCGGACTTAGCGGCGCGACGAGAGAGGGAGATGGTCGGCGCGACGGGCTGCAGCAGAGCTCCGGCGAGGCAGGGCTTAGCGTGGCGGCTCGAGCGACGGAATCGGCGGATCCGGGGCCAGAGCGACGGTGGAGCTCGGTGGTCTTCTTTGCTGCGGCAGCTGCTACTGAAGCAAAGGAGGAGGCGATGGGGTCGGCGTGGAGGTGGCTTGGGCAGGGGCGCGACGGAGCTGCGGGCGTCGAGATCGGGAGCGGAGCTCTGCGCGGATGGAGAGGATGCAGACGGGTGGATCGAGGGAGGAAGGGGCTGGCCCGGGTTGGTGTGGTGGAGTGAAATCAAGGAGGGATGGATCCCAGAGAGATTCGGTGAGTGGGTGGCGGTGGAATGGGAGGATGGGACAGAACATCTTCCCTAGGATCTAGGGTTGGACCTAATATTTATAACAGATGAAACAGTTTAGGCGGTTAGGTCCCTCCGATCGTGTCAGACGGTCACGAATAAAATAGCTAGGAGTCCAAAAGAGAAACCGATGATGTTTTGTAGATGTTTGGGGATGATCCGGACCGCGGTGACGACAGACCGGTTCGGTTCGGCAAGTTTTTGGACACGCGAGGGGGGCCTGCGAGCTGGCAAGAGAGGTTAGGTGGTCGGACAAAAGGAAAACGAAGACACAGTTGGTCTCGGCGATCAACAAAAGAAAGGGGGGACGGCAACTATGAACGGGTGCGAGTTTTAAAACAATGACGGCAACGAAAAGCCGATGCAATGCGGATGATGACATGAGACGAGATGCATAACAAAAACAAAATGCAAAACAACAGACAATAACCCAACCACGGAGGAAATAATAAATCACATCGCCGGAAAAGGCAGGAGTTGGAGTTACAGATATGGAAAATTGTATCCGGGGCGTTACAGCTCACAGGATGATGAACTCTTTGCCACCCCTTCAGATGTGGGTGGTGAAGAAAAAGAACTAATCTCTTCTGCAGGGTCAGGTCTTCGGACGTGCTCTAACGTCTGAAGAATTTGCTGGGGACCTGACAAAATGCCTGAAAGGACGCAGGCAAATCATAATGAAATGAACTTTCATTTCACACGTCCTCATCTTGCTATATCTCATCTTCGCTTGATGAAATTCATCGATGAACTTGACATCATATTCTTCAGCGATGAAGCATATGAGATTGTAAGTTATACTAATTCATCTGCAGGATGATCAACCCAAAACCACCGAATGGGTCCTCGATAGTGGATGTACAAATCACATGACCGGTGGCAAGAATCTATTGATGGATGCTCCTTATCACCGTCACCTCTGAAGCATATCATCTTTCTTGACAAAGGCAAAAGTCAGGTATTGGGTCTTGGTAAGGTTGCTATTTCTAAGGATAAGCACATGGACAAAGTCATGCTTGTTGAGTCCTTAGGATACAATCTCATGTCAGTCTCAATGCTTTGTGATCTTGATATGGTTGTTGTCTTTGGCAAATATCATTGTGTTGTGATTATGGAAGCTGACAATTCCAAAGTCTTCGAAGGCTTTAGGAGAGGAGATCTGTATATTGTTGATTTCTCTACAGGACCACAACCAGCCGTGCGTCTAGCTTCAGAAGGCTGGCTATGGCATCGACGACTTGGTCATGTAGGCATGAGGAATTTGAACATGCTTGCGAAGAAGAAGCATGTCATTGGCATTGAGAATGTCAAATTCCTCAAGGATCACTTATGCGAGCATGTGAAGCGGAAAAATGACCAAGGCCAAGCATCCAATAAGACTATCATGACCACTACCCGTCCATTCGAATTGCTTCACATGGACCTCTTCGGACCTAACCATTATTCAGTTGTCACTAATGATGCATCTCTATATGGTTTTGTCATTGTTGATGATTATTCTCGATATACATGGGTACACATTGTTACTTACAAACATGAAGTGCGAAGTCTTCAAGCGATTTTCCTCGAGGGCTTCAACCAACTTTGGTGTGAAGATCAAGCATATCGAAGTGACAATGGGCCGAGTTCAAGAATTCTGGTCTTGATGCTTATCTTGATGAACTTGGTATTACTCATGAATTATCTGCTCCCTATACTCCTCGTGAGAATGGCGTCATGGAGCGCAGAACGTAACTCTTGTTGAGATGGCTCGCACTATGCTTGATGAATACAAAAGCGCCTCGGCGCTTTTGGATTGATGCAATTGATCTTGCTGCCACATCATCAACAGAGTATATCTTCACAAATTCTTCAAGAAGACGCCTATGAACTCCTCAACGACAAGAAACCCAATGTGAGTTATTTCAAAGTCTTGATTGCAAAATGTTGGATTAGAGATCCTCACCACAACTCTAAATTTGCAAAAGCACATGAAGGTTTTATGCTTGGTTACGGAAGGGCTCGACACCTCTGAGTCTTCAACATTGTTCTTCACAAGATTGTTGACCTTTGTAGATGTGCGGTTCGATGAAACTAATGGCTCGCAAAGAGAGCACCTACCTTCCGGGTTAGATGAACCAGCACCGAGGATGCCATCAAGCTCAAGGCAACCGAGGATGTCATTCCTCTTGAAGAATCTGTTGAAGAATTCATTCTGTTCATGAAGAACGTCGAGTGATGCACCAAAGAACATGATGAGGAAAATGGTGCTGAAGAAAATGCTGATCAAAATCCTCAGCGACAGCCAACTCATCCACGCGTTGCAAAAGAAGTGCAAGTGGAGAAGATCATCGATGACATTAGTGAAGGAAATATGCCCTAGAGGCAATAATAAAGTTATTATTTATTTCCTCATATCATGATAAATGTTTATTATTCATGCTAGAATTGTATTAACCTAAACATAATACATGTGTGAATATATAGACAAGCAGGTGTGTCACTAGTATGCCTCTACTTGACTAGCTTGTTAATCAACGATGGTTATGTTTCCTAACCATGAACAAGGAGTTGTTATTTGATTAACAAGGTCACATCATTAGTTGAATGATCGATTGACATGACCCATTCCGTTAGCTTAGCACCACGATCGTTTAGTATGTTGCTATTGCTTCCTTCATAACTTATACATGTTCCTATGACTATGAGATTATGCAACTCCGTTTGGGAGGAACACTTTGTGTGCTACCAAACGTCTACAACGTAATCGGGTGATTATAAAGGTGCTCTCACAGTGTCTCCGAAGGTACTTGTTGAGTTGGCGTATTTGAGATTAGGATTTGTCACTCCGAATGTCTGAGAGGTATCTCTGGGCCTCTCGGTAATACACATCACTTAAGCCTTGCAAGCATTTCAACTAATGAGTTAGTTGTGAGATGATGTATTACTTGAACGAGTAAAGAGACTTGCGGTAACGAGATTGAACTAGGTATTGGATACCGACGATCGAATCTCGGGCAAGTAACATACCGATGACAAAGGGAACAACGTATGTTGTTGTGCGGTTTGACCGATAAAGATCTTCGTAGAATATGTAGGAACCAATATGGGCATCCGGTCCCGCTATTGGTTATTGACCGAGACATGTCTCGGTCATGTCTACATTGTTCTCGAACCGTAGGGTCCGCACGCTTAAGGTTTCGATGATGCTTATATTATGAGTTTATGTATTTTGATGTACGAAGGTTGTTGAGTCTGGATATGATCACGGACATGACGAGGAGTCTCGAAATGGTCGAGACATAAAGATTGATATATTGGACGGATATATTTGGACACCGAAAGGTTAGGAGAAGTTTGGAGCTCCGGAGGTTACTGGAACCCCGGGAGGTATATGGGCCTTATTGGGCCCATGTAGGATGAAGGAGAAGGAACAAGGAGGGCCCCCCAGCCCAATCCGAATTGGGGCCCCCTTTCCTTTCTCCTTCCCCTCTTCCTATTACTACTACTAGTACTACTTCCTAATACTAGTACTCTTTCCTTCCCTCCAAATAAGATAGGGAAAGGAAACCTACTTGGAGTAGGTTTCCCCTCCCCATGGCGCCCCTTGGGCCGCCACCTCCTCCCTCCCTCCTTTATATACGGGGTAGGGGCACCCTAGAACACACAAGTTGAATATTGATCGTTCCTTAGCCGTGTGCGTGCCCCCTCCACGATATTACACCTCGATCATATTGTAGCGGTGCTTAGGCGAAGCCTGCTGACAGAGAACATCAAGATCGTCCTGCCTTGCGTCGTCTTGTGGAACTTCCCCTCGAGCCTCTCTTGGATTGGAGATCGAGGGTGCGTCATCGAGCTGTCGCGTGTCAAGAACTCGGAGGTGCCGAGAAATCGGTGCTTGGATCGGTCGAACCGGGAGGACGTCGACTACTTCCTCTACGTTGCGTCAACGCTTCGCTTGGTCTCACGAGGGCGTAGACAACACTCTCCCCTCTCGTTGCTATGCATCACCATGATCTTGCGTGTGCGTAGGAATTTTTTGAAATTACTCGTTCCCCAACAATTAGCGCACCAGTCCTCTCACACGCTCAAAAGCCTCACACTTATCTAACTTTTGTGGGCACTATGCTTTTGTCTCTATCTCGAGCCCACTAAGGTAGATGAAGCATTTACGGGCCGAGTGGATTAGGGCTATGCAAGAAGAACTACATCGATTCGAGTTGAACAATGTCAGGAATTGGTCAATCGCCCGGATCCTCGCAAGCATAATATCATTGGCACAAAGTGGATCTACCGCAACAAGCAAGATGAAAATGGCCTTGTGGTGAGGAATAAGGCACGACTAGTAGCTCAAGGCTACACAGGTTGAAGGAATTGATTTCGATGAAACTTTTGCACTGTTGCTAGACTTGAAGCTATTCGCATTTACTTGCCTATGCTAACCATCGTGATATCATCTTATATCAAATGGATGTGAAAAGTGCATTCCTCAATGGTAAGCTTGAGGAAGAAGTATATGTTGCTCAACCCCGTGTTTTGAAGATCCCAAGAATCTTGACAAAGTCTTGAGACTCAATAAGGCCCTCTATGGCCTCAAGCAAGCCCCTCGGGCGTGGTATGACACATTGAAGGAATTCTTCGTGAAGAATGGCTTCACACCAGTTCACTCGACCCTACTCTATTTACTAAATCATATGATGGTGAACTGTTTGTGTGCCAAATATATGTTGATGATATTATCTTTGGCTGCACTAACCAACGATATAGTGATGAATTTGCCTATATGATGAGTGAAGAATATCAAATGTCTATGATGGGAGAGTTGAAATTCTTCTTAGGTCTTCAAATTAAATCGACATGAAGAATGGCATATTCATATCTCGGAGAAATACCTCAAAGATGTACTAAGGAAATTCGCATGCAAGATTGCAAAGGCGTCAAAATTCCTATGCCCACAAATGGCCATCTATGCAATGATGAAAATGGTATTGACTTGATCACAAGGTATACCGCTCCATGATTGGTTCTTTATTGTACTTATGTGCATCTAGGCGGATATAATGCTTAGTGTTTGCATGTGTGCCCGATTTCAAGCTGCACCGGGAATCACGCCATAATCTTTGTGAAACATATTCTTCGATATCTAGCTCACACACCAACACTAGGATTATGGTACCCCAAGGGCTCTGCTTTTGATCTCATTGGATATTCGACTCGACTATCTTTGGTGATCGTGTGGACCGCAAGTCAACATCGGCACTTGTCATTTCCTCGGACGATCTTTGGTCCATTGGTCCTCGAAGAAACAAAGCGTGTATCACCGCTCTCTTTGAAGCTGAATACATTCTGCTGGCTCATCTGTGCTCAAGCTGCTTTGGATGAAGCAAACCCTCAAGGACTATGGCGTCAGCGTGAAGAATGTGCCTCTCCTCTGCGACAATGAGAGTGCCATCAAGATTGCTCACAACCCGTTCAAAGCACTCAAAGACTAAGCACATCCAGATTCGTCATCATTTTCTTCGTGATCATGTGTTGAAGGGTGATATCTCCATCGAGCATGTGAAGATCAAGAACAGCTAGCTGATATCTTCACTAAGCCCTTGGATGAGAAGACATTTAGCAAGTTGCGGTGTGAGCTAAATATCTTAGAATCTTGAATGTTCTTTGAAAGGACACATCCTAACCCTTATGCGAATTGATGATTTAGATGTGCAACACATGAAGAAACGTTTTCCTCAATCAATGAAGAATAACATTCTAAGTGTGAAGAAATTAATGGAGAATTTGATTCTCGTAACCCTCGACAATTATGCACGCGATTATGCGAAATCATCATTCTTATCTGGTGAAATACGCCACCACAAAAGTTGAAAATCTTCAATTTGAGTTTTTCCTCATTTTTGAAATTCCTCAGTGTTTCAAATTCTTCAACTTTGCAAAATCTTCAATGTTTCCGTCGTTTTTCTTCATTGGCTACATATCTATATGAGTTTATGTCCTCTACAGCATTCACTTATTGCTATTTCTTCAAGTTGTGATTTCTACTAAGTGAATGTGATCGGACCCTTCCCCCTCTATGCTATACTCAATCCAATCTATTCACAAATTCTTCATATGCGTTACGATTGAAACTTCGTTCAAAGTCTTCACTTGTGTCCTTGACAAGCCAAGAAATTGCGAGCGAAATTTTAAACAAATCTTATCCAAGTTTTTCGGTTTTACCACTCAAACCGTTCCGCATCCCACGATGCATTAGTTTAATCACCCACGATCTTACGATCTCATCTGCGATGCGTGGGTGACACATGTCGTGTGAAGAAGAAAGGCGGGGCATGTTAGTCCCAAAATCTTGAGCGAACAGTTTTCACCGTGGCTATAAATACCCTCTCCCTTCCATTACTTCATTTACTCTGCTTTCGTCATTCGCTGTCTCGCTCGAGCTCTCCTCAAACCCTAAGCGCCGCTTCTCCATCGCCGCCGGTGAGGAAAAGCTTCACCGCCTCGACCTCATCGTTAAATGCGTACTCGCGCCCGCGGAATTCTTCACTCCGCCGCCCCGTAGCTGCCTCCCTCTGCCAAGTTAGGGCGTGGGAGATCTAACGTGACGAACTTCACTATAGTTCATTCTGTTAAATCGTGTTCTTGATTCGGCGTTCTCGAAGAAAAAGCGCATACTTCTTGAGTGCTCTATTGTTCAAATTCCTCATCGAAGAAAATGGCAGAAGGCAAGAGACCGCAGAAGGGAGGAAAGAAACCGGAGGTCATGACTGCCTTTGAGATTCCTGAGGAAATGTACAAAGATTACTGCACACCTGATCAATCCAAGTTTGGCAAGGAGACCAAAAATCAGCACAAAGTGCGCATTCAAAGGATAGAACGAAGATGGGCACGAGAATGGAGGGAATACCGCTATGTTACTCCCAAGTACATGAGGAAATTCGCTTTAAACCCTCCATGCCCAAGAGCTCCTTTGGCACCTGGCCAAGTCGCTGACCCCACCAGCATCAAGCGTGGTGAAGACTTTCCTGAAGAATGGTCCAGGCGCCAAGCCAAATTGGCAAGACAGGCCAAGGAGGCGGTGAGGAAATTCAATGAGGATTCTCTGCTGCTGCTTTGCTCTCGCCCGAGAGCCTCGGTCAAGCCGAGGAAATCAATGCCAAAGAAGCACCTTTCGCAAGCCAAGTGCTTCACCGTCCAGCGCCCTCATGGCAAATTCCTCAGGACTCTGCTTGCTCATTCCAAATCCTCGGCAGCTCCTCCAAGTCCTCAACTCCTGTGCATCGGCTACATGTCAAAGGACTCGAGGATTCTCAATTGCTTCAGTGTCTCAAGCAAGTTCTCACCTGCACCAATGTCCTCAACAGCCCCACTGCTGAAGACAAAAGCAACAGTGGGCCGGTCCTCGGCCAAGTCCAAAGAAGAAACAGTTGCATTCAACGTACCCTCGATGATGAAGCCTCGATGAAGAACTTGCGAAATCATCGAGACAGATGACCAAGGCCGCTAGAGCCAAAAGAACAAATGTGCCTCTGCTTTTGGATCTGAAGAAGATCCTTGACTTCATCGACCTATGGCATCAGGATCCAAACACTCCCATACCGGATCTGCCACTGACTCCTGGTCAAAGTCATATGCTCAACCATTTCATCGCTGAAGAGAAATGGAAATTTGAAAAGGCTCGTGAATTAAAGAGAACACAAGCCAGAAAGGAGAAGCTTCTGAGGAAGAACATAGTCAACTTGACTCCTAAAGAACTTCTCAAAGCTCAATCTGAAATCCAAGCACTCAGCAAGGATTTCGATGCTTACAATGCTGATTGGCAAGGAGCCAAAGTGAGATTCGTCAATTTGATGAAGAAAATGACAACTGTTGCAGGCCCATTGCAACAAGAAAATCCTCAGTGAAGACTTTGCTCACCTTTGAAGAACATGCCAAGATCTTGCGATGACTTTCAGCGTCTTGATGAAAACACTAAGTTCGAGGCTGATGACTCCATTCCATTTCTTGAAGAAATTCCCAGGCATCCACTAGTGGTGCGCTGAAGAAATCGAAGGAAACAGGCAATCGCACGATTCTTTGAAGAAGCTGTTCCACAGATCCTCGGCTCCTCTGCGCCAACACCAACTCCAATTCTTCCTACCTTATGAAGTGAAGAAGACAAAGGCTGCAGAACGAGCTGCCGTGAAGAAGAGGAAGGCATCAGCTGCGTCAAATTCTTCGGCTGTGAAGAAAATGAAGCCAATGACCAGCTCGCTTGAAAATCCTATTGATGCCATTCCTATCTCCTCCATGTCGTCTAAGGAAATTGTTCCTTATGGAGAAGATTACACGATCCCAAGCGGATCAGATGAAGAAAATCAATCTGTTGCTACCTTAGAACAGCTTGATGAAGAAATTGAAGTGGAAGCATTCCCTTCACTTGCCATTGTTTCTCACCCATGCCTCGGTTCACGGTGAAGAGGCGGTGTTGAGAAATTGAAAAAAAGACGAAGCGTGGATATTGGGTGCACTACACGGTGATGAGCGATGACTTTTGGGAAAGTCAGCATCCCAATACTCCTCTCTTCACTCTAATTCTACAAGTTCCTCAGTCCCCGGCTACAACTGTTCAATTGGGCTCTGAAGAAACTCATCCCACATCGTTTGTCAACGAAGAAATTCCAGCCACTAGCGCTGAAGAACCCACTGCTGATCCTCAAACTGCACAAAGAGAGGAACCAGATATTCCTCAGCCTGAAGAACCTGAGATCGCGATTTCTAAGGTTGTGTTGCAAATCACTGATATTCCTCTGCCCAAACCGAAGAATCCGTTCTCGAGCAAGCAAAAATTCAAGGCTGAAGACTTCTTTTCTGAGCATGTATTCTTCACTGCTTATAATCCATATGACTCTGCTCAGTATGAGGAAAAAGGCGCTCGGACTCCTACTCAAGCAAACTTCTATTCCTCGGTCTGTTTGACAAGGACAAGATCTTCGACCATGAGCATATTCCTCATGTGGATATGGAATCACTGCCGTGTTTCGAGCCAGTACTCCGTGTTCTTCATGATGCAGGGCTGTTGAATTTCTGCTCTGATATCTGTGACTGGAATGAAGAACTCATTCTTGAGTTCTATGCCACCTGCACATCACGGAGATCTTTGAAGATATCAATTCATGGGTTCGGATTGGATGACGAGAGAATACTCACTACAAGGCACCAACAATGAATTGCTTCGTGTCCTTCCTCTTGATCCTCCCCATGAAGCGCACATTGCATCTACAATGACCGTGAACTGTCGATCACTTTATGCAAGTGCTCATGAAGCCCTGAAGCAGGACAAGCCCCTCGAACCAAATTCCTCGTCAAGGATTTCTTTGTATGTGCCTCGAACCGTCTATAGAATCTTGGCGAAGACAATGAGTCCCATCAAAGGCCACGACTCAAATGAAGAAGGCGTCGTTGGCATCATGAAGAACATGCTTTTCAATACCATTCATGGCATTCCTGTCAACTTCCATGATTTCTTCATGAGGACTCGGCCAATGTTGCAATGTCACCTTTTGAGCTGAAGCCATATCGCCTTGGATCATGAGATTCATAAGGGCAAGATCTTCACTTTGAACTACAAGGTGACACTCTGAATCATGGCAGCTACTTGCCGCCTATTGAAGTCCTCAGCGACCGGTTTCATTATCGATGATAAGGGCAAGGCAGCAAATGTGATTGATGAAGGCACTCATCCATTGGATGGACAATTTAGCAAGGCTGCATCTTACTCCACCAATGCGATTACGCAGCGCATGACCTTTGCCATAAATACCTCGGAAAGCAAAATCCTCAAGCCACTTTGCACCCGGGGTGATGGTGATCGTGAGTTACTCCTCGGTCTTCATCAGAAGGTTGATCGCAATCAGAAATGGATGAAGTGCCAATTTGCTGCAATTCTTCACAACATGACCTCAACACATAATGCAGTGAAGAAAAATAAGTACTATCTTCATGAAACCCTCAACCGCACCTGGGCTGTTCTTAATCATGTCTATTCCGCGGAAGAATTGAAGACTATGGGTCTTCAGGAAGCATTTGACTGGTCTGCACCACCTCCGAAGAAATTCAAGAGAGTCAAAGTTTCTGATTTGGTGGCCAACTCTTATTCTTCATCGCGTGAAACTGATGAATATGAAGATTTGGACGACACTGCGGCAGGCCCTACTTCAACATCCAACCCCGACAACGCTGGCGCTCCTCCATCAACTTGAAAATCTTCAGGGGCATTAGTCCTCAGTTTCGATCCTTTTGGTCATTTGATGACAAAGGGGGAGAAATCTGATTTAGTGTTCAAGCGGGTTTATATTATGGGCGTTTTTATTAAGTTACAACTCTCGTTCTTCCGAAACCTTTTATTGGATCGAGTTGTAATCTTAAATCGATGGTGCCTTGATACTTTTGATCATGCTTTGATACATTTGATGCTCTGATGCTTTTGAAGCACTAAGCTCTGAATGTGATGTTTGAGATCTGAAACTTTTGATGTGATATTCTGCATGCTTATTCCTAGTCAATATTATTGCACGCATGCTGAATCTCATCATGTCGGGGGTTGGATGCGACATATGCCAATGGGTGGCTTATCATGGTGGGGGCGAGTAGAACGTCGCGGTGCACTGAAGCGGAATGGCGAACATGCACGCCGAATCTTACCCAACCGGGGCTCTCAGGAGATAACACCCCTACTGCTGCTCTGCGGGGTCTCCGCATGATCACTATGGGGTGATAGTACAACGGTGCTCCTCGAGCTGTTTGGGGCCAGGAAAGAGCAAGGCTAGCTCTCTTCTGCTTGCTATATGTCTAAACCTATCGGGGCGAACCCTTTGCATGGGTGCCCGGGGGTTTATATAGGCCTACCCGAAGTACAATGGTAATCCGATGGCGTGGCCCCGACCATCGATCTCTCTGCAACCATCATCCTGCCGACTCACAGGGGCCGCCGATTGGCGGGCCCCTGTGAACAGCGAGAACACTATCTTGGCACTCGATGGCGTGAAGCTTGGTCATGGGGTCGTGGGAGCAGTCTTGCCGCTGTCGGTGATCCTTGTTGCCACTCGGTCCAATCTGGTTTATGGCTCGTGGGGCCTGGCGAGGCGGCCGACACTTGGGAGGCCGACTCCGTGGGCCGCCTCCGGACTCTCCGCCGTCTTCTTCCATCTCAGCGAGGGGGCCCGCGATCTCCGGCCGTCTGTGGCTGCCGTCGTGGGCCTGATGCCTCGTGCCTGTGGCTGAGTCAAGGAGGCATGGCAGCGTGCTGCGCCTCACCGGAGATCTCTGGTGGCGCTGCTTCTGTGCCATGCCTTCTTCCCGTGGGTCGAGGGGACAGCCACGATGAGGCTGTACCTGCATCGGTCTTCGTGGGAGGTCGCGGGCCGACTCGAGAGTCGGCCCTTGAGAGTCGCAAGCCAGTCTGCTTGGTCAGTCGCCGTCTGGGGACTCTGTACGGAAGGTCGCCACCGGGACTCGGCCTTCGGAAGGTCGCCGCTTAGAGACTCGGCCTTCCAAGGTCGCCACCGGGACTCGGCCTTCTCGAAGGTCGCCCACTGACTCGGCCTTCTCGAAGCCGCCCAGCTGACTCTTCGGTGGGCGCGCCCGCCCGATGTCTTGAAAGATCTTGGGTCTGGGTCAGCCTACCATGGCCCATTACTCCGACGATAGTCCCGGCCGGGCGGCCAGTGAGCGCCGCCTCGGGGGCCGGCGATTCAGCCTCTGCGGCGCTGACTCGAGATCGGCCGCCCGCGTCTTGCCCGTCTCGCGAGGCCGGCCCGGCCTACTAAAGGCCGCCTCTCGCCAGTCATGGCGGAAACCAGCAGCATATCGGCTCGCTTTCCGCCATCGCGAGACCGTCCTATCGCGAAGCATACGTGGAAGCGATAGCACTGCTTGCCCATCGCGTGATGGGGCGGGCGCGGGTGGGGCCGCCACTACGCGCCTCGGCTCCCGGCGGATCCGCTGCGGCTGAGGGCGGTTGGCATCCCCACGCGGTTACTGCGGGCAGTAACTTCGTGGGGTTATTAATCGTGGAGCGTCGTGGGGTCGTGGGCGCAGTTAATCCCCATGTCGCCCCCTCGGCTTCTCAGCCCACAGGGCTATAAATAGGCCGAGGGGGAGCAGCGGCACAGCACGCGCGCTCCCTCCTCTGCCTTCCTGCCCTTCCTCTTGCTCCGTCGCCCCATTGCTTTCTTCTTCCTCGCCGACGATGAGCTCCTCCTCCTTGCGCCCGGCCTCGCTCCGGCGAGTGGGATGGCTCAGGCGTGGGCCTTGGAGGACATCGAGTTCCTCCGCGGACCCGCCGCCTTCCGGCCTGGATTTGGTGCAGCGCGCCCTGCGCCCGGCGGAGAAATCCGGCCCGCGCCGGGAGGCGGCGAAGGGTCATCTTCCGCTCGCACCTCATGCGCGGGATGGGTCTCCCTGCGAGCGGGTTCCTCCGCTCGTTCCTCGAGCTGTACCACTTGCAGCCGCACCACCTCACCCCCAATGCGGTGGTGCTCCTCTCCGCCTTCGCCACCCTGTGCGAGGGCTACATCGGCGTTCTCCCCACCCTCGAGCTGTGGGGAGAGTTCTTTTCTTCGAAGCTCGGCACGCAGGCTGCCGCACGCGCCGGCCTTGATGCGGCACGTTCATCGCGTCACGGCGCACGACGGCCGACAACCCTTTCCCGCCCATCCCGCTGGTGAAGTCGGTGAAGATGTGGCAAAAGACATACTTCTACGTGAAGAACGTCGCCACCGACGGCGACTGGGTCAACTTGCCGCCCTTCGACCCCGAGCCGCCGACGGGCCGGCCGGCAAGCTGGTCCCATCGGGTGAAGACACTTTCGACCTCCGGAGTCGGCGCCGTGGCGCGCCTCCGAGTCATGACGATCGGAGGGCTCGTCGCCTCCGACCTCCTGGCCGCCTTTGTGGCGCGCCGGGTCCTTCGCTCAAGGCGGCCCCATCTCATCTGCGGATGGCGGCAAGACGATCCCAACCGGCTGTGCACAAAAGACATGCAGCGGGAAGTGGCGAACATGGTGAACCTCGCCGCCATGCAAGTTCACGGACGAGTGGCAGTTCGACAAGGAGCCGTACTCGCGCGACAACCCTCCGCCAGTGGTAAGTTTTTCTCCGTCCGTGTTTCGATCTCGCTCGCGTCCGACTTCGAGCTCTGATCTTGTTGGTATTCTGAGCAGAACCCCCTCCACGGCGCTTTTTGCGGTCTGCCGTGAGAGAGCCGCTACAGTCGTCCTGACCATGAGGTCGGCGACATCAACGACCCGACACAGGAGCCGCGGCGCTGGAGGCCGACGTCGAAGGCGGCGGAGAAGAGGTGGACGGCGGCCTCGGACCGTCGGGCGACCTTCGCCGAGCCCGAGGCGACGTCGACGCCGAAGTCGTCCCGCACCGCCAGCCAAGAGCCGGCCCTTCCACCCAGGTCGGCGCAAAGAGGCGCCACGTCGGGCCGAGTGCGCCCGGCGGCAGGTCGAAGAAGCCTCGGGGAACCGCCGCCGCGACCAAGCGGGAAGAGGCGGCCGCGAAGGCCAACCGCTTCCGGAAGGAAGTGAAACGGCCACCGCTTGTCTCTTCGTAAGTCCCTTTCTTTGTTTCTTTTCTGATTTTGCTTAAACTGCTCTGACTCTCCCCCCTTTCTCCTCCAGCGCCCCCCTCTCCCTTGAGAGAGTCGCCGCGCCCTCCGTCATGGGGTCGGGGGCGACGTCCTCCAACACGCGGCGGATCGACCCCGCCGCCGATCTCCGGGAGGCGGCGGGCGGAGCAGCGTGGGAGAAGCCTTGAGGTGGAGGCCGCGCCTAGAAAGCGCAGCCGACAAAGCGACCGCCAACGCCCAGCATCTGGATGAGGCCGTGGCGCGTGTGCGCGCGCAACAAAGCGGGATGCCGAGGCGGCCGTTCGTCCGCCGCAGCGTGCTTATCCCCGCTGTCGTCGGCACCGCCGCCTCCTGAATTCACGGGGCAGACCGGGGAGGTCGGCACCGCCAACCCTCTCGCCGAGGAAGGTGGCGACGCTTCAGGCTCGGACATTCGCGCGCCGCCTCCACCGCCTCCGCCGCCTCCGTCTCCGAGGCCGCACGGCAAGCAGCCAATGGACCCGCAGGATCCGCCGGCTGCGGGCGACGCCGCCAACCACAGCTGCTTCTCCAGTCGCCGCGCCCGACACGCCGCTGAAGTCGAGGGCGAGCTCCAGCGCCGCAAGCTCGGAGATGGGCGCCGCCAAAGATGGCGAATCTGACGCCGGCCTCGAAGCTGCGCCCACCGCTGGAGTCTTGAAAGCGGCAACGGCCGGTGAACTAAGCGCTTGGGCGTTCACCAAGTTGCGCAAGGAAGGCGAAGCCCTCAACTCTACACCAAGACCTTGTCGGCCATGCGGGCCTCCGTCCGAATGCGCTTTGTTTTTTCCTTTTCGTTCTCTTGTCTTTTTACGTGAGGCGCGCAGCCAAGCACTCCAGTGTAATCCCGAGTTGGTCGGCTGCTGGCAGCGGCTCGGAACTCCTCCCGCAATCTCCGAAGGCTGACCTTGCTTTGCCGACCTTGCAGGAGTACCACAACCTCCGTCTCTGACCTTCAACCGCAGCGTTGAAGAGCCGAGAAGCGGATCGCCGATCTGGCGGAGAGTCGAGTGGCGGATTCTTCCTTCTTGGCGGTAGCGGGCGCCAAGCAGCTGCTGTAATCCCGAGATTCGGGCGGCTAACTGCTGCGATCGGGCGGATCTCTCTGGCGATTTCCTTCTTTCTTCTCCACGGGCGCTAAGCCTTCCAGGTCTAAGTCCCGAGATTCGGGCGGCTGCTGGCGATCGGGCGGATGTCCCGGCGACCTTCTTTGTTGATGATGTTTATCTTTCTTTTGGGCTCAGATGCCAATGCCGCCCTTCAAGGGCAGCTGGATGAGGCCAATGCCGCCCGTCAGCGCTAAGGAGGAGAATCGACAAGCTCGTCCAAGCGCGACCTTCGGCGACGCAGCTGGCAGCGAAGGACTGCCGGAAGGCGCGAGGGCGCCAAGTCGCGGGAGGAGGCCTCTTGGCGAGTTCGAGATGGGCGGGCCGCTGGACCGATCGCGGGCGATCTTGACCTCCGGCTATCACGTGCTCGAGGGCGTCGTTGGCGGTAACTCCTGTCTTCTCTTCTTTAGGCCTTGACTCTTTGTCGAGCTGTCTTCTAGTTTTCCGACCGTTTCCTTTCCTTGTCTTTGGCGGACTTCTTCCCGGCCACTGCAGCCGTCCCTCCGCCATCGAGGCGGATCGGGGAACGAAAGGGCGCAGGCGAAGATCGCCGCCAACGCCTCGGACCGTCGGCGAGCAGATCTGAGCATCGGGCTCGCCGCCGCCTGCTCACCGTCGATCGTCGCCTTCAACGCGCCGGCGCCCAGTCGTCACCGCCACAGGTCGAGGTACCGCGCGCGCGACCGCCACCGGACGGCCGACCGGCCGGAGGTCGCCGTAGGTCGCATCGAGGCTTGGAAGGGCTCCTCGGCCCGCGCCCGAGCGCCTTGGCGGACCCTGAGTTCGCTCAGGGTTGGTACCTGGGCTGGACTGGACCGCTTTGGCAGCGTTCGGTCCGAGGCCCAGCCGAGTTGAGGGCGTGGAAGGCGCCCTCGTCGAGCCTTGGCGGCCATCGCCGAGTACACGGACACCAGTGTCTTTGTGCCAGCGGACCGCCCGGCGGCGAGGAGGCTCCGCCGAGTGGTTCGGGATGCACCCAGAGTCTGAGGAAGACTCGGCGGAGGTGTCGGCTCCAAAGCACGAGGGGAGGCGAGTCGGAGGACGGGGGCGAGGAGGAAGAGGCGCCAGAGCACGAAGAAGGCGACCAGCCTCAGCCTGATCGCGCCTCCAACAACGAGCCTCGGAAGGACAAGGCGATCGTTCTTGAGGCGACCAAGCCGAGACCGCCCGGCGATCGCTTCCCGACGTCCGGCGCCGCCGCCGCCTCCGGCCCTCCGGCTCCGAAGGCCGCCCCCTAGGATGCATCAGCCTTACCTGTTTCTTTTGTTCTTTGCTTAAAAAACTTGTTAGTTGCAAACAATTCCACCTGCGGGGTGTATTCGGCCAAGGGCCTTATGTAAATATTATCAAGTTTCCGCCTCCGCTTGCTTTGGCTATTTAGACTTTTTTCCTTTGCCGCCTTCCTTTGGTTGCCGCCTTGCCAACTGGGCAGCCGCTCTGCAGACTGCCACTGGGTCAAGCGCTCAGCTACCTTGGGAGGCAAGTACTTAGTCGTTTAGAGTGTCGTAGCAAGTTTGGCTGGAAATCGGCCGGCCGACTCTCAAAGTCGGTCGTCCTTAACAAAGGTTGAAACTACGAGCCGACTGCCCGCGAGTCGGCTCGATGAAAAAAGCGGGAGCAGCTTGGGCTATCGTAGCTCTTAAGTCCTTAGCCGTTTTTTTGCAGGTGCACTCGCTCTCTCCATCTCCCGTTTATCGGCAGTCGCTCTGCGGCTGCGGCTTCCGTGGAGACGGCTTTGAGGGCAACACATTACTTGTCCGACCTCAGGGAGCATTTCATAGCACAAGGCGGCGAGTCCCCGGGCCGACTAGTCGGACCCGGTGCCAGATAGTATGATAAAAGAGGAGGAAGCATTTGAGCGGGACCATATCATACGAGATAATCAAAAGGCAGTCCCCGAGCTCGTCTCGAGGGCCTAAGGTCTTAGTACTTAGTACAAAAAAGGGGGTAGCGTGATACATCTCAAGCATCAACGTAAAATCTTGAAGAAGATTTGCGTTCCACGGCGCTCTGTCTCTTTGCCGAGTCGTCTCTCTTGCGTGCTTTCGAGGCTTCGGCGTCGATCAAGTAGTAAGCGTCGTTCCCGGCACCTTGTCGATGATGAAGGGCCCTCCCAAAGCGCCGACAACTTAGGCTGGCGGCTGTTCTCTGAATCAGCGGAGCACAAATCGCCCTCTTGGAATGATCTTGGCTTGACCTTGCGGTTGTAGTATCGCCGCAGACTCTGTTGGTAGATCTTTGGACCGGTGAGTGCCAACAGCTGGCCCTCTTCCGGCAGGATCGGCGCCGTCTTGGCGTGCTTCTTCACCTCTTCTTGGTGTACATGGAGACTCGCGGAGAGTCAAATTGGATATCCGTCGGGATGACGGCTTCAGCACCGTAGACGAGGAAGAACGGCGTGAAGCCGGTTGATCTGTTCGGTGTTGTGCGCAGACTCCAGAGGACGGCAGGCAGCTCCGGCCGAGCGCTCGAGTGGTTCGACCAATCGAGGCTTGATGCCGGACAGAATGAGGCCGTTGGCTCGTTCCACCTGGCCGTTTGACTGCGGATGGGCAACAGACGCTAAGTCCAGTCGGATGCCTTGCGTCGCGCAGAAACGAGCCAAGGCGCCCTTGGCGAAGTTGGTGCCGTTATCTGTGATGATGCTATGCGGTATGCCGTACCGCACCGTAATGTCGGCAATGAAGGTCACTGCTGTGGGCCCATTTAATTTCTTGATGGGCTTTGCTTCTACCCACTTGGTGAATTTGTCCACTGCGACGAGTAAATGAGTCAGGCCGCCTCGGGCCGTCTTGAAAGGTCCCACCATGTCCAGGCCCCAAACTGCGAAGGGCCAGCGATGGGGATCGTCTTGATCTGAGATGCGGTGAAGGGGCTTGGAGCGGAACACTGGCACCTTGCACTTCTTGACTAATTCTTTAGCTTCTTCCAGGGCAGTCGGCCAAAAGAAACCATGCCGAAAGGCTTTGGCCACGAGCGCCCTCGAGGCCGCATGACGACCACACTCTCCCTGATGGATGTCTTTGAGGATCGCCTGGCCTTGCTCTGATTCCACGCAGCGCTGGTGGACACCAGTGACTCTGCGTCTGACTAACTCTCTGTTGACTATGGTGTAGGCTGCCGCTCGGCGTTGTACCTGCCGAGCCAGAGTCTCATCTGCGGGCAACTCTTTGTTGACTAGGAAGTTGAGGATGGGCTGCGCCCATGAAGGTGCTGCTATCTCTTCAATTGTCACCACAGCAACTTGGACGAGGGTGGCCGGGCTGGGGGGTGGCGGGTTGGACTCTGCTTGCCGCTTGCTGAATTGGGGAATCTCGGGCGACCGGCGCAGTCCCGAACGGCCGATCGTCGCGATCCCGAGCCGACCGGCGCGATCCCGGGCCGACTAGCGCAGTCCCCGGGCCGACTGGCGCAGTCCCCGGGCCGACTGTGGCTTTCTTGAGGTCGCTTGCTTGGGTCTTGGAGTCGGATCCGACTATTTCTGGGGAAGCCGGCACGAAAATGGAGTCGGATTTTGGTGAAGGCTTGATAGACGGCTTGAGGAGGCGCCAAGGGCGGCGCCGAAGGTATCGCCTGGCGAGTGGAGCCGACTCGTGCCAATGCATCTGCTTGATCGTTGTCGTTTCTTGGTACGTGGAGGAACTCGCATCCTTGAAATATCCGCCGAGCTGCTGCACCAAGAAGCGGTAGCTTCGCCATGTTTGCGTCCTTGGCGTCGATCGCGGATGATCTTTGAACCACCAAGTCGGAGTCGCCAGAGTACGAGGATCCGGCGAATGCCGAAGTTCCTTGGCAAGCCGGAGCCGTGGATGAGTGCCGTGATTCTCGCGACGTTGTTGGAAGCGCGAAGTGGATTTGCAAAGACGATTTGAGCTTGTCGCCCTTGGGGAGGTGAGGGCGACGCCAGACTCGAGGCGGGCGCATCTTGGAGCCGTCGAAGTCACGATCGCCAATGAGTAGAGTCGGTATGCAGCGGCAAGTATTGAGTCTCGGCCCGGTCGACAAGGAAGTCGGCGGCGCCTGCGACTTGATGGCGGTCGCGAGGTTGATAGTAGATCGTGTAGGGAGCTAGGTCGATGGCCCACTTGGCCACTCGGCCGGAAGCATCTCGGCTTCCGATGATCTCGGCGAGTGGGGCGGTGCAAACCACAGTGATTGGATGCTCTTGAAAGTAGGGCTTCAACTTCTTGGCGGCGAAATGCACGCCGTAGCACATCTTCTGGTAGTGAGGGTAGTTCTGCTTGGAGGTCGACAGTACCTCGCTCAGGTAATATACTGGTCTCTGGACCGGGAGCGCCTTGCCTTCCTCTTTGCGCTCGACTACAATAACCGTGCTGACTACCCGACTGGTGGCGGCGATATACAAAAGCATGGGCTCTTTGGGAGTCGGAGCCGCCAATACAGGGGGAGTCGCCAGCATCTTCTTCAATTGGAGAAACGCCTCATCTGCCTTGTGGTTCCACTCGAAAAAAGTGGTCTTCTTCATTAGTTGATACAATGGCAGAGCTTTCTCGCCACCGATGATGAATCGCTTATGGAGGCCAAGCAGCCGGTGAACTTCTGCACATCCAACAGTCGGCTGGGTACTTCCATCCTCTCAATGGCCTTGATCTTCACAGGGTTGCACTCTATGCCGCGTTCGGAGACCAGAAAACCAAGGAGCTAGCCGGCTGGGACTTCGAACACGCATTTCTCTGGGTTGAGCTTGATCTGGAATCGGCGCAGATTCTCAAAGGTCTCCTTAAGGTCTTCTAGCAGCGTCCCACGCTTCTCTGTCTTCACTACCACATCATCCACATAAACATGGGCATTCCTGCCGAGTTGCTTCAGGAGGCATTTCTACATGCAACGCTGAAAGGTGGCGCCGGCATTCCTCAAGCCGAATGTCATCGTCAGGTAGCAGAAGGCTCCAAACGGCGTGATGAATGCGGTCTTCAGCCTGTCTGCTGGATTCAGTTTGATCTGGTGATATCCTGAGTATGCATCCAAGAAGCTCAACAGCTCGCATCCGGCTGTGGAGTCTATCACCTGATCAATCCTTGGCAGAGCGAATGGATCCTTTGGGCAGGCTTTGTTGAGGCTGGTGTAGTCGATGCACATCCGCCACTGCTTGTTCTTCTTCAACACTAGCACAGGGTTAGCCAACCACTCTGGAAAAAACACCTCCATGATGAAGCCGGCTGCCGGGGCCGGGCTATCTCTTCTCCCACTACTCTTCTCTTCTCTTGACGACAGTAGCGCAAGGGCTGCACGACGGTTTCACATCGGCCCGACATGTAACTTGTGCTCGGCGAATTCCGTCGGCACACGGCATGTCCTTGGGGACCATGCGAAGATGTCCCGATTCTCACGGAGGAAATCGACGAGCTCGCCTTCCTATTTGCCGTCAAGGCGATGCCCATAATGATGTACCTCTCTGGGTGCTCCGGGTCCAAGGGTATCTTCTTGGTTTCTTTGGCCGGCTTGAATGATCCTTCTGCCTCTGACTCCTTGGGGTCTGGCGACATCTCCGGCTGTTTCCCAGCCATCGCCACGACACGATCAAGGAGCCGCTTCTCGGCCGCGATCACCAGAGACTCGGCCAGCCGACTGCTTTCGGCCGCGCAGGCGGACGACTTCTTGTAGTCGCCGGCAACGGTCAGGATCCCCTTGGAGGTCGGCATCTTCATCTTGAGGTAGGCGTAGTGGGGAACCACCATGAACTTGGCCAGGGCAGGCCGACCTAGCAATGCGTGGTATGGGCTCTCCAAATCCACCACCTCGAACCAGATCGGCTCTCGGCGGAAGTGATCTTTGTCTCCGAAGAGGACGTCTATCAGGATCTTGCCAATCGGCGAACAGGAGAGGCCGGGTACAATCCCATGGAACACAGTGCGGCTGCTCTGCAGCTGCCTCCGTCTGATTCCGAGCTTCTCCATGGTATCCTTGTAGAGGATGTTTATGCTGCTGCCTCCGTCTATCAGGATCCGCGAGAAGCGGGCGGCCCGCTTGTCAGTGGCCAAGGTTGCTCAAGAACCAAGGCGTAGAGCCGGACTCGGCATCACCTCTGGGTGATCCGCCCAGCTCGGTGATAGGCTTCTCGGACCAATGCATGAACTCGGGGGCTTGTTGCCCTTTGCATTGACTTCTTCTTCTTCTTTGGCGCTTTCTTCTTGCCGATCATCTGCTAGGTCGGTGAACACTCGTATGCTCCGTGCTCCTCCGGGAACTCGTCTTGGACCGTGCCGACCGGCGAGCCGCGGCCGCGGAGGCGGCGGAGGCGGCGGCGCCCCGCAGCGGCGGAGGGCGAGGCCGTCTCCTTGGCGATCCTAACGAGCCGTGGCACTTTCGGTGGTATGATTCGACGGCCGGCGCGGCTGTGAAACTTGCAAGGACCATCCAGAGTCTGCTCATAGGAGAAAGCCGGCAGCAGTTGGACTTGCCGCCTTCCGCCGCTTATCGAGGCAGCCCTTCGCTGCTGGTCTTCTCTCGCCGCAACCTGCCGATCAAGAAGTCGGCTGGGGGCCTTGCGCTTGTTGTCGCTTCTGCTGCTGCCGTCGGCGGCGTCTCGGCCGGCGTTCGGGAGCTGGGAATCACCTTGCGGCCGCGTTGACTTGGATCTCCGTCTTCATAGAGAGTCGGACGTGGCGTGCTTATGCTGCTATGACTAGCGGTTCGTCGAGGGTTTCGGGCTCGTCGCAGAAGAGCTTGTGCTTGAGGAGGGTGCCCTCTCAGCATCCGGCCGTAAAGTACTCGATGGCCTGCACCTCGTGCACGCCCTCGCAGGAGTTTCGGAGCTCGCCCCAGCGCGTGAGATAGTCGCGCGTTGATTCCTCGGGGCCTTGCACGCACAAGGAGAGCTGGCGCGGCTTGGGAGGTCGCTTGTACGTGCTGGTGAAGTTGCGAATGAAGGCTTCGGTGAAGTCGACCCAGCTGTTGATGCTGCGGGGCTTCAAGCTGTTCAGCCACGTCCGGGCCGTGCCCTGGAGCATGAGGGGAACATACTTGACGGCGACTCGCTTGTTGCCGTTAGCGTCTTGGCGGCGTAGAGAGTAGTTTATCAGCCAATCTTCCGCTTCACGGGCGGTGTACTTGGCGTGTCTCGAGGCGTGAACCCTTTGGGGAAGGGCTCGTCTACGATCGGGGCCAAACAAAGCGGACCCAGCTCGTCTTCTTCTTCTAACGCCGAGGACGGTGGAGTCGGTCGATCCGGTGGCGGGCGTCGTTTTCTCCGACTCCCTCTCGGCGACCGAGGCGATCTCCGAGAGTCGGATGCTCGACAGGCGGCGGAGAGACTCGCCGTTCTCTTCGGGGAGGGGGAGGCAAATAATCACCTCGCCGCTCCACTGCTCTGGGGCGGCCATCTTGGTCACGCTCGATGGAGATGTGAGTCCGGCTGTGGCTCGCTGCCGGCTCCTTCTCTCTTCTCCCGCGGACTCCGCCAGTCGGCGTCCGGGAGGTCGCGCCCTGATCTCGGCGAGGGGGTAAGTCGTCATTCTTATGTTGCTGCGCGTCAGCACGGCCGCCTGCCGCGTTTTGCGCAGCAACCGCGTCGAGGAGCTGCTGGACTCACTCCGTCATCACACGGCGCTCTTCGCCGTCGAGGTTCCTCAGCTCTTCAGTCGCCGCTTGGGCGGCGCGGATGTTCTCCGCAGGGGTGGCGTATACGGGGCGCTTTGCCCCAAACAGATCGGCGATGACCGCGCCACGCTCTCGGACCGCACCAAGACGGCTCGGCCCAGTCGGAGCCGGCGAGCCGCCGCAAAGACGGTCCATCTCGCTGGTATGCTTTTGACAAGCGTCTCATGCTTGCTAACTTCTTGGCGCCTTCAATGAGTTGAAGGCGGCGCTCTTCAACATCTGCGTCCGCGTCCTCTGGGAGGCGCGGACAGTCTGCGCAGGCGCGCAGCAGCGGGTCTGGGCGTTTTCACCGGAGTGCTCGCCGTGGTCGATGACGAGCACCTCCGTGACGGCGCTTCCGTCGCTCTCCTCGTACGGAAGCGGCTCGTCATAAACCACCATGTTGGTGGGGAAGGCATCAAGCGATACGGCGTCGGAGTCGACCAGCATCGGGTCGGAGGAGCCTACGGACTCCAAGTCTACGGCGGGCTCGCCGGCGACTTGAAGCTGGTCAAGGAGGCCCGCGAGAAGGTTCTCGGGGCCACCCGCGCCCGTGCTCGGCGCGGGTTCGTCGGAGAGGCGCACCTCGCCGATGAGCTCGGCGAGGCCGCTTGCTGCGCAAGCGGCTTCGGCGCTGCGCAGCGCGTCGATGCAGACTCCATCCGGCGAGCCGGGCTGACTGCGCTCGCCAGGGAGGAAAAGGGTTCCCGTCCAGAACAGATCTCCGGACGACGGTGCACCTGGCCCCACGGTGGGCGCCAAATGTCGGGGTTGGATCGACATATGCCAACGGGTGGCTTATCATGGTGGGGCGAGTAGAACGTCGCGGTGCACTGAAGCGGAATGGGCGAAGACATGCACGCCGGCGAATCTTACCCAACCGGGGCTCTCAGGAGATAACACCCCTCCTGCTGCTCTGCGGGGTCTCCGCATGATCACTATGGGGTGATAGTACAATGGTGCTCCTCGAGCTGTTTGGGGCCAGGAAAGAGCAAGGCTAGCTCTCTTCTGCTTGCTATATGTCTAAACCTATCCAGGGCCGAACCCTTTGCATGGGTGCCCCGGGGGGTTTATATAGGCCTACCCCCCGGGGGTACAATGGTAATCCGATTGGCGTGGCCCCACCGTCGATCTCTCGAATCGTCATCCTGCCGACTCACAGGGCCCGCCGATCCGGCGGGCCCATGGATAGGCGTAACACTATCTTGGCACTCGATGGCGTAGGCTTGGTCATGGGGTCATGGGAACAGTCTGCCGCTTTTGTCGGTGATCACTTGTTGCCACTCCGTCCAATCTGGTTTATGGCTCGTGGGGCCTGGCCGGAGGCGGCCGACACTGGGAGGCCGACTCCGTGGGGCCGTCTCCGACTCTCCGCCGTCTTCTTCCATCTCACCGACGGGGGCTCGGCGATCTCCGGCCGGGCGTCTGTGGCTGCCGTCGTGGGCCTGATGCCTCGTGCTGCGTGGCTGAGGTCAGGAGGCATGGCAGCAGTGCGCGCCTCACCGAGATCTCCCGTGGTGCTGCTTCTTCAGAGCCATGCCTTCTTCCCGTGGTCGAGGGGACAGCCACGATGAGGCTGTACCCTGCATCGGTCTTCGTGGGAGGTCGCGGGCCGACTCTGAGAGTCGGCCCCTTGAGAGGTCGCAAGCCCAGAGTCTGCTTGGTCCAGAGTCGCCGTCTGGGGACTCTGCTTCTGTGAAGGTCGCCAGCTGGGACTCGGCCTTCTGGAAGGTCGCCTGCCGAGACTCGGCCTTCCCGAAGGTCGCCAGCTGGGACTCGGCCTTCTCGAAGGTCGCCCCGCTGGGACTCGGCCTTCTCGAAGGCCGCCCCGCTGGGACTCGGCTAAGGGGCGCGGCCCGCCCCGATGTCTTGAAAGATCTTGGGTCCTGGGTCAGCCTACCCATGGCCCATTACTCCGACACATCAGGCACCATATTTCATCATGCATTTCAAATTCTTCATATTATATACCAAATGCGTGTATGAATTACAAGATATAGGGGGAGATCTCCATGATTCAATTCTTCAAATGTGCATTGCCTCAAAAGCAAATTCCTCATTATGCACATATTCAGGGGGAGTTCTTCTATATCTTGCAATCAAATTCCTCAATATCAGTATTTACACTTCATATGTTTTTCCCCGTTGAAAACTTAACCTATGTTGTCATCAATCACCAAAAGGGGAGATTGTAAGTGCATCTAGTGCCCTTAGTGATTTTGGTGTATTGAAGACTTATAGGTTAAGTAACCGATCGTTTGTGAGTGTACACAGGTCTATAAGTCTATGAGGAGTTTGATATTTACAGAGAAAGTCGACCCCTAAAAATGAAGTTCTTCGACTGAAGACTTTGATATTTTGAAGACTTTCTGAAGACTTTGAAAGTGAAGAAATTGGTGTGTTCTTGAAGACTTGATATTCATTCGAGGAATATGAAGCGTGAAGACTTTTGTTTTCATAGTTTCATTTTCTCTTTCTTGAGTCATAGGAAACACCGTACTATTAAAGGGGGTCGAGGAAATACTAAGGAAGAATTTCCATGTGATGCTCAACTCAAAATCCTACACCCACCAATCCCTTCGAGTGAAGCCATTGGAAATCTCATACGCCACCAAATTCTTGATATGAGACGCAGTTCTTCCGTCATGATGACGTTACTCGATCGAGGAGTTAGGAATTCGCCGGTCTGAATTGCCTACAATGAGGAACATGATAGCCCCGAGGAATTTGAGAGTCAAATTTCCGACCGTTCTTTGTCTTCTTGCGGCTGTCCCAAAATATCTTATCCACCTAACGGTCATATCATTGAAGGGCATTTATGTCTTATCATGTCGGGCTGCTCCTAGGCTATAAATAGCCGCCCCATACAACCACTAGTTGGTTGGCTGCTCGAGAGAACTTGACACTTGTCATCGAGAGCAACCCATCCTCCGAGGACTTTGGCGAAAATCATCAAGTGAGGAAAATCCCAAAACCAAACCCCCACAAACCCAAAGTGATTGAGCATCATCAAGAAATTGATCTGCGTGGATCCGACGCTTATTACCTTTGAAGACGTGCTTCTTCCGACGGTTAGGCGTCAAGGTCTAGAGCATCCAAGAGGAATTGTGGATCGCCGAGTGACCAAGTCTGTGAAGGTTTGGAAGTCACTGAAGACTTACCATGAGTGATTGGACGAGGCGTGCATGGTCTTAGTTCAAGGAGAATACGGTGAGGATGGGTGTCTGAGTTGCGGCTCGAGATCGGGTGTCCGGATGTGTGTCCTCGAGTTTAAATACTCGGCCGCTCCAACCAGACGTATAACCGAGACAACAGTTGGAACTGGTTTACCAAATCATTGTCTTCACCAACTAACTGGTTCTATTTCCTCAACTCATTCATTTCCTCATTACCGTGTTGAATGTTGTTCATATCGTGCTTGAAGACTTTGGTGAAGACTTTCACAAATTCCTCGTTCAATTTCTTGATCTATTTGTCTTCATCTTGTTATCCTGTGTTTACGCTTTCCGTACTCTGTTTTAGTCTTCATTTCATCATGCCGACTATGTGTGTATCGATTATGTTTACTTCGAGTACATATTCCGCTGCAAGTAGTTCTTCGCTAAGGAATTTCCTCACCGGCAAATTCCTCAGTGAAGAATTCATAAAAATCGCCTATTCACCCCCCCTCTAGTCGATATAACGCACTTTCAGGTGGGGGCGCCCTACCCCCCCAGGGCGCCCCCTCCATCCTTGTGGCCTCCTCGTGGCTCCTCCGACTTTATCTCTAAGTCTCCTGGTTGTCTTCTGGTCCAAGAAAAGTCATTGCGAAGGTTTCATTCCATTTGGGCTCCGTTTGGTATTCCTTTTCTGCGAAACTCAAAAACAAGGAAAAAACAGGAACTGGCACTGGGCTATAGGTTAATAGGTTAGTCCCAAAGAAATATAAAATAGCATACTAATGCATATAAAACATCCAAAACAGATAATATAATAGCATGGAACAATCAAAAATTATAGATACGTTGGAGACGTATCAAGCATCCCCAAGCTTAATTCCTTCTCGTCCTCGAGTAAATGATAAAAACAGAATTTTTGATGTGGAATGCTACCTAACATATTTGTCCATGTAATTTTGTTTATTGTGGCATGGATGTTCGGATCCATAAGATTCAAAACAAAAGTTTAATATTGTCATAAAACAATAATACTTCAAGCATACTAACAACACAATTATGTCTTCTCAAAATAACATGGCCAAAGAAAGCTTATCCCTACAAAATCATATAGTCTGGCTATGCTCCATATTCATCACATAAAATATTTAAATCAGACACAACCCTGATGACAAGCCGAGCAATTGTTTCATACTTTTGATGTTCTCAAACTTTTTCAACTTTAACGCAATACATGAGCGTGAGCCATGGACATAGCACTATATGTGGAATAGAATATGGTGGTTGTGGAGAAGACAAAAAGAGGGAGATAGTCTCACATCAACTAGGCATATCAACGGGCTATGGAGATTCCCATCAATAGATATCAATGTGAGTGAGTAGGGATTTCCATGCAACGGATGCACTAGAACTATAAGTTTATGAACGCTCAAAAGAAAACTAAGTGCGTGTGCATCCAACTCGCTTGCTCACGAAGACCTAGGGCATTTTGAGGAAGACTATCATTGGAATATACAGACAAGCTATGTAATGAAAAATTCCCACTAGCATATGAAAGTGATATCATAGGAGACTCTCTATCATGAAAATCATGGTGCTACTTTGAAGCACAAGTGTCAAAAAAGGATAGTAGCATTGCCCCTTCTCTCTTTTTCTCTCTTTTTTCTTCTTTTTTTGTTTGGGCCTTTCTCATTTTTTCGGCCTCTTTTTTTATTTTTATTTTTCGTCCGGAGTCTCATCCCAACTTGTGAGGGAATCATAGTCTCCATCATCCTTTCCTCACTGGGACAATGCTCTAATAATGAAGATCATCACACTTTTATTTACTTACAACTGAAGAATTACAACTCGATACTTAGAACAAAATATGACTCTATATGAATGCCTCCGGCGGTGTACCGGGATGTGCAATGAATCAAGAGTGACATGTATGAAAGAATTATGAAAGGTGGCTTTGCCACAAATATTATGTCAACTACATGATCATGCAAAGCAATATGACAATGATGAAGCGTGTCATAATAAACGGAACGGTGGAAAGTTGCATGGTAATATATCTCGGAATGGCTATGGAAATGCCATAATAGGTAGGTATGGTGGCTGTTTTGCTGAAGGTATATGGTGGGTGTATGGTACCCGCGAAAGTTGCGCGGTACAAGAGAGGCTAGCAACGGTGGAAGGGTGAGAGTGCGTATAATCCATGGACTCAACATTAGTCATAAAGAACTCACATACTTATTGCAAAAATCTATTAGTTATCAAAATGAAGTACTACGCGCATGCTCCTAGGGGGATATATTGGTAGGAAAAGACCATCGCTCGTCCCCGGCCGCCAATGCATAAGGAAGACAATCAAAAAATAAATCATGCTCCGACTTCATCACATAACGGTTCACCATACGTGCATGCTACGGGAATCATAGACTTTAACACAAGTATTTATCAAATTCACAATTACTCACTAGCATGACTCTAATATCACCATCTTCATATCTCAAAACAATCATAAAGAATCAAACTTCTCATAGTATTCAATGCACTTTATATGAAAGTTTTTATTATATCCCTCTTGGATGCCCATCATATTAGGACTAAATTTATAACCAAAGCAAATTATCATGCTGTTTAGAGACTCTCAAAATAATATAAGTGAATCATGAGAGTTCATAAATTCCTATAAAATAAAACCACCGCCGTGCTCTAAAAAGATATAAGTGAAGCACTAGAGCAAAATTGCCTAGCTCAAAAGATATAAGTGAAGCACATAGAGTATTCTAATAAATCACGATTCATGTGTGTCCTTCTCAAAAGGTGTGTACAACAAGGATGATTGTGGCAAAATAAAAAGAAAAGACTCAAATCATACAAGATGCTCCAAGCAAAACACATATCATGTGGTGAATAAAAATTTAGCCTCAAGTAAAGTTACTGATAGACGAAGACGAAAGAGGGGATGCCTTCCGGGGCATCCCCAATCTTAGGCTCTTGGTTGTCCTTGAATATTACCTTGGGGTGCCTTGGGCATCCCCAAGCTTAGGCTCTTGCCACTCCTTATTCCATAGTCCATCAAATCCTTACCCAAAACTTGAAAACTTCACAACACAAAACTCAACAGAAAATCTCATAAGCTCCGTTAGTATAAGAACATAAATCACCACTTTATGGTACTGTTGTGAACTCATTCTTTATTTATATTGGTGTAATATCTACTGTATTCCAACTTTTCCATGGTTCACCCCCCCCGATACATAGATTCGTCAAAATAAGTAAACAACACAAACAAAACAGAATCTGTCAAAAACATAAAAGTTTGTAGCAATCTCTAACTCTCGAATACTTCTGTAACTCCAAAAATTCTGAAAAATTAGGACAACTTGGGAAATTTGTGTACCAATCCAGTACAAAAAGAATCAGATCAAAAGAACTATCCTGTGAATTTTAAAAATTATTTTCCTGGGCTCAAAAGTTTCTGTTTCTCAGCAAGATCAAAACAACTATCACCGTAAGCCATCCCAAAGGTCTTACTTGGCACAAACACTAATTAAAACACAAAACCACATCTAACCAGAGGCTAGATGAATTATTCAAAGCAAAACAGGAGCAAAAACAAAAAAATGGGTTGCCTCCCAACAAGTGCTTTTCTTTAAAGCCTTTTAGCTAGGCATTGATAATTTTAATGATGCTCACATGAAAGACAAAAATTGAAGCACAAAGAGAGCATCATAAAACGTGCGACAAACACATCTAAGTCTAACATACTTCCTATGAGTTTGAATTTTATAAGCAAACAAATTATCAAGGCAAGCAAAAACTAGCATATGCAAGGAAGAAGAAGAAAGAGATGATAGCAATCTCAACATGAAGAGAGGTAATTTAGTAACATGAAAATTTCTACAACCATATTTTCCTATCTCATAATAATTACATGTAGGATCATAAGAAAATTCAATGATATAGCTATCACATAACATATTCTCAACATGATCCACAGGCATGCGAAGTTGACACTCTTCCAAAATAGTGGGATTGACATTAACTAAAGTCATGACCTCTCCAAACCCACTTTTATCAAAAAATTCATAGGATTGACCATTCTCCAAATATGTGGGATCTAAAGTTAACACTCTTCCAAACCCAGTTTCAATATTATTGCAAACATTATTATCAATCTCATATTCATCATGGGGCTTAAATAAATTTTCAAGATCATAAGAAGAATCGCCCCAATCATGATCATTGCAACAAGTAGTAGACATAGAAAAATTAGCATCCCCAAGCTTAGGGTTTTGCATATTATTATCACAATTGACATTCATGGAATTTATAGTAAAATCATTGCAATCATGATTTTCATCCAAGGCACTATCGTGAATCACTTTAAAATTTTCTTCTTCCAACACTTCATCAAACCTTTTAGATTCACGAATTTCAAGCAAAACCTCATAGAGATAATCTAGTGCACTCAATTCACTAGCAATTGGTTCATCATAATTGGATCTTTTAAAAAGATTAGCAAGTGGATGAGGATCCATAAACCTATTGGTTCTAGATTTTCAATAAACACACAATTATACCAAGCGAATGAGAAAACAAACCAAGTAAGACATAGAGGCAAACGAAAAGACGAACAGAAGAAGGGCGAATAAAAGGGAAAATCTTTTCGAAAATCATTTTAGAAGTGGGGGAGAGGAAAACGAGAGGCGAATGTCGAATAATGTAATGCAAGAGATGAGAGTTTATGATTGGTACTTGGTATGTCTTGATTTGGCGTAGATCTCCCTGGCAATGGCGCCAGAAATTCTTCCCACTACTTATTGAGCTTGTGTTGGTTTTTTCCTTGAAGAGGAAAGGGTGCACTACTGCAGGATGCTGCTAATGCGGCACTACGATCAGAGACCCTTCGACGAAACTGTGTGCGATGCAATAATCACAAACGGTGGTGTAAAAAATGTCAAAAAAGGTGCAAAACATTTGCGATGATGGATGCATCAAACACGGTTCAGATTTTAGTTGCGTGTGCGATGCACGACATACCATTTAGTTCAATGAACTATTTGCAATGAGGAAGAACAACGGAAATGGGCAGTCAGATGAAGGCGTGTGCGATATACGGCATACAGTTCAATCGGATTAACTGTTTGTGATGAGGCGGAACAACAGAAATGGATAGCTAGATAAAGGTGTGTGCGATTGAGGGCATATGCTTCAGAAGGATTAACTGTTTCCAATTAGGCAACAGAACAGAAATGGTCAGCCAGATCAAAGGTGTGTGTGATTGATGGCATACACTTCACACGGATGAACTGTTTGCGATTAGCCACAACAAACAGAAACAGCTAGACAGATCAACGTGTGTGCACTTGATACGTCCATTTTGCATCATGTTTTCTTATTGTTATTTGCAATGTTTTTATCCATAATAATGCTTTTTGGAGTAATTCTAATGCCTTTTCTCTCATATTTTGCAAGGTACACACCAAGAGGGAGAATTCTGGCAGCTGGAAATCTGGACCTGAAAAAGCTACGTCAGGCTACCTATTCTGCACAACTCCAAACAAGTTGAGCCTTCACGGAGAATTTTTATGGAACATTTAAGGAATATTGGAGCAAATAACTACCAGAGGGGACCCACCAGGTGGGCACAACCGACCTAGGCGCGCTAGGGAGCCCAGGCACGCCCTGGTGGGTTGTGCCCTCCTCGGCCCACCTCCGGTGCCCATCTTCTGGTATATAAGTCATTTTGACCTAGAAAAAAATCAGGAGAGGACATTCGGGACGAAGCGCCGCCGTCTCGAGGCGGAACTTGGGCAGGAGCATTTTTGCCCTCCGGCGGAGTGATTCTGCCGGGGAACTTCCCTCCCGGAGGGGGAAATCATCGTCATCATCATCACCAACAACTCTCCCATCTTGGGGAGGGCCATCTTCATCGACATCTTCACAGCACCAACTCCTCTCAAACCCTAGTTCATCTCTTGCGTTCAATCTTTGTATCAAAACTATAGATTGGTGCCCGTGGGTGACTAGTAGTGTTGATTACATCTTGTAGTTGATTACTATATGGTTTATTTGGTGGAAGATTATATGTTCAGATCCATTATGTTATTCAATACCCGTCTGATCTTTAGCATGTTTGTTATTTGTGAGTAGTTACTTTCGTTCTTGAGGTCACAGGAGAAATCATGTTGCAAGTAATCATGTGAATTTGATATGTGTTCGATATTTTGATGGTATGTATGTTGCCATTCTCTTAGTGGTGTAATGTGAACGTCGACTACATGACACTTCACCATATTTGGGACTAAGGGAATGCATTGTGGAGTAGTAAATATATGGTGGTTTGCGAGAGTGATAGAAACTTAAACCCCAGTTTATGCACTATTATGTAAGGGACCGATTGGATCCTAGAGTTTAATGATATGGTTAGAATTTATTCTTAATACTTTTCTCGTAGTTGCGGATGCTTGCGGGAGGGTTAATCATAAGTAGGAGGTTTTTTCAAGTAAGAACAACACCTAAGCACCGGTCCACCCACATATCAAATTATCAAAGTAGCGAACACAAATCAAACCAAGACGATGAAAGTAACTAGATGAAATTCCCGTGTACCCTCAAGAACACTTTGCTTCTCATAAGAAACCGCTTTGGCCTGTCCTTTGCCTCAAAAGGATTGGGCTATCTTGCTGCACTTTTGTTACTACTATTGCTACTCGCTCGTTACAAATTATCTTGCTACCAAACTACTGCGCTACTTACAATTTTAGCACTTGCAGACATTACCTTGCTGAAAACCACTTGTCATTTCCTTCCGCTCCTCGTTGGGTTCGACACTCTTACTTATCAAAAAGAGCTACAATTGACCCCATATACTTGTGGGTCATCAAGGCTATTTTCTGGCGCCATTGTCGGGGAGTGAAGCGCCTTTGGTAAGTGGAATTCAGTAAGGAAACATTTATATAGTGTGCTGAAATTTATTGTCACTTGTTACTATGGAAAACAATCCTTTGAGGGGTTTGTTCGGGGTATCTTCACCTCATCCGGAACCACAGTTAGCTACCCCTCAACCTATTGGACCTACTGAAAATATTGAAAATGAAATCCCTTCGGGTATGATAGAACAACTGCTAGCTAATCCTTATGCAGGAGATGAAACTGAACATCCTGATATGCACTTGATACATGTGGAACAAATTTGTGGATTGTTTAAGCTTGCAAGTTTACCTAGGGATGAAGTGATGAAAAAGGTTTTCCATTTATCTTTGAAGGGAAAAGCATTGGCATGGTATAGGCTATGCGATGATATTGGATCATGGAACTGGAATCGTTTGAAATTGGAGTTCCATCAAAAAAATTATCCTATGCATCTAGTTCATCGTGATCGGAATTATATATATAATTTTTGGCCTCATGAAGGAGAAAGTATCGCTCTAGCTTGGGGGAGGCTTAAGTCAATGTTATATTCATACCCCAATCATGAGCTTGCAAGAGAAATTATTATTCAGAGATTTTTATGCTCGGATTTCTCATAATGATCAAACCATGCTGGATACTTCTTGTGCTTGTTCTTTTATGAAGAAAACTATTGAATTCCAGTGGGATCTTTTGGAAATAATTAAACGTAACTCTGAAGATTGGGAACTTGACGAAGGTAAAGAGTCGGGTATAAAGCTTAAGTATGATTGTGTTAAATCTTTTATGGATACCAATGCTTTTCAAAAGTTTAGCACTAAATATGGACTTGACTCTAAAATAGTAGCCTCTTTTTGTGAATCATTTGCTACTCATGTTGAACTTCCTAAAGAGAAGTGGGTTAAATATCACCCACCTATTAAAGATGAAATTAAAGAACCAGTACCAGTTAAAGAAGAAACTATACTTTATAATGTTGATCCAGTTGTTCCTTCTGCTTATATTGAGAAACCACCTTTCCCTGTTAGGATAAAAGAACATGCTAAAGTTTCAACTGTGGTTAACAAAAGCTATGTTATAACACCTAAACCTGATGAGCAAATTAAAGTAGAACCTAGCATTGCCATGGTTAAAGATCTCTTGGAAGAAGATATGGATGGGCATGTTATTTACTTTTGTGAAGAAGCTGCTAGAATTGTTAAACCTGAGGGGAAAGATAAACATAGACCAGTTGTTGGCATGCATGTTGTTTCAGTTAAAATAGGAGATCATTGTTATCATGGTTTATGTGACATGGGTGCTAGTGTGAGTGCCATTCCCCACTCCTTATTTGAAGAAATTAGAGATGAAATAGCACCTGCTGAATTAGAAGACATAGATGTTACTATTAAACTTGCTAAGAGATACTATATCACCTATTGGGATTCTTAGAGATGTTGTAGTCTTGTGTGGGAAGATAAAATACCCTACTGATTTTCTTGTTCTTACCACCCCACAGGATTAATTTTGTCCCATTATATTTTGTAGACCTTTCTTGAACACCGTCAATGCTAAAATAGATTGTAAGAAACAAATTGTCGGTGTTAGCTTTGGTGATGAATCTCATGAGTTTAGTTTTTCCAAGTTTAGTAGAAATCATCATGAAAAAGAACTGCCTAGTAAGGATGAATTAATTGGTCTTTCTTCTATTGTTGTGCCACCTACTGATCCTTTAGAACAATACTTGCTAGATCATTAGAATGATTTACATATGCATGAAAGAAATGAAATAGATAAGATCTTCTTTGAACAATGTCCTCTGCTTAAACACAATTTGCCTATTGAAACTCTTGGAGGTCCTCCTCCACCTGAAGGTGACCTTGTGTTTGAATTAAAACCTTTGCCAAACACTTTGAAATATGCTTATCTTGATGAAAATAAGATATATCCTGTTATTATCAGTGCTAACCTTTCAGAACATGAAGAAGAAAGATTATTGAAAGTTCTAAGGAAGCACCGAGCTGCTATTGGGTATACTCTTGATGATTTAAAGGGCATTAGTCCCACTCTATGTTAGCATAAAATTAATATGGAACCTGATGCTAAACCAGTTGGTGATCATCAACGTCGGTTAAATCCGATGATGAAAGAAGTGGTAAGAACGGAAATATTAAAGCTTCTGGTAGCAGGTATAATTTATCCTATAGCTGGTAGTAAATGGGTAAGTCCTGTTCATTGTGTCCCTAAGAAGGGAGGTATTACTGTTGTTCCTAATGATAAGAATGAGCTTATTCCACAAAGAATTGTCACGGGCTATAGAATGGTTATTGATTATAGAAAGTTAAATAAAGCTACTAGAAAAGATCATTACCCTCTGCCTTTTATTGATCAAATGTTAGAAAGCACACACATTTTTGCTTCCTTGATGGATACTCTGGCTTTTCACAAATACTTGTTTACAATCTGATCAATAAAAGACCACTTTTACTTGTTGGTTTGGAACATTTGCTTATAGACGTATGCCTTTCGGTTTATGTAATGCACCTGCTACCTTTCAAAGATGTATGACTGCTATATTCTCTGACTTTTATGAAAAGATTGCTGAGGTTTTCATGGATGACTTCTCTGTTTATGGGAAGTCCTTTGATGATTGTTTAAGCAATCTTGAGCGAGGTTTGCAGAGATGTGAACAAACAAATCTTGTCTTGAATTGGGAGAAGTGCCACTTTATGGTTAATGAGGGCATTATCTTGGGTCATAAAATTTCTGAAAGAGGTATTGAAGTGGACCAAGCTAAGGTTGATGCAATTGAGAAAATGTCATGTCCTAAGGAAATCAAAGGTATTCATAGTTTCCAAGGTCATGCTGGTTTCTATAGGAGATCTATTAAAGATTTCTCTAAACTTTCTAGGCCTCTCACTAGTCTTTTGCAAAAGGATGTTCCTTTTGTTTTTGATGATGATTTTTTAGAAGTCTTTGAAACACTCAAGAAAGCCTTAATTTCTGCACCTATTGTTCAACCACCTGATTGGAACTTGCATTTTGAAATTATGTGTGATGTTGGTGATTATGTTGTTGGTGTTGTTCTAGGGCAAAGAGTTGATAAGAAATTGAATGTTATTCATTATGCTAGTAAAACTCTAGACAGTGCTCAGAGAAATTATGCTACTACTGAAAATGAATTTTTAGCAGTGGTGTTTGCTTGTGATAAATTTAGACCTTATATTATTGATTCCAAAGTAACTGTTCACACAAACCATGCTGATATTAAATATCTTATGGAAAAGAAAGATGCTAAGCCTAGACTTATTCGTTGGGTTCTCTTGTTACAGGAATTTGATTTACATGTTATTGATAGAAAAGGAGCTAAGAACCCTGTAGCAGATAATTTGTCTAGGCTTGAAAATGTGCTTGATGACCCACTACCTATTGACGATAGTTTTCTTGATGAGGAGTTAGCTGCAATAAATGTTGCTAATAGTACTCCTTGGTATGCTGATTATGCTAATTACATTGTTGCTAAATATTTACCTCCTAGCTTTACATACCAACAAAAGAAAAAATTCTTCTATGATTTAAGACATTACTTCTGGGATGACCCACATCTTTACAAAGAAGGAGTAGATGGTATTATTAGACGTTGTGTACCTGAGCATGAACAGGGACAAATCCTACGGAAATGTCACTCCGAAGCTTATGGAGTGTTGGAGATATGCCCTAGAGGCAATCATGTATGATGATATTTCCTATGTTTTTATGAATAAACATAGTCCTTGGATATTATCAATGATGTGTATCAGCAAGTGCGTGACTTGTTTGTGGGACTATGCATTGTATGATGACTGTCGTAAAAGGTCCCTAGTCGAAAGGGCTGTGTGGACGCGCAGCCGACTAGACTAGCATATGACATGGTCGATGGCTTGGTCTCACTAGCCATGGAGCATTGGATGCTAACCGGATAATATGGACTTGGAAAGGTCTGGTCGGATTCGACGTAGTCAGTCCGAGTCGAGATAAGGTCCGAGTCGGACAAACCCAACTATGAGACGCAACGATATGTCATCTGTGAGTCTCTAGTACAACATACGTTCTATGTCCTAAGACCTGAGCTGGCGCATGTACTCGGGATGGTGATAGACTTGCTTTGGGCCAACCAAACGCTACTCAGTGACTGGGTAGTTACAAAGGTAGGTTTCGGGCCTGTCCAGACCCATGTTGCGAGACGTGGTCGAGCAAGATGGGATTTGCCCCTCCGATCAGGAGAGATATACTCTAGGCCCCTCACGTGATCCGACCAAGAGAAGCATGGCCATGCGACAAGGATTATGAGATAATCCGGATTGTGGTCGGTATCACTGGACCGAGAAAGAGGTCGGGCTAGCACAAGGATGACAGTCTCGCCTTGAGCCCGACAACATATATCATGAGGCAAAGGGAATAGAAGTGTGACACGTTGTACAGGTTTGCCTAACCAGCTTCATAGTCTGCTTGGTGGTCGGCACGCCTTGCTAGAGGACGCTACCAACCATGCAGGTTGGAGGTGATCTGAACTGCGACCAAGCCGACTTGAACCTAAGGGGTCGCGCGCTTAAGGGAAGGAACCTATGAGGTCGGATACGAGGACACTGGTCGGATGTGATCCAATCTGTATTCGGATTGTGGCCGAGTAGACTTGTGGGCTTTAGGGTCCGTGCGAGGCCCAAGTATTGAGCCTGCGACGGATGCCTATATAAAGTGGAGGTGCAGCACACTCATGCGGTTGATCGCATCGGCGTTGTGACTAGGGTTTGCATGTGTTGCTAATAGCCACCTCCACTCGCCGCAGACTGTGTGATCGGACCTAGCAGTCCGCCGCACGATGTTCCTCCTGCACGCGCGGATACCGTTAGAGGCGGTGCACTTGCGCTGCTCCGACGAACTTGTACGTGGGATCGGACGACCGGCTGTTCGAGGGAGATCGGACGAGGAGGAGACGATCCACGCGAACGCGCTGCCCAAACTCTTCTTCCGCTGCACGGCACTGCGCGTCTAGTGGTAACGATTTGTGATCCATCTCCCGTAGCATGTTCTTGGTTGTTCTGCGCGTAGGAATTTTTATTTTGTAGTCGACGCACCCTACCGTAGAGCCCAACATGGAGGGCATCCCACTGGAGATATAACTGCTCATAAGGTATCGCAATCTGGATTTTATTTGCCTACTCTCTTCAAGGATGCCCGCAAGTTTGTCTCATCTTGTGATGAATGCCAAAGAATAGGTAATATTGGTAAGCGTCAAGAAATGCCTATGAATTATTCACTTGCCGTTGAACCATTTGATGTTTGGGGATTTGATTACATGGGACCTTTTCCTTCCTCTAATGGGTATACACATATCTTGGTTGTTGTTGATTATGTTACTAAATGGGTAGAAGTTATTCCAACTAGTAGTGCTGATCACAACACCTCTATTAAAATGCTTAAGGAAGTTATTTTCCCAAGGTTTGGAGTCCCTAGATATTTAATGACTGATGGTGGTTCACACTTTATTCATGGTGCTTTTTGTGAAATGCTTGGCAAGTATGATGTTAACCATAGAATTGCATCACCTTATCATCCTCATTCTAATGGTCAAGTTGAACTTAGCAATAGGGAAATAAAATTAATTTTGCAAAAGACTGTCAATAGGTCCAGGAAGAATTGGTCTAAGAAATTAGATGGTGCACTTTGGGCTTATAGAACAACATATAAAAATCCTATGGGTATGTCTCCTTATAAAATGGTTTATGGAAAAGCTTGTCATTTGCCTTTTGAGTTAGAACATAAAGCATATTGGGCAATAAAAGAACTCAACTATGATTTCAGACTTGCCGGTGAAAAGAGGTTATTTGATATTAGCTCTTTAGATGAATGGAGAGCCCAGGCTTATGAAAATGCAAAACTATTCAAAGAGAAAGTTAAAAGATGGCATGACAAAAGAATCCAAAAGCGTGAGTTCAAAGTCGGAGAATATGTTCTTTTGTACAACTCTCGTTTTAGATTTTTTGTAGGAAAGCTCCTCTCGAAATGGGAAGGCCCATATGTCATCGAGGAGGTCTACCGGTCTGGAGCAATCAAAATAAATAATTTCGAAGGCACTAACCCAAAGGTTGTCAACGGATAATGAATAAAGCATCATATCTCAGGTACACCTATCAATGTTGAAAGTAATATTATCCAAACTTTGACACTGGAAGAACACATAAAAGAGTCCTTCCGGAACACTCTAGAATCGTCAAAATAAGGAGGTAAGTAATATAGTAAGTAAACGGTCTCCGAAAAATCCAAAAAAATATTTTTTTTGTTAGTTCTGGAATATTTTAGAATTTTGGACATAAAGAAACTTCCAGGAAACGTCCCCTGGTGGGCACGAGACACCAAGGTGCGCCAGGCATGCCTGGCTTGCCCAGGTGGGTTGTGCCCACCTAGGACACCTTCCAGACTCCGTTTTTCTCCTGTATACTTGTCCTCCAAGATAAAAAATCTATATATACTTCTCGAACCTGTTGATCACCGTATCGCGAAGAAATCCTCTATTCTCTTTTCTTGTTGTTTCTGGTCAGATTTATCAAGCCAGGCATCATGTCTTCCTCTTCCTCCAACAACATGGAAGAAGATGCTTGGCTAATGAAGATCGAGATGAAGAGGGATGAGCCTAAGGACGTCATTGAGGGAGGCAAGGGCAAGGAAGCTACCATGGATCCATCCTCGGTGGCAGCACAAGCACTGCTAGCCGAGGAGGAGGAAGAAGACATCCTTAAGCCCTACCTTACTCATCTTACTTCTGCTGAGATTGAAGCTTTTCGCATTTTTGAAATAGTTCGCATACAAAATAAGTATCTCACTCGCGAAAATATTTCGCATCAAGAGCATATCACCTATCTCCGGAGCATTATCCGTCAGTTGGAGAATCTCTTGATCCTTAAGGATAGGCATCATCATCTTCTTCACCACCAAAGGAGAACTGAGTATTGGGTGTGGGCACTCCCCTTGGCTTCTGCCAAGCTTGGGGGAGGTTCCTGTTGGAAATATGCCCTAGAGGCAAAAATAAAATGTTATTATTATATTTCCTTGTTCATGATAATTGTCTTTATTCATGCTATAACTGTATTATCCGGAAATCGTAATACACGTGTGAATACATAGGCCATAATATGTCCCTAGTAAGCCTCTAGTTGACTAGCTTGTTGTTCAACAGATAGTCATGGTTTCCTGACTATGGACATCAGATGTCGTTGATAACAGGATCACATCATTAGGAGAATGATGTGATGGACAAGACCCAATCCTAAGCATAGCACAAGATCGTGTAGTTCGTTTGCTAGAGCTTTTCCAATGTCAAGTATCTTTTCCTTAGACCATGAGATCGTGTAACTCCCAGATACTGTAGGAGTGCTTTGGGTGTACCAAACGTCACAACGTAACTGGGTGACTATAAAGGTGCACTAGAGGTATCTCCGAAAGTGTCTGTTGGGTTGACACGGATTGAGACTGGGATTTGTCACTCCGTATGATGGAGAGGTATCTCTGGGCCCACTCGGTAATGCATCATCATAATGAGCTCAAAGTGACCAAGTGTTTGGTCCCGAGATCATGCATTACGGTACGAGTAAAGTGACTTGCCGGTAACGAGACTGAACGAGGTATTGGGATACCGACGATCGAGTCTTGGGCAAGTAACGTACCGATTGACAAAGGGAATTGTATACAGGGTTGATTAAATCCTTGACATCGTGGTTCATCCGATGAAATCATCGTGGAACATGTGGGAGCCAACATGGGTATCCAGATCCCGCTGTTGGTTATTGGCCGGAGAGCTGTCTCAGTCATGTCTGCATGATTCCCGAACCCGTAGGGTCTACACACTTAAGCTTCGGTGATGCTAGGGTCATTAGGAAGACTTGTATGTGATTACCGAATGTTGTTCGGAGTCCCGGATGAGACCCCGGACGTCACGAAGAGTTCCGGAATAGTCCGGAGGTGAAGATTTATATATAGGAAGTGCTGTTTCGGCCATCGGGAAACTTTCGGGGTCACCCGGTATTGTACCGGGACCACTAGAAGGGTCCCAGGGGTCCACCGGGTGGGGCCACCCATCCCGGAGGGCCCCGTGGGCTGAAGTGGGAGGGACCAGCCTGGTGGGCTGGTGCGCCTCGAGCCCCCTCTCGCGCCTAGGGTTGGGAGCCCTAGGGGGGGCGCCCACTTGCCTTGGGGCACTACACCCCTTGGCCGCCCCCCTAGAGATCCCATCTCTAGGGCCGCCTGGGGACTATATAAAGGAGGGGGAGGAGGGCAGCCGACCACAGTCTTGGCGCCTCCCTCCCCCTGCTACACCTCTTCCTCCTCCCGCGGTTGCTTGGCGAAGCCTGCCGGAGTACTGCTTCTCCACCACCACCACGCCGTCGTGCTGCTGCTGGAGTCTTCTTCCTCAACTTCTCCTTCCCCCTTGCTGGATCAAGAAGGAGGAGACGTCATCCGCTCCGTACGTGTGTTGAACGCGGAGGTGCTGTCCGTTCAGCACTTGGTCATCGGTGATTTGGATCACGGCGAGTATGACTCCATCATCCCCGTTCTCTTGAACGCTTCCGCTCGCGAGCTACAAGGGTATGTAGATGCACTCCTATCACTCGTTGCTTAGATGAACTCATAGATGGATCTTGGTGAAACCGTAGGAAATTTTTTAATTTCTGCAACGTTCCCCAACAGTGGCATCATGAGCTAGGTCTATGCGTAGTTCTCTATTGCATGAGTAGAACACAATTTTGTTGTGGGTGTAGATGTTGTCAACTTTCTTGCCGCTACTAGTCTTATCTTGCTTCAGCAGTATTGTGGGATGAAGCGGCCCGGACCGACCTTACACGTATGCTTACGTGAGACAGGTTCCACCGACTAGCATGCACTAGTTGCATAAGGTGGCTAGTGGGTGTCTGTCTCTCCCACTTTAGTTGGAGCGGATTCGATGAAAAGGTTCCTTATGAAGGGTAAATAGAAGTTGACAAATCACGTTGTGGCTTTAACGTAGGTAAGAAAACGTTCTTGCAAGATCACCTATAGAAGCCACGTAAAACTTGCAACAACAATTAGAGGACGTCTAACTTGTTTTTGCAGCAAGTGTATTGTGATGTGATATGGCCAAAAGTTGTGATGAATGATGAATGATATATTGTGATGTATGAGATCATGTTCTTGTAATAGGAATCACGACTTGCATGTCGATGAGTATGACAACCGGCAGGAGCCATAGGAGTTGTCTTTATTTTTGTATGACCTGCGTGTCATTGAAGAACGCCATGTAAATTACTTTACTTTATTGCTAAATGCGTTAGCCATAGAAGTAGAAGTAGTCGTTGGCGTGACAACTTCATGAAGACACGATGATGGAGATCATGATGATGGAGATCATGGTGTCATGCCGGTGACGAAGATGATCATGGAGCCCTGAAGATGGAGATCAAAGGAGCTATATGATATTGGCCATATCATGTCACTACTATATAATTGCATGTGATGTTTATTATGTTTATGCATCTTGTTTACTTAGAACGACGGTAGTAAATAAGATGATCCCTTATAACAATTTCAAGAAAGTGTTCTCCCCTAACTGTGCGCCGTTGCTAAAGTTCATCGTTTCGAAGCACCACGTGATGATCGGGTGTGATAGATTTTTACGTTCACATACAACGGGTGTAAGATAGTTTTACACATGCAAAAACACTTAGGGTTAACTTGACGAGCCTAGCATTTACAGACATGGCCTCACAACACAGAGACCGAAAGGTCGAACATGAGTCATATGGAAGATACGATCAACATGGAGATGTTCACCGATGATGACTAGTCCGTCTCACGTGATGATCGGACACGGCCTAGTCGACTCGGATCGTGTAACACTTAGATGACTAGAGGGATGTCTAATCTAAGTGGGAGTTCATTAAAATAATTTGATTAGATGAACTTAATTATCATGAACTTAGTCTAAAACCTTTGCAAATATGTCTTGTAGGTCAAATGGACAACGCTCATGTCAACATGAACTTCAATGTGTTCCTAGAGAAAACCAAGCTGAAAGATGATGGCAGCAACTATACGGACTGGGTCCGGAACCTGAGGATCATCCTCATAGCTGCCAAGAAAGCATATGTCCTAGATGGACCGCTAGGTGAAGCACCCATCCCAGAGAACCAAGACATTATGAACGCTTGGCGATCACGTCTTGATGATTACTCCCTCGTTCAAGTCGGCATGCTTTACACTTAGAACCGGGCTCCAAAAGCGTTTTGAGCAACACGGAGCATATGAGATGTTCGAGGAGCTGAAAATGGTTTTCCAAGCTCATGCCCGGTCGAGAGATATGAAGTCTCCGCAAGTTCTACAGTTGTAAGATGGAGGAAAATAGTTACATCGGTGAGCACATACTCAAAATGTCCGGTTGCACAACCGCCGTCCCACTGGACATTAACCTCCTGGACGAGGCGGTCATTGACAGAATCCTTCAGTCGCTCCCACCAAGCTACAAGAGCTTTGTGATGAACTACAATATGCAGGGGATGGTGAAAACTATTCCTGAAGTATTTTCAATGCTGAAGTCGGCAGAGGTAGAAATCAAGAAAGAACATCAAGTGTTGATGGTCAATAAAACCACCAAGTTCAAGAAGGGCAAGGGAAAGAAGAACTTCAAGAAGGACGACAAAGATGTTGCCACGCCTGGTAAGCCAGTTGCCAGGAAGAAGTCAAGCAATGGACCCAGGCCTGAGACTGAGTGCTTTTATTGCAAAGGGAAGGGTCACTGGAAGCGGAACTGCCCCAAATACTTAGCGGACAAGAAGGCCGGCAACACTAAAGGTATATGTGATATACATGTAATTGATGTGTACCTTACCAGTACTCGTAGTAACTCCTGGGTATTTGACACCGGTGCCGTTGCTCACATTTGTAACTCACAGCAAGAGCTGCGGAATAAGTGGAGACTGGCGAAGGACGAGGTGACGATGCGCGTCGGGAATGGTTCCAAGGTCGATGTGATCGCCGTAGGCACGCTACCTCTACATTTACCTACGGGATTAGTTTTAAACCTCAATAATTGTTATTTAGTGCCAAGTTTGAGCATGAACATGGTATCTGGATCTCGTTTGATACCAGATGGCTACTCATTTAAATTCGAGAATAATGGTTGTTCTATTTATATGTGAGATATGTTTTATGGTCATGCCCCGATGGTCAATGGTTTATTCTTAATGAATCTCGAGCGTAATGTTACACATATTCATAGTGTGAATACCAAAAGATGTAAGGTTGATAACGATAGTCCCACATACTTGTGGCACTCCCGCCTTGGTCACATTGGTGTCAAGCGCATGAAGAAGCTCCATGTTGATGGACTTTTAGAGTCTCTCGATTATGAATCATTTGAAACATGCGAACCATGCCTCATGGGCAAAATGACCAAGACTCCGTTCTCCGGAACAATGGAGCGAGCAACCAACTTATTGGAAATCATACATACCGATGTGTGCGGTCCAATGAGTGTTGAGGCTCGCGGAGGATATCGTTATGTTCTCACTCTCACTGATGACTTGAGTAGATATGGGTATGTCTACTTAATGAAACACAAGTCTGAGACCTTTGAAAAGTTCAAAGAATTTCAGAATGAGGTAGAGAATCAACATGACCGAAAGATAAAGTTCCTACGATCAGATCGTGGAGGAGAATATTTAAGTCACGAATTTGGTACACACTTAAGGAAATGTGGAATCGTTTCACAACTCACGCCGCCTGGAACACCTCAGCGTAACGGTGTGTCCAAACGTCGTAATCGCACTCTATTGCATATGGTGCGGTCTTTGATGTCTCTTACCAATTTACCGCTATCATTTTGGGGATACGCTCTAGAGACAGCTACATTCACTTTAAATAGGGCACCGTCTAAATCCGTTGAGACGACACCGTATGAATTATGGTTTGGGAAGAAACCTAAGCTGTCGTTTCTAAAAGTTTGGGGATGCAATGCTTATGTCAAGAAACTTCAACCTGAAAAGCTCGAACCCAAGTCAGAAAAATGCGTCTTCATAGGATACCCTAAGGAAACCATTGGGTATACCTTCTACTTAAGATCCGAGGGCAAGATCTTTGTTGCCAAGAACGGATCCTTTCTGGAAAAAGAGTTTCTCTCGAAAGAAGTAAGTGGGAGGAAAGTAGAACTTGATGAAATACCACCTCTTGAACAGAAAGTAGTGCAGCTCAGAAAATGTTCCCGTGATGCCTACACCAACCGGAGAGGAAAATAATGATGATGATCAAGGTACTTGGATCAAGTTGCTCTTGAACTTCAGAGGTCCACAAGGACACGCTCCGCACTGCAGTGGTATGGCAACCCTGTCCTGGAAATCATGTTGTTAGACAACGGTGAACCTTCGAACTATGAAGAAGTGATGGCGGGCCCAGATTCCAACAAATGGCTTGAAGCCATGCGATCCGAGATAATCCATGTATGAAAACAAAGTATGGACTTTGACAGACTTACCCGATGATCGGCGAGCGATAGAAAACAAATGGATCTTTAAGAAGAAGACGGACGCGGATGGTAATGTTACCATCTATAAAGCTCGACTTGTCGCTAAGGGTTATCAAAAAGTTCAATGGGTTGACTACGATGAGACATTCTCTCCTGTAGCGAAGCTGAAGTCCGTCCGAATCATGTTAGCAATTGCCGCATACTATGATTATGAGATATGGCAGATGGATGTCAAAACGGCATTCCTTAACGGACATCTTAAGGAAGAACTGTATATGATGCAGCCGGAAGGTTTTGTCGATCCTAAAGATGCTAACAAAGTATGCAAGCTCCAAATGATCCATTTATGGGCTGGTGCAAGCATCTCGAGTTGGAACATTCGCTTTGATGAGATGATCAAAGCATTTGGGTTTATGCAGACTTATGGAGAAGCTTATGCTTACAAGAAAGTGAGTGGGAGCTCAGAGCATTTCTCATATTATATGTAGATGACATACTCTTGATGGGAAATGATATAGAACTTTTGGACAGCATTAAGGCCTACTTGAATAAGTGTTTTTCAATGAAGGACCTTGGAGAAGCTGCTTACATATTAGGCATCAAGATCTATAGGGATAGATCGAGACGCCTCATAGGTCTTTCACAAAGCACATACCTTGATAAGATTTTGAAGAAGTTCAAAATGGATCTGTCCAAGAAAGGGTTCTTGCCTGTGTTGCAAGGTGTGAGATTGAGCTCGGCTCAATGCCCGACCACGGCAAAAGATAAAGAAGAGATGAGTGTCATCCCCTATGCTTCAGCCATATGATCTATTATGTATGCCATGCTGTGTACCAGACCTGATGTAAACCTTGCTGTAAGTTTGGTAGGAAGGTACCAAAGTAATCCCGGCAAGGAACACTGGACAGCCGTCAAGAATATCCTGAAGTACCTGAAAAGGACAAAGGACATGTTTCTCGTTTATGGAGGTGACGAAGAGCTCATCGTAAAGGGTTACATCGACGCTAGCTTCGACACAGATCTGGATGACTCTAAGTCACAAACCGGATACGTGTATATGTTGAATGGTGGAGCAGTAAGCTGGTGCAGTGCAAGTAGAGCATCGTGGCGGGATCTACATGTGAAGCGGAGTACATGGCAGCCTCGGAGGCAGCGATGAAGCAATTTGGGTGAAGGAGTTCATCACCGACCTAGGAGTCATACCCAATGCATCGGGGCGATCAAACTCTTCTATGACAACACCGAGCTATTGCCCTTGCCATGGAGCCAGGTTTCACAAGAAGACCAGGCACATCAAGCGTCATTTCAACTCCATCCGTGAAAATGTTCAAGATGGAGACATAGATATTTGCAAAGTACATACGGATCTGAATGTCGCAGATCCATTGACTAAACCTCTTTCGCGAGCAAAACATGATCAACACGAGAACTCTATGGGTGTTCGATTCATCACAATGTAACTAGATTATTGACTCTAGTGCAAGTGGGAGACTGTTGGAAATATGCCCTAGAGGCAATAATAAAAGGTTATTATTATATTTCCTTGTTCATGATAATTGTATTTATTCATGCTATAACTGTATTATCCGGAAATCGTAATACACTGTGAATACATAGACCATAATATGTCCCTAGTAAGCCTCCAGTTGACTAGCTTGTTGATCAACAGATAGTCATGGTTTCCTGACTATGGACATCAGATGTCGTTGATAACAGGATCACATCATTAGGAGAATGATGTGATGGACAAGACCCAATCCTAAGCATAGCACAAGATTGTGTAGTTCGTTTGCTAGAGCTTTTCCAATGTCAAGTATCTTTTCCTTAGACCATGAGATCGTGTAACTCCCGGATACCGTAGGAGTGCTTTGGGTGTACCAAATGTCACAACGTAATCGGGTGACTATAAAGGTGCACTACGTATCTTCGAAAGTGTCTGTTGGGTTGACACGGATCGAGACTGGGATTTGTCACTCCGTATGATGGAGAGGTATCTCAGGGCCCACTCGGTAATGCATCATCATAATGAGCTCAAAGTGACCAAGTTTTTGGTCACGGGATCATGCATTACGGTACGAGTAAAGTGACTTGCCGGTAACGAGACTGAATGAGGTATTGGGATACCGACGATCGAGTCATGGGCAACTAATGTACCAATTGACAAAGGGAATTGTATACGGGATTGATTGAATCCTCGACATCGTGGTTCATCTGATGAAATCATCATGGAACATGTGGGAGACAACATGGGTATCCAGATCCCGCTGTTGGTTATTGGCCGGAGAGCTGTCTCGGTCATGTCTGCATGATTCCAGAACCCGTAGGGTCTACACACTTAAGGTTCGGTGGCGCTAGGGTCATTAGGAAGACTTGTATGTGAATACCGAATGTTGTTCGGAGTCCCGGATGAGATCCCGGACGTCACGAGGAGTTCCGGAATAGTCCGGAGGTGAAGATTTATATATAGGAAGTGCTGTTTCGGCCATCGGAAAAGTTTTGGGGTCACCCGGTATTGTACCGGGACCACCGGAAGGGTTCGGGGGTCCACTGGGTGGGGCCACCCATCCCGGAGGGCCCCGTGGGCTGAAGTGGTGAGGGGACCAGCCCCTGGTGGGCTGGTGCGTCCCCCCTGGGCCCCCCTCTGCGCCTAGGGTTGGGAGCCCTAGGGGAGGGGGCGCCTCCACTTGCCTTGGGGGGCACTCCACCCCCCTTGGCCGCCGCCCCCCTAGAGATCCCATCTCCAGGGCCGGCCCCCCTAGTGGCCTATATAAAGGAGGGGGGGAGGGAGGGCAGACGGACCCTGAGTCTTGGCGCCTCCCTCCCCCTGCTACACCTCTTCCTCCTCCCGCGGTTGCTTGGCGAAGCCTCAAGCGAGTATCGCTTCTCCACCACCACCACGCCGTCAGGCTGCTGCTGGAGTCTTCTTCCTCAACCTCTCCTTCCCCCTTGCTGGATCAAGAAGGAGGAGACGTCATCCGCTCTGTACGTGTGTTGAACGAGGAGGTTCTGTCCGTTCAGCACTTGGTCGTCGGTGATTTGGATCACGGCGAGTACGACTCCATCATCCCCGTTCTCTTGAACGCTTCCGCTCGTGATCTACAAAGGTATGTAGATGCACTCCTATCAGTCGTTGCTTAGATGAACTCATAGATGGATCTTGGTGAAACCGTAGGAAAATTTTTAATTTTCTGCAACGTTCCCCAACAGTGCCCCGGTATCGTATCATCCCACTATCCTTTTGCTTTTACTTATCTTAGTTTGATCTTTTTGCTTTAGATGAATAAAAGTTTAGTTCGATCCTTTCTTCTTTGAGAGTTTGCTTAGTGATCTATCATTGTAATCGTGTGCAAGTTGTATAATAAAGTTTAGTTTGAGTTTTTGCTTTCTTTACCTTCTTATTGTAAATAAAGAAAAGAAATTAAAAAAAGGTGATTGAATAAAAGAAAGGAAACAAATCAATAGATCATATACCAATCCTATAGTAGGTGACAGCACCACATAAGGAAAAGTATAAGTAGAAAATTTTATTAGAGATTGACAAACATAGCCTTAGTCAATGATGCATCTCATGAAAGAAATAATAAGGGAAGAGGAGATTCACATATAAATATACTATCCTAGAAATCTTTTGTGATTGTGAGCCCTCATCAAAATATTATATGCCAAAACTGTTGACGTTGGACAAGGAAGACAACTTAATGATTTATGTTTGTTTATATTCACATAGAAGTCATATTGTCATAGATCTTTTTTGCTAGCCAAAAATTCCACACTAAGTAGAGATACTACTTGTGCATCCAAAAACCCTTAAACCCAAATCTTTTTCATGTGTCCACCATACCTACCTAGGGATTGAGCAAGATCCCTCAAGTAAGTTGTCATTGGTGCAAAAAGGCAATAAAAATTGCTTCTAAATATGTGAGATCATTTAGGGTAAGAGAAAATTGAGCGTTTTACGAACTTGGATGACAAAGAATAAAAGCGACAGACTGCATAATAAAGGTTGTCATCTTAAGGGGCAATACAATGTGACGTTCTCTTGCACTAAGGGATTGAGCATGCAAACAAATAAGCGCATGAACCTCTGCTTCCCTCTGCGAAGGGCCTATCTTTTACTTTTATGCAAAGAGTCAAAGTTTTCGCTCTATTCCTTTTTATTTTTATCTTTTGGCAAGCATCATGTGATGAGGAAAGATCTAGGCACATATGTCCAGTTGAATGTAGATAGCATGAGTTATCATTGTTGAATCACCCTTGAGGTGAGTATGTTGGGAGGCGAAACTATGAGCCCCTATCTTTCTAGGTGTCTGGTTGAAATGTTTTGCTCATGGGTATGAGGTGAGTGTTAGCAATCATAGAAGACTATATGATGGTTGAGTATGTGGACTTGCTAGAAGGCTCCGACACGTGACTCTTCCTGAAAAGATGGTGAATTGTAGTTGCAAAGTTGACTGAGAACATAGTTTATTGGTTTTTAATAGAATTTTTGCTTTATACTTCGATTATGTGATGAACTGTTACTTATTCATGGGAAATATATGATGCAAGTTTGATGATAAAAGTCATATGTTCAATTTTGTTGTTTTTATAATAATCAACATGATGCTTCTATGTCCCTATTTTTGTTTTTATCGACACCTCTCTCTCAAAGCATGTGGACATGTTTTTGATTTTGGTTTTCGCTTGAGGACAAGCGAGGTCTAAGCTTGGGGAGTTGATATGTCCATTTTGCATCATGTTTTCTTACAGTTATTTACAATGTTTTTATCCATAATAATGCTTTTTGGAGTAATTCTAATGCCTTTTCTCTCATAATTTACAAGGTACACACCAAGAGGGAGAATTCTGGAAGCTGGAAATTTGGACCTGAAAAAGCTACGCCAGGCTACCTATTCTGCACAACTCCAAACAAGCTGAGCCTTCACAAAGAATTTTTATGGAATATTTAAGGAATATTGGAGCAAATAACTACCAAAGGGGGCCCACCAGGTGGCACAACCCACCTGGGCGCGCTAGGGAGCCCAGGCGCGCCCTGGTGCGTTGTGCCCTCCTCGGCCCACCTCCGGTGCCCATCTTCTGATATATAAGTCATTTTGACGTAGAAAAAATCAGGAGAGGACATTCGGGACGAAGCGCCGCCGTCTCGAGGCGGAACTTGGGCAGGACCCTCCGGTGGAGCGATTCTGCCGGGGGAACTTCCCTCCCGGAGGGGGAAATCATCGTCATCATCATCACCAACAACTCTCCATCTTGGGGAGGGCCATCTTCATCAACATCTTCACAGCACCAACTCCTCTCAAACCCTAGTTCATCTCTTGCGTTCAGTCTTTGTATCAAACTATAGCTAGATTGGTGCCCGTGGGTGAATAGTAGTGTTGATTACATCTTGTAGTTGATTACTATATGGTTTATTTGGTGGAAGATTATATGTTCAGATCCATTATGTTATTCAATACCCCTCTGATCTTGAGCATGTTTGTGGCACCCCGGCTCAGAGAAACCGGAACGCCCCGTATTCCAGCCCAGAGATCAAGGAGAAGTCTCTGGAATACGGCACTGCTTGACATAGAACAAATCAGCTCTTATTACAAGAATAAATACAAAGGTCTGATGTTACAAAGGTTCGCATCAGCACGACGACGCTACGCCTGCGATACTACTCTTGCTCTATGCTAGCAGCGGAACAACTCGTGGCAGCGGAAATCTTCTAGCAGCGGAACAACAACGAAGTCGGTGAACTCCACTCCGCAGGGACTCTGGCTGGGACACGATCTAGCTCGCACGAACGGAAACCACGACAAGCAATGAAGCAATCATGGCATCACCTGCAATCTGGCATGACATGCTAGGTCAGTACATTGAATGTATTTGCAAGCTCACAACAACCAAAAACATCAAGGCAAGACAACAACATAGCATTAAGCAGGTTAATTAAATTAATAGCTACCATGATATAACAGCAACTCCTAAGCATAATATGAAACTACTACAATACTGATAAATCACCATCTCCGATCTCCATAACCATATCTCTCTTGGCTAACCGGCCAAGCAATATACCATCTCGATCATCTCGTGCTCAAAACCAAACTGTAACCGTGATCCTTACGGCGATCACAATCCGACCAATAAATGGCTCGTGATCCTTACGGTGATCACAACCCGACCAATACATGGCCCGTGATCCTTAACCCGACCAAAACTTGGCCAATCTGTACTGCTCCAAATATCCACATATCCATCACCTAATAGTCATTCCATCATGTGACTGTTGATCAAACGGTGTGCCCTAGTACGATCCCATGCCCTTGACCGAGGACGCAGCTATCGATAGATTAAACACACACACACACTCTGCAGAGGTAGCGCACTGTACCCACACCACAGAACCCATGGCCTCGCACTCCCATTCGGGTGGACCAACGGCGTTCCGACAAAACCAATCTACTGCCATGACACTCTCCCGACCACTCCGTCTCACTCCCCACTGGGCTAGTCATGGGTGGCCCCGTGTCTACCTCCAGACACAACGACCACCGTCGTGGCCCGATCCACTCTGGGACCCTCGCGCAAAATCAAATCAAAACCGGGCACACAAGGCTTATGTACGCCTACCTGATCAGGGTAGCGCGCGCCCATAACCTTCCCTCGTTGGAGGCACCGGCGAGAGGCACGACAATAGACCGCATTAGGGCCGTCCCATACCGGCAAATGTGGTTGCACTGGAAAAGTTCGATTCGGTGGCACCTGACCAACTTACTGATGGAATTTATCCACAAAACTATAACCATGATAACTGATACTCCGGTGTCAACCATCAAACTATAATCCAAGTCATGGCAATATCCACAAATAATCCAAGCATAATATCATCATCTCAGAATACTCCGAGGATAGCATAACACTAGAATCCGAAACAATAATCCTACTACTCCAATAACAAGAATACAACTATCCAGCTAAGATCCACATGTGACCATCATCTCCGAAAATAATACTCCAAGCAACAGAACATCAACTAGCATCATGAAAATAATCATACTAACCACTAATGATCCAACGGTAGCATGATATCCAAAGTAGTACTCCAAAACATACTAACAGATATCATCACGAAATAATCATAATACCAGCCACTAATACTCCAATGGCAACATGATACTCATCAACTACAAACATAACTCCTACTAATCCAAACAATAGCATGGCAACAACAAGATCAAAACGATACTCCGAGAAAATGCCATGCACAGAGTCATGTTGATAAAACAATATTTTAAACAAGTTCAAAATGAATTAAACCATGTCACTGCATTACAGTGATGCAAATGGAGGGTGTGGCTTGCCTGGGGTGGAAGAAATCACCGGAAGAAAGTGCAAGAAGCTTGCGGAAAGAATCGCCAGAAATCGTTCTCTCTCGGAGGGGGCTGATTAAGGGCAGGGTCAAAATGGTCATTTTCAGTATGCCAAAACATAATGAAAGCACGACCAACAGAACGGGCTCGACGAAACAAAGAAGTGAGCGCTGGAATCACCTCATTTGGAGTTACGGATAAAAAGATATGGATGTTTTTCTGCTAGGGACCCATCTGTAATGAAAATATTTCCAACCAGGGGCCTGAACAGAAAAAGTGAAAACGTAATCTGGGAAAACACGCTTTCACCTTATCCATTAGAATAGTGGTGGGGCTGACGCGTGCGGGTCCCATGGGGTGTAGCCCGTCACTTATCCACGTGGCGCTGACCGGTCAACATGGGCAGAGGCGGGGCCGGGCGTCAGGGTCGCCGATAGGTGGGGCCGTGAGGCCCACGCGCTGGGTCAACGCCCTCCTCCTGCCCCTCCTCTTTCTTCCCCGATGTGGGCGTAGAACCGAGGAAGGGGTCGCCAGCGCCAGTGCTTGCCCGGCCGACTCCGGCCACCTCCGGTGGAGCTCGGACCACCGGAGTGCTCAAGACGGTGAGGCGCACCCGTCCCACCACCATACCAACATCAAGGAGACTCGGGCAGGGCGGGACCGTGGCCGCGGCGGACGGGGCTTCGGCCGAAGATAGAGGATGAGGCCATGGCGATTCCGGCGACTAACGGAGGGCTGCGGGAGAGGCTATGGTGGCTGGGTGACCTACTAGAGGGGGAAGACAGAGGAGAGGGGCTTCGGTTCGCCGGAATCGGAGTGGACAGGGGCGGCGGCCATGGAGACAATGGCGACCACAGAGAGCTCCAGGAGCTCGAGCTAGTGGTCAGGGAGGGCTAGTGGAGGGAGGAGGGGAGGCTGATGAGCTTGAGAGGCCGCAGGGATGGCTATATATAGCCGGGGCGAAGGAGATGGGCTTGGGTGCCGCCATGCGCATCCGGCCGACGCTCTGGCGAGGCCAGCGAGCACGGGAGGGCACGGGGAAGGCGGCGAGGGAGAGAGCGGACGAGCCGTAGAGGTCACAGAGTCGAGGGGAGCAGAGGAAGAGGCCAAGCGCCATTAAAGCTCGGTCGGCCACAGTGCTCCCGTGGGCGAGCGTTGGCGAGCGCCGACGAGGAGGCTTCGGGAGGGGGAGAGGGGTCCAGGGGAACGGAGACGACGAGGGGGAGCTATTGGGCATCATCACGGGTGCGAAGCCGACGAGATGGGGAGAGGGTCCAGCACAAACACCCACTGGACGCGCTCATGGCATGCCAAAACGGTGGTCACCACCAGTGCTGGCATGTGGGGGAGGCAAACAGCTGGCAATTGATGTCTAGTGGTAAGTCCCTCCAGTGTAGGTTGTAACTACGGTGGTAACTTGGTTAAAAATGATCTGGTTAAATAGTTATCACCCTTTGAAGTTTTACTGCAGTAAACTTGGGTGAGAACTGGTGGTCAACAGGAAAGGGTTTGGAGCCAAAGAGTTTGTCTGCTAGGTTGAGGTAAAGAAGGACTTACATCCTGGTAAGTTTGAGGAGATTTGGATCAAGATTTAAAGTAGTTGCTTTACAACCACATAAACTGGTCCAGAAACAAAAACAGGAAGAAGCACTCACATGGAGTACCAACTAGGGCTAAGATTAGGCAAGGCAGGGTCATTTGGTCATATGGAGATGCTGTAAAAAGCTCATGTCAAATGGACAAGCCAAAATGGCACTTGCTTCACAAACATCTATGCTGACCAGAAACTTGGAATAATTATGGTGATCAAATGGCTCAATGAAATGATGCCAAATTGGATGGAGAGATGTTTTATGGGTAGAAGAATGATCTGGTAATTTATCAGGATTTTTTAAGCAATATAAAATGCACTTGCTTCACAACCTGAAAATATTGCCAGAAACAAATATTTGCTCCTGTGCTCACATAGATAATTGGATGAGGCTGCAAATGGGTGAAGGGGTTTAATATGAGAACATTAAGGAGTGTGCAAAAGTTCAACTCATTTGGATACTCCTAGCTAGTACTTCCTTCACAAAGCCTTCTATCTGACAGAAACTTTGAAAGTTCACTGAGGAAGATTGGCTAGGCAAATAAACTTGAACTTGTGCATGGGGCACTTATTTGGACATATAAACATGCCCAAAAAGGTTGGGTGCCACTAGGAAAAATATAAATGGCACTTCCTTCACAAAGTGCCATTCAGGACAGAATAGAAAAAGGAATTTTGGGGAATTATTTTTGAACTGGCCAAGGCAATGTTTGGGCATATTTGAGCTATATATGACCCAAAGGAATTATGAGAATTATTTGGTGATTTTTGGATGGACAGAAATATAGGTTGCTTCACAACCTAGGGCAGATAGGGTTATTCCTTTAATGAAAAAGGAATTTTCCCTCGAAAAAGAGTTTAGGGTTTGGTCAAGGAGTGAAGTGACATGATCTTGGCAAGGTTTTGAGAATGATGAGCCAGTTGGGAGGGGAAAGGAGGATGATTTCCCAGGTGGCAAGGCCACAGAACCACTCCAAAAAGAAAAACAGAGCAAAAACCAAATAAATCAGAAGAAAAGAAAAGGGCCAAAATCCAGGCTGTTACAATGTTTATCATTTGTGAGTAGTTACTTTCGTTCTTGAGGTCACGGGAGAAATCATGTTGCAAGTAACCATGTGAATTTGATATGTGTTCGATATTTTGATGGTATATATGTTGCCATTCTCTTAGTCGTGTCATGTGGATGTCGACTAAATGACACTTCACCATATTTGGGCCTAAGGGAATGCATTGTGGAGTAGAAAATAGATGGTGGGTTGCGAGAGTGACAGAAACTTAAACCCCAATTTATGCACTATTCCGTAAGGGACCGATTGGATCCTAGAGTTTAATGCTATGGTTAGAATTTATTCTTAATACTTTTCCTGTAGTTGCGGATGCTTGCGGGAGGGTTAATCATAAGTAGGAGGTTTGTTCAAGTAAGAACAACACCTAAGCACCGGTCCACCCACATATCAAATTACCAAAGTAGCGAAAACAAATCAAACCAACACGATGAAAGTAACTAGATGAAATTCCTGTGTACCCTCAAGAACACTTTACTTATCATAAGAAACCATTTTGGCCTGTCCTTTGCCTCAAAAGGATTGGGCTATATTGCTGCACTTTTGTTACTACTATTGCTACTCGCTCATTACAAATTATCTTGCTACCAAACTACTCCGCCACTTACAATTTTAGCACTTGCAGACATTACCTTGTTGAAAACCAGTTGTCATTTCCTTTTGCTCCTCGTTGGGTTCGACACTCTTAATTATCGAAAAGAGCTACAATTGACCCCATATACTTGTGAGTCATCAATGCTAGATGGGCATAGATTCTAATTAAAAGAAGCGTGTGTGATGGTAATAACGAGCGCGCGTGATTCTTGGAACAAGACGTGTGCTGACATTGCCTATTGCGGTGCACCAAACGCCACGTACGCGGCTGAGAAAGCATGCCCACATTATGCCGTCCGGGAATAGTGCCGCATTTAGAAATTATAGAACCGTTAATAAATTTTGAACCTGCATTCCATCACATTCCAAATAGCACACCTCTTCACACTAATCAAAACCTAAACAGTTTCCCACTTAGGAGCGTATTAGTACTCAATTATAAATACTACTACTCCAAGGTGACTGCACATTCCTCCTCAACTCCTCATCCACAAAAAACAAACAAGTCATTCATCATCATTCCCTTCCGTCTGCCATGGCTAGCGTGAGTTGTGGGTCGAGAGATTGCCACCAAGGAGAGGCAAGCATTGAAGCGGAAGCACGAGAGATGTCCCGCCTCGCCGCGAAAGCAGCCGACATGTCCCGCCGCATGGCCCTAGTAGCACAAAGGTCCCGCCACGCCGCTGAAGCAGCATGGAGGTCCCGCCGCACCGTCGATGCAGCAGACTGGTGTGGGGAAAGTTCAACTATCCCTGGGTGATTTTGGTAATTCCTAACAACATATATCTCACTGAGCTAATGCTATTTCAAGATAAATATTTCAGGAAAGCTCAATGATCGGCATGGCATGGATGAGAAAAGTGGATCCCTCAAAATGTGAAGGACAAAAGGATTGGCTCAAGCTCAAAGCACAAGACTCTACATTTTCTATTTTAGTGATCCAAGATCACATTGAGTCTATAGGAAAAGCCAATACTATCAAGGAGGGATGAGGTGTTGCTTAATGGCTTTCTTGCTCAAAATGCTTAGTGATATGCTCCAAAGCCCTCAACTACTTTCTCATATCCACATATGACCTAAACCAAAAGTCCAACTTGGCCCCACCGATTCTTTCTATCCGGTGCCGCCGAGTTCAGATGTCTTAGCCACTGCCACAAACCCTAGGCAAATCGGTCTCACCGATAGGGATCTCGGTCTCATCGAGATGGGATTGTAATCTCTCTGTTTCCCTTTGTAACATTTCGGTCCAACCGAGATGAGCGATCGGTCCCACCGAGATTGCAATGCAAACTCTCTGTGTCCCTTTCATAACGTTTCGGTCAAACCGAGATGAGCGAAGCGGTCCCACCGAGTTTGCCTGACCAACCCTCTGTGTGTCCATTACCAAAATCGGTCTCACCGAGTTTGTGCAATAGGTCTCACTGAGATTACGTTATGCCCTAACCCTAACCATATTGGTCCTACTGAGTTGCATGTCGGTCCCACCGAAAATCCTAACGGTTACATTATTTGCTAAATCGGTCCGACCGAGTTTGACGATTCGGTCTCACCGAGATTGGTAAGTTGTGTGTAATGGTTAGATTTTTTGTGGAGGCTATATATACCCCTCCACCCAATCTTCATTCGTGGAGAGAGCCATTCGAACATGCCTACACTTCCAACCTACATTTTCTAAGAGAGAACCACCTACTCATGTGTTGAGACCAAGATATTCCATTCCTACCATATGAATCTTGATCTCTAGCCTTCCCCAAGTTGCTTTCCACTCAAATCTTCTTTCCACCAAATCCAAATCCTATGAGAGAGAGAGTTGAGTGTTGGGGAGACTATCATTTGAAGCACAAGAGCAAGGAGTTCATCATCAACACACCATTTGTTACTTCTTGGAGAGTGGTGTCTCCTAGATTGGCTAGGTGTCACTTGGGAGCCTCCGACAAGATTGTGGAGTTGAACCAAGGAGTTTGTAAGGGCAAGGAGATCGCCTACTTCGTGAAGATCTACCCTAGTGAGGCAAGTACTTCGTGGGCGACGGCCATGGTGGGATAGACAAGGTTGCTTCTTCATGGACCCTCCATGGGTGGAGCCCTCCGTGGACTCGCTTAGCCATTACCCTTCGTGGGTTGAAGTCTCGTGGATGTACGATAGCACCACCTATCGGAACCACGACAAAAACATCTGTGTCTCCTATTGAGTTTGCACTCTCCAAACCCTTCCCTTTACATTCTTGCAAGTTGCATGCTTTACTTTCCGCTGCTTATATACTCTTTGCATGCTTGCTTGAATTGTGTTAAGAATTCTTGAATTGTGCTAAGTTGCTAAAATCTGCCAAGAACTAAAATTCGGAAAAGGCTAGATTTTTATTTGGTCAAGTAGTCTAATCACCCCCCCTCTAGACATACTTTCGATCCTACAAGTGGTATCAGAGCCAGGTTTCCATTTGCTTTGATCTCCATAGCTTTTGGTGGTCACAGCCTTGGTTCCACAACTTAGGAGAGTATGGCGTCTAGCGAGGGAAATTACCACCGTAGAGGTCCTTACTTTGATGGTACTAATTTTGCTAGTTGGAAGCATAAGATGAAAATGCATATTCTTGGACATAACCCCGCCGTTTGGGCTATTGTGTGTATTGGCTTGCAAGGTGAATTCTTTGATGGGAGAGAACCTAACCGTGAAGCTACGGCGGAAGAGTTGAAGATGCTACAATACAACGCTCAAGCTTGTGATATCCACTTCAACGGATTGTGCCCCGAAGAATTCAACAAAATCAGCCGTCTTGAGAATGCAAAGGAAATTTGGGATACTTTGATTGATATGCACGAAGGTACCGACTCCGTCAAGGAATCCAAGTTGGATGTGCTTCAAAGTCAGCTTCACAAGTTCAAAATGAAGGATGGTGAAGGTGTCGCTGAAATGTACTCTAGGCTTGCTCTTATCACAAATGAGATTGCCGGCTTAGGAAGTGAAGAGATGACCGACAAATTCATCATCAAGAAGATCCTAAGAGCTTTGGACGGAAAATTTGATACCGTGTGCACATTTATCCAAATGATGCCAACTACAAAGATCTCAAGCCAATGGAAGTCATTGGAAGAATTGTTGCTCATGAGATGTCACTCAAGGATAAGAGGAGCTCCACAACAAGTCAAGTGGTGCTTACAAAGCCTCATGTGAAGCTCCCACATCATCAAGTGAGAAACAAACCTTCAATGAAGAATTGAGCCTAATGGTGAAGAACTTCAACAAGTTCTACAAGAGTAGAAGCAAGGAAAGAAGCTCCAAGTCAAGGTCCTACAATGACAAAAGATCTTCTAGTTGTGAGCGTAATTGCTACAATTGTGGAAGACCCGGACACTATTCCAATGAGTGTATGGCACCCTACAAAAGAAGATAAGATTCTCTAAAGAGAAGAAGTAGAAGAGAAGAATCACCATCAAGAGAAAGGAGTAGAGATGATCGTTATGAACGAAGAACATCCCGGAGAAGCAAGGATTCGGAAAGGAAGGACAAGTCATTAAGGAGCTACACAAAACAAAGACATCAAGCACATGTTGGTGAATGGGTATCCAGCTCCGACTCCGACAATCACTCCGAGAGAAGCTATCACTCCGACTCTGAATATACTCAAGATGAAGGTGTTGCCGGTCTAGCACTTGTGTCTACCAACTCCTACGACCTATTTGATTCACCAAATGAAGGACTTGGAAGATGCTTCATGGCTAAAGGCCCAAAGGTATCACACCCTGAGTATGTTGATTTCAATAGTGATGAAGATGACTTGTTAGGTGATGATGATTTACTTGTTGACAACTCTAGTGATGAATACTATGATGAAACGTCAATTAATCATGCTAATCAAGATAAAACGAATGACAATGATAAGGAGAAGATTGAGCTCCTAACTAAAGAACTAAACACTCTTAAGTTAGCTCATGAAACTATCTTAGGAGATCATCGAGAACTTTTAAGGACTCATGAGAAGTTACGCTTTGAAAAGCTCAACCATGATCAAGAACATGAGTTTTTAAAAGTTCTTCTTACATTGCCAAGCGTTTACTCTTATCTACTTACATGCCTCAAGTCAAGTCTAGTAACAAGAACAAGAAAGATTCTTCCTCTAGTAGTAACAATAATCATGCTAAATCCAATGTTGTTGCTTCTAGTAGTTCTCTTGATTACACTAATGATTCTCTTAGCCAAGTTACACTTGAGCAAGAAAATAGCTTATTGAAGGGAATTATGGAGAAATGTGTTTATAAGATCCTTGCTGGGAGTAAGCAATTCGAGGAAATTGTACGCAAGTAAGGAAGGCACCGGAAGAACCAAGGTGTTGGTTTTGAACGAAAGTTCAATGCCAATGGAGTTGAGTGGGAGGAAGATCAATACCCCAAGACGAAGTTTGTTCCTCAATAAGAGAAGTATGATCCTACTTCTTTCAAAGGAACACAAGCTCAAGATGATCCTCCACCACAATACCATAAGCAAAAAGGCAAGAATAAGCTTTAAGATGAGATTGATGCATTTGAAGAAGCTCCCAAGGCCTTGGTCAAGTGGGTTCCCAAGACTACCTCAAGTTCTACTTCATCAAGTTCGACTACAACTCCAAGGATTCCCATCAAGATGATGTGGATCCCGAAGAAGAATAACTAGAGAGTTCTTGAGGGTGACTCCACCAACATATTTCACTCTTATCATTTTGGCGAGGACAAGTGCAATCAACTTCCACATCTTGCACTAGTTCAAGGAGTCACAAACCCTCTTGTTGGTAAGACACGGGACAAGGTAACCTAATACTTTCATGGACTTCATCTTGCGTGTGCATCACTCTATGTCTATGGATATCCTTGTTTGTTCCTTGTGGGACTAACCCATGTAGGTATTGAAAGTGCAACTCACTCCAAAGGATTGCTCCAAATGATCTACATCAACATTGAGCATCCACATCTTCAACACCTACATGAAGTCATCATCAACAAAACCCAAGGTTAGTTCATCCCTCTTAGGGGGGATCTCACATCTAGGGGGAGCTTTACTCTAAGAATTGAGCTAAAGCAACTCTAATGGTGTGAACACAACAATGCTTTATGTAAAAGTGGTAACCCCACTTGTGCTTAAATGATGAGCATGACCTATGATCAAATGTTCTCATTTGACTCCTAAGTCAATATACTCATATATAGATGACCTAGTCATCTCCAATTGCTTGATAGATGCTAGAAGTGTTTGTGCATGCTTTGTCACATATTTCATTTGCCATTTTATTGTGTGAGCATGTTGGTTGCATATTTTACTCATTCGAGGACATCCACTTGTTGCTTTGATTGTTTGGTTTCATTTTCTTTTGCCAAGTGGATGGACAAGAATGCCTAAGAACCTTCTCTAGCTATCTATGCTTTTCTTGTCTCAAAACTCTATTCATGCTACATCATAAAGTTTGATCAAGTCAGATTTGAACCACTCTATGTGAGGAGCACTCGGAGTCCCCGGTTCGTCATAGACTTAAACTTCCAAAACCTCTTTGTGCGTTTCGGTCTGACCGATTCAACCATTTTGGTCATACCGAGATCACTAAGTTGATCTAGGTTTTCAATCTAGGTGCAACCAATTTGAACTTTTAGGTCACACCGAGTAATGCATCTCGGTGCCACCGAGTTGTTCCACTCGGTCACAGTGACAGGGTCAGGCTATATATACCTTCGGGCCAAAATTTGGAAACTTTTCTGAAACCTTTCGCCCGCGCACAGCCTGCTCTGCCTCTTCAGGTCTCCAGATCGTCCTCCTTGTCGCCAGCGACCTCCCGCCCTGGTCTCCGCTGCCGTCAACGGGATTCAACTCCGCCGTTGCCGCCATAGCAAATCCATCGCCACATTAGGGTATGGATTTGAACTTTGTGCTATTCGTTACTTCGATTCCTAGCACATTTTGTTTCCATGAATCTTGCCACGTTTAAAATCTTCCTACACAGTGAAACTACTCCATAGATTAGTTTTGGATTGAAAATTTAGGGTTAGGTTTCCATCAAACTCATCTTGGACCGACCGAGTTGTAGAAATCGGTCTCACCGATTTGGCTCAGGCCATTGCACATGTGATTCTCGGTCTGACCGAGAATTTCAAATCGGTGTGACCGAGCTCGATTCTTTGTGAAACCCTAGCAGTCTTGTGCCACCAAACTGTGACTCGGTCTGACCGAGTTCACCAGTTTAGGTTCCAAAAGCTACTTCGGTATCACCAAGTTTACAAATCTGTAGCTCCGAAATGCTTTCTGTGGAAAACTAAAACTAAGTTTTTGACTCATTTTTTTGCAAAAATCTCTGTGCTTTGTGATGCTCATCTACTCTACCTCATCTACATTTATTCACAGGGTCTACTGTCAGAGTTTGCATCATGTCAGATTAGAGTGACAGTCAGAACAAGTCTGAGGAGCAAGTTCAAATGAGTGAGGGCACTAGTCCCTCTAGTAGTTATGATGATGGTAGCAGGAGCACACCCAACAATTTTCCCAAGGCAGCCACTAGGACCAGAAAGAAGAAAACCTCAGATTCTGAAGATGAGGACTGTCGGTGTCAAAACCGGCGGATCTCGGGTAGGGGGTCCCGAACTGTGCGTCTAGGCGGATGGTAACAGGAGACGAGGGACACGATGTTTTACCCAGGTTCGGGCCCTCTTGATGGAGGTAAAACCCTACGTCCTGCTTGATTAATATTGATGATATGGGTAGTACAAGAGTGGATCTACCACGAGATCAAGGAGGCTAAACCCTAAAAGCTAGCCTATGGTATGAATGTTGTAATGGAGGTTGTGTCCTACGGACTAAAGCCCTCCGGTTTATATAGACACCGGAGAGGGCTAGGGTTACACAGAGTCGGTTACAATGGTAGGAGATCTGCATATCTGTATCGCCAAGCTTGCCTTCCATGCCAAGGAAAGTCCCATCCGGACACGGGACGGAGTCTTCAATCTTGTATCTTCGTAGTCTTGGAGTCCGCGGACGATGATAGTCCGCTGTCCGGACACCCCTAGTCCAGACTCCTCAAGAGTCCCCTAACATGGCTTCAATGACGATGAGTCCGTGCGCATAATGTTCGGCATTGCAAGGGGTTCCTCCTTTGAATAATCCAGAGAAGATTGTGAACACCGGATAGTGTCCGCTCGCAAAATAAATTCCACATTCCACCGTAGAGAGAATAAAACGCACACAAGTTCAATCTGCGGCGATTTTGCGGCGTGACGTCACACCGCTACCAAGCCTTTACTTGAATCGTTTTTATTATACCACCTCGGTAGCGTTTAGCGGCGGTTTCTTGGCACGCCTCGTCGAAGCAGAGATTGTGTTCCCTTATTCCGGATTCGTGATCAATACGGACGTGGGTAACCCAACCGCGCCATTGATGGTGGCGCTTGGGAGATAAGCGAGTTTTACCGGCTAGTGGGAACGATAGTCTTCGTCGCCTATATATAAGGGATAAGGATTTACCCTTTCACCTAAGCCTTCTTCCTCCTTTGCTTATCCATCTCCGCAAGACTCGAGCTCCAGCGCCCAAGTTCACGCATCTCGCCGACCTTCTCCGACCATGTCCGGAGCGGAGGCAAATGGTTGGCCTCCACCGTTAAGGAGGAGCACATCACCAAGCTGCGCAGCGCGGATACCTTTCCGCAACATCGCAGACCGGCTGCCCGATGAGGGCAGCTCATCCCCACCCCGGCCCCATGAGAGGGTCGTTTTCCTCCCCCACTTCCTCCGCGGACTGGGCTTTCCACTTCACCCCTTTTTCCGATGGCTCATGTTCTACTACGGCCTAGATTTCCATGATCTGGCGCTGAACTTCATCCTCGACATCTCGGCGTTTATCGTCGTGTGCGAGGCCTTCCTCTGCATCCAGCCCCACTTTGGCCTGTGGCTCAAGACCTTCAATGTCAAGCGAAGGTTGTGAAGGGCACGCATAGCGAGTGCGGAGGCGCCATGTTGGGCAAGATGCCCAACGCCCTTTAATTCAAGGGGCCTTCGTGGACTCCGTCAAGGGTGGCAATCGGGTGGTTCTATATCACCGAGCGTGTGAACCCACGGGCGGCGGCCCCGAAGTTCATATCTGCATCCCTCGCAGCTCACCTCCGGAAAGAGAAGGGCTTGCTATGGGGTAATTCAAGGAGCCGACGGACTCCAAGCCCGTATCCGTAAGCCGTGAACAAGAAGCTCAGGCTGGTTAACGTGGTCCAAGTCATGCTCGTCCGCCGGATTCTCCCTTGCCAAGAACGGGCATTCAATTTGTGGGAGTTCAATCCGGAACAGCACCAGGCGCTGAGCGGGCTCTTCGACACAACGTACGAAGGCGCCTAGAGGGTGCTGTTTAAGGGCGCCGAAGCCCCCGCATCCGCGACGGAAGATCGCGGATTCCACTCGCAGCGTCTAGCTGACAAGGTAAGTGATTCTACCCCTTTACGGGACACTTGTTAGTAGTTCGACCCTAAGCGGGTTTTAATCTCCCTTTTCCTTTGACAGGAATGGGTGAAGAAGGCCAAGCAGCTCATCTGCCCGGCTCCCATGCCAGAAGACCCAGTGGACGCCCGCCTAGCGGGGCTGCTGGTCCCAGCACCGCACGTGGTACCGGAGAAGAAGGCCAAGAAGGTGGCCACGGGTACTCGAAAGATTTCCGCTTTGGTGTCGGCGACGACTGAGAGGGATTCCTCCCGAAGATGAGGGGAGGAAGAAGACTCTCTCCTGCAGGAGGAGAGAGAAGAGGAAGGCCTCCCCAACAGGGGAGGCCGAAGGGTCCAAGAGGGGAAGAACTATTCCCCCGGACAGCTCCGCCAACACCAACGTAGGCGAAGAAGAGTGGCCCTCAAGGGCCAGGCCTCTGGCGAGATCGTAAGTATCCAGATCCCTGAATCTGCAATTTCTTTCGTGTCACATAGTGTCTTTCTAATGCCTCATACTGCCCGCAGTCCGGCCGATGATGATCTCCCCGCTTCATCGAGCGGGTTGTTGGCTGCGTTGGATGTGGAATCCATCCCGACTGCCTCCACCCCTCGCGCCGACGAGGACGCCGAGGTGGGATCCCGGAAAGGGACCCATCAGGAGGAGGCTCCGGAGGCACCGCAAGGCAGCCTCCCGGACTTTGCCGGACTCTATTCCGGAACCCGCAGTGGTTCCAGAGTCCGGCAGGCGGCCCCTTCGCAAGAAGGGCAGGACCGTGACACCGGCAGCCCCCTTCCAACCGGAGGCACCGGACAACTTGTCGGAGGCGCTCAAAGGCGCTTCCATCGAGGAAGAACACCGCACTATTATGAGTGCGGTGATTCAGAAGGTTCAGCTCGCCAAGAGCGGGCTGACCGAAGCCTGCAGCAGCCTTCTAACAGGCTTTGAGGTAAGAAGTTAAAATTATGTAATATAATACCGCATAGACAGTAGCCCCTGATGCTTAGTTCGGCGTTCGGAAAGAAAAGCCGGACTGAGGATCTAAAAAGATATACGCAGGGTTGCTTAAGGAATATGTCAATATGGGTTTGCAGGCTGCGCTGCTGACCTCTACCGCACTGACTGCGGAGGTCGGTGCATTGAAGCAAGATCTCGAGCAGTCCGAGCAAGAGCTCGGCCATGCCAAGAAGCAGCTCGACGAAAAAGAAGGTGAGTAACACCACTTTGAAGATTTACCTTACAGAAAAGGATTTACGTTGCAATAAAAATGACAAGGATAACGGGGGTACTGCAGGGGCCACTAACGAGGTGGCAACCCTGAAGGAGGCTGTATCCGCAGCCGAACGCAATGTGGCCGCGGAACGGGCAGAGCGAGAGAAGCAGGAGGCGCGGGTGGCGGAAGTGCGGCAAGAGCTCCAGGCTCTCATGGAGAAGCATGAGAGTTTGGAGCGCGACTCAAAGACTCGAGAGTCCGAGCTTGCCTCGGCTCTCGAAAGTGCCAAGTCCGCCAAGGCCGAGGCCCGTAAGGCCCTTCAGGAGGTTGAAGATTTGAAGAAGATAGCGGCGGGTAAGGCATTTTTCATGCAAAGCAAGCATGTTAATGTAAACTACCTGACACTTACCCGAATTCGGAGCTCTCCAGGGGCGTTTGCAGATCTGCTGCGCAGTGTATCCGATGCCGCCGCATTTTACCGTGGCCAGGAGGGGAGCTCAACGGAGAAGGTCTTCTGGTCTCAGTATGATGAGGCCGGCCATCCGGTGCCCCCTAGCGACTAGCTGAAGCAGCTGGTCGAGCTCCACAAGGCGGCTGAGGAGGCCATGAAGGGCCTGATAGTCCGGCTGTGGCCTGGACAGGCCATGCCTGGGAGCTATTTCGGCCTCGTGCGGCGGCTGGTGGATGCATGCCCCTGGGTGGAGGTCATAAAGTGCTCCGCCTATATTGAAGGTGCTCGTCGGGCCCTTTCCCGCACAAAGGTGCACTGGGGCAGGCTGGATGCGGAGAAGCTTCTTACTGACCCGCCGCCACCGGGCAAGGAGTATCATACGCTCGAAATGTACTATAAGACTATCCTGAAGGGTGCCCGCGATATTGTGGATGAATGCCCCAGAGATGTATTTTTTGAGTAAACTCGCTATGTATTATCCTGTGCGCTGAAAACTTTGTTCATATGCGCTTTAAGCAACGCTTGTTTAATTTAAAATATTACCTTCTATGCGGCCGTTTATAAAATCTGAGAGATGGCAAGTCGTTGGCTTTAGCCCCGAGCATGAGTCTGCTGGGGTGTTCGGGATAAACTTGAGCACTCTTGTTCCCATTTTGGGTCCATCTAGGAGGCGCTCAACACAACGAACAAGGCAACCGGACTTATAATGCTTGAACACTCTCACTTAGCCATAGAATTCTATAATTTTAAAGTTAGTGAAGCCCCTAGTATTAGGAAGACCGAATTGGGCGCTATCCACGCCTTCATCGGACATTATCCGGTGCTTCGCTCAAGCGGCATGAGTCTTTAGGGACCCAAAAGTCCTCTCGAACAGCGACCGAGTCTCGCCTTATCATGCCGCCGGTTTAGCTTTCTCCTTTGTGGCGCCGCCCAGCTCAACCGGGCGCAATCGCAGTGGTTCTCCAGTGCCACCTTAGCCGACGTAACGGCGTAAGGCACCAAAACGTGGGGCCGGCAAACCCAACTATTGACCCAAGACATGATTCGAGCCGATTCATATAATGCTATAAGTTTGGGGTGCCGCACTTGTGAAAGTGTTCGGACTTATCACACCATAATGCGGGAACATAAGCCCTGGTGTATTAGGCCGCACAAAAATATCGGTGCAAGATGTCATTTAATGAACATATATAAAGTAATGTAATTACAAAGTGAAAAGTGCTGCATTATTTTTTCAAGGAAGTCTGCTATGAGTGCGGATCGATACAAATAGTCTTGCGTAAGCAAGGGTTTGGACTAATTAAACATGTCCCCCTCTAGAGGTGGGCTGCGGACTTGGTGTATATAATCAAATTTAATGCTCGTAATGGAGACCACCTGAGTGTTCGTCGCAGCCTTCTTTCTTCCCTGGCTGTTGCATCGTGAGTTTGGCAGGTTCACCGCCGGACAGGGCCTCTGGTTAACGGAGTCCTGTGTATACAAAGAAGGAAAATAATAATAATAATAAAAAGAGTGACACACTTGCGAGCCCCCGGTGTGGTCGAGCCGCACTCTGGGTCTATTGTGGTCGTGCCCCTTCCCCTATGCCCATGGTATCTCCAAAGCGTAATGATGCACGCGGAGGGTTGTTCTTGCGATCATGCGAGGGCTGGGGTCAGGGCCGCATTGCTACACGTGCTCGGATCATGCCAGGTGGTCTTGGTTGGTGTTGCTTCGGGCGCGTTTGGCTGTATCCGGCCGTTTAACGGCCGGACTCGAAAATTGCCTTAAAAGGCTGCTCTGTACTTCTGCCGCGAGAGCCGCTGTATGTTCCTCCGTTCGGAGGGAGCATTCTGTATTTTTGTTGACCGTGATGACTCCACGAGGGCCTGTCATCTTGAGCTTGAGGTATGCATAATGCGGCACCGCGTTGAACTTTGCAAACGCGGTTCGTTCGAGCAGAGCGTGATAGCCGCTGCGGAATGGGACTATGTCAAGATTAACTCCTCGCTCCGGAAATTATCCGGGATCAAGACCACTTCGGTGTGGTGAGCCTGCACAATTGGCCTCAACACCTGGTATGACGCCTTTAAAGGTCGTCTTTGTAGGTTTAATCCTTGAGGGGTCTATGCCCATCTTGCGCACTGTATCCTGATAAAGCAGGTTTAGGCTACTGCCGCCGTCCATCAGGACTCTCGTGAGGTGAAATCCATCGACAATTGGGTCTAAAACCAATGCGGCGAATCCGCCATGGCGGATGCTGGTCGGATGGTCTCTTCGATCGAAAGTGATCGGACAAGAGGACCATGGATTGAACTTCGGGGCGACTGGCTCCATCGCGTATACGTCCCTTAGTGCACGCTTCCGCTCCCTCTTGGGTATATGGGTTGCGTATATCATGTTGACCGTCCGCACTTGTGGGGGGAAACCCTTCTGTCCTCTACTGTTTGGCGGCCGGGTCTCTTCCTCGTCGTCGCTATGAAGCCCCTTGTCATTGTTTTCGGCAATTAACTTGCCTGCCTGCTTGAATACCCAACAGTCTCTGTTGGTGTGATTAGCTGGCTTTTCGGGGGTGCCATGTATCTGGCATAAGTGGTCGAGTATTCGGTCCAAATTGGACGGACCCGGAGTGGTTCTTTTGAATGGATTCTTCCGCTGACCGGGTTTAGAGCCTCGGAATCCGGCATTGACTGCCGTATCCTCCTTGTCGTTGCCGTTAATATAGCGTTTATTTTTGCTTCGACGTGACATGCCATTGTGGTCCTTAGTATCCGGACTGCCAGAATTTTTACTAAGGTTGTTGCTGCGAGCTAGCCAGCTATCCTCTCCCGTGCAAAAGCGGGTCATTAATGATGTGAGGGCTGCCATGGATTTCGGCTTTTCCTGTCCCAGGTGCCGGGCTAGCCACTCATCGTGGATGTTATGTTTGAAGGCTGCGAGGGCCTCTGCATCCGGACAGTCGACGATTTGGTTTTTCTTTGTCAAGAACCGTGTCCAGAACTGTCTGGCCGATTCGTCTGGCTGCTGAATTATGTGGCTTAGGTCATCGGCGTTTGGTGGTCACACATATGTGCCCTGGAAGTTGTCGAGGAACGTGGCTTCCAGGTCTTCCCAACACCCATTTGACTCTGCGGGCAAGCTGTTAAGCCAATGCCGAGCTGGTCCTTTAAGCTTGCGTGGGAGGTATTTGATGGCGTGGAGATCGTCGCCGCGGGCCATATGGATGTGAAGGAGATAATCTTCAATCCCAACCACGGGGTCTGTTGTGCCATCGTAGGATTCAATGTTTACGGGTTTAAACCCTTCATGGATTTGATGATCCATTACTTCGTTAGTGAAGCATAGCGGGTGTGCGGCGCCTCTATATTGAGCAATGTCACGACGTAGCTCGAGTGAGCGTTGTCTGCTGTGTTCGGCCCGGCCGGAGTTGTTGTATCCGGCGCGACGGTATTCATCGTGGGTCACAGGGCGCCCACGTGATCCGTAGATGGATCTAGATTGCCTTGCTTTGTCCTCCAATATATCTCGCAAGTCCGGCGCGTTCCCTCTTGGCCGTACTTTTGGAGCGATGCCGGGTGCGGTCTTGGTGGAGGGCCCGATGCCTCTCTGTCGTGACCACGGGGTGGTCGATCGGCCGTATCGTGCGCTGGTGATGAAGGTATGTATGCTTCTTCCTCTAATCGGGGGAGCAACTTGCGTTTTGGGTAACTTTTGGAGGGGCGTTCGAGTTCATACTCTTCGGCCGTGAGGACCTCAGTCCATCTGTCGGCCAGCAGGTCTTAATCAGCTTGAAGCTGCTGTTGCTTTTTCTTTAGGCTATTTGCCGCGGCGATAAGCCTGCGTTTAAAACGCTCTTGTTCGACGGGATCCTCAGGCACGACGAATTCGTCATCGCCGAGGCTTGCTTCGTCTTCGGAGGGAGGCATGTAATTATCATCCTCGGCCTCTTCGTCAGCCGCTCTCTCGCGATGGCTTGCTTCTGCATCCTCCTGCGCCGAATCTTGCTGGAGGGGATTGTCTTCGGCACTGTCTGGAGTGTTATTATCTCCTATGCCGGAATCTCCATTCTTGCTGTGGCGGGATTTAGAGCGGCGCCGCTGACGCTGGCGCTTGAGCTATTTCTTTAAGGAATCTGCCTCCACTGCTTCTTCGCCGTCCCCATCTTTTTTGGTGTCCGCCATGTATATGTCATATGACGAGGTGGTCTTCCAGTGCCCTGTAAGCACTGGTTCCTGTTCGTCTCTGGCATCGTCGTCCATACCGTCGATGTCTTCGGAGTCGTAGTCTAGCATGTCGGTTAGATCGTCGACAGTGGCGACAAAGTGGGTGGTGGGTGGGCTCTGAATTTCTTCGTCGTCCGTATCCCAACCATCCTGGCCATAATCCGGCCAGGGCTCTCCGGATAGCGAGAGATGCTTTAGCGAATTTAGGATGTCGCCAAAGGGTGAGTGTTGGAAGATGTCCGCGGCCGTGAACTCCATGATCAATGCCCAATCAGATTCGATTGGCAGGGGCGCAGGAGGTTCGGAGTTCGACAAGGAGTCCGGCACCTCGGAGTCACGAGCTTTACAAGGGACAAGGTTAGTGTTTGGCTCCATCGCCGTGGAAGGTGCAGCCCCCGAGGCGGTGTCCAGCCACCGGTCCTCGATCTGGGCGATCGGCTCAACCGAGGGCCGGGCGGATTCGTGTCTGCCACCAAGGCCTTGTCCGTGGCAGAGCTAAATCATGCCCATCGTGACAGCCACAGCACGCTGGTGAGGCTCGAATCCGTCGAAGATCAAGTCCCCGCGGGTGTCGGCCGTGAAGCTTAGGCTTCCGAACCTGACCTGATGGCCAGGGGCGTAGCTTTCGATCTGCTCCAGATGGCCAAGTGAGTTGGCCCGCAGTGCGAAGCCACTGAATACGAAGATCTGTCCAGGGAGAAAAGTTTCACCCCGGACGGTGTTGTTGATTGGAGAAGCCATCGAGCCTATCAGTGACGGCACAGAGGAACTCTCAATGGAAGCACCAATGTCGGTGTCAAAACCGGCGGATCTCGGGTAGGGGGTCCCGAAATGTGCGTCTAGGCGGATGGTAACAGAGACGAGGGACACGATGTTTTACCTGGTTCGGGCCCTCTTGATGGAGGTAAAACCCTCGTCCCGCTTGATTAATATTGATGATATGGGTAGTACAAGAGTGGATCTACCACGAGATCAAGGAGGCTAAACCTAAAAGCTAGCCTATAGTATGAATGTTGTAATGGAGGTTGTGTCCTACGGACTAAAGCCCTCCGGTTTATATAGACACCGGAGAGGGCTAGGGTTACACAGAGTCGGTTACAATGGTAGGAGATCTACATATCCGTATCGCCAAGCTTGCCTTCCACGCCAAGGAAAGTCCCATTCGGACACGGGACGGAGTCTTCAATCTTGTATCTTCGTAGTCTTGGAGTCCGGCGGACGATGATAGTCCGGCTGTCCGGACACCCCCTAGTCCAGGACTCCCTCAAGGACTATGTGGCTGTTGAGGATGAGGCCACTTCTAAGAAGAAAGTGTTGAAGAAGGAATATGGCACAGCTGCATCCACTAAACCAGGAATGCAGAAGAAGGCACCTGCAAGGAGAATTCCCACTTCCCAACCTTGGAAGGTTGCCACTGGTGAAACCATGAAGTTCACCATTGAGTCTGATGATGAAGCTGCTGGCCAAGATAAGAAAAAAGAAGAAGAGAGTCAGAACTACAACTGCCAAAGTACTTGGCAAGCCCTCTATGAGGAGAGACTCTGAAGAAGAAGAGGAAGAGGTTGCTGCACCAGCACCTAAAGCTCAAAAGTTGATGGGAGATGCCATAAGGTGAGGGGCTGCTCCATCTAAGCCCAAAGATGCTCCCAAAGCTGCTGCTCCTAAGCCCAAGTCTGCACCTAAGAGGAATACCAAGAGTATTCCAGCTGAAGAGAAGAACAAGGCCCCAGTGCCTGAAGCAGCTGAAGAAGAAGATGAAGATTCACTTGTCTTGAGAAAGTTGAAGCCCAAGATTCTTGATCATAATGATGCTCACCCAGTTGCAGAAGATATGAAGCTCAGGAAGGATGCAGGTCTGAGACTCTAGAGACAGACTGATCCCTATGCTATTAGAAGAAGAACTGCAGTGGACTACAGGTTCCACACTAAGGAACAACAAGATTTCTATGAGACAGTGTTGCTTGACAAGAAGCCCATAGTATGTGACATGAGATGGGTTGACTGGGAGTATATCAAGAAAAATGAAGAGCACTATCCAGGAGTTTATGATAGTTTCAAGTCTTGTGGACTAGATGACTTTGTTGGACAGAAGCTCACCAAGTGGAATGATGAGCTCATTATGCAGTTTTACTCCACAGCTCATTTCTACCCAGATGGGAAGATAGTCTGGATGTCTGAGGGTACCAGGTACCAATCAACAGTTGAAGAATGGTCAGAGTTGATAAATGCTCCAAAAGAAAATGAGGATGACTTGGATGTCTATGTCAAGAAGAAGAAAGACCACAACTCCATGGCTCACATGTACAGAGAGATCCCAGATGCTGCACTTGAGACACATAAGTTTGGATCTGTGCATTACTTGTTGTCAGGATTGCCTACTATCAACTGGATCTTAAGGCACACTTTGCTGCCCAAGTCAGGTGATCACAAGATGATCAGAGGCCATGCAATCAACTTGCTGCATATATTTGATGTGCCTCGAAATTCCAAGTCATGAGCCCGATTGTGGAAACAATCAAAAGGATTCTTCTTGATCGAGAAGAGGAGTTGTGGGTATGCCCCACACATTCAGGAGCTTATAAACTCCAAGATGGGCACTGGCACATATCTTTTGGACAAGGAGCACATGCCCATCTACCCTGATTTTGAGGACAATACCATTGTGGTGGATGAAAATGAACCATCATCTGTGCAAGCATAAGAGAAGAAAGAGAAGGCAAGGGCAGAGAAAGCTGCAAAGATGCCAACTGCTAAAGAGGCATCTCAGATTTTCCTGAAGAGCAAGCAAGATCAGCTTGGCTACTTGATTGCCTCCACCTTGAGGATTGAGAAGGGCTTGGCCACCCCGACTCAAAACTAGGAGAGCTTGGAGAGAATCATAGAGCAGAAGTTTTATGCTCTTGATCTCAAAGTTACTGAGATCCAAACTACAGTTGAGCAACTTCAGGAGGATGTGGAGGAGAAGAAGGGCAAGTCTACTACTGATGCTTTTGCTAGAGTGCCCAGAGGACAAAGATCTGCTGCACTGCCTGTTCCAGACACCAGAGCTACATCATCTGCACCAGCTATAGCTTCAGTGCCTCCAGCTCCAGTACCCACTCACCAGCTCTAGCTACATCAACAGAAGACTTCGTCCGTGGAGCCATCTCTACACCATCACATGAAGACCAAGCCTAAGAGTCATTTAGCACTATGCATTTTTGTGAACTTTTTGGTAACTTGTTGCCAAAGGGGGAGAAAAATGTATAGATCATAGGCTTTGAGAGAGAGTGTTGCTTTGATCTCTCTTGTCCTTTTGGTGGTTGAACTTCATTTTTTTTGTGTTTGCTTGATACATTATGCTTGTGTGAGATACTTGGATGATCATGTGTTTGATCATATGCTATGCTACATTAATGCTTGTTGGATGATATTATCTATTATCTTCTCATATGATCATTCACTTTGCTTGGTGATGAGTGCATGTGTTTAATTATTATCATTTCGAGCGCTCCACCAAGATGTATGTGACATGGAAGAGTAACCCATGATTCTAACTCATTGTGCATTTGCAGTCCAAAGCAAATTTTAAATAATGCACAAATTTAGGGGGAGCTCTTACTTTTCACATACTTCTCAAAGCGACAATGTTTTTCAATCTTATTATCATTTGTCGAAGCTTTGATCTATATGTTGTCATCAATTACCAAAAAGGGGGAGATTGAAAGTGCAACTATCCCTGGGTGGTTTTGGTAATTCCTAACAACATATATCTCATTGAGCTAATGCTATTTCAAGATAAATATTTCAGGAAAGCTCAATGATTGGCATGGCATGGATGAGAAAAGTGGATCCCTCAAAATGCTCAGGACAAAAGGATTGGCTCAAGCTCAAAGCACAAGACTCTACATTTTCTATTTTAGTGATCCAAGATTACACTGAGTCTATAGGAAAAGCCAATACTATCAAGGAGTGATGAGGTGTTGCATAATGGCTTTCTTGCTCAAAATGCTTAGTGATATGCTCCAAAGCCCTCAACTACTTTCTCATATCCACATATGACCTAAACCAAAAGTCCAACTCGGCCCCACCGATTATTTCTATCCGGCACCACTGAGTTCAGATGTCTTAGCCACTGCCGCAAACCCTAGGCAAATCGGTCTCACCGATAGGGATCTCGATCTCACCGAGATGGGATAGTAATCTCTCTGTTTCCCTTCATAACATTTTGGTCCAACCGAGATGAGCGATCGGTCCCACCGAGATTGCAATGCAAACCCTCTGTTTCCCTTTCGTAACGTTTCGGTCAAACCGAGATGAGCGAATCGGTCCCACCGAGTTTGCCTGACCAACCCTCTGTGTGTCCATTACCAAAATCGGTCTCACCGAGTTTGTGTAATTGGTCTCGCCGAGATTACGTTATGCCCTAACCCTAACCATATCGGTCCTACCGATTTGCATGTCGGTTCCACCAAAAATCCTAACGGTCACATTATTTGGTAAATCGGTCCGACGGAGTTTGACGATTTGGTCCCACTGAGATTGGTAAGTTGTGTGTAACAGTTAGATTTTGTGTGGAGGCTATATATACCCCTCCACCCACTCTTCATTCGTGGAGAGAGCCATCAGAACATGCCTACACTTCCAACCTACATTTTCTGAGAGAGAACCACCTACTCATGTGTTGAGACCAAGATATTCCACTCCTACCATATGAATCTTGATCTCTAGCCTTCCCCAAGTTGCTTTCCACTCAAGTCTTCTTTCCACCAAATCCAAATCCTGTGAGAGAGAGTTGCGTGTTGGGGAGACTATCATTTGAAGCACAAGAGCAAGGAGTTCATCATCAACACGCCATTTGTTACTTCTTGGAGAGTGGTGTCTCCTAGATTGGCTAGGTGTCACTTGGGAGCCTCCGACAAGATTTGTGGAGTTGAACCAAGGAGTTTGTAAGGGCAAAGAGATTGCCTACTTTGTGAAGATCTACCCTAGTGAGGCAAGTCCTGCATGGGCGACGGCCATGGTGGGATAGACAAGGTTGCTTCTTCGTGGACCCTCCGTGGGTGGAGCCCTCCGTGGACTCGCGCAGCCGTTACCCTTCGTGGGTTGAAGTCTCCATCAATGTGGATGTACGATAGCACCACCTATCGGAACCACGACAAAAACATCCGTGTCTCCTATTGCGTTTGCACTCTCGAAACCCTTCCCTTTACATTCTTGCAAGTTGCATGCTTTACTTTCTGCTGCTCATATACTCTTTGCATGCTTGCTTGAATTGTGTTAAGATTGCTTGAATTGTGCTAAGTTGCTAAAATCTGCCAAGAACTAAAATTGGGAAAAGGCTAGATTTTTATTTGGTCAAGTAGTCTAATCACCCCCCTCTAGACATACTTTCGATCCTACATGCGGCCGCGCCGCAAAAGCAGTAGAGATGTTTGGAGGCAGCGGAGGTGTCCTCCTGCGCCGCGGCAGCCTGGGAAAATGTCTCGCGGGAAGGCGAGGACTCTTACAGGCGCATGCATGCAATCGTCCATAGCCAGATGGATCAGATCTCTGGCTGGGCGAGGTTGCAGGATGACATGAAAGCCTCGTTTGAACAGGCTACAAGCGTCATCCGGCAACTAAGGGAGAGCAATGAGAAGCTCCAGGCCGAGCGTGACCTGCTGAGGGCGAAGATCATCGAAAGTGCAGAGCAGCAGGAGGAGACCACTGCCTTGTTGAAGAGGACCAGCATCATCGTCGAGAAACTTATGGACGAGAATGCCGTGCTGCGCATGAAGCACAAATGGCTGGTGGAGGAATCCGTGGATGCTCTCAAGTAGCATATTGAGGACAGGAAAGAGCTCATCGCCGCTCGCCACAGAGACTAGTTCTCGCAGCCTGTAGCAACGCATCACGAAAGCAGAGATCAGCGAGCCAGATCGTTGTCTTCCTTCTTCTTTTGCCCTTGTGTATTTCGGGCGTTGCCGCATGTGACTTTTTTAATTTATGTTCCTAAATATGTAAGATAATTATTATCCACTATCATCATCCTATATTCATCATGCTTGCTATAAGTCGCAGTCGATGCTATATAGGTCCGTCGGATCTTACATCAAGATACGTACAAAACTTTCTTTTCAGATTTTTATTTTTCTCTCTTAAATCTCAGTCCAGTGAGACGTAGCCACGCCGTGAAACAGGGGCTTAGGAGCCATTAATGGAGACATTGTGAGGGAGGTGCGCGACGGATAGAGGTCAAAGGGCTCTCCTGCCGATGAGCACGCGCAGGGGTCTGATCTCATGCCTCCCGTACTCAAATAGCTACCCCGCACGACACCTCCTAGCCAATAAAAAAAGACGCGTGGCGGCATGTAATTGGTAAGTAGAACGCCCATGGTTTCAATAATAGTTGTGTTTCCGATTTGTAACGTGACAACACTTGTTCCAAAATGACTATATTGATTTTTAATGTGTGCGCCTTCGCAAATCAGATAGAAAAATTACCACAACATGTTGGTGCCATGTCATGACACCATGCCAACTTCCATGATTTTCAGGCCTGCTTTGTATTTATAGGAGTTAAAAAACAAAGTTTCTCAATATTTTCGGCCAAGCCACGACACCTAGATGTTTGAATTTCATTCTCATTTCTTGCATGGGACCAAGAAATTCACCCAAGGACACACATGTGATTTTCAACCAACTTTGTTGCACTGTAGCATGTGCTTGCAGCTCAAATTTTAATTATGCACATTTGATGCCCAAAAATTCAATTAATGTATGAAAAAGGCCAAACGAACCCAGAATAATTCCAAAATTTAGCACGATACTTCTATTTGGTCTAATCTACATGTGCAAACAAATTAAGGCGGGAGAAGGCAGTGTATGTTTGTCGTTTCGCACACAGAGGTACGTTCCCTCTCGGAACCACGAGCCTTCTTGAGAGAAGCTCCGGTTTGCAAGAATCTTATACCAAAAACTTGTCCAAGTGCGGCTAATTTTTTTACCACAACATGTTGGCGCCATGAAATGACACCATGCCAAGTTTCATGATTTTCAGGCGAGTTTTGAATTTCTAGGAATTTGAAAACCAAGTTTCTCAATGTTCCCGACCGAGCCACGACGCCCAGATGTTTGAATTTCATTCCTATTTCTTGCATGGGACCTATAAATTCACCCAAAGACACACATGTGATTTTTCAACAAACTTTGGGGCACTGGAGCATGTGCTTGTAGTTCAAATTTGAATTACACACATTAAATGCCTAGAAACTCAATTAATCCATAAAAATGCCAAACGAACCCGGAATAATTTCAAATTTAAACACGACACTCATGTAGTTGCATGTTCACTGTGTTCTAGCAAACACCATCCTTTCCCTCCGTAACACCATTTTGTCTCTCAAAACATAATGAAAAAAATCAGGTATACCACAAACAATTTACTAGAAAGAATCGTGTGGGATGCGATATAAAATATCTTGGTGCATCATCTTGTCTAGCTTACGCCGGATGCTTCGTCGTCTACAGTCCACCGCCCCCTCTTGAACCACACTTACGCGCCAGTTTCTCGCGGCACCGAGCGAATTTTTTTTGCGACCGTGGAAATATCTATCTCCCCGCCCCCTTCCTCCCACCAGAAGCCACATTTCCACTGTTCCTCCTTGCTTTCCAAGTTCAAACCTTCACTGCTGCTTACTGGCAGCTCAGCCTCCTCGCCGGCAACCCTTCTTCTTGCAGCGCCGCCTCCTTGCCAGCTACCCTTCTTCTTGCAGCGCCGCCTCTTCGTCGGCGACCCTTCTTCTTGCAGCACCGCCTCCTTGCCTGCGACCCTTATTCTTGTTGCACGGCCTCCTCGCCACCGACCCTTCTTCTTGCTGTGCGGCCTTGTCGATATGGTCAGGTAATCCACACCCCACCCCCACCATCCTCCTCCTTTCCCGTCCCACATGCCCCGACCGATGGCGTGACACCTTCCACCGAAATCACTGTCCCCCTCCTCCAATTAAGGCCGCCCACAACCATTTTGAACGCAGTATAACGTGGATCTCGGTAGCATCTGGCAGCGGAGAAGCAAATCGTGGGTGCATGCGCGCACGAGGTCGCTATGGCTGCCATGCGTGCCGACTGCCAGATCTTCGAGGAGCACCTCGTCTTCGAGGCCAACATCGATACCGCCACGCGGTTGTCTACTTTGAAATACAGTTTGTGATGTTTTCTCGAGGCCACCACCAATGCCTTCTAGTGATTTGTCCTCTGTAATGTTAATATGCAATCTGATGTTCAGTTTACAGTTTGGTCCTCTGAAATGTAATGTTCAGTTAACACTTTGGTCCTCTGAAATGTAATGTTCAGTTAAAAGTTTGGTCCAACAATTGCTACATTTCGTAGTAGTGTTCTCAAGCATTCTTTGTTTTGTTAACTGTCTTCTAGTACATGTTTCTATTCTGCAATGTCGTGCTTAGTTAACTATTTTGGTTCATTTGGTGTGCTGTCCATTTAACTGTTTGGTTCAATTCTGCAATTTGATTTTCATTTTTTGTGGGTACAATTTTGTATTGTTATGCATGTGAAATAAATCAAATTTGGTTGTACTCAAAACATATTCTACTGATAGTATGAAAACTCTCAGTTAACCTGATCAAGATCTTCCTTATGTGTGTTGCAGGGAAACAATGGGAGACACTGCGGTTTACCATCGAGGTTTGTTCAAGCATGGTCCTTTGGCTAATAGCACAATATTGTGCAGTTGCAGGAATCATTCTAATATTTAGGTTTCTTACAATTTGGTCTTGCACATGTAGGTCCTGCTATCAGAGGCTTAGACCCACTGTTCGACCCATTTTGCATATGGGGAAATGAGATGTCCATGAATATCAATCAAGTTAAGAAACTCAGAAAGATTGTTAGGACGAAGAAACTTGCGAAGAATAACAACAAGATCTTTGTTTGCACAATGAAGAAGACATCAGTCAACTATAGGATGATACTAACTCTTTACCTTGTTTTTACCCATTGCGCCATCAGTCAACTATAGGATGGTACTAACTCTTTTACCTTGTTTGCATATCTTTGTTTTCAGTACTTTTCAAAGTAGTTCACCTATGATTACCTCTCAAACCACCTGCATGGTCAAGAGGTGAGGAAGATATTCATTCAACACCCACGGTACAATATCGAAGTCTTGCTGAAGAGGACGAAGGTTGGGTGGGCAATTATCCATAGCCACTGGCCTAAAGTTGCAAGGACATTCAACATCACTGAAGGCTCAACATTTGCCTTCCGCTTCTGCAGTTTCCCAGATGAGATTCATCTGTCTATTTACCGTGTATGATGCTACTTTCCAAAGGTTTTTGATGTTGCATGTGAAACTTGGTGCTGTTGTGTAATGGTGGAACTGAGTGCCGAAGCTATCTGATGTAATTCTATTATGAAATACTAGTTGTTGTTATACGTATATGAAATATCTGGTGTGTTTTTATAAGAAATATAAATTTGATTAGTACATGGATTATCAATAATAGGCTAATTACCCTGCTTACACTACAAAAAAAGACACATCTGTGACATTTTGGGCCAAACGAAATTTTTTCCGGTCATACCTATGACACTTCTATGACGATAATTGAGACAAGACCCGGTATCATCATAGATGTGGTGGGCTCCTACTTCTATGACAAAAAATTATGACAAAAAATAGGCTTTTCGTCCTGGGCGGGCCGGAGACACAGCTGCATGACATTCTTTGGGCCGTCCATGATGGAAAAACCGTGGTAGAAGCGAGGGCGAGCAAAATTTCAGGGAGTTCCCGGTTACAGTGGGTGGTCGGGGCTGAGCGATGCGCATTTCTCTCGTACCGTACGCACGTGGGTGCGAGGCATTGGGCTCTAATTGAACCCGAGCGAGGCCTCGCCTAACTGAACCCGAGCGATTGCACTGTAGGCTATGCGTTACTGAACCCAAGCGATCGAGCGATTCCTTTGCTACTGCTGCTAGCTGAAGTCGATCGATGCTGCCTCTCGATGAACAATGAGCGTTGTTGTTGGGGGGGGGGGGGGGGTTGGATGAACAGTTCATGGTGGGGGTGGATAAACAGGACCCCGTGATGTTGCCTCTGGATGAACAGGACTCTGATCGAGCCGGTTGGGGCTGGATGAACAGGACCCCATGGAGGACTGGATGAACAGGACGACCCCGTAGAGCGCTGGTTGAACGATGAGCGGTGGAGGGCTGGATGAGCGATGGCCCGTGGAGGGTGGTTGAACAGACCCCGTGGAGAGGGCTGGTTGAGCAAGAGCTGATGGAGTAAGCGCGGTGGAGGCTGGATGAACAGGAGCCCGTGGATGAACAGTCGTAGGTGGAGGCTGGAGGAGGTCGACGGTGGATGAAAAGTAGCCCGTGGAGGCTAGAGGAGGTTGACGGTGGAGATGAACAGTATCCCGTGGAGTCCCATTTTGCGGTACGCCACGCCCCTACCGATGAATAGGACCCCCGTTTCAGCCATAGCGCTCCAACACAAGTCTGTTTCCTCCGTTTTGCGGTACGCCACACCCCTCCCGATCAACAGGATGCTGTTTCGACCGTAGGAGGTCCAACAGAAGTGTGTTTCCTCTGTTTTGCGGTACGCCAGACCCCTCCCAGTGAATAGGATCTCGTTTCGACCGTGGCCGGTCGAACACAAGGCCGTTTCCTTCGTTCTGCGGTACGCCAGGTCCATCGGCTGGTCCGTCCAAGCCCTCCTGATGAACACGACGACGCATTCCATTCCGACCCAGCCGGTTGGCTCCCCATGAACACGAAGACGACGTGGTTTCTCCGTTCTGACCCAGCCATGTACACGAGTCCTGGCCGTACGTATGCGCGAGTAGGCGTTCAAGACCCCGGCCATATGTACGTATGTGGCCATATTTTCTTTCTTGCACCCTGGCCGTTGTACGTACGTGTACATGCTACGTGCGCGCCCCTATGAAAGTGAAACTAATCCCCGGGTGGTTTTGGTAATTAATAACAACATATATATCATTGAACTAATAGTTTCTTGAGAATCATTTCAGAAAGTTTAGTGATATGGGTATGGCTATGACTGAAGAAGTGGACCCCTCAAAATGCTAAGGCAAGCATTGGCAAAAGCTCAAGACTCCATTTTTGGTTTAGTGATCCAAGATCACATTGAGTCCATAGGAAAGCCAATACTATTAAAAGGGGATGAGGTTATGATAATGATCTGGTTGCTCAAAGTGCTTAGTGATATATCTCCTAAACTATCAGCAACTCTCACTTCCAATATACACTCATAAGTAATCTCGGTCCCACCGATTTCCTAAACTCACCACACCCGAGATGAACCACCTCAGCCATATAGCCAAACCCTAGAAATTTCGGATTTTCCGATTCGAACTCGATCTCACGAAACTAGTGTTGCCAAGCTTCAGAACCTTCGTCATCAAATCGGTGTCACCGAGATGATAAAGTCGGTCCCACCGAGATTGGCAAACCCTAGTCTTTGGAAGAATCGGACTCACCGAGATTGTATTTTCGGTCCCACGAAAATCCCAACGTTCACAAGATTTGAACTTTCGGTCTCACCGAGTTGTCAACTTCGGTCCGACCGAGATTGGTCAAATGTGTGTAGCAGTTGGATTTTGTGTGGAGGCTATAAATACCCTCCACCCCCTCTTCATTCGTGGAGAGAGCCATCGAAAGAACTACCACTCCTACCTTACATTTCGAGAAGAAAACTACCTACCCTTGTGTTGAGATCAAGTTGCTCCACTCCCACCATATGAAACTTGATCTCTAGCCTTCCCAAGTTGCTTTCCACTCAATCCTTTCTTCCACCACAGCCAAATCGGTGAGGAGAGTTGAGTGTTGGGGAGATTATCATTTGAAGCACAAGAGCAAGGAGTTCATCATCATCAACACCATCTATTACCTTTTGGAGGGTGGTGCCTCCTAGATTGGTTAGGTGTCGCTTGGGAGCCTCCGTCAAGATGTGGAGTTGAACCAAGAAGTTTGTAAGGGCAAGGAGATCGCCTACTTCGTGAAGATCTACCCCGAGTAAGGCTAGTCCTCCGTGGGCGTATGCCATGATGGCATAGACAAGGTTGCTTCTTCGTGGACTCTTCGTGGGTGGAGCCCTCCGTGGACTCTCGCAGCCGTTACCCTCCGTGGGTTGAAGTCTCCATCAACGTGGATTGACGATAGCACCACCTATCGGAACCACGAGAAAAATCTCCGTGTCTCCAAATTGCGTTTGCTCTTCTCCACCTCTCTTTACTACATGTGCAATTTACTTTCCGCTGCCTATACTCTAGAATTGCATGTGTAGGGTGATACTTGACTTGATCATCATTGTGAACTTGCCAAAAACTTGTCTTTATGAAAAGGCTGAATTTTTATATTGTCAAGTAGTCTAATCACCCCCCCCTCTAGACATACTTTCGATCCTACAAGTGGTATCAGAGCTTTGGTCTCCATTGTATTGGTCTCCATTGCATTGGACTCCATAAGCTTGGTTTCACAACCTAGGAGAGTATGGCGTCTAGTGAGGGTAATTTTCGTAGAGGTCCTTACTTTGATGGTTCAAACTTTGCTAGTTGGAAGCATAAAATGAAAATGCATATTCTTGGACATAACCCTGCCGCATGGGGCATTATTTGTGTTGGCTTGCAAGGTGAGTTCTTCGAGGAAGGAAAAGTTCCGGATCGTGAAGCTACAGCGGATGAATTGCGGATGTTGCAAAACAATGCTCAAGCTTGTGACATTCTCTTCAATGCTTTGTGTCCCGAGGAGTTCAACAAAATCAGCCGTCTTGAGAATGCAAAAGAGATTTGGGATACTTTGGTGAAATGCACGAAGGTACCGAGTCCGTGAAGGAATCAAAGCTAGATGTTCTTCAAGGTCAACTTGAAAAGTTCAAGATGAAAGAAGGTGAAGGAGTCGCTGAAATGTACTCTAGGCTTGCTCTCATCACAAATGAGATTGCCGCTTAGGAAGCGAAGAAATGACCGACCGATTCATCATCAAGAAGATTCTCGAGCTTTGGATGGAAAGTATGACACCGTGTGCACTTTGATCCAAATGATGCCAAACTACAAGAATCTCAAGCCAACCAAGTCATTGGAAGAATTGTTGCTCATGAGATGACACTTAAAGATAAGGAAGAGCTTCACAACAAGTCAAGTGGTGCTTACAAAGCTACATGTGATGCTCCCACAACCTCAAGTGACAAGCTAGTTTCCAATGAAGAGATAAGCCTAATGGTGAAGAACTTCAACAAATTCTACAAGAGTAGAAGCAAGGAAAGAAGCTCAAAGTCTAGATCATATGATGAAAAGAGATCTTCTAGTCGTGATCGAATGCTACAATTGTGGAAGACCGGACACTACTCAAATGAGTGTTCGGCTCCCCACAAGAGAAGAGAAGAATCTCCAAGAAGAAGAAGCTCAAGGAAGAGTCACCTCGGAAAGAGAGAAGGAGTAGAGATGATCGTTATGAGCGAAGACCCTCTCGGAGAAGCAAGGATTCGGAGAGGAAAGACAAGTCATCAAGGAGCTACACAAGAAGAAAACATCAAGCTCATGTAGGTGAATGGGTCTCCGGCTCCGACTCGACAATCACTCCGAAAGAAGCTATCACTCCAACTCCGACTACAGTCAAGATGAAGGTGTTGCGGTCTTGCTCTCGTGTCCCCAACTCCAACTCCTATGACTTATTTGATTCACCAAATGAGGGAATTGGAAGATGCTTCATGGCTAAAGGCCCCAAGGTATCACACCCTGAATTTATTGACTTTGATAGTGATGAGGATGACTTGCTTGGTGAAGATGAGCTTTTACATGATAAGTCTAGTGAGCCTAGTAATGATGAACATGCTAGTAGTCTTTATAGTCGAGAAGAGTCGAATGACAATGCTATGAAGGAGATTGAGCGTCTAACTAAAGAACTAAACACTCTTAAGTTAGCTCATGAAACAACTCAAGAAGATCATAGAGAGCTCCTAAGATCTCATGAGAAGCTACGCTCGAGAAGCTCAATCTAGAGCAAGAACATGAGTTTCTAAAAGCAATCAATGACGATCTTGAAAGAAGAGTTCTTCATATCTTGCCAAACGACTTCTCTTGTCTAATTTCTTGCCACCTATTAAAACTAAGCATGACAAGCATAAGAAAAATTCTTCATCTAGTAGTAACAATAACCATGCTAAATCTAATGTTGTTACTTCTAGTAGTTCTCTTGATTCCACTAACAATGTTTCAAGCCAAGTTACACTTGAGCAAGAAAATAGTTTATTGAAAGGGATTATAGAGAAAGGTGTCTACAAGAGCCTTGCGGAAGCAAGAACTTTGAGGAAATTGTTACAAGCAAGGAAGGCACCGGAAGAATCAAGAAATTGGTTTTGAGCGAAAGTTCAACGCCGAGGGTGTTGAATGGGAAGAAGGTCAATATTTCACTCCAAAGTTTGTTTCTCAAAAGGAGAAGTATGATCCTACTTCTTCCAATGTGGAACAAGCTCAAGATGACCTTCCATCACAAGACCACAAGCTAAAAGGCAAGGACAAGCTTCAAGAGGAGATTGATGCATTTATTGAAGCACCTAAAGCCATGGTCAAGTGGGTTCCCAAGGTAACGTCAAGTTCTACTTCTTCAAGCTCAACTACAACCCCAAGGATTCCCATCAAGATGATGTGGATCCCGAAGAAGAAGAACTAGAGAGTTCTTGAGGGTGACTCCGCCAACATACTTCACTCACATTCATTTTGGCAAGAACTTGTGCAATCAACTTCCACATCTTGCACTAGTTCATGGAGTCACAAACCCTCTTGTTGGTAAGTCAAGGGACAAGGTAATCATTGCTTTCATGGACATCATCTATTGTGTACTTCAATCTATGTCCATGGAAATCCTTGTTTGTTCCTTGTGGGACTAACCCATGTAGGTATTGAAAGTGCCCGAATCCAAAGGATCGCTCCCAACACTTGATGGTCTTCATCAACATTGAGCATCCACATCTTCAACATCTACATGAAGTCTTCTACGACAACCCAAGGTTAGTTTGACCCTTTAAAAGGGGTTCTCACATCTAGGGGGAGCTTTGCTCTAAAGAATTGAGCTAAAGCATCTTCGAATGATCTGAACACATCAATGCTTTATGTAAAAGTGGTAACCCCACTTGTGCTTAAACGATGAGTATGACCTATGATCAAATGTTCTCATTTGACTCCTAAGTCAATATACTCATATAAAGATGACCTAGTCATCGACAATTGTGTGATAGTAGCTAGAGTTTTGATTGTGCATGTTTGACACATATTTCATTTGCTATCTTATTGTGTGAGCATGTTGGATGCATGATTTTATCCATTCGAGGACATCCATTTGTTGCTTTGGTCTTTTGGATTTTCTTTTTGACCAAATGGATGGACAAGAATGCCTAAGTTCCTCCCCTAGCTATCTATGCTTTCTTGTCTCAAATTCTATTCATGCTAATATCACAAACTTTGAACAAGCCATTTTCGGACACACCGAGTGAGGAGCACTCGGAGCCACCGATCCGTCAAAGGCTAAACTTCCAAAACCTTCTAAGTAATTTCGGTCAGACCAACCCACTCAAACTTGGTCAGACCGAAAGCACTTAGATTGATCTAGGTTTTCACCTCGATGAAACCGAGTTGCAAATTTCGGCGTGACCGAAATGTGTAACTGCCCTGCAGTTATCCATCTAGGTGCCACCGAGTTTTACAACTCGGTCCCACCGACAGCTAAGGGGTATAAATACTCCGTGGGTCGCGCGCATTGATTTCTACTTCAAAACGCCTCGCCCCCACACCCCTTGCTGCCGTCGCCGTGGTCTCCGGATCGTCTCCGTCGTCGCCTGTGCGCCCTCGCCGCAGGATTCCGTCGCCGTCAACGGACATTCTCTCCGCGCCGTTGCCGCCGTAGAGGAACTCCACCAAGTTAGGGTGAGTTCCGATCCCTCTCGTGTTCCCATCTCCGACTCTATGCACGATTGGTTTGCCTAGCATCTTGCCACGTTTGAGATCTTCCTTAACACCAGATTAGTTCGTTAGAACGAAATTCGAGTAAAAGTTTTAGGGTTAGGTTTCCACGAACACATCTCGGTGAGACCGATTCTACATTCTCGGTATGACCGATTTGGCCTCTGGCCATTGACCTTTGCCTTTCGGTCCAACCGAAGTTGTGCAAATCGGTGCGACCAAATGAGGATTTAGTCAAACCCTAGTGTTCTCGGAAGATCGAAACCCACTTCGTCCAACCGAAAGTGGTGTGAATGGTTCTGTTTGAACAATTGGATTCACCGAATTTTAGACTCGGTCGACGAAATGCATTCTGTGAAAACCTAAAACTGAAATTTGAACTCATTTTTTGCAAAATCTTCTGCAGTTTGTGATAACTCTTCTACTCGCCTACACCTAATCTATTCACAGGTTGTCACCATGTCGATGCGGTGACAGCCGAAACAGGTCTGAGTCACCAATTGCTGAAATTCCAGAGGCATGCACTAGTCCCGAGGCCAAGACTTTTCAGATGATGGTGAGAGGAGCACACCAAGTGGTTTGCCTCCTGCAGCCACCAGGGCAGAAGAAGAGGAATTCGATGAAGAAGACTCGATTTTATTCTTGAGGAAGAGATCTCCTCCAAGCCAAAGAGAAAAGTTGCTGCCAAAGAGCATCAAGGGCGAGAAACCAAGAAAGGCACCAATAAAGTGAAGAAGTCCACTGTTGCTAAGAAGCTGAGTATGGAAGAGGAAACTTCAAGCAAGGTGAAGAAAACTTCCAAGAGGAAGAGGATTGTGCATGATGAAACAGCGAGATGATGATGATGATGAGGAAGCACCCCACCTCCTCCTCGAAGTCTAAATTCATGGGTGATGCCATCGAGGCAGGAGCACCTTCAAAGCCCAAGCCATCTGCTCCAAAGAAAGGCAGCTCAAGCCAAGCTCTTTGCCAAGCCCAAGAAGACTGTCAGAACATCCCAGCTTCAGAGAAGAAGAAAGATAATGTGCCACCAAATGAGTCGATGATGAGGCACCAGTATTCTGAAACTTCGTCGAAATTGCCAATTCACAATGATGCTCATCCTGAGCTGAGAACATGAAGGAAAGAAAGGATAGAGGTCTCGGGCTATGGAGACAAGCTGATCCATATCTTTGTGAGGAGAAGAACTGATGTAGATCCAAGGTTCCACACCAGAGAGCAGCAGGACTTCTATGAGACTGTGTTGATGGACAAGAAGCCCATTGTTGCAGATACTAGATATGTTGACTGGGCATACATTGACAGTGAAGAGCACAGAGACTTCTTTCCACATGTGCATGAGAGCTTTCTTGCATGTGGTGTTGCAGATTTCGTTGGTCGGTCGACAGATTGGAATGATGAAATGATCATGCAATTCTATGCCACAACTCATTTCTATCCAGATGGAAAGATCACATGGATGACTGAAGGCCAAAGATTCTCTTCAACTGTTGAAGAATGGGCAGCACTGCTGAATGCTCCAGTGCAGAGAGAGGATGATGTTGATGTCTATGGTATTCCCAAGAAAAACCATGAATCTATGAAGAATATGTACAATGAGGTACCAGCTAAGGATGTGGAAATCTGGAAGCTCGACTCAGAGTATCATCTCCGAGCAGGTCTACCTACCACAAACACAATTACGAGGCATACCTTGATGCCCAAGTCCGAGATCATCGCATGATCGAGGGTATTCTATCAACATGCTGCATATACTTGATCAGAAGGCACCTTTCAAGGTGATGGACCTGATAGTTGAGACTATCAAGAGGACTGCAGCAGACCAGAAGAGGTCGTGTGGATTTGCCCCGCACATTCAGATGCTAATCAATGCCAAGTTTGGCACGAGCACATACTTGTTGGATAGACCACACTTGCCACTTTGCAGCTGAGCATGAGGACAATGAAGTTGTGATGGATGAGGAGGACCCAACGTCTGTTGAAGGTCAAGCAAAGACTGAAGCTGCCAAGAAAGCTAAAGCTGAGAAGGAAGCAGCAGCAGCAGCTAAACCCAAGAGTGTTGGAGAGCAGCTCCTTGAAGCTACCCAGAGAATTGAACAACGCCTGGCCAGCATTGTGCAGTCTCAGGAGAGTCTTGAGAGGATTGTTGAAGATAAGATCCATGCTCGATGTCAAGTCGATCAAGTGCAAGTCATCACAACAAGCTTGAGGTAGATATCGAGGAAGCCAAGAGGGAGAAGGAAGAGCTCATGCGTGAGATGCAGGATGACCTAGTCCAGGATGATTATGAACGGCCTGCTCCGGTTCCCACAAGACCTCGATCAGCTGCTATTCTGTGGCGGACACGGGACTACAGCCTCAAGACCTCCCACAGCTCCATCGGTTCCAGCTCCAGCTCCAGTGACCACTCCTCCAGCTCCACAGACATCAGCTGAAGCCTTTGCAGATGCAACCATCTCAACTCCATCAACCCAGACAGGAGCCGCCAGCAGAGTCCCTAGTGACGTTTAGCTCTATACCTTTTCGAACTTTTTGGTAACTTGTTGCCAAAGGGGGAGAAATTGTATAGATCATAGGACTTCGAGAGAGAGAGTGCTTTGTCTTTGCGCTTTTGCTCTTTCGTTCATTTGCGGTCTTTTTGAGATACTTTTGAGATTTTTGAGACATTCCGTGTGTTTGATACTACGTTTGCTCTACATTGATGAGTGCTTGGTCGTACTATGCCTTAATGTGTGCTTAATGCTTATCATATGCTATTCATATCTTGTATGACCATTTACTCATGTCTTGGTGATTGGGTGCATGCTATTCATTCTTATCATTTTGTGCGCTCCACCAAGATGTATGTGACATGGAAGAGTGACCCATGATCCTAATCGATTGTGCATTTGCATTCAAACGCAAATCTTAAATAATGCACAAATTTAGGGGGAGCTCTTGCTTATCACATACTTCTCAAAGCGACGATATTATTCATTGATTATATCTTTTGTCGAAGCTTTGATCTATATGTTGTCATCAATTACCAAAAAGGGGGAGATTGAAAGTGCAACTAATCCCGGTGGTTTTGGTAATTAATAACAACATATATATCATTGAACTAATAGTTTCTTGAGAATCATTTCAGAAAGTTCATGATATGGGTATGGCTATGACCAAGAAGTGGACCCTCAAAATGCTAAGGCAAGCATTGGCAAAAGCTCAAGACTCCATTTTGGTTTAGTGATCCAAGATCACATTGAGTCCATAGGAAAGCCAATACTATTAAAAGGGATGAGGTTATGATAATGATCTGGTTGCTCAAAGTGCTTAGTGATATATCTCCTAAACTATCAAGAACTCTCACTTCCAATATACACTCATAAGTAATCTCGGTCCCACCGATTTCCTAAACTCAGTCCACACCGAGATGAACCACCTCACCATATAGCCAAACCCTAGAAATTTCGGATTTTCCGATTCGAACTCGGTCTCACCAAAACTAGTGTTGCCAAGCTTCAGAACATTCATCATCAAATCGGTGTCACCGAGATGATAAAGTCGGTCCCACCGAGATTGGCAAACCCTAGTCTTTGGAAGAATCGGACTCACCGAGATTGTATTTTCGGTCCCACGAAAATCCCAACGCTCACAAGATTTGAACTTTCGGTCTCACCGAGTTGTCAACTTCGGTCCGACCGAGATTGGTCAAATGTGTGTAACAGTTGGATTTTGTGTGGAGGCTATAAATACCCTCCACCCGCTCTTCATTCGTGGAGAGAGCCATCGAAAGAACTACCACTCCTACCTTACATTTCGAGAAGAAAACTACCTACCCTTGTGTTGAGATCAAGTTGCTCCACTCCCACCATATGAAACTTGATCTCTAGCCTTCCCAAGTTGCTTTCCACTCAATCCTTTCTTCCACCACAGCCAAATCGGTGAGGAGAGTTGAGTGTTGGGGAGATTATCATTTGAAGCACAAGAGCAAGGAGTTCATCATCATCAACACCATCTATTACCTTTTGGAGGGTGGTGCTTCCTAGATTGGTTAGGTGTCGCTTGGGAGCCTCCGTCAAGATGTGGAGTTGAACCAAGAAGTTTGTAAGGGCAAGGAGATCGCCTACTTCGTGAAGATCTACCCCGAGTAAGGCTAGTCCTCCGTGGGCGTATGCCATGATGGCATAGACAAGGTTGCTTCTTCGTGGACCCTTCGTGGGTGGAGCCCTCCGTGGACTCTCGCAGCCGTTACCCTCCGTGGGTTGAAGTCTCCATCAACGTGGATTGACGATAGCACCACCTATCGGAACCACGAGAAAAAATCTCCGTGTCTCCAAATTGCGTTTGCTCTTCTCCACCTCTCTTTACTACATGTGCAATTTACTTTCCGCTGCCTATACTCTAGAATTTCATGTGTAGGGTGATACTTGACTTGATCATCATTGTGAACTTGCCAAAAACTTGTCTTTATCAAAAGGCTGAATTTTTATATTGTCAAGTAGTCTAATCACCCCCCCTCTAGACATACTTTCGATCCTACACTCTACTACGACATGTGTGTGCCTCTACATCGACCAGTATGTACGTACACGTTCGCGACCAGAATGACAACGCTACGCACGCTTCGACCAGGTGGGTCCCGACTGTTAGTCACTTCCTTGCGTGCAAAGATTTAGCTGGTGGGTCCCAGCAGTCAGGGGGCAAATCATTTTTTTGCCCATAATATGGACGCACTTCCTTGCATGCGAAGATGTAGCTGGTAGGTCCCAGCAGTCAAGGGGGAAACGTTTTTTTGTGCGAAATACGATGGCCCGTCCGGTGGGTCCCTGCTGTCAGGTGGAGGAATCATTATTTTCCGCATAATAAAGAGGCACTTCCTTGCTGCGGCTGTGGACCCAGCTGTCAGCCTCTCCACGTACAGTCCACGTCCGATAGAAGTCGTTCCTTGATCACGTTGACCACGCCGCGCCGAGAGCACTGATACATCTCCAACGTATCTATAATTTTTGATTGTTCCATGCTATTATATTATCTGTTTTGGATGTTTATGGGACTTATTATTCACTTTTATTTTTTGGAACTAACCTATTAACTGGAGGCCCAGCCCAAATTGCTGTTTTTTTTTGCCTATTTCAGTGTTTCATAGAAAAGGAATATCAAACGGAGTCCAAACGGAATGAAACCTTCGGGGGAGTTATTTTTGGAACGAACGCAACCCAGGAGACTTGGAGTAGACGCCAGGGAAGTAACAAGGTGGCCACGAGGGTCCAGGGCGCGCCCTACCCCCCTGGGTGCTCCCTCCCCCTCGTGGGCCCCTTGTGGCTCCCTTGACCGACTTCTTTGACCTATATATATCCATATGCCCCGAAAACATCCAGGAGAACCATAGATCGGGAGTTCCGCCACCGCAAGACTCTATAGCCACCAAAAACCAATCGGGACCCTGTTCTGGCACCCTGCCAGAGGGGGGATCCCTCACCGCTGGCCATCTTCATCATCCCGACGCTCTCCATGACGAGGAGGGAGTAGTTCACCCTCGGGGCTGAGGGTATGTACCAGTAGCTATGTGTTTGATCCCTCTCTCTCCCATGTTCTTGATTTGGCACGATCTTGATGTATTGCGAGCTTTGCTATTATAGTTGGATCTTATGATGCTTCTCCCCCTCTACTCTCTTGTAATGGATTGAGTTTTCCCTTTGAAGTTATCTTATTGGATTGAGTCTTTAAGGATTTGAGAACACTTGATGCATTTATTGCATGTGCTTATCTGTGGTGATAATGGGATATCACATGATTCACTTGATGTATGTTTTGGTGATCAACTTGCGGGTTCAGTGACCTTGTGAACTTATGCATAGGGGTTGGCACACGTTTTCGTCTTGACTCTACGGTAGAAACTCTGGGGCACTCTTTGAAGTTCTTTGTGTTGGTTGAATAGATGAATCTGAGATTGTGTGATGCATATCGTATAATCATACCCACGGATACTTGAGGTGACATTGGAGCATCTAGGTGACATTAGGGTTTTGGTTGATTTGTGTCTTAAGGTGTTATTCTAGTACGAACTCTATGATAGATCGAACTGAAAGAACAGCTTCATGTTATTTTACTACGGACTCTTGAATATATCGACCAGAAAGGATAACTTTGAGGTGGTTTTGTACCCTACAATAATCTCTTCATTTGTTCTCCGCTATTAGTGACTTTGGAGTGACTCTTTATTGCATGTTGAGGGATAGTTATATGATCCAGTTATGTTATTATTGTTGAGAGAACTTGCACTAGTGAAAGTATGAACCCCAGGCCTTGTTTCCTAGCATTGCAATACCGTTTACACTCACTTTTATCATTAGTTAGCTTGCTGTTTTTATATTTTTAGATTACAAATACCCATATCTACCATCCATATTGCACTTGTATCACCATGTCTTCGCCGAACTAGTGCACCTATGCAATTTACCATTGTATTGGGTGTGTTGGGGACACAAGAGACTCTTTGTTATTTGGTTGCAGGGTTGCTTGAGAGAGACCATCTTCATCCTACGCCTCCCACGGATTGATAAACCTTAGGTCATCCACTTGAGGGAAATTTGGTACTGTCCTACAAACCTCTGCACTTGGAGCCCAACAACATCTACAAGAAGAAGGTTGTGTAGTAGACATCATGCAAATTTCTGGCGCCGTTACCGGGGAGGTGAGTGCTTAAAGGTATATCTTTAGATCTTGCAATCGAATCTTTTAGTTTCTTGTTTTATCACTAGTTTAGTTTATAAAAGAAAACTACAAAAAATGGATTTGAGGGTGCCTCATATGCTTCATCTTTTTAATATCTTTCATGAAAATAAGGATTCCGATAATTGTGCCAAAGTGTTAGAACAAGAATGCATTAGAATGTTTGGCACTAAATCTTTGAATGATGAGCATGATTGCAATGTTGTTAGTATGAACTCTTTGAATATCCATAGTACTAATGATGATTGCACTAGTCATGATGAAAATGTCTCTTATAAGCATGTCAACTTTTGTGGAGTGCATAGAGTTTGCAAGTACACACCAAATAGGGAAGATAGATTTTGCAAGAGGCATAAGTATTTAGAAACTAAATGGTTGCAAGAGAGGCTAGATGTTTGTGCTGAAAATTTAAAATTTCTTCGCCGTACTTGTGAACTTTGCAATGAATGTGATCATTTAAATCCCTAATGCAAATTGTTTCATGATCGTATCGTGTCCAAAAATTGTGATGACTTGATTTCCCTTGCACATCACAATGAACTTAGCTTGCTTTTGGGTTATGAAGAAATAAAACGCTTAACTAAAGATATGCCAGAATTTGTCCTTGATAAAGTTCTTGATTTTGATCTAGAGGAAATTTATATGTATTGTGCGGTGAATTGCATTGAAAATCCTTACATTACCAATTACATAAAATGAAGAAAACAAATAGAAGATGAAAAGAATACTAATGAAAGGGAAGGGATTTCCCAATATCCTCCTATTCTTTCTTACGATGAGTCAGGTAACAAGGAGGAGCCTTTTATCCAACCAATCTCATTAATAAGGAGCTCCAAAAAGAAAGTTAACCCTACACATGATGCGAAGAAGGAAAAGAAAAGACATAGAAGCAAAGGTAAAAAGGTACCCCTCCCAAATGATGTTGCTCCTATTACTCATTGTGATGATGATAAATTGCTATACTATTGGTGCTATCCATACTATTAATGATGAGAGTGATTATGCTTATGATATGAAAAGGCCCAAGCTTGGGGATGCTATGTTTGATGAGAATGGCATGTTTGAGAATTTATTTGCTGTAATTAATGTTTGTCCCAAGCTTGGGGATGCTATGTTTAATGAAGATGATATTTTTAGCCTACCAAGTTTTGATGAGCAAATTTATTGTGATGATAGCATGCCTCCTATTTATGATGATTATTGTGATGACACTTATGATATAAAAAGTAGTGATGATTATATTTATAAAACTTGTCATGATTATGATTACCCTTTTTCTGAACACTACTCTTTTAATTTGGAAACAATTTATAGTATTCGAGTCTCTTACGATACTCCCACTATTCCGAATAAGAAGAATTTTGCTTATGTGGAGAATAATAAAATTTCTATGCTTGTAGATCATGAAAATAATGCTTTATGTAATAGTTATATTGTTGAATTCATTCATGATGCTACTGAAAATTATTATGAGGGAGGAACATATGCTTGCAGGAATTGCAATAATATCAAGTTCCCTCTCTATGCGCTTAAAGTTTTAAAGTTATGCTTGTTTTGCCTTCCTATGCTAGTTGATTATTGTTCCCATAAGTTGTTTGCTCACAAAATCCCTATGCATAGGAAGTGGGTTAGACTTGAATGTGCTAGTCATATTCTTTGTGATGCTCTCTTTATGTTTCAATTCTTATCTTTTGTGTGAGCATCATTGAAATCATCATGCCTAGCTAGGGGCGTTAAACGATAGCGCTTGTTGGGAGGCAACCCAATTTTACTTTTGTACTTTGATTTTTCTCCTGTTTAGTAACAAATAATTCATCTAGCCTCTGTTTAGATGTGTTTTTATGTTTTAATTTGTGTTTGTGCCAAGTAGAACCTTTGGCAAGACTTGGGTGAAGTCTTTGCGATCTTGCTGTAAAAAACAGAAACTTTTGCGCTCACGAGATTAGCTGCAATTTTTTACTGGAGAGCGCTTTTAGGTTGATTATTTTTGCATAATGTTAATAGAAAAATTACTCACTTCCACCAATTTATTTCAGAATTTTTGGAGTTACATAAGTATTCAAGAGTTACAGATTACTACAGACTGTTCTGTTTTTGTCAGATTCTGTTTTCTATGTGTTGTTTGCTTATTTTGATGAATCTATGAGTAGTATCGGAGGGTATGAACCATAGATAAGTTGGAATACAGTAGATATTACACCAATATGACTTTAGAATGAGTTCACAACATTACCTAAGTGGTGGTTTTATTTTCTTATACTAACGGAGCTTACGAGTTTTCTGTTGAGTTTTGTGTTGTGAAGTTTTCAACTTTTGGGTAAAGAATAGATGGACTACGGAATAAGGAGTGGCAAGAGCCTAAGCTTGGGGATTCCCAAGGCACCCCAAGGTAATATTCAAGGACAACCAAGAGCCTAAGCTTGGGGATGCCCCGGAAGGCATCCCCTCTTTCCTCTTCGTTCATCGGTAACTTTACTTGGAGCTATATTTTTATTCACCGCATGATATGTGTTTTGCTTGGAGCGTCATTTTATTTTGTTAGTATTTGCTTGATGTTGTTTATAATAATGTTTTGCATCTATATTTTCAATAAAAATGTCAAGGATAGCCTTTACCATGCTTATTTTGCAAGTATACATGTTGCCGTTTCAAAACACAAAGTTTATCGCTGTTGCAAAAATTCCTAGAAAAGTAAGAATACGATAAAATGTTGAAACTTTTTGCATATTGAGATCTGATAAATTTCATACAGTGTGGTATTTTTCTCATAATTTTTGGAGTTAGGGAAGTATGATGAATCTTGCATTCTTTACAGACTGTACTGTTTTGGCAGATTGCTGTTATGTTTGCATTGTTTGCTTGTTTAATGATTCTATTTGAGGATAGGAGTATTAAATATGCAGAGGAATTTAGTATGAAATGTTGAATAATAATTTTACTGATTTGCTACAGTAGAGAATGATAAGGTTTTGCATTGGTTTATACTAACTTATCTCACGACTTCTTGTTGAGTTTGGTGTGGATGAAGCTTTTGAGATTTAGGAAACCAAGATATAAAAGGAATTAAGGGGACACAAAAGCTCAAGCTTGGGGATGACCAAGGCACCCCAAGATAATATTCCAAGAATTCTCAAGCATCCAAGCTTGGGGATGCCCCAGTAGGCATCCCACCTTTCTTCTTCAACAATTATCAGTTAGTATCGGTTGAACCTAAGTTTTTGCTTCTTCACATGATGTGTGCTATCCTTGAAATATCATTTTGTTTTGTTTTGCTTGCTGTTTGAATAAAATACCAAGATCTGAAATTCTTAAATGATAGAGAGTCTTCACATAGTTGCACAATTATTTGACTACTCGTTGATCTTCACTTATATCTTTTGGAGTAGTTTGTCATTTGCTCTAGTGCTTCACTTATATATTTTTAGAGCACGGTGGTGGTTTTATTTTGTAGAAATTATTGATCTCTCATTCTTCACTTATATTATTTTGAGAGTCTTTTAGAACATCATGGTAATTTTCTTGGGTTATAAAATTAGTCCTAATATGATGGGCATTCAAGTTGGGTATAATAAAAACTATCATAGAAAGTGCATTGAATACTATGAGAAATTTGATGCTTGATAATTGTTTTGAGATATAAAGGTGGTAATTTTAGAGTCACGCTAGTTGGGTAATTATGAAATTGAGAAATACTTGTGTTGAAGTTGACAAGTCCCGTAGCATGCACGTATGGTAAAAGTTGTGTAACAAATTTGTAGCATGGGGTGCTCTTTGATTGCCTTCCTTATGTGTGGAGGTCGGGATCGCGTGATGGTTAACTCCTACCAACCCTTCCCCTAGGAGCATGCGTATTAGTACTTTGCTTCGAGGGCTAACGAACTTTTGCAATAAGTATATGAGTTCTTTATGACTAATGTGAGTCCATGGATTATACGCACTCTCACCCTTTCACCATGGCTAGCCTCTCTTGTGTCGCGCAACTTTCGCCGGTATCATACACCCACCATATATTTCCTCAAAACAGCCACCATACCTACCTATGATGGCATTTCCACAGCCATTCCCAGATATATTACCATGCAACTTTCCATCGTTCCATTTATTATGACACGCTCCATCATTGTCATATTGCTTTTGCATGATCAGGCAGTTGACATCGTATTTGTGGCAAGGCCACCTTCATAATTCTTTCATACATGTCGCTATTAATTCATTGCATATCTCGGTACACCGCCAGAGGCATTCACATAGAGTCATATTTTGTTCTAAGTATTGAGTTGTAACTCTTGAGTTGTAAATAAATAAAAGTGTGATGATCTTCATTATTAGAGCATTGTCCCAAGTGAGGAAAGGATGATGGAGACTATGATTCCCCCACAAGTTGGGATGAGACTCCGGACTTTATGAAAATAAAAGATGCCAAAGAAGCCCAAACAAAAAATAGGCCAAAGAAGCCCACCAAAACAAAAAATGAGAGAAAAAGAGAGAAGGGGCAATGTTACTATCCTTTTTCCACACTTGTGCTTCAAAGTAGCACCATGATCTTCATGATAGAAAGTCTCCTATGTTGTCACTTTCATATACTAGTGGGAATTTTTCATTATAGAACTTGGCTTGTATATTCCAATGATGGGCTTCCTCAAAATGCCCTAGGTCTTCGTGAGCAAGCGAGTTGGATGCACACCCACTTTGTTTCTTTTGTTGAGCTTTCATACATTTATAGCTCTAGTGCATCCGTTGCATGGCAATCCCTACTCACTCACATTGATATCTATTAATGGGCATCTCCATAGCCCGTTGATACGCCTAGTCAATGTGAGACTTTCTCCTTTTTTGTCTTCTCCACACAATCCCTATCATCATATTCTATTCCACCCATAGTGCTATATCCATGGCTTACGCTCATGTATTGCGAAAAAGCTGAAGCGCGTTAAAAGGTATGAACCAATTGCTTGGCTAAAACCGGGGTTGTGCATGATGGGAGTATCTTGTGTGACGAAAATGAAGCATGGCCTAACTATATGATTTTGTAGGGATAAGCTTTCTTTGGTTATGTTATTTTGATAAGACATGATTACTTGTTAGTATGCTTGAAGTATTACTATTTTTATGTCAATATTAAACTTTTATCTCGGATCATTTGGATCTGAACATTCATGCCACAATAAAGAAAATTATATTGAGAAATATGCTAGGTAGCATTCCACATCAAAAATTCTGTTTTTATCATTTACCTACTCGAGGACGAGGATGAATTAAGCTTGGGGATGCTTGATACGTCTCCAACGTATCTATAATTTTTTATTGTTCCATGCTATTATATTATTTGTTTTAGATGTTTATGGGCCTTATTATACACTTTTATATTATTTTTGGGACTAACATATTAACCGGAGGCCCAGACCAAATTGCTATTTTTCTTGCCTATTTTAGTGTTTCGTAGAAAAGGAATATCAAACGGAGTCCAAACAGAATGAAACCTTCGGGAGAGTTATTTTTGGAACAAACGTAATCCAGGAAACTTGGAGTAGACGTCAGGGAAGCAACGAGGTGGCCACGAGGGTCAAAGGCGCGCCCTACCCCCTAGGGCGCCCCCCCTCGTGGGACCCTCATGGCTCCCTTGACCGACTTCTTTCACCTATATATATATCCATATACCCCGAAAACAACCAGGAGCACCATAGATCGGGAGTTCCGCCACACAAAACCTCAGAGCCACCAAAACCAATTAGGACCTGTTAGTCACCCCGCCAAGGGTGATCCCTCACCGGTGGCCATCTTCATCATCCCGGCGCTCTCCATGATGAGGAGGGAGTAGTTCACCCTCGGGGCTGAGGGTATGTGCCAGTAGCTATGTGTTTGATCTCTCTCTCTCTCTCTCGTGTTCTTGATTTGGCACGATCTTGATGTATTGCGAGCTTTGCTGTTGTAGTTGGATATTATGATGTTTCTCCCCCTCTACTCTCTTGTAATGGATTGAGTTTTCCCTTTGAAGTTATCTTATCGAATTGAGTCTTTAAGGATTTGAGAACACTTGATGTATGTCTTGCATGTGCTTATCTGTGGTGACAATGGGATATCACGTGATTCACTTGATGTATGTTTTGGTGATCAACTTGCGGGTTCAGATACCTTGTGAACTGATGCATAGGGGTTGGCACACGTTTTCGTCTTGACTCTTCGGTAGAAACTTCGGGGCACTCTTTGAAGTTCTTTGTGTTGGTTGAATAGATGAATCTGAGATTGTGTGATGCATATCGTATAATCATATCCACGGATACTTGAGGTGACATTGGAGTATCTAGGTGACATTAGGATTTTGGTTGATTTGTGTCTTAAGGTGTTATTCTAGTACAAACTCTATGATAGATCAGATGGAAAGAATAGCTTCGGGTTATTTTACTACGTACTCTTGAATAGATCGATCAGAAAGGATAACTTTGATGCGGTTTCGTACCCTACAATAATCTCTTCGTTTGTTCTCTGCTATTAGTGACTTTGGAGTGACTCTTTGTTGCATGTTGAGGGATAGTTATATGATCCAATTATGTTATTATTGTTGAGAGAACTTGCACTAGTGAAAGTATGAACCCTAGGCCTTGTTTCCTAGCATTGCAATACCGTTTACGCTTACTTTTATCATTAGTTAGCTTGCTGTTTTTATATTTTTAGATTACAAATACCCATATCTACCATCCATATTGCACTTGTATCACTATCTCTTCGCCGAACTAGTGCACCTATACAATTTACCATTGTAATAGGTGTGTTGGGGACACAAGAGACTATTTGTTATTTGGTTGCAGGGTTGCTTGAGAGAGACCATCTTCATCCTACGCCTCCCACGGATTGATAAACCTTAGGTCATCCACTTGAGGGAAATTTGCTACTGTCCTACAAACCTCTGCACTTGGAGGCCCAACAACGTCTACAAGAAGAAGGTTGTGTAGTAGACATGAAGCACCTGGGCGGTGGACGATGGAGAGGCCTAGGAAGGGGACGACGCGGAGCCGGGGAAGACGCGTCAGTGGATGCCCGCGCGGGGAGGAGTACGAGGGTTCACTGGTTCGGCTGCGGCGTGAGGCTATCGTCGTCGCAGGGCCTAGCTAGCGGTGGGAGTAGTAGGGGGCGGTGAGGCCTCAACGGCAGCACAGCCGGCCACTGGAGGCAGGAGTAGGCAGTCTCGCTGGCGCTGGTTTGGGCAGCTAGTGCAAGAAGAGCAGCGATTGAAGAAGCAGCAGGACCGTTCGATTCAAATCCAATGGTTACTGCTGCTAGAATTGCTTGTTGACTAAGTTGACAAGCCCTGCGTACGCGTCAACTTAGTAGGCCCACAGGTCAACCTCCCAATCGGTGCGCCCCAGATGTCAGTGGGAGGAATCATTTTTCGCATAATAAGGAGGCAGTTGATTGCGTGCGGCCAGGCCAGTGGAGGGAGTAGGGTGGGCCGGTCAAGCCTGCGCGGCATCACAGCGGGCCACAAGAGGAGGGAGCAGGCAGTCCCGCCGGTGCTAGTTTAGGCGGCTGGAGCAGGAAGATTAGATATTGAAGAAGCACGTCGGCCATTGGATGGACATCCAACAGTCACTGCTGCTACAATCATGTGTTGACTGACAAACCCTTGCGTAAACAAGTCAGCCGCGAAATCTGTGGCGTGTACAGCCTATTTGGTATTATTTTTATAATTTTTACTCATTTTCTAATTCATGTGGAATTAATTGCAGCCCGTTTTCCATTTTTAGAATTGTTGCCCATTTTCTTGTCAGTACCAGGGTTAAAAAATTAACTAAATATGTGCGAAAATTTGAAAATTCACAAATTTTTATTGGGGAACAAAATATTCTTAATCCAAAAATTAGTAGCCATACTACAAGAAATTTAAAAATAAATTAGTACTATGTCATGTTAAATCCAATGAAATACTCCCTCCGTCCCAAAATTCTTGTCTTAGATTTGTCTAAATTCGGATGTATCAAGTCACTTTTGGTATTAGATACATCTGTATCTAGACTAATCTAAGACAAGAATTTTGGGACGAAGGGAGTATAAAATATCAGTGAAGAACAAAAACAATAAAAGAAACTAATATCCCATTTGGTAATTTTTTTAGAATTTTTAACCCCTTTGATATTACTTTTACAGACACTAACCATACTCTTTGGCCAGGCTGAATGCATCCCTCGTCATCTTGAAAGATTTGCAGCCCAGTCAGTCGGAGAAAACAAATAGGCCTAGCTTGGGTATTCTTCAAAAAGAAATACTGGGCTACCTATTTTCCCAAAGAAAAAACTATTGGGCTGGTCATGTTGTTAGACGGGCCACAGAGAGCGCACAACCCAGTTTATAGCCTGCTCCTCCGAATTACTACTAAAAAAAGTTGTGCAATTATGTCGCTAATTGACTATACGTTGAAAATGATGTGGGTCCCAGATATCAGCAGGGTGGATTAGAGTAAAAAACGAGGGGCGCATCTGAGTAGTAAAAGAGGCGCTTGCTTATGTTCGGGAGTGGACCTGGTGGGTCCGTACTGTCATACTCACAACTACAGTCCTCTTCCGATTCACTATGTTGACAGGGACCGTTTCGAAAAAAAACTATCTTGACAGGGCCAGACGGCGGCGCCGCGGCGAGCGCACCAAGGCGGAGCATAAAGTGTTGTCGCGAATGTGCTAGGCTGGGTTGGACATTCTTATTGAAAAATAAAAATGGACCGGAACTATTTACGACATTGACTACGATTTGCATGGGTCCGCTAGTTGCCGGAAGAAAATGCTGGGAGAAAGAAGACTGGTCGCTATCTTTGCCTAAGAATAAAATCGACTGAATGTAATGAAACTATCATAGGAAATAATATCCTCCTGTTAAATTGTGAATTTAAAGAACTAGTGCATGAGCATTTAGCTTTATTTATTTATTTACTTATTTATGTTTAGGGGACCATGAGCATGTACCTGGGTCGGATTCATGTGAGAGCCTCCCTTCCAGTTAATTATGGGCTCCTCTATTGGGCCTTCATCAGTGGGCTGCATGTTATCAACAAGTGGAAAATGTGTTCTGCACGAAAAATAGTATGCGCTACGTATGGTACGGGGATCAGACCGTGCAACGACTTCCAAAACATTGTGTTTGTCATTTTAACAACACATTTATTCAACCAATAGACGAAATATACTATTGATTGTACATTGAAAACAGCAGCAGCAACCCAGTCTTTGAGGTGCAATGAAGCGATAGCGAGCGGAAAGAGTAAAGATGCAGCTCTCTCTTCCAAACCAAGCATCAGCCATCATTATAAAAGGGCTACCAAAAAAGAACAAGTGTATGCATCAAACTAAATAGAGATCCTACTACACCAAGTGTACGCATCTAACTAACTGGCTCAGTTAGACATTACTATTTATTAAGCTGTGGAGATTGGCTGACGGCTTGAACCAGATGGGTGCCTGACGGGGGAAACTCCAGCCAGCAGGTCGAAGTCGGATACTTGCGACCCTCTCTCCTACTTTGGGCTGAAGAGCGTGGCGGAACATATCAGGGTATGGTGCATGCAGAGACACATGGTACGCTGTGGACAAACAATTTTGCCTGATGAACGAAACCGCGCTGCCATCATGATCCTTGCCATCGGTTATCTCCTGGTTAATCGGATAATTTAGTCCGACAAACAGAGAGCGTGTACCAAGGCTACTTACCAGCCTTCAGTCAAAAATTCCTGAAGGCCCAGAGAAGCTGGGATCCTTCTTAAAAACCTTGCAGTGACTGTGATTGTATTCCGCGAAACAACATGTCCGGTACGTGCGAACAATCATCAATCGTTCGCCGTCGTATGCTCGAGCCAGGAACAACCTATAACTGCATGCCACTTTTCTTTGAAAGGTTCTGGGATTAGGAAGGGTAGGGACACCAGGCGGCCTACAACATCATATCAAGTTGGAGTCAAATAAAAAAGGGCTCTTAATGTAGTAAATTTTAAGAACAACATGTTATGAGCATGAATATTTTTTCAGTAAATGTTGACAGTAATATAAGCAAGCCATCATGATATCATAGGAAAGTAACATACTGCTGTAACAACCATTTGTAGCGATGACTGGAGTAGGCCAGCAATACATCCAGCCATAGAAGGAGTTGACAGCGTAAATGCAGCCCTTGTGCTCAATGGCATCACAGAACCATGGAGGATGTATGATCCTGTGATGGACGTGCAGATTTATCCACTTACCGCAGTGACCTGTCAGATAGGCGAGACCACGGTTGAAGAACGCAATTAGCCTGAAGTCTTTATAATTTACAGATCTTGTGGGCACTTGGCAGATTACAACCTTGAGCAAATCAAACTTGGTATCATGTTGGCTACTGTAAGATTTCGAGTATTCTGGGTGTCGGTGGGAAACGACACCTATGGGATCTAAGGATCCCTCTCGCGTTCTTGGTATTGGGTGGTGAGAAGAGCGGGATCGCAGATCGGTACAAGCACACGTGTCGTTTACCCAGTGTTCGGACGCAGAGATCGTAACACCTAGTCCCGCTTTGATGTGTATATTTGTGTTCTTGAGGTTCTTGAACTAGCTACAATGAGCGTAACTTGTCCAAAAGTCTGAATCCTTCTCCTGGATGCCTTGGGCCTCCTTTTATAGGCAAGGGGATCGCCACAGTGGCCCACAGGAGGTGGCATCGGGGTACTGTGATTAAGCGTATCCCTTGCCATTACGGGACAAAGTGCATTTAATGCACCCCCGATGTGTCCCCTCCACTTTACCGTCGCCTCGCCCTGCTTCGACACGCGTCTCGGCCAGCGAGGCGGTCAGGGCCATGTAGGCTGGCAGGCTGCTGAGGTGGCGCGGTGGTAGGGCCTTCATGAAGATTTGCATGCCACCACATAGGCATGCACTGAGTTGGCCGAGAAGACTTGTGCCGACACGCAGGTGCCTGCCTAGCTGGTGGGCTGGCAGCTGCACGGGAGCGGTGGCAGGAACCTGGCGGGTGATGTCCTCGCCGTGGTCTCGCAAAAGATGTCCTCGGCAAGGCCCTTGCCAGGAGGCCCCGGTAAGGGTCTTGCCGCGGCGTCGCGGTCCTCCCCAGCAAGGGTCTTGCCGAGGGTCTTGTGGGTTTCCTCGGCAAGGATCTCGCCAAGGTTCATCGTCTTTTACTCTTCTGATTTGAAGTGTTCCTTGTCTTCACAAAGATCTGCATGCCACCATGAAGGCACCCCCCGAGCCCATGTCCCAACGTGGTTGGTGATGCTGGAGAAACTAGGGCCCAAGGGTGGCGCGCCCTGCTGGCGTCAGGTAGGCTGCCCCGGCAAGGACCTTGCCGGGGGAAACCACTTCGCCTTCTTGTTCTTTATGCTTCTGTCTTGGCGTTGCTTTGGTCGTCCCGTGGCTTTGATTTCCTGTCTCTGCCCTGCTCAAGTGTGTTCATGGGCGCGGCTTTGACTGCCCGTGCACGAATAAGGGGTACAAAAGAGCGCCCCTATTTTAGTACACCAACAGGAGCCCCTAGGCCTAGACCACACATAAGCGCGACATGTTGTTGGGCCAGGCCCATAACGGTGTGCGGGCAGGCGGGGCGGTTTTTACCATGGTAACTTTCCGTCCGCTGTGCTTCCCCATGACCCGTGTTGAATGTGTGACGTGGGGATTGAGCGTGCGCGTGACCGAAGCACGCTTGCGTCATCTAGGAGTGAACAGTAAAGAGGCGGCTTGCATGTCCCTTCGAGACCGCCAGGACCGCTGCTCATTTACTGTCCTTACCTGGGAACCGTCGCTCCACGCATCCCACAACGCCCATCTCTCACGCCACGTAGGCCGCATGCATGACGCAGAGCGAATGTCAGGCGCGCGGGATACGGGAAGTCGTGCGTGCATGGGTCGATTCCCACGCGCTTTCAATTGGGCGGGGAGAGCGGTCGACGGCCTTGCCCGCTATCACCTTAATGGGCCGGATTGGCTGAAAGGGGCGGCCGGGCCCCGATTCCGTCCTTTATAAGGAGGGGAGCGGGAGGAATGGTGCCTCTCAATCCTTCGTCGTCCGCCTCTCCCCATTCCTGCCCCCTCCTCCCTTCTGCCATGGCGAGAGGGCGTGACGACGCTTCATCAGTGGCGGCGAGGGTCTCTGCTAGACAACTTGTCGCTCCTCCCCAAGTGCTCGTGGCGGCGAAGCCAGCCGTTAGAGGAAGGGGGAGGGGGCGAGGTCGAGGCCGTCGCGGTACTTGGGGAAGAGGAGGACGGGGCGGCGCGTCGGCCTCGCCTCCGCCAGCGGCCCCTCCCCCGGTGGAGGGCCACGCCGGGGACAACCCCTATGAGTTCTTCATCAGGCTGCGCCGCCCGGCGCGCCGTCATCTTTGTCTCCCAACCACGTTTGCCCGGGAGATGGAGCTGGACCCGCCGCAGGCGCTGAGGCTGCACATGAGGGGTTGTGGGAACAAAGGCAGATGGGCCGACATTGAGTTCCCAACCCCTCACATCATGTACCTTCGCCGGGGGTGGAAGACCTTCGCTCGCATCCACAGTCTAACGGAGGGGCTCACTCTCCATTTCAAATTGATGGAGAGTGGCCTTCTTTCCGTCAAGGTCTTCGGACACTTCGGGACTCGCGTAAGGTGTTGCATGGAGAGCTCCTCTGACGACGAAGATTCTTCCTCGAGTGGGAGTGGCGAGGAGGACATCGGCCGAGACGACGAGGGTAGCGGGCGGCAGGATTACGGGTCCGACTAAGCGTCGGCGCACTGCTCCGGTGCGACACCGGCAACCCCATCATATGTGTCACCGGCTCCTTGAACTTCTCGGGGTCGCCTCCTTGGGCGGCTGACGAGGGGAGGCCGGAGAAGGCGAAGAAGGTGGGTGGCGGGCCGTCAAGTCGGAGTATGATGGCACCGATGCCTTCGTAGCATATTGACGGACCGCTGCCTCATCTTCCAGCTCTTCCTCCGGCGCCACCACCGCCAGCCCTCTCCTAGGCGACCGCCGGCATGTTCTCTTGGCGCCTTCTGCTGCCTGTACCTCGCCTAGGCATTCCTTCTACCCTTTTGCCTTCTTGTTTCATTTCCTAAGGAGAGGGACAAGAAAGAGATTACGGGCACCTTGTCTTTTTTTTCAATTTGTAAGCCCACGGGCCTTATTTAGATCTAAAACTTGTAATCTCCCCGTTCGTGTTTATATTCCGTACGAGCCGTACCTGTATGGAACGTATAAATGGAAAAAGGGGTGCTTGCCAGGTCTTGTGTGTGTGTGTGTGAGCAAAGCCCATACCAAGGAACAAATCCTTGTTATTTTCAATATAAACACCGCTGCCCGGCAGCAGACTTTGCCGTTCCGCCACTCCATTCGTCCATACTCACGCCTTTGCCGGAGGCAGGGACGAAGTGGGGGTGGGCCCTACGCTTGCTTCCTTGCCGCCGCGGCTACAACCACGTTCCGAACCGAGGAGTCCTTGGGTAATGGGAATGAAGGAAGCGCGACAGCCTTGGAACAAAACGAGGTTCTGTATGTCCCAAGTTTCATACGAAAATGCATGACAGGGGATGGGAAAACTTATTTGGATGTGCAGCCCCCGGCAACCCTGACTTGCCGTGGGTGGTCCTTCGTGTCTTCAGCCCTCGGCAAGCTTGGCTTGCCGGGTCTGGAGCACCGGCTTGTCCTCCTCCTTCCACTCGGCTTGGCGGAAACATTTATGTACCCTATGAACGAAAGAGGATGGATAGGAACAAAGAGATGCAAACTCGACCTCTGTGCTAGGGGTTAGTCGCTGCTAGGCACCATCACCCCTAACCGAAGGAGAGACTTAATCTAGAATGCATGCTATAACTTAGGGCACCAGAGCGTTGTTTATTTATGCTCAGGGTCTACACCTGGCTTTGTACAGAGGGTTACATGCCTTGCCGACAAGGCTTGTACTAAAGGTGGCCTGCTGGGGGGGCCCGACAGCCGCGCCTTATGGGTAAAACTTGCGAAGATGCTCAATGTTCCAGGAGTTGCTCACTGGAACGACATCTTCGGTCTCCAGGCGGACTGCGCCAGGCCTGGTGACTCGTGTTACCCGATAAGGGCCTTCCCACTTCGGCGTCAACTTGTTGGAATTCTTGGCCGACTGAATGCACCGAAGAACAAGGTCGCCTTCCTCAAAGCTTCGGGCATGAACCTTGCAGCTATGGTAGCGGCGCAAGGCTTGCTGGTAGCGTGCCGCTCTCACAGCCGCCCGAAGACGATCTTCCTCAAGGAACGTTGCGTCATCTTGCCGCAATCGCTCTTGCTCAAGCTCATCATAAGTGAGCACTCGAGGTGACCCGTATATGAGTTCTGTGGGGAGAACTGCTTCTGCCTCGTAAACCAGGGAAAAGGGTGTCTGGCCGGTGGCTCGATTTGGCGTCGTTCTGATCGACCAAAGAACCGCCGGCAACTCATCAATCCAGCGCCTCCCGCTTTTGTGCAGCCTGTCAAAAGTCTTCATCCTCCGGCCACATAGTACTTCTGCATTCGCCCTCTCCGCATGGCCGTTGCTCCGTGGGTGTGCCACAGAAGCAAAACAGACCTTGCTGCCGAGCTCCTCGATATACTGCATGAAGGTGTTGCTTGTGAACTGCGTGCCATTGTCGGTGATGATTCTGTTCGGCACACCAATGTGGCAAACTAGTCCCTTGAAGAATTTGACGGTCGACTGTGCGGTCACCTTCCTCACTGCTTCCACCTCCGGCCACTTCGTGAACTTGTCGATGGCAACGTACAAGTACTCAAAGCCCCCGACGGCGCGGGGAAAAGGGCCCAGTATGTCGAGCCCTAGACCGAAAATGGACAGGAGAGAGGGATTGTCTACAAGGCTTGAGCTGGCTGATGAAGTTTCTTCGAATGGAACTGGCATGCTTCACACTTGGTTACTAGTGCTGTCGCATCCTGGAGGGCAGTGGGCCAGAAGAAACCTTGCCCGAAAGCCTTGCCAGCAAGGGCCCTTGACCCTATATGGGAGCCACATATGCCTCCATGTATTTCTGCCAACAGCTCCAGTCCTTCCTCCCGGGAAATGCACTTCAATTTCACCCCATTCGGTCTTTTTCTGTACAAGATGTTGTCAACGTATAGCAGACTGGCGGGCTACTCTCTCTGCCTCTTCCCGCTCCTCAGGAAGCTCTCCTATTTGGAGGAATCGGACGGTGTGCTGCGCCCATGCCGGAGCCTGTGCCTCGACGGCAAGGACCAAAGGCATTTCTTCTGTTGCGGGAACGGTTGTTCCACGACAAGGACCTGGCGCCCCACCGGAGTCGGTTGTCCCACGGCAGGCTCAGCGTCCATGGCAACTCCTTCGCCGGCGGCTCCAGGGGCTCGATGGGGAAGTACTTGCCGGGGCCTAGCTTCCTCCGCTTGTTCTGCCATGTTGATGGTTCGACGGATGGTTGAGTTAACCGAAGCACAAAAGTACCTGGTTCCAAAGGTAGCTTGAGGGCAGCGCGCTTTGACAAGTAGTCGGCGATGTCGTTCTCCATCCGGGGGACATGTTCAGCCTGTATACCGTCAAAGCGCTCCTCTAGTCTCCTCACTTCTTCTACGTAAGCTTCCATCAACGGGCTCTGATAATCTTTGTTGATCTGCCTGACGACAAGCTGCGAATCACCCCTGATGATGAGCTTCTTGACTCCGAGGTCTGCCGCGATCCTGAGACCAGCAAGAAATCCCTCGTACTCAGTGGTGTTGTTCGTCGACATCTCCCTGGGAAAGTGCAATTGGATCACGTACTTGAGGTGCTCTCCGGTGGGCGCGACAAGCAGCACACCAGCGCCGACACCTTGTAGTGAGAACGCTGCATCAAAGTACATGATCCAGTTGCGACTCGTTTCCTTGCCGGGGAGAGTGGTCTCCTGTACCTCTTCGTCCGGCGTCGAGGTCCATTCTGCAACAAACTCCGCCAAGACTCTGCTCTGAATTGTTGAGGTGCTCTCGAACTTTAAACCAAAACTTGACAGCTCTAGGGCCCATTCCACAATCCTCCCCGTTGCATCTGGGTTATGCAGTATCCATTGCAATGGGAGGCGGGTGACAACAGTGATCTCGTGCGCTTGGAAGTAATGATGCAGCTTCCTCGAGGCCATGAGGAGGCCGAAGAGCAATTTTTGCACACCTGAGTACCTCGACCTAGCCCCCTGCAAGAGGGAGCTGACGAAGTAAACTGGGTGCTGCACCATTTTCTTCTTCTGCACCACTTCACCTAGTCGTGCGGGCCCTGTTGCCCTGGTGTCAGCCTTTGCCGGGGACTCAGTCTTGTCAGGATCGAGCCCTGCCGGGGAGGTTCTGCCTCGCCATCCATTGATTCTGCCGTTGCTGCTGCCTCTTTGTGGACCTCTCTCTATGCCACCAGCGCGACGCTAATCACCTGATTCGTTGCTGCTAGCTACAGTAACAATGGTTCTTGTGGTCTAGGTGCTACCAGCACTGGGGTAGGGGAGAGGTATTTCTTCAATTCTTGCAGCGCCGCCTCGGCCTCTGGGGTCCACTCCATTGGGCCCGCTTTCTTCAAGATCTTGAAAAAGGGAAGGGCATGCTCCCCGGACTTGGAGATGGATCTGCTCATGGCGGCAACGTAGCCAATGAGCCGACACACGTCTTTGATCCGCTTAGGTGCCTCAATCTGCTCGATGGCCTTGATCTTGTCTGGGTTTGCCTCAATCTCGCGATGCGACACAATGAACCCGAGAAGCTTGCCGGACGGGACACCGAGACACACTTCTCAGGGTTCAACTTGAGGTTGATCTTGCGTAGGTTTGCAAATGTTTCCTCCAGATCTTGCACAAGTGTTGCTTTGTCCTTGGTTTTGACCACTATGTCATCCATATAAGCTTCCATATTTCTATGTAGCTGGGGCTCAAAACCAATTTGGACTGCTCTTGCAAAGGTCGAGCCAGCACTCTTCAACCCGAAAGGCATCCATAAAAAGCAATAAGTACCACATGGGGTGATGAATGTTGTCTTCTCCTCGTCTTCTCTTGTCATGAAGATCTGATGGTACCCTGAGTAGGCGTTGAGGAATGATAGTAGGTCACTCCCGGCCGTGGAGTCAACAATCTGGTCGATGCGCGGTAACGGGAAGGGATCCTTTGGACAAGCTTTATTGATGTCTATGTAATCAATACACAGTCTCCACTTCTCGTTTGCCTTGTGCACCACTACCGGGTTGGCCAACCACATCAGATGGAGCACCCCCTTACCAAGCCTGCCGCCTCTAGTTTTTTGATCTCCTTCATGATGAACTCCTGCCTCTCCAGAGCTTCCTTCCCAACCTTCTGCTTGACGGGCCATGCATGAGGACAGACAGCAAGATGGTGCTCAATCACTTTCCTGGGAACGCTGGGGATGTCGGACGCTTGCCATACAAACACATCGGCATTCGCCCGCAGGAAAGTGACGAGCTCACTTTACTATTTGCCGTCGAGGGTGGAGCTTATGGTAAAAGCCCCTCTCGTGCCGTCTTCCTTGACGGACACCTTCTTGGTCTCTGGTGGTGCAGCTCTGGATTTCTTACTCTTGCGGGTGGAGCTCTCCGGTAGGTCCTCGACAAGAGCGCAACACCCTGAGGAGGTGCGCTTGCCGGAGTGGGTGCGAGGAGTCTCGCCGGTCTTCTTTCCTGCCAGGGCTCCATCGGCAGGAGCAGGTGCCTTGGCGGCAGCTGCTGCAACCGCTTCCTGGTAGAGTTGGTCGGCGCAAATCAACGCGTCTTTCTTGTCGGAGGGGACGGTGATGATGTTCATCGGCCCGGGCATCTTCAGCGTGTTGTAGGTGTTGTGAGAAGCCGCCATGAACTTCGCCAGCGCCGGGCGGCCGAGAATCCTGTTACACTACAAAAAAAAGACACATCCGTGACATTTTGGGCTGAACGAATTTTTTCTATCATACTTATGACACTTCTATGACGATAATTGTGACAAAACCCGGTATCATCATAGATGTGGTGGGCTCCTACTTCTATGACAAAAACCATGATAGAAAATGGGCTTTTCGTCCTGGGCGGGCTGGAGACGCAGTTTGCATGACATTCTTTGGGCCGTCCATGACGAAAAAAAAACCATGGTAGAAGCGAGGGCGAGGAAAATTTCGGCGAGTTCCCGGTTACGGTGGGAGGTCGGGGCCGAGCGATGTGCGTTTCTCTCATACACGTGACGCGCATGTGTGCGGCGTTAGCTCTAACGAACCCGAAGCGGGCGTTGGGCTCAAATCAACCCGGCGATTACAGATCAGAGGCTACGTTCTTGAACTGAGCGATCGATCGATGGCTGTTAATCAACCCGATCAAGCGATTCGCCGCTCTGCTGCTAATTGAAGCCGATCAATGCTGCCTCTGGATGAGCGATGGCGTTGCGGGGGTTGGATGAATAGTGAGCGGTGGGGGTGGATGAACATGACCCCGTGGTGTTGCCTCTGGATGAATAGGACCCCGATCGATCGAGCTGGTTGGGGCTGGATGAGCAGGACCACGTGGAGTCTTTGGATGAGCGATGAGACGGTGGAGGGGTGGATGAGCATTGGCCCGTGGAGGGTGGTTGAGCAGAGCCCATGGAGAGGGTGGTTGAGCGATGGCGGTGGAGTAGCGCGCGGTGGAGGCTGGATGAACAGGAGCCCGTGGAGGCTGGAGGAGGTCGATGGTGGATGAAGAGTAGCCCGTGAAGGCTGGAGGAGGTCGACGGTGGAGATGAACAGTATCTCGTGGAGTCCCGTTTTGCTATACGCCACACCCCTCCCAATGAACAGGACACCCGTTTCGACCATAGCGCTCCAACACAAGTCCGCTTCGTCCGTTTTGCGGTACGCCACACCCCTCCCGATCAACAGGACCCCCGTTTCGACCATAGGAGGTCCGTTTCCTCCATTTTGCGGTACACCAGACCCCTCCCGATGAGCAGGATCCCGTTTCGAACGTGGCCGGTCAAACACAAGGCCGTTTCCTCCGTTCTGCGGTACGCCAGGCCTCGTTTCCATCGCATGTTCCGTCCAAGCCGGTTGGCTCCCATGCGGAACACGACGCATTCCGTTGCCTCCCCATGAACACGACGACGACGCAGTTTCTCTATTCCGATCCAGCCACGTACACGAGCTCTGGCCGTACGTATGCGCGAGTAGGCGTTCGAGACCCCGCCCGTATGTACGTACGTGGCCGTATTTTTGTTCTTGCACACTGGCCGCTATACGTACGTGTACATGCTATGTGCGCGCCTCTACTACAACACGTTGTCGGATTTCGGGTTCCGGCAGACCCTCAAGGTTCGAACACTGGGGTGCACGCGGAGATCACACCTCCTGGCTACCCATGTCTCACCGCCTCGCAAGGATCTAAAACTACACGAAGAACAACACAAGGGACACGAGATTTATACTGGTTCAGGCCACCATTGTGGTGTAATACCCTACTACAGTTTTTGGTGTGGTGGATTGCCTCTGGGCCTGATGAGGAACAGTACAAGTGGAGAACAGCCTCGCGAGGGTCTGTTCTTGGTTGGTGCGATGAACTGCTAGGGGGAGTTCAGTCGCCTCTCTCCATGTCTCAGATGCGGATCCGATCTCCCTACCCTGTGGGTGGCTAGTCCTATTTATAGGTGGAGGCCCTGGGCCTCTCCCCAAATATTGAGCGGGAAGGGCGCCAACAATTGGCCATTTTGAAGGGGAACATCTAGTACACTTATCCTGACTAAAGTTGGTCCTCGCCTGCCAAAGACCCTGACGATGACACTGGCTTGGGCTCCATGATGACCTCCGTTCTGCCGTCCTGCTGGTCTTGGTCTTGTTGCACCGAAATGGTTGCCTTTGCTTGATACCCTTGCCTGCGCTTGCCCCCTTTGCACCAAACAGGAAACAAGGACTCTGCGCCTGCCTGGCGCCTGCCTGGCCTTGGTCGTCATGGCTTGCGTCATAGGCACCTCGTGAGGTACCCCGCCTTGATCTCTCCGCCTCCTCGCGAGCCAGCCTGATGAGGCCGTGCCTGAGGAAGCCTCCTGTCATCCGCCCCGCGAGGCTTGGCCCCTCGCGAGGGTCTTGATCATATGTTGATGAAGATGGGCCGTACTGGGCCACTCCTTGAGCCACGCCGCAGGCCGCAGGCAGGCAAGTCTAGGTACCCCCATTCCCAGAACACCGACAGTAGCCCCCGGGCCCAAGGCGCGCTTGGACTTAGCTTGGCAGAGAAGCGAAGAGGCAAGTGCGAAGCGCCGCGGGCCCCAATAGCCTGTGGCCTTGGGTGCCGCGTGGCAGTTGATTGGACGTGGGCGTCCCTGTTCCCCCACGCCTCCTTATTTTGCACCCAGCTAGGCGGACCCGCTGTTGCACACAGTCTCCCCTCTTCTCGCCGCTCTCGCGCCTCCTGCTCTTCCTTCTCTCATGCTCCAGCCTCTGCTTCCAATCCAATCTCGCATCCTCTCCCTTCCTTTTGCCATGGCTCCGACGAAGAAGGGGAAAGGGCCAAAGTCTGCGCCCTCGCCCCGCCCGTCGCCGTCGGTGGCTCCTGCTGTCGACCGGTCGATCATACTCAACCGGGAAGGCTCGGACAAGGTCAGTTCTGCCATCGCCACCATCTTCAACGAGTGCGGGAGGACGACGGTCTGGCCCGCGTCTCACTTCTCCATTGACAGAACAGTCACCGAGGTCCGGTACTTTGCCGACGCTCTGTGGGCGGGATTGGTTCCCCCCTTTTCCGATTTCTTCAACGCTGTGATTTCTCATTACCAGATCCACATGATGCATTTGGGTCCCGAATCCATTACTCTTCTTGCCGTTTCGCTTTTGTTTGCGAGGCGATGATGGGCAACCCTCCTTCGGTTGCCTTGCCGCGCCAATTCTTCTCTTTGCGTCTCAACAATCCCACCCAATGCTCGGGGTGCGTGAGATTCCTTGCTGCACCAAAAACAGCGGCTTCGGGAATCGATTTCAGCCTTCCTCCGCCTACGACCGGGTTCCGTGAGCGGTGGCTGTACGTGGATGCCGGGGTGCCCAGCCCCCTACTTTCGGAGCCAACCATGCCCGCTATCCCCAATTCGGGCTGGGGCCAGGAGACGCTCACGAGCCCCCGGCTCGTCTTCGTTTGGCATCGCTTCGCAAACTTGAGGGCGCTCAGTGTGACGGCACCCAAGGTGGTGAAGGAGTTCCTCCTGTGCTGCATTGCCCCTCTCCAGCGTCATTCCCGCCGGATGTGGGCCTTCGGGGGGTGCGAAGACCGCATGAGGCTCCAAGAGTAAGACCTGACGCCTGAAGTGCTGAGGAAGGTTCTCATGATCCTGACTGTGGATCCTTCCCCTGGCAGTGTCCGGCATGGGGGCGCCTTGCTGTACCTTTGCTCAAACAGGGCTGATTTTGTGAAGCAGATGCCCAGCTTTGATGAATGGGTGCTGCGCCCTACAGGCCTCAGGGTACCTTGTGAGAACCCAGTTGTGGTGGTTGCCCTTCCGGTTGCCCATGACGGTCCTTCCTCGAGTGGCGGAGCTGGGAGGCAAAGGGCGTCGGGGGCTGAGGGGGCCACCGTCGGGACGATGACGCCACGCGGTACTCCTGAGGCGGCAGCTCCTGAAACCCGCCCTGCGGCGGCTGAAGGTATCGAGCCGCGGCCCGCGGCCCCTATGGCAGTGGCCCTTGAGACCCCGGCCACCCTTCATGGTGCGGCGTCTGGCGGCATGCGCCAGGATGATGTCCCCGACGCCCGTCACCTTGGCGCTTCTTCCTCGTCGCAGGCTGACCCCTGCGCCGAGCTCCTAGGTCGCTTCCGTGTGGACTTCAAGGCTCTCTAAAAGAGAAGGGAGGCCTTGGGTGATGATTACCCTTGCCGCCTATTGAAGCGCAGGAAGTACTTCGCCACCGATAAGTAAGCCTTTCCCTTTCTCAGTTCCTTACTTTCCTGCTGCTTCAGCTGATCATTGCCCTACAGGGCCCTTCCTTCCGAGTTCACGGAGATGGCTGAGGGGCCATCCCTCCAGGCCTCTCCCTCTCCACCTTCCCCAAGCGCCCCGAGCTCTAGCACTGCCCTTGTGGTGAGGCCGGTTGGAGAGGCGGGCCATCTTGTGATGCGTCCTGATTCTGCGCGCCTCGTGACCATCCTTCGCGAGCCCTCCCGGGGCATAGCCAGCCTGCCCTGGGCTCTTCGACTGGTTGTCGACGGCGACTGGCCAAGGTCGGCCTTGCGTTCTTCCTTGGAGGACGAACTGGCTCTGGGCCAGGCTTCTGGCAAGGCGCGCCTGGCCATTGCGAGGGCGCCAGCTCCCAGCCCCCTGCCCAGAGGGTGATCGCCGGTCCGTGGCCCTCCTCATGCACCCGAGGCGGAAGTGATGGGGAAGACATGCTCGAGCGCGCTCGGGAGCGCCGCGCCCTCTGTCAAGAGTTCCTCCAGAGGGCGGCGGACGCGGTGAGCCAGCTTGGTGTAGAGCTTGCTGACGAGGACGCACGCCTTGAGGCCGAGGGCCTGCACCTAGCTGAGGAGAGGCGCAAGCTGAAGGTGGCCATTGCCCTTGGGCGCCACCAGCGTGACCTCGACAATGAGAAGGCAGAGGTATCGCTAGCAGCTTCTCGAGAGGCCTGCTCCTGGGCCGTCGAGGAGGCTCAAGAGGCCTACCAGCGGCGCAGGGCCACAGAAGAGTGGGCGTGGGAGCTCCGGGCCTGGAGTAGCTCCCTGGAGCAACAGGTGGAGTTGCATGAGGCGCCCCTTGCATCCATGGAGGGGGGCTCGGTCGATCGGGCAGAGCTTCGGAAACGTGAGGAGGCACTGACGTTGGAGGCCACCGAGCGCACCCTGGAACTCGAGCGATTGGAGACAAGGGAGCGCCTGGTGGCACAGGCGGAGGATGATGTTGCCGCGAGGGAAGCCCGAACCTCAAAAGAGGTTGATCGCCGGGTGGCAGCGGCCCGCTCGAACCTCGAGCACGAGTTCGAGGAAAGGCTGGAGTTGATCAAGGTCGAAGCAGAGGGCAGGACCGCCGCCCTGAAGGCCAAGCTGGATGAAGTGATGCGGCGTGCGGACGATGCCGGGGCCGCCCTTGGCGCGGCACAGGCGCAATTGGCTTCCTCCCGCATCGAGGTGCTTCTTCTCCACCAAAGGGTGGATGCGGCTGAGGCCGTTGCGCGGCAGAACGAGGACGAGATACGCTAGTGGCAGACCCTGGAGCACGTGCACAGCCCCATGCTCCGAGAGCTCTGGGAAAGAGCTAACACGGCCTTGGGCATCATCTGCGAGGTAGCCGTTGGGGAGCCTCGTGTGGTTAACTATGCTGGTAATCTTCAGTTCTTCACTGATGTGGTGACGCAGCTGGAAACTCATTCGGGCAGAGCCGACAGGTTGGTGGAGGAGAGGAGTCGTGCCCTACTTGGGTGTGCTTTTTCCCGCGTCTTTAGCCATATTCAGAACATGGACCCCCACTTCGACTTTGATGCCGCCATCGCACCGGTACCCCTGGCAGTCCAGGACAATCTGGCGCGTTGGGTGGAAGACAACATGGACGCCCTTGTTAGGGCCTTCACCACTGATGACGACGGTGTGGTCGTAGCTGCTGATGAGGGCGGAGTGGTGAATGGACCAGGTGCTGGTGGTGGCGGCGTAGAAGGCGACGACGAGGCCAGCGATGCCAGTGGTGACTCCGGAGGTGCCCCCGAGGATGCATTGGGGGATTTATCCGATTGACCGCGTGCTGTTTCTGCTTTTACCCTACGCAGAGAGAGTTCGGGCTTGGCCCAGAAGGTTGTGAGAGCATTTTGGGAGGGGGAGCCCCTCGTGTAGAAACTTGTAGTTAGCGTATTTGTAGACAGAATGTTTCTCGCATGCCCATACCGAGCGACTAGTTTTGTGATGAGTCAACTGGCTTGTTTATCTTCGACCCGCGTGGGTCCTGAGCGAGCCTGCAGGGGCCATGGTGCCCCAAGTGTCTCCTGGATGAGCCCATTGTACCTGTAATGAGAACCTCCTGAGAGGGTGTGCCAACGGCAGTCTGGACTGCGTACATGCAGGGCCTGGCCCCGGCTCACGAGGGGCTCGCGAGGGGAGGCAGCTGAAGCTTGGACGGATGCAAAGCGGTGACCAAAACACAAGAGATTGCTCGAACGAGACTAAACACCCCTTCCCCGGACACACGCAAGTTTCAAGCTCAAATCCAACTTAAATCCAAACAGGGAAAAGCAACAACCAAGGGGAAAAGCAAGAAAAGCAGAAAAAGCCGCGTCCGACACCTATTCTAGTCTTCGACGTCTTCTCACCAGCGCGGAGCTAAGTGCTGCCACTTGGCGTGGGGGGAGCCCCCGAGGCCCGAGGGTGGCTCTCTAGAGACTCCGAGGCGTGTACAGCCCCACTAATTATTACGTGAGAGTGTCACGGGGCGGCGAGCTTCACAGGCACTGGGCCTTCTTCGTAGGTACCGGCCTTGCTTCATATCGCCAGACGAGGGCCCCGCCTTGCGCCACACTCTATCGCCATCGACGACGGCCGGAGACCGAGGACGCCGCCGATGGGATAGAGCGGTCGCCAGCGGTTCCCCCTGTTGGGGAACGTAGTAATTTCAAAAAAATTCCTACGCAGACGCAAGATCATGGTGATGATATAGCAACGAGAGGGGAGAGTGTATGTCCACGTACCCTCGTAGACCGTCAGAGGAAGCGTTAGCACAACGCGGTTGATGTAGTCGTACGTCTTCACGGTCCGACCGATCCAAGCACCGAACATACGGAGCCTCCGAGTTCAGCACATGTTCAGCTCGATGACGTCCCTCGAACTCCGATCCAGCTGAGTGTCGAGGGAGAGTTCCGTCAGCACGACGGCGTGGTGACGATCTTGATGTTCTACCGGCGCAGGGCTTCGCCTAAGCTTCGCGACGATATGACCGAGGTGGAATATGGTGGAAGGGGGCACCGCACACGGCTAAGGAACGATTCATAGATCAACTTGTGTGTCTATGGGGTGCCCCCCGCCCCCGTATATAAAGGAGCCAGGGGGGAGGAGGCCGCCGGCCTAAGGGGGCGCGCCAAGGGGGGAGTCCTACTCCCACCGGGAGTAGGACTCCCCTTTTCCAAGTTGGAGTAGGAGAGAAGGAGGAAAGAGGGGAGGAGGGGAAGGAAAGGGGGGGCGCCGCCCCCCTTCCCTTGTCCTATTCGGACTAGGAGGGGGAGGGGCGCGCGGCCCCCTCCTTGCTCCTTCCTCTTCTCCCTCTTGGCCCATGTAGGCCCATTAACCTCCCGGGGGGTTCCGGTAACCTCCCGGTACTCCGGTAAAATGCCGATTTCACCCGGAACCATTCCGATGTCCAAATATAGGCTTCCAATATATCAATCTTTATGTCTCGACCATTCCGAGACTCCTCGTCATGTCCGTGATCACATCCGGGACTCCGAACAAACTTTAGTACATCAAAACTTATAAAATCATAATAAAACTGTCATCAAAACTTTAAGCGTGCAGACCCTACGGGTTCGAGAACTATGTAGACATGACCTAAAACCATTTTCGGTCAATAACCAATAGCGGGACCTGGATGCCCATATTGGTTCCTACATATTCTACGAAGATCTTTATCGGTCAAACCGCATAACAACATACTTTGTTCCCTTTGTCATCGGTATGTTACTTGCCCGAGATTTGATCGTCGGTATCCAATACCTAGTTCAATCTCGTTCGCAAGTCTCTTTACTCGTTCCGTGTCGTCATCTCATAACTAACTCATTAGTTACATGCTTGCAAGGCTTAGGTGATGAGTATTACCGAGATGGCCCAGAGATACCTCTCCGACAATCGGAGTGACAAATCCTAATCTCGAATTATGCCAACCCAACATGTACCTTCGAAACACCTGAGAGCACCTTTATAATCACCCGATTCGTTGTGACGTTTGGTAGCACACAAAGTGTTCTTCCGTAAACGGAGTTGCACAATCTCATAGTTGCAGGAACTTTGTATAAGTCATGAAGAAAGCAATAGCAAGATACTAAACGATCAAGTGCTAGGCTAATGAATGGGTCATGTCAATCACATCATTCTCTTAATGATGTGATCCCACTAATCAAATGACAACACATGTCTATGGTCGGAAACATAACCATCTTTGATTAATGAGCTAGTCAAGTAGAGGCATACTAGTGACTATAGTTTTGTCTTATGTATTCACACATGTATCATGTTTCCGTTAATACAATTCTAGCATGAATAATAAACATTTATCATGATATGAGGAAATAAATAATAACTTTATTATTACCTCTAGGGCATATTTCCTTCAGTCTCCCACTTGCACTAGAGTCAATAATCTAGATTACATAGTAATGATTCTAACACCCATGGAGTCTTGGTGCTGATCATGTTTTGCTCGTGAGAGAGGCTTAGTCAACGGTTCTGCAACATTCAGATCCGTATGTATCTTGCAAATCTCTATGTCTCCCACTTGGACTTGGTCCCGAATGGAATTGAAGCGTCTCTTGATGTGCTTGGTCCTCTTGTGAAATCTGGATTCCTTTGCCAAAGCAATTGCACCAAGATTGTCACGAAAGATCTTCATTGGTCCCGATGCACTAGGTATGACACCTAGATCGGAAATGAACTCTTTCATCCAGACTCCTTCATTTGCTGCTTCAGAAGCAGCTATGTACTCCGCTTCACATGTAGATCCCGCCACGACGCTTTGTTTAGAACTGCACCAACTTACAGCTCCACCGTTTAATATAAACACGTATCCAGTTTGCGATTTAGAATCGTCCGGATCAGTGTCAAAGCTTGCATCGACTTAACCATTTACGACCAGCTCTTTGTCACCTCCATTTATGAGAAACATATCCTTAGTCCTTTTCAGGTATTTCAGGATGTTCTTGACCGCTGTCATGTGATCCACTCCTGGATTACTTTGGTACCTTCCTGCCAAGCTTATTGCTAAGCATACGTCAGGTCTGGTACACAGCATTGCATACATGATAGAGCCTATGGCTGAAGCATAGGGAACATTTTCATTTTCTCTCTATCTTCTGCTGTGGTCGGGCATTGAGTTTGACTCAACTTCACACCTTGTAGCACAGTGCAAGAATCCTTTCTTTGCTCGATCCATTTTGAACTTTTTCAAAATTTTGTCAAGGTATGTGCTTTGTGAAAGTCCTATTAAGCGTCTTGATCTATCTCTATAGATCTTGATGCCCAATATGTAAGCAGCTTCACCGAGGTCTTTCATTGAAAAACTTTTATTCAAGTATCCCTTTATGCTATCCAGAAATTCTATATCATTTCCAATTAATAATATGTCATCAACATATAAAACTAGAAATGCTACAGAGCTCCCACTCACTTTCTTGTAAATACACGCTTCTCCAAAAGTCTGTATAAAACCATATGCTTTGATCACACTATCAAAGCGTTTATTCCAACTCCGAGATGCTTGCACCAGTCCATAAATGGAACGCTGGAGCTTGCACACTTTGTCAAGATCTTTTGGATCAAAAAACCTTCCGCTGCATCATATACAACTCTTCTTCTAGAAATCCATTCAAGAATGCAGTCTTGACATCCATTTGCCAAATTTCATAATCATGAAATGCAGCAATAGCCAACATGATTCGGACAGACTTAAGCATCGCCACTGGTGAGAAAGTCTCATCGTAGTCAACCCCTTGAACTTGTCGAAAACCTTTCGCAACAAGTCGAGCTTTATAGACAGTAACATTACCATCAGCGTCAGTCTTCTTCTTAAAGATCCATTTATTCTCAATGGCTTGCCGATCATCGTGCAAGTCAACCAAAGTCCATACTTTGTTTTCATACATGGATCCCATCTCAGATTTCATGGCCTCTAGCCATTTTGCGGAATCTGGGCTCATCATCGCTTCCTCATAGTTCGTAGGTTCATCATGGTCAAGTAACATGACTTCCAGAATAGGATTACTATACCACTCTGGTGTAGATCTTACTCTGGTAGACCTACGAGGTTCAGCAGAAATTTGATCTGAAGTTTCATGATCAATATCATTAGCTTCCTCACTAGTTGGTGTAGTTGTCACGAGAACCGGTTCTCGTGATGAACTACCTTCCAATAAGGGAGTAGATACAGTTATCTCATCAAGTTCTACTTTCCTCCCACTCACTTCTTTCGAGAGAAATTCCTTCTCTAGAAAGGATCCATTCTTAGCAACGAATGTCTTGCCTTCGGATCTGTGATAGAAGGTGTACCCAATAGTCTCTTTTGGGTATCCTATGAAGACACATTTCTCCGATTTGGGTTCGAGCTTATCTGGTTGAAGTTTCTTCACATAAGCATCGCAGCCCCAAACTTTAAGAAACGACAACTTTGGTTTCTTGCCAAACCACAGCTCATAAGGCGCCGTCTCAACGGATTTTGATGGTGCCCTATTTAACGTGAATGCGGCTGTCTCTAAAGCATAACCCCAAAACGATAGCGGTAAATCGGTAAGAGACATCATAGATCGCACCATATCAAGTAAAGTACGATTACGACGTTCGGACACACCATTTCGTTGTGGTGTTCCAGGTGGTGTGAGTTGCGAAACTATTCCGCATTGTTTCAAATGTAAACCAAACTCATAACTCAAATATTCTCCTCCACGATCAGATCATAGAAACTTTATTTTCTTGTTACGATGATTTTCTACTTCACTCTGAAATTCTTTGAACTTTTCAAATGTTTCAGACTTGTGCTTCATTAAGTAGATATACCCATATCTGCTCAAATCATCTGTGAAGGTGAGAAAATAACGATATCCGCCACGAGCCTCAACATTCATCGGACCACATACATCTGTATGTATGATTTCCAACAAATCTGTTGCTCTCTCCATAGTTCCGAGAACGGTGTTTTAGTCATCTTGCCCATGAGGAACGGTTCATAAGTACCAAGTGATTCATAATCAAGTGATTCCGAAGTCCATCAAGATGGAGTTTCTTCATGCGTTTTACACCGATATGAACTAAACGGCAAGGCACAAATAAGTTGCACTATCATTATCAACTCTGCATCTTTTGGCTTCAACATTATGAATATGTGTATCACTACTATCGAGATTCAATAAAAATAGACAACTCTTCAAGGGCGCATGACCATAAAAGATATTACTCATATAAATAGAACAACCATTATTCTCTGATTTAAATGAATAACTGTCTCACATCAAACAAGATCCAGATATAATGTTCATGCTCAACGCAGGCACCAAATAACAATTATTCAGGTCTAAAACTAATCCCGATGGTAGATGTAGAGGTAGCGTGCCGACCGCGATCACATCGACTTTGGAACCGCTTCCCACGCATCGTCACCTCATCCTTGGGCGGTGCTCGCTTATTCCGTAGTCCCTGTTTCGAGTTGCAAATATTAGCAATAGAACCAAAGATCAAATACCCAAAGTGCTACTACGAGCTCTAGTTAGGTACACATCAATAACATGTATATCACATATACCTTTGTTCACTTTGCCATCCTTCTTATCCGCCAAATACTTGGGGCAGTTCCGCTTCCAAGGACCATCGCTTGCGGAGAAGCACTCAGTTTTAGGCTTAGGTCCAGACTTGGGTTTCTTCTCTTGAGCAGCAACTTGCTTGCCGCTCTTTTGAAGTTTCCTTCTTCTTCCCTTTGCCCTTCTTCTTGAAACTAGTGGTCTTGTTGACCATCAACACTTGATGCTCCTTCTTGATTTCTACCTCCGCTTTCAAAGATCGCTAAGAGCTCGAATAGTCTTGTTCATCCCTTGCATATTATAGTTCATCACGAAGCTCTTATAGCTTGGTGGCGTGATTGAAGAATTCATCAATGACACTATCATCGTGAAGATTAACTCCCAGTTGAATCAAGTGATTGTTATACCCAGACATTCGAGTATATGTTCACCGACGTAACTATTCTCCTCCATCTTGCAGCTATAGAACTTATTGGAGACTTCATATCTCTCAATCCGGCATTTGCTTGAAATATTAACTTCAACTCTGAACATCTCATATGCTCCATGACGCTCAAAACATCGTTGAAGACCCGGTTCTAAGCCGTAAAGCACGGCACACTCGAACTATAGAGTAGTCATCGCTTTGCTCGCCAGACGTTCTTAACGCCATCGGCCAGATCAGCAAAGAGGTTCGGCACCCAGCGGTGCTTCCAGGCGTAACTCTTCAGGCAGCAATGAGGATAATCCTCGAGTTACGGACCCAGTCCGTAATTGCTACCATCATCTTTCAACTTTGCTTTCTCAAGGAACGCATTAAAATTCAACGGAACAACAAAGACGAGCCATCTATCTACAAACAAACATAGACAAGCAAGATACTATCGGTACTAAGTTCATGATAAATTTAAGTTCAATTAATCATATTACTTAAGAACTCCCACTTAGACAGACATCTCTCTAATCATCTAAGTGATCACGTGATCCAAATCAACTAAACCATAACCGATCATCACGTGAGATGGAGTAGTTTTCAATGGTGAACATCAATATGTTGATCATATCTACTATATGATTCACGCTCGACCTTTCGGTCTCCGTGTTCCGAGGCCATATCTGCATATGCTAGGCTCGTCAAGTTTAACCTGAGTATTCTGCGTGTGCAAAACTGGCTTGCACCCGTTGTAGATGGACGTAGAGCTTATCACACCCGATCATCACGTGGTCTCTCAGCATGACGAACTTTGGCAATGGTGCATACTCAGGGAGAACACTACTTGATAATTTTAGTGAGAGATCATCTTAAAATGCTACCATCAATCAAAGCAAGATAAGATGCATAAAGGATAAACATCATATGCAATCAATATAAGTGATATGATATGGCCATCATCATCTTGTGCTTGTGATCTCCATCTTCGAAGCACCGTCATGATCACCATTGTCACCGGCGCGACACCTTGATCTCCATCGTAGCATCGTTGTCGTTTACGCCATCTATTGCTTCTACGACTATTGCTACCTCTTAGTGATAAAGTAAAGCAATTACAGGGCGTTTGCATTTCATACAATAAAGCGACAACCATATGGCTCCAGCCGATTGCCGATAACTTCGTTACAAAACATGATCATCTCATACAATAAAATATAGCATCACGTCTTGACCATATCACATCACAACATGCCCTGCAAAAACAAGTTAGACGTCCTCTACTTTGTTGTTGCAAATTTTACGTGGCTGCTACGGGCTTAGCAAGAACCGTTCTTACCTATGCATCAAAACCACAACGATAGTTTGTCAAATAGACTCCGTTTTAACCTTCACAAGGACCGGGCGTAGCCACACTCGGTTCAACTAAAGTGAGAGAGACAGACACCCGCCAGCCACCTTTAAGCACGAGTGCTCGTAACGGTGAAACCAGTCTCGCGTAAGCGTACGCGTAATGTCGGTCTGGGCCGCTTCATCTCACAATACTGCTGATCCAAAGTATGACATGCTGGTAGGCAGTATGACTTATATCGTCCACAACTCACTTGTGTTCTACTCGTGCATATAACATCAACGCATAAAACCTAGGCTCGGATGCCACTGTTGGGGAACGTAGTAATTTCAAAAATGTTCCTACGCACACGCAAGATCATGGTGATGATATAGCAACGAGAGGGGAGAGTGTATGTCCACGTACCCTCGTAGACCGTAAGCGGAAGCGTTAGCACAACGCGGTTGATGTAGTCGTACGTCTTCACGATCCGACCGATCCAAGCACCGAACGTACGGAGCCTCCGAGTTCAGCACACGTTCAGCTCGATGACGTCCCTCGACCTCCGATCCAGCCGAGTGTCGAGGAGAGTTCCGTCAAGACGACGGCGTGGTGGCGATCTTGATGTTCTATCGGCGCGGGCTTCGCTTAAGCTTCGCGATGATATGACCGAGGTGGAATATGGTGGAAGGGGCACCGCACACGGCTAAGGAACGATCCGTAGATCAACTTGTGTGTTCAGGGGTGCCCCCGCCCATATAAAGGAGCTGGGGGAGGAGGCCGCCGGCCTAAGGGGCGCGCCAAGGGAGTCCTACTCCCACCGGAGTAGGACTCCCCTTTCCAAGTTGGAGTAGGAGAGAAGGAGGAAAGAGGGAGGAGGGAAGGAAAGGGGCGCCGCCTCTTCCCTTGTCCTATTCGGACTAGGAGGGGGAGGGGCGCGCGGCCCCCTCCTTGCTCCTTCCTCTTCTCCCTCTTGGCCCATGTAGGCCCATTAACCTCCGGGAGGGGGGGGGGTTCCGGTAACCTCCCGGTACTCCGGTAAAATGCCGATTTCACCCGGAACCATTCCGATGTCCAAATATAGGCTTCCGATATATCAATCTTTATGTCTCGACCATTCCGAGACTCCTTTTCATGTCCGTGATCACATCCGGGACTCCGAACAAACTTCGGTACATCAAAACTTATAAACTCATAATAAAACTGTCATCGAAACTTTAAGCGTGCGGACCCTACGGGTTCGAGAACTATGTAGACATGACCTAAAACCATTTTCGGTCAATAACCAATAGCGGGACCTGGATGCCCATATTGGTTCCTACATATTCTATGAAGATCTTTATCGGTCAAACCGCATAACAACATACTTTGTTCCCTTTGTCATTGGTATGTTACTTGCCCGAGATTTGATCGTCGGTATCCAATACCTAGGTCAATCTCGTTACCGGCAAGTCTCTTTAATCGTTCCGTAATACGTCATCTCATAACTAACTCATTAGTTACATGCTTGCAAGGCTTAGGTGATGAGTATTACCGAGAGGGCCAGAGATACCTCTCCGACAATCGGATGACAAATCCTAATCTCGAATTATGCCAACCCAACATGTACCTTCGAAACACCTGAGAGCACCTTTATAATCACCCAGCACGTTGTGATGTTTGGTAGCACAAAAGTGTTCTTCCGATAAACGGGAGTTGCACAATCTCATAGTTGCAGGAACTTTGTATAAGTCATGAAGAAAGCAATAGCAGTATACTAAACGATCAAGTGCTAGGCTAACAGAATGGGTCATGTCAATCACATCATTCTCTTAATGATGTGATCCCACTAATCAAATGACAACACATGTCTATGGTCAGGAAACATAACAATCTTTGATTAATGAGCTAGTAAAGTAGAGGCATACTAGTGACTATAGTTTTGTCTTATGTATTCACACATGTATCATGTTTCCGGTTAATACAATTCTAGCATGAATAATAAACATTTATCATGATATGAGGAAATAAATAATAACTTTATTATTGCCTCTAGGGCATATTTCCTTCACCCCCGACGACCACGGGTCCTCTGCCGGGGGTAGGCCCTGGGGCACCTCCTCGGCAGAGGGCCTACCTCCTGAGGACGCCTTGCTCCGAGCGCCGCGTGGGCGAGGCCGGATCTTGGCCCGTCTCCTGCAGCCCCCGGTGCCCTCCTCCTGAGGGGTTGGGAGCTGCTGGATTGGGGCAGCCACCCGCTGCGACGACCTGTACCTCCTGCGATCCATGGTTAGCGTATGCCTGTTCCTGAGGGATTAGCGGTACCCGATAATCGCTGCCTCCGGCGCGGTCGACGGGGCCTTCCCTGGGCTCCTGAAAGAGCTCAGCCTCGGGTGTTTCTTCTCCCCAGCCTGGGCCGAGGAACTGGCCATGGTCTTCCTCCTACGCGTGTCCTTGATCCATCATGTGGGGCACATATGCCTCCGGGGTCGCTGCCCCGAATGCCTCGCCGTAGTGCCCCATGTGCCACGCAGTTCTGCTCACGGTGCCAACCTGGGAGCGGTAGCGCGGTGGCTCACCGGGACCGTGGGCTGTAGTGGATCCCCCTTTGATGGTCGGAGGCGGAGGCGGCACCATTGGTGGCCAGGCGCTGACGGCCAAGTTGGCGTTGGAGTGGCCCTGGAATCCGCTTGGAGCTGGGCGGGCGCGTGTGGGGCCTCCGTGCGATCCGCCTTGGGCTTGAGGCGGGAGCTGGGTGCAGAAGGGGTGAGCCCCCAAGGCGGCGGAGCCCAGGAGCTCTGCCACCCGCTCCAGTAGCACGTCGTGGCCGCCCTCTAGTAGCCTGCATTGCAGTAGTTCTTGAGCTACCGTGAGCGCGGCCCTTGAGGTCGCCTGCTCTCGCCGTGAGTACGGCGCCATGGCCGCGGCGTGGCTTGAGGCCCTCGCTGCCGACCGCACCTGCCGCAGTGTGAGAGTTGGTGTCGCCGGACCGCGTCACCCGCGGCCCGCAGCGTCCTGCGGACCATGGGCTGCCAGGGGCATGGGGTTGAGGTCGCCCTGGGAAAGCGGCTCTGCGTGGGCGGGCCAGGCCGCCCAGGGATCAGGTTGCCTGTGGGGTCGCCGGACATGATGATGATGATGCAACGGGCGACGAAACACGAGGCGACGGAGGGCAGATTCCGGTGCACCCCTTCCTGGCGCGCTAAATGTCCGATTTCGGGTTCCGACAGACCCTCAAGGTTCGAACACTGGGGTGCACGCGGAGATCACACCTCCTGGCTACCCATGTCTAACCGCCTCGCAAGGATCTAAAACTACACGAAGAACAACACAAGGGACACGAGATTTATACTGGTTCAGGCCACCATTGTGGTGTAATACCCTACTCTAGATTGTGGTGTGGTGGATTGCCTCTGGGCTTCGCGAGGGTTTGTTCTTCGTTGGTGCGATGAACTGCTAGGGGGAGTTCAGTCGCCTCTCTCTTCGTGTCTTAGATGCGGATACGATCTCCCTACCCTGTGGGTGGCTAGTCCTATTTATAGGTGGAGGCCCTGGGCCTCTCCCCAAATATTGAGCGGGAAGGGCGCCAACAATTGGCCATTCTGAAGGGGAACATCTAGTACACTTATCCTGACTAAAGTTGGTCCTCGCCTGCTAAAGACCCTGACGATGACACTGGCTTGGGCTCCACAATGACCTCTGTTCTGCCATCCTGCTGGTCTTGGTCTTGTTGCACTGAAATGGTTGCCTTTGCTTGATACCCTTGCCTGCACTTGCCCCCTTTGCACCAAAGAGGAAACAAGGACTCTGCGCAGGCCGGCGCCCGCCTGGCCTTGGTCGTCATGGCTTGCATCATGGGCACCTCGTGAGGTACCCCACCTTGATCTCTCCGCCTCCTCGCGAGCCATCCTGACGAGGCCGTTCCAGAGGAAGCCTCCTGTCGTCCGCCCCGCGAGGCTTGGCCCCTCGCGAGGGTCTTGATCATGTGTTGATGAAGATGGGCCATACTGGGCCACTCCTTGAGCCACGCCGCAGGCCGCAGGAAGGCAAGTCTGGGTACCCCCGTTCCCAGAACGCCGACACACATGCGCTCCTCTACATCCACTAGCATGTACGTACATGTTCGCAACCAGAATGATAATGCTATGTACGCTTCGACCAGGTGGGTCCCGACTGTCAGGCACTTCCTTGCATGCGAAGATGTAGCTGGTGGGTCCTAGCAGTCAGGGGGCGAATCGTTTTTTTTTTGCCTAGACGCACTTCCTTGCGTGCGAAGATGTAGCTGGTGGGTCCCAGCAGTCAGGGGGGAAATGTTTTTTTCGCGAAATACAGTGGCCCGTCCGGTGGGTCCCTGCTGTCAGGTGGAGGAATCATTATTTTCCGCGTAATAAGGAGGCACTTCCTTGCTGCGCAGCCAGGACCCAGTATCGACCTCTCCACGTCATATCCCACGTCCGATGGAAGTCGTTCCTTGACCACGTTGACCACGCCGCGCGGAGAGCACCAGGGCGGTGGACGACGGCGAGGCCTAGGAAGGGGACGACGTGGAGCTGGGGAAGACGCGGCAGGGGAAGCCCGCACAAAGAGGAGTACGAGGGTTCACTAGTTCGGCTGCGGTGTGAGGCTGCCGTCGCCACAGGGCCTGGCCAGTGGTGGGAATAGTAGGGGGCGGTAAGGCCTCCGCGGCAGCACAGCCGACCACTGGAGGCAGGAGCATGCGGCACGACCGGCGCTGCTTTGGGCGGCTAGAGCAAGAAGACCAGAGGTTGAAGAAGCACTACGGTCGTTGGATGGACATCGTACGGTCACTGGAGCTAGAATCGTTCATATTGACTAAGTTGACAAAGCCCTCCGTCCCCGTCCACTTAGTAGGCCCACAAGTCAGCCTCCCACCAAGGTGGGTCCCAGCAAGCTGGGGGAGTATTCATTCTTTTGTGCCTAATAAGGAGGCACTTCCGGTGGGTCTGAGCTGACAGCGGGGGGAACGTTTTTTCGCGAAATACGGTGGCCCGTCCGGTGGGTCCTAGCAGTCAGGGGGCGAACATTTTTTCATGAAATAAGGTGGCCCGTCCAGTGGGTCCCTCCTGTCAGGTGGAGGAATAATTATTTTGCGCGTAATAAGGAGGCACTTCCTTGCGGCCGCCGTGGACCCAGCTGTCAGCCTCTCCACGTACCGTACTCTTCCAATGGAAGTCGGTTGTTGACCATGTTGACCACGCCGCGCCAAGAGCACCAGGGCGGTGGACGACGGCGAGGCCTAGGAAGGGGACCATGTTGATCACGCCGCGCCAAGACGCAGCCATGGAAGCCCACGCGGAGAGGAGTATAAGGGTTCACTGGTTCGGCTACGGTGTGAGGTTGTCGTCGCCGCAGAATAACAGGGGGTGTGGGTGAGTGGAGGGATGGCCTGGCCAGAGGTGGGAGTAGTATGGGGGCGGTGAGGCCTCCGCGGCAGCACAGCTGGCCACGGCAGCAGGAGCAAGCGGGACGACTGGCGCTGCTTTGGGCGGCTGGAGCAAGAAGACCAGAGGTTGAAGAAGCACTATGGCCGTTGGATGGACATCGTACGGTCACTGAAGCAAGAATCATTTATATTGACTAAGTTGACAAAGCCCTTGGTACGCGCCAACTTAGTAGGCCCACAGGTCAGCCTTCGAAATGGTGCACCCCAGATGTCAAGGGGAGGAATCATTTTTTGGGCGGCCGAAGCTAAGAATATCCGAGATTGAAGAAGAAGCACGACATCCGTTGGATAGACATAATAAGTTGACAAACCCTTGCATATGCGCCAACTTATTTTTTTTAGGGGACGTGTCAACTTAGTAGGCCCACAAGTGTGTGGCAGAGAACTTATAGCCCATTTGCGATTTGTAAGAATGTACAACCCATTTTTGAATTCTAATGGAATTTACTACAGCCCATTTACAGTTTGTTAAAAGTACAACCCATTTTCTAACTAGGACAACGATTAATAATTTCAACCAACCGTTGAAGACAGAATTCAATAAAATTTCCCACATTTTGATGGGATCCGAAATATTTTATCCCAAAATTTCTAGTCAGATTAAATTTAAATTTGTATTACGTAAAAATCCAATGAAACATTGCGCGCGCAACAATGAAAATTTAAGATTTTCAAAATCCATAAACAGTATTTTATAAACTAATTTCGTGTTTGGTGCATTTTTTATAGTTACTGCCCAGTTTTTATAATTACATCCCATTTATTATTTTTAAAGCCCATTTTCCTGTTAATCCTAATGCATCCCTCCTAGGAAAGATTTGCAGCCCAGCGGGGCGGAGAATAACAAGTTGAACTTGCCTGGGTATTCCTCAAAAAAACATATGGCTGGGCTAGCCATTTTCATCTTGAAAAAATTAATATTTGGGCTGGATATCTGGCCTGGGCTAGATGGGCCACAACCCGCCCAGTTAATATCCTGCTCTCCTTTGAACAACAACGAAATCATTGCCAAGAAAAACTCTGCAGTACTCACGCCTCAAAAACACAAATACTGCTCGAGCTGCTTGGTCCCAGCTGTCGGCCGCATCTTGTGCAATTCTCTCGTTTATATTGACTACATAGGTTGACAATGGTGTGGGACCGTGATGTTAGGAAACCAGGAGGAAGCAAAAAAAATATAGTTGTACATAATAAGGAGGCACTTGCGTATGTACGGCTATGGCCCTAGTGGGTCCCTAGTGTCATCTCGTCAAAATAAAGTCATCTCCTGAATCCTCATGTTCGTTGACGATGTTAACAATGATCGGCGCCACGGCGAGCGCAACAACTCGAAGGACGACGGAGAGGGCCTCGCGGGCCCTACGGATGGTCTGATACAGTGCCTGCTGCTCATTCAGGAAGCCAGGATCATCGGACACCTATGAGCACCTTCGAGAAACTGAGACGGCATGAAACGGTAAGGCCGCGCTTGGGAGCTCTGGTTTATTTCAAACCTGTATTAACATACAAGTGTAATTTACTCGTCATCAGAAACAACGCGTAAAATACAGGCGTAATGAAACCAAGGGCCCGAGGTTTGTAAGTAAAACGGGCGGGTTACGCGTGTGATTTGAGAGACCAGCGTATATTTTACGAGCACTGCTATATGGACGACATTACCAGACGATACATGCACGACGTGCGTATCATTCCATCCATGGGCAAGGCTGAAACAGCAGCTAACGACTGGATTAGCAATCGTCCGAGTGTCGTTCAACGTTTTTATCGTGTGTGAATTACTTCTGATATTTTACTAGTCGAAATCGACCAACCAAGCGCTTCGCCCGAGACCATCTACTTTTATTTACAAGCGTCAGTTTTACAAGCGGTTTTGGTTGGAAAATGATGATCCAATCACGGCCTAATATGATGAGTTGGTCGGAAGATCATATGGTTTCACGTCTAACCTACTCGACTTGTCGTATAGGCTATGAATGAAACATAAGACGATGAACTTCTTAAGGACGGAAACAACAGAAGAGGATGGTCTTCTTAACAAGCAAATCACGAGCATTAGATCGACATGCAAAACAATACGAAGCATTATTCTCAGGAGGCACCGTGAACAGTTCGTGATGCTGCATGCCACAACATTCCAAGCTCAACTTTGCAATCAAACACAAGGCCTGGCATTACATAGGCAATATTCAGAACAAACTCTTAACACAGGAATATCTCAGCAGAGTAACTATTTACTTCTAAACTGAACACAGGAATAGGAAAAAACAATCGACGCTGCTCACCGCAAGGGCGTCCCACTCAAAAATATCAAATGCATGTCTTCTGGCTAACATCAATGAGCAAATATTGACAAGGTTTTCCTATTCCAATATATTAAACTAACGTCTTCTTGCTAACATCAATGATTAAACATTGACAAGCTTTTCCCATTCAAAATATGGAATGCCTATGATCGTGGAGTCCTGTTGTAGCTTCTTGTACTTGTTTGGGCACTTTTTGCCCAGTGCACTCCACGTTTTGTAGAATTGCCAATGCTCTCTACAGACTAGTCATGTCACCAGCGTCTAATAATACTCTGTAAAGCTTCTCGGTCATTCCTTTTGTAATGTAGCGCAAATAGTGTCTGCTTCTTTCTGCAAAGTGGAACGACCAACATGACCCAGTAATGCAGCAGTTTGCCTTGGACACATGGGCTCCTTTTGTGCAGTTCAACTAAAATCGAAGCCTGAATAAAACCGAGCTTTAATTTTGATATCCCTGTAAGCAACAATAGGTATAAGGGAAACAATTACTGAGAAATAACGGTTGATGACTTGTACTCCTAGAATAAAAGCATCTACTGATCTACCTTATCTTAATGGGAAACAAAGCAGGAGAGTAGCAATTCTCCATCAGTGTGACTCATTCATATTGCCTGAGACATTATCTTAACAATGCCTTGTTTCAACATGTATAAAGAACGACAAAGCAGAAAAGTACCATTCCTAAAACAATGCAACTAATTCATTTTAACAGAGACATTATCTTAACAATACCTTATTTAAACATGTAGAAAGAACTACAAAGCAGGATAGTACCATTCCTAACAAGTGTTGCAGTTTTGAACTAAGATTCAGTAGTTAATTAATTCTAAGAGTGGCATTGCTTAATTACCAGCGGCATTAGATTAACGAAAAGCATAAACAGTTCCAGGGGAGAGTGGGCGCAACAACACCATGTGATTCCATCTACTTATAAAGGGGGTGATGCAGAGTTTGTTGTAACAAAGCAACAAGCATCATGTCTGGGTTGGTGCCTTTTTTGTTCACTACTTAATGGGAAAAGAGAGCAATACAATAGCTTCAATTCAACATTTATTTAAAACAGTACCAATACAAGTAGCACAACATCTCAAAACACATTGCACGATCATGTGGATGAAGGCAAGTACCAACCTGTCATGACGCTCCAAGATAACCTACGAATCTGCCAACACGAATAGGAAATCCAATCTCGTTTTGTGCAGTTGCACTGAAATCAAGCAAAGTGTTTTGCGTAGCGAAGCAAAATGTCGCAATAACAACAAGTTGAATAGATATTCCTGTTTAAACAGAGGCAAAAAAGGAATCAATTACTGGCTAATAAAGGAGGATGAAACATGCGGCCACAAAAATGGTAATCCCACCAATCCCTAACAAGGGTTGCAGTTTTGAACTAAGATTCAGTAGTTAATTCTGAGAGTGGCATTGCTTAATTTTACCAGCGGAATTAGATTAACAAAAAGCATAAACAGTTCCACGGGAGAGTGGGCGCAACAACACCATGTGCTTCCATCTACTTATAAAGGGGGTGATGCAGAGTTTGTTGTAACAAAGCAACAAGCATCATGTCTAGGTTGGTACCATTTTTGTTCAATACTTAATGGGAAAAGAGAGCAATACAATAGCTTCAATTCAACATTTATTTAAAACAGTACCAATACAAGTAGCACAACATCTCAAAACACACTGCACGATCATGTGGATGAAGGCAAGTACCAACCTGTCATGACGCTCACAAGATAATGTACGAATCTGCCAACACGAATAGGAAATCCAATCTCGTTTTGTGCAGTTGCACTGAAATCAAGCAAAGTGTTTCGCATAGCGAAGCAAAATGTCGCAATAGCAACAAGTTGAATAGATATCCCTGTTTAAACAGAGGCAAAAAAGGAATCAATTACTGGCCAATAAAGGAGGATGAAACAAACGGTGACAGAAAGAAGCATCTAACTTATCTTGGATGGAAAACAAAGTAGGATAGTAGCATTTCTAAAACGATTGCATTGATTCATATTAACAAAGACGTTCTCTTAAAACAACATTCGTTAAAAATGTAATTTACTTTTAACAGTGGCATTGCTTCAATTTTCCGGCGGCATTCTTAGATTAACAACAGCAAAATAGCTGTATGGGACATGCCAGCCTCATGTGCGTCCACACGTATAAATGGGTGATGCAGAGTATATAGCCAAGCAACATATATGCATTGGTCCCATATTTGTTCTCTTTGAACCTTTTTCCTATGTGAGGGCAGCAAATCTAGTCCTGCACAAACTACCCGACCCCCCAGTCTCTTTCCCTTTTCAACAAAGAGATTGGTTCCTTACAGATGTGTGTACTGGGTTACCCCCTTTTTCCCTTTTCGACCAATAAAGCGGATGGATAGCCAGTCTATACTACTTTCCGTCCCTCCTTTCCTCATTGAACCACGTCATAGATTCTTGCTCCAGCCCACCGCACCCTTCTTTCCTCTTCGAACCAAGACCTAGATTTGACTACAGATCAAAAAATATCCACATGCAGCTAGAGCAACGACGGTTTCAAAGAAACTTATACCTTAGGGTCGTCGGGATGTGGCAAGGCGTGCGGCGGGAGGCCGGATCTGCCCACACTACGTACGACAGTGAGGAAGAAGGGGTCGGTGGCCCTCCCGCACAGGCGATGGGTGAAAGAGAACAACGCAGCCGGTAGTGGATTGCCTCCCTCGCCGAAGGCGATAGAGCGAATGCTACACCTCCTCCCCTTCCCAGTGCGACGGGATACGGACGCCTCCTTCACTAGCTGTGAGGGGGAGAGAGAGACAAGAGGCCAACGCAGTCTTGTTTAGATCTGGTGAAGAGAGGGTGAGAGCCTGTGAATATAGCAAACCCTAGCAAATGAACGCTGAGCCTCCAATGTATATATATATATATATATATATATATATATATATATATATATATATGTATGTATGTATATATATATGTAGTGCGGCGAGAGTGTGGAGAGTGCAAACCCTAGTGAACAAGCGCCGAGGCTCCATCTTATATATATACTACTGTAGTACGGACTGAGCTCCGGTGCCTTCACTGCACCTGCTTTTGGCTGTATGGCAGGTGAGCCAGCCACATTTTGGGCCCACCTGTCATAAACCCAAAGGCAGGTGCACTAAGTCAATGAAGCTGCGTCCATATAGTACTCTAGTGTATACGACTAATATATAGTGGAGTGGTTTTCTTATTCTCTCCATAACAATTGTTTTAAATTGTGTAAGTACGAAACGAAACTCTTTATTTAACGTACAGTCAAGAAAACTACTACTACTTCCAATGAACTAACGATCCGCGTGTCCTGGTCGCACTTCCTGTCCTTCACGTGCGGTACACTACCCTCCCTTAAGTGAACAACCACACATGCGCCAAATTATCGGAAACGTGTGAGAGTGTGTACAAATAAAGAATTTAGTTTCAATTATCGGAATGGTTTGAGAGTATGACAAAGTTTGACTTCAGTCAAATCTAATATGCGGAGTAAATAAAAAAGGAGGGATACTACGTCCATCCGGGTTTTTGGTCCACATCATTTTTTAAATCAAAGTTAATAGCTGGACAAATAAAATTATAGGGGAGCTAGAGACAAAGTTGTGAGAAGGCTTAGAAATCAATACAAAACTTATGCCCTTAGTACCAACGTTGATCCTTTTTGAGGAAACATTTGGTTCATAGCCAATTGTGTGATAAAATTGCACCAACATGAAAGACGACTGCGTCTCCAACGCAACCAAGGTGAACTGACGAAGGATATCATCTTTGTGCATAACAAGCAAAGAGCACTGATGGAAGATAGCTTGTTTTTCATTAAAAATCGATCAGCTTCACCTGCTGAGGCAACCATGAGGCGCAACCATGAGCATCGATAGGTCATCATGGCGATGCATCATCCATTTGGCATCAAGTTTGGGTGAGGCACCTATGAAGTTCGACAAATCCTCACTATGGTCTGTTTCTTCTCAGTAATCAAGCTCGAGGAAGGAAGAACCACGTGGCAGAGGACAGTGTGGCGAAACAACAATGGCCATCCAATTTTGTGGAGTTCCAATAAATTGAGGAAGACATGCCTGGGTATGGAGATACGCATCGCTGTTTCCAAAAATATAAAAAAGGGATATAGTGTTGTTACTTTTTTTACAAGATTAGCAACGAGATCTCAATTGTCAATAAGAATTAATGAAAAGTACACCAACAAACAGAAGCATCATAATTATCTTGATGGGAACTAAACCAGGATACCCGAGAAAAAAAGCATTTCTTCATTTAACCAGTGATAGTACTACCACCATATGTATACCTCCACCGAGGCATAAATCGGGACAACTTTTCGAGTGGCATTTCCTCTATAATAGTACTAGTAGGTGATGTTGGACCAGCCGACGAACCCTAGATACTATACATGGGGAGCTGGGGAGTAGTCGCATAGAAGAAAACCCACACGCAGCGACCTGGGGAGCTGGACCAGTACAAGAAGTTATACCTCAGGTGGGCGAGATGTCGTTTAGGCGGGCGGGCGGGATCTGCCCACACGACGGCAGCGAACAAGGGCGCGGAGGATCTTCGTCTGCGCCAGCGCCGGCTCCGAGAGGACGGTGCACATCGGCTTCCTCCATCACCGATAGCGACAACGTCAACACTGCACCTCCTCACCTCCCGCAGCGGACGGGATTCGGCCAGATCTGTGACCACCGGTGAGAAGAGAGATAGAGTGGACACTATTATCTTGTTTTGATATGGAGAGGGTGAGAGAGCAAGACGCGAGAAACTCTATCAAACAAGAGGCTATAATGGAGTAAAAATTCTCTCCATAGCAGTGGTTTTAAATAGAATACGCACGTTCCCCGAAAAAACAAACGAAAACTGGCGGACAATTTTTTAACGTACCAAGAAAGAAAACTCGATCAAAAACACGCCCCCACTTCCAGGTCGCGAGAGTCGTCGCGCACACACACATAGACATAGACATGCATATCCGTGTTTATGTAAAATTCCATTTCCATCTCCATCTCCAATCATATTTGTCCAACTGGCACATTATTTACGTTGTTAATTATATATGCAGCAATATTAACATACAACACCTCTTGTTTGCGGATGTCTGGACCGCTGCCACGGCCGGTCCTGACGAACCAGAACCCTCTTCATCACCCGTGCGTGCTTCCCGCCCGAAATGGTCAGTGCCGCATTCATGCCCGAGAGCGGACGCGACCTGTCACTGGCGCCGGCAGTGAAGCGATGCGCCGGCCGAGAGAGCGTCGCCCACGCCGCTTCCTGGTGCACGCGACTGCTCCGCATTCGAATGTCGCAATAGCTGGCTACAACATGCATCTAAAAAGTTCTTGGGTGTCCGTGCTACAGCTAGCTGTCCTCCCCCAACTCGTCAATCTCTTCCAGTAGTGCTAGTACTCCATGGCGCGATCCATCAACAAGCAGGTGGGAAAGTTATCGTATACTCGGTTTGTGGTGAGTGGCATGCCGAGCACCGTGTGGGGTCGAGCCGTGGAGGAGGGTGAGACATGAACACGACAGACGTGATTTAAACGTTGGTTTTGCTCGATGGCACGATCCAACGAAACGAAACGTTGGTTTCTCTCCGTTTCCATTTTTTCTCAGGAAAAACGGAAACATTCCACTTCATTTTCATTCCTATTCCAAGGTTGCCCCGTTACAACATTCCATCAAATACAAAGGAAAACTAACACGCATGCTGATGCATCTCGATGATTCACAGATCATAGCCAATATTTACTTCACAACTAAAGACAAAAGTTGTGAGAGCATGTACGAAATAAAAACTACTGATGGGGTCACTACGACTTAAACCATAAACCCTAAACATGATTGAATTTCCTGACCAGGTAGAACTTGTCGAAGGAAAGACGACTGGCACCCTCGGATCATACGATGCTTTTGTGCAGTTCCACTAAAATCGACCTGAGCATCCCTGATGGCAAAGATATTGAAGAAGTGTGATTAGAATAATAGTACTGACACTAGTTCATGAGACATAAACTCATCACAAGTAGAAGCCGGTAGAAGTAGAGAAAGATCGACATGGAGATGGAGCTATGGCAGTGGAGCAAGCCGACTCCAAAAGGAAGATGGACTACCTGGGACGTCGGGATGTAGCTAGAAGGGCGGTTGGGACGCGGCATCGGTCCATACCGCGGTGACCCCCGATTGGGACGCACCGACTGTGGGTTTTCTCCCTAGCTGATGTCGACCGCGTCTACGCAGAACATTGTTCCCTTCCCCCAGCTGTGGGATCAGACCCGTCATTGTATGCTTGTGAAGAGAGCAACCTAAGCAAGTAGGCTTGTAGCTTAGGCTCCTGCTAGTGTATATATAGTGGTATTCTTTTTCTCTCCATATCAACCATTTTATATTGCGTAAGTGTCATTGAAGAGTGAAATGATGGTTGCTTCTTCCGACTAACTTACTGTGTGATTTGAGTGCTCCTTAGTGGCCCCTACACATACTCCCCCTACGTGTATGCAACAGTCACACGTACACATGGACGCAAAAACGCGCGCGATGCTCTAATGCATGCATGTCCGAGCACATGATGAAACACACACAGTCACGCTCAAGTGCTCAACCTACACGTGCATGCACACACATACTCAGTCAGGGTGAGCTAGTGACCGTATAAACACCGAAAAATATATATATTGAGCGCAATGAGCGTATTATGAAGTCCACTGGCCGTATTTTTACAAATATACAGTGACAGATAGTGTATTTATCTTGTTTGAAATTAAGCCATATTAATCGGAGAGGAGGCAGTATGGACTAGCATTACTTTGTTGTGTCCCGTCAACTTGCCGTACAAGGAGAAGGTTGCAGGATGGGAGAAGGTTTCAGGACGGGAGAAGCTTGCGCGCGGTGGCTCGCAGGACAAGGAGAACCTTTGACTAATGCAAGCTCTCCCTCTCTCAGGCGATGGACGTGCAACAGTTAATTCGGTGTCAGATTGCCAGAAGCATACACTATACTACTAGTACTATTATTGTTCGACTTCCCGAATAGGCGAACAGCCAAGCGCAAAGTTTACTAGTAGTACTAGTACTACTACTATAGTCTATAGAGGTATGTACTATACTAGTACTAGGAACCAGATGGAGGAGCGTCTGCACTCTTATTATAATTTTAAAATGTGATAAAGCAATCTTCAACACATTTGGTTCTCTTCGAGGGTTCCCGCATGTGATAATGGAAGTTGATTGCATGGAACACTCGCCACAATTCTCGCTTAATTCTGGCTCATATCCTGTTACAAATAGGAGTGCTCGGTAATATTTCCTCTTTTTTTGTTATTCAGCATGTAAACAGGTCAGCAAACCTTGCGGCGCATCTTCGTGCGAACCGTGCTTGCTGCACTTTGAATGTGGCCGAGAGCTGGCTTGATGAAACACCTCGCTTCCTACTTCTTTTTTTGCGGGGTACCTCACTTCCTAGTGACCAATGTCTTGGCTGATCGTCCTAAGAATGCTTATATATGAATAAAGCTCTCTAATTTACCTGCAAAAAATATTAAGCCATATTAACCGGAAAGGAGGATGTATGGACTAGCACTACTTTTTTGTGTGTCCCGTCAACTCGCAGAACAAGGAGAAGCTTGCAGAACAAGGTGAAGCTCGCTTATGCCTTTTGACTAATGCAACCTACCATTGGTGGACATGCATCAGTCCATTCGGTGTCAGATTGTCAGAGGCATACACAGTAGTACCCAACATGCGGAGTAGCATCATTGTTCGACTTCACGAAGAGGCGAAGAGCCAAGCACAAGGTTTAGTAGTACGAGTAGTACTACTACTAACCTCATGGTGGAGCGTCTGTACTCTTATTTTTTTTAATCTCTGATAAAGTACATGTTTATTCCGGAGAAGGGCGAAAAACGGCAGCCCAACATGTAATGATGATATCGATCAACCAACCATGCTCAAATATATCTTGTCCTCCGTGCGAGCCCATCTGTGTGTTCTCGCTCCTCGTCTCTCTCAAGGAACGGCGGGTTGGCTCTTTGCCATCAATTGAGATCGGTTTGCTCACACTCTTGTCCCACATGTCAGTGATATGCCAAGAGGAGGTGCGTTGACCGACTGGCCATACGCGTACTTGGTTTTGCACCTTCATACCACTCCTCCCTCCATCACAGCCATGTATGCGCTTCATTATGATGCATTTCTCTCAATGCATTTCCACCACCAGAGAGACTTTAGACGCGTTTGGTTTAATGCTCAATTAATTAGGGCGTGGTAACCGCAATCAAGTCCACAATTTTCTCTCGATGTACTACTACTAAGGAGTGGAGTAAGTGCATGCATGTGTGTACCCGGGGTGGAAGCACTGCATGCATGTGTGTACGCATTATTCCCTCTAGTAATAGACACCGTGCTATAACTACCAATGCTATTTTTCAGGCCGATCACTAGTCGCCTTGGTCCCACAGATTTTTTTCTTTTTTCTGAAGCGTGCTCTATAAATAGTGACGGATGGAGTAGTATGAGCAGATTCAAAGAAGAGCGTATTGATGGTTGCTTCTTCCGAGCAACTTACAGTGGGAAAGGTGGGGCTTATGATTCGACTGCTCATTACTCACTATTAATGCGGCGCAACGACGGGCTGAGTCTCCCATGCGGTTGTGCACTACCCCGTCGGTTCTTAAATATACTCCGAAGTATTTGTCTTTCTACAGATTTCAACGAGTGACTACTCAAATATTTGTCTTTTTAGAGATTCAAATGGACTACTACATACGGATGTATATAGACATATTTTAGAGTGTAGATTCACTCATTTTGCTCCGTATGTATCACTTGTTGAAATCTCTAGAAAGATCAATAGTGTGTTTAGGAACGGAGGGAGTACACATACGAAGCAAAATGAGTGAATCTACACTCTAAAATATGCCCATTTGAAATTTGTAAAAAGGCAAATATTTAGGAACGAAGGAGTATAATTTTGTGCATGGCACATGGACCCGGATGCTGAAGAGGCTTCTGGCAATGCTATCAAGCTTCCATCATTTGTTTACATAATTGACGTACTATACAAATAATTTTCCAGCGACATGAAATTGTACAATGGTGTGAGCTTTCAGCTTTTGTTTCGTGTGTCTTGCCATCGATGCTCTTTCGGAAACAATAAAAAACTAACTTCATTGCTAATGCACGTCAATTATTAGCAGATTAGAGCTAATATTTACATCACAACTGAAGACAGAGTTGTGAGAAGGTGTTAAATTAAAATTGATCCATGCTTTCATTGGCAGCAACGTCCCCCCAGCTCTGTCTAAATCAACAAGGCATGTTGGGAAAAAAGTAGCTGTCTGGAGCATGCAACATTCCGATCAATTTGTGTAGTTCCACTAAAATAGAGCTGAGCATCCCTGTTCCAAAGATATTAAGTGTGATTACGATAATAGAGGACTGTTGATGAAACAATAAGCACACAAATAGAAGCCGATCACCTTCCCAGTCTCTCTTAAGACTAACTAGTTGGAGAAGATTAGGCTTAGAGTTGGATGAGGAGGATAGAGCAAAACCAATCTTCCTTTGTGCAGTCGCACTGAAATGTAGAGACGTTACCCGTGTGACATTTTAGTACAATTGCACAAAACACTCTTATGAAAAATGTGATTTGTGTAGTTCACCAAAAGGTCGCAATAGCAACGAGGTGAAATGGATAGCCCTGTTTGCAAAAAAGAGGTAGAAAGGAAACAATTACTGGCCAATAACAGTTGATGACACATGCCACGACAAAAAAAGAGGCATATTCCTTGTCCTAAGGGAAGATAACAACACGGTTGTGTTTGTCTAAAACGGTGTGAGGACGAGATTGCAATATGGAAAGTACACTGGACGAGCTACGTTTTGGGCAAAGAACTATGGAAGATCCACATGCAGCGACGTGGGAAGACGGGCAGTGGAGCTAGGCCGGAGGGAATACCTAGAGGTCGTCGGGATGTAACTAGGTGAGCGGCGGCGGGCAGAATCTGCCCATACCGCGGCAGCGAGCAGGTGGCGTAGGCCCTGCCGCGCCGGAGCTTGGTCAGAGAGAACGACCTGTACCGCAGATCGGGATGTGCTGCCTCGGCGCCGTCGAACAGAGAAATGATGCACTTCCTCCCTATCCCCCGGCGGACAGGATGCGGCCGGATCAGTGACCAATGGTGAGAGAGAGAGAGGCCATCGCAGCCTTGTGTGAGATACTCTGAAGAGCGACAAACCAGGCAGGCAGGCTCCATTGTATATAGTGGAGCGGACTACCTTTTTCTCCATAAAAATTGTTTTATATTCTGTGTACGTGCCATTGAACGCTATAACTTTATTTAAAAATAATGTGGCAATGCGTCAAGTCGAACTTTGTTTCGTGCATGCGTGGTACACGACCTCCCTAGGTAAACAACCGCTCTGAAGCGTTCAACTTAGCACGGGCTGCCATTTCAGAAAGAAATGAGCTCCACCGTACCTCTTGTGTGTGGCTGGGCACGAAGCGTGAGTACAAGCACGGTGCACCTATTCTCTTCTTGTATACGTACACCACCTACGTGGGGTTGTGTGAGAGAGATACAAACCTAGAGAGATATAGTGTGTGGGTTCATGAGAGTTTTGGGGGGGGGGGGGTCAATCAAAAAATGTAACATATGCAATGTGTGTGAAATAGAGTCCTGGATATAACCAAGGTTGGAAAAAGCGGTAGGCGTAAGCGAGGCGGTTGGCCTTCGCCTAGTGCCTAGGCGGTGCCTAAGCGCCCTAGGCGCGGCCTAGGCAATAATATAGTTTTTACTCGTACTGCATTTGTGATTATTATATGGGTGTTGATATTAGTTTAGGGCATATACATAAGTTAATTACCATCTACTATCATTGGAATATAACCCATTTGGCATATTAGTGTAGTATGTGGCATGATTTCTTGCTTGGGTAGGAAATTCCTTGCTTGCCCTGCCTAGACCTCCATTTATGCCCTAGGCGAGGCATTTGGCCATTGCCTAGCGCCTAGGCGTGCCTAAGCGTCTCCTAGGCACTGCCTTTTCCAACAGAGGATATAACATATATATAGAGGGGGAGATCCACGAGAAGAGAGTGGAGGTATCATCGGCTTGAGGTGTTCATAGAATTGAAGAGAGGGATGATGTGTGTGTGTGTGCGCGCGCGCGATCGATAAAGAGTGACATCGAATTTGTGTGTGCCCACGTCAAAGATATAGAGTGGCTGGCCTACTGGAATGTGAGAGAGGACATGTGCAGTTTGTCTCTATGGCATGGATACCTACCTGCAGCGCTCGACTATCGGTGTGTGGTGGGGGAAGAGGGAGGCCCAATTAACTATAGAGGTACAATGGCTGGTATGTGTGTGGAGGAGGAGAGAGGCCTACCTCATGTATTAAGGAGATCGATCTGCCTCGTGTATTAAGGGAGGTCGATCGGCATCCATGCATATGTGCAGGAGAGGAATAAGGTTGGGAGAGAGACAGAGCTAGAGTGTTGGAGGGGGTGGTCGTGGAGTTGCTTCTAACAAATTGTGGGATAGGCTTGCTAGACAAACGGAGGGCACACCTGCAATATCAATAAGAGAGGAGATGGCTGCTTGTTGTCTATGCACACGCGTGTGAGAGACGGGTCAGGAGGCATGCACGAATGATGAGGGGGGATGATATGGCTGTGGTAAGCAGACGTAACTACATAGGAAGATCAATCGCCCTTTGTTAGAAAAAGGAGAGACATAACTTGTGAGGTACGTCGATCGATGGGGGGATAGTTAAAGTCGATCTAGGTATATGTTGGGAGATCGATTGGTATACATGCATGTGTGTGTTAGAAGCAAATGAGGCACGAGGAGAAGGATAGAGAGAGAGGGATGCATCTAGGAGGTGGTATGAGAGGCATACTATATCGAGGGGGAAGGAGTGTGCGAGTACGAGATCAATGAAAATAGTGGTGGGAGTGAGGCATGGACGGTGATAAGAGAAGAGGGGAAGCTTGTGTTTGTGCTAGGCACACCTGGCTAGAGAGGCATATCGATCGATGTGTGTCGTAAAGATGGAGCTGGGGGCCTACACACACTGTGGGTGAACTTCCTAAAGTGAAAAGACGAATTTGTGTGATGGAGCTAGAGAATGCTAAGGGAGGGTGAGAGGGATGCGGGCGTGTGCATGCATGAGAGAAAGTTAGCGCTAGCTACAAAGATAAGAGGATTGTGTGGGTGTAAAAGACGAATAGAGATCATACTTCATTATAAAAAGCAAATTCGGATAATTGAAGAATTTATCATAGTGTTTTAAACCGATGCATGTGTGAATATATATAACGGTGATACACATGGTGTGGTTATGAACATGTTATACTACATATAATATATTTTATCTCTACTCTTATAAAAAAACGGAGTTGTTGATGATGGTGTGCCTGCCATCCTGCAATATCGGCTATCCGATTTATATCTGGCGGATAGGAAGGAAACTATGGCAAGTTTGAAAAAAAGATACCCACGCCCCTCTCCATATTTGCAAATTAGACCCCTTGATCATGTTGATGTTCTGTTGAACGCATGGGCATCTTGCTAGTATTACATATAATACATAGAACATTGATTATAATTTGGGCTAATGTGTGGCTTTTGCAGCTCAAGTCTAAATACTTGTCATAATGTAGGGGTGGGGCACTATACTTTGTGTGATAAACACGGTGTACGTATGGAACATGGCTTAGATTTCGAATATATAGTTAGTACATCAAATGTACTATTATTTGGAATCAACATCAAGTGTATTCAAAAAATAGAATTCGAGTTCATGTAGTACACATAGTTCATATCTATCTCTATAGTAATCGTGTGGTGTGTTATTAAGGTAATACACGAATGATGGTTGAAGTTGGCAACAATCATGATTGTAGATTCTTATTGAAATAGAGAAACGAATTCAAATTTAGTTCGAATTGCAGCAGTATATAGACATTTGGAATGCACTAAAATGTTGGTATGAGTAGGTTAAATGCATTATACAGCAAGCAAAAAAATTTAATCGGACATAACATGGATTCATACTCCCTCCTTCCATCTCTATAGGGCGTAATGAGTTTTTTAAGACCGCCTTTGACTATTAACAAGATTAATAGTACATGACATGAACAATGTGAAAATTATATCATTGAAAGAACCTTTCATGCATTTAATTTAACGGTGTGCTTTGTGTAAGTTGCATGTCATATATTATTGCTCTAATATTTGGTCAAAGTTAGCATCGAAAAAGCATTAGGCCCTATATAGATGGAAGGAGGAGTAGCTGAATAGCATTTGTATAGTAAAACGGGGCAAGACTCTCTCTTTGTGTGGTGTGAATAGTTTTATTTTTTTCGTTTTATTTTTGGTTGAGGGAAGTGCGAATTGATTTGGTACGTACAAGTACAATATTACTACACGTTAGGCTTGTCCCTAAAATTCAACCTGTCGGTGTCAAAACTGGCGGATCTCGGGTAGGGGGTCCCAATCTGTGCGTCTTAGGCTAATGGTAACAGGAGGCAAGGGACACAATCTTTAACCAGGTTCGGGCCCTCTCGATGGAGGTAAAACCCTACTTCCTGCTTGATTGATATTGATGATGTGGGTATTACAAGAGTTGGTCTACCACGAGATCGTAGAGGCTAAACCCTAGAAGCTAGCCTATGATGATTATGATTCTGTCTCTAAGGACTAAATTCTCCGGTTTATATAGACACCGGAGAGAGCTAGGGTTTACATGGAGTCGGTTACAAAGAAGGAAATATAATGTCCGGATCGCCAAGCTTGTCTTCCACGCAAAGGAGAGTCCCATCCGAACACGGGACGGAGTCTTGAGTCTTGTATCTTCACGCTCCAATAGTCCGGACAAAGTATATAATACGGCTGTCCGAATACCCCCTAATCCAGGACTCCCTCACAACCCTCGTCTTGTGATATCCCGAAAATTCAGATATCGTGCTCCCAAAACTGGCGCCTTCACAACCCGCGCCTTGCTATCCCGAAATTACAACACGCGCGAAAACTCCCTCTAGCTGCCAAATCCCGACACGCGAAATCCGCCTTCTAACCCTGAGCCAAAAGGGCCGCTAGTTCAAATCGGTGGGGGGTACTTTTGTAACACACCCTACATTCTGGACTAGCGCGTCCCTAAGTCATGGTTCACCCCCTCCCATCGCCCCCTTTTCGCCATTCGAAATCCCAGGCCGCCATAACCTCTCCGCTCCAGCCGCGAAACCCCACCCTCCTCCGTCCGCCACCTCACCGCTGCCCAGCCGGAGCCTCTTCCCCGATGACGTCGTCCACCGCAACAGCTCGACGTCCCTCGTCCACCTCCCTGGATGAGGATCCGTCGTCCATCTCATCGTCCCGCCGGTTCAGCCGCCCTGTCCTCCACCTCCAAGGAGCTGCTCCGATGATCGCCTCGTCTAGCGCGGCTGCTCCATCCTCACAACGCCGCCTTAACCTGCTCCACCGGAACCGCAACATCCTCACCGACTCCTCGGACGAAGTCGAGGCCTACTCGGCGCCACCAAAGAGGTTGTACACTCATCGCATCGCACCTTCTCCTTAACTCGACCTCCCGGCGCCGACGATGCTCCATCCCGCACCCCTGTGCAATGGCTACCTTGAAGCCGGCGCCGCGGGCGACATCTCCATGGCGGCTCTCCCCCAGTGCGAGGCCCCTTCGACGTCGGCGTCCATACCAGCCGGATCTACTGCTGGTGCTCCGGCTCTCGCTCGCTCGCGCTGCTGCTGCTCCGGCTCTCGCTCGATCGCTCGCTCGCCCAGCTGCTGCTGCTGCTCTCCCCGCCAGGTCTTGTTGCTCTGCCTGATTGCCACACTTGATCGATGAATCGACTTTTGGGTCGATCGATTTTAGAGGTTGGGGGCTCACCGGAGTTAAGGAAGAACCACCCATAGCGGGGACGGGGCTCACCGGAGAGGTACCCCACTATCTATCTTAGGGTTCAGGGTGGGGTGGGGGCCTAGAGGGCTGGCCGGGGCAGCGGTGTGGAGTTGTTTCTGGGCGGCGAGGTGGCGCTGGGTCAGCGGTTCGCCAGTGGTGGTGGCGGCTCGAGGTGCAGCAGTTGAAGATGAACTGCAGCCCTCCCTAAACTACATGTCAAGTGCCTCTCTGCTACCATTGCGTTCGGTTTACAAAGAGCATTCAGATTCCATAGTAAATTTCAGTTTCGACAGTTAAGTTCAGAGTCAACAGTTTTTACCTCATCTGTTGTAGTCAGGTGGTTTTTGGTGATGTAAAATTTACATCTATTTTACATCACCTATTGGAGATGCTATTATAATCCCACTTGAGATTGACGATGTCTGTCTTGTGCTGCTTCAGCCTTGACGTCTTATGGCTCACCGGAGCTGCTCCAACACAGAACGATCCATCACAACAGAGGAGTGCCCTGTACATCGTCTACAGATTCCTCAGATCTTCCTCCACACCTCCGATAGCCACCTCTGCCTCAACTGCTTCAGCGACCAACCCAATGATGCTGAGGTCGACATGGCTACGGCAAAGAGGTTGTACACTTGTTGCATCACTTATACTATACATTCACGTCGATCCATGAGGGCTTTTTTGGTTCAACAGAAAAACATAGCAATAGGGAATTTTCCAATGGCACTCTACTATTCAATTATTCATGCATTTTGTTGAAAGGAATGAAGCAAAACATCCACCTGGACCTACTTTTCAAAATCCTATGCATGAAAACAAGACCAAGTGCATTAGTGCCAGAATAACATTCTAACTGTACACGCTTTCATATGGTTTCACTTTATTTTGGCCATGTTTCTTTGCATTCCTATGCTCTTCCAATTCCTGTAAACCAAACACCCAAGTTGACAGAAATCCTGTGTTTACAAATTCTTTGTTTACCATGTGCATTCCTATCCTATTCCGGTGTTTTTCCTATCCCTGCGTTTTAAGAATCATGCAAGCCAAATGAGCCCTTACAGAATTACTTCAGTTACAGGTACGTGTCGAAGGGAACTTTGTGTGGTTTGTCCTGCTCCTGCCGCGACGTCGTCCACCTCACCTGACCTGCTCCATCGACAGAAGCATCCACCAAACCAGACATCACGACTCCTGACCCTCTTTCGCCGCCTCAGATCTCCTTCCCTACCGCCGGCACCCATCTGTAGGATCGAAAGTATGTCTAGAGGGGGGGTGATTAGACTACTTGACAATATAAAAATTCTGCCTTTTGACAAAGAACAGTTTTTGGCAGATTCACAATTATGATCAAGTCAAGCATCACCCTACACATGCAATTCTAGAGTATAGGCAGCGGAAAGTAAATTGCACATGTAGTAAAGAGAGGTGGAAAAGAGCAAACGCAATTTTGGAGACGCGGTGATTTTTCTCGTGGTTCCGATAGGTGGTGCTATCGTACTTCCACGTTGATGGAGACTTCAACCCACGGAGGGTAACGGCTGCGAGAGTCCACGGAGGGCTCCACCCACGAAGGGTCCACGAAGAAGCAACCTTGTCTATTCCATCATGGCCTCACGCCCACGGAGGGCTAGCCTTACTGGGTAGATCTTCACGAAGTAGGCGATCTCCTTGCCCTACAAACTTCTTGGTTCAACTCCACATCTCGATGACGGAGGCTCCCAAGCGACACCTAACCAATCTAGGAGGCACCACCTCCAAAAGGTAATAGATGTTGTAGATGATGATGAACTCCTTGCTCTTGTGCTTCAAATGATAATCTCCCCAACACTCAACTCTCCTCACCGATTTGGCTGTGGTGGAAGAAAGGATTGAGTGGAAAGCAACTTGGGAAGGCTAGAGATCAAGCTTCATATGGTGGGAGTGGAGCAACTTGATCTCAACACAAGGGTAGGTAGTTCTCTTCTCGAAAATGTAAGGTAGGAGTGGTAGTTCTTTCGATGGCTCTCTCCACGAATGAAGAGGGGTGGAGGGGTATAAATAGCCTCCACACAAAATCCAACCGTTACACACATTTGAGCAATCTCGGTGGGACCGAAGTTGACAACTCGGTGAGACCGATAGTTCAAATAATGTGAACGTTGGGATTTTCGTGGGACCGAAAATACAATCTCGGTGAGTCCGATTCGTGCAATGACAAGAGCATGCCAGTTTGGTGGGACCGACTTCATCATCTCGGTGACACCGATTTGATGACGTAGGTTACAGCAGCTTAGCAACTCATGTTTCGTGAGACCGAGTTCGAATCGGAAAATCCGAAGTTTACTAGGGTTTGGCTTATGGCTGAGGTGGTTCATCTCGGTGTGGTGAGTTTGGAATATCGGTGGGACCGAGACTACTTATGAGTGTATATGGCGGTGAAAGTTGCCGATAGTTTAGGAGATGTATCACTAAGCACTTGAGCAACCAGATCATCATCATAACCTCATCCCTTTAATAGTATTGGCTTTTCCTATGGACTCAATGTGATCTTGGATCACTAAACCAAAAATGGAGTCTTGAGCTTTTGCCAATGCTTGCCTTAGCATTTTGAGGGTCCACTTCTTGATCCTTGCCATACCCATATCAATGAACTCTCTCAAATGATTCTCAAGTAACTATTAGTTCAATGATATATATGTTGTTATTAATTACCAAAACCACCCGGGATGCACTTTCAATCTCCCCTTTTGGTAATTGATGACAACATATAGATCAAAGCTTCGACAAAGGATATAATCAATGAATAATATCGTCGCTTTGAGAAGTATGTGATAAGCAAGAGCTCCCCCTAAATTTGTGCATTATTTAAGATTTGCGTTCAATGCAAATGCACAATCGATTAGGATCATGGGTCACTCTTCCATGTCACATACATCTTGGTGGAGCGCACAAAATGATAAGAATGAACAGCATGCACCCAATCACCAAGACATGAGTAAATGGTCATACAAGATATGAATGGCATATGATAAGCATTAAGCACACATTAAAGCATAGTACGACCAAGCACTCATTAAGGTAGAAACAAACGGAGTATCAAACACATCAATGTCTCGAAAACCAAAAGTATCTCAAAGAAACCGCAAACCGCAAAAAGAACGAAGAGCAAAAGCGCAAAGACAACAGACTCTCTCTCTCGAAGTCCTATGATCTATACAATTTCTCCCCTTTGGCAACAAGTTACCAAAAGTTCAAAAGCATAGAGCTAAGCGTCACTTGTGGACTCTCTGGTGGCACATCATCCTTGTTCTTTTCAATGACTGGAATGTTTCGACGGTCTTCTTGGGCTTGGCAAGAGCTTTCTGCCGAGCTGCCTTAGCTGGAGCAGATTTCTTGGGCTTTGACGTGGCTCGGCCTTAATGGCATCACCCATGAACTTTGGCTTCGAGAAGGAGGCTGGGGTGCTTCCTCATCCTCATCCTCTCTTCGCTGCATCATCATGCACTAATCTCTTTCTCTTGGTGGTTTTTTCACTTTGCTTGCAGCTGCCTCTCCCAAATTCAGCTTCTTAGCAACAGTTGATCGCTTGACTTTGCTTGGTGCCCTTCTTAGTTTGTTGACCTTGTTGCTCTTTGGCAACAACCTTCCTTTTGGGCTTTGAGGTCACCTCTTCCTCAACAACAAAATCTGAATCCTCATCATCTGAATTCCTTTTCTTTCTAGCTCGTGGCTGCAGGAGGCAAGCCACTTGGTGTAATACTCTCACCATCATCGATGAGCTACTAGGATCGGGACTAGTGCCCTCTCGAATGTCTCAGCAATGGGTGTCTCGACCTGTTCGACTATCACGGCATCCGACATGGCCGACAACCCGTGAATAGATAAGGTGTAGGCAGAGAAGAAGAGTCATCACAAACTGCAAAAGTTTTTGCAAAAAAATGAGTTCAAATTCTAGTATTAAGTTTTCACAAGACATTTCGGTCGACCGAGTTTAAGGTTCGTGAATCCGAAGTGTTAAACAGAGCTTGTCACACCACTTTCGGTTTGACGAAGTGGGTTTCGTCCCGCCGAAAACACTAGGGTTTCACAGAATCTTCATTTCGGTCACACCGATTTTGCACAACTTCGGTTGGACCGAAGGGTGCAAAGGTAATGGCTATAGGCCAAATCGGTCACACCAAACTATAAAATCGGTCTCACCGAGATGTGTTCCATGAAAACCTAACCCTAAAACTTTTACTCAATCTAGTTCAAACGAACTAATCTGGTGTACAGGAGGATTTCAATCGTGGCAAGATACTAGGCAATCCAAATGTGCATTGAATCGGAGATGGAGCACGAATGGGATCAAAACTCACCCTAACTTGGTGGAGTTTTTCTCTGCGGCAACGGCTCGGAGGAGATGGCCGTTGACGGCGACGGAGACTCATGGCGAGGGCGACAAAGCATTTACAAATGACGATCCGGAGACCAAGGCGACGGCAACAAGGGGTGGGGGGCTAAACGTTTGAAGGAGGAATCAACGCGCTGCCCTCGGAATATATACCCCTTCATTGTCGGTGGGACCGAAGTTGTAAAACTTCGGTGGCACCGAGATGGATAATCTGCTAGGCGATTATGCACTTCGTCACGCCGAAAATCACAACTCGGTTTCACCGAGGTGAAAACCTAGATCAGTCTAAATGCTTTTAGTTCGACCGAGTTTGAGTGAGTTGGTCCGACCAAATCAATTAGAAGGTTTTGGAAGTTAGCCCTTGACGGATCGGTGGCTCAGTGCTCCTCACCCGAGGGTCCAAAATGACTTGTTCAAAATTTGTGATGTAAGCATGAATAGAATTTGAGACAAGAAAGCATAGATAGCTAGGGAGGTATTTAGGCATTCTTGTCCATCCATTTGGTCGAAAAACTCAAAAGACCAAAACAACAAATGGATGTCCTCGAATGGATAAAATCATGCATCCAACATGCTCACACAATAAGATAGCAAATGAAATATGTGTCAAACATGCACAACAAAACTCTAGCAACTAACACACAATTTGTCGATGACTAGGTCATCTTTATATGAGTATATTGACTTAGGAGCCAAATGAGAACATTTGATCATAGGTCATACTCATCGCTTAAGCACAAGTGGGGTTACCACTTTTACATAAAGCATTGATGTGATCACATCATTTGAAGATGCTTTAGCTCAATTTTTAGAGCAAAGCTCCCCTAGATGTGAGAACCCTTTTAAAGGGTCAAACTAACCTTGGGTTGTCGAGAAGACTTCATGTAGATGTTGAAGATGTGGATGCTCAATGTTGATGAAGATCATCAAGAGTTGGGAGCTATCCTTTGATTCGGGCACTTTCAATACCTACATGGGTTAGTCCCACAAGGAACAAACAAGGATATCCATGGACATAGATTGAAGTTCACAATAGATGATGTCCATGAAAGCAATGATTACCTTGTCCCTTGACTTACCAACAAGAGGGTTTGTGACTCCATGAACTAGTGCACGATGTGGAAGTTGATTGCACAAGTTTTTGCCAAAATGAATGTGAGTCAAGTATGTTGGCGGAGTCACCCTCAAGAACTTTCTAGTTCTTCTTCTTCGATCCACATCATCTTGATGGGAATCCTTGGGGTTGTAGTTGAGCTTGACGAAGTAGAACTTGACGCTTCCTTGGGAACCCACTTGACCATGGCTTGAGGTGCTTCAACAAATGCATCAATCTCCTCTTGAAGCTTGTCCTTGCCTTTTAGCTTGTGGTCTTGTGGTGGAAGGTCATCTTGAGCTTGTTCCACCTTGGAAGAAGTAGGATCATACTTCTCCTTTTGAGGAACAAACTGTGGAGTAGGATATTGACCTTCTTCCCATTCAACACCTTCGGCGTTGAACTTTCGCTCAAAACCAATTCCTTGATTCTTCCTGCCTTCCTTGCTTGCGAATAATTTCCTCAAAGTTCTTGCTTCCGCAAGGCTCTTGTAGACACCTTTCTATGATCCCTTTCAATAGACTATTTTCTTGCTCAAGTGTAACTTGGCTTGAAACATTGTTAGTGGAATCAAGAGAACTACTAGAAGCAACAACATTGGATTTAGCATGGTTATTGTTACTGCTAGAGGAAGAATTTTTCTTATGCTTGTCATGCTTAGTCTTAATGGGTGGCAAGAAATTAGACAAGAGAAGTCGTTTGGCAAGATATGAAGAACTCTTCTTTGAAGATCGTCATTGATTGCTTTTAGAAACTCATGTTCTTGCTCTAGAGTGAGCTTCTCGGCGTAGCTTCTCATGAGATCTTAGGAGCTCTCTATGATCTTCTTGAGTTGTTTCATGAGCTAACTTAAGAGTGTTTAGTTCTTTAGTTAGACGCTCAATCTCCTTCATAGCATTGTCATTCGACTCTTCTCGACTATAAAGACTACTAGCATGTTCATCGTTACCAGGCTCATTGGATTTATCATGCAAGAGTTCATCTTCACCAAGCAAGTCATCCTCATCACTATTGAAGTCAATGAATTCAGGGTGTGATACCTTGGGGCCTTTAGCCATGAAGCATCTTCCAATTCCCTCATTTGGTGTATCAAATAAGTCGTAGGAGTTGGAGTTGGAGGATACGAGAGCAAGACCGGCAACACCTTCATCTTGACAGTAGTCGGAGTTGGAGTGATAGCTTCCTTCGATTGATTGTCGGGTCGGAGCCGAGACCCATTCACCTACATGAGCTTGATGTTTTCTTCTTGTGTAGCTCCTTGATGACTTGTCTTTCCTCTCCGAATCCTTGCTTCTCCGAGAGGGTCTTCGCTCATAACGATCATCTCTACTCCTTCTCTCTTTCCGAGGTGACTCATCTCTTGAGCTTCTCCTTCTTGGAGATTCTTCTTTTCTCTTGTGGGGAGCCGTACACTCATTTGAGTAGTGTCCGGGTCTTCCACAATTGTAGCAGTTTCGATCACGACTAGAAGATCTCTTTTCATCATATGATCTAGACTTTGAGCTTCTCTCTTTGCCTCTATTCTTGTAGAATTTGTTGAAGTTCTTGACCATTAGGCTTATCTCTTCATTGGAAACTAACTTGTCACTTGAGGTTGTGGGAGCATCACTTGTAGCTTAAGTATGTCTAGAGGGGGGGTGATTAGACTACTTGACAATATAAAAATTCTGCCTTTTGACAAAGAACAGTTTTTGGCAGATTCACAATTATGATCAAGTCAAGCATCACCCTACACATGCAATTCTAGAGTATAGGCAGCGGAAAGTAAATTGCACATGTAGTAAAGAGAGGTGGAGAAGAGCAAACGCAATTTTGGAGACGCGGTGATTTTTCTCGTGGTTCCGATAGGTGGTGCTATCGCATTTCCACGCTGATGGAGACTTCAACCCACGGAGGGTAACGGCCATGCGAGAGTCCACGGAGGGCTCCACCCACGAAGGGTCCACGAAGAAGCAACCTTGTCTATTCCATCATGGCCTCGCCCACGGAGGGCTAGCCTTACTCGGGTAGATCTTCACGAAGTAGGCGATCTCCTTGCCCTACAAACTTCTTGGTTCAACTCCACATCTCGATGACGGAGGCTCCCAAGCGACACCTAACCAATCTAGGAGGCACCACCTCCAAAAGGTAATAGATGTTGTAGATGATGATGAACTCCTTGCTCTTGTGCTTCAAATGATAATCTCCCCAACACTCAACTCTCCTCACCGATTTGGCTGTGGTGGAAGAAAGGATTGAGTGGAAAGCAACTTGGGAAGGCTAGAGATCAAGCTTCATATGGTGGGAGTGGAGCAACTTGATCTCAACACAAGGGTAGGTAGTTCTCTTCTCGAAATGTAAGGTAGGAGTGGTAGTTCTTTCGATGGCTCTCTCCACGAATGAAGAGGGGTGGAGGGTATAAATAGCCTCCACACAAAATCCAACCGTTACACACATTTGAGCAATCTCGGTGGGACCGAAGTTGACAACTCGGTGAGACCGATAGTTCAAATAATGTGAACGTTGGGATTTTCGGTGGGACCGAAAATACAATCTTGGTGAGTCCGATTCGTGCAATGACAAGAGCATGCCAGTTTCGGTGGGACCGACTTCGTCATCTCGGTGACACCGATTTGATGACAGAAGGTTACAGAAGCTTGGCAACTCATGTTTCGGTGAGACCGAGTTCAGAATCGGAAAATCCGAGTTTACTAGGGTTTGGCTTATGGCTGAGGTGGTTCATCTCGGTGTGACTGAGTTTGGAATATCGGTGGGACCGAGACTACTTATGAGTGTATATGGCAGTGAAAGTTGCTGATAGTTTAGGAGATGTATCACTAAGCTCTTGAGCAACCAGATCATCATCATAACCTCATCCCCTTTTAATAGTATTGGCTTTTCCTATGGACTCAATGTGATCTTGGATCACTAAACCAAAAATGGAGTCTTGAGCTTTTGCCAATGCTTGCCTTAGCATTTTGAGGGGTCCACTTCTTCAGTCCTTGCCATACCCATATCACTGAACTCTCTGAAATGATTCTCAAGTAACTATTAGTTCAATGATATATATGTTGTTATTAATTACCAAAACCACCCGGGGATTAGTTGCACTTTCACCATCGCAACGGCATCACCATCATCGACTCAGCAGATGAACCTGAGGAGTACACAGGTCCACAAGAGAGGTCAAACTCTTTTGTTTCTATTTATGTTATGCATTGCTTAAAATTCCCTGCTACTTTATCATCCTGTTCACCTCTTGGACTCCAAGTCAGGTCCAAATTAGTGTTCAAACTTGAGTTCTAAATTAGTTGTGGGGCACATATCGAGGCAACAATGAATAATACGTCTGTCTAATATCTGGTTCACCTAGGGTATGCTTATGTTGTTCATCTTGGGTGGGAAACAAATAGTAAAGCAATCATCATCTGTCTTTTTATTAATTTAAGGCAAGCATTAGCCTGCTATCATTATTTTTGGATCCATCCACTGGTTGTTACCATCACTCTAAATTTCTGCATGCTCTCCTTACATAATCACACCATATTTTTTTCGTATGCATGTCAGATATTGTACACAGTCATGCTGAACATGTAGAGAAAAAGAGAAGAGTTTTGCGCGGCAATACAACGTCATGCAGACATCGCTCCATGGTGGGTTCAATGGCAAACCCTCCCCACCCCTCTCCGTGATTATAATCCGAGAGGAAGATATCTGTTCTGAGGCGGATTCAGACGCCGCTGACCACTCCTATTTACCCCCCAAGGTGTTTGCTCTACCTTGGCATGACGATGTTAGTCATATCATGCATATGTTGCCTTGCAGTGCCTACTTTTGACATCATATATGTCATCTGCTTAGTTTAGACATGTTCGTAATGCCACCTTTAGTTTCTATATCATATATGGGAATTATGCGCCTCATGTCTTTTAGCCAGCCATAATATATGTGAAATGTGCAATGCCATCCTGTTTAACCAGGCATCTTATATTTGAATGATATCTTGCCCATCCTTTTCTTCATTACATTTCCATTTGTCGACAATGTTTGTACATTAAACAGCTCTTCCTGTGAATTAGCCATTTGGGTGGGAGATGGAAAAATCTGGAGTGAAAACAAGGCCTTCAGAGCAGACAGTGCTACCTGTCAAAGCACATCTCTTATTGGGTCCCAATAGCTCCTCAGAGATGGATGCAGAGACAGATGACCAGTCCTATTCCCCCACCGAGGTGTATGCTCAAACTTGGCACGGTTATACTGCTCATATCATGCATATGGTGTCTTGCATTGCATAGTTTAGACATCATATACATAATATTCAACACCATGTTCTTAGTTCAGACATCATATCGAATGCCCTCTGTTTAGCATATAAATCACAAATGTGAATTAAATGATGTGATCCTGATTACGTATATACCATGTAGGTGAATTATGTCATGCGATCTTGTTTAGTTATTCATCATATCTTTGAATTATGTTATGCTATGCTATCCAGTTTAGATAGACATCATATATGTGAAATTATGTCATGCTATCCGTTTTAGTTAAACAATATACATGTAAACTATTTCATGCCTTTTTTCCACACTATCTATTGCATCTGTTTCTCATAAAATGTCTATACATTCAACTATGTTTCCTATTTATCAACCATTTGAATTAGAGCGGGTGATGCCAGTATCCGGCGGAGTAAAAACACGGTCTTCAAATAAAACAGTGCTACCTCTTGGTGGAGATAGCACCCCGGTTGTACATGCACAAGAACCAGCCCTACAACACATAACCCAAACTCTCGCAGATTGTACCCCTACTGTGATGGACAGAGAACCAGCTTCACCCAATCTAACCCCAACCCCAGTAGATAGTAACCCAGTTCCTGTTGACACAGCACCATCTCCACCATAGAGCTCCCAAACAAGAGCAGTTAGTAAGGCAGCTCCAGTGCCCAAAGGGCCAGTACTACCACGGCGAACCCAACTCCACCAGTTAGTACGGCTATTCATGTGGAGGAATCACAACCAGCTAGTCGTAGTTTAGCAGCTATCGCATTTGATGTTGTTAAATCGTATGTGCGTATCTTCCCATCTTGGAAATATTATACTGAAGATGAAGGAAAATGCCATTTGCAGGTGTTTGTCCAGGAGTTATGTGTAAGTAATGTTATTCATGGCAATTACTTTGCTTTGTGCCATACATCCTACCTCCATGATGGTTATAATACAGCAAATTTTCCCATTTTTCTCTATAGAGAAGTACCGATTTGGAAACTCAGGATGAGGTAACCTGTGCTAATACCTCTGCTATCTTCAAGAATGCTTAGTGGCAGTATTGGAATTACCTGAAGAAAACGTACTTCACCGGCAAAGAAACTCATCAAATTCCCTTACGTTCTCCTAAGACACATTTACTGGACGATGATCGGAATGCCTTGTTACAGATCGGTCCCGAACCAAGAATGTGGTAAGGTCTATGAGCTCATTTTCTATTTTTAAGTACTATATTCTTGCGTCTTCTCGGACTCTGTTTGTCGGTGTACTAAGGTAGGGGTACCTCAAGACCCCAACTTGTGCACGGGCAGCCCCACTCCTGCAACCAGATCCATCAAATGCTTGCCGGAGATCATCTCCGCTCCACACCAAGCCGCTCAAGAACAAAGTATATAAGATAGAAACTCAAGACCCGGCAAGAGGAGCTTGCTTGGAAGGCCATCCTGTGCTCAAGGCTACGTTATTCCTACAGATCCCGGCGAGAGGAGCTGCGTCGGGAGGACCAAGACCACATCACGAAGTCACGCCTCGGCGCCTGCGCTTGGCATACTGGCGAGGACCCGGGGCGGCAAGTCACAGAGCCGGCAAGCCCCGGCCCGGCAAGATCAAGGCCCCGCAAGGAGCTTGCCGGGAGAGCTGTGCTACGTGTCCGCCTCCACTCGTTTGCCCACGCGTCGCCTCCAGCCTTCTCGAGAGACGCGTGGCGGGTGGCAGACTTGCATGAAGAATGCGGTGGCACTCCACGGTGGTGGCTTCGCCGCCGTGGCGAAAGAAGACGCAATGGCGGGAGCTTTTGGGGCGACGGCGACGGGCATTTAATGCCCTTGTCCCCCTCTGTCAAAAGTAGGTAGAAAGCACTGTAGCTGCACTGCTCCCTTTGCTCCAACTACCACCCTTTTACGCTTTTACCCTCTACCTCACGCTGACACTGTCGGTGACCCTTGCCCTATAAAAGGAGGCCCATGCACAACGTAGAGGGGGTTCCAACCATTGGCGCTTCTCGCGAGAGGGTTCTGCGACTAGCTACTCTCACGAGGGTTTCACACAACACTCCACCGCTCGCTCGCATTCTTGAGCAAGATCAAATACAACACAATGCAGCAAGAGGGTTTCTGCGACCATCGCGCCCGGCCGGTAAAATCCTCGCAAGATCGCCTCGATCTGCTCTCCGCTGCCTCCGCCTGCATCAACACACGAAGGGCCCTGCCCCATAGGTGCCGCGCCACCCATCCGGCGCGACATCTCTGGCGCGCCAGTAGGGCGCCGAGGTTATGCGAACCTGATCCGGCGTTCAAGGCCAAAGACTCTTCATCAACCTCTCCAGCCGTCGGCAGCTTCATCGACAATCGCATCATGGCCTCAAGACGAGAGCTTGAGGGTCGCAGACCCATCTCCGTCTTCCCGCCGCCACCGGAGCCGACGGCAAAGCGGAGGAGACGCCGGTGGAAGGGTGGACACCGGCGAGGGCGCTCGCGGTGCCACCAGATCCAGGGACAGGGCGGAGGACCACGCCTCGGCCTCCGTAGACCCACGTCCATCTCAGCACACGACGACCCAGCAGCGTCGTACCACAGGAGGTGGTATCCGCTTGTTGGAACAAGGACACGCCGGGGGCTCGCGAGATGTTCCGGACCCCCGTCCAGACACGGGCAAAGCGAAGGCGCCGGGACAGGACCCTGCTCCTTCCAACACTGTCGGAAGCCCGAGCGCGTCCCGCTCCCCGCGCCGCTCGCTCCCGCTTCCCTCCACTCCTGCGGAAGCGCTCACGAGAGCGCAAATGCTCCTCGACTTCCCTCCGGCGGCGGACAAGGTCGAGGACTGGAGGGCTACCATCCAGAGCCTGGTCGCCTTCGCCAACAACGACCGTCAACAGCAGCCTGCGGCCTCGCGGCCGCGGCAAGCGGGGAAGGCGAAAGCCTGCGGCGACAAGACCGCCGGGGGTGCAACTACCGTGCACTCCCCGCCGCGGAAACGAAAGACGCCGCCCGCCGAATAACGCCGACGACGGCTCCACGGCATCGCCGGACCAGCTGGCTCGCGGGATCAACGCCGAGTCTCCTCGGCAAGCGGCGGCAAGAAGATGCTCGGACCACGATCGAAGGTCCGCCGAGACTTCGGCGACAATCCGACCAGAGAGCTGGGAGCACTGCTGGCGCGCGCTACCGCGAGCCAGCGACTTGTCAGTCGCTGGCGGGCTGCCCGCTGCTCACTCGTGAACTGCGCGCGCCCAAAGGCCTAGCATGAAAAACTTCAAGCCCGACGCATCGGAGAAGTACGACGGCAAGACACACCCTCGGAGTTCTCAAGATTTACACCATCGCGTGCAGGCTGCGAAGCGCGACGAAAGATTCTCGCGAACTACTTCCCGCTCGTGCTTAGGCCGAACGCTCGTTCTGGCTTATGCACTTGCCGGAGGGCTCCGCTTCCTCTGGGCGGATCTTTGTCATCAGCTTGTTGGTGCCTTCACCGGGCGGCCACAAACCCCACGCCAAGAAAGTGATTCCACATTTTGGCCCGTAGGAAGGAGAATCCTGCGCAAGTACATCCAACGCTTCAGCCGTGTGCAACACAACATTCGATGTCCACCCCGCCGCGTTATCGCCGCGTTCCACCGAAACGTCGCGAAACCGCGCATGCGTGAAGAAATGGCGATGACTAAGATCCGGATGTCGCGAGCTTTATGCCCTGGTCGACAAATGCGCACGCTGAAGAGGGAGGAGACTTCCGGGGAGGATGTTTGGCGCAGAGGGAGCGACTCGACGACGCTGCCCCGCAAAGAAGCGCCGCGATGTGTCTTCCGAAGAAGAACAAGGAATGTGTACTTGCCGTCGAAAAGTCCGGCAAGGAAGCTCCCGCCAAGCAAACACAGATTGGCGGTTCCGCAAGGAGCTTGCCCATGTGGCGGCAACCGACAAGCGGCGCCCGGCAAGCAATCTTGCAAAATCCACCGCACCAAGGGCCACGACCTCTACAATCGCAAGCGCGCCGATTATCTCGCCGAGCAGCAAAAGGCTGAGTACGAGAGGCGCGACAAGGAGAGGGCCCAAGGTGGCGGAGGAGAACCGAGCAAGAAGCGGTTAAATCGGTCGGGAGGACCTCCGGCAAGGCCAAGCGGCGACAAGGCGACCGACCTTCTCGGAGCGCGACAAGGACGAAGAAGACGGCGAAGAGGACGTGGAGGATGAGGACGGCAAAGGAGCAGGGATTTGAAGGCCACGGAGGTCCTGTGCGTTGACGGTGGCGCCACTACACACCTCTCACCGCCAACTAAAACAAGGGCACGTGAGGTGAATGCGGCGAGCCGCCCATGGAATCACGCAGACTCCTCAAATGGTCCAAGACGCCCATCATTTTCGATCTTGAGGATCACCCGACCGCACCACCGCGGTCGGGTGCCGCCGATGTTGGTCTCGCCCACCATCCGCAACCTCAAGGTCACTAAGATGTTGGTCGATGGCGGGGCCGGGCTGAACTTGATTTCCTCTGCTGTGATCAAGAAACTCCAAATCCCAGACGACGAGCTCGAAGAGACCGGCCCCTTCCAAGGAATCAACCCGGGGAGAAGCAAGCCCAAGGGGAAAATCACCTTGCCGGTGACCTTTGGCGGGGAGGTCAACTTCAGGACCGAGCGCGTTACTTTCGACGTCGCCGATATTCCGTTGCCATACAACGGGATACTCGGGCGTCCCGCCCTCGCCAAGTTCATGGCGGCCTCCCATTACGCCTACAACGTGCTCAAGATGCCGGGTCCGATAAGCGTCATCACTGTCCGCGGCGACAAGAAAGACGCGCTTATCTGCACCGACCAGATTTACCGATACGCGGCGGCGGCGTCGGCAAAGATGCACTTGCCGCTGAAGTTCCCAAAGGGAAAAAGACGAAGACCAAGTACGGCAAGCGCTCCGGGGCACTCCGACAACCGCACCCATTCGAGTGTTGCGCCGCCGCGAGGACGCCCATCAAGCTCCACCGCAAGGATAAAAAGGAATGGCTGCTCCACCGCAACCAAGAAGGTGTCCGCCAAGGAGGACGGCATGGTGGTACCTTCACCATCGCCCACGCTGACAAAGAAATAGGAAAGCGCTGTTGCTTTTCTCGGGCGAATGTCGATGTGTTTGCATGGCAACCATCCGACATCCCCGTGTTCCTGTGAAGGTAATTGAGCACAAGCTTGCCGTTTGCCCCCATGCGCGGCCCGTCAAGCAAAAAGTGAGGAAACAAGCCGTGGAACGCCAAGAGTTCATCAATGAAGAAATCAAGAAACTAGAGGCAGCTGGCCTAGTCAGGGGTGTGATCCATCCGACGTGGCTAGCAAACCCGGTTGTCGTGCGCAAGGCCAATGGGAAATGGAGACTATGTATAGACTTCACTGATGTGAATAAAGCATGTCCCAAGGATCCTTTCCCCTTGCCGCGCATCGACCAGATTGTTGACTCCATCGCCGGATGTGAGCTACTCGCTTTCTTGATGCGTACTCGAGCTATCACCAGATCTTCATGGCCAAAGAGGATGAAGAGAAACTGCGTTCATCACTCCATGTGGCACCTATTGCTTCATCGCATGCCATTTGGGCTGAAGAATGCAGGTCAACGTTATGCGAGGTAGTGTATACTGCTTTTGAACCACAGATCCACGTAAATGTAGAAGCTACATGGATGACATCGTGGTGAAGAGCAAGAGCAAGGATACACCGATTCAAGATTTAGAAGAGACATTCCGAACCTCACGCAGGATACAGCTTGAAATTGAACCCCGAGAAGTGCGTCTTTGGGGTCCCCTCCGCAAGCTTCTCGGGTTCTTTGTGTCTCGAGAGGGGATCAAGCCAACCCCGACAAGATTAAAGCCATTGAGCAGATCCAAGCCCCAAGGCGGATCAAGGATGTCGAAGGCTCGCAGGTTGTGTGGCTGCCCTCAAGAGATTCATTTCAAAGTTCGCTGAAGGCCTGCCTTTCTTCAAAATCTTGAAGAAGGCGGACCCATGAAGTGGACTCGAAGCGGAGACAGCAACTGCAAGACTTGAAACACTACCGCCCTCCACTCCAATACTTGTCGCACCTAAGCCACAGGAGAAATTGCTGCTATACCTAGCGGCGACCAACCAAGTGGTGAGTGCTGCGCTAGTAGCGGAGAGAGAGTCTGACGAGGAGGCCGCACCACCGCAAGCCAGCCCAATGACAAGCGAGGGGCTGCTCCGGCAAGCCCCTGCCCCGCAAAGACAGCCACAGGCAGGAGCAAGGTGAGGTGCGGAAAAAGATGGTGCAGCGTCCGGTGTATTTTGTAAGCTCCTTCTCCAGGAGCCGATCAAGATACTCGGTGTACAAAAGTTGCTTTTGGCCTTCTCATGGCCTCAAGAAAGCTGCGCCACTACTTCCAAGCACACGAGATAACAAAGGTCACTCGCTTCCCGCAAGAGGATATTGCACAACCCGAAGCAACCGCAGGATCGCTGAGTGGGCACCGGAATTGTCGAGCTTCGACTCAAGTTTGAAAGTATTTCAACCATACAGAGCCGGGCTCGCAGAATTTATAGCAGAGTGGACCCCACACCGATGAAGAAGTTCAAGAAACAAGTACACCCGCACAAGGAGCGGCGGTGAATGGGTAATGTACTTCGATGGTGCCTTCTCGTTACAAAGGCGCCGGTGTCAAGGCGTCGACTCATCGCGCCAACCGGAGAGCACCTCAAGTATGTTATCCAGATGCACTTTCCAAGAGAGCAAGCGACAAACAACACCGCTGAATACGAGGGTTGCTTGCCGGCCTCGGGATTGCGGCCGAGCTTGGGATCAAGAAGCTGATCGTCTTGGGATTCCCAGCTGGTGGTCCGCAAGTTAACAAGAACTATCGAGCCCTTTGATGGAAGCCTATGTAGATGAAGTAAGGAAGCTTGAGGAGCACTTTGAAGGTCTGCAGATGGAACACATTCCGAGAGCTCGTAATGAAATCGCAGACGGCCTTTCAAAGTGTGCTTCAATGAAGTTACTCAGGAACCAGGACCTTCTTGCTCAGCCGACTCAACCTTCCGTGGCGCCATCAATTGGGCAGTCCAAGAAGAGAAAGTTGGTGCCGGCGACTACTTGCGGCGGACCTCCCCGAGGCCACCGCCAAGGTCCCTGTGGTTAACCTCCGAACGCCGAGGAACAATTTGCTCCGCCGATCATCGATCAGGCGATCGAAGCAAGTGTTCCCGACAAGACTTGCCCGACAAGCTTGCCGGGAACCTTCAGCTCGGCGGAGCCGAGATTCTTGCCGAGAAGCGAAGGTTCCCGCAGCGCCCTCATGCCTTTAGTCCTTGTCGCCGAGCCCCGCTCCGGCATATGCGCAGCAGATCGTCTGCTTCTCGCAAGCCGAGAACTTCCCGACGATCCCGAGAAGATAGAAAGGATAACCAGACGATCGGTATGTACCAGTTAAGTGGACAACGAGCTATCTGTAAGAAGGCTCAATGGTGTCGATTGAAGTGCATCTCTAGGGAAGATGGACAACAGCTGTTGGCGAGAGATTCACGGAGGCATCTGCGGCCACCACATTGGCGCAAAGGGCGCTTGCCGGAAAGGCTTTCCGGCAAGGGTTCTTTGGCAAGAAGCTCTCCAAGATGCAATCGCACTAGTAACCAAGTGTGAAGCGTGTCGGCCCATGCAAAGCAAATTCATCACCAGCTCAAGCTCTCCAAACAATCCCTTTGTCCCGCCCTTCTCGGTCCGGGGCTAGACATCTCGGCCCCTTCCCGTGCCGTCGGGGCTTTGAGTACTTGTACGTAGCGAATGACAAGTTCACAAAGTGGCCAGAAGTGGAGCCGGTGAGAAAGGTGACAGCACAGTCAGCAGTCAAGTTCTTCAGGTCGATTGTATGCCGTTTCGGGATCCCCAACCGGATTATCACCGACAACGGTACACAGTTCACCAGCCGCACCTTCATGCAATATGTCCAAGACCTTGGCGCCAAGGTCTGTTTAAGCTCGCTGCTCACCCAAGGAGCAACGGTCGTCGAAAGGGCCACGCGGAAGTGCTGCGCGGACTCAAGACAAGAACTTTCGACGAGGCTGCGCAAGTGCGGAAGAAATTGATAAAGGAGCTGCCGCGCTCTCTGTCAATCGAACGACACCAAACCGAGCCACCGGCGGACACCCTTTGCTCTAGTCTATGGAGCGAAGCAGTTCTCCCCACGGAACTCAGATACGGATCTCCTCGAGTGCTCGCTATGATGAGCTTGAGCAAGAGCAATCGCGACAAGATGACGCATTGCTCCTCGAGGAGGGACGCCTCGTGCTGTCAGACGAGCTGCTCGATACCAGCAAGCCTTGCGCCGCTACCATAGCCGCAAGGTCAAAGCCAGGAGTCTCGAGGAAGGCGACCTTGTTCTTCGGCGTGTTCAGTCCGCCAAGAATTCCAACAAGTTGACGCCGAAGTGGGAAGGCCCTTATCGGGTGAGACAAGTCACGAGACCCGGCGCTGTCCGGCTCGAGACCGAAGAAGGCTTGCCAGTGAGTAATTCCTGGAACATAGAGCATCTTCGCAAGTTCTACCCATAAGGCGCGGTCGCCGTGATCCGCTCCGGCAACCTCCTTTTGTACAAAAGCTTTGCCGCCGTTGCATGTAACCCTTTGTACAAAGCCGGGCGCAGACCCCGTGCAGCAATAAAGTTTCCGTGTCTTGCGTTATTTGCCTCTTTTCCATGCTCTTCTTTGCTATTTGCATGAGTCATTTGGCATTTTTTAAGTAGCACGCGTGTCCGACAAGCAATGGCGCGTCAAAAAGGCCACGTGCCTGTTCTCCTCTTTTTCTCCTTGTTTCTTAAGCAAAAGAAATGTTCCTCCCGCACAAGTTTGCCGGAGGGGGGAGGAAATGAAGGATGAACCAAGCACTCCAAGTGCTGTTCAAGAAAGGGGAACCTGCCGGAGAACGCGCAGGCCTCGAAAGCTAAGTTGCCGGGATTTGCGCAGCTCAAAATTTTAAATTTTGAGATTGCCTTCCTTGAACAACCACGCCTTGTATGGAAAACCTGTGCTCGGAGGAACCTGCCGACGGACAGCCGTGCCCTTATCTTGCGTTCGAGTCGACTCTGCAAGTTAAGTGTGTTATGACCGTCAGCGCAAGGCTGCTTGTCGTAAGGCCTTGCTCCTTGCCGGCAAATCTTTCCTAGAAGCATAAGGTTGAAGCGTACAGAGTTGAGAATCAGAATGAGGGAATTGATTCTGCGATCATTGGTCGAAATAAAGGTAAATATCCTGCAAAGGATAACTTGTCGCGGTAACTAATAAGTTCGTAGCGACTTGTGCAGCAGCAAAAGGAAACAAAAAGAAAAAGAAGAAGAAAGAGGGGCCTAGTCTCTGCGCCGCCTCCATCCCGGGATCTTGTTCACTTTGGCGATGATGTGGGCGACCTGCTCCTTCAAGGCCTCCATGTCCGCGTCGGCCGGCAAGCTGCGAAGGACATTGGAGAGGTTTATACCGGGGTTGCGGTATACGATCTTCGTCAGCACGCGCTCCATGGTTCCCGCGCACAACAGGCGCGCCTCCTCGGCAAGCTGCGCGGGGATCTTCTTCGTCCGCAGATTTGCGAGAGCTGGCGCGACCCCCCTGAAGAAGAGGCTGAGCTTGGCACTGTGAGCGAGGTTTGGATCCGGGGAGTAAATGAGGTGCTCCAACTTCAGCGCCAGCAGCTCCTGGTCAATGGCGGTTGCGGAAGACACCAATTCCTCGGTCCATATCTCGACGATGCGGCGGAAATCCTCGGCTGCTCTGTTGGCGCCGGCCACTAAGGATCGCTCCTCACGGAGCTCTTCCTTCAGTTTGGTTTCCTGGGCCCGAGCAGCGTCGAGCGAGTCCGTCAGCACAGAAACTTTCCGCTCAAGACCCTCGACGGAATCCCTGGCGGCCTTCAGCTCGTCGCCTTTTTCAGCAAGACGCGCCTGGAGCTCTGAGTTGGTGCGAGTGAATTCCTCGCGCTCCGTGGCGAGCGCGGCGATCTTCTCCGAGTCCACCTTCAACAGCTCCTCCAGTTGCGCGACTTTGGCGGCGAGATCCTCTTTGGCAGCCTCTGCGGCCGCCGCAGCGTCTTTCGCTTCCTTCAACTCCCCGCCAAGGGCTTGCTCCCGAGCGGCGAGGTCTTCCTCATGGGCGTCGAGGGCAACCTTCAGCTGGTTGAGCTCCCCTTCTCGCCGGGACAGATCCACCCCGGCGAGCCGTTGCTGCTCCTCGGCCTCGGCTTTCTCCAACAGCCACTCTTCATACTGCCCGGCGAGCTGCTCGCGCCTCTCCGACACCTCGCGAAGAGCAGCTTGATTGGCAGCACGGAGCTCCGCCGCGCGTTTCTCCATCTCCTCGGCGGCCTTAGCGGCAAGGGCTTCCCGGGAAGCAAGCTTCGCCTGCCGGGCCCGGTAAAGGGCCAGGATCTGCTGAAGCAGCTTCTCCTCATCAGGCCCACCGCTCCCGCCGGGCCCCTCGACGATCTTCAAACCCGCGGAGGCGAGGATCTCTCCGTCGAAGGCCTCGCCCTCCACGGGCGCCCGCGACGAGGAAGCCCACGGCATCTGGATAAAGACGCCGTTGGGGCTTCAAGTAGCAGCCGGGCTGTTACGCTTCAACGGAAGGATCGGCGACCGCACAGCGCTGACGCTCCGCAGCCTCCGGACGGTGGTGCGCTTGCCGTCCCTTCTCCGGCCGCTGCGTGGGAAGCCGAGGCAGTTCGGGCGCGTGTGGTTGGCGGCCCCGCCGCGTCCTCGACAGCGAGGAGCACCATCGCCGCCACCATGCACGCCCTCCTCCTCCCGACGCGACCTCCGTCTCCGTCCGCTCCGGGGAGGGGAGGATCTAGAAGAAGAAAGGAAAAGCAAAAAGCGGTTCAAGCAAATATCCAAAGAAAGATAACACCAAGAGGCAGAGTTGCGAACTTACCCTCGTGGACGTCTTCACGGCGAGCTCTCTTGCCGGGAACCATCCTTGCCGGAGTAGCCGCCCTCGTCGGGCTGCTCGCCCTTGGCGGAGTACCCGCCCTTGACGGACGCTCTCCTTTGCCGGGAATTCGCCTTGGCGGGACGGAGGAACTGCTCGCTCCTCGGGGCGACCTCGGATGCTCTGTTGCGCTGCTCCATCCTCGCGCAAGTCAAGACAAACACGCCAAGATATTGGGACAAGATAAAGCTATCGGATGTACCCGCAAGCGAAGGTGCAGGACCCAGACTTCTGTTGGGGGCTGCACTGGGCTGCTCCTCGACGGGCGCTGGTCCGCAAACTCGGTCCGAGCATCCCGGTCCCCTCGACGGGCGAGTCGTCCGCAATCTCGACCACGGGCACCTTGGCTCTCTTCGCCGCCCGCTCAGTCAAGGTCCTGGAGTCAATACAAAAAAAAAAAACAAGATTAGCATCATCAATAACCAAGGCAAAATTTAAAGAAGATGAAGGTCTTGGGGACTCACTCCTGTTCCTCCTCGTCGTCTTCGCTCAAGGCGGAGAGGTCGTACCGCACCTGAGATGCGTCGCTGTAAGGAGCAGGAGACGAAGGCCCTCTCGGGCGCTTGGCGGTCCTCGGGCCTGGGGGCTGCGAAGACCCAGCCCCTGTGGCGGTCGAGACCCGAGAAGTGGGCGGAGCCGCCGCCCCGCTCCGGGGAGGCCCCTGACCGCTCGGCGCCGACTTATGGGGCGCCTTTGCCGTGGCCTGCCCACGAGTCGCCTCCGCCACATCTGGTGCGCCACCCCCAGCGCGGCTCGACTCCCCCGGGAAGCTTGCGCTGCCCGGCGAGCTGGCAGTTGCCGGGGGGCTTGCGTGCTCACCTCCGCCGCAGCCTTGCGGAGGCGCTTCAGCGGGGAACGCTTGGGGCTCGCCAGAGGCGGGGAGGTTTCTGACGACGAGGAGACGTCGTCGTCATAAAGGTCCGTGGACCCGTGTCAGGACCCCGACTCAATGCCACATCGATCTAGCATGTAACACCTCATATCACTTTGCGGCCTCACGCACGGTATCCCCACGGGTGTCGTCTTACCTTTGCGGGACCGTTTATGCCTTTTGGCACACGATATGATAGTGTCGCTAGCATCCATATGATAAGGAGCCCGGCTGACATGGCTAGTCGTAAACCCAAAGTGGCACTAACTTACGAGGACAGCATACATGACCCAAAGAACGAACGTGTCGGCCATCGGCGAGTGAATCCAGTGCAGTAGCACTGGGGCTAGCAGACTCGGTGAACCGGTCAGAAGCGGCTAACAGGACTCCGGTATTCATCGCGACATTTCCCGAAGGGATGTACACAGAACGAAGAAGGACACATGCCGGCCAGCCTAAGTGTTCCGAGCGGTAGCAAGCTACCATGGCTTGGTGGAAACACTAGGAGACATTTCCGGTAAGAGAGGCTACTAAAGATAAACAACTAGATAGTCGATCCCACACATACCAAGCATTTCAATAACATACACACAATATGCTCGATATGTGCAAATACAACAAGGCATCACAACATGACTCTCGACTCAAGTATTTATTCATTAGGCTCAAGAGCGAGATATTACAAACAGGGTCTCATGACCCAACATTGAGAGCATACAAGTCAAAGCACACGCGAAGCTTAACATGTCCGAGTACGACATCTACAAATGAAAAAGGCTTAGAAGCGACTATCTACTGAGATCTGCCGAGGGCACAAGATCGTAGCTGAGGTAACAAGCTAAACGTCAAGTCCACGTGGAACTACTAGCGAGACCAAGTCTCTCTGCAAAAACATAAAATAGGCAAACGTGAGTACAAATGTACCCAGCAAGACTTACATCGTAACTAACTACATATGCATCATTATCAATAAAGGGATGGTGGAGTTTAACAAAGACAAGCCAGCTTTGACTCGGTGGCTATCCTAAACTACGACTGCAAGTAACTCTTTTGAGGTGGCGCACACGAGTCCACATATTCACCAAACAATACACCTCTATGGACCCGCTCCCGTCTCCCTACGAGAACGCCATCCATAGCACTCACGCTTATCTTGCGCATTTTAGAGTATCCACTTTCACTTGTCTATGAACTATGCAAGGGGTCCAAGTTTCCATATCCGAGGAATCCGGCTATTCGAATAGATAATGATAACCCTGCAGGGGTGTACTTCTTCACACACGCTCTCGCCACTTATCGCCCTGTACACGTCATGTACCTCGGCAACCTTCAAGCGGAAGCCAGGCGAGGGAGTCGGCCACGGCCTACCTAAACACTCAAGTCTCTCGTCCAGGTTTATCGCCTATTCGGGTTCCATCCGCAAGGAGATCCGGCCGGGGTGTCGCTCACGGCCCCAAACGATGTGAGCAGGGTTCCCAAGCCCACCATCCGGGTGCCACTTGGTACACCGTGCCACTGTGCCTAGTCTGTCCCAAGCCCACTTGTACCGGGTGCCACTTGGTAGACTACTAACACTACCTACAAACACCAGAAACTAGTTGCAACTCCTGGACAGAGAACAAGGGTGATTAAGAAGCCGAGAGGGCTTGGAGTGCCCGGAGCCCAATGTGTGGTAGTAACTGTTCATGGATCACAAACACAGAACTCAGTTCCTGAGGGCGGCTGCAATGAGACAACCCACCATGTACTCCTACATGGCCTCTCACCGCTACCTTTACCAAATCGTGTTCACACACTTAGCTCACTCACAGTAGGACATGTTCACACGCCTCTGATTCATTCCCGATGAATCAGACCTGACTCAACTCTAAGCAATAGCAGGCATGACAAACAAGCATGAATGAGTAGGCACATCAGGGCTCAAACAACTCCTACTCATGCTAGTGGGTTTCATCTATTTACTGTGGCAATGACAGGTCATGCAGAGGATAAGGGGTTCAGCTACCGCAGCAAGTAACAGATGAATCGTTGTTGTCCTAATGCAGTAAAAGAGAGCAGGAGCGAGAGAGTAGGATTGTATCGGAATGAACAAGGGGGTTTTGCTTGCCTGGCACTTTCGAAGATAATATAGCTCTTCATCAGTGTCATCGATCACGTCGTCGATGCACGCCGTCTCTCGAGAGGGACAAACACCGGCAACAGAGAAGGAACACAATCAATGCAATGCAACAATATGATGCATGATCATGACATGGCAATATGCTGTAGTTTGAGCTAATGCAACTAGCAACAGATTAAATGAAGTTGATTTGAATACAGAATTCAAATTCAAACTCCATATGTAGATATTCATATGCCATTATTTGATTTGTGCTAAACAGCAGCTATAAGTTGTTCTAACATGCATGAAAATGGTACAGATGGATAGATTGGATTTTTCTGATAATTTTTCATATATAAATTATTTCAATCTGAGATACGGTTGAATTTCTATGAATTTTTGAAGTTTAAATCATTTTCTGAAATTTCCTGAATTTATTTTAAATCCAGAAAATTAATAATTGCGTCAGCCTGACATCATCATGACGTCAGCAGGTCAACAGGCGCCTAACCAGGGTCAAACCCGATGTGGGGTCCACTGGTCGGTGACAGAGTGCTGGTTTGTATGGCTGACGGGTGGGGCCAGGTCAACGGCCACGTCAGCGGGTCAATGCTGACGCGTGGGTCCACAGATTATATTAACTAATCTAACTATTTTGGTTAGCCCGTAACCTAATTAAGTGGGTCCCACCGTCAGTGGCTCTAGGTGTTAATTAGTTGGATTATTAACACTAATTAAGCGTGCCACGTCGGCGTCACCGGAGTTCCGCCGGCGGCGACCAAACCCGTGGCGGCAACACGCCGGAGTTGCTCGGTTTTCGCGTGCGGGTCACCGTTTACGACCGGGGCACCAGAGGAAGCCTCGCCGGCCGCATCGGCGAAAGGCAGGCAGCAGCGGGCGAGGTGGCGGAGCTCGCGCGGGCGCAGAGCTTCAGCGGCGCCGCCGAGTTCGGCGAGAGGAGAAGAGAGCTACGGTGCACGCAGGCAACGGAGTGCGTGTGTTAGGCTCCCGAGGATGCATCGAATGCGGTGAAGCGCCGACGCGAGCTTGCACGGCCGTAGCCACGACGGCGACATGGCGGCGGCGAGGCCTTCGGGCTCGAAGAGCGGTGGCTACGCAGCGTGTCGAGCACGGAAAGTAGGGGCTAGTTAGAGGAGCTCACGACGGATCGAGAGCTGGTCGGCGGCCTTGGGAAAGCGCAGACGGCGGCGAACGACGGTGGCGATCTCCGGTGGCGAGGTTGAAGAAGACGATGCGAGGACAAGTAGGGCTTCCCGGCTCGCTTGGCTCGGTGCGAGAATGCGTGGCGATGATGGCGGAGCCGTGGGCCGACGACGAGGCGAGGGGAGCACGGTGGCAGCGGTGGCAGCGAACGGCGGCGACGGTTCTTGGTCGGGTCGCGAGAGGAGAGGCGAAGGGGCGAGTGAGGGGTCCAGGGTTGGGCGGCGCCAAGAGAAGGCCCGAGGCGTCGCGGTGGCGAGGGACGCAGGCGAGGAGGTGGCGTGTCGCCACGCAGGCCAGCGCTGTTGTCTCCCTCCTCTGCCTACTGGCAGAGGTAGAGGATGACTGGCACGGCCAGATGGGCCGGCCGGCTGGAGGAGCTGGGCCAGGTGGGTGAGGCCAGGTGAGTTTCCTTTCTCTTTCTCTTTTCTGTTTTCTATTTTCTGTAATTGTGTTTGGCTTTAATAAAAATGCCAGGGCATTTCCAAAAATAATGAAACTGCTCAAAGTCACTTTTTGGAATATTCCCAACAACAAACATTTTAGTTTGTCATTATTTGGGCATTTAAAATATTGTTTAGCAATTAAATGCCCAAATGCAAATAGCATATGATTTAATTCAAAATCCGAATGGCCTAGAAAATGTGCACCATTTTTGGGAGAGGTTCTAGACCAATGCAAAATGATGAACTTTTCTCAAGGGCATTTTGGGTTCTTTGAGAATATTTTTATTTGAACCTAGTTGATTTGATATGGTGCTAGGGTTTGATCGGTTCCCATTTCAAATTTAAGATAAATTTAAACATGATGCAACAAGATGCAAAACACCAGGCATTACCAGAAGCTAGGGATGTGACAACTCACCCCCACTAAACAAGAATCTCGTCTCGAGATTCAAGGCATAGGGCAAGATGAAGGGAAAACGTAAACTAACACAATCTTCACGATCCAGGTTGCACTTCATAAGGGCGTTGATTCGATCACCATCTTTGTCTTGTCGTCTTATTCTGAGAACTCTAGCTAACATGACAAGAGGAGGAAGGAAAACTCTAAAAGAATTGATCTTCTCGAAGACCGAACAACTCAGGAACAACTCATGGGATGGGACATAGCAACATCTCCCGAGCTGCGACACGAAACACACATCTAGAGGGATGGAGTGAAACAAATGATGAGGGTTCACTAGGTAGACAATAATTCCATGCTTTAAAAGGTGGTGAACGGTTGTCAATGTAGCGAGGAGTTGAGTTGCCATGATACCATAACGATGCACCCTAGGGAGGGTGACTCGTAGAAATATCCCCTTAAGTGGCAAAAAGAATTACATTTGATTCAAGGATCATTGGAACTCTTTATACCAGCTTAAGGCAAATCACAACGATCATTTGGCGGAGTACGAAAGAATGGCATACTCGGACTAGGATGGATGATGTGGATTACCTTGTTGAAAACAACACAAGGGAAGACTCTAGTAACTAGGGAGAGGCTCAACAGTAGGAAGTGAATCCACTGTTTGATAAGTTATAGCATAACCGAGGAAACTGAGAGCAATCCCAGTTAGTGCCGATGATAACACCTAGCGCTTGTGCGTGCTCTCAAGAACTTGAGCATTTCCATATTCATCAAGGTTTTACCAACATCCGTGTCAAGGGTGCTGACCACACAACATACTACCATGATGAGCAGCGATGGACAATGCAGATGCAAAGGAAGATAACCTTCTCAGATTTCACCTTGGCGGGGCCAAGGGGACAAAATCTGGATGATCGACCGAGAGACATTTAGCACTCCGCTTCTAATGTTCTCCTTGATGTACTAGCGTAACCCATTTATAGATATGGTTTGATAACTAGGACATCAAGTAAAAGGTCGGACTTCGGGAGCGCAAGAATCCATAAGGAACAACTACTGGAATAACTTCTACAAGATCCTTATGGGGAGGTGGCCAGCTTCCTCAAACAAGATACTACAATAATAGGTCTTCCTACCGGGCGTGTTGGCCACGACGTCCTCTTTACCGATTCTGAGAGACCAATATTATAGCTCTTGGGAAATGTTCCATCCATCAAATCTGCCGAGATTCAGATCTGGTTGGTGTCGAATATTCCGCACTTGTCAAGTCTAGAAAGAAAATGAAAGTTTGCAACACAAATCGATGAGATGACGTTGCGAGATTCTCGAAATGGACTACGGTAGTAAGCTCCAAAACATGAGCCGGTTACGCTACAAACCTGTGAACACGTTGTCCAAGACAAGCATGACCACATAGTAGTCTTATAATAAAACACTAGCGAAGTTCGGTTGGGAACCATCATTGGGGATATTGAAGTCCTTACATAAGTCATATGATTAGCTCTTATGAAGAAACTTCTTCTCCTTGAACAAATCAATCAGTGGCTTGGTGTGCTAGGAAACACATATAGAATGGAGGCGCCAACCTATCAAACCATAGAGTACTTCGCACATGCGTGACTAACTTGGGATTTATTCGGAGGAAGCAAAACTAACTTTCTCGAACCCACGGCAGCAACTTGCATCAAATGCACATGAGTTAGAGAGAGTCACTTCTTTCATCCGGACATATGCTTCATGAGCTAGCATGAAGAAATGCTTTCAAAAGTTTCCAATACTAGCTTAATGTTCAACAAGATTAAGGAGAAGATAGGGATGTTGTCGATGGGCTCAACAACAATTCATCCAGATTCCCATGGAGATGGAATTCCATAACTATGTGAACAAGTGATAGCATTGGTCGACCCAAAAGATGTAATGGTGTATGCTCGAGGAGAATCCACGAGTAAGACAACATTACTTAACATCGTTAGTTCCGACTTGATTTGAGATAGCCCACACTCAAATCGAAGTTTTGGCAAGACAATAGGTCCACCAACTGATCACGAGGACCAATCGATGAAGATATCATCTTTCTTCAACACACATACATAAAAATATCCCCTTGGAATGAGCTGAGTCGGACAAGCTTTCATCCTCCAACTCTCCAAGTTGTTGTTTAGCTTGACCAACCAGCTCAGGGGTATCCAACACGGATTCTTGGAGAAAGGGTGGTTTCGAAACCCAACTTGATCACGAACTCAACATAGCGGTCGGTGACAACCTAGTGATACTTCCGAGAAGATATTCAAAAATCACGAACCACCGATATGTTACTAAGCTCGAGAACAACCTTGCTTTTCAGGGGCAAGGCGATATGACAGAAGAGCGAAGGATTGGCACAATCCTAACTCATTGGTCGAAGGGTGCACCGGAAATAAGGACTAGGTAGCACGATCATCCTTAGGGTGATGATTCAATAACCAACACACTAAGAATAAAAATATTGTCCATTTAACTACCAAGCAACGAGGTTGCTAGGAGTATTGATTTCACACATCACATTCCAATTGTCGGTATTCGGTTACAACAACGCGAACCGAGAAATGAAAATGATGGCGAGAAGTATCAACTGCGTCAAGAATTCATAAGAGGTGGTGCAATTCTCATGACAGTCCTGACATAAAGAGGGTAACACTTCAAGGTAGAACAGAACAAAGGCTGGATTGGCATTTTGATCTGCGGAATACAACTGCTTTGACCCAATCCTAGAAATGGACGAGGTACCGGAGTTTGTTTCTCCAAGTCATTCCGGAATAGAATGGCTTGACGGACCACAAGAGTAATAGGCATCGATGAACGAATGCACGCATACTCTTGACTATCAATTGATAGACGAGGGTCGGAATACAACTACAGAGGGACAACTCAAAGGAACATATATCTTTCTGAGTTGTGGATGCATAGGTTAGTATGTCGAACAAGTTCAACATATTTCTTCCGGATAACCCATGCAGAAAAGTAGAGCTGGCAGACTCACAATATAGAGAGAAGAACTCACCAAGAGCACTCTTAATGTGATCTTTCGTTCAATGAGGAACTTACGCCATAAGCGTTCATGGTATTGGAAGAAGCAAATACCACGAACATCGAGGACTAATGCAAAGGTTACTAATATCCTAAAGGAACTAGCAAATACTACCAACATGGAGTAGGTGGAGTGAATCTCGGTTCAAACCCAAGGAGTAGAATACCTACTACTAAGTGGCATCTCGGGATGCTTTGAGATTGGTGGCGAGAATCATCACACCGGGAACACAAAACATGGCTAGATTACTAGGTGACTCCTAAAACACCTAGGGTCATAATAATAATTCCAACATATATGTCAAGGCAATAAATTACCTCAACGCACCGATTAGTGTGGTTAATCCGCACAAAGGACATTGAACACGAGAGGAAGAGGATTTGCAAATGCATCGATTGTTTAGAAACACAGGATGACTCGAACAAAGATAACGGCTGTAAATGCTCAAAAGAGTTTAGACATCCTACAAAAATGGTGGCATAGCCACTCGTAAGCACAATATCAAGGTTTCGAGATCAACAGATTATAAACATACGAAGTAGTAAAACTGAGCTAAGATTTGAAACTAACAATTCTATAAGTCTATGGTTTAGTAACACGTCATCCTAATAGATGAGAAGGCCTAGTTCTTAATCCCGTAGAAGAGAAGAGGTTGACTCGGATCAAGGCCATGAGGTATAAGGAATAAAAAGAGCCTTACGTTCCAACCCACAATCAATTCCCTTACATATAACTAAAGCATTTCTAGACTCAACTTGACCAATTTGGCTTGGTAATCCTCAGCAATCAAGCTCGATACCAAAGCTGTCGGGACCCGACTCAATGCCACATCGATCTAGCATGTAACACCTCATATCACTTTGCGGCCTCACGCACGGTATCCCCACGGTGTCGTCTTACCTTTGCGGGACCGTTTAGCCTTTTGCACACGTATATGATAGTGTCGCTAGCATCCATATGATAAGGAGCCCGGCTGACATGGCTAGTCGTAAACCCAAAGTGGCACTAACTTACGAGGACAGCATACATGACCCAACAGAACGAACGTGTCGGCCATCGGCGAGTGAATCCAGTCAGTAGCACTGGGCTAGCAGACTCCGTGAACCGGGCTGTGGCGGGCTAACAGACTCCGGTATTCATCGCGACATTTCCCGAAGGAACGAGACAGAGCGAAGAAGGACACATGCCGGCCAGCCTAAGTGTTCGGAGCAGAGCAAGCTACCATGGCTTGGTGGAAACACTAGGAGACATTTCCGGTAAGAGAGGCTACTAAAGATAAACAACTAGATAGTCGATCCCACACATACCAAGCATTTCAATAACATACACACAATATGCTCGATATGTGCAAATACAACAAGGCATCACAACATGACTCTCGACTCAAGTATTTATTCATTAGGCTCAAGAGCGAGATATTACAAACAGGGTCTCATGACCCAACATTGAAAGCATACAAGTCAAAGCACACGCGAAGCTTAACATGTCCGAGTACGACATCTACAAATGAAAAAGGCTTAGAAGCCCGACTATCTACCAGATCTGCCGAGGGCACAAGATCGTAGCTGAGGTAACAAGCTAAACGTCAAGTCCACGTGGAACTACTAGCGAGACTGAAGTCTCTCTGCAAAAACATAAAATAGGCAAACGTGAGTACAAATGTACCCAAAGAAGACTTACATCGAACTAACTACATATGCATCATTATCAATAAAGGGATGGTGGAGTTTAACAGCAGCAAGCCAGCTTTGACTCGGTGGCTATCCTAAACTACGACTGCAAGTAACTCTTTTGAGGTGGCGCTCACGAGTCCACATATTCACCAAACAATACACCTCTATGGACCCGCTCCGCCTCCCTACGAGAACGCCATCCATAGCACTCACGCTTATCTTGCGCATTTTAGAGTATCCACTTTCACTTGTCTATGAACTATGCAAGGGGTCCAAGTTTCCATATCCGAGGAATCCGGCTATTCAATAGATAATGATAACCCTGCAGGGTGTACTTCTTCACACACGCTCGCCACTTATCGCCTCAGACACGTCATGTACCTCGGCAACCTTCAAGCGGAAGCCAGCGAGGAGTCGGCCACGCCTACCTAAACACTCAAGTCTCTCGTCCGTGTTTATCGCCTATTCGGGTTCCATCCGCAAGGAGATCCGGCCGGGTGTCGCCACGGCCCCAAACGATGTGAGCAGGGTTCCCAAGCCCACCATCCGGGTGCCACTTGGTACACCGTGCCACCGTGCCTAGTCTGTCCCAAGCCCACCTGTACCGGTGCCACTTGGTAGACTACTAACACTACCTACAAACACCAGAAACTAGTTGCAACTCCTGGACAGAGAACAAGGGTGATTAAGAAGCCGAGAGGGCTTGGAGTTCCCGGAGCCCAATGTGTGGTAGTAACTGTTCATGGATCACAAACACAGAACTCAGTTCCTGAGGACGGCTGCAATGAGACAACCCACCATGTACTCCTACATGGCCTCTCACCGCTACCTTTACCAAATCGTGTTCACACACTTAGCTCACTCACAGTAGGACATGTTCACACGCCTCTGATTCATTCCCGATGAATCAGACCTGACTCAACTCTAAGCAATAGCAGGCATGACAAACAAGCATGAATGAGTAGGCACATCAGGGCTCAAACAACTCCTACTCATGCTAGTGGGTTTCATCTATTTACTGTGGCAATGACAGGTCATGCAGAGGATAAGGGGTTCAACTACCGCAGCAAGTAATGTATGAATCGTTGTTGTCCTAATGCAGTAAAAGAGAGCAGGAGCGAGAGTAGGATTGTATCGGAATGAACAAGGGGTTTTGCTTGCACGGCACTTTCAAGATAATATAGCTCTTCATCGGTGTCATCGATCACGCCGCGTCGATGCGTCGCTCATCGAGAGGGACAAACACCGGCAACAGAGAAGGAACACAATCAATGCAATGCAACAATATGATGCATGATCATGACATGGCAATATGCTGTAGTTTGAGCTAATGCAACTAGCAACAGATTAAATGAAGTTGATTTGAATACAGAATTCAAATTCAAACTCCATATGTAGATATTCATATGCCATTATTTGATTTGTGCTAAACAGCAGCTATAAGTTGTTCTAACATGCATGAAAATGGTACAGATGGATAGATTGGATTTTTCTGATAATTTTTCATATATAAATTATTTCAATCTGAGATACGGTTGAATTTCTATGAATTTTTGAAGTTTAAATCATTTTCTGAAATTTCCTGAATTTATTTTAAATCCAGAAAATTAATAATTGCGTCAGCCTGACATCATCATGACGTCAGCAGGTCAACAGGCGCCTAACCAGGGTCAAACCTGACAGTGGGGTCCACTGGTCGGTGACAGAGTGCTGGTTTGTATGGCTGACGGGTGGGGCCAGGTCAACGGCCACGTCAGCGGGTCAATGCTGACGCGTGGGTCCACAGATTATATTAACTAATCTAACTATTTTGGTTAGCCCGTAACCTAATTAAGTGGGTCCCACCGTCAGTGGCTCTAGGTGTTAATTAGTTGGATTATTAACACTAATTAAGCGTGCCACGTCGGCGTCACCGGAGTTCCGCCGGCGGCGACCAAACCCGTGGCGGCAACACGCGGAGTTGCTCGGTTTTCGCGCGTCGGGTCACCGTTTAGCGCCCGGGGCACCAGAGAAAGCCTCGCTTCGGCCGCATCGGCGAGCGAGGCAGCAGCGGCGCAGGGTGGCGGAGCTCGCGGAGCGAGCTTCATGGCGCGCGGAGTTCGGGCGGAGAGGAGAAGAGAGCTACGGTGCACGGCGAGGCAACGGAGTGCGTGTGTTAGGCTCCCCGAGGATGCATCATGCGGTGGTGCGCCGGGCGCGAAGCTTACGGGCCGTAGCCACGACAGCGACATGGCGGCGGCGAGCGCTTCGGGCTCGAAGGGCGGTGGCTACGCAGCGTGTCGAGCACGGAAAGTAGGGGCTAGTTAGAGGAGCTCACGACGGATCCAGAGAGCTGGTCGGCGGCCTTGGGAAAGCGCAGACGGCGGCGAACGACGGTGGCGATCTCCGGTGGCGAGTTGAAGAAGACGATGCCGAGGACGGTAGGGCTTCCGGCTCGCTTGGCTCGGTCAGCGATATGTAAGCGGCGATGGCGGAGCCGTAGGGCCGGACGACGAGGCGAGGGGAGCACGGTGGCCGCGGTGGCAGCGAACGGCGGCGACGGTTGCGGTCGGGTGCGCGAGAGGGAGAGGCGAAGGGGACGAGTGAGGGGGTCCAGGGGTTCGGGGCGGCGCCGAAGAGAAGGCCCGAGGCGTCGCGGTGGCGAGGGACGCAGCGAGCAGGAGGTGGCGTGTCGCCACGGCCAAGGCGTCTGTTGTCTCTCCTCCTCGCCCTCTTGGCGAGGTAGAGGATGACTGGCACGGCCAGATGGGCCGGGCCGGCTGGAGGAGCTGGGCCAGGTGGGTGAGGCCAGGTGAGTTTCCTTTCTCTTTCTCTTTTCTGTTTTCTATTTTCTGTATTTGTGTTTGGCTTTAATAAAAATGCCAGGGCATTTCCAAAAATAATGAAACTGCTCAAAGTCACTTTTTGGAATATTCCCAACAACAAACATTTTAGTTTGTCATTATTTGGGCATTTAAAATATTGTTTAGCAATTAAATGCCCAAATGCAAATAGCATATGATTTAATTCAAAAATCCAGAATGGCCTAGAAAAATGTGCACCATTTTGGGAGAGGTTCTAGACCAATGCAAAATGATGAACTTTTAGAAGGGCATTTTGGGTTCTTTGAGAATATTTTTATTTGAACCTAGTTGATTTGATATGGTGCTAGGGTTTGATCGGTTCCCATTTCAAATTTAAGATAAATTTAAACATGATGCAACAAGATGCAAAACACCAGGCATTACCAGAAGCTAGGGATGTGACAACCCGCCGGCATCATCGGCGACCGCGACGTTCTCCCCCTCCTCCTTGCCGGCTGGCTCGCCGGGCCCGGCGCCTTGCGCCGCAACCCCTTTACCTTTGGCGCCCGGCTCCCTCCCGGCGCCTCTGCTCCCTCCGCGCCTCTGCTCCCTCCGCGCCTCTGCTCCTCCGGCAGCGCCACCGCTTGCCATTTTCAGCCACGATTCCGTGGATCCCGAGTGCCTTAGAGAAGGGACCCCAAGCGCGCGGGAGGAAGTTTCAAGAACCGGCAGATCTCCGCCGCCTCCACTTGATAGGACTTCTCCGCGGCCTCATCCTCCTCGGGCGTACAATCGAATTCTCCTGCCGCTGCGGCTGCAAGAGCCTCCTCGGCCGAGAGGCTATGTACGCGATCTCCCGATCCGTGGTGTCCCGTGTCAGCCCGCGGATCTCATCCTTGTTTTTCGCCACCTCCTCGAGGGTGTCGAAGAAGTTGATGATGTCACCGCTCAGCGGAATCCATGAGCGCTCCACGCCGTGGGAATCACACGCGGCATCATGGCGAGAAGACGATCCCTGCTACGTTATTGCGAGGGGCACCACTTGCCGGGAAGCTCGAACCACTCTGGATGGGCGGGTCGATTTAAAAGCTCCGGACCATCCCCTCAGCTCAGCGTCGTGAAATTGAAGTTCAGCCGGTCGCGCAGCCTCATTATATCCGCCAGGCGCCGCCATACTCCCAGCCGGCCTTTTCTGTCTTGGAGGGGGGTCGGGCGGCGGAGAAAGTCTGCGCCTACGCTGCGACGGACAGCCCAGCGTGCGGAGGCGAAGATCCGGATGAGGGCGGCGTCGAGCTTGACGTCGTCGAGTCCAGCTCGCTCAATCTCTGCCCGCTCAACGGCCTTAGTGCGCGGGCGCGGTGAAGGGCTGCGGCTCGTCCTCGACGATCCAGCACCATCTCAAGCCACTCGTCCCACTTGATGCGGAGCTCCCGGCAATCGACCTCTTGAGTTCGCACGGAAAACCCAAGAAATCCCTCCGGAGAGGGGGCGGGCTCTGCTCTCGGGGTAAAGAAATGCCCGAACAGAGCTACATTTGGGTGGATCCTCACGAAGTCTCACACATATAAAGCGAAACCGCCATTGTGAGGACGGCGTTGGGGGTGAAATCGAGAAGGTGGAAGCCATATGTGTGCATAATGGTACAGAAGAATTCAGAGAAAGGAGGACAAAGACCGCATGAAAGAAAGCTGCGAAGAAATGGTACCCGCCGGGATAGTTGTCCTTGAGATCGGCCGGGTGGGCGCTGGTCCGAGGATGCGCCGAGGTCCTTTTGGACCGTAACAAGAAGTACTTGCCCCAGAGTTCGTCCCACGCCGAGCAGCGGCGGAAAGACGATGTTCTCCTCCGTGATCTGAAAGCGAAGCTCTTCCGCCTGCTCGGATTTCTCCTTCTTGGTGCCTTCCGCCTTCTCCTTCCCTTCCTGGTCTTGAATATAGCGGCAGCGGCGAGGGAAGGGGATGAGGGTCGGCGACGCCGCGACGAAAAAACAGCGGAGGAGGCGCGAGGTGGAGCGCGAGGAGGGTTTTTCATGGAGGAGGAAGAAGCAATGAAAGCAATGGAGGGGACCGCGCTGCTGCCTCTGTTTTATGGGGAAGTGGGGCGGGCGTTGCCGCTCTCCTCATTAAGGGGCGTGGGCACGCCCCATCCCACGGCGCCCAGAATCGACGCTGCTTGCTGCACGGGAAGGCGGCAGAGGCGGAAGTGGATTCGACGCGCCGTGGGCTTCAAGGCCTGGCAGATTTGTCTTGGGCCTGCCCAACAGCAAAGACTGTGTATGGCCCAGGCAGGGGCTCTGTCGGTGTACTAAGGTAGGGGTACCTCGGTACCCCAACTTGTGCACGGGCAGCCCCAGCTCCACAACCAGATCCATCAAATGCTTGCCGAGATCATCTCCGCTCCACACCAAGCCGTTCAAGAACAAAGTATATAAGATAGAAACTCAAGACCCGGCAAGAGGAGCTTGCCGGAAGGCCATCCTGTGCTCAAGGCTCGTTATTCCTACTGATCCCGGCGAGAGGAGCTCGTCGGGAGGACCAAGACCACATCACGAAGTCACGCCTCGGCGCCCAGCATACGGGCGAGACCCGGGCGGCAAGTCACAGAGCCCGCAAGCCCGGGCCCGGCAAGATCAAGGCCCGCAAGGAGCTTGCCGGGAGAGCTGTGCTCGTGTCCGCCTCCAGCTCGTTTGCCCACGTCGCCTCCAAATTCTCGAGAGGCGCGTGGCGGTGGTCAGATCTTGCATGAAGAATGCGGTGGCACTCCACGGTGGTGGCTTCGCCACGGGCGAAAGAAGACGCAATGGCGGGAGCTTTTGGGGACGGCGACGGGCATTTAATGCCCTTGTCCCCTCTGTCAAAAGTAGGTAGAAAGCACTTTGTAGCTGCCTTTGTTCCCGCACTGTTCCAACTACCACCCCTTTTACGTTTTTACCCCTCTACCTCACGTTGACACCTGTCGGTGACCCCTTGCCCTATAAAAGGAGGCCCATGCACAACGTAGAGGGGGTTCCAACCATTGGCGCTTCTCGCGAGAGGGTTCTGCGACTAGCTACTCTCACGAGGGTTTCACACAACACTCCACCGTTCTGCTCGCATTCTGGAGCAAGATCAAATACAACACAATGCAGCAGTAGGGTTTTACGCGACCATCGCGGCCCGAAGCTGGGTAAAATCCTCGCGATCGCCTCGATCTGCTTCTCCATGCTGCCTCCGCCTGCATCAACACACGAAGGGGCCCCGGCCCCATAGGTGCCGCGCCACCCATCCGGCCGCGACACTGTTCATGTAGAACAAGTGCCTAAACCTGAAGAACAGCTGTTCTAATTTAAGATTCCATTGCTATCATAGTTCAAAAAAGCGCTAGGCGTTAATTGTGCATTTTGCCACCGCCTTGTGCTTTACTGACCAAAGCGCATGCTTATGCACAGTTATGCATATATTAAGCATAGTTATGCGCAATGCGTTTTTCCAACGCCAAGAGCCTAGGCGCGCATTTTTTAACTATGATTGCTATCGTGCATACTGCTTTGCTCTTGTATCACTGTATTTACTCATACAAACTTATTTTTAAATTGAAGGATCCAATGGAAACTCCAATGGCACAGCAAGTATGTTCACACATGTTTCTTTAACAGGTTTGCTCTTATCAATAGCTCTCTTGATTTCAATTTCAATTGTGTATATAGTTGACTTCTCATATCATGCATATTACTAGCATCACAACAAAGCCAATAGTGTCGTTGTACATGTAGACCCGTGGTACCCATCTGAAATCTTGTTGTGTGGTGTAGTTTCCCATGCTTTGTATTCTTTCGCTGCTGCTTTGTCTTGAACTGATATGATTTGAACCGTGTCTCTATTTTGATTTGGCAAGACAATGTAGTGACTATAGGACATAGATATATGTTTGTTTGATGCTTTTATTATGTACTAGTACTTGGCAATAGAAGAATTGGTAGATTAATCCTGTCCACCTTACTAATGAACTGGTTCATCGAAATGAGTTTCATATACTAGTACATGCTAAACCTGTTATGTGTCTGCTTGTTTCTTCTTTTAGAATGCTGACAGAATATTGGGGAAGAGGGCCTTATTAAGCAATGGTAAAGGAAGTAATGTAGATAAGGTTCAGGATAGTGACACATCCTTGTTGGTCTCCAACAAAGCTGATAAAACAGCTAAGGAAGACTATCTTGAAGATAGTGAGACAACCCCAAAGTCCTGCCTTGGTTTAGTGTTCGAGTTACTGGCCACTACCGCTTGCACAAGCTATTCAAACTCACTATCTGAATCAATTCGGTTTCTTGAGTCTCAACTACAAGCTGAAAGACATTGATCAGCTGTGCTGCGACAAGAAGCGGAAGGATCATGGAAGTCCCCGAGCATTGAGCATACTTTCGGTGCAACAAAAGCGTTGGAGGATTTTAGCGCCAACAGGACAAAGCTAATAAGCTTGCTAAGCTTATTGCCGCATGGTGGATACCGTGATAACATTTCTTGAGCTCTTCCGTTGTTTCATTATGCTTTTGTTTTGTCAGCGTTTATTTGCACTGGTGGCCAATTTTGATGGCCAGTGTATGTAATATGCTGCTTTGTTCCCTATATTTGCACTGGTGGCGAACTTTGATGCCCAGTGGATGTAATATATGTAATAGCGGTAATAGGCTAGCGTTAATTGCTTGCTTATTTATTTACTCACTGTCTTTGTTTAGTTGTTTGCTTGTAGTCACTGCAGTTCTTTTTCTGTGTTTTTCTAGTGGCCACAATAGCCTATTTTTGGTAACTAGGCCAAAATAATCATGGCAGCACACAGATTGTTGTAACCATGGGCCTCCTGCGAGCCGTATGATCCATGGGCCTTCTACGATCGTAGGATCCATTGGCCTTCTGTGCGGGCCGTAGGATCCATGGGCCTTCTACGGGCCGTAGGGTCCATGGGCCTTCTACGGGCCGTAGGATCCATGGGCCTTCTACGGGGCGTATCATTATTTCGGCAATCATGGGTCGTACTATTCATGGACCATAATGGACCGTTAATGGGCCGTATTTGATAACTGTAGGAAAACAGCCCAACAGGTTTTTTACATGAAAATGGCCCAACGTATTAACGGTCCACAAATGGGCTGACTGTAACGATGGGCTGAATTTGGCCCACAAGCGAAAAAATGAGCGAACGGGCCATAAGTAACGAATCTTTGCAAATGAGCCCAAGAATAAATGGGCCTCGAGAAGGCGAAAGATAACCGGGTGAAGCGGCCCGATGGAATAATGGGCCGTTAATGTGTATAAAGTGATACACTGTTCATTATGGGCCAGTTTCACCATGGGCCGTTAATGGGCCAAGAGTTACAAAGGGCCTCATATGGGCCAAATGAAGTCATGGGCCACACATGGGCCAGAAGTTAAAACGGGCTGGAATCATATTGGACGGCCCAAAAGACGCTACTGGGCCTAATTCGGATAGGGCGTAATGGGCCCTGGGTTAGCAGGTTGTAAATGGGCTATATGCGGACAGGTCGTTAACAGGCTTTTCGTGGGCCAGCCCGCCACCTTTTGACCAAGTCAAACGGGCCGGCCTTTTCACAGGAATGGGCCTCTATTGGGTCGTGCCACTTGTCAACGTATCATAGGCGCCTTGGGTCCATTGAGTGGATGACATCTGTCCCAACGGTGAGCCGACACATGTTTCCTCCAGCCAATGATGATTTTACACGTGGAAAATCCCCATTGGTCGGGGCTGTTATGGGGTTATCGGATCCAAAACCGGACCCGATAGCTTAACGGTGTTCCGTTACGGTGGATGCCACGTGTCGGTCACCCTTGACGAAAGCACTTCTATGATGTGCGAAATATCGTCATGGAAGTGGACACTTCCATGATGATAATTTTGGTAATTTCATGGAACACTTCTACGACAGCACAGGTGCACAGGCTGATGATAATTTTGGTAATATCATGGACACTATCTTGATTCTATCATAAAATCGTCATGGATGTACATGCATGACAGAAAATGCGACCTACTATGACAAACACGTATCATCACGGAAGTGTATTTTTTTTGTAGTGTTATAAGGCAAGGGGATCTCGGCTACATCGAAGACAATCCTCTCCGTCCTGTAGTTCAACTCGCCTCCGAATGTCACAGGCAGCGTGACCATTCCCTTTGGCTGACTCCTCCCTGGGTTGACCCCTTGAAAAGTGCCCGTCTTCTCGAGGTCCCCATCAGGGATCTGCAACCTCTTGATCACGACGGGCGAGATCAAGTTCAGACCGGCCCCACCATCAACTAGCATATTTGTCACCTTGAGGTTGCGGATCGTTGGGGAAACCAACAACGGCAAGCACCCGACCGCAGTAGTGCGGTTAGGGTGGTCCTCGATGTCAAAGATGATAGGCGTGCTGGACCACTTCAGTGGCTTCCGCGCATCGAGGGACGACTCCACCGATGTGATCTCACGCACCCACTTCTTGAGCTGGCGGTGGGATGTATGCAGTGAGGTGCCATCGTCGATGCACATGGCCTTTGTAGCTTTCTAGAACTCGTGGTCGCCAGACTCATCGTCCTCGTCATGATCATCATCTTCCTGCTTCTTGTCGCGGCCCCGGGCGGGCCTCTTCTGCTGATTATCTTTGCCGCGGCGGCCTCCTTGGCCACCATGTTTCTTGCCGGATCCCTCGGCACCCTCTTGGCCCTTCTCCTTGTCCCGCCGCTCGTAATCAGCTTTCTGCTTCTTAGCGAGCAGCTCAACTTGCCGGCAGTTCTGGAGGTCGTGGCCCTTGGTGCGGTGGATCTTGCAATATTGCTTGTCTGAGCCCCCTGGCTTGTCGGCAGCACCAAGGCCCGGCAAGCAGCAAACCCGGCAACCTCTTTGCCAGGGTCGCTTGCCTTGGTCTTCTTGGTGGCGCCGGTGTTGTCGGACCCCTCGACGGCAAGCACGGTCTTGCCCTTGTGCTTCCTGTTACGGCACCGGCCCTTCTTTGCTGGGGTGGCGGTGTCATTCGTGCAGTCGGTTTCTGCACCGGCGTCCTCGCTGGGGTACTTCCTCCCCTCTTCGGCTCGAGCGCACCGATCGGCCAGAACATAAAGCTCGGCCACATCCTTGACCTTGTTCATCGCCAACTCCTCACGCATCTTGTGGTTGCGCACATTCTAATGGAATGCGCTGATCACGGAGGCAGGGTGAACGTCTGGAATGTTGTATTGTACTCGGTTGAACCTTTGGATGTACTTGCGCAAGTTTTCTCCTTCCTTCTGGGGGATGATATGCAAATCGCTCGCCTGGCCATGAGCTTGGTGGCCTCCAGTAAAGGCGCCAACAAACTCATGACACAGATCCGACCAAGAAGAAATGGAGTCCACCGGCAAGTGCATTAACCATGACATACCATTGGGCTTGAGTGCCAACGGGAAGTAATTGGCAAGCACCTTATCATCGCGAGCCCCAGCAGCTTGCATCGCGATGGTGTAGATGCTGAGGAACTCCGACGGGTGAGTCTTGCTGCTGTACTTTTCGCCAACGTCGGGCTTGAACATGCGGTGGGAGGGCCACTGGAACTGCCACATCTCACGGGTGAAAGCCGGACAACCCACCTCGTAGGGTAGGCCACCATAGCCTACCAGTGTTGGGTGGTCCATAGTGGGCCCTGCCCGCCTGTCCGACTGGTGGCGCATATCACATCGGTGCTCAATGGTGGTTCGAGCGTCTTCATGAGCTCACTCCCGAAGGACTTGACATTGATTGTGGTGGGTTCGCGGGTCGGACGACGCTACGGAGATATCATCACGAGCGTCATCGCGACAGATCGACACCTGCGGTGGCTGGCATGGAGGAGGGGAGTGCACCGTGGCCGCATCGCCTCCGGCCCGTCCACCGCTGACAAGCGGTGGCTCGACGAAGCGACGGCCTATGGGCCCCATCGGTCGCAACTCATCTTGGTTGGCGATGCCGATGAGGCTCCGGATGGTGGCCCTCCATTTGTCGAGCTTCTCCGCTGCCGGAGGAAAGTCGAGGAGCAACTGCGTGCATGCTAGGGCTTCTGCTGGTGTGGGCGGCGGCGAAAGCTGCGTGGACCATGAAGCGCTTTGACTTCTAACTACGTTAGAAGGAGCTCCATCACGGACCTGCGGTCATCCGCCACCTCCGCCAACATGTGGTGCGCATGCTGGACCTCCTTGTCACGTGAAGGGCGCACGGGACTCTTCCCAGGGCGGCGGCCAGGGTCACCAGCGGGGCGGTGCTGCTCATCGCGCATGACCTGAGAAGAGCGCCGTGGGCGCCGGTGTTGGTGTCTTGGAGGTTGTCGCTCCGCCATTTGGCGGCATGAAGATGCCCCTGGAGGGACCCGCGCCGCCTGCGGGGGGCCCAACTCCGTCTCTGGAGTTTGCAACGTGTGGCTCGTCGCCTGGCGCACGAACGAGGCCGCTCACCCGGCCCGGACTGCCAGGGTGATGTGGATGCTCGTGGGCTGCGCCACAGGTTCTCTCCGCGACTGGCACGCTACTGGTCTGCACCGGTACAGGCAGTCTGGTCCCGGATGAACCGATTGTCGTGGTCGTCTTCTTCTTGGGAGCCATGGTGATGAAGAGTTGTGCCACTGGCTGCTAAACCAGATGCTCACTACTGCGCGCCCTAACTGGCGCGCCAAGGATGTCGGTGGGAAATGACACCTATGGGATCACAAGGATCATTACTGCGGTTGCGGGGCGCTCGGTGGTGAGAAGAGTGGGATCAGCAGTCAGTACAAGCACGTGGGTCGTTTTACACAGGTTCGGGCCGCAGAGATGCGTAACACCCTAGTCCTGCTTTGATGTGTATATTTGTGTTCTTGAGGTTCTTGAACTAGCTACAATGAGCGTAACTTGTCCAAAAGTCCAAATCCTTCTCCTGGATGCCTTGGGCCTCCTTTTATAGGCAAGGGGATCGCCACAGTGGCCCACATGAGGTGGCATCGGGGTACTGTGATTAATCCTATCCCTTGCCATTACGGGACAAAGTGCATTTAATGCGCCCCCGACGTGTCCCCTCCACTTTACCGCCGCCTCACCCTGCTCTGACACGCGTCTGGGCCAACGAGGCGGTCAGCGCCATGTAGGCTGGCAGGCTGCTAAGGTGGCACAGTGGTAGGGACTTCATGAAGATTTGCATGACACCACGTAGGCATGCGCTGAGTTGGCCGAGAATCCTTGTGCCGACACGCAGGTGCCTGCCCAGCTGGTGGGCTGGTAGCTACACGGGAGCGGTGGCAAGAACCTGGCAGGTGCGGGCCTGGCCGTGGCCTCGCAAAAGATATCCTTGGCAATGCCCTTGCCGGGTCCCCCATAAGGGTCTTGCCGCGGTGTCGCGGTCGTCCCCGGCAAGGGTCTTGCCGGGGGTCTTGTGGGTTCCCTCGGCGAGATCTCGCCGAGGTTCGTCGTCCTTTACTCTTCAGATTTGAAGCGTTCCTTGTCTTCACAAAGATCTGCATGCCACCATGGAGGCACCCCCCGAGCCCATGTCCCAATGTGGTTGGTGATGTTGGAGAAACTGGGGCCTAAGGACGGCGGGCCCTGCTGGCGTCAGGTAGGCTGCCCCGGCAAGGGCCGTGGGGGCTGCCCCGGCAAGGACCTTGCTGGGGGAAACCACTTCGCCTTCTTGCTCTTTATGCTTCTGTCTTGGTGTTGCTTTGGTCGTCCCGTGGCTTTGATTTCCTGTCTCTGCCCTACTCAAGTGTGGTCGTGGGCGCGGCTCTGACTGCCCGTGCATGAATAAGGGGTACAAAAAAGCGCCCCTATTTTAGTACACCATCACTGGACCATGGTGCCAAAGCAGTGCAGTGTTAATCGAAGGAAGGGGGGTCAATCGTCGAGTGTAGACCTCCACGAGCATCCAGCTGCCACGACCGTCGACGAGCACCATCCAAGACGTGTTCATGCCGACCCACTACATACCGTTAATGTAGTTGAAAGTGACGGGGATCGGATCACAGTCACGGGGGTTGATGCTCGCCACCCTATGATCGTTATGCTGCGTGACACACCGTTTCTGAAGATCAGGCGGCATGAGCAAGTAAGGAGCAGGCTTAAAAAGCTCCGGCCTGAGGGCTTTGAGTAAATGGTACAGCCCCGACGAGCACGAGGCGAGCGGCATGGTACTGAGATTGTCCACACATGAAACAATGAGCTTGATTACCTCTGTGGGGAGAGAATTCCAGCCACTCTTTCGGCAGACGCTGCTCGGTTCTGCCATTGTTAGTGCTTGGGTTTCGGACGAGGGTGGAGGCGCCTTAGCGGGAATGGAAGATTGGACGAGATTATGTGTGGACAAAGATGGAGAAGCAAATATGTGCTGCGGGAAGTGGACAGGTGATGATGACTACAGCGCGCCGCTTGACTTACGAGACACATACCAGCATCATAGGGTCATATCAAAGTCACACAACTTTCTTGAGTGATCACAGTACTGGTACTCCCTATAGTACCTACTACTATGCCCTAAGTTGCTTGAGTAGAGTAGTAGTGGAGTAGGACTCTGCTCTACTACTAGCATGTAACGCCTCGGATCTGATGCGCCAGCTGTCTGCCAGTTATTCGCCGTCATTGCCATGTCATTTGCTTGCGTGTTGCACTTTGCCATGTCATCATCTGCATTTCATATCATGTCATCATGTGCATCGCATTTGCATACATGTACGTCTCATGCATCCGAGCCTTTTCCCCGTTGTCCATTTTGCAATCCGACTCTCCTATGTCCTCCAGCGTCCCCTTTTGTCTCTCGTTGTGTGCGGGTGTTGAACTTTCTCGGAATGGACCGAGGTTTGCCAAGCGGCCTTGGTATAGCACCGATAGACCGCCTGTCAATTTTTGTGCCATTTGGAGGTCGTTTGATACTCCAATGGTTAACCGGGTAACCGTAGAAGCCCTCTTTGAGTTGCAGCCCAACACCCCTTCCAAAGTGGCCCAAAACCCAGCAAACTCCCCTCCATGCTCTCGGTCGTTCGATCACGATCGCGTGGCCGAAAACCGCTCCTCATTTGGACTCTCCTAGCTCCCTCTACCTATAAATACACCTCCCCCTCCGAATTTTCGGGTCTAACCCTAGCCTTCTTCCTCCTCCCGCCGACGGACACGTCCACCCGCCCCACCGGACATGTCCGCCGCCGCGCCCCGTCCACTCGCGTGCCGCCACCTGTCGCCTCCGCCGCCTCCTTCCACCGTGGCCCGCGGGCCGAGCAAACCCTGCATGAGCCAGCGCGAGCCGCCGCCGAGCCCATCCCCGCCTCCGCGGCCCGATCCCGAGGCGCCGCCCGCCTGCCGGCCTCGGCCTCACTCCGACCCGCGCCCGTCCGCCAAGCAACCTCCGCCCCGCCGCCCGGTGCCGCCTCCGGCCACCCGGCGAGCTGCGCCGCTGCCGCGCCTGGCCCTCCTCGCCAGCCCGCTGCCTCCGGTCGCCGGAGGAGCTCAGCGCCGCCCGCGCCGCCTCCGCTCCCGGCCGCCTCCGCCTTTCGGCGCCCCATCTCCCCCGCCGGATCCGCTGCCTTCACCGCCTCTTCTTCCTCTCCGGTGGCAACTCCGGTGAGCCCAGCCCGCCTCGGGACCCGTGCCACCCCGGATCCAGATCTGGCAGACAAGGTTGACTTCAAAAAAACGCCCAAGTCCCCGTAATATTTAACATAATCATGCCATGTTCATCATGCTGTATCTCTATATCCATAGCCCCGTTTCGTGCGTGTAATATGTCAAATTGTTCGTCCCGACGAGTACATCATTTCATTGCATTGCATCATTTTCATTTGAGCTCATCTTGATACCCGAAATGCTGTTGGAAGAGTGCATGTTGATGTTAATCTGCTGAAACTGTTATAACTTGCTCATATGTCATTTTTGCCATGATTGATGTGTGCATCCTATGAGGTTGATGTCTACATGTGTTTTGATCTATGCCATGCCATTTTTCCAGGGGTGTTAACCATGTATTTTGGTGAGTTGTGTGCTGAGTGTATCGAGCTTGTTAAGGAGAGTACTTGCTTTTGCTGTTTTGCTAGACAGATTCTGTAATTTTGTGATGCCATGTTAACATGTTGCTACTAATCATTCTATGCATAATCTGGAGATGCTCTATAAACATGTTTTGATCTACATGTCTTGCTCTATCCATTCATGCCCCTGGTTGCATTTATGGGTTGCTGTAGATTGTTCATATCTTGCTCCAAAGTTTGCTAAATGATGTTGCTGTCAGCCTGTTAACATTAAGTTCAATGTTTCTATGATTGTTTCCTAGTGATCCATGAACCCTATGAACTTGTTCTTGCCATGCTTAGCTTCATAAACATGTCTTCTTACTGTTGGTTGCCTTGCCATGCCATGTATTGCTCTGTGGTGAGTGGTTCAAGCTCACCAACATGCCTACTTATTGTTATTCCTGCCATGTTTGAATCTGTAATATAACTTGCCATGTTTACATGGGTGCCATCATATTTTCTGTGCCCTTTTGGCTCATGGTCAGTAAGGGACTTTTGATCTATGCCATTATTAGATTCATGCCATGCCTTTGTTTGCCATGATATGTTCCTATAACATGTTGTTTGCTTGCTCTAAACATTGCAACCTGATGTTATTTCTGCAAAGTCTGAAACTGTTATTATTTGCAATCCTACCATGTGTTTTGGAGCATGTTCTAGTGATTTCTGGAGATAGCACAGTGTTCATGTTTTGTTATGCTTTACCAGTACTTCATGCCCATGCCTTTTGTTATCATGTTGGGGTGCTGTAGCTTATTGTTTTGATGCTTGCAAGACGCCTAGTTGCTGTTTTGGACAGATTGTTGCTATGACTTGTATAGAGTGTATGTGTTGAACCGTTGCTCTGTTTTGAGTGTGCTCTATATGAAACTTGCTTGATTTTGCATGTAGTTTCATATTATCATGTTGCATCCTTGTTTTGAGGTGTTTGCTTGATGTTTGTATGCATTTTGCATCAATGCCATGTTTAACTTGTTTTGCTCATATCTTCTAGCCCGTAGCTCCGAATCTAATGAACTTTATATGTTTAACAACTTGAACATAAGGTTTATTCAGATCTGGACCGATTTCAAAATATGCATATGAGGACTTTCTGGAATTGTTATATGTTGTTTCCGGCCTCATTTAAAACTTGCCTTGATGTGTTGTTCTTGTTTGCATCATCTCTTGCCATGAGTAGCTTCATGTAGCTTGGTCATGCATCATGCTTGTTGTGCATCTTGCCTTGTTCATGTGTGGTGTATTTACCTATGTTGTGTGCTTCTTCTTGTTAGTTCCTGTTTCGTTGCGATCGTGAGGATTCGTTCGTCTACGGTTGGTTCGTCTTCGTGGCTTCATCTTCTTCATGGACTCGTTCTTCTTCCCTGCGGGATTGCAGGCAAGATGACCGCTACCCTGGATCTCACTACTATCATTGCTATGCTAGTTGCTTCGTTCTATCGTTTTGCTGCGCTACCTATCTTTTGCTTTTCAAGCCTTCCAAATTGCCATGAACCTCTAACCTTGGACACCCTTCCTAGCAAACTGTTGTTTGGCTATGTTACCGCTTTTCTCAGCCCTTCTTATAGCGTTGCTAGTTGCAGGTGAAGTTGAAGATTGCTCCATGGTGGACATGTTTATGTTGGGATATCACAATATCTCTTATATTATTAATGCATCTATATATTTGGTAAAGGGTGGAAGGCTCGGCCTTATGCCTGGTGTTTTGTTCCACTCTTGCCGCCCTAGTTTCCGTCATACCGGTATTATGTTCCCGGATTTTGCGTTCCTTACGCGGTCGGGTGATTTATGGGACCCCACTGACAGTTTGCTTTGAATAAAACTTGTCCAGCAAGGCCCAACCTTGGTTTTACCATTTGCCTCACCACCACCTACTTTTCCCTTGGGAGTAATTAACCCAAGGGTCATCTTTATTATTAGCCCCCCGGGCCAATGCTTGTCTAAGTGTTGGTCCAAACTAGAGCACCGTGCGGGACCATCCCTTGGCAACTTGGGTTACGTCGGTACCTGTACGCTTAGCTTATCCGGTGTTGCCCTGAGAACGAGATATGTGCAGCTCCTATCGGGATTGTCGGCGCATCGGGCGGTCTACTGGTCTTGTTTTACCATTGTCAAAATGTCTTGTAAACCGGGATTCCGAGACTGATCGGGTCTTCCTGGGAGAAGGTCTATTCCTTCGTTGATCGCGAGAGCTTGTCATGGTCTAAGTTGGGACACCCCTGCAGGGTTTAAACTTTCGAGCGCCGTGCCCGCGGTAATGTAGCAGATGGGAATTTGTTAATGTCCGGTTGTAGATAACTTGACACCTGGTCCGAATTAAAACGCATCAACCGCATGTATAGCCATGATGGTCTCTTCTCGGCGGGGTCCGGGAAGTGAACACGGTTTCTGGGTTATGTTTGACGTAAGTAGGTGTTCAGGATCACCTCTTGATCATTGCTAGCTTCACGACCGTTCATTTGTTTCTCTTCTCGCTCTCATTTGCGTATGCTAGCCACCATATATGCTTGCTGCAACATCACCACTTTACCCCTTCCTTTCCCATTAAGCTTTGCTAGTCTTGATACCCATGGTAATGGGATTGCTGAGTCCTCGTGGCTCACAGATTACTACAACAACAGTTGCAGGTATAGGTTTTGCGATGATCTTGACGCGAGAGCGATGTTCCTTGTTTTGGAGTTCTTCTTCCGCTTCTTCTTCGATCAGGGGATAGGTTCCAGGTCGGCAGCCTGGGCTAGCAGGGTGGATGTCGTTTGAGTTTCTGTTTGTGTTTCATCCATAGTCGGATGGTGCTCTTATGTAAGATGATGTTGTATTCATGTGGCATTGTTTACCTTATGTATGTATCCCCATCTATTATGTAATGTTGATGTAATGATATCCACCTTGCAAAAGCGTTCCAATATGCGGGTCTATCCTTGGTGGGACCTTCGAGTTCCTTTTGGACAGGGTCGCATATTGGGCGTGACAAGTTGGTAATCAGAGCCTCGACCGACCCTAGGAGCCCCCCTTGATTGATCGTGTAGTTTGGCCGTTGTTGAGTCTAGAAGAAAACTGTTTTCGGAGTCTAGTTATATCGGAGAGTAGGAATTCTTTTACTCCTCTGCCCCTTCGTCGCTCTGGTGAGGAATCTTGACGTAGGTGTTTTGAATTACTCCTCTTCCCCTTCAAATTTTCTTTAGGTTCACGCAGTTGTTTTTCCAATCGTTGGTTCTCAGCTCTCTCCATCCGGTGCATCTCTCGCCAAGTCGACTCAAACCTCTTTGTCTTTCGCGAGATCGATCCTCAGCTTTTCCTCCGACGTCATTGTTTTTCCCTGTCTGAAGTTGCCTTTCTTTTAACCACCCGCCATCCCTTCTTTTTCTCGAATCCGGAGTCCGTAATCGAGTATCCATCCTACTCGTGTGAAGTCTTTGCTTTCTTTCCTCAATGATTTTAACCGGTGTTTTCTCTTCAAGATATTCATCGGTTCCCCTTCCAAGTTTCCTTTGTTTTCCCGACCTCCCACCCTTTCTTCTTCCCGAAGTCTGAGTCTCTCTCGACTATCTATTTCATTCGTGTGGGGCCTCTTCAGTCTTTCGCTAATTATTTCAACCGGTGAATTCTCGTCTCGTTCGTCACTCTTCATCCCTTTCTTTTTCCGATGGACTCAATTCAAGTTTTTCGGGTTGATCACATTCTTTTCCTTTTGTAAAGTGTTCTCCTTACTCGTTTGCCTCTGGTCATTCAATCATTCCGGAGTTCAAGACATCTCAGGAGTTTCGTCTGTGTTCCAAGTAATTCGAGTTTAATTCGAGGTTGTCACCTCATTAAAATATTCCAATTGTTCCGGTGCATCATCTATCTGTTCAACATCCCTTTCCAACGGTGTTTTTCTTTTAGTGGGCCCTAACCCACAGGTCTTTTCCCAGGATCTTACCTGACTCTTCTAATTCCCCCGGAGTCATTCATAATTCTTTTCAAGTGTGACGTAAGAATGAATTTCATCAGTCACATGCCTTCTCCAAGATCGCTTTTAAATTCTTTTCATTGTTGGCTCAACCTCTTTGTTTTTCATTCTCCCGGAGTATCTCAGTAATTTTTGTGGTGTTTCTCGTCGTCATTTGAAGACCAAAGAAGAAGATTTCTGTTAAATCTTGTCCGTTCTCCCGGAGATTCACGGTGCTAGCTCGATGTTATCCTATCAAATTGTTTCAAGTCATGCTAATTTTTTCATCCATCTGGAGTATGTCAGGAGTTATTTTCCTGTTTCTTTTCACCGGAGGCCATCATTCCAGAAGAATTCTTCGTCCTCACATTTCAGTTATCATTCTCTATTTATCCCGGAGCTTCATTCAATGCTCTTTAATCAGATCGAGTTCTTCCCGTTCTCTTGTATCTAAATCCCCTCTAGCATATTGGTTCTTCTAATTCTTCCCGGCGATTCATTCTCTTTCATCAGTCATTTCCAAATTCTCACAGTGGTTCTTTCAGATTCTTTTTCCTTGATTATCTTTTTAATCCATTCATTCTTTCAATCCTACCGGTGGTTCACTTTCTCAATCCTTTTCAAGAAGAATAAGTAGTATGCAAAATCCATTGCTTGTCATCAATTTAATTTGGTGAAGGATAAGCATATAATAAATCTTATTCTTATTTCATCCAAGTGATTAATCCCTTCCTTCGGAGTTTGTTCTTGATGAATAAATTCTAGTTCCAAGGGTTTTTTATGTTTTCTTTTCCGGAGTTCAAATTTTCCTCGACCATCTCGTCGGAACCTCCATCTAAATCATCGCAAGCTTTAATCTTATTCTTTCATCCTTCATCTCTATCTCATCATCCTTTTTGTCACCGGAGTTCTACATGGTGGTTCTTCATGATTTAATTCATTCTTCAAGAGTTCATCAACATCTTGTTGGAGAAAGTCAAGTACCTTTTCTTCTTGCATCTCGAAGTGCAATTAAATCTCCGTATTCTTTTGCAGTGGAGTTTTGCATTTCTTCGTTCTTCTCAGCCATTCAATCTTTTCCGCTTGTGGTCGGAGATCACTTCATAATTTTGAGATGTTATCCATAAGTCCACAACAAACTTATTCTTTTCGTTGTTGATTTTTCTCAACAACTCCTTTCAATCCTTCCTCCTAAAGATGCTTTCTATTTCATTCGTGCCACAAGTTGTCATTTTCTTCTCCCATCTTTTCATTCAACTCTTTCAATTCTTTCCGGAGATTTCGTGTCACGTCTTCATCAAGTATCATTCCATCCTCTCAAGTGCTTGTTCTTTTCCCCCATGTTCAGTCAGAGTGCTGCCTAAATCCTTTCAGTCTTATCCGTTTCTTTTCTCATTCTAACCAATCCGGTTAGAACGAGTCGTTTCATAGTCTATCTGATTCCGTGAGCTTTCAATTCTCGTCATTCTCCTCGTTCATCTCTTCTTCTCGAGTGCTCTCGATTCTTTGCTTCTTCTCTTGAGTTCTTGTTCACCTCGTCCCTTTTCCCTTCCGTCTCGGTCCTAAGATCTCGGGACGAGATCTCTTGTTAGTGGAGGAGTGTTGTAACGCCTCAGATCCGATGCGCCAGCTGTCTGCCAGTTATTCGCCGTCGTTGCCATGTCATTTGCTTGCGTGTTGCACTTTTCCATGTCATCATCTGCATTTCATATCATGTCATCATGTGCATCGCATTTGCATACATGTTCGTCTCATGCATCCGAGCCTTTTCCCCGTTGTCCGTTTTGCAATCCGACTCTCCTATGTCCTCCGGCGTCCCCTTTTGTCTGTCGTTGTGTGCGGGTGTTGAACTTTCTCGGAATGGACCGAGGTTTGCCAAGCGGCCTTGGTATAGCACCGATAGACCGCCTATCAAGTTTCGTGCCATTTGGAGGTCATTTGATACTCCAACGGTTAACCGGGTCACCGTAGAAGCCCTCTTTGAGTTGCAGCCCAACACCCCTTCCAAAGTGGCCCAAAACCCAGCAAACTCCCCTCCATGCTCTCGGTCGTTCGATCACGATCGCTTGGCCGAAAACCGCTCCTCATTTGGACTCTCCTAGCTCCCTCTACCTATAAATACACCTCCCCCTCCGAATTTTCGGGTCTAACCCTAGCCTTCTTCCTCCTCCCGCCGACGGACACGTCCACCCGCCCCACCGGACATGTCCGCTGCGCGCCTGTCCCACTCGCGCGCCGCCACTGCCGCCTCCGCCGCCTCCTTCCACCATGCCCTCTGAGCAGGCCCGAGCCCGCGAGCTTCTGGGAGAGCGCCGCCGAGCCCATCCCCGCCTCCATGGCCCGATCCCGGGCGCCTTGCCTACGCCGCCGCCCGCCTCGTCCTCCAGCCCGGCGACCCAGCGCCCGTCCCTGCTGGCGATCTCCGCCCGCCTCCCGGCCGTCCGTGAAGCTGCGCCGCTGCCCGCCTCGCCTCCTCGCCAGCCCGCCACCTCCGGTCGCCGGAGCTTCGCCGGAGGAGCTCTGTGCCGGCGCCGCGCCGCCTCCCGCTCTCGGCCGCCTCCGCCTTTCGGCGCCCCATCTCCCCCGCCGGATCCGCCGCCTTCACCGCCTCTTCTTCCTCTCCGGTGGCAACTCCGGCGAGCCCAGCCCGCCTCAGGACCCGTGCCGCCCCGGATCCAGATCTGGCAGACAAGGTTGACTTCAAAAAAACGCCCAAGTCCCCGTAATATTTAACATAATCATGCCATGTTCATCATGTTGTATCTCTGCATCCGTAGCTCCGTTCCGTGTGTGTAATATGTCAAATTGTTCGTCTCGACGAGTACTTCATTTCATTCCATTGCATCATTTTCATTTGAGCTCATCTTGATACCCAAAATGCTGTTGGAAGAGTGCATGTTGATGTTAATCTGCTTGGCTTGTTATAACTTGCTCATTTGTCATTTTTGCCATGATTGATGTGTGCATCCTATGAGGTTGATGTCTACATGTGTTTTGATCTATGCCATGCCATCTTTCCAGGGGTGTTAACCATGTATTTTTGTGAGTTGTGTGCTGAGTGTATCGAGCTTGTTAAGGAGAGTACTTGCTTTTGCTGTTTTGCTAGACAGATTCTGTAATTTTGTGATGCCATGTTAACATGTTGCTACTAATCATTCTATGCATAATCTGGAGATGCTCTATAAACATGTTTTGATCTACATGTCTTTCTCTATCCATTCATGCCCCTGGTTGCATTTATGGGTTGTTGTAGATTGTTCATATCTTGCTCCAAAGTTTGCTAAATGATGTTGCTGTCAGCCTGTTAACATTAAGTTCAATGTTTCTATGATTGTTTCCTAGTGATCCATGAACCCTATGAACTTGTTCTTGCCATGCTTAGCTTCATAAACATGTCTTCTTACTGTTGGTTGCCTTGCCATGCCATGTATTGCTCTGTGGTGAGTGGTTCAAGCTCACCAACATGCCTACTTATTGTTATTCCTGCCATGTTTGAATCTGTAATATAACTTGCCATGTTTACATGGGTGCCATCATATTTTCTGTGCCCTTTTGGCTCATGGTCAGTAAGGGACTTTTGATCTATGCCATTATTAGATTCATGCCATGCCTTTGTTTGCCATGATATGTTCCTGTAACATGTTGTTTGCTTGCTCTAAACATTGCAACCTGATGTTATTTCTGCAAAGTTTGAAACTGTTATTATTTGCAATCCTACCATGTGTTTTGGAGCATGTTCTAGTGATTTCTGGAGATAGCTCAGTGTTCATGTTTTGTTATGCTTTACCAGTACTTCATGCCCATGCCTTTTGTTATCATGTTGGGGTGTTGTAGCTTATTGTTTTGATGCTTGCAAGACGCCTAGTTGCTGTTTTGGACAGATTGTTGCTATGACTTGTATAGAGTGTATGTGTTGAACCGTTGCTCCGTTTTGAGTGTGCTCTATATGAAACTTGCTTGATTTTGCATGTAGTTTCATATTATCATGTTGCATCCTTGTTTTGAGGTGTTTTCTTGATGTTTGTATGCATTTTGCATCAATGCCATGTTTAACTTGTTTTGCTCATATCTTCTAGCCCGTAGCTCCGAATCTAATGAACTTTATATGTAACTTGACTAGAATTTCGTGTAGATCATCTTGGTGCATCTTAACTTGCTGTTTAACAACTTGAACATAAGGTTTATTCAGATCTGGACCAATTTCGAAATATGCATATGAGGACTTTCCGGAATTGTTATATGTTGTTTCCGGCCTCATTTAAAACTTGCCTTGATGTGTTGTTCTTGTTTGCATCATCTCTTGCCATGAGTAGCTTCATGTAGCTTGGTCATGCATCATGCTTGTTGTGCATCATGCCTTGTTCATGTGTGGTGTGTTTACCTATGTTGTGTGCTTCTTCTTGTTAGTTCCTGTTTCGTTGCGATCGTGAGGATTCGTTCGTCTACGGTTGGTTCATCTTCGTGGCTTCATCTTCTTCATGGACTCGTTCTTCTTCCCTGCGGGATTGCAGGCAAGATGACCGCTACCCTGGATCTCACTACTATCATTGCTATGCTAGTTGCTTCGTTCTATCGTTTTGCTGCGCTACCTATCTTTTGCTTTTCAAGCCTTCCAAATTGCCATGAACCTCTAACCTTTGACACCCTTCCTAGCAAACCGTTGTTTGGCTATGTTACCGCTTTGCTCAGCCCTTCTTATAGCGTTGCTAGTTGCAGGTGAAGTTGAAGATTGCTCCATGGTGGACAGGTTTATGTTGGGATATCACAATATCTCTTATATTATTAATGCATCTATATATTTGGTAAAGGGTGGAAGGCTCGGCCTTATGCCTGGTGTTTTGTTCCACTCTTGCCGCCCTAGTTTCCGTCATACCGGTATTATGTTCCCGGATTTTGCGTTCCTTACGCGGACGGGTGATTTATGGGACCCCACTGACAGTTCGCTTTGAATAAAACTTGTCCAGCAAGGCCCAACTTTGGTTTTACCATTTGCCTCACCACCACCTACTTTTCCCTTGGGAGTAATTAACCCAAGGGTCATCTTTATTATTAGCCCCCCCGGGCCAATGCTTGTCTAAGTGTTGGTCCAAACTAGAGCACCGTGCGGGACCATCCCTTGGCAACTTGGGTTACGTCGGTACCTGTACGCTTAGCTTATCTGGTGTTGCCCTGAGAATGAGATATGTGCAGCTCCTATCGGGATTGTCGGCGCATCGGGCGGTCTTGCTAGTCTTGTTTTACCATTGTCGAAATGTCTTGTAAACCGGGATTCCGAGACTGGTCGTCTTCCTGGGAGAAGGTCTATTCCTTCATTGATCGCGAGAGCTTGTCATGGGCTAAGTTGGGACACCCCTGCAGGGTTTAAACTTTTGAGAGCCGTGCCCGCGGTTATGTGGCAGATGGGAATTTGTTAATGTCCGGTTGTAGATAACTTGACACCTGATCCGAATTAAAACGCATCAACCGCGTGTGTAGCCGTGATGGTCTCTTCTCGGTGGAGTCCGGGAAGTGAACACGGTTTCTGGGTTATGTTTGACGTAAGTAGGTGTTCAGGATCACCTCTTGATCATTGCTAGCTTCACGACCGTTCCTTTGTTTCTCTTCTCGCTCTCATTTGCGTATGCTAGCCACCATATATGCTTAGTCGCTGCTGCAACCTCACCACTTTACCCCTTCCTTTCCCATTAAGCTTTGATAGTCTTGATACCCATGGTAATGGGATTGCTGAGTCCTCGTGGCTCACAGATTACTACAACAACAGTTGCAGGTACAGGTTTTGCGATGATCTTGACGCGAGAGCGATGTTCCTTGTTTTGGAGTTCTTCTTCCGCTTCTTCTTCGATCAGGGGATAGGTTCCAGGTCGGCAGCCTGGGCTAGCAGGGTGGATGTCGTTTGAGTTTCTGTTTGTGTTTCATCCGTAGTTGGATGGTGCTCTTATGTAAGATGATGTAGTATTCATGTGGCATTGTTTGCCTTATGTATGTATCCCCATCTATTATGTAATGTTGATGTAATGATATCCACCTTGCAAAAGTGTTCCAATATGCGGGTCTATCCTTGGTGGGACCTTCGAGTTCCTTTTGGATAGGGTCGCATATTGGGCGTGACATAGCACCGGAGGAGGAGTATATTCTAATCTAAAATAGTTACAAACTTCAATTCCCGAGCGTGGAACGACTACGAACCGCCATCGGTGCTAACTCCAATCCCTAGCAAACGTTCGCTGGGAGACATGCCAGTTGCAAACGCCCGCGATGCAGTTAAAGTACGTGTGTAAGGGTGGCGGTTTTGTCAAATACTATGGCTTAAAAATAGGCCACCATAGGATGGAAATCTGACGGTTACGTGGGATTCTCCAGGATTGAGCTTGTGCCGAACAATCGCCAGATATCATTACTAAAAAAAGGTTAAAACGCCCGAGGCTATAACTTGCACCGGCTGGCCACTAACAATGATACTAACAGAGTTGTAAAATGGTCAAAGACCGTGTCTACGTGGTGTTTGGAATTATATGCAAAACAATTAGCAAGATGCCCGTGCATTGCACAGCACACCATCATCACCAACTCGATTTTTTCTCCTCCTACTCCTGTAAAAGACTCAGTTGGTGATGATGGAGGCGAGGAGGCGTGTTCAGCCGGGCATGCAGCATACAGCGCAGTACTATTCGATTTGTTATAAAAAACAAAGAAGAGTACTAGAGATAGAGATAAGAGTAGAGATAGAGATCTTAGGGAGGAGCACCATCTACTGCTTCGTGTGCTACTCCTACGCTCCATTCGGCGGCCGCAACGTCCCCTACAACCACTCCCTCCCGCGGTCCATTCGGCGGGCGTTGTTGAAATTTGGGGAGCGCACTCTCGCGACTGCTGGCAGCCACGACTTCACGATGACGACTTCTTCCCCGACCTCAGCAACCTCTTCCTTAACGACATGTGAACAACCTGAATGCCAACGGTGCTGCTCCCGTTGCACCGTATGTCTTTCTGTCCTTCCTGTTTGAAATCGTGGTAGAATTCATGTTTCTACTCTGTATCCTACTAGATTCTATCTATTCATCTACTATGCTAGTCCACATGATTAGTTTAATCTCTGTTATAGTCGTCATGATTTATTTTGTGCTTATTAAGATTAAATCTCGTAGTAACTTGCTCATATATTCAACTGGCGAACGTCCCCTACAGCCACTCCCGTTTCATGGATGGCCTAGTGATGCCTCCAAGGAGCCCTTTGTCTACTGCTATGAGTGCCCGATGCCATTTTGGGTCTCGTCGGTGGACATCGTGTATCACCTCACAGATGCGTGCAGCGGTCACTACTGGCCCTTGGCGGAGAACATCAAGTATGAGACGTGCTACCCGTTGACCTTGTCGGAGTAGTTGGAGGATCACCGCCGCCTGCTAGTCTCGGAGGAGGAAGGCAGCATCTTCCTCTTGATCATGGGCACCGGCGAGGCCCCCGCAGGCTGTTGCCCCGTCTCTGTAGTGTGCGTCAGGGGCTACGCTGCTGATGCTGACACTAACACGAGGCCGATGTACGGGTGTCTGCTCACTGTTACTACCCCTCTGAGTTACGTGGAAGGCGACACCGACTACATCAAACTGACTAGGACTCTGCAGAGCTGGGACCTTCCTACCGATGTGGACATGGAAGACGCATGGTATTATTTACCCCTCAACGCAGTGCACGGGGACTCCAAGGAGGTTCACCTGGACATATGCATTATCAAGTTAAATGTTGATCATTAGTCTTTGCTCAATGTAATGTGCTGTTTAAGCATGTGGAGACTTCCATGCATGATCTTGCTCTATTGGAGTATCGCGCATGAATAAAAGTGTATCCGTTTATGGTTTAGTCTAGAATCTTCCATGTATGAATTTTTACTATAGTATTGGTGAAAGACTTACTATGAACCATTTCTTACATCTCCTCTGCCCCTTCCAAGTCATCCTGATTTAATCCCTCCATCTAGGTGTATAAGGGCATGGTTAATACTTAATAGTATAGCCAACTGTTGACTATAAGAAAGTGCCATGTCATCTATAGCCAACATGTATAACAATCGATACTCAAAAACTAATTCTTAAAGATCATTTCTTGCAAAGCACAATAAGTGTTATTTCTTCACAAGTTTTGGATGCAGGTTGAAAGCTGAACGCTTTTGTTTGCAAAAGATACATTTTTATCTATTTCACTCGGATGTTTGTGAGCTCTAGAGATGAAATAATATCCGAAGAAACCTATCGATACCCGTTACACATGACATGACCCCCACATCCTTTGTCAAAATAAACAACTCCCCGATCAATGCATTTCACTCTTTCGTGCAATGCATAGGCACCTTACTATAGATTAGTACGACAAAAAATTGAACTAACATTATATATAGTACCATAAATGCTGATGCATGGCACCTAAAATTATATCATTGAAAACTATGTTCAAATACGAATCCAACGGTATAGTTTTTGTTGACATGCACTAACATTTTGTAAGTTAAATCTTTAGTCAAATTCAATGGGGAACTAATAAACCATGACCGATGCAGTACAAGTGTAGAGGGCGGCATTGCATGGGAGTCTCACCCAGCTCATGGCGCGGCAGTAAAGCCGTCATACCACAAAACCCAACCACTGCCAGTAATAAGTGACCTGGTAAAATAAACGGACAAGCAACCATCACACCCCTCTGTCTTTTTTGCATTTCATCTCTCTGCATTTACTTTCTCCGGTTCATCTCGCACACTAGATCCCTAGCTACTACTCCTAGGGCCAATTCTTTTGACGGCTTAAAAAATAAGCCGTCTCTTCCCCAGCTTTCCCCATAAGACTAATCACAGTGGAGAGTAACATCAAGGCGCCTCACTCATTTATTTGGGCTTCTAAACTACTACTAGTACCTCTGTCCTGGTTTATTCGTCACCATTGTAAGTTGTGGTTAATTTTGACCAAAGATTTAACTGATAAAATGTTAGTGCCTGTGACATGCACAAACATTTCATTAGTTAAATTTATGATCAAAATTTGACACAGATTACAATGGGGACCAATAAACCAGGATGGAGCTAGTAGTAATGGGGTTACTACTAATCTAGAAGCCTAAACGAACTGGCCCCTGGTACTCCTACTAGTAGTACTAGTACTCAAGTTGGAATTCCAATTGCATGGCACAACTTGTTAGGCAAAAAATTCGATACTGGGTGTAGGAAGCGGTTTGGGAATTTGCATGCCTTACCGAACAGTGAGATACTCCATACAAAGTACGACAGAGAAATAACCACAGAGAAGAAAGCTAAAAGTAAACAATCAAACGAGCATTTTTGCATTTTTTTGCATTGAATCGTTTCACAAGCTTGACTAGTGTTGTTTTTCTACTTTTACAAAACCACATCGTAATGTTAAAACATGCATTTGCACGTACATAAGTAATAGTAGTACTCCCTCCGTCTAGGTGTATAAAGTCTTCCCTCCTTCTTGGTCACGGTGCACAACCAAAGATGACTTATTCACCTGGACGGAGGGAGTAGCTAATCTGCAAGCATATATAGAGAGAGACGTGTAGTGCGATAGTATATAGTAAAGTTTGTGCTATATGCACGTACTTACAAAATGCGTACGGATACACAAGGTTTCCAAACTTTCCCTCTTACATACTTAATTAAGGACGCTAATAATTCCCGAACGTTCGGGATTTATCATTTGCATCCCAAAACTAATGAGACCACCTTACCAAACTAAATTATACTCCTACTAAAAGCCACGGCGCTCGCAGGAGCGCTTGCGGCGAGCCACGAATTCCCTGGTGCGCGGTCGTTTCCCAGCGCGCCGACACAACGCCTCTTCCTCAGCCTTGCAACTCATGACGTGCTGATTGGCGGCTTGCCGACGGGCAAGCGCGATCTCGCCGGTGTGGTGATCCGGCGCCAACAGGTACTCCTCCTCGCTGGAAGCATGCACCCGGTCCAGGTACCGCCAAGCGTAGATGAGGCGCTTGGGTCCGACTGCACTCAGGGCTTTGGCACGGGTGTCCTCCACCACCCTCACGACCCTTGCACGAGCCTTCTGCCAAAGAGCCAATTGCATAACTCTCTCGGACGCGACAGAGACCTGCCAGGCAGCTTGCCCCGCAGCGTGCTTCTCTTCCCCGACCTTCTTCTCCGCCTCTATTTTGGTGTGCTCTACCGACAGCAAAGCCTCCCACATGGAGACATCCCTTTCTTTCCAAAGCTCCTCAAGGCTGGGGGGCTTGGCGGGCGGCACGGCGTTCTCCTCGTAGCGGGGAGCCGACGCGTCCTTCGATGCATGTGCTGGCGAGATTGGGAATGCCGATGCATCCACCTTGACGTGTCACGGCGAGGAGTGGAACGCCGACGCGTCCTCCTCTACTAGTGGCGGCGAGGAACGGAACGGCGACGCGTGATCGTCTGCGTTGTGCAGCGAGGGGTGCTTAGGGCTTGGGAGGGGCGATGCCATGGTGGTCGACGTGAGAGGGAGGGGTTGGATATAGCAATGAACGTGAGCGTTCTTCCGAATGTCGTGGGAGGCGCAGTATTTATAGCGAGCAATGTCACACCTACGTAAGATATGGACTGAGCTGCACTGACTTAACTGCAGGTCCAGTTACATCACTGACATGTGGGCCAGACCCCTGTTGGGCCCATATGTTAGGGACCCAATGCACCTGCAGTTAAGTAACTGAAGCAGCGTCCCGTAAGATATGTTGTGTGATTAACATAACAGCTACGTGGGCATATTTGTTGGAGTAAATTACGGGGGAGGGAAGGGGTGGAAATATTGCTAGTCACAACGGATTGGATGAGCGCGGGGGGAGGAGAGTCATGCATGCAGATTTTTTCCACATAGGGTGGAGTGGTGGGACTGCCGAAGGGAGAAGGAGAGTCTGACAGGCATATTGTACGAAATAAAAACTACTGATGGGGTCACTACGACTTAAACCATAAACCCTAAACATGATTTAATTTCCTGACCAGGTAGAACCTGTCGAAGGAAAGACGGCTGGCACCCTCGGATCATACGATGCTTTTGTGCAGTTCAATAAAATCAACTTTGAGCATCCCGATGGCAAAGATATTGAAGAAGTGTGATTAGAGTAATAGTACTGACACTAGTTCATGAGACATAAACTCATCACAAGTAGAAGCCGGTAGAAGTAGAGAAAGATCGACATGGAGATGGAGCTACGGCAGTGGAGCAAGCCGACTCCAAAAGGAAGATGGACTACCTGGGACGTCGGGATGTAGCTAGAAGGGCGGTTGGGACGCGGCATCGGCCCATATACCGCGGTGACCCCCGATTGGGACGCACCGACTATGGGTTTTCTCCCTCGCTGATGTCGACCGCGTCTACGCAGAACATTGTTCCCTTCCCCCAGCTGTGGGATCAGGCCCGTCGTTCTATGCTTGTGAAGAGAGCAACCTAAGGAAGCAGGCTTGTAGCTTAGGCTCCTGCTAGTGTATATATAGTGGTTTTCTTTTTCTCTCCATATCAACCATTTTATATTGTGTAAACGTCATTGAAGAGTGAAATGATGGTTGCTTCTTCCGACTAACTTACTGTGTGATTTGACTGCTCCTTAGTGGCCCCTACACATACTCCCCCTACGTGTATGCAACAGTCACACATACACATGGACGCAAAAACACGCGCAATGCTCTAATGCATGCATGTCCGAGCACACGATGAAACACACACGGTCACGCTCAAGTGCTCAACCTACACGTGCATGCACACACATACCCAGTCAGGGTGAGCTAGTGACCGTATAAACACCAGAAAATATATATATTGAGCGCAATGAGCGTATTATGAAGTCCATTGACCGTATTTTTACAAATATACAGTGACAGACATTGTATTTATCTCGTTTGAAATTAAGCCATATTAACCGGAGAGGAGGCAGTATGGACTAGCATTACTTTGTTGTGTCTCATCAACTTGCCGAACGAGGAGAAGGTTGCAGGATGGGAGAAGGTTGCAGGAGCGCGCGGTGGCTCGCAGGACAAGGAGAAACTTTTGACTAATGCAAGCTCTCCCTCGCTCGAGGCGGTGGGCGTCTGAACAGATTAATTCGATGTCAGTTGCGAAGCATACACTATACTACTAGTACTATTATTGTTTGACTTCCCGAATAGGCGAACAGCCAAGCGCAAAGTTTACTAGTAGTACTAGTACTACTACTATAGTCTATAGAGGTATGTACTATACTAGTACTAGGAACCGGATGGAGGAGCGTCTGCACTCTTATTATAATTTTAAAATGTGATAAAGCAATCTTCAACACATTTGGTTCTCTTCGAGGGTTCTCGCATGTGATAATGGAAGTTGATTGCATGGAACACTCGCCACAATTCTCGCTTAATTCTGGCTCATATCCTGTTACAAATAGGATCGCTCGGTAATATTTCCTTTTTTTTGTTATTCAGCATGTAAACAGGTCAGCAAACCTTGCGGCGCATCTTCGTGTGAACCGTGCTTGCTGCACTTTGAATGTGGTCGAGAGCTGGCTTGATGAAACACCTCGCTTGCTACTTCTTTTTTTTGCGGGGTACCTCGCTTCCTAGTGACCAATGTCTTGGCCGATCGTCCTAAGAATGCTTATATATGAATAAAGCTCTCTCATTTACCCGCAAAAAAGATTAAGCCATATTAACCGGAAAGGAGGAAGTATGGACTAGCACTACTTTTTGGTGTGTCCCGTCAACTCGCAGAACAAGGAGAAGCTTGCAGGACAAGGTGAAGCTTGCTTACGCCTTTTTACTAATGCAACCTACCATCGGTGGACATGCATCAGTCCATTCGGTGTCAGATTGTCAGAGGCATACACTGTAGTACCCAACATGCGGAGTACCATCATTGTTCGACTTCACGAAGAGGCGAAGATCCAAGCACAAGGTTTAGTAGTACGAGTAGTACTACTACTAACCTCATGGTGGAGCGTCTGTACTCTTATTTTTTTTAATCTCTGATAAAGTATACGTTTATTCCGGAGAAGGGCGGAAAACGGCAGCCCAACATGTAATGATGATATTGATCAACCAACGATGCTCAAATATATCTTGTCCTCCGTGCGAGCCCATCTGTGTGTTCTCGCTCCTCGTCTCTCTCAAGTAATGGCGGGTTGGCTCTTTGCCATCAATTGAGATCGTTTTGCTCACACTCATGTCCCACATGTCACTGATATGCTAAGAGGAGGTGCGTTGACCGACTGGCCATACGCGTACTTGGTTTTGCACCTTCATACAACTCCTCCCACTGTCATAGTTTACAAGGCGCGCTTCATTATGATGTATTTCTCTCAATGCATTTCCACCACCAGAGAGACTTTAGACGCGTTTGGTTTAATGCTCAATTAATTAGGGTGTGGTAACCGCAATCAAGTCCACAATTTTCTCTCGATGTACTACTACTAAGGAGTGGAGTAAGTGCATGCATGTGTGTACCGGGGTGGAAGCACTTTGCATGCATGTGTGTCTGCATTATTCCCTCTAGTAATAGACGCCGTGTTATAACTACCAATGCTATTTTTCAGGCCGATCGCTAGTCGCCTTGGTCCCACAGATTTTTTTTCTTTTTTCTGAAGCGCGCTCTATAAACAGTGATAGATGGAGTAGTATGAGCGGATTCAAAGAAGAGTGTATTGATGGTTCCTTCTTCCGAGCAACTTACAGTGGGAAAGGTGGGGCTTATGATTCGACTACTCATTACTCACTATTAATGCGGCGCAACGACCGGGCTGAGTCCCCCTCGGTTCTTAAATATACTCCGGAGTATTTGTCTTTCTAGAGATTTCAACGAGTGACTACTCAAATATTTGTCTTTTTAGAGATTCAAATGGACTACTACATACGGATGTATATAGACATATTTTAGAGTGTAGATTCACTCATTTTGCTCCGTATGTAGTCACTTGTTGAAATCTCTAGAAAGACGAATAGTGTGTTTAGGAACGGAGGGAGTACACATACGAAGCAAAATGAGTGAATCTACACTCTAAAATATGCCCATTTGAAATTTGTAAAAAGGCAAATATTTAGGAACGAAGGAGTATAATTTTGTGCATGGCACATGGAACGGATCTTGAAGAGGCTTACGGCAATGCTATCAAGCTTCCATCATTTGTTTACATAATTGACGTACTATACAAATAATTTTCCAGCGACATGAAATTGTACAATGGTGTGAGCTTTCAGCTTTTGTTTCGTGTGTCTTGCCATCGATGCTCTTTCGGAAACAATAAAAAACTAACTTCCTTGCTAATGCATGTCAATTATTAGCGCACGAGCTAATATTTACATCTGGCGAAGACGAGTTGTGAGAAGGTGTTAAATTAAAATTGATCCATGCTTTCATTGGCAGCAATGTCCCCCAGCTCTGTCTAAATCAACAAGGCATGTTGGGAAAAAAGTAGCTGTCTGGAGCATGCAACATTTCGATCAATTTGTGTAGTTCCACTAAAATAGAGCTGGCGTCCTGTTCCAAAGATATTAAGTGTGATTACGATAATAGAGGACTCTTGATGAAACAATAAACACACAAATGAATCCGGTCACCTTTGCAGTCTCTCTTAAGACTAACTAGTTGGAGAAGATTAGGCTTAGAGTTGGATGAGGAGGATAGAGCAAAACCAATCTCCCTTTGTGCGATCGCCTTTGAAATGTAGAGACGTTGCCCGTGTGACATTTTAGTACAAGCTGCACAAAACACTCTTCTGAAAAAAGTGATTTGTGTAGTTCACCAAAAGGTCATAATAGCAGCGAGGTGAAATGGATAGCCCTGTTTGCAAAAAAGAGGTAGAAAGGAAACAATTCTTGGCCAATAACAGTTGATGACACATGCGACGACAAAAAAAGCATATTCCTTGTCCTAAGGAAGATAACAACACGGTTGTGTTTGTGCGAAAGCAGTGTGAGGACGAGATTGCAATATGGAAAGTACGCCGGACGAGCTACGTTTTGGGCAAAGAACTATGGAAGATCCACATGCAGCAACGTGGGAAGACGGGCAGTGGAGCCAGGCCGGAGGGAATACCTGGAGGTCGTCGGGATGTAACTAGGTGAGCGGCGGCGGGCGGAATCTGCCCATACTATGGCAGCGAGTAGGTGGCGTAGGCCCTGCCACGCCGGAGCTTGGTGAGAGAGAACGGCGTGTACCGCAGATTGGGATGTGCTGCCTCGGTGCCGTCGAACGGAGAAACGATGCACTTCCTCCCTATCCCCCGGCGGACAGGATGCGGCCGGATCAGTGACCAATTGTGAAAGAGAGAGAGGCCATCGCAGCCTTGTGTGAGATACTCTGAAGAGCGATAAACCAGGCAGGCAGGCTCCATTGTATATAGTGGAGCGGACTACCTTTTTCTCCATAAAAATCGTTTTATATTCTGTGTACGTGCCATTGAACGCTATAACTTTATTTAAAAATAATGTGGCAATGCGTCAACTCGAACTTTGTTTCGTGCACGCGTGGTACACGACCTCCCTAGGTAAACAACAGCTACAGGCATTCAAATTAGCACGTGGGCTGCCATTTCGTAAAGAAATGAGCTCCACCGTGTACCCACGCGGGTGTGGCTGGGCACGAAGCATGAGTACATGCACGGTGGACCTATTCTCTTCTTGTATACGTACACCACCTAAGTGGGGTTGTGTGAGAGAGATACAAACCTAGAGAGATATAGTGTGTGGGTTCGTGAGAGTTTTGGGGGGGGTCAATCAAAAAATGTAACATATGCAATGTGTGTGAAATAGAGTCCTGGATATAACATATATATAGAGGGGGAGATCCACGAGAAGAGAGTGGAGCTATCATCGGCTTGAGGTGTCCATAGAATCGAAGAGAGGGATGATGTGTGTGTGTGCGCGCGCGCAATCGATAAAGAGTGCCATCGAATATGTGTGTGCCCACGTCAAAGATATAGAGTGGCTGGCCTACTGGAACGTGAGAGGGGACATGTGCAGTTTGTCTCTATGGCATGGATACCTACCTGCAGCACTCGACTATCGGTGTGTGGTGGGGGAAGAGGGAGGCCCAATTAACTATAGAGGTACAATGGCTGGTATATGTGTGGAGGAGGAGAGACGCCTACCTCATGTATTAAAGAGATCGATCTGCCTCATGTATTAAGGGAGGTCGATCGGCATCCATGCATATGTGCAGGAGAGGAATAAGGTTGGGAGAGAGACAGGGCTAGAGTGTTAGAGGGGGTGGTAGTGGAGTTGCTTCTAACAAATTGTGGGATAGGCTTGCTAGACAAACGGAGGGCACGCCTGCAATATCAATAAGAGAGGAGATGGTTGCTTGTTGTCTATGCACGTGCGTGTGAGAGACGGGTCGGGAGGCATGCACGAATGATGAGGGGGGACGATATGGCTGTGGTAAGCAGACGTAACTACATAGGAAGATCAATTGCCCTTTGTTAGAGAAAAGAGAGACATAACTTGTGAGGTACGTCGATCGATGGGGGGGATAGTTAAAGTTGATCTAGGTATATGTTGGGAGATCGATCGGTATACATGCATGTGTGTGTTAGAAGCAAATGAGGCACGAGGAGAAGGATAGAGAGAGAGGAATGCATCTAGGAGGTGGTACGAGAGGCATACTATATCGAGGGGGAAGGAGTGTGCGAGTACGAGATCGATGAAAATAGTGGTGGGAGTGAGGCATGGACGGTGATAAGAGAAGAGGGGAAGCTTGTGTTTGTGCTAGGCACACCTGGCTAGAGAGGCATATCGATCGATGTGTGCCAGTAAAGAAGGAGCTGGGGCCTACACACACTTTGTGGGTGAACGACCTAAAGTGAAAAGACTAAATTTCTTGTGATGGAGCTAGAGAATCTTGAGGAGGGTGAGAGGGATGCGGCGTGTGCATGCACGAGAGAAAGTTAGCGCTAGCTACAAAGATAAAAGGATTGTGTGGGTGTAAAAGATGAATAGAGATCATACTTCATTATAAAAAGCAAATTCAGATATTTGAAGAATTTATCATAGTGTTTTAAACCGACGCATGTGTGAATATATATAACAGTGATTCACATGGTGTCGTTATGAACATGTTATACTACATATAATATATTTTATCTCTACTCTTATAAAAAAACGGGGTTGTTGATGATTGTGTGCCTGCCATCCTGCAATATAGGTCGTCCGATTTATATCTGGCGGATAGGAAGGAAACTATGGCAAGTTTGAAAAAAAGATACCCACACCCCTCTCCATATTTGCAAATTAGGCCCCTTGATCATGTTGATGTTCTGTGGAACGCATGGGCATCTTTCTAGTACTACATATAATACATAGAACATTGATTATAATTTGGGCTAATGTGTGGCTTTTGCAGCTCAGGTCTAAATACTTGTCATAATGTAGGGGGCGGGGCACTATACTTTGTGTGATAAACACGGTGTACGTATGGAACATGGCTTAGATTATGAATATATAGTTAGTACATCAAATGTACTATTATTTGGAATGAACATCAAGTGTATTCAAAAAATAGAATTCGAGTTCATGTAGTACACATAGTTCATACCTATCTCTATAGTAATCATGTGCTGTGTTATTAAGGTAATACACGAATGATGGTTGAAGTTGGCAACAATCATGATTGTAGATTATTTTTGAAATAGAGAAACGAATTCAAATTTAGTTTGAATTGCAGTAGTAGTATAGACATTTGGAATGCACTAAATTGTTGGTATGAGTAGGTTACATGCATTATACAGCAAGCGAAAAAATTTAATCAGACATAACATGGATTCATACTCCCTCCTTCCATCTATATAGGGCGTAATGAGTTTTTTAAGACCGCCTTTGACTATTGACAAGATTAATAGTACATGACATGCACAATGTGAAAATAATATAATTGAAAGAACCTTTCACAAACGAATTTAACGGTGTGCTTTGTGTAAGTTGCATGTCATATATTATTGCTCTAATATTTGGTCAAAGTTAGCATCAAAAAACGCATTAGGCCCTATGTAGATGGAAGGAGGGAGTAGCTTTGTATAGCATTTGTATAGTAAAACGGGGCAAGACTCTCTTTGTGTGGTGTGAATAGTTTTATTTTTTTCGTTTTATTTTTAGTTGAGGGAAGTGCGAATTGATTTGGTACGTACAAGTACAATATTACTACACGTTAGGCTTGTCCCTAAAATTCAACCTGTCGGTGTCAAAACCGGCGGATCTCGGGTAGGGGGTCCCAATCTATGCGTCTTAGGCTAATATTAACAGGAGGCAAGGGACACAATGTTTACCCAGTTTCGGGCCCTCTCGATGGAGGTGAAACCCTACTTCCTGCTTGATTGATATTGATGATGTGGGTATTACAAGAGTTGGTCTACCACGAGATCGTAGAGGCTAAACCCTAGAAGCTAGCCTATGATGATTATTATTCTGTCTCTAAGGACTATATTCTCCGGTTTATATAGACACCGGAGAGGGCTAGGGTTTACATGGAGTCGGTTACAAAGAAGGAAATATAATATCCGGATCGCTAAGCTTGTCTTCCACGCAAAGGAGAGTCCCATCCGGACACGGGACGGAGTCTTGAGTCTTGTATCTTCATGCTCCAATAGTCCAGACAAAGTATATAATCCGGCTGTCCGGATACCCCCTAATCCAGGACTCCCTCGGTAGCCCCTGAACTAGGCTTCAATGACGATGAGTCCGGCGCGCAGTCTTGTCTTCGGCATTGCAAGGCGGGTTCCATCTCCGAGTACTCCAAAATAATTATCGAACACTTGAATCATGTCCGGATCTGCAAGATGATCTTCATACACCACCGTAGAGAGAATGATATTTCACAAATATAATCTGCTGACAACTTTAGAAAAAGTGACATGACACTACGGTCGGGTCATTATTCGAACCGTTTTTCCAAAACCAGCCATAGCGCATATTGCGAGGCGGTTGCCTTGGCACGTCTTGTCACAGCAGAGATCATGTCCCCTTATTATGGGATTTCCATCAATACGGGTATGGGTAACCGAACCGTGCAAACAATCATGGCGCTTGGGAAATAAGTGATTCTCAACGGAAATGTGGGGAGGCGCACCGTTCTCGTCGCCTCTATAAAGGGATAAGGATTCCCCATTTTCACCACGCCTTCTTCCTCCTCTGCTTATCCATTCCCACACCCTCGAGCTCTAGCGCCCAGGTTCACGCTTTCTCCGCACAGCCAAACATGTCCGGAGCAGGAGGCAAGTGGGTGGCCTCCACCGTGAAGCAGGAGCATATTGCGAAGCTCCACGCGGCCGGATACTTGGCCGCAGACATCGCGCACCGGCTACCGGATGAAGGGCAGGTCACTCCAACTCCGGAACCCCATGAGAGGGTCGTATTTCTCGCCCACTTCGTCCGTGGACTGGGATTCCACTTCATCCCTTCGTCTGCGGGCTCATGTTCTACTACGGGCTAGATTTCCATGATCTAGCCCCAAATTTCGTCCTCAACATCTCGGCGTTTATGGTCGTGTGCGAGGCCTTCCTCCGCATCAAGCCTCACTTTGGCTTGTGGCTACGAATCTTCTACGTGAAGCCGAAGATCGTGAGTGGCCAACAAGCGGAGTGCGGAGGCGCCATGGTGGGCAAGATGCCCAACGTTACCTGGCTTGACGGCTCCTTTGCGGAGACCGTGAAAGGGTGGCAATCGGGGTGGTTCTACATCACCGAGCCGCACGATGCCAACTGGGCGGCGGCCCCCGAGTTCCGATACGGTATCCCCATGCGGCTCACCTCCTGGGAAAAGAAGGGCCTAGCCTGGGGCGAGCCTGCGGAGCTGACCAGACTTCAGAACTGCATCAAGAATATGAAGGACAAGGAGATCAAACTTGTCAACATGGTCCAGGTCATGCTTGTCCGCTGGATCCTTCCGTGCCAAAGACGGGCTTTTAATCTCTGGGAGTTTGTCCCGGCCGAACACCAGACGCTTCAAAAGCTCTATGGCATGACGCACAAGGGCGCTTGGAAGGTGCTGTTCAAGGCCTCTGAAATACCTCCTCCCACATCCGAGGACCGCGGACTTCATGCCACGCAGCTCCCCCGTCCGGTGAGTTTTCTGACTACCACCGGATTCAGTTTTTCCCAATGTACTCATGGGGGAATCTTAAGTCATCGTGCGTATTTGATCAGGAATATGTGGAGATGGCGGACCGGATTGACTGTCCAGCTCCACTGCCAGAAGGTCCAGGAGATTCTCTCCTGACGGAGATGCTAGTCCCGGCGCCCTACAAGGCGCCGGAAAAGAAGGCCGAAAAGAAGGTCCCCGGGACGAGGAAGGGTCTCTGGCGTAAGGTCGTACTGGACGTCTCGTCCGAAGATGACGAGGCACACTCCTCCCCTGAAGGGGAGGAAGAAGAGGAAGGGGCCGCCCCATCCGGAGAGGACGGGGGGCCTAAGAAGGCGGGCCAGGGGACCGGGAAGGGTCCCCGGTGCAAGGCCGTCATACCCTCGTCGTCCGAAGACGACGAGACAGATTCCTCTCGCGGAGGCGGGGGGAAACACGAAGAAACTCTGCCTCTCCGCACTGGGGAGGAGAAGAAGAGGAAAGCCGCCCCGGAGGGGGAGGCTAGGATGCCCAAGAAGGGAAAGGCGTCCCTTCCGTACTACTCCACCACGGCCGCCTATAGCGAGGAAGAGTGGCTGCCCAGGGGGAAGCCCTAGTGAGATCGTAAGTATCCGCACTCTGTTATACTTTAGTGCGACTTCGCTTCATAGTCTATTATAACGTCGAACACATATATGCAGTCCGGCCAGGGTCCATCCCGAGGTATCATCTTCGGATGGGTCCTTGAGTGATTCGGCGATGAACTCATTTCCGACGGCCACTACCCCTCGGCCCGCGGACGACACGGAGGTGTTGTCCCAAAAGCTCCGGGCGGGGAGGTGGCTCTGAGAGCGCCAGGCGAAATTCGGATGCCGGGCACATGGGGCATAAGATCCCATGGATCGTCTTGGAGAAGCGCTGCCAGCGGACTCTCGGCCAAATCTGTCACCGGAACCTCCGATGGTTCCGGACTCGGCCAGGCGGCCCCTCACTAGGGAGGGTGAGCCGTCCGTGCTGATGACTTCCGTTACGCCAGGGGCATCGGATAGTCTGCTGGAAGCACTTCACGGCGCTTCCATGGATGAAGAGCACCATACTCTTATGAGTGCGGTGATTCAAAAGGTTACATGCGCCAAGAGCGGACTAACAAAACTGCACCACCTCTGACGGGCTTTGAGGTAAGTAATCAAAGATGTGTGAAATTATCACCCAATAGGTAGTAGCCCCTGATACTCTGTTTGGTGTTCAGAACGAAAAGCCAAATGGAGGGTCGATTATAATCCGAGGAGTCTAATAGTAGGTTTGCATGTGAATAAGCGGCGATCTTTGCTTGCTTTGCTTCCCTTACGACCGAGGTTGCGGACTTCAACGAGACACAGGTAGGTACAAGGAGAGCTCGGCCTCACGAAGAGGCAGATCGAAGAGAACAAAGGTGAGTGATACCCTGTTCGCATATTTATAAAGAATAGACAAAAATTGGTGATTCTAACGATGAAGCGTCATGACTTTGTGATAGGGGCCACAACCGAAGTGGCGTCTCTGAAGAAAGTGTTGTCCGAGGCCGAAGACAAGGCGGCCCTGGAGCGCAATGAGCGCGAAAAGCAAGATGCTAGAGTGGGCGAGGTAAAGCAAGAGCTCCAGGAGCTCGGCAAGAAGTTCGAGTCCTTGGAGCATGATCTTAAGATGAAAGAGACTGAGCTTGTGAAGGCCCTTGCGAGTGTGAAAGACGCCAAAGCCGAAGCTGAAAAGGCACAGTAGGAAATCTAGGCGGTCAAGAAGATAGCGGCGGGTAAGACATTCTTTATGCAAAGCAAGCATGTGGAGGAGACATTTCTTTTACTTACCCGGATTCGGAGCTCTCCAGGGGCATTTGCAGATCTGCCATGCAGCGTATCGATGATGCAGAGTTCTCTTTGTCGAGGAGGGCTCTCAGCGGAGAAGCTGTTCGGTCCCGATGCGCAGGCGAACACCAGTGCCTCTGGTGACCAAGCGGCGGTTGGTTGAACTCCTGAGGTGGCGAAGTGGCTATGAAAGATTTCATAGTCCGGATGTGGCCTGGTGAGCCCTTGCCTGCCAGCTACTTCGGCTTGATAAAGCAGATAGTAAACGCATGTCCGCGGCTTGAGGTGATCAAGCTATCTGTTTGCATTGAGGGTGCCCGCCGGGCCTTTGCCCGTGCGAAGGTGCACTGGGGCAAGCTGGATGCGGAGAAGCTGGTGAAAGACGGGCCGCCGGAGGGCAAGGCGCATCGCTGTCCCGAAAAATATTATGATGGCGTTATGAAAGGTGCTCGTCTCATGGCCGATGAATGTACCAAGGACACGATCCTTGAGTAAATATACTTCTATCCTTATTGTAAATAAAGATGAAGCTACTTGTGCTATATAGCGCTTTTTGATTTAAAATATTACCTTCTGCGCGGCTGTTTATAAAATTCTGAAAGTAGGCCGTTAAATTAAACCCATTACGTAACTAGTACCGGGTGTTCTGGAAAAACCCGGACACTCTTTATCAAATTTTGGTCCCTTAAGGAGGTGTGCAGCACGAAGAAACAAGGCAATCAGACTATGCGGCTTTATAACTTTCACTTAGCCATAGAAGTCTACAATTTTAAATTTCGGCGAAGCCCCTAGAATTCGGAAAGCTGAATTGGGGTGCTATATACACCTAAATCGGACAAAGCCGATTCCTCGCCTAAAGCGGTAAAAATCTTTAAGGATTTTAAGACCTCTTGAACAGCGACCAGCTCTCGCCGCATCATGCCGGTCAGTTTTCGGCTTTCTCTACTGAGGTGCTCGTCCGGAAGAACCGGGACACAATCGTAGTAGTTCTCCCTGCGCTACCTTAGCCGATATAACGGAACGTAAGGTACCAAAACAAGGGAGCCGGGCAAACCCAACTATTGACCCAAGACATGATTCGGAGCTGATGCATATAGTGCTATAAGTTTGGGGTGCCGCATTGTTGAAAGTGTTCTTGTCTTGCCGTACTATGGGGCGCCATAAGAAGCCCCTGGCAAACTGAACGTACCAAGGTGTACGGATGCAATATAAACAATTTATAGGAAAAATGTGCAAATAGGAATGATAAGCTGACACTATATATTATCTCCCATTGATGAATAATACGTTTAAGCGTATGTTTACAATGAGTGCGTTTAAGCAGAAGTAAATAGGAATTTAACATGTCCTATCCAAGGGCGAGCTGCATGTAGGTATATAAAACAGGTATAACGATCGTGAACAGATTCCACCTGGGTATTTCCTTTGTGCGCAAAGCCTGTTGCCTCCTTGGTTTTCGCTCCTGTGTAAGTCCGACAATCCGGCTCTTCTGAAGAGGCTGCCATAAAGTAGTGTCCTGAAAGATAAAGGGGGGTTATCCACCGGGCAAGCCAACAGCCCCACGCCGTTCACATGCCCTACTCATCCCCGTCTTCTACTAGTACAGTACCTTACAACAGTTCGCTCCCAGTCGTCCCGTCCTTTCACATTACACCAGTTCAACTTCTCCTAACCCTCCTCCAAAATCCATGGCCTCCCAAATCTCCATGGTTGCCGCCGAGTACCAGGTTAGAGCCATCACCGATGATGAGTTCATCGTCATCTACACACGTGGATCCGCGACGGTGAAAGCATGCCTTGCTCGCTTCCTACACATGTTCAACAGTTCAACGGATGAGTGGGTCGCTGGGCTAGATGTTGAGTACACCATAGTCCTGGAAAGAGAGAAGATTCTAAAGGAGGCAGAGAAGAAAAAGCCCGCCGTGATCCAGGTTTGCGTACATAAAGTGTGCTTGGTCTACCACATATGCCATGCCGACGTTGAGTGCCAGGATTTTAAGAACTTCCTCAAGGACGAAAGAGTGAAATTCGTTACTATAAACTTTAGGAACGACAGGGATGTCCTGGGTCGGATAGGCCTCATTTTAGGCCAGCCCTTCGATCTCCAGAAGTCAAGCCTGGTGTCCTCCTCTCAACCTTCAATGCTGACCTTGGCAGCAGCCATGATTAATCCTTCGTACGCTAAACTGAAGAAACCTCACCACGAGTTTCATCATGCATGGGAGTCGAAAACATTAGATGAAGATCACATCCTGTACGCAGCAATGGATGCCTACCTTTGTTTAAATATCTACAAGGGTTGGATGAAGAAGCAGAGCCCGGTGTCCGATTCAAGCAAAGAAGCGTCGGCGAAGAGGAAGAGGAAGAGGGACGAGGACGAAGTCGAGGACGTGGACTCGGACTCCAAGTAGGTGGCAGTGTCGTCGCTCATGCTGGTTCTACTGCAGTGTCAAGCGGACTAGTTGCTTAGTTTATTTTCAGGGGTGTGTTGTGCTGAGCCCCCAGCAGAACTATGTTTATGTTCTTTCTCGTTATTTGAACTTTATGTTCTTTCTCATTATTTGAACTCTTTAGTACGTATAGTAGTACTAGTACTATGTCTTACTACTGTTCTTCTTGCAGTTGGTACTACTACTCGTATCTTCATGTTCCTATTGTACTTAATACGTTCGTACTAGTAGTATAATTTGGATCAGTCGATTTGTGAAAGAAGTTCGATGGAGCAAAGGAAGAAGACGGTAGAGAAGCTACCCTAGTATCTATATTAGGGTGGCAGGGTGCCCATGATCTATCTTATGAGTGTTGGGTGTGGAATGCAGTTCGCCGGAAAAAAATGGATCGTGCCCGGGGTTAAACGGATGGCAGGGGTGGGGGGAGCATGGCGGTGGCAGGCGGTTCAGGGGAGGGCGGGGCAGCGGCGGCATGCGGTTAGGCATGTGGCGGGCTGAGAAGATGAACCGTGCATCAATTTCGGAGGTTGAAGAAGCCCTTCTAGCCATCCATGTTCCATCCAACGGCTCACAAGAGTCGACTGACCCAAATTACTCCTTTAGATTGCAAGATCCACGTGGCATTCAAGGTCTCGAAGGTAGATTCCGCGTCCGCACCCGGTTTGCGGGCTCGGCGCGGGCGCGACCGGCTTCTGCCGCGACAGCCACCATGCGCGCCACCTCCGCGCGGGCGGAGACGACAATGACACGCTAGTTCCTCCTCGCCGGCATGATGGAGCACACGCTCGTCCTCCTCTTTGTACGCTGCGTGCATAGACGCAGCTCCACCAGCTGCTCGCGTGCCTGGCAGCGCGGCGGCATCGCGAGGAGGGACTGCAGACAACGTGAGCGGGCGAGCCTTCAGCTTCATGGCACAGGGATGGCGGCGGCATGGCGGTGATGGGTTAGAAATTGTTGGCCGGATCAGGCGGGCGCCGGCATGCGCAATAGCAGCGGCAGCATATTTATGCGTGCTCGTATGGGAGCTTAGATTAGTTTATATAGGGTTGGTCAAACTTAAAAGAAAATCGTACTAGTGCATCTAAACATTAGACTTTTTTTACGCGAACATAAACATTAGACTGAGGCAGCGCTTATATTAGTTACCACACCCATTATTCGGAATCCTGTGCAAGCGCGTGAACCGCGGCCGCACGGTCGATCAAACGGTGCATCACCGTGTCTCACTCGAAGGACATCCACCGAACCTTTTTGTGTGTGTGAAAACAATCCCCGAATATTACTCAACTTTTTTTCCTGTAAAAGTTCTTAACACTACAATATTTTCCATATATTTGAATTTAGCTCCAGTTCGTGTTTATTTGTATTTGGATGTTTTAGGTGCGCCCTAGTTTTTTTAATACTAATTTTGTGTGTGTGACTGAGAGAGAACATGTGTATGTGTCCATATGTGTGTTGTGGCGGAAGGGCAATGTGGAAATGGTGTGCGTGTGATAGAGACATAGAGAGGTGTGAATGTGCAAATGATCATGCATGAGTGAGTATTAGACAGATGTCGATACGTTGTGTATACATGAGAGAACGGTCTTCTATTTTACTTGTGTGTGTGTGTGTGAGAGAGAGAGAGAGAGGGAGGAGCATCTGTAACACAACAACCATCTCTCTTGATTCGTCCATCCATCGCACGATCGCATGTAACACATGCGTCAATGCGCACATTTTGACACCCTCACCCGGCCCCTGCCAACCTCAAGGCCCGCACATCGCTCTCTATCTCGCACGCACAATCTCTTCGTGAATACTCTGTTTAACATGTAGCTTTCCGTCACATACACACACATTTCTCTCCTTAGGTTTGTTTTCTCACAATATCTGACACACACACACACCCTCCCCCAAGAACACAATTCATCCCCATCCAAGGTTATATGGCGACCGCTCTCGCTTATGCTTCTCTGCACCCCAGCATGCACGACACCTCAATCTTCAAAGAGGGCATCGAGGAGATCGAAGACGGCGACCACACTGCACTAGTGAATGCGGGGCCATTTGGAAGCAGGATGATGTGGCGGCAGTGGCCGACTCCTCCCCACCCTCTCTCTCCCTTTAAAATTACCAATCCCTCTCTCCCCCGCACAAAATTATCAATCCCTCAACCCACGAGATCCTTCCCCTCTCGTCCATGTTTTTCCAGCTCTCTCATAAAACCTGTTGTCTCTTCTCCTTCCACGTGTACAGAATCCGGATGCACACGCATCTCACGTATATTACATGTCTCCATCTTTCTCACAGACCTAACTTCTTCCTCTCTCTTTCTCTCTCTATCTCTCTCTCTCTGTCTCATTAGGTTTGTCTCCTACTCTCTCGTCCACATACATACAATCTTTTCCGCCCTATCTGCTCCATCTTCGCAAGCTCTCTCTACGAGTTTCATTCACACATTGGGATATGTTCAAAATGTTGCTTTTATAATGGATGATGTAGAGTTATGGTTGGTTTTGTTGCATCCTACAAAGTAATAACTATGAAATGCATTTAGATTCTCATTTGACTGGGATTATGTGAGTTTGAGCATGTTGTGAAGTACTATAGACCTCGTATACATCTTGGAATTTGACAATGATTGTAACTATTGTCGGCGTAATGGGCCATGGGTAGGCTGACCCAGGACCCAAGATCTTTCAAGACATCGGGGCGGGCTCGCCCTCGGCCGAAGTCAATGAGGCGACCTTGAGGGCGAGTCCGGCTGGGCGACCTTGAGAAGGCCGAGTCTCGGCGCCGACCTTCGAGCCCGAGTCAGTGAGGCGACCTTGAGGAAGGCCGAGTCTTAACTGCGACCTTCGAGAGCGGAGTCCCCAAGCAGCGACTCTGGACTAAGCCGACCACAGGTTTGCGACCTCTCGAGGCCGACTCGAGTCGGCCCGCGACCTATCACGAACCGGCGACGAGGTACAGCCTCATCGTGGCTGTCCCTCGAGCCTGGGAAGAAGGCATGGCTCTGATGAAGTCGCGTCACGGAGATCTCCGATGAAGCGCAACCTTGTTGCCATGCCTCCCTTGACCTCAACGCCGCGATACACAAAATCTTTGTACCCGCAACGGCTGACACGTCTGGCCCGGAGATCGCCGGGCCCCGTCGATGAGATAGAAGAAAACGGCGGAGAGTCCGAGGCGGCCCTACGGTCGGCCTCCCGGTCGGCCGCCTCCTAGCCGAGGCCCCACAAGCCATAATCGATTGGGCGGGGAGTGGCGGCGGTGATCGCTGACGGCGGCGGCGCTGTTCCCACGACCCTATGACCAAACTGCGTCATCGAGTGCCGCCGATGTTACGCCCGTCCGGAGGCCCGCCACCAGCGGGCCCGGAGATGGCGAGAATAGCGATTCGCGAGTGAGGCCCGGCGGTGAGCCCACGCCCGGTCGGATTACCATTGTACCCCAGGGGAGTAGGCCTATCTCGACCCGGGGCACCCATGCAAAGGTTACGGCCAGGATAGGTTTTAGACACATAGCGAGAGGAAAGAGCTAGCCTTGCTCCTTCTGCCTCCATACAGCTCGAGGAGCACCATTGTACTATCACCCATAGTGATCATCACGGAGACCCAGCAAGCGTGATGGGGTATTATCTCCTCGGAGAGCCCGAGCTGGGTAAGATCGCGGCGTGCATGTCTTACGCCTCATCCGTTTCGAGCACCGGCGACGTTCTACTACGCCCCCACCATGATAAGCCACCCGTTGGCATATGTCGCACCAACCCCGACATTTAGGCGCCCACCGTGGGCGAGGTGCACCGTCGTCCGGAGATCTGTTACGGGCGGGAACCCTCTTCCTCCACAGCGGCGCAGCCAGCCCGGCTTCGCCCAGAGATGGTCTGCGTCGACGCCTTGCGCAGCGGCGTCGAAGCCGCTGTCGGCGGCGGCCTCGCCGAACTCGCCGGCGAGTCGCCTCTCAAGCAAGTCTGCGCCAAGCACGGCGCGCAGTGGTCCCGAAGCCTTCGCGGGCCTCCTCGACCAACTCCACGTCGCCGGCCGAGCCGCCGTGAACTTGGAGTCCGTAAACTCCTCCGACCCGATGCTGGTCGACTCCGGCGCCGTGTCGCTTGATACCTTCCCCACCAATGTGGTGGTGTCTGACGAACGCTTCCGTGCGAGGAGGGCGGAAGCGCTATCGCGGAGGTGCTGCGTCGCCGACCACGGCGAGCACTCGGCGAAAATGCCGAGATCGGCTGCTGCGCTACTACAAGACCTGTCGCGCCCCTCGGGCAGCGGGCGCGAAGATATTAAGCGCCGCCTTCAGCTCATTGAAAGCGCCAAAGTTAACAAGCATGAGGCGCTTGTCCGGCGTACCAGCGAGAATGGACCGTCTTTGCGGGTGGCTCGCCGACTCGGCTGAACCGAGCCGTCTGGCGCTGTCGAGGAAGCGGCCGCCGCGCCGACCTGTTGAGCGGCGCCCGTGTCGCCACCCAGCGGAAGAACATCCGCGCCGCCCAAGCTTCGGCCCGAAGCTGAGAACCTCGGCAGCGAAAGCGCCGTGTGATAGCGGGCGAGTCAGCAGCTCCTCGTCTGATTCTTCTGCCTTGAGAACACGGCGGCGGCCGCGGCCTTACAACGAAGAATAACGACTTACCCCTCGCCGAGATCAAGCGCGACCTCCCGGACGCCGGTGGCGGAGCCAGAGGAGGAGGAAAAAGCCGGCTGCAAGCCCACGGTCGGACTCGCATCTCCATCGGCGAAGACCAAGATAGCGCCCAGGCGATGGGCGGCGAATGATTATCTGCCTCCTCCGCCTCGGAGAAAGCGATGATCTCCCGCCGCCCGTCAGACATCCGACTCGGAGATTGCCTTAGTCGCCGAGAGAGTCGGAAAACGGCATATCACGGATCGACCGACTCCACGGTCCTGGCGTTAGAAGAAGAAAGGCGAGCTGGGTCCGCCTTGCCGGGCCCGTGTCGAGGGCGAGCCCTTCCCCAAGGGGTTCACGCTCCCTCGAGATCGCCCAAAGTACACCGGCTCCGTGAAGCTTGAAGATTGGGCGATAGACTACTCTCTGGCGGTCGGCGCCATAGCGGCAACAAGCGAAGTCGCCGTCAATGCGTTCCCCTCATGCTCCGGGCGCGGCCGGACATGGCTGAACAACGAAGCCCGCAGCATCAATAGCTGGGTCGACTTCACGAAGCCTTCATTCGCCTTCACCAGCCGCATACAAGCGACCTCGAAGCGCGCGCCGGCTCTCCTTGTCGCGTGCAAGGCCAGAAGGAATCGGCGCGACTATCTCACGCGCTGGGCGACTCGAAACTCCCTGCGGTGCGAGGTGCAAGCCATTGAGTACTTCTGGCGGCGGGTGCGAGAGGGCAACCTCCTCAAGCACAAGCTCCTCTGCGGCGAGCGAAACCCTCGACGACTGCTGGTCATGCGCAGACAAATGCGCCACTGCCGACTCCTCTATGAAAGGCGGAGATCCAAGTCAGCCTTGTTGGCAAGGTGATTCCCGAGGCTCCGAAGCGCCGGTGGAGACGCCAGCCCAGGGCAGCAGCAGCGAAGCGACAACAAGCATAAAGCTCCCGGCCGACTTCCAGTCGGCGGGTTCTGCGATGAAGACCGGCAACCGGAAGGCAGCCTCCGGCCAAGCGGCGGAAGAGGCGGCAAGTCCAAGCTGGCTGCTGGCTTTCTCTTATGAGCAGACTCTGGATGGTCCTTGCAAGTTTCACGGCGGTAGTGAAGCCGTCAAACCATACCACCAGAAAGTGCCAGCTTGTCGGGATCGCCAAGGAAGCGGCCTCGCCCCTCCGCCGCTGCGGGGCCGCCGCCGCCTCCGCCGCCTCCGCGGCGGCGGCGCGACCGGTCGGCGCGTCCAAGATGAGTTCGAGAGAAACCGCGGAGCATCGTAGTGTTCACTGGTCTGACAGACGACGGCGGCAGCGCAGCGCCAGGCCAGCGACAAGAAGTCAGCGATGGCGGCGAAGCCCCCGAGTTCATGCATTGGTCCGAAAAGCCTATCAGTGGAGTGGGCGATCACCCGAAGGTGATGCGAGTCCGGGCTCTTCGCCTTGGTTCTTGGAGCAACCTTGGCCCTTGAAAGCGGGCCGCCCGCTTCTCATGAGTCTGATAAGCGGAGGCAGCAGCATAAACATCTTGTACAAGGATACCATGGAAAAGCTTCGGGAATCGAGGCGGAGGCGGTGTAGAGCAGCCGCCTTGTGTTCCATGGAATCGTGCCCGACCTCTCTGCTCGCCCGATCGGCAAGATCGATAGATGTCCTCTTTGGAGACAAAAATCACTTCCGCCGAGAGCCGATCTGGTTCGAGTAGTGGATTGGAGAGCCCGTACCACGTCTTTAGGCGGCCTGCCAGGCCAAGTTCATGGCGGTTCCCCTCGCCTACCTCAAGATGAAGATGCCGACTTGAAGGGATCGACCATTGCCGGCGACTACAAGAAGTCGTCGTCACTTGTGACGAGAGTAGTCGGCTGGCGAGTCTCTGGTGATCGCGGCGAAGCGGCTCCTTGACCGTCGTAGCGATGGCTGGAAGCGGCGGAGATGTCGCCAGAGAGACCAAGAAGATACCCTTGGACCCGAACACACGGAGAATGCGGCTGTGATGGGCCGCGGCCTTGATGACAAATAGGAAGCGAGCTCGTCGATTTCCTCCGTGAGAATCGGGACATCTTCGCATGGTCCCCAAGGACATGCCGGTATATCTGCGAGGATTCGCCGAGCACAAGTTACATGTCGGGCGGATGTGAAGCGGTCGAGGCAGCCCTTGCGCCGCCTATCGGAAGAAAGAGGAGAGTAGTTGGAGAAGAGATAGCCCGGCTCTGGCGGTCGGCTTCATCATGGAGGTATTTTTCGGAGTGGTTGGCGAACCACTGTGCTAGTGTTGAAGAAAAACAAGCGATGGCGGATGTGCATCGACTACACCAGCCTCAATAAAGCCTGCCGAAGGATCGCCCGCTTCTGCCGAGGATAGATCGGTGATAGACACCACGGCCGGATCACGAGCTGTTGAGCTTCTGGATGCATACTCGGGATATCACGGATCAAGCTGAATCCAGCGAGACAGTGAAGACCGCATTCATCACGCCGTTTGGAGCCTCCTGCTGCGGACGATGGCGTTCGGCGAGGAATGCGGCGCCACCTTTAGCGTTGCATGCGAAATGCCTCCTCAAGCAACTTCGGCAGGAATGCCCATGTTTACGTGGATGATGTGGTGGTGAAGAGGCGGAGCGTGGGGCGCTGCTAGAGGATCTTAGAGAGACCTTTGAGAATCTACGCCGATTCGAGATCAAGCTCAACCCGAGAAGTGCGTTTTGGTCCCAGCCGGCCAGCTCCTTGGTTTTCTGGTCTCCGAGCAGCGGCATAAGTGCAACCCGTGAAGATCAAGGCCATTGAGAGGATGGAGGTACCCAACCCATTGCTGGGCGTCGCGAAGTTCTTGGCTGCTTGGCTTCCATAAGCTGATTCATCGATCGGTTTGGGCGAGCTCGCCATTGTATCAACTAATGAAGACCACTTTTTTGAGTGGAACCACAAAGCGGATGAGGCATTTCTCCAAGCGAAGAAGATCTTGTGACTCCCCTGTCTTTGGCGGCTCCGACTCCCAAAGAGCCCATGCTTTTGTATATCGCCGCCACCGATCGGGTAGTCGGCCACGGTTATTATAGTCGGCGCAAAGAGGAAGGAAAAGGCGCTCCCGATCCAGAGACCAGTTTATTACTTGGCGAGTCTTGTCACTTCAAAGCAAAACTACCCTCACTACCGGAAGATGTGCTCTCGTGCATTTTGCCGCCAAGCTAAACCCTACTTCAAGAGCATCCAATCATCGTGGTTTGCCTTTGCCCGCTCCGCCGAGATCATCGGAAGTCGAGGCGCTTCGGCGAGTGGCCAAGTGGGCTATCGATCTAGCTCCTTACGATCTACTACCAACCTCGCACCGCCATCAAATCGCGGTGGCCCGACTTCGCGTTATTGGGCGAGACCCAATACTTACCGCTGCGCTGATTCTACTCATTGGCGACTACACTTGACGGCTCCAAGATGCGCTCGGCCTCGGGCAGTGCGTCGTCCTCTCACCTCCCAAAGGCGACAAGCTCAAATCGTGCTGCAAATCCACGCCGCCGCCTCCAACAACGTCGCCCGAATATGAAGCGCTCGTCCACGGGCTCCGGCTTGCCGGGAACTCGGCATTCGCCGGATCACGTACTCTGGCGACTCCGACTTGGTGGTTCAGTGAGTCATCTGCGGCCCGGGGCGCCAAGGGCGCAAACATAACAAGCTACCACTTCTTGGTGCAGCAGCTCGGCGGATATTTTGAAGGATGCGAGTTCCTCCATGTACCAAGCGACAACGACCAGCGGATGCTTTGGCGGCGAGTCGACTCTACTCGCCAAGCGATACCTTCGGCGTCGCTCTTGGCGCCTCCTCAAGCCATCTATCAAGCCTTCACGAGTCCGACTCTATCTTTGTGCGGCTCCCGAGATAGTCGGATCCGACTCAAGACCCAACAAGCGACCTCAAAGCTATGGTCAGCCGGGGCTGCGCCCGATCGGCGAGGATTGCGCCCGATCGGCCGGGGACTGCGCCCGGTCGGCCGAGGACTCGCGCGGATCGTCCGAGGACTCGCTAATCGGCCCGGAGCTGCCCGATCAGCCCGAGATTCCCTCGATTCAGCAAGCGGCAGAGTCCAACCCGCCGCCTCCCAGCCCAGCCACCCTCGTCCAAGTTCTTTGTGGTGACAATCGAAGAGATAGCGGCACCTTCATGGGCACAGCCCATCCTCAAGTTCCTAGTCGACAAGGAGTTGCTGCGAGATGAGACTACGGCTCGGCAAGTACAACGCCAGCGGCAGCCTACACCATAGTCAGCAGAGAGTTAGTCAGACGCAGCATCACTGGTATCCACCAGCGCTGCGTAGAATCAGAACAAGGCCAGGCGATCCTCAAAGACATCCATCAGGGCGAATGTGGCCACCATGCGGCCTCGAGGGCGCTCATGGCCAAAGCTTTTCGGCATGGCTTCTTTTGGCCGACTGCCCTGGAGGAAGCCAAAGAATTAGTCAAGAAGTGCAAAGGGTGCCAGGTGTTCCGCTCCAAGCCCCTTCAGCCGGCCTCGGCGAAAGGCGATCCCCATTGCTTGGCCCTTCGCGGTTTGGGGCCTGAGACATGGTGGGGCGTTTCAAGACAGCCCGGCGGCTGACCCATTGCTTTCGTTGCGGTGGACAAATTCACCAAGTGGGTGGAAGCAAAGCCCATCAAGAAATTAAATGGGCCTGGCGGTGCTTTCATTACCGACATCACGATGCGGTATGGTATACCACACAGCATCATCACGAGACAGCGGCACCAACCGCCAAGGCGCCTTGGCTCGTTCTGCTTGGCGCAGAGAGCATCCGGCGGACTTAGCGTCCGTTGCCCATCCGCGATCAAGCGGCCCGGTGGAGCGAGCCAGCGGCCTCATCCTATCCGACATTAAGCCTCATTGGTCGAACCACTCGGCGCTTCGGCGGCTGTTAGGTGGAAGAAGCGCACTGCCGTCCTCTGTGGTCTGCGCGACTCGAGCAGATCAACGGCTTCATGCCATTCTTCCTCGTCTCACGGTGCGAAGCCGTCATCCCGACGGATATACAATTCGACTCTCGCGAGTCTCCATGTACACCGAAGAGGAGGCTGAAGAAGCCACGCCAAGGCGGCGTCGACACTGCTGGAAGAAGGCGGCTGTTGGCACTCAATGGTCCAGCATCTACCGGCGAGTCTGCGGCGATACTACGATCGCAAGGTCAAGCCAAGATCATTCCAAGAGGCGACCTTGTGCTCCGGCTGATTCGAGAGAACAACCCGGCCAAGTGGTGTCGGCGCCTTGGGAAGAGCCCTTCATCATCACCAAGGTCTTTGAAAGCAGCGCCTACTACTTGATCGGCCTTTCGAAGCCTCGAAACGCCAAGAGAGCGACTCACGGCAAGGAGCAGGCGCCCGTGGAGCATAAATCTTCTTGAAGATTTTCTGGTGATATAGTATGTATCGCTTCTCCCCTTCTGTATTAAGCACCAAGACCTTAGGCCCCACGAGCGAGCTCGGCTGCTGCTTTGATTATCTGTATAATATGGATCTCGTTTACGAAATGCTTCGCCATTTTATCATACCGTCCGGCAAGGAGTCCGACAAGTCGGCCGGGACTCGCCGCCATGTGCTATGAAGCGCTCCGAGGTCGAACAAGTAATGTGCAGCGCTCAAAGCCGTCTCCTGACCCACAGCTCGCGAGCGTTAGCCGATAAAGAGGAGGCGGAAGCGGCGCACATGAAAAATGGCTAAGGACTTAAGAGCTCGCATAGCACAAGCGGCTCCCGTTCCCCCCCTTGGCGGCTCACGGCGATCGGCTCATAGTCTCAACCTTTATTAGAACGGCTGACTTTGAGAGTCGGCGGCGATTCAACCAAACTTGCTCTGACGCTCTAAGCGACTAAGTACTTGCTTCCCAAGGTAAGTGAGCTCTTGACCAGTGGCGATCCATGAGCGGCTGCCCATTAACAAGCTGACAACCAAAGGAAGGCGGCAAAGGAAAAAGGTCTAAAGAAGTCAAAGCAAGCAAAAAGCGGAAGCTTCGATAAATATTTACATAAGGCCCTTGGCGAATACACCCATGGTGGAATTGTTCATAACTAACAAGTTTTTTAAGCAAAAAGCAAAGAAGCAGTAAAGTGATGCATCCTAGGGGCGGCCTCGGGCCGGAGGGCAGGCCAGGCGGCCAGGTGTCAGGCGATCGGCTGGGCGGTCTCGGCTTGAGTCGCCTTCAGCCGACGATCGCCTTGTCCTTAGAGGCTGCGTTCTTTGGAGGCCTTGATCAGTGAGGCTGGTGCGCCTTCTTCGTGCTCTCTGGCGCCTCCTCCTCCTCGCCTCCGTCCTCCAGGCTTCGCCTCCCCCTCGGTCTTGGAGCCGATTACCTCCTTGAGTCTTCCTCGTACTCTGGTGCATCCCGAACCACTGGGCGAGCCTCCTCGCCGTCGGATCCTTCCGGGCACAAAGGCAGCTGGTGTCGTGTACTCGGCGATGGCCGCCCAGCGTGCTCGGCAGGCGCCTTCCACGGCCCCAACTCGGCTGGGCTTGGACGGAGCAGCGGCCAGGCGGTCGAGTCCAGCCGGTACCAACCCTTGGCGAACTCGGGGCGGCGCGCTCGGCGCCGAGACCTTCCAAGCCTCGGCGGCCAGGCGGCGACCTCCAGCCGGTCGGCCGTCCGTGGCGGTCGCAGTGCCGGCACCTCCGGCCTGGGCGGTGGCGACTTAGGCACGGCGTGTTGAAGCGACGGCGCTGTCGAACGATGAGCGAGGCGGCGAGCCCGATGCTCAAGATACGCTTTCGTCGGCGGTCACGGCGCGTTGGCGGCGATCGCCGCCTGCGCCCTCCGCTCCTCGATCCGCCTCGATGGCGGGGGCGGCTGTGTGGCGGGAAGAAGTCTGCGAAGACAAAAAGAAGCGGTCGGAAAACCGAAGCGATTCGATAAAGAACGAAAGACCAAAAAGAAGGCGAGAGTTACCGTCGGCGATGTCCTCGAGCGCGTGGTAGCGGAGGTCGGCATAAGCCTCGCGGTTGGTCGGCTGACCCGCTCCATCTCGAACTCGGCTAGGAGGGCATCTTCCCACAACTTGGCGTCCTCTTGCGCTTTCCGAAGCAGATCCCTCTGCTCGGCCAGCTGCGTCGCCAGAAGGTCGCGCTCTTGGGCGAGCCTGTCGCACTCTTCCTCCTTAGCGCGACGGGCGGCGTTGGCTTCATCTAGCTGCCCTTGAAGGGCGGCGTTGGCGTCTGAAGCCCAAAGAAAGATAAACATCATCAACAAAGAAGGTCGCCGGGAGATCGTATTGCGTGATCGGCCCGAATCTCGGGGACTACGACCAGTGAGTGCGCCTTGTGCGCCCAGCGAAAAGGAAAACCCGTTTACCTCGACTCTCCGCCCGGATCGGTGATCGCTTCCTCAGCTCTTCAACGTTGCGGTTGAAGGCGGTAGCGAAGGTTGTGGTATTCTGCAAGGCGGCAAAAAAAAGTCAGCCTTTGAAGATCGCGAGAAGGAGTTCGAGCCGCCCGCTCGGTGGCCGACTCGAACTTCGAGGACTACACCGATGGGTCTTGTACGCCCACAGAAGAAGAAAAGCGAAAAAACAAAGCGTGCGGACGGAGGCCGCATGGCGGTCGTCTGGTGTAGAGTTGGAAGGCCGCCTTCCTTGCGCAACTTAATGGGCGTCGAAGCGCTGGTTCAGCGCGTTGCGCCAGCGCACCCAGCCGGTGGGCGCGGCCTGGAAAGCCTCGGCGTCGAATTCGCCATCTTTGGCGGCGTCGCCTCCGGGCCCAGCGTTATGACTTCGTCCTTCGACTTCGGCGGCGTGTCGGCAGCGGCGACTACTGGCGAAGCAGCTGCGCGTTGGCGTCGTCCGCGGCCGGCGGATCCTGCGGGTCCGGCTGCTTGCCGTCTTTGCCTCGTAAACGGGCGGCGGAGGTGGCGGAGGCGGCGAAGTGTCCGAGCCCGAAGCGTCGCCACCTTCCTCGGCGAAGGTTGGCGGTGCCGACCTCCCGGTCTGCCCGTGAAGTCGAGGCGGCGGCGGCAGCGGGGACAAAAGCATCGCCCAGCGCGTGAGCAACGCCTCGGCGTCCGTTTTGCCAGCGGCAGCGGCGCGGCCTAAATCGTCCGGAATGTCGGGCGTTGGTAGCCGCCTTAGCCGGCTGCGCCTTCTCGGCGCTTGGCCTCCTCCTCCGTAGCGCTTCTCCCGCGCGTTCGCTCCGTCGCCTCCGGAGATCGGCGGCGGTCGACCCGCCAGCGTGTTGGAGGGCGTCGCCCCGACCCCATGAGGGAGGGCGGCGACTCTCTCAAGGGAGAGGCGCTGGAGATGAGAGGCGAGTGAGCAATTCAAGCAAGGTCGGAGAAGAGCAAGAGTAAAAACTTACGAAGAGACAAGCGGCCTTTTCACTTCATACAGAGCGGTTGGCCTTGCGGCGCCTCCTCCCGCTTGGTCGGGCGGTGGTCCCCCAGGCTTCTTGGCCGGCCGCCGCGGCGCTTCGGCCAGGCGTGGCGCTTCTTCGAGCCGGCCTGGTTGGAGGGCCGGCTCTCGGTTAACGGCGGGATGACTTCAGCGTCGAGAGTCGATCCTCGGGCGATCGGCGAAGGTCGCCGGCGACGGCTGAGGCCGCCCTCCTCCTCCTCCCGCCGCCTTGGCGTCGGCCTCAAGCGCCTTGGCTCCCAGGTCGGGGTCGTCAGCGTCGTGACCTCGCGGTCGAGGGCGTACAGCAGACTCTCTCTGAAGCGCGGCGGCAGCAGGCGCCATGAGGGATTCTGCTCAAAGAAACTAGCATGATCGAGCTTCGAAGTCGAGATCTGAGCAAAATCGGAATCTGAGATGGAAAACTTACCTCGGCGGAGGTTATCCTTGTGATCTGGCTCCTTGCGAACTGCCACTTTCGTCGGTGAACTTGTAGTAGGCGATGGGGTTCACCATATTCGCCACTTCCCAGCGGCATGTCTTTTGTGCACAACCGGCTTGGATCGTGCCGGCCACTCATCGGCAGATGAGATGGGGCGGCCTGGGCCAGAAGCACCGGCGCCACAAAGCTGGCCAAAAGGTCGGGCGGCGAGAGCCCCTCGGCTGCGTCAAGACTTCGGCGCGCCTGCGCGCCGACTCGGAGCCAGCGTCTTCGACCGGTGAGACCAGCTGGCGGCGGCGATCGGCGACTTAGGGTCGAAGGCGGCAAGTTGACCCGTCGCCATCGGTGGCAACATTCTTCCGTAAGTATGTCTTCGCCACATCTTCACCGACTTCACCAGCGGATGGGCGGGGAAAGGGTTGTCGGCCGTCGTCGCCGTGTGGCGATGAGCGTGCCACACTGCGCCCGGCATGCGGCAGCCTGCGTCCGAGCCGAAGAAGAACTCTCCCCACAGCTCGATGGTGGGGAGAAACGCCCGATATAGCCCTCGCGAGGTGGCAAAGGCGGAAGGAGCACCACCGCGTTGGGGGTGAGTGTGGTGCGGCTGCAAATGGTACAGCTCGAGGCAGCGGAGGAACCCGCTGCAGGAGCCCCATCCAGCGCATGAGTGCGGCGGAAGATGACCCTTCCTTTGCCTCCGGCGGGCAGTTTCTCCCACGGCGAAGGCGGGCCTGCACTCAGATCAGCGCTTCGAAAGCGGCGGGTCGGTGGAGAACTCAATGTCCTCAGCGTCCACATCTAAGCCGTCCCACTCGCCGGGCCTTGGCGGTGGGCACGCGGAGGAGGAAGCTCATCGTCGGTGAAGAGGAAAAAGCGGCAGGCGGCGGGCGATAGGGCAGAAGAAGGGCAAGAGGCGGAGGAGGGAGTCGCGCGTGCTATCGCGCGCTCCCCCTCGCCTATTATAACCTTATGGGCTGAGAAGCGAGGCGGCGTGGGGATGCTGCGCGCCCATGACCCCCACGGCCCACGGTTAAAGACCCGCGAATTACTTGCCGCGATAACCACGTGAGATGCCAACGCCCTCCGCAGCCGGATCGCTTCGAGCCGAGCGCGTAGTGGCGAGCCCACCTGGCGGCCCGTCCGTCCGCAGCGATGGCGGCGAGCTATCGCCTCCCGTGGCGTCACGTGATAGGACCGTCTCGCGAGATGGCGAGAAGCGTGGCGATACGCCGCGGTTTCCGCCATAGCTAGCGAGGCGCCCCTAAGCGGGGCGGGCCGCTCTGAGAGGCGGCGAAGACGCGGCGGCGAATCTCGAGTCGGCACCGCAAGAGATCAAATCGCCGAAGCCCCGGCGGCGCCACCGAGCCGGCAACCGGGGACTACTGTCGGCGTAATGGGCCATGGGTAGGCTGACCCAGGACCCAAGATCTTTCAAGACATCGGTGGCTGCGCCTCGGTAGAGTCAGCAGGCGACCTTGAGAGGGCGAGTCTCGGCCGGGCGACCGAGAAGGCGAGTCTCGGCGCCGACCTTCGAAGGCCGAGTCCCAGCGGGGCGACCTTCAGGAAGGCCGAGTCTTGGCCTGCGACCTTCGAGGAAGCAGAGTCCCCAAACGGCGACTCTGGACCAAGCCGACCCTGGGTTTGCGACCTCTCGAGGGGCCGACTCTGAGAGTCGGCCCGCGACCTATCACGAAGACCGACGCAGGGTACAGCCTCATCGTGGCTGTCCCTCGAGCCGCGGAAGAAGGCATGGCTCTGATGGCCGCGTCACGAGGAGATCTCCGGTGGGCGCTGCCTGCTGCCATGCCTCCCTTGACCTCGACCATGATACACAAAAGCTTTGTACCCACGACGGTGGCGCCAGACGGCCGGAGATCGCCGGGCCCCGTCGATGAGATAGAAGAAGGCGGCCGAGTCCCGAGGCAGCCCTGAGTCGGCCTCCCGGTCGGCCGCCTCCCCAGCGAGGCCCCACAAGCCATAAACCAGATTAGACGGGGAGTGGCGGCGGTGATCGCTGACAGCGGCGGCGCTATTCCCACGACCCTATGACCAAGCTGCGTCATCGAGTGCCGCCTGATGTTCTGCCGTCCATGGGGCCCGCCAGCCGCGGGCCCGAGAGTCGGCGAGAATAACGGCTGCGAGTGAGATCGACGGTGGGGCCACGCCATCGGATTACCATTGTACCCCGGGTAGGCCTATCTAAACCCCGGGGCACCCATGCAAAGGGTTCGGCCCTGGATAGGTTTTTAGACACATAGCGAGAGGGAAAGAGCTAGCCTTGCTCCTTCCTGCCTCCATACAGCTCGAGGAGCACCATTGTACTATCACCCCATAGTGATCATGCGAAGACCCCGCAGAGCAGCAGTAGGGGTATTATCTCCTCGGAGAGCCCCGAAGCTGGGTAAGATTCGCCGGCGTGCATGTCTTCGCCTCATCCCGTTTCCAGGCACCGGCGACGTTCTACTCGCCCCCACCATGATAAGCCACCCGTTGGCATATGTCGCACCCAACCCCCGAAAACTATTGAATTGTATAGACCCGAAGACAGTAGCCTAATATATTTGTTTCACAATTACAACAAATGATTAATTCACTACAAACAAAGAAAACAAATGTGTACTCCCTCCGTTTTTATTTAAGTACGCGTATTAGCATTCGTCAAAGTCAAGTTTTATAAACTCTTAGAAAGTTTATCACAAAAAATATTAACATATACAATAACAAATAAATACCATTAGATTCATTATTGAATGTACTTTCACATCATACTTATTTGTTATGGTAAATGTTTATATTTTCTATAAACTTGGTCAAACTTTAGGAAGTTTGACTTTGGCCAAACCTAATATGTAGAGTTAATAAAAACGGAGGGAGTACTAGTCTATACCAATATAAAAAGACTCAAAGGGGCAGATCCAATTAATCTCGGCCATGAAATCATGTCAATCCAACGACCTAGACTACTTGAATGTCGAGCGCTCAACACGTTTAGCGTGCAGTTAATTTCATGCCAAATATAGTGCTAATCACATAATAACACGCAAATAATATCCTACTTAATATCCGCATGCACTTAATATACTTCCAAATAAACGTGTATTGCACGTACACATTAACTAGTAGTTACTAGTACTACTCGCTAGTTGCTTAGCCGAATCACCCAACATGCCACACAGGGAGTTCAGTGTCACAAAATTTTGAGGTCGGCAGGAAAATCTCCCGCGACCCTGATTCGAGCAGTGGGAAGTTACCATCATAGCCTTCGGAACAGGCCCTACGGATGACGCTTGGTAGGGGGTTGTTTTCGTAACTTCATGTTCACCCTACCCAGCCAACCCCACCCCGGCACCCAGAGTAGTACACCTGAATACTCCCCATTTTCTATCCCCACCGCAAAATAGACTTCTCCACGGCACCGCAGCCTTCATGCTCCTCCCCTTCTACATCGGCGCACTCGTCCACCGCAGCACATCTGCCTCATCAATGACCTCGTATGCCGCAATGGAGTCGGTCCACCATCGTCGTCGTACACGTAGCCTCTTCCCCGGCACCATCTTCCACAGTCTCGGATCTGCTTCCCGGAAGCCGACGCCAAGCGCAGAAGCACCACCATCGTGGACAATGAACTGACTCCCGTTGCCGACCATGATGCACAGAGGCCGCCGCGACCATCGTTCTCCTCCTCGATTGGTAATGTGTGCATTGAATCACTTAGCAGTACATGTGCAGTTCCAATTTTGTTCATACCTACCCTTCAAATTTCCTGGTTGCTATTGTTCCCGTAAAAGTAATTGGTTATAGCCTCCATTGTCCAACAGAATATCAGCTTGTAATTGTGTGTCGCTCCTGTATTGCGCTATGCTTGGGTAGGTTTTTCATCTGCAACCAGTAGAGTGGCAAATGATAGAAAGTTTTCTAGAACTAGCAAGATGCCCATGTGTTGCACACATCAAGATGCATTTGTATGAGTAGTTTATCTTGTGGGAGAAAAGGATGAACGAGGGAAGGCCTTACTTGAAAATCTGGAGAGGGATGTGGGTATCTTTTTGCAAAATTGCCATTGTTTCGTTCCTATCTGTCAGATATAAATCGGACAGCCTATATTGCAGGATGGCAGGCACACCATCATCACCAACTCTGTTTTCTATAAGAGTAGAGAAAAAAAGTAGAGAGTAGAGAAGTAGAGATAAATAGTATTAAATATAAAATAAATATAATAGTAGAGAAGAGAGTAGAGATAGCAGGGACGTCGGGAAATAATCGCAAGACGTCTTGAAAAGCGCGAGGCGTGCGCTTAGTTTTGGTCTTGGCGTCCGCGCGCTTATAAAATCCAAGGCCCTCCCACCGCTCTGTGCCTTGCCACCGCTCTCTCCCTGCTCCGTGCCTTGCTACCGCTCTCTCCCCGCTCTTTCTCACCTCGCCGCCGCCGCTCCACCATGACACCGCGTCGCTGGGAAACTTGGGGATACCGCGGCGTTCGCGCGTGCCCCTCCGGTGGCTTCTCTGCCGAGATCCGGTTCCGCGGGATGCGCCTCGGCCTCGGCAATTTTGACACCACCAATGAGGCCGCTCGCGCGTATGACACGGCGGCGTGGCGCCTCTGGTGGCCTCATAGAACATTGAACTTACCCAATGTGCCGACGCGGGAGCAGGCACAGGAGCTCACGCCTTTGCCGCAGCTTATCACCGACGAGGATCGTCACGATAACCGGAGGCGAGAGCCCAACCTCGGCATCCCCGAGATGGACGAGGAACCCATGGCGATGTGGTGCCAACGCTTCCCGCAAGACATTAGCAACAAGCGCGAGTTCTACGTGCAAAGGAGGGCGGAGAGGGATAAGAGGAGGGCGGAGCGAGCCGCCTATCGCGAGGACAAGCGTAGGCGAAAAGCGGACGCTCAATTCAACTTGAGGCTAGGAGCAGCGTCGCCCTGGGAATCCGACGATGATCAGTATCTTCACGCGTGCAGTCATACGTCGGAGGAGGACATCGCCAAGGAGGAGTCGGACGACGAGGAGTAGTTGACTTATCTATTTTTTATCTATCTATGCTGAGAACTATCCTCTACTCTCTAGTCTCTACTCTCTATCTCTACTTCTCGATCTCAGCACTGTAAACGCTTTTTTAAAGCGCCGCGCGTTGCAATTCTGTTGGAGATGCTCTAACATAGTAGACAAGTGCTTTAATGTTGCCCAAGATGCGTGAGTATTACTAGTAGTATATTTTTCTTGCCATGTTGAGATTTTAAAACCACGAGTGCGAACATGCAGAGGAGCAATGAAGACCAAACATGGGATATTAGGGACATCTTCAAGGAGCGTGGCAAGTTAAAGAGGAGCTGCACCGAACCTGTAAAACGAGCTTTGGTAAGTAACGCCCTTTCAATTACTTTCGTTTAGCCTCGTGTTCTTCGATGTGTATATGTTGTATATTCTGTTTCTCTTAGCCTTGTGTTCTTCGATGTGTAATAAGAAGAGTCTTAGTCGTCCTAATGCTTTCATATTTAGCTTGATGTAGGAAGTGGGTGTTCTCACCTTGTAGTCTGTTTTTATTTTTTTTCCTTTTGAATTCACTTCTCCGAGTCCTGCTTATCTGGCTTCTACTAAATAGATCTGGGTTGCTCTGAGTATTGATCTAAAAAAGAAGTAACTTCATGTCAGGATGCAGTTCCTGCGAGGAGGGAAGTATGGTCAACCTCGAGATCATGTTTCCAAAATGAGGCTGGATTACACACAAGGTGCCAGTTCCCTAATGATGCTGGATTAGACAAAAGGTGCAAATTCCCAGATGATGCTGGATTACACACAGGCCAGGTGGAGTCATCAGTTGTTCGTGTCCTCGTGGCTCTAGTAAAGGCTGAAAGAAAGCGTGCAACAACCCTTGAGAATGTAGCTGAGTTCCTGAAGAAGCAAAAAGAGCAATCAAATGCTCTCTTCACCCAAGCCAAAGAAGAGATGGAAGAAGCCAAAAATAAGCTAGTAGAGGCGGAGTAGTCTAGGCGTCTCCTGCTACCTAAAACTATTGTCAATACAAAATTTCCTTCATAATAGCTAGGTTCAAATGTTTATCCAGTCAGCATGCCTATTGTGATGTCCGTGCATCTACTGATGTGGCAACAACAACAACAAGAAAGCCGTTAGTCCCAAACAAGTTGGGGTAGGCTAGATGTGAAACCCATAAGATCTCGCAACCAACTCATGGCTCTGGCACATGGATAGAAAGCTTCCACGCACCCCTGTCCAAAGCTAGCTCTTTGCTGATACTCCAATCCTTCAGGTCTCTCTTAACGGACTCCTCCCATGTAAAATTCGGTCTACCCCGCCCTCTCTTGACATTCTCCGCACGCTTTAGCCGTCCGCTATGCACTGAAGCTTCTGGAGGCCTGCACTGGATATGCCCAAACCATCTCAAACAATGTTGGACAAGCTTCTCTTCAATTGGTGCTACCCCAACTCTATCTCGTATATCATCATTTCGGACTCGATCCTTCCTCGTGTGGCCACACATCCATCTCAACATATGCATCTCCGCCACACCTAACTGTTGAACATGTCGCCTTTTAGTCGGCCAACACTCAGCGCCATACAACATTGCGCGTCGAACCGCCGTCCTGTAGAACTTGCCTTTTAGCTTTTGTGGCACTCTCTTGTCACAGAGAATGCCAGAAGGTTGGCGCCACTTTATCCATCCGGCTTTGATTCGATGGTTCACATCTTCATAAATACCCCCATCCCCTTGCAGCATTGACCCCAAATACCGAAAGGTGTCCTTCTGGGAACCACCTGGCCATCAAGGCTAACCTCCTCCTCCTCACACCTAGTAGTACTGAAACCACACATCATTTACTCGGTTTTAGTTATACTAAGCCTAAACCCTTTCGAATCCAAGGTTTGTCTCCATAACTCTAACTTCCTATTTACCCCTGTCCGACTATCGTCAACTAGCACCACATCATCCGCAAAGAGCATACACCATGGGATATCTCCTTGTATATCCCTTGTGACCTCATCCATCACCAATGCAAAAAGATAAGGGCTCAAAGCTGACCCCTAATGCAGTCCTATCTTAATCGGGAAGTCGTCAGTGTCGACATCATTTGTTCAAACACTTGTCACAACATTATCGTACATGTCCTTGATGAGGGTAATGTAGTTTGCTGGGACTTTGTGCTTCTCCAAGGCCCACCACATGACATTCCGTGGTATCTTATCATAGGCCTTCTCCAAACGAGTCCTTTTGCTCCCTATATCTCTCCATAAGTTGTCGTACCAAGAAAATGGCTTCCATGGTCGACCTCCCAGGCATGAAACCAAACTGATTTTTGGTCACGCTTGTCATTCTTCTTAAGCGGTGCTCAATGACTCTCTCACATAGCTTCATTGTATGGCTCATCAGCTTAATTCCAAGGTAATTAGTACAACTCTGAACATCCCCCTTGTTCTTGAAGATTGGTACTAATATACTCCGTCTCTATTCTTCTGGCATCTTGTTTGCCCGAAAAATGAGGTTGAAAAGTTTTGTTACCATACTATCGCTATGTCCCCGAGACCTTTCCACACTTCAATGGGGATACAATCAGGGCCCATTGCCTTGCCTCCTTTCATCCTTTTTAAAGCCTCCTTGACCTCAGACTCCTGGATTCGCCGCACAAAATGCATGCTGGTCTCATCAAAGGAGTCGTCAAGTTCAATGGTAGAACTCTCATTCTCCCCATTGAACAGCTTGTCGAAGTACTCCCGCCATCTATGCTTAATCTCCTCGTCCTTCACCAAGAGTTGGCCTGCTCCGTCCTTGATGCATTTGACTTGGCCAATGTCCCTCGTCTTCCTCTCTCAGATCTTGGCCATCTTATAGATGTCCCTTTCGCCTTCCTTCGTGCCTAACCGTTGGTAGAGGTCCTCATATGCCCGACCCCTTGCTTCACCAACATCTCGCTTTGCAGCCTTCTTCGCCATCTTGTACTTCTCTATGTTGTCTGCACTCCTATCCAGGTATAGGCGTTTGAAGCAATCATTCTTCTCTTTAATCGCCTTCTGTATATCATCATTCCACCACCAGGTATCCTTATTGAGGGAGTCCTGGACTAGGGGGTGTCCGGATAGCCGGACTATCATCATCGGCCGGACTCCAAGACTATGAAGATACAAGATTGAAGACTTCATCCTGTGTCCGGATGGGACTTTCCTTGGCGTGGAAGGCAAGCTTGGCGATGCGGATATGTAGATCTCCTACCATTGTAACCGACTCTGTGTAACCCTAGCCCTCTCCGGTGTCTATATAAACCGGAGGGTTTTAGTCCGTAGGACGAACAACCATTACAACAATCATACCATAGGCTAGCTTCTAGGGTTTAGCATCCTTGATCTCGTGGTAGATCCACTCTTGTACTACCCATATCATCAATATCAATCCAGCAGGAGTAGGGTTTTACCTCCATCGAGAGGGCCCAACACAGGTAAAACATCGTGTCCCTTGTCTCCTGTTACCATCCGCCTAGACGCACAGTTCGGGACCCCCTACCCGAGATCCGCCGGTTTTGACACCGACATTGGTGCTTTCATTGAGAGTTCCTCTGTGCCGTCACCGATAGGAAGGATGCATCTTCCCGTCTTTAAAGACGGTATCTTCACCAAAGGAGCCTTGGCCGCCGGCCAAACTATCCGGCTGGGTGGTTTTCTCATGACCGCCTTTTCGGCCACCGCTTCGACGATGACATGTCGGGTCATCAAAAGCAATCTTCACGTCAGCTCGGAATTCGCCGAGCATCTGGATCCAATAGAGCTCTCGTCCGTAAACGAGCTCTTGGATCGCATCGCGCCGCCTCGGGAGTCACTACAGACTACAATCGATTGGGCTTAAAACCGATCCGAGAGATTAACTCTCCCAGTTACCCACCACGCTGCGGTGGTAGAGGAACAACGCGCGACTCTTCTTCTATATTGAAAACTAGTCATGTCCGGACTCCGAACCCTCCATGCCGGATTCTCATGAGCGATTTAACTTTGATCAAGCATCAACCTAAAGTCGCATCGTGCGGACTTCGTTGGACAACGCCCAGCAATCCAAGCTTCCAAATTGAAACTTTTCGCCCTTGAGCCTCGAGATGGGTAGGGTTCCGATTCAATTCCATCCACCCACCCGCATATATGCGATCTATCTCAAATCCGGCAAGAGCCCGCTGAAACAGTACATCATTACTGGGCCAGATTCCTCCTGGTTATGGACAGGATAAAGGACTGGCGAGAGGAAAACGCAATTTCAATTTTCTGCAATATCTGCACAAATGAGGGAACCTTGAACGCCGTCAGTTGTTGTGAAATTACACGCTTCGACGATCTGGCATCCATAGTACGAAAGTACTGTGCGATGGAGAGTTTCCGGAAAACCGAAACTAAGTTTTGGGACAATCCGGCCCCGAATACAACCCTAGTCCGAAACAAAAGGGTGCATCATACTCAGGCACCAGGTACAAAAACTAAAAAGCAAAAACCCCATAAAGGGCACGAAACCGTACTGGAGGGATGGCTCAATGGACCCTGTAAAATTCACAGTACAGAAGGCGCCACTCCAATACATAGCCTTCGAGCATGTTGGATACTGCGGCAGGTGGCCAAAAGTGGCGAAGAGCTTCTAGCCCCGCAGAACCACTCCAACAGTACCAGTACGGTGTCAATAGTCTTCGAGACTTTCGCATCAAATAATATGCGGAAACGAACAATCCGCAGCCTCGCCGAAGTCTACCAAGTAGCAACAACAAATCCATGGAGCGACATGGCCATCACCTTCAACGCCAGCGACGAACCTAAATTCAACAGCCCGAGCACCACCCGATTGGTCCTCAATCCAATAGTGGACGGCTTTCGCCTTACAAAGGTACTCATGGATGGCGGCAAATGATTAAACCTCATCTACGAGTAAACTCTTCAAAAATGGAAATAGATCGGAGCCGCATTGAGCGAAGCAGACAACCTTTAGAGGAATATTCCCTAGCCGGAAGCACGCTGCACAGAAAAATCACACTTGATGTGGTGTTCGCTCACGGACAATTATAGGTCCAAAGAGGTCACGCTCCAAGTGGCCCCGTTCAGCAGCGGATATCACGCTATATTAGGACGAGAGGCATTCACAATTTTTCAAGCCATACCCCATTACGGGTAAATGAAGCTTAAGATGCCCGGGCCCGGCGGAATAATCACTCTCGTTAGTGATCCGACACACACTCGCTACGAAAACAAGACAGCCGCATTAGCCCTGGAGGCACTATCCGGAGCCCTAGCGGCGGAGGAACTCACTGCGCTGCGCTCTATGGTGAATAGGGATGATGTGATACTCGATAAGAGATCCAAGTCCACCTCCTTTAAACCAGCGGATGAAATAGTCAAATTCCAGGTCCATCCAACGGACCCAACAAAGACAGCCTCCATCGGGGCACAGTTGAACCCTAATGTAGACGTCGCACTACGAGAATTCCTTCGGGAAAATTGGGACATCTTTGCCTGGCACCCTTCAGATATGCCAGGAATCCCACGCAGATTGGCGGAACACAGCCTAAACATCCTAAAGGATTCAAGCCACCAAACAGTTTCTTGGCGATTTTCCAACCCAAAAGACAGCAATGGGAGAAGAGCTAGCCAAACCATCGAAGCCGGATTCATCGAGACATCAAACATCCGGATGGCTAGCAAACCCGGTAATGGTACCAAAGAAGGACAAATCTCGGCGCCTATGTGTCGATTTTAAAGACCTCAACAAGGCTTGCCCAAAGGATCCATTCCCCTTCCCGCATCGACCAAATAATCGATGCTACCGCAGGCGGATTCATTGTGCTTCCTTGACGATACTCCGCTACCATCAAATCAAGATGGCGGAGGCGAGACCAAGCCGCAACGGCATTCATTACTCCATATGGACCATTCGCTTCAACATGATGCCCTTCGACTCAAAAACGCCGCGCAACATATCAGCGCATGATTCGTACATGTCCGCTAACCAGATCGGCAAAACAAGAGGCATACGAGACGACGAATTGTCAAAACCAAACACGTCGAAACTCTAGTAGACGATTTGAGGCTCACATTCGACAACCTCCGAGCATATGACATTAAGATGAATTCGGAAAAATGCATTTTCGGCGCATCAGCCGAAAGCTCTGGGCTTCATTGTATCCGTAGAGGAATTGAAGCAAACCCAGCCAAGATCCGAGCTCACACAGCCGGATATTCCAAAAGACCTCAAACAAATACAAAATTGATCGATGCGTGGCAGTTTAAGCCGCTTTATCTCCCGCTTGGGAGAAAAAGCATTGCCCTCTATCGCCTCCTCAAAGCACCAACACTTCGAGTGGACGGATGCTGCCACTTCCGACTCAAGAAATAAAAGCCTTATTGGCAACAACCGTCCTCGCTACGCCTAACCCGGGCGAACCAATGTTGTTATACATCGCGCAACACATCAAGTTGTAAGCGCGTACTGCTCGTCGAACGAGAAATGTAAGGGCATAAATTCTCTTCAAAAACCAGTGTACTACGATCCACTGTCCCTAACTCCCCGCAAGTCCCGGTACCAGATTATCTAAAGATAGCGACGCGGTGTTCATGGCATCCCGAAGCTTTGACACTACTTTCAAGAGTGTTCGATAACAAGGCCTCCGGTGCCCTCAACGACATTATAAAAACCGCGACGCGACGGGCAGGATTGCAAATGGGCCATTGAGCTCTTACCATTCGATATAACTTACAAACCTCGGCGAGCTATAAAGTCGCAAGTCTTGGCTGACTTTGTCGCTGAATGGTCTGGGTTTAACTCCCTAAAGAGTACGGCGATACTCCAATTGATTATGCATTTCGACGGCTCCAAAATGTTGGCCGGCTTAGGGTCAAGTCGTATTGACGTCCCCAACCGGGACACACCAATACGTTTCAGATAATGTACACGGACTCCAACAATGCAATCGAATACGAGGCCCTCCTACATGGCCTCCGGATGGCAATCTCCATGGGCATTCAACGCCTAGAGGTGCGCGATTCAAACCTTGCAATATCCCAAGTAAATGGAGACTTTGATGCCAAGGATCCAAAATGGCAGCCTATCGTAACGCTGTCCTAAAATGTCACCGGTTCAAGGACTCAATTCCACCACGTAGCCCGGGATAATAACCAAGCAGCCGACGTATTGGCACGCATTGGTGCGAAACGCTATGCTGTGCCTCCAAATATCTTCCTGGAACGGCTCTTTAAGCCATCCGTACTATGGGAAGAGGAGTCCGGAAATAACAACCCGGAAGCAACCGCACCACCCAACGCAGAACAATCGACATAATCGGCGGCTCAGCCGATGAAATAACACCTTCAAATTTCACGAAATAATGGCGTAATCGCCTGTGGATGTGAGCCATTCCTAGCCTACTTAATTAGGCAAGAACTTCCCGAAGACCAAAATGAGACCCGCTGCATAGTTCGGCGATCTAAAGCCTACAAGGTCCACGAGGGAGAACTTTATAAGAAAAGCACAACCGGAGTCCTTCAAAGGTGTATCTCCGAAGAGGAAGGGCGAAACCTTCTGGCTGAAATTCATGTCGGACTAGGCGGACACCATGCCACAGCCCCGGCCCTCGTAGGCAAGGCCTTCCGTACAGGATTTTATTGGCCGACGGCCCGGGCAGATGCTCAGGACTTGGTCCAAAGATGCGTCAGTTGTCAGCTCTTTGCTAATCAGAGCCATATGCCACCCACCGCCTCAAAACTATACCCATTACCCGCCGCTTATGGTCCGGGGCTTGACATGGTTGGACCCCTTAAAGGGGAACCCACAAGCAAAAATACCTACTGGTCATGGTGGATAAATTCACCAAATGGATAGAAGCTAAGCCGCTTAAAACGGCGAGTCCGACCAGTGATAGACTTCATATCCGGTAGTACACCATTACGGCGCCCCACAAAGATCATTACCAATAACGGCACGAACTTCACGGCCGATGAGGTCAAACTCTGGTGCAAAAATATGGGCATTAAGCTCGACCACGCTTTAGTTTACCACCCTCAAACCAACGGTCAAGTGGAACGAGCAAATGGTCTAATAATGAGCGGCATCAAACCCAGGCTAGTGCGGTCCTCACGGAATCTAACACGACTTTGGGTAGAGGAGCTCGACCAGACTGGGGCTGCGGACCACGCCAAACCGTACTACCGGATTCACACCATTCTTTATGGTATACGGCGCAGAGGCAGTTTTGCCTGCGACATAATTCATGACTCACCTCGAAAAGCGTATGTACGAAGAAAGAGAAGCCGAGCTGGATCGGCAGGACAGCTTGGACGCATTGGAGGAGGAACGCGATGTGGCAAAGGCCCGCTCGCATTCTATCGCCAGCAGCTCAAGATATCAAAGCAGAGAAGCACGGGCTAAAACTTACAATGTTGGCGAACTAGTTCTACGCTGCCGGACAAGAAAAAGGACAAACTCAAGCCCAAATGGGAAGGTCCTTCATGATCGACCAAGTCCTCGACCGGCAGAGCATACCGTCATGGAATGCATCGACAACCGACTCGAGCCGAACCCATGGAACGCAGCCCGCCTCCAAGATTCTACGCCTAGCGCCGACTAAGAGTTCGCTCCTTCCTCCACATTTTCACACTTCAGCTGTCTTTTGTTTCTCTCTCTTCTCCTACCTTTTTCATAAAAGCCCTTGAGGGCCTATTTGTGCTTTGTTCGCACACACCTGATGTGCTACCCACACTCATTATACCTGGGGGCTTCTCTAATAGAAGCTTACTTATAAGGGCTTCAGGCCCAGCACATGTGTCAAACTTCCACATGTACCTTTTATTCACCATTATATGCATCGATATGACTTAAGTTTTGGCCAAGCTGGGTTGCTCGCCCCGTGCTTACCCCTCACGCTCCCTGTTGTTTGGCTAGGAGGTAAAGGGAGCACCTCTGCGATTGTTACTGTCGGGTCAGCCGGATGTGTACCTCAGACTAGGTGAAGCCGAAAGCTAGCGTTCTTAAGAGAATATTCGGTCGGTGACTTGAAAGATGATTTTTTACACATTTATCTATCTGCCCCCAGATGTTTTCCTGCTTTTTTCGCAGTCCGGACATGCACTTTAGGGCATGCCTCCTAGGGAAAGGAACCCTTAACGGAACTATTCTCCCTGGAAGATGTTTCTTACTAACCATGTAATATAACATAACTAGTTGGGCACTTGTCTGATAAAGCACTAATGACCCCTACGCCTGGTCTCCATGCATGCCCCGGTTTTGTCATAACCGAGAAGGTATTCGACACACTCCGACTCTAGGGTCCCAAGGTCGGGCTTAAAAGGTCGGCAAAGAAAAACGATCTACAATCCGCTAGAAGGCATTTTACATGTCATTTTAAATACATCGCCAAATTGACCGATCAGATCCTCCTCAATCCCGCCTAACAGTGCTGTCTAATTTATAGTCCCGCTGGGAATACCTAGCGCCAACTCTACTTGGTCGCACACTAAGCTCACAGGATCTCCTTCCCATCGGGCCCCACAGTCCGACCTCGCCATGTGGTTTGATCCGCCTTCTTGTACCGCTGCTTCACCATGGCCCAGCCTCCTCGACACCTTGACGGCAGGCCGATATCTTCCATAAACGGAAGCGCTGTCGCGCTCCCTGAAGCTTCTCCGCAAGCTCTCCAAGGCCCTCGGGTAGGGAGACGGATGGCCATAGGGTGTGGACAACGCCACCCATCGCCTGCCGAACACGTTCGAGCAGTTGCACCAGCTCGGGAAGTTGGTCACCCGTCGAACTGGCATTTCCCCAGGCGCGACTGTGAGCGCACTCTACGCATATATTTTGTCAATAGGCTTCCTCGTCGAACTCTTCTTTTCAAAAGAATTTGCTCAAGCACTTACCATAGATGCTGCGACGAAGCCGCTGATTCTCCTTCACGGAGCCATACAGCTCGGCCCGAACACCTTTCAGCTCTTCCCCAAGCTGGGTGTGGGCATCCCGAGTTTGTTCCTCCTCGCTGCACCTTCATAAGCACCTCTCGCCGCCTTCACCGGCGCAATAGGTGTTGCTTGTTCGATCCATCCGCAACATCTGCAATATCATTGTCGACTTACACGCACGCCGCACGCCGCTTATCTTTTGAAATAATGTGTTACCAGAGGGGTCTCTATGTCTCCTCTCGCGGCAGCGAAAAGCGGCCTCAAGTTGGGCCTTGCACTCTTGTAGCTCCCCGGACAATTGGGTATTCTTCTCTCAGAAGATCTTGCACATTAAAAGATCCTTAAATCAGTTATTTTAACTACTTTAAGTCTCGGGGCTACCGCATATACCGCTATTATAATCCCTTACCAGATGTCTTTTACATACTGCTCGTGGCTCGTTAAACCATCTTGAGCAGCACGGAGGTGCGCTCCCCGCTAAAGGCATTCAACGCCCAGGGAGAAACACGCGTCCACGAAACTGTCCGGCGGCGCCTATGGTTCATGGCGCTCTCCACCTCGCACTGGTGGCGGACAGCCTATCGGCATCCTCCATTGAGGAGTATCCGCTCACGCCTTGCGCCGCCTCCCCCCGACCAGTGTTGGAGCCTGGCTGGCGGAGGCTTGGGTGGCAACCTCACCGGGCACATTCCGGCGAGCGCTCTTTCTCCTGAAAAAGTCATGAGCATTAATACGCCCCTTAGGAATCTTTTCCTAAATAACGGTCGCGAGCTATACCGTTGCGGTGACGTTTCGATTCGCACTGCAACCCTCTTCCGCCTGCGGGGTCGGACTGACCCTTGTTGGTCAGCCGCCACGGGTTCGGCTTCCCGCCTTGAAGGCACCTCCTGCAAGACACCGTTGTATACGGAGGTCAGGAATGCGCAAGGATGAAATAATGGTGTCAGGACTTCGGTCATAAGTACCTGGGAAGCCGGTAACAAGCCGGGGTAGTCAGCCGTAATGGCGACTAGAGCGTTGTCCATACTGAGTTGGTGGAACACCCCGTCGATTAGCTCCACCTTTATGTCCGGATCCTCTTCGGAGGCCGGAACAAGGGATCTTCCTAGATCCTCGGGTTGTGGAGCCGGACAATGTATGCCCTCCACATCCTGACGCAGCTCCTGCGTCGAAATCGTAAAGTAAGGTACTTAACTTTGAAAGCATGGGTCGGATAAATAAAACGTCCGCTTACCTAGCGTTGAGGGTTATTCATGGAGAACCCATTCAATGGGCTCGCCCGAGGAAGTCCTCCTTCTCCCCTTGTACAGCCGGACGAGTAATCTTCACCAGATCTTCGGCCCATCCCGGCCCTTTGCGGCCATAATGGGTGGCGCCATTTTCCCGCTGAAATCCCACATGGGGTGGCCTCAGATTGTAGCGGCTGCACCCCGCGATTATGCACGTGGCCATGACTCCAATCATGGTCAATCCGAATGGGCCAAGAACTTTATCCGCCCATCAAATAATGGACGCCTTGTCTTCCTCCAATCGAGGGCTCATGGGCGCCAACTTAGGCGCTTTCTTCAGAGGAGCCTTGTTGAACTCCGGAGGCCGATCCGAAATGGGTCCGGCGGGAGCCGCCTTTCTACATAAAACCATTCAAGGCCAGTCTTGGACGCTTTCTTTGGGGTTCCGGATGGATATCCGTCCCGCGATGCGCCATATTTCGCACCGCCCACTTGATATATTGACCCCTCGTGAGAATGGGGTACGAGGCGAATAGCCTCTTCCACAGCGCAAAATGGGGCTCGATGCCCGTGAATAGCTCAGAAGAGCTATGAAGCCCGCGATGTGCGTAATAGAGGCGGGCGTGAGGTGATGGAGCCGAGTCCATAGAACTCCGTGGCCCATGAGGAACGGATGTACGGGAAATCCAAGCCCCTTATTAGATAGGGGACGGCACACCCGCCTCCCTTAGAGGGGCTAGGGGTGGCCTCCGCTGCTTCCCACCTTTGTAGGTGGCCAGCTCGGCTCGAACCGGGACCATAAAGGCCGGAGGAAGATATCCCTCCGCTTGAAGCTTCACCAGCTCGTTGTGCGAAACTGAACATCTCCTCCAATCTCCTGGTGGAGGGCTAGGAGCGCGAGAGGAGGAGCCGCGTTGACGGTCCATGATGGAATGGGTTTTCGGTCATAAGCGCTCCGATGAGTACTCGCGGAAGGAGGATGGTGTGATTTGGATCTGGATTCTTATCTCTCTTATAGGCATATTATTTGCGCAGCTAGGGGGTAAAACATAATAGATACCCTGGCTTTTCGCATTCGTGCGACACGTGTAAGAGGGCCATTATTGGGCGTGGGAGCCAAGGAGCGCAACATTTGTAAGGGAGCCGGACACTATTCGGCAAGCACATGGAATTTGGAGGAGAACCCGCCTTGCAACACCGAAGACTATATATGCGCTGGACTCATCGTCATTGAAGCCTGGTTCGGGGGCTACTGAGGGAGTCCTGGACTAGGAGGTGTTCGGATAGCCAGACTATCATCATCGGCCGGACTCCAAGACTATGAAGATACAAGATTGAAGACTTCGTCCCGTGTCCGGATGGGACTTTCCTTGGCGTGGAAGGCAAGCTTGGCGATACGGATATGTAGATCTCCTACCATTGTAACCGACTCTGTGTAACCCTAGCCCTCTCCGGTGTCTATATAAACCGGAGGGTTTTAGTCCGTAGGACGAACAACCATTACAACAATCATACCATAGGCTAGCTTCTAGGGTTTAGCCTCCTTGATCTCGTGGTAGATCCACTCTTGTACTAACCATATCATCAATATCAATCAAGCAGGAGTAGGGTTTTACCTCCATCGAGAGGGCCCGAACCTGGGTAAAAACATCATGTCCCTTGTCTCCTGTTACCATCTGCCTAGACGCACAGTTCGGGACCCCCTACCCGAGATCCGCCGGTTTTGACACCGACACTTATCTTTGCTTCTCCTTCCCTTGGACACTCCAAACTCCTTCGAGGCCACCTTACGAATGCAAGTCACCATCTTCATCCACACATTGTCCGCATCCCCTCCTTCATCTACTGATGTGGCACAAAATATATATTTTCGGGTCATGTAATAACAGCAATTACTTTCCAAACAATAATGCATTTAAGCATTGACATGGTATGTTCACGCGCAAGCCCGACATTCCAAGTTCAACTTCCACATCGAACTCATGTTCCACACATCAGCACATTCATAGATAATGTCCACAACCATGATTCACTTCAAAGCCAAAAAATGTGAGGAGAGTTATAAATAAAGAAAAACCTCTAGTTCCTGCTACCACTGCGAGCACAACAAGTCAAGACCATGCGTAATTAATTATATTTTGGTTTGTGTTCTAAAATGCCGGCGGGCTCGCGGAAGGACGGGTTGCTGGCACACGCGCGGATTCAATGAAGGCAGGCGGGGCAGTCTGAAGCCGGTTGCATGCGGCGAGGAGGCGTGTTCAACCGGGCCTACAGCGAGTGGGGCCCTCTTGGCCGACGCGCCGGTTCAATGCCTTCGCTATGAGAGGTCGCGTCCGTGTCAGAGTAATCACTCCCTCCAATCCTTTTTTGTTGGAGTATAACAAAATCTCGTTTTCCATTCACATTTTACAAGTAAAATTCATGGACAAACTTTGACCCAAAATACGATGGGGACTAGTAAACCGGAATGGAGGTAGTAGTTTTTTTATCAAAGAAGGGTTTCCCCCTTCCTATTTTGATTACTGAAAACCAACATCTAAACCATAGTATTTGCCCTAGGACTACCAGGTTCAACATCTCGCAACAAAAACCCATACAACCATATGCCAAGGTGGTACATAGTAGTAGTTATGAATTCCATTTTTGCTCCATACCAATCGTTCTGAAAACTACTTAGTACTTATAACGCACCATTGAAAATCGGAACTCTTAACCCCGCTAAAAAATGATATTTTAAACGTGGCTACTCGATCTTGTTGGGTAACGTAGTAATTTCAAAAAAGTTCCTACACACACGCAAGATCATGGTGATGCACAGCAACGAGAGGGGAGAGTGTGTCCACGTACCCTCGTAGACCGAAAGCAAAAGCATTAGCACAACGCGGTTGATGTAGTCGTACGTCTTCACGGCCCGGCCAATCAACCACCGAAACTACGGCACCTCCGAGTTCTAGCACACGTTCAGCTCGATGACGTCCCCGTACTCCGATCCAGCAGAATGTCGGGGAATAGTTCCATTAGCACGACGGCGTGGTGACGATCTTGATGTTCTACCGTCGCAGGGCTTCGCCTAAGCACCGCTACAATATTATCGAGGAGGACTATGGTGGAGGGGGGCACCGCACACGGCTAAGAGATCAAGAGATCAATTGTTGTGTCTATAGGTGCCCCCTACCCCCGTATATAAAGGAGCAAGGGGGAGGGGGAGGCCGGCCTAGGACGGGGCACGCCATGAGGAGTCCTACTCCCACCGGGAGTAGGACTCCCTCCTTCCTTGTTGGACTAGGAGAGGGGGGAGGAAAGGGAGAGGAGGAGAAGGAAAGAGGGGGGCCGGCCCCCCTTGCCCTAAACCAATTCGGTTTGGGCCTTTGGGGGCGTGCCCCACACTCCCCTTGCTGCCCTCTATTTCCACTAAGGCCCATGTAGGCCCATTATTCTCGGGGTTCTGTAACCCTAGATCTCGGAAAATCCTGATTTCACCCTGAACACTTCTGACATCCAAATATAGGCTTCCAATATATCAATCTTCATGTCTCGACCATTTTGAGACTCCTCGTCATGTCCGTAATCACATCCGGGACTCCGAACAAACTTCGGTACATCAAAACTCATAATATAACTGTCATCGAAACCTTAAGCGTGCGGACCCTATGGGTTCGAGAACTATGTAGACATGACCGAGAACCGTTTCCGGTCAATAACCAATAGCGGAACCTGGATGCTCATATTGGCTCCTACATATTCTACGAAGATCTTTATCGGTCAAACCGCATAACAACATACATTGTTCCCTTTGTCATAGGTATGTTACTTGCCCGAGATTCGATCGTCGGTATCCTAATACCTAGTCCAATCTCATTACCGGCAAGTCTCTTTACTCGTTACGTAATGCATCATTCCGTAACTAACTCATTAGCTACATTGCTTGCAAGGCTTATAGTGATGTGCATTACTGAGAGGGCCCAGAGATACCTCTCTAACAATCGGAGTGACAAAACCTAATCTCGAAATACGCCAACTCAACATGTACCTTTGGAGACACCTATAGAGCTCCTTTATAATCACCGAATTATGTTGTGACGTTTGGTAGCACACAAAGCGTTCCTCCGGTAAACGGGAGTTGCATAATCTCATAGTTGTAGGAACTTGTATAAGTCATGAAGAAAGCAATAGCAACATACTAAATGATCAAGTGCTAAGCTAACGGAATGGGTCAAGTCAATCACATCATTCTCCTAATGATGTGATCCCATTAATCAAATGACAACACATGTCTATGGTTAGGAAACATAACCATCTTTGATTAATGAGCTAGTCAAGTAGAGGCATACTAGTGACATTAAGTTTGTCTATGTATTCACACATGTATTATGTTTCCGGTTAATACAATTCTAGCATGAATAATAAACATTTATCATGAAATAAGGAAATAAATAATAACTTTATTATTGTCTCTAGGGCATATTTCCTTCAGTCTCCCACTTGCACTAGAGTTAATAATCTAGTTCACATCGCCATGTGATTTAACACCAATATTCATATCTGTATATGATTAACACCCATAGTTCACATCGTCATGTGACCAGCACCCAAAGGGTTTACTAGAGTCAATAATCTAGTTCACATCGCTATGTGATTAACACCCAAAGAGTACTAAGGTGTGATCATGTTTTGCTCGTGAGAGAAGTTTAGTCAACGGGTCTGTCACATTCAGAGCCGTATGTATTTTGCAAAATATTCTATGTCAACAATGCTCTGTATTGAGCTACTCTAGCTAATTGCTCCCACTTTCAATATGTATCCAGATTGAGACTTAGAGTCATCTGGATTAGTGTCAACACTTGCATCGACGTAACCCTTTACGACGAACCTCTGGTCACCTCCATAATCGAGAAACATATCCTTATTCCACTAAGGATAATTTTGACCAATGTCCAGTGATCTACTCCTAGATCACTATTGTACTCCCTTGCCAAACCAGGGCAGAGTATACAATAGGTCTGGTCCATAGCATGGCATACTTTTATAGAACCTATGACTGAGGCATAGGAAATGACTTTCATTCTCTTTCTATTTTCTGCCGTGGTCGGGATTTGAGTCTTACTCAATTTCACACCTTTGAAACATAGGCAAGAACTCTTTCTTTGACTGTTCCATTTTGAAATACTTCAAAAAAAATTCAAGGTATGTACTCATTGGAAATCTTATCAAGCGTCTTGATCTATCTCAATAGATCTTGATGCTCAATATGTAAGTAGCTTGATTGAGGTCTTTCTTTTAAAGAACTCCTTTCAAACACTTCTTTATGCTTTCCAGAAAAATTCTACATCATTTCTGATCAACAATATGTCACTCACATGTACTTATCAGAAAGGCTGTAGTGCTCCCACTCACTTTATTGTAAATACAGGCTTCACTTCAAGTCCGTATAAAACTATATGATTTGATCAACTTATCAAAGCGTATATTCCAACTCCGAGATGCTTGCACCAGTCCATAGATGGATCGCTGGAGCTTGCACATTTTGTTAGCACCTTTAGGATTGACAAAACCTTCTGGTTGCATCATATACAACTCTTCTTAAGAAAATCATTAAGGAATGTAGTTTTGACATCCATTTGCCAGATTTCATAAAATGTGGCAATTGCTAACATGATTCGGACAGACTTGAGCATCGATACGAGTGAGAAAATCTCATCGTGTTCAACACCTTGAACTTGTCGAAAACTTTTTGCGACAATTCTAGCTTTGTAAATAGTAACACTACTATCAGCGTCTGTCTTCCTCTTGAAGATCCATTTAATCTCAATGGCTCGTCGATCATTGGGAAAGTCAATCAAAGTCCATACTTTGTTCTCATACATGGATCTCATCTCAGATTTCATGGCCTCAAGCCATTTCATGGAATCTAGGCTCACCATCGCTTCTTTATAGTTCGTAGGTTCATCATGGTCTAGTAACATAACTTCCAGAACGGGATTACCGTACCACTCTGATGCGGATCTTACTCTGGTTGACCTACGAGGTTTAGTAACAACTTGATCTGAAGTTTCATGATCATCATCATTAACTTCCTCACTAATTGGTGTAGTAGTCACAGGAACAGATTTCTGTGATGAACTACTTTCCAATAAGGGAGCAGGTACAGTTACCTCATCAAGTTCTACTTTCCTCCCACTCAATTCTTTCGAGAGAAACTCCTTCTCTAGAAAGGTTCCATTCTAAGCAACGAATATCTTGCCTTCGGATCTGTGATAGAAGGTGTACCCAACTGTCTCCTTTGGGTATTCTATGAAGACGCACTTCTCCGATTTGGGTTCGAGTTTATCAGGTTGAAACTTTTTCACATAAGCATCGCAGCCCCAAATTTTAAGAAACGACAACTTTGGTTTCTTGCCAAACCACAGTTCATAAGGCGTCGTCTCAACAGATTTTGATGGTGCCCTATTTAAAGTGAATGCAGCTGTCTCTAATGCATAACCCCAAAACGATAGTGGTAAGTCGGTAAGATACTTCATAGATCGCACCATATCCAATAAAGTGCGGTTACGACATTCGGACACACCATAACGTTGCGGTGTTCTAGGTGGCGTGAGTTGTGAAACTATTCCACATTGTATTATATGAAGGCCAATCTCGTAACTCAAATATTCTCCTCCACGATCAGATCGTAGAAACTTTATTTTCTTGTTACGATGATTCTCCACTTCACTCTGAAATTCTTCGAACCTTTCAAAATGTCAGACTTGTGTTTCATTAAGTAGATATACCCATATCTGCTCAAATCATCTGTGAAGGTTAGAAAATAACGATACTTGCCACGAGCATCAACACTCATTGGATCGCATACATTGGTATGTATTATTTCCAACAAGTCAGTAGATCGTTCCATTGTTCCGGAGAACGGAGTTTTAGTCATCTTGCCCAAAAGGCACGGTTCGCAAGCATCAAATGATTCATAACCAAGTGATTCCGAAAATCCATCTTTATGGAGTTTCTTTATGCGCTTTACAATCGATATGACCTAAACGGCAAGCCACAAATAAGTTGCACTATCATTATCAACTTTGCATCTTTTGGCATCAATATTATGAATATGTGTATCACTACGATCGAGATCCAACAAACTATTTTCATTGGGTGTATGACCATCAAGGTTTTATTCATGTAAATGTAACAACAATTATTCTCTGACTTTAAATGAATAACCAGATTGCAATAAACATGATCAAATCATATTCACGCTCAACGCAAACGCCAAATAACATTTATTTAGGTTCAACACTAATCCCGAAAGTATAGGGAGTGTGTGATGATGATCATATCAATCTTGGAACTACTTCCAACACTCATCGTCACTTCCCTTCAACTAGTCTCTGCTTATTCTCAGAACTCCTGCTTCGAGTTACTAGTCTTAGCAACCTAACAAGTATCAAATACTCAGGGGCTACTATAAACACTAGTAAGGCACACATCAATAACCTATATATCAAATATACCCTTGTTCACTTTGCCATCCTACTTATCTACCAAATATTCAGGGCATTTTTGCTTCCAGTGACCATTTCCTTTGCACTAGAAGCACTTAGTTTCAGGCTTTGGTCCAGCTTTGGGCTTCTTCACGGGAGGGACAACTTCCTTGCCATTCTAGTTGAAGTTCCCTTTCTTTCCCTTTGCCTTTTTCTTGAAACTAGTGATCTTGTCAATCATCAACACTTGATGTTCTTTCTTGATTTCTACCATCGTCGATCACGAAGAGCTCGGGAATCGTTTTCGTCATCCCTTGCATACGGTAGTTCATCACGAAGTTCTACTAACTTGGTGATGGTGACTAGTGAACTCTGTCGATCACTATCTTATCTGGAAGATTAACTCCCACTTGATTCAAGCGATTGTAGTACCCAGACAATCTGAGCACATGCTCACTAGTTGAGCAGTTCTCCTCCATCTTTTAGCTATAGAACTTGTTGGAGACTTCATATCTCTCAACTCGGATATTTACTTGAAATATTAACTTCAACTCCTGGAACATCCCATATGGTCCATGACGTTCAAAACGTTTTTGAAGTCCCGATTCTAAGCCGTTAAGCATGGTGCACTAAACTATCAAGTAGTCATCATATTGAGCTAGCCAAACGTTCATAACGTCTTCATCTGCTCCTGCAATAGGTCTGTCACCTAGCAGTTCATCAAGGACATAATTCTTCTGTGCAGCAATGAGGATGTTCCTCAGATCACGGACTCGGTCTGCATCATTGCTACTATCATCTTTCAACTTAGTTTCTCTAGGAACATATCAAAATAAACATAGGGAAGCAACAACGCGAGCTATTGATCTACAACATAATTTGCAAAATACTATCAGGACTAAGATCATGATAAATTAAAGTTCAATTAATCATATTACTTAAGAACTCCCACTTAGACAGACATCTCTCTAGTCATCTAAGTGATCACGTGATCCAAATCAACTAAACCATGTCTGATCATCACGTGAGATGGAGTAGTTTTCAATGGTGAACATCACTATGTTGATCATATCTACTATATGATTCATGTTCAACCTTTCGGTCTCCGTGTTCCGAGGCCATATCTGTATATGCTAGGCTCGTCAAGTTTAACCTGAGTATTCCGCGTGTGCAGCTGTTTTTGCACCCGTTGTATTTGAACATAGAGCCTATCACACCCGATCGTCACGTGGTGTCTCAACACGAAGAACTTTTGCAATGGTGCATACTCAGGGAGAACACTTCTTGATAATTAGTGAGAGATCATCTTATAATGCTACCATCAATCAAAGCAAAATAAGATGCATAAAGGATAAACATCACATGCAATCAATATAAGTGATATGATATGGCCATCATCATCTTGTGCTTGTGATCTCCATCTCCGAAGCACCGTCGTGATCACCATCGTCACCGGCGCGACACCTTGATCTCCATCGTAGCATCATTGTCGTTTCGCCATCTATTGCTTCTACGACTATCGCTACCGCTTAGTGATAAAGTAAAGCAATTATAGGGCGTTTGCATTTCATACAATAAAGAAACAACCATATGGCTCCTGCCAGGTGCCGATAGCTCGGTTACAAAGCATGATCATCTCATACAATAAAATATAGCATCACGTCTTGACCATATCACATCACAACATGCCCTACAAAAAGAAGTTAGACGTCCTCTACTTTGTTGTTGCAAATTTTACGTGGCTGCTACGGGCTGAGCAAGAACCGTTCTTACCTACGCATCAAAACCACAATGATAGTTCGTCAAGTTAGTGATATTTTAACCTTCGCAAGGACCGGGCGTAGCCACACTCGGTTCAACTAAAGTTGGAGGAACAGACACCCGCCAGCCACCTGTGTGCAAAGCACGTCGGTAGAACCAGTCTCGCGTAAGCGTACGCGTAATGTTGGTCCGGGCTGCTTCATCCAACAATACCGCCAACCAAAGTATGACATGTCGGTAAGCAGTATGACTTGTATCGCCCACAACTCACTTGTGTTCTACTCGTGCATATAACATCTACGCATAAAACCAGGCTCGGATGCCACTGTTGGGTAACGTAGTAATTTCAAAAAAAATTCCTACGCACACGCAAGATCATGGTGATGCACAGCAACGAGAGGGGAGAGTGTGTACATGTACCCTCTTAGACCGAAAGCAGAAGCGTTAGCAGAACGCGGTTGATGTAGTCGTACGTCTTCACGGCCCGACCGATCAAGCACCGAAACTACGGCACCTCCGAGTTCTAGCACACGTTCAGCTCGATGACGTCCCCATACTCCAATCCAGCAGAATGTCGAGGAAGAGTTCCATCAGCACGACGGCGCGGTGACGATCTTGATGTTCTACCATCGCAGGGCTTCGCCTAAGCACCGTACAATATTATCGAGGACTATGGTGGAGGGGGGCACCGCACACGGCTAAGAGATCAAGAGATCAATTGTTGTGACTACAGGTGCCCCCCGCCTCGTGATATAAAGGAGCAAGGGGAGGGGTGTCCGCCTAGGAGGGGGCGCGCCATGAGGAGTCCTACTCCCACCGGGAGTAGGACTCCCTCCTTCCTTGTTGGACTAGGAGAGGGGGAAGGAAAGGGAGAGGAGGAGAAGGAAAGAGGGGGGCCGGCCCCCTTGCCCTAAACCAATTAGGTTTGGGCCTTGGGGGTGCCACACACTCCCCTTGCTGCCCTCTATTTCCACTAAGGCCCATGTAGGCCCATTAAGCCCCTGGGGGGTTCTAGTAACCCCCGGTACTCCGTTAAAATCCCGATTTCACCCGGAACACTTCCAACATCCAAATATAGGCTTCCAATATATCAATCTTCATGTCTCGACCATTTTGAGACTCCTCGTCATGTCCGTAATCACATCCGGGACTCCGAACAAACTTCGGTACATCAAAACTCATAAACTCATAATATAACTGTCATCGAAACCTTAAGCGTGCGGGCCCTACGGGTTCGAGAACTATGTAGACATGACCGAGAATCGTTTCCGGTCAATAACCAATAGCAGAACCTGGATGCTCATATTGGCTCCTACATATTCTACGAAGATCTTTATCGGTCAAACCGCATAACAACATACATTGTTCCCTTTGTCATGGGTATGTTACTTGCCCGAGATTCGATCATCGGTATCCTAATACCTAGTTCAATCTCGTTACCGGCAAGTCTCTTTACTCGTTACGTAATGCATCATTCCGTAACTAACTCATTAGCTACATTGCTTGCAAGGATTATAGTGATGTGCATTACCGAGAGGGCCCAGAGATACCTCTCTAACAATCGGAGTGACAAAACCTAATCTTAAAATACGCCAACTCAACATGTACCTTTGGAGACACCTGTAGAGCTCCTTTATAATCACCCAATTATGTTGTGACGTTTGGTAGCACACAAAGTGTTCCTCCGGTAAACGGGAGTTTCATAATCTCATAGTTGTAGGAACTTGTATAAGTCATGAAGAAAGCAATAGCAACATACTAAACGATCAAGTGCTAAGCTAACGGAATGGGTCAAGTCAATCACATCATTCTCCTAATGATGTGATCCCATTAATCAAATGACAACACATGTCCATGGTTAGGAAACATAACCATCTTTGATTAATGAGCTAGTCAAGTAGAGGCATACTAGTGACATTAAGTTTGTCTATGTATTCACACATGTATTATGTTTCCGGTTAATACAATTCTAGCATGAATAATAAACATTTATCATGAAATAAGGAAACAAATAATAACTTTATTATTGCCTCTAGGGCATATTTCCTTCAGATCTGTGGCAACCGGCGAGCCACCGCCTCCAAGTCGTTCACCTGTGGTCCCGACCATCAACTCCTACGGATCAAATTATCACGCGAGCTGACTATTCCTACAAAGGTGCGCTCCACCACGTACCCGGTACCCGCGCATGCAGCAATCGTGCACCTAGGGTTTTAGGGTTTATTTGTTAACGGTGCCTTTACGTAACTCTCATCTATGCGAGACAGTGAGAGACCGACTGCGTGCGTGCGCCTCTTCTTTTCGTATATGTACTCCATCGTTTTCCTGGTGTACAAAAAATTATAATAACTAGTAGCAATGTGCCAATGCGTTGCCACACGATCAAAGTAGATTAATACATATTCACCGATTTGATAGAAAAAAGAGTCTAGTTTTGAAATATGTATATCACTAAAAATATGTTATGTTTCACTCAAAATATATTCCTCTGGCGGTTTTGATGAGATAAGGGAGGAATGTTGTCAGTTTCAAGATTCGAGAAGTGGTATATGTCTAATTTCTACTCTTACTAGCAAGATGTCATTGCGTTGCATGGAACATCAAGATATTGTGGGAGAAAAGGATGAACGAGGGAAGGCCTTATCTGCAAATGAGAAGAGGAGTGCGGGTAAATTGCCATAGTTTCCTTCCTATCCGTCAGATATAAATTGGACGGCCTATATTGCAGGATGGCAGGCCCACCATGATCACCAACTCTATTTTTTATCCCTACTCTTATAAAAAGCATAGGCCGTCTGATCTATATCTGACAGATAGGAAGGAAACTCTGGCAATTTTGCAAAAAGATACCCACACCTCTCTCCACATTTGCAAATAAGGCCTTCCCTCGTTCATCCTTTCCTCCCACAAGATAAACTACTCATACAAATGCATCTTGATGTTCCGTGCAATGCATGGGCATCTTGCTAGTTGTTGAGAAAAGCCCATGTGTGTGTGACAGAGAGAGAGAGGGAGAGGGGAGGACGGGGTGCATGTGTGACAAAGACACAAAGAGTGTGTGTGCAAGAGGTATCAGCTTAAAATGAGGTGATAGTGTGTGTGTGCATGATCGAGAGGGCGTGTCTCAAGAAGGGAAGAAAAATCTACAAGATACAAGGAGCGGGAGAGAGACATGTATGCGATAGTGGAAGCACGAGTGTGCGGGTGTATAAACCTATCTAGAGGCTAGTCGATAAATGTTTGTGAGAGAAATACGAGTCGGGGTGCGAAAGCGAGAGTTTTGTGTGTGAGAGAGAGACGGTAGTCGGGAAGGGGAGTGGAAGCAGGAGTTGTGTGTGTGAGAGAGAGAGGGGAGAGTTTATCTGATCAGTAAACAAATGAATAATGTCAGTCTGGGATGGAGACGAAAAGGAGACCGCAACAAATGTTGTGTCTACAGGAGAGATAGAGAGAGTAATTTTAGTGGTATGAGTCATATCTAGAGACATATAGGGTGTGAGAGAGAATCCCATAGAGAGAAAGACAAAGTGAAAGATGAGTGGAGACTGTGTGTGTCGCAGTGAAAAAGAAAGCTTAGGTACCTAGTGATACCAGAGAACGGTAGAGACATGAGAGATAATGAAAACCGTGTAATGTATAATGATAGGGAGAGTGTGACACTTCTCAAGGGAGACGTCGAGAGACCATGTTTGCGAGGATAGGATAAACATGAAGTGAGCGTGCGGGTGAGCTGGAAAAAAGAGAGTGATAGCTACATGAAGGAGCATGCATGCGAGAGAGATGGGAGTGAAAGGAGTGAACATAAAAGGGATTCAAATATTTGAATTCGAGATGATGATACATGTAATCCATACTCGAACCAAAAGATCTATCAAACATGCATACTCATATGAATTCACGTGCATCTATGTTATTTAATATGTAGATATTACTGATCCATACATTTTAGTAGAACATAATTTGGTTTAATTTTTTTGAATTCAACCTTATGATTTTGAGATCATTGTATTTGTAAATCATATTATACATATAAAGGAGCAGAGTTCTTTGTTGTGCTTTTGAAAGTATATATAAAAATGATGTATATAGAATTTTATTCCAATCGAAAATGGATCCTGCCCGAAAAAATAGAATACAAACGGGATTCGAATTGAGTTGGCACGGTAAACGTGCACTCTGCAAAATTTGAACGAAGCGGGGAAAGTCGCAGTAATCGCCCGAAACCAAAATCTGCGAGATGGAAATTTCTACTGTGTATCTCTGCCACGTAAAGCCTATCTGCTTGATTTCTACAGGTTTTGATAGGGGTAGGTTTGTAATTTCACTCAAATGTGACATTACCGCCTCTCACCCGGATTCATACAGGGTGGGCGCCAAAACACAGTGTCTCCTCGGCCAAAATCGACTCCCTCCCCGATTCATACATGGTGGGTGCCAAAAACAAACTCTCGTCAGCCCATAAACACAGGCGGTGGGGGCCGGTGGTCCGGCCGGCGGCCCATGCGGTGTTCTGTATGGAAAGAATCAGAGACGAGGAAGAAGAAGGGTTAGGAGACGTAGGATCTTCATCCAACCGCCTGAAATGGTCGAGAGATAGCAGGGAGTTGCATTCTTAATGCGCTCTGGTTCATCATGTGTGGGCACTACGCAACGAACATTTTATTATCCAAAATATGCTTGCTCTTCTTTAGCATGTTCCTCTTCCGTTCTTCTTTAATAAGTACTCTCTCCATTCCTAAATACAAGTCTTTGTATAGATTCCACCATGGACTACATATGGAGCAAAATGAGTGAATCTACACTCTAAAATGTATCTGGATACATCTCAGATGTGATCCATAGTGGAAATCTCTACAACGACTTATATTTTGGAATGGAGGGAGTATGATAGTAGTACAAGATGTTCCTTGTAGTGAAGATGAGCAGGACATTTGCAGTAGAGGTCTATATGGTCGGCCAGATGGACAGTTTGAACTCTCCGGGCCTCTTTGATTCGTAGGATTTTGTAAACATAGGAATAAGATTTGTAGTGGCCTGCCCACTTGAATCCTATAAGAATAGCAAGGAAATGCGGGGAGCTGTGTTGCCTTTGAGAGTTACACTGATATTAACAGTACCGCACCTTCAGTTGAAGAGAGCTGGTATCCAAAGCCTTTCTAGCCGTACCAGCAATACTGGCACATATATTCCAGCAAGTTCCACTTTGCTGATTTTACTCTGATGCTTACAATTTTCCCATTATATCTACACTATGATCTGTGTAGCTACTTTGTGTTGCACTAGCAGCAGTCCACTCTTGAAGCTAAACACTGCAATGACTTACAAAATTGGCACCAAGGCATTGAGTGCCATTCTGGATGCAATGAAACTCATACGCTCACCACCTATTGATTCTTGTTCAGAATATGATCCCAATGACTATTCTAACCTCGAGGAGTCAAAGGCAGATGGCCTGTCCTGTTCATCCATCAAGGTGCCTATTCTAATTTGGCAAGGTTTTATTGATTGCGTGTATCTTGCATAAGTTGTCTCGCATTTCTTCTACTTTGTTGCACCGCCATCTGCTTAGTTTACTCATCATATATGTCGAGATGCCATGCCCATCCATTATCAATACATATTCCATCTGTCATCATACCATGTTTTTTCACTCAAATGTTGTTCTTGTGCATCAGACATCAAAAGGAAGAGGGTGATTGTTGAACTCAAGGAGCACCAAAGAAAGTCCTTGAAAAACATGGTGGTGCCGAGAAATCGACAAAGACCCCACTTATATTGGGTGTACAACTGCTATGTCTTGAGCTTATGCTGGTTTTCCTTGAAGAGGAAAGGGTGATGTAGCAAAGTAGCGAAAGTATTTCCCTCGCTTTTGAGAACCAAGGTATCAATCCAAAGAGGATGCTCCTAAAAAGTCCCACGCACCTACACAAACAAACAAAAACTCGCAACCAACGCAATAAAGGGGTTGTCAATCCTTCACGGCCACTTCATGAAAGTGAGATCTGATAGAGATAATATGATAAGATAAATATATTTTTGGTATTTTATAATATAGATGCAAAAAGTAAAGATGCAAATAAAAGTAGATTGAAAGCTTATATAATACAAGATAGACCTGGGGGGCATAGGTTTCACTAGTGGCTTCTCTCAAGATAGCATAAGTATTACGGTGGGTGAACAAATTACTGTCGAGCAATTGATAGAAAAGCGAATAATTATGAGATTATCTAGGCATGATCATGTATATATGCATCACGTCCGTGACAAGTAGACCGACTCCTGCCGCATCTACTATCATTACTCCACACATCGACCGCTATCCAAAGATGCATCTAGAGTATTAAGTTCATAAGAACAGAGTAACGCATTGAGAAAGATGACATGATGTAGAGGATAAACTCAAGCAATATGATATAAACCCCATCTTTTTATCCTCGATGGCAACAATACAATACGTGCCTTGCAACCCTTTCTGTTACTGGGTAAGGACACCGCAAGATTGAACCCAAAGCTAAGCACTTCTCCCATGGCAAGAAAGATCAATCTAGTAGGCCAAACCAAACTGATAATTCGAGGAGACTTGCAAAGATAACTCAATCATACATAAAAGAATTCAAAGGAGATTCAAATATTTCTCATAGATAAACTTGATCATAAACCCACAATTCATCGGATCTCGACAAAGACACCGCAAAAAGAGTTACATCAAATAGATCTCCACAAGAGAGGGGGAGAACATTGTATTGAGATCCAAAAAGAGAGAAGAAGCCATCTAGCTAATAACTATGGACCCGAAGGTCTGTGGTAAACTACTCACAACTCATCGGAGGGGCTATGGTGTTGATGTAGAAGCCCTCTGTGGTTGATTCCTCCCATGAGCGCCGCGAAGGCTCCAAGATGGGATCTCGCGGATACAGGAGGTTACGGCGGTGGAAATTGTTTTCGTTGGCTCCTCGGATGTTTTCGGGTGCGAGGTATATATAGGAGGAAGAAGTACATCGGTGGCCGCTCGTGGGCCCAGGAGACAGGGGCGCGCCCAGGAGGGGTGGGCGCGCCCTCCTATCTCCTGGCCGCCTCTTTGCTTCTTGACTTTCACTCCAAGTTCTCCGGATCACGTTCGTCCCAAAAATCACGCTCCCGAAGGTTTCATTCCGTTTGGACTCCGTTTGATATTCCTTTTCTTTAAAATACTGAAATAGGCAAAAAAAACAGCAATACGGGCTGGGCCTCCGGTTAGTAGGGTAGTCCCAAAAATGATATAAATATGTAAAATAAAGCCCATAAACATCCAAAAGGGGTAATATAATAGCATGGAACAATCAAAAATTATAGATACGTTGGAGACGTATCAAGCATCCCCAAGCTTAATTCCTGCTCGTCCTCGAGTAGGTAAATGATAAAAACAGAATTTTTGATGTGGAATGCTACCTAGCATAATTCTCAATGTAATTTTCTTTATTGTGGCATGAATGTTCAGATCAAAATGATTCAAAATAAAAGTTCATATTGATAAAAGAAATAGTAACACTTCAAGCATACTAATCAAAGTAATCATGTCTTCTCAAAATAACATGGCTAAAGAAAGTTCATCCCTAGAAAATCATATAGTTAGGCTATGCTTCATTTTTGTCACACAAAAATGTTCCCAAATTCTACACCCCCGATGACAAGCCAAACAATTGTTTCGTACTTAAATAATCTCAAACTTTTTCAACTTTCACGCAATACATGAGCGTGAGCCATGGATATAGCACTATGGGTGGAATAGAATATGATGATGGGGATTGTGTGGAGAAGACAAAAAAGGAGAAAGTCTCACATTGATGAGGATAATCAATGGGCTATGGAGATGCCCATCAATTGATGTCAACATGAGGAGTAGGGATTGCCATGCAACGGATGCACTAGAGCTATAAATGAAAGCTCAACAAAAGAAAACTAGTGGGTGTGCATCCAACTTGCTTGCTCACGAAGACCTAGGGCATTTGAGGAAGCCCATCGTAGGAATATACAAGCCAAGTTATACAATGAAAAATTCCCACTAGTATATGAAAGTGACAACATATGAGACTCACTATATGAAAAACATGGTGCTACTTTGAAGCACAAGTGTGGAAAAAGAGATAGTAACATTGCCCCTTTTATTTATTTTCTTTTTTCCTTTTTTTATTTTTCTTTTTTTCCTTTTTTTTGGGCCTTTCTTTTTTTCTTTTGGCCTTTCTTCTTTTTTTTCTTTTTTTCTTCTTTGGAACAATGCTCTAATAATGATGATCATCACACTTTATTGATTACAACATATGAATTACAAGTCAAAACTAGAACAAGATATGACTCTATATGAATTCCTCCGGCGGTGTACCGAGATGGTGCAATGATTCAAGAGTGACATGTATGAAAAATAATGTATGGTGGCTTTGCCACAAATACAATGTCAACTACATGATCATGCAATGGCAATATGACAAAAATAATGTATGTCATGATGATGAACGGAACGGTGGAAAGTTGCATGGCAATATATCTCGGAATGGTTATGGAAATGCCATAATAGGTAGGTATGGTGGCTGTTTTGAGGAAGATATAAGGAGGTTTATGTGTGATAGAGCGATCGTATCACGGGTTTGATGCACCGCTAAGTTTGCACCAACTCTCAAGGTGAGAAAGGGCAATGCACGGTACCGAAGAGGCTAGCAATGGTGGAAAGGTAAAAGTGTGTATAATCCATGGACTCAACATTAGTCAAAAGAAATCATATACTTATTGCAAAAATTTAGAAGTCATCAAAAATCAAGGACTACACGCATGCTCCTAGAGGGATAGATTGGTAGGAAAAGACCATCGCTCGTCCCCGATCGCCACTCATAAGGATGCACAAGCCAGGTACACTTCGTGTTTCAAATTTGTTACACAACTTTAATTATACGTGCATGCTACAGGACTTGCTAACTTCAACACAAGCATTCTTTAAATTCATAATGACCCAACTAGCATGACTTTAATATCACTACCTCCATATCTCAAAACAATTATCAAGTATCAAATTGATCATATCATCCAATTCACTTCCTATGATAGTTTTTATTATACCCAACTTGGATGCCTACCATTCTAGGACCAATTTATAACCATAGCAAATACCATGATGTTCTAAAATACTCTCAAAATAATATAAGTGAAGCATGAGAGACTAGCAATTTCTACAAAATTAAGCCACTGCCGTGCTCTAAAAGATATAAGTGAAGCACTAGAGCAAAAACTATCTAGCTCAAAAGATATAAGTGAAGCACATAGAGTATTCTAGCAAATTCAATCAAGTGGGCTTCTCCCAAAAGGTGTGTACAGCAAGGATGATTGTGGTAAACTAAAAATCAAAGACTAATATAACACACGACGCTCCAAGCAAAACACATATCATGTGGCGAATAAAAATATAGCTCCAAGTAAAGTTACCAATGAACGAAGACGAAAGAGGGGATGTCTTCCCGGGGCATCCCCAAGCTTAGGCTTTTGGCTATTCTTGAATATCTTGGGGTGCCATGGGCATCCCCAAGATTAGACTTTTGCCACTCCTTATTCCATAGTCCATCAAATCTTTACCCAAAACTTGAAAACTTCACAACACAAAACTCAACAGGAAATCTCATAACTCAGTTAGTGAAAGAAAACAAAACCACCACATAAGGTACTGTAATGAACTCATTCTTTACTTATTTTGGTGTTAAACCTACTGTATTCCAAGTTCTCTATGGTTCATACCACTTAATACTAGCCATAGATGCATCAAAATAAGCAAACAACACACGAAAAACAGAATCTGTCAAAAACAGAACAGTCTGTAGCAATCTCTAACTAACGCAAACTTCTGAAACATTAAAAATTCTACCAAAATAGTAAGTCCTGGGAAATTTGTTTATTGATCAGCAGCAAAGAGAATCAACGCAAACGCACGTTTCTGTGATTTAACAAAACTAATTTCGTGCGCGCAAAGTTTCTGTTTTTCAACAGAATCAAATTAACTATCACCATAGGTTATCCTATAGGTTCTACTTGGCACCAACACTAATTAAAACATTAAAACACATCTAAACAGAAGGTAGATGCAAAATTTATTACTAAATAGAAACAAAAACAAAAAACACAAATAAAATGGGGTTGCCTCCCAATCGTTTAACGCCCCTAGCTAGGCATAAAAGCAAAGATGGATCTAAGTAGTGTCATCTTTGGCATTAAATTCATAAGTAGCCCGCATGATAGATTCATAATATAATTTAACTTTCTTTCATGGAAAGTGCTCCATGCCTTTCCTTAATGGAAATTGGAATCTAATATTCCCTTCCTTCATATCAATAATCGCGCCAAACGTTCTAAGGAAAGGTCTACTAAGAATAATAGGGCAAGAAAGATTGCAATCTATATCAAGAACGATAAAATCTACGGGCACCAAATTTCTATTTGCAACAATGAGAACATCATTGATCCTTCCCATTGGCTTTTTAATTGTGGAATCCGCAAGGTGCAAATTTAAAGAGCAAACATCAAGATCATGGAAACCTAGAATATCACATAAAGTTTTCGGAATCGTGGAAACACTAGCACCCAAATCACATAAAGCAAAACACTCATGATCTTTAATTTTAAACTTTATAGTAGGTTCCCACTCATCATTAAGTTTTCTATGTATAGAAACTTCCAAATTAAGTTTTTCATCATAAGATTGCATCAAAGCATCAACAATGTGTTTGATAAAAGCTTTGTTTTGAGTATAAGCATGAGGAGAATTAACAACGGATTGCAACAAGGAAATACAACCTTCTAAAGAACAATTATCATAATCAAATTCCTTGAAATCCGAGATAGTGGGTTCAATGCTATTTAAAGTCATGACCTCTCCAATCCCACTTTTACCAAATTTAGCATCAAGATCTAAAAACTCAGAATTCTTGGGACGCCTTTTAACTAAAGTTGACTCATCTCCAGTCCCATTATTATCAAGATTCATATTGCAAAACAAAGATCTAATAGGAGACACATCAATAACTTTAAGATCTTCATCATTATTTTCATGGAAACTAGAAGAACACGCCTTTACAAAGTAATCTTTCTTAGCACGAAATCTAGCGGTTCTTTCCTTGCACTCATCAATGGAAATTCTCATTGCTTTGAGAGACTCATTGATATCATGCTTAGGAGGAGTAGATCTAAGTTTAAGAGAATCAACATCAAGCAAAAGCCTATCAACGATCCTAGCCAAATCTTCAACTTTGAGCAATTTTTCTTCAAGCAAAGCATTTAAATTCTTTTGAGAAATCATAATTCTTTCACACTATTCTCAAAATCAGAGGGCATCTTATTAAAATTACCATAAGAATTATTGTAGGGATTTCCATAATTATTAGAGGATATACTAGGGAACGGTCTAGGATTAAAGTTTCCTCTATAAGCATTGTTTCCAAAACTATTCCTACCAACAAAATTCACATCCATAGATTCATTATTATTCTCAATCAAAGTAGACAAAGGCATATCATTGGGATCAATAGGAGTATTTCTAGTAGCAAACAACTTCATAAGTTCATCCATCTTTCCACTCAAAACATTGATTTCTTCTATAGCATGTATTTTTTACTAGAAGATTTTTCGGTGTGCCATTGAGAATAATTAGCCATAATATTATCAAGAAGTTTTGTAGCATATCCTAACGTGATTTCCATAAACGTGCCTCCCGTGGCCGAATCTAAAAGATTTCTAGAAGCAAAGTTCAAACCGGCATAAAAAATTTGTATGATCATCCATAAATTCAAACCATGAGTAGGGCAATTGCGAATCATCAATTTCACTCTTTCCCAAGATTGGGCAACATGCTCATGATAAAGTTGTTTAAAATTCATAATAACATTCCTAAGAGTGATAATCTTAGCGGGAGGAAAATACTTAGAGATAAAAGCATCTTTGCACTTGTTCCAAGAATCAATACTATTTTTAGGCAAAGACGAAAACCAAACTTTAGCACGATCTCTAAGTGAAAACGGAAATAACTTCAATTTAACAATATCATTATCTCAGATCTTTCTTCTTTTGCATATCACACAAATCAACAAAGTTGTTTAGATGAGTAGCGCATCTTCACTAGGAAGGCCGTGAATTGATCTTTCATAACAAGATTCAAGAAAGCAAGATTGATTTCACAAGACTCAACATCATTAAGAGGAGCAATCGGAGTACCAAGGAAATTATTATTATTGGTATTGGAGAAATCACACAATTTGGTATTATCTTGCGCCATGGCAACAAGTAATCCAACACACAAGCAAACAGAAAAAGGCAAGCGAAAAGAGAGGAGAAGATTGGTAAAGGGAGGGCAAATAAAACGGCAACGGTGAAGTGGGGGAGAGGAAAACGAGAGGCAAATGGCAAATAATGTAAATGCGAGGGAGATGAGTTTGTGATGGGTACTTGGTATGTCTTGACTTGAGCAAGGACCTCCCCGGCAACGGCGCAAGAAATCCTTCTTGCTACGTCTTGAGCTTGCGTTGGTTTTCCTTGAAGAGGAAAGGGTGATGCAGCAAAGTAGCGTAAGTATTTCCCTTAGTTTTTGAGAACCAAGGTATCAATCCAGTAGGAGGCTCCTCAAAAGTCCCACGCACCTTGATGACTCGCAAGTATACGGGATAGTTGTAGCCTCTTTCAATAAGTAAGAGTGTCGAACCCAACGAGGAGCTAAAGGTAGAACAAATACTCTCTCAAGTCCTATCTGCCACTGATACGACTCTATGCACGCTTGACGTTCGCTTTACCTAGAACAAGTATGAAACTAGAAGTACTTTGTAGGTGTTGTTGGATTGGTTTGCAAGATAGAAAAGAACACGTAAATAAAAAGTAGGGGCTGTTTAGATAAATAAACTATAAAGTAAATATAGCGAGTGTGGAAAAGTGGTGGTAGGAGTTGTGAAATTGTCCCTAAGCAATTGACTACATTACTAGACTGGTAATCACTATTGCAATTATATTTGAGGGAGAGGCATAAGCTAACATACTTTCTCTACTTGGATCATATGCACTTATGATTGGAACTCTAGCAAGCATCCGCAACTACTAAAGATTCATTAAGGTAAAACCCAACCATAGCATTAAAGTATCAAGTCCCTTTATCCCATACGCAAACAACCTACTTACTCGGTCTCAGGCTTCACACCACGCCACCCACCATAAGCAAATCATAAACATATTGCAAACCCTACAGCGGAATCCTCACGCTATGCGACACGGAGGGCACAATAGGACAGCACCAATAATAAAACATGCAACTCAAACCAATCATAGCAATTCATCAATCACCGATAGGACAACGAAAATCTACTCAGACATCATAGGATGGCAACACATCATTGGATAATAATATGAAGCATAAAGCACCATTTCAAGTAGAGGGTACAACGGGTTGCGGGAGAGTGGACCGCTGTAGATAGAAGGGGGAAGGTGATGGAGATGTTGGTGAAGATGGCGGAGGTGTTGGTGAAGATCGCGGTGATGATGATGGCCCCCGGCAGCGCTCCGGCGCCACCGGAAGCAAGGGGGAGAGAGGCCCCCTTCTTCTTCTTCCTTGACCTCCTCCCTAGATGGGAGAAGGGTTTCCCCTTAGGTCCTTGGCTCCCATGGCTTGGGAGGGGCGAGAGCCCCTCCGAGATTGGATCTATCTCTGCTTCAGATTCTCGAATTCTGCCTGCACCGTTTCCTTTATATCTAAAGATCTGTAACTCCGATTGGACTGAAACCTTCGCCTAGATCATTTTCCAAAAATTAGCTTTCTTGCGGCCAAAGAAGGTCATCAACTGCCTTACCGGTGGCCCACGAGAGTGGGGGGTGCGCCCCCCCCCCTGAAGTGGTGGCGTGGGCCACTCTCGTGGCCACCTCGGGCACCGTTTCGCGTTGATTCTTCCTCCCAAAAATCACAAATATTCCAAAATAATTCTCCGTCCGTTTTTATCCCGTTTGGACTCCGTTTGATATTGGTTTTCTGCGAAACATAAAACATGCAACAAACAGAACTGCACTGGCAATCGGATCAATATGTTAGTCCCAAAAATAGTATAAAAAGTTGCCAAAAGTATATGAAAGTTGAATAATATTGGCATGGAACAATAAAAATTATAGATACGACGGAGACGATCAAGATCCCTGTGCTTAATTCCTGCTCGTCCTCGAGTAGTTAAATGATAAAAAGATAATTTTGATGTGGAATGCTACCTAGCATAATCTTGATCATATGTCTAATCATGGCATGAATATTAAGACATGAGTGATTCAAAGCAATAGTCTATCATTTGACATAAAAACAATAATACTTTGACCGTACCAATAAAGCAATCGTGTCTTTTCAAAACAACAAGGCCAAAGCAAGCTTATCCCTACAAAATCATATAGTTTGTCCATGCTTCATTTTCGTCACACAAAATGCCCCCATCATGCACAACCCCGATGACAAGCATTGGTTCATACTTTTTAACGCGCTTCAGCTTTTTCAACCCTCATGCAATACATGAGCGCAATCCATGGATATAGCACTATAGGTGGAATAGAATATGATGGTGGGGGTTATGTGGAGAAGACAAAAAAGGAGAAAGTCTCACATCGACGCGGCTAATCAACGGGCTATGGAGATGCCCATCAATTGATGTCAATGCGAGGAGTAGGGATTGCCATGCAACGGATGCACTAAGAGCTATAAGTGTATGAAAGCTCAACAAAAGAAACTAACTGGGTGTGCATCCAACTTGCTTGCTCATGAAGACCTAGGGCATTTGAGGAAGCCCATTGTTGGAATATACAAGCCAAGTTCTATAATGAAAAATTCCCACTAGTATATGAAAGTGACAACATAGAAGACTCTCTATATGAAGAACATGGTGCTACTCTGAAGCACAAGTGTGGAAAAAGGATAGTAACATTGCCCCTTTTCTTTTCTCTTTTTTTTTTCTTTTTTTTCTTTTTTTCGGTGGGCTTCTTTGGCCCCCTTTTTTATTTAGGCTTCTTTGGCCTTTCCTTTTTTTCTTTTTTTTCTTTTTATTTTTTTTATGGGGCAATGTTCTATAATGATGATCATCACACTTTTTATTTACTTACAACTCGATATTACAACTCGATACTGGAACAAAGATATGACTCTATATGAATGCTTCCGGCGGTGTACCGGGATGTGTAATGATCTAGCGTAGCAATGACATCAAAAAATGGACAAGCCATGAAAACATCATGCTAGCTATCTTACGATCATGCAAAGCAATATGACAATGAATGCTCAAGTCATGTATATGATGATGATGAAAGTTGCATGGCAATATATCTCGGAATGGCTATGGAAATGCCATGATAGGTAGGTATGGTGGCTGTTTTGAGGAAGATATAAGGAGGCTTATGTGTGATAGAGTGTATCATATCACGGGTTTGATGCACCGCCAAGTTTGCACCAACTCTCGAGGTGAGAAAGGGCAATGCACGGCATCAAGAGGCTAGCAATGATGGAAAGGTAAAAGTGCGTACAATCCATGGACTCGCATTAGTCATAAAGAACTCATATACTTATTGCAAAAGTTTATTAGCCCTCGAAGCAAAGTACTACTATGCATGCCCCTAGGGGGACAGATTGGTAGGAAAAGACCATCGCTCGTCCCCGACCACCACTCATAAGGAAGACAATCAAAGAAACACCCCATGCTTCAAATTTGTCACACAACGGTTACCATACGTGCATGCTACGGGACTTGCAAACCTCAACACAAGTGTCTCTACAATCCACAACCACCCACTAGCATGACTCTAATATCACCACCTTTATATCGCAAAACTATTGCAAGGAATCAAACATATCATATTCAGCGATCTACAAGTTTTATGTAGGATTTTATGACTAATCATGTGAATGGCCAATTCCTATCATCTCTCTAAAAAGATATAAGTGAAGCAAGAGAGTTTCATTCTTTCTACAAAATATATGCCCACGCTCTAACAAATATAAGTGAAGCAAAAGAGCATTCTACAAATGGCGGTTTTCTATGTAAAGAGAAACAGGCAATCCAACTTCAAATGATATAAGTGAAGCACATGAAGCATTCTATAAAGCCACACTCAAAAGATTTAAGTGAAGTGCAATGAGCATTCTATAAATAAACCAAGGACTATCTCATACCAGCATGGTGCATAAAAGAAAGACGCTCCAAGACTTGCACATAATGCATGAACGAAACGAATACGAAAACATACCGATACTTGTTGAAGAAAGAGGGGATGCCTTCCGGGGCAACCCCAAGCTTAGACGCTTGAGTCTCCTTGAATATTTACTTGGGGTGCCTCGGGCATCCCCAAGCTTGAGCTCTTTCCTCTCTTCCTTTTCCTCATATCGAGACCTCCTCGTTTAGACACTTCATCCACACAAAACTTCAACAGAAAACTCGGTAAGATCCGTTAGTATAATAAAGCAAATCACCACTCTAAGTACAGTTGCAAACCAATTCATATTTTGTTTTTGCATTGTGTTTACTGTAATATAAGTTTTCCATGGTTTAATCCACTAATATAAATTGATAGATTCATCAAAACAAGCAAACTATGCATCATAAACAGAATCTGTCAAAAACAGAACAGTCTGTAGCAATCTGAACATTCACCATACTTCTGGTACCTCAAAAAAACTACCAAATTAGGAAAAATAAACAAGTTGTATAGAAAGACAGTGCAAAAGGAATCAGAACCAATTGACGTTCCAGTTAAAAATGTAAAATCGCGCACTACAGCCAAAGTTTCTATCCTGCACTGTACAAACCAACAAGCATTGTAAACAAACCTAAACGCAAACCTTGGCACATTATTTTTATAATACAATGAAATTGTACAAGGGGATAGTTATTTTTGATGAAAAGTTTCTGTAATTAAGATTCACAAAGTTTCCATGAGCATGAAAAAAGTTCAAGGAGCTCTCCCACTTCAACAATGCTTGTCTCTCTCACTTTCACTTTCCTTTTTGAAAAGTTTTTAGGTTCCCCTCTTTGTTTTTAAACTATATAAAATCACTCAACAGAAATAAATGACTCTCTAAAACTTCCGGGTTGTCTCCCTGGCAGCGCTTTCTTTAAAGCCATTAAGCTAGGCATTTAGTGCTCAAGTAATGAATCCACCCGGATCCCAAGGTATATCAAAGCCAATTTTAATTAACAATGATTTGTAATTTAGTAGTGAGCACAAAGTAACATATATCAAGCAACAACGAAGTCTAACTCTCTTCCTATGCATTGGCATGTCATAAAAGAACAATTCATGCACACATAGTAAAGGCCAATGCATAGTATAAGCGGTTTCTTGCAATTTTATCATATTGGAAACATAGAGAGGTGGAGATATAGTTCCTCTCTCATAATTGCAAGTAGGAGCAGCAAGCACATGCATATTATATCTATCAAAATCATCATGTGCAATGGTAAAAGGCAACCCATCAATATAATCCTTAATAAGCACAAACTTCTCCGATATAGTGTAGTCGGGAGAATTCAAAAAGATAATAGGACTATCATGCGTGGGTGCAAAAGCAACAATTTCATGTTTAACATAAGGAACTATAGCAAGTTCATCTCCATAAGCATAATTCATATTGGCATCTTGGCCACAAGCATAGCAAGCATCATCAAAAAGGGATATTTCAAACAAATTCAAGGGATCATAGCAATCATCCTTCGGTAAGCACGAAGGGGAATTAAATAATGTATGAGTTGAAGAGTTACTCTCATTAGAAGGTGGGCACGGGTGATCAATCCGCTCTTCCTCCTTTTGTTCTTCGCTCTCCTCATCATCTTTTTCATCCAATGAGCTCACAGTTTCATCAATTTCTTCTTTCATAGCTTCCTGCAAAATATTAGTCTCTTCTTGGATAGCGGACTTTCTCAATAAATGCATTAATATTGTAATTGTATTCATAATTTTCATAGCAATATCTAAGTATAGCAAGATTTTCAGGCCTATAAACACCATCATCATCAAAAGCTTCATACTTTTCAAACAAAGATTCAGTTTCATAAGCCAGCCTTAAAAGCAACAAATTCTTCTATTTGTTCAACATCATAGTAATCATATATACCATTAGCATAAGAAGCTAAGGTTTCATTATCATTAAATTTGCATGAAAAGGGAAGGTGTGGAGCCTTCATCCTAGAGCAACAAGTAATATCATATCTCAAGCATAGATCCCGGGCATACCAACACAACATAATAATTTGATCCCATAATAGTTTCCCTTTTTGTGTAAACCGATAATACCTAAAGTATTCACGTTGATCCAACGTGTCTCTCATTATAAAGTTGAATGGGGTTTTCTCAGGATTATCAAAGTAGTACATAATATCTCTCACATAATGAGAATCGAGGGTTTTAGGAGTTACCCCATCTCCATGAGTAGCAAGTACACCTAATTTTTTTTGGTATTTCGTGTTCCATATCCATAACTAAAGATAGAGAACAACTTAGAAAGCAAATAAAAATTACTTAGTGATAAAGCAAACAAGCACACACTAGAATATTCACCCCACGCTATGACTCCCCGGCAACGGCGCCAGAAAAGGTCTTGATGACCCGCAAGTATACGGGATAGTTGTAGCCTCTTTAGATAAGTAAGAGTGTCGAACCCAATGAGGAGCTAAAGGTAGAACAAATACTCTCTCAAGTCATATCTGCCACTGGTACAACTCTACGCACGCTTGACGTTCGCTTTACCTAGAACAAGTATGAAACTAGAAGTACTTTGTAGGTGTTGTTGGATTGGTTTGCAAGATAGAAAAGAACACGTAAATAAAAAGTAGGGGCTGTTTAGATAAATAAACAATAAAGTAAATATAGCAAGTGTGGAAAAGTGGTGGTAGGAGTTGTGAAATTGTCCCTAAGCAATTGACTACTTTACTAGACTGGTAATCACTATTGCAATTCTAGTTGAGGGAGAGGCATAAGCTAACATACTTTCTCTACTTGGATCATATGCACTTATGATTGGAACTCTAGCAAGCATCCGCAACTACTAAAGATTCATTAAGGTAAAACCCAACCATAGCATTAAAGTACAAGTCCCCTTTATCCCATATGCAAACAACCTACTTACTCGGGTCTGTGCTTCTGTCACTCACGCCACCCACCATAGGCAAATCATAAACATATTGCAAACCCTACAGCTGAATCCTCACGCTATGCCGACACGGAGGGCACAATAGGACAACACCAATAATAAAACATGCAACTCAAACCAATCATAGCAATTCATCAATCACCGATATGACAATGAAAATCTACTCAGACATCATAGGATGGCAACACATCATTGGATAATAATATGAAGCATAAAGCACCATGTTCAAGTAGAGGGTACGGCGGGTTGCGGGAGAGTGGACCGCTATAGATAGAAGGGGGAAGGTGATGGAGATGTTGGTGAAGATGGCGGAGGTGTTGGTGAAGATCACGGTGATGATGGTGGCCCCCGGCAGCGCTCCGGCGCCACCGGAAGCAAGGGGGAGAGAGGCCCCCTTCTTCTTCTTCTTCCTTGACCTCCTCCCTAAATGGGAGAAGGGTTTCCCCTCTGGTCCTTGGCTCCCATGGCTTGGGAGGCGCGAGAGCCCCTCCGAGATTGGATCTATCTCTTTGTTTCTGCGTTTTGGAATTCTGCCCTGGCACCATTTCCTTTATATCGGGAGATCCGTAACTCCGATTGGACTAAAACCTTCGCCCAGATCGTTTCCCAAAAATTAGCTTTCTTGCGGCCAAATAAGGGCATCAACCGCCTTACGGGTGGCCCACGAGAATGGGGGGGCGCGCCCCCCTGGAGAGGTGGCGTGGGCCACTCTCGTGGCCACCTCGCACCGTTTCGCGTTGATTCTTCCTCCCAAAAATTACAAATATTCCAAAATAATTCTCCGTCTGCTTTTATCCCGCTTTGGACTCCGCTTGATATTGGTTCTCTGCAAAACATAAAACATGCAATGATAAGAACTGCATCGGGCAAGGATCAATATGTTAGTCCCAAAAAATAGTATAAAAAGTTGCCAAAAGTATATGAAAGTTGAATAATATTGGCATGGAACAATCAAAAATTATAGATACGACAGAGACGTATCACACCTACACAAACAAACAAAGAACTCACAACCAACGCAATAAAGGGGTTGTCAATCCCTTCACGGCCACTTGCGAAAGTGAGATCTAATAGAGATAGTATGATAAGATAAATATATTTTTGGTATTTTATAATATAGATGCAAAAAGTAAAGATGCAAATAAAAGTAGAATGAATGCTTATATGATAAAAGATAGACCCAGGGGCCATAGGTTTCACTAGTGGCTTCTCTCAAGATAGCATAAGTATTACGGTGGGTGAACAAATTACTGTCGAGCAATTGATAGAAAAGCGAATAATTATGAGATTATCTAGGCATGATCATGTATATAGGCATCACGTCCGTGACAAGTAGATCGACTCCTGCCTGCATCTACTACTATTACTCCACACATCGACCGCTATCCAAAGATGCATCTAGAGTATTAAGTTCATAAGAACAGAGTAACGATTAAGAAAGATGACATGATGTAGAGGGATAAACTCAAGCAATATGATATAAACCCCATCTTTTTATCCTCGATGGCAACAATACAATACGTGCCTTGCAACCCTTTCTGTCACCGGGTAAGGACACCGCAAGATTGAACCCAAAGCTAAGCACTTCTCCCATGGCAAGAAAGATCAATCTAGTAGGCCAAACCAAACTGATAATTCGAAGAGACTTGCAAAGATAACTCAATCATACATAAAATAATTCAAAGAAGATTCAAATATTTCTCATAGATAAACTTGATTATAAACTCACAATTCATCGGATCTCGACAAACACACCGCAAAAGGAGTTACATCAAATAGATCTCCACAAGAGAGGGGGAGAACATTGTATTGAGATCCAAAAAGAGAGAAGAAGCCATCTAGCTAATATCTATGGACCCAACGGTCTGTGTTAAACTACTCACAACTCATCGGAGGGGCTATGGTGTTGATGTAGAAGCCCTTCGTGGTCGATTCCCCCTCCCGCGGAGCGCCGACGAAGGCTCCAAGATGGGATCTCGCGGATACAGAAGGTTACGGCGGTGGAAAGTGTGTTTCGTTGGCTCCCTAGATGTTTTCGGGGTACGTAGGTATATATAGGAGGAAGAAGTACGTCGGTGGCCGCCGTGGGGCCCAGAGATGGCAGCGCGCCAGAGGGGTGGGCGCGCCTCCTATCTCCTGGCCGCCTTGCTTGCTTCTTGACTTGCACTCCAAGTTCTTGGATCACGTTCGCTCCAAAAATCACGCCCCGAAGGTTTCATTCCGCTTTGGACTCGCTTGATATTCCTTTTCTCCAAATAATGAAATAGGCAAAAAAAACAGCAATACGGGTTGGGCCTCCGGTTAGTAGGTTAGTCCCAAAAATGATATAAATATGTAAAATAAAGCCCATAAGCATCCAAAAGGGGTAATATAATAGCATGGAACAATCAAAAATTATAGATACGTTGGAGACGTATCAACAACCAGTGACATAAAACGTAAGACCGACTCCAACAGACTGTACCCATACTTCACTAGCCACACCACTAGCCCCACCACACATGACCTGCACTCCAGCAAAAGGTATACCGATTTCAGTTGCCATAGCACCAGCCGTACCACAGAAAATCCCACTCCAGCAAAAAGTACAACAAGTCCACCGTCGAAGACCTATCCCAACCGCAGAGACGGCCAATTCTCGCAGATTGGAACCCCATTCCAGCTTATTCCCAATTTAAAAGACAATGCTTTCAATGTTGTTAGGGACTACGTGCATATATTCCCATCATGGGAAGATTATAGTGAAGACAAACACCATTTTCACATCTTCCTGTCCAACTAACGTGTAAGTGCTATTATTCATGGTGATTATCTTCCTATTTTCTGCTGATTGAACACATCAATGATTTACATTATGTTGTTGTAAGTAGGCCAGGGTCAATCTGGATAGTCATGAAGAGCAAAGCTTGCTTGTGCTTTTCAGGGAAGCATTGCAGCAGTATCGGTGTTACCTGAGGAAATCACACTTTGATGGCAAGTCTATAAATGAACCGGTGAAGTCTCCTATGCTAAATTTAGAAGACATTGAATGGAAAAACCTTGTTATGCACTGGTCTCGTTCCCAGGATGAGGTATTGTCTATGAAATCACATGACAATTTGAACTTCTACATTTCCGCATGTGCCTTACGGATGTTTTTTGCAGGAAATCTGCTCGAAGAAGAATTCCGGTTTGCAAAGAACGACAGGATATCGCAAATATGCTGCCCGCTGCTTTGCTCTTGTTAGTACATGTTGCCTGTGTCACTGTACTTGCATACATACCTGGTTCATTATGTGACAGCAGTATGCATGATAGCTTGCTTATCAATTCGCTCCAAGTTATCTGATCTGTATGAATGGTTACATTATTGTAGAATATATCCAATGCTAATGAAATTTTTTAGCTCTGCATTGTTCTTGTAAGTACCTACTGCCCTTTATCAGTGTACTTATATTGACAGGTAGTTGTTCATGTACCATTACTCTACAGCTTATTTTCCTTTGCCCTCCATTTTCTACACATCATATCTATATTTACTCTTACCATAAGGTTGGATAACACCGATGGTACTGAAGAAGTTTAGCTCTGCATTGCTCTTGGCTGTACCTTTTGCCTGTATCATTGTACTTACATTTATAGCTACTTGGTTATGTAGCATCACTCTTCATCTTATCTTAAATATTCTCCATTTTTTGTTATATTATCACATCTATGTTTACTCTTAACAAAATGTAGAATAAAGGCAATGCTTATGAAGATTCTATGGTAAACTTCTTGAATTGCCCCCCCCCCATCAGTATGGACAAGGGCTTTATAGAGCTTGTCTTCACCAATACTGTAAGTTTGTCCTTCTCAAGCCTTCAAACTTTGTTGTGTATATTTGGTTAGGCATGACTGCAACAGCTGTTTATTTTTGGTGTTTGCATCAAATTGCATGTTTAAAGTTTATTATGTAGTTCATAAACAAAAGTTTGTCCTTCTCAATTTAAGTTTTCAGTTGTACAACCAAGTTCCTTCTTCATGCCATGTAAATTAAACTATACAGAGCAAGTGATCTTCTTTTGCACTGCATGTATGCTTCGTTTGATCCGTAATCCAAAGGTGTGGTGAACCTACCCACTACAAAGACAATGTCATATTTTGCAATGTCTTAAATATGAACAATGTCATATCATTCTACTATTATTTAAACCATCTCTTTATTTGCCAATCTAAAATGGGATAAATTGACAGCACACTAACCATTGATACTTATGAGTTCTTGATCTATAATCCAGTGGTGTCGTGAAGCTGCCAACTCCTTCACAATGACATTTCCTGTCATGTCTTGACCTGAACAATACCATATTGTGTTAATGCAATTTTAAACTCTGTCACTTTATTCGTCAGTAAGAAATGTGATGAATTGTCAGCACTGATACTTTTATGTGCAAAACCTGTCATCTATCTGCTTGTTTATCTTTCAAATTGAGCAGGATATAAGTGTTAAACAAGCGCAGTCTCATCAACTTGCTCAGCTGCTTGCGCTGCAGCTCCCGAGCAGGGCTAACCTTTCTTGAACTCTATTGAAGTGCTGTCGGTTTTGTATATTATTTTATCGGCATGTTTATTTGCACTGGTGGCGATCTTTGATGCCCAGTGTATGTAATTTGCTGTCTGCTTGTGCTTTATTATCATAGTGGCAAACTTTGATGCCCAGTGGATGTAATATGCCATAATTTCATTATTGTATAGTCTAGGTTTTTTCTTATTCATGATGCTGCAGTTATTTTACTGTATATATATCCTGTCTTCGCAGTAAACCGACCAAACCGTAAAATTATGGTACATAATCGGGCCGTCATGCAATCATGATGTATGATCCGCATCATGGGCCCCGTCATCTTGGTCCATTAAAAGTCCTAAACGAAAACTGGCCCACTAGTAGATTCGGGCCTTTAATAGGCCGAGTAAACCGTCGGCCCTCTTTTCGCAAGAAAACTCAATGGGCTTTTAGGAGCCTGAAAAGTAGGTTGGGCCTAAAACGTGCCGGACAGCTCACGGGCCGGCGGCAGCCCGAAATGGACCCCGGATTATGATTGTGCCAATCAAATCACGGGCTTTTAACAGGCCAAAATTGTCTCGGTCCTTGTTTGGCCCAATCAGATTATCGGCTACGAGCAGGCCGGATGCAAACCGGGCCATAGTTAGGCCCAACTATACGACGGGCTTTTAACAGGCCGAAATAAATATAGGGCCAAAATGTTAAACGGGCCTTTAACAGGCCGAAACTAATATCAGGCCGAATTACTAAATGGGCCTTTAGCAAGTGGGCCCAAAAGCATAGTGTCCAGTTGACAGGCCGAATCTGATATGGGCCATAATTTAGCCCAAAGCCTCTTAAAGGGTCGGACCTGATCTGGGCCGTAATTTGGCCCAGAACGTGGTAGGCTTTTAACAGGCCGGATCTCATATGGGCCATCATTAGGCCCGAAACGTGGCAGGCTATTAATGGACCGAATCAAATATGGGCCGGCATTTGGCCCAAAACATGGCAGCCAGTTAATGGGCCGGCCTACTAGGGTCCTTAAAATCTCGTGGGCCTTCAGCTGGGCCGGCCTACTAGGGTCCTCAAAATCTCGTGGGCCTTCAGCTGGGCCAGCCCATTATGGTCAGTGAAATCTCGTGGCCTTTACCTGGGCCGGCCCATTATGGTCCGCAAAAATCTTGTGGGCCTTTACCTGGGCCGGCCTATTATGGCCCGTAAAATCTTGTGAGCCTTTAGCTGGGCCGGCCCATTATGGCCCGCAAAATCTTGTGGGCCTTTAGCTGGGCCGGCCCATTATGGTCCGCAAAATCTCATGGGCCTTTAGCTGGGCCGGCCCATTATGGTCCGCAAAATCTTATGGGCCTTTAGTTGGGCCGGCCCATTTAAACTTTATTGGCCACTTTTGGGCCGGTCCACGTGTCAACATATCATAGGCGCATCTCGCCCATTGGATGAGTGACACCTGTGCCAACGCGGAGCTAACACGTGTTTCCTCCAGCCAATGATAATTTTACGCATGCAAAATCCCCATTGGTCCGGGCTGTTAACGGGTTATCTGATCCAAAACCGGACACGATAGCTTAACAGCGTTTCGTTATGGTGGATGCCACGTGTCGGTCACCCTTGACGAAAGCACTTCTGTGATGCGCGATTTATCGTCATGGAAGTGGACACTTCCATGATGATAATTTTGGTAATGTCATGGAACACTTCTATGACAGCACATGTATGACTATCTTGATTCTGTCATAAAATCGTCATGGATGTACATGCATGACAGAAAACGTGACCTACTCTAACAAACACGTATCATCACGAAAGTGTATGTTTTTTGTAGTGTTATTGGGGTTTTCTGTTGCAGATGGTTACTCAGATAGCACCGTGGGCAATGAACTCAAACAACACGCACGGTTTCTAGAAAGTAGGTGTGTTTGATCAACTAACAATCACACACGGCTTCTGACAAAGAACTGTTTGCGTTAGGCCACCTTGCATAAACGTTTCCACACACAAAACTGTGTGTGATATATATACGAGCGGAAATGTTTTTCTGGGATTCATCATGTGGGATGTACATACGAACGGAAACAATTGGATTTTGATGCCCCGCCAGATCGCACACGAACTCATTCTGCCCCAGCCAGTGTGCCAGGAGGGCCTATCCCCGACGGTTTTTGGGTCGTGTGGGAAGGACCCCCCCCCTATCACCCACACTCAGTTGGCGACGGTTCCAAACGCCGCCATGGAAAGGGGTTAAAAACCATTTGTATAGCAGGTCTCTGCACTAGTGGTTATGCAGCAAAGTAGATATAAGTATTTCCCTCCGTTTGAGAACCAAGGTATAAATCCAGTAGGAGACAATGCACAAATCACCGAATACCTGCACAAACAATCAAACGAGCTTGCACCCAACGCGATAAAAGGGTTGTCAATCCCTTCATGGTTCCTTGCAAAAGTGAGATCTGATAGATATAGATAAATGATAAAGTAAATATTTTTGGTTTTTTTGGTTTATAGGCCGGAAAGTAAAAGATTGCAAGAATAGTAGATTGGAAACTAATATTGTAGATCGGAAACTTGTATGATGGAAAATAGACCTGGGGCCATAGGTTTCACTAGAGGCTTCTCTCAAGATAGAAAATAATACGGTGGGTGAACAAATTACTGCCGAGCAAATCATAGAAAACCAAAGTTATGACGACATCTAAGGCAATGATCATGAATATAGGCATAACGTTAGTGTCAAGTAGACCGAAACGATTTGCATCTACTACTATTACTCCACACATCGACCGCTATCCATCATGCATCTAGAGTATTAAGTTCATAAAGAGCGGAGTAACACATTAAGTAAGATGATATGATGTAGAGGAATTAACTCAAGTAGTATGATGAAAACCCCATATTTTTACCCTCGATGGCAACAATACAATACGTGCCTTGCTGCCCCTACTGTCACTGGGAAAGGACACCGCAAGATTGAACCGAAAGTTAAGCACTTCTCCCATTGCAAGAAAAACCAATTTAGTTGGCCAAACAAAACCCATAGTTCGAAGAGAATTACAAAGATATCAAATCATGCCTATAAGAATTCAAAGAAGATTCAAATAATATTCATAGATAAGCTGATCATAAATCCACAATTCATCGGATCTCGGCAAACACACCACAGAAAAGTATTACATCAAATATATCTCCAAGAACATCGAGGAGAACATGGTATTGAGAATCAAAGAGAGAGAAGAAGCCATCTAGCTACTAGCTATGGACCTGTAGGTCTGTGGTAAACTACTCACGCTTCATCGGAAGGGCAATAGAGTTGATGTAGAAGCCCTCCATGATCGAATCGCCCTCTCGCAGGACGCCGGAAAAGTGTTTTTGTGGATTCCCCTTGTGGTTTGGGGATATATGGGAATATATAGGCAAAAGAATTAGGTCGGGAGGGTCACGGGGGCCCACAAGGGTGGGGGCGCGCCCTCCGTCCTTGTGGCCGCCTCGTGGCTCCTCCGACTTCATCTCCAAGTCTCTTGGTTATCTTCTGGTCCAAGAAAAATCATCGCGAAGGTTTCATTCCGTTTGGACTCCGTTTGGTATTCCTTTTCTGCGAAACTCAAAAACAAGGAAAAAACAGGAACTCGCACTGGGCTCTAAGTTAATAGGTTAGTTCCAAAATAATATAAAATAGCATATTAATGCATATAAAACATCCAAAACAGATAATATAATAGCATGGAACAATCAAAAATTATCGATACGTTGGAGACGTATCACTAAGTCATCGTCGCCGCCGCTGCTCCAACTCACCTGTCGCGACGCCGTCGTAGCTCCTCCAGCCGTTGTCGCTGCTCCCTCCCTCCCTCCATCCCCACCCTATTCCTCGCCCGTTGCTCCCTCTCCCTACCTTGAGCAAGCCGCCACCACCTCACGAACCACTAAAACCTAGCCCCAGTTGTGCCACTCCACCTACCCAGCACCATGTCGCACTCTTCCCTATCCCACCGCAGCAACCCGTTCGCCTCCTCCGCCTCCAGTTCCTCTGTTCCCGATCCAACCTACATACGTGACATGCCCATCTTCGAGCGCATCCCCATCAAGCTTTCCCACATGGAGGCAAACTTTTACACGTGGAAGACATACTTCAACCTTCTATTCTGTGAGTACAATCTCCCGGATCACATTGACGACACCACCGACTTCCTCGCCATGCGCCGCGACGATGACCGGATGGCGATCGACGCCACCATCATCTGGTGGCTCTTCCTCACCGGGTCCAAGGACATCTTCCACATCGTTGTTCTCGATGGTGATGATGCCTACACGGTCTGGACCAAGATCGTTGGCCTCTTCACCAACAACAAGCTCCAACAGATCGTCTTCTTGCAGGAAGAGTTTTTTGGTTGCCACCAAAACGACTCCTCCATCGATGCCTACTGCATGCGCCTCAAGACCCTCTCTGACGAGCTGAACGATATCGGCTTCAAGGTTGGGGATGAGCTCCTCCTATCCACCCTCACCGCGGGCCTCAACGAGGATTTCAGTAACGCCGCCTCTAATCTCACTCTTATGGCTAACCCTACCTATGAGCGTGCGGTGGCCTATCTTCATCTCGAGGAACACCAGTTGAAGAACTTGCGCTCCTGCGCCGTCCACACCACCCTCATCGCCGGCTACTCACGTGGAGATCCTGCACTGACCCATTCGACCCCCAACGGTGCCTACGACGCTCCTCTTCAGCAGCCGTGCCTGCCGGTGCCTTCTGCGCCCGCCGGCGCCTATGGTGTCCCCTACCAGGAGCGACCTCTAGCACCCATGGTGCCCCCTCTATAGCAGTCGGCAGCGCCACCATGGCCGTAGCGGCCAGCAGCACAACACCAACAGCAGTGCCAACCAAGGGAACCAGCTGCGCTCACCTCTCATGACACCACCTTGGAGCACCGGCCATAACCCCTAGACTGGGGTGGTGCATGCCTACACGATGTCGGTTCTGTGCCCCCCCCCCCGGGTCTTCTCGGGCCACGACAATCAGGTCCCTAGGCCCTCTACGCGGCACCCCAGCCGGGGTCTACAGCTCTGCCGCCAGTCTACTACCTTGCTGCACCCTTCGGCCATGGTGGGCCGAACCCTAGAGGCTAGGGGAACCGGACTACATTGGCTATCCAGCGTCGTCAGCCCCGCCGGTTGCCTGTGACCCGGCTTTCCTCACCGCGTTGCAGTACACGCCTCCTCTCGGTTCCTATACCGGTAGTGGGGATTGGTTCATGGACATCGGTGCATCAGCTCATATGGAAGCCTACCCGGGTAACCTCTCCTTCGCATCTCCCGTTCACACCTCCTCCTGTATCACCATCGGTAATGGTGCCTGTCTTCCTATTACTCATGTCAGTTCTACTAATTTCCCCTCCACCTCTAGACCATTGTTTCTCAATAATGTTCTTGTATCTCTAGAACTTATTCATAATTTAGTCTCTGTTCATAATCTCTCTCGTGATAATTCGGTAACCATGGAATTTGACTAAGTTGGTTTTTCTGTTAAGGATGCCTGCACCCGGATGGTTCTTCACCTATGTGACAGTCTCGGTGACATGTACCCTCTCCAGTCTTCATCATTATGTTGTACTGGACCTCTTGATTTTTCCACCGGCGTTGATCTTTGGCATGCCTCAGGCATCCTAGCTCCACCGCTCTTTGTCAAATAATCAAGGATTTTATTTTTTTGATGTAATAAAGCGGATGATCATTCTTGTCAAGCATGATGTATGGGCAAACATGTTAGACTTCCTTTTAGTTCCTCATCCATAGTTGTGTCTTATCCTTTTAAATTAATTCATAGTGATGTATGGACGTCACCTATTCCTAGTAACTCCGGTTGTTTATACTACCTTGTTATTCTGGATGATTATTCTTACTTTGTGTGGACTTTTCTGCTTTGTAGAAAATCTGATGTTCCCGCCACCCTCATTACTTTCTACTCCTATGTGTCCACTCATTTTGGTTGTCCTATCCTTGCTTTTTAGACTGACAATGGGAAAGAATTTGATAACATCACCATCCCACTCTCCTTTCCACCATGGTACAATCTTCCGTCTCACCTATCCATACACTTCGCAACAAAATAGTAGAGCAAAATGTGTCCTTCGTACTCTCAATGATTGTGTTCATACCCTTCTCTTTCATTCCTACATGCCACCTCGTTTTTGGCCCGGCGCCCTCGCCACCGCCACCCTTCTTATTAACCTTCATACTTGTCGTGTTCGTTGGAACTATACTCCCCACCACCTTCTTTTCGGCTCTCCTCCGTCCTATGATGGTCTTCGAATCTTCGGTTGTCTTGGTTATCCTAGTATTGCTGCCACCACCCCTCATAAACTTGATCCCCGGTCCCTACCTTGTGTCTTCCTCGGTTACCTAGCTAACACTAAAGGCTACCATTGCTATGACCCGGTCTCTCATCATTTCACACCTCACGACACGTTTATTTTGACGAGTAGTGTTTTCCTTTTTCATTGTAACAGGTGGTGGCTTCTTTGCCGGCGGTCAACCCTCCTTTGGCCAGCCTGATACGTCTCCAACGTATCTATAATTTTTTATTGTTCCATGCTATTATATTATCTGTTTTGGATGTTTTATATGCATTAATATGCTAATTTATATTATTTTTGGGACTAACCTATTAACCTAGAGCCCAGTGCCAGTTTTTGTTTTCCCCTTGTTTTTAAGCTTCGTAGAGAAGGAATACCAAATGGAGTCCAAACAGAATAAAACCTTCACGATGATTTTTCTTGGACCAGAAGACACCCAGGAGACTTGGAGACCAAGCTGGAAGAGCCACGAGGCGGCCACAAGGGGGGAGGGCGCGCCCCCTGCCTTGGTTATCGCTTTATTGTATGAAATACAAACGCCATGTAATTGTTTTACTTTACCGCTAAGCAGTAGCGATAGTCGTAGAAGCAATAGTTGGCAAGATGACCACGACGCTATGATGAAGATCAAGGTGTCAAGCCGGTGATGATGGAGATCATGACATGCTTTGGTGATGGAGATCAAAAGCACAAGATGATGATAGCCATATCATGTCACATATTTTGATTGCATGTGATGTTTATCTTTATGCATCTTATTTTGCTTAGTATGGCAGTATCATTATAAGATGATCCCTTAACTAGATTTCAAGTTAAAAGTGTTCTCCCCGAGTATGCACCATTGCGAAAGTTCTTCGTGCTGAGACACCACATGATGATCTGGTGTGACAGGCTCTACATTCACATACAACGGGTGCAAGCCAGTTTTGCAGATGCGGAATAGTCGGGTTAAACTTGACGAGCCTAGCATGTACAGACATGGCCTCGGAACACTGGAGACCAAAAGTTCGAACGTGAATCATATAGTGGATATGCTCAACATAGAGATGTTCATCATTGATGACTACTCCATCTCACGTGATGATCGGACATAGTTTAGTTGATTTGGATCACGTATCATTTAGATGACTTGAGGGATGTCTATCTAAGTGGGAATTCTTAAGTAATTTTATTAATTGAACTTAATTTATCATGAACTTAGTCCTGATAGTATTTGCAAATTATGTCGTAGATCAATAGCTCGCATTGTAGCTCCCCTGTGTTTTTTGATATGTTCCTAGAGAAACTAAGTTGAAAGATGATAGTAGCAATGATGCAGACCGAGTCCGTGATCTGAGGAACATCCTCATTGCTGCACAGAAGAATTATGTCCTTGATGCACTAATAGGTGACAGACCTATTGCAGGAGCAGATGCAGACGTTATGAACATTTAGCAAGCTCGATATGATGACTACTTGATAGTTTAGTGCGCCATGCTTTATGGCTTAGTACCGGGACTTCAAAGACGTTTTGAATGTCGCGGAGCATAAGAGATGTTCCAAGAGATGAAATTAGTATTTCAGACTCGTGACCATGTCGAGAGGTATGAGACCTCTGACAAGTACTTTGCCTACAAGATGGAGGAGAATAACTCAACTAGTGAGCATATGCTTAGGATGTCTGGGTAGTACAATCGCTTGAATCAAGTGGGAGTTAATCTTCCAGATAAGATAGCGATTGGCAGAGTTCTCTAGTCACTATCACCAAGTTATTGGAACTTCGTGATGAACTATAATATGCAAGGGATGACAAAAACGACTCCTGAGCTCTTCGTGATGCTGAAATCGATGAAGGTAGAAATCAAGAAAGAGCATCAAGTGTTGATGAATAACAAGACCACTAGTTTCAAGAAAAAGGGCAAATGAAAAGAAAGGGAATTTCAAGAAGAATGGCAAGCAAGTTGCCACTCCCGTGAAGAAGCCCAAAGCTGGACCTAAGCCCGAAACTAAGTACTTCTACTGCAAAGGAATGGTCACTAGAAGCGGAACTACCCCAAATACTTGGCAGATGAGAAGGATGGCAAAGTGAACAAAGGTATATTTGATATACATGTTATTGATGTGTACTTTACTAGTGTTCATAGTAACCCCTGGGTATTTGATACCGGTTCAGTTGCTAAGATTAGTAACTCGAAACAGGAGTTGCAGAATAAACAAAGACTAGTTAAGGGCGGTGTGACGATGTGTGTTGGAAGTGATTCCAAGGTTGATAAACTCACCATCGCATACTCCCTCTACCTTAAGGATTAGTGTTGAACCTAAATAAATGTTATTTGGTGTTTGCGTTGAGCATGAATATGATTATATCATGTTTATTGCAATACGGTTATTCATTTAAGTCAGAGAATAATTATTTCAATGAATAAAACCTTCTATGGTCATACACCCAATGTGAATGGTTTACTGAATCTCGATCGTAGTGATACACATATTCATAATATTGATGCCAAAAGATGCAAAGTTGATAATGATAGTGCAACATATTTGTGGCACTGCCGTTTAGGTCATATTGGTGTAAAGTGCATGAAGAAACTCCATGCAGATGGACTTTTGGAATCACTTGATTATGAATCATTTGATACTTGCGAACCATGCCTCATGGGCAAGATGACTAAAACTTTGTTCTCCGGAACAATGGAGCGAGCCAATGACTTATTGGAAATAATACATGCCGATGTATGCGGTCTGATGAGTGTTAAGGCACGCGACAAGTATGTTTATTTTCTAACCTTCAGCGATGATTTGAGCAGATATGGGTATATCTACTTAATGAAACACAAGTCTGAAATATTTGAAAAGTTCAAAGAATTTCAGAGAGAAGTGAAGAATCATTGTAACAAGAAAATAAAGTTTCTATGACCTAATCGCGGAGGCGAATATTTGAGTTATGAGTTTGGCCTTCATTTTAAAACAATCTGGAATAGTTTCGCAACTCACACCACCTGGAACACCACAGCGTAATGGTGTGTCTGAACGTCGTAACCGGACTTTATTAGATATGGTGCGATCTATGATGTCTCTTACCGATTTACCACTATCGTGTTGGGATTATGCATTAGGGACAGGTGCATTCACGTTAAATAGGGCACCATCTAAATCCGTTAAGACGACATCGTTTGAACTGTGTGTTGGGGATATTACCACTAGGTGTAAACCGGCCAAGTTTGGGCCGGGTTAGCTCTGCTAGTGGTGTAGTCATGGAAAGGCCCAAGGCCTATAGTCGGTTTAGGACTTGTGACCGTAAACCGGCCTGATGTATACTTGTATTGTAAGTTAGGAATAGAGAGATACCAACCGGGATACGAATATGAACCGGTTGGGACTCTGCAAACCGACGGGCGTCACTCGTGTATATAAGGGGACGACCCGGCGGCGGTTCAAGGAGGGACAACCACAGCTCGAGCCTAGGCGAAGCTTATTTGCTCCCCAGCCATCGAGACTACATCAATTCCATCACAACTAGACGTAGGCTTTTACCTTCATCGAAGGGGCCGAACTAGTATAAACCCTCGTGTCTTTGTGTCCGCTTTAACCCCTGCAAGTAAACTCGTAGCGATGGCTCCACGACTAAGTCCTTATGCTAGGACATCTGCCGTGACAAATCCACGACGGTTGGCGCCCACCGTGGGGCTATCGCCGCGATGGTTTGGCGATCTTGGAGGGCAAGCTCAAAGGACTCGAAGGCTACGTCGTGGGCGGATGACCAAGAGTCGTCGCGCGGATCTACATCGGCGATCTTGGATGGGGTCGAGGCGATTCAATCGAATATGGATACGGGTCCCGTTCGGCGGCATACGTTTTCATCGGCAAGACCGGAGGGCTGGGCGGAGCGACACCGCACCGACCCGTTGAGACGGCTCATCGCGCACGACCAGCCCGGGCTAAACCGGCCGTAAAGCATGTCTTCGTTGGAGCTACCCATGGAGGGGAGTATGATGCCGGTTCAGAGTACGGTAGCGAGACCGTCGTTTACTCGGCGATGAATCTTGGCGGAGAGACCGAGTCATTGTACCACCGCGAGGATGGTATGATCGGGGTTGTTCCGATGGTGACGATATTCGGACCCCCAAGCCGCCTAAACCGGATCGGCGTGTTCATGGCGGCACGCAGCCGCAAACCTCTCTTCAACCGCGGCAGCAATGCTTTCCGGTTCAGCAGCGGCAGCGGCGCGAGGCCGGTCGACCGCCGGTTCAAGTTTTGTCGATCTGTTTGATCGCTAGCGGCGCTCATGGCGGAGGATAACCCAGCAGATTAGGAGGCTCATAACGCAGAAATTGCGAAGGTGAGAGAGCAGATCACGCAAGCCAAAGCGGATCTAGCGGCGAAGAAGGAGCGCATGGCGCGAGCGGGCGCTTTAGATGCACAAGCTTACAGACTCATGCTTGACGAGGCGCGTCGCGGAGGTGTTAAGCGGAAATACGATCGCGCTGCCATCCGGTTTGACCCTAGAAACCTCTTTCAGACCCGGGCGGGCCCGATAACCCGCCCGGCCGACAGGAGGTGAACGGATTGAGGCACCAGGCAGGAGCAGCGGTCCAACGCGCCCGATGGAGCCCCCACTGCAGAATCGGTGATTCCTCCGCCGGTCTGAGCGCCCGGGCCATTACTCCAACCCTATGGACAACCTTGTTGCGGCTGCTTTGCACGATTGGGCGATCGATCGAAGGAGATTCCCCTGGCGGTTGAGACACGCCGGGTTAAGGAGCTTCTCGGACTGCACTAATCCAAGGAGAAGCATATTCATACTGCCGCGATCGGATTCACTCGCCCGTCAAGCGAAGCTACAAGAAGCGCATGGATGAACCGCCTTATCAAATAACGCGGGACCGTGAAGCGGCCGAGGCAATAACCCGATAGGCGGCGCTTCGTAATGCTCGGGAGGTGGTGGATCGGGCCGGACACGCAGGAGGCGAGTTAGCAGCCTGAGGTGATCTTGCGGTCAACCTACGCCGGTTCGCCCTACCTCCTTCACCGGACCAGGAGTCACCTCCGCTCTGGGAGTACCCTGTTTAGTCCCCGCTCTACGCAATGTGCGTTTACCTAAGGATTTTAAGGGCCCGCGCAAGGTGCCAAATTACACCGCAGATCTATCCCCTGAGGTATGGGTTGAGAGTTATGAGATGGCCATGGAGATGCTAGATGTTGATGAAGCGGCGTGTGCAAAGTACTTCACCATGATGATGGAGGCACAGCCCGTGCACAGTTGAAAAGCTTGCCGCCCAATTCTATCAGCTCGTGGGGTCGATTCACGGGCCCGGTTTATCCGAATTTCAAGGATACATGTAAGCAGCCCAAGTCCATAGTAGACCTGGCGGCTTGCGTTGAGAAGAAGGAGAGTCGACAACCCGTTGGATGCGCCGTGTGTCGAGATTTTGCACTCCTCGGACGGATCAATCTTGACTCGGCGATCATCACATTGGAAGGCAACGCGGTTTGAGCCTCTGAAACTTAAGTTGGGGCGTATGAAGCGGTTACGCAGCGTCACGGAACCCTCATGACCGCTTTGGTAAAATATGCCGATTCGAGCGGTACCAAGGATCTGGCGGATGATGACGAAGCGGGGAAGGGAAAGAAGAATGGCAACTCAAGCAGCAACATTTCAAACCGGCGGGACATGGAAAGCGGGGGCAAGCGCAAAGGTGATGATTTCAGTAGCCAACACTAATCGCAGGATGAGGCCCAGCGGTGCGAGAGCAAAGCGAATCGGGGTCCAAATGCTGGTGCAAACCGTTTGAACTACTTGTTGAATCAGCCTTGTCCCAAGCATGGGACGAAAGAAAACCCGTCGAATCATCTTTGGAAAGACTGTTCTATTATGCAAGAGTTCAAGAATTCCGATGCTTTCCGATATGATTAGGGACCAGGTGGTGGTTCAGGATCCGGTTTTCATGGGCCGGGTCAGGACGGAGCTTCCGGTTCAGGACATAACCAGGGCAATTTTAATAACGGAGTAATCAAGGTAGCGGCAGCGACGGTCGAGCTATCGAGCCAGCCAAAGCGGTTGAATGGTGGGCAGTATCATGTTTTCACAACCAGCTTGGACAAGCGGGATCGGAAGCTTCACAAACGGGCAGTAAATTCTGTTGAACCGGCTTTGCCACGGTATTTGCGTTGGTTAGAGCAGCCTATCGTATGGAGCAGAGAGGACCATCCCCCCCGGGTTGATAATCCGGGTCAGCTGGCTTTGGTAGTAGATCCCCAGGTTGGGGGCTATAAGTTTACTAAGGTACTTATGGATGGAGGAAGCAGTATCAATATATTATACTATGACACTTTCCGTCGCATGGGTCTCACGGATAAGGATCTCAGACCGTCCAATACGGTGTTTCATGGTGTAGTACCGAGCAAATCTGCTTATCCTATTGGTAAGATAGCCTGGATGTGGCCTTTGGAGATGAGCATGATTCGATGCGAAAAGCTAACTTTGAAGTGGTGAAAATCCGGGCCCATACCATGCCTTGTTTGGACGGCGGCTTATGCTAAGTTCATGGCACGACCTTGTTATATCTACTTGCAGCTCAAAATGCGGGTTACAAAGGTACAATAACGGTGCATGGAAGCCGCCGAGTCGCTTTGGAATGTGAGGAAGGAGATGCAGCTTATGCAGAGGCGGTCTGTGCCACGGAGGAGTTGAAATTTTATAAGGACAATGTTGATCCGGCAAATATGACCCTCTGAAGAAGCCTACTACGGAGCATGAATCGGATCTGAAATTCAAATCGGCGGCGAAACCAAGCTTGTTGACTTTGTGCGGCGATTCGTCCAAGCAGTTCCTTTGTCGGTGCCAACTGGACCCTAAATAGGAAGGCGCGCTCATCGAGTTCATCCGTGAGAACCGGACATCTTTGCATGGAAGCCATCGACATGCCGGTGTCTGGGAACTCGTGAGCACACACTTAATGTGGATCCTAAGTATAAACCGGTGAAACAGTTCCTCCGCCGGTTTAATGAAGAGAGACGCAAGGCCATTGGAGAAAAAGTAGCTAGGCTTACGGCGGTGGCTTTATCATCGAGTGTTTCATCGAATGGCTTGCTAATCCGGTCTGGTCCTTAAGAAAAACGGCACTGGCGTATGTGTGTGGACTACGAGATCTTAACAAGGCTTGTCCACCGATCCTTTTGCTCTCCCGCATTGATCAGTTATTGATGCCACGGCGGGATGTGGCGTTTAAGCTTTTGGATGCATACTCTGGATATCATCGAGATCAAGATGGCGATCGAGGACCGGGAGAAAGCGGCGTTTATAACTCCCTTTGGAGCCTTACGCTATGTATCTATGCCTTTTGGGCTCAAGAGCGCCAAGCTACTTATCGGCGATGTGTAAATTGCTTGCATACACAGATCGGCCGCAATGTGCATGCTTATGTGGATGACATTGTGGTGAAATCAAGACGAAGGAGACGCTGGTGGACAATTTGAAGGAGACCTTCGACAACTGCGCATTTATAAGATGATGCTTAATCCGGCCAAGTGTGTTTTGGTGTTCGGTGGCAAGTTATTGGGGTTCTGGTGTCTAACGGGGAATCGAGGCCAATCCGGAGAAAATTAAGCGATCACCTCCTTGGCTAAACCAAGTGTATCAACGATGTTCAACGCTTGGCGGGCGGATTGCGGCATTGAGCGGTTTATCGGCCGCCTCGGAGAAGGCTATTCCTTTATACCGAATCTTTGAGGAAGACGAGATCATTTAAATGCGAGTCCATTTCTTGACGAAGCTTTGAGGACCTAAAGCGGCAATTGGCCAATCCGCTTTGTCCTTGCGGCTCCGATCGACAAGGAACCGCTGTTATTATATGTGGCAGCCAATGCACGGCGGTGGCGTAGCCATTGTGGTAAGCGCAAGGAGGCGAAAGAATATCGGTTCAGCGGCGGTTTATTATATCGATGAGGTACTAATTGAGTCCAAGCGGTATCCGCATTGGCGAAGCTAGTCTATGGTGTTTTTATGGCGGTAGGAAGCTGAAACAGATTTTCCAAGGGCATCCTATTACGATGGTTAGTTCAGCTCCTTTGGGTGATATCATACAAAACCGGAAGCGGCGGCGGATCGCAAAATGGGCCATTGAGCTTGGGCCATATGGACTCAAGTATACACCACGCCTGGCGGTGAAATCACAAGCACTTGTTGATTTTATTAATGGTGACGGAGTTACAAGCACCGGAGGAGAAGCGGATCATACATCTTGGACTATCCACTTCAATGGATCCAGCGGTTGGAAGGCTCGAAATTTGGAGTAGTGTTAACTTCCCACGGGTGATAAGTTTTATTCGTTCTCCGTCTAATGTTCCTTGTACTAATAATGCAGCTGAGTCGAAGCCTTCCTCCATGGTCTCCGGATGGCTAAGGAGATGAACTTAAGCGGGTTAAGTGCTTTGGTGACTTCGGACTGGTGGCGCGACAAGTATCGGCACTTGGGATTCTAAGGACCCCTCATGGCTGCATATCGGCGAGAGGTGGATAACATCGCGAGGTGCTTCAAGGGATATCAAGTGGATCATGTGGATCGCCGGAAGAACGAAGCGGCGGACGCTTTAAGCCGTTTGGGTTCTCGGCGTAAACGGTTCCCCTAATGTCTTCCTCGACATCTTGCACAACCCGTCGGTTCGGCTCCTGGTGAAGCGGTTTGGCAATTCGACCCGAGGCCCGGTTGGTGGCAGCATTACATGCTATTCGGATTGGACGGTGCCTTATCTTGCATATATGACTCGAGGAGAATTGCGACGATGAGGTTACGGCGAGCGGATAATCCGGCGCTCCAAGTCTATGGCGATTCTTAATGGTGAGTTGCATCATTGCAGTGTTTCAGGGGCGTTTCAACGCTGTGTTTCCCCTGAGGAAGGTTGTGAAATTTTACGAGAAATCCATGAAGGGATTGCGGGCATCACGCCGTTCAAAGTCCACAGTGGCGAAGGCATTCCGACATGGATTTTCTTGGCTAACTGCTCATCTTGATCACGGAGGACTTGGTCAGCGGTGCGATGGGTGTCGAGAAATTTTCGAGCGTGCTCATGTGCGGCACAGAATTGCGGATGATCCCAATAACGTGACCGTTCGCGACCTGGGGGCTAGATATGGTTGGGCCTTTTAAGCGATCCAAAGATAAGAAGACCCACCTGTTAGTGGCAGTGGACAAGTTCACCAAGTGGGTTGAAGCGGAACTGTCACTAAGTGTGATGCGGCAACAATGATGCAGTTCATCAAAAGGTGATTTTCGGTTTGGTTTTCCACACGGTATCATTACGACAATGGCACTAATCTGTCCAAGGAGCTATGAAAGAATTACGTGAGCGTGAGCATATCCGACTTGATGTATCATCGATGGCGCACCCGATCAGCGGGCGGCGAGCGTGCTAATCGAAATCTTGCGAGGTATCAAACCACGGCTTCGGTTCCATTGCGAGAGAACACCGTGGTGCTGGGTTGAAGAGCTCCCATCGGTACTATGGAGTATCAATACTCGCCAAACCGGTCTCTTGGTTACCGCCTTTCTTCATGGTCTATGGGCGAAGCGAGTTCTCCCCGATGATATCGGCACGATTACGCCCGTGTAGCGGCTTATGTTGAAGCGGACAATGAAGCGGCACGACGGATGCTTTGGACCTCTTGGATGAGGGCGTGATATGGCAGCCACTCGATCGGCGATTTACCGGCAAGATCTTCGTCGTTATCACGATCGCGGGTTAAGACGAGCCTTTCGGGAAGGAGATTTGGTGCTTCGTCTCATCAAGACCGAACGAGATATGCACAAGCTATTCCCGCCTTGGGAAGGACCCTTTGTGGTCGACAGAATCTACACAACGGTTCCTACTATCTGGTTGATATTCGAGAGCATAAAGACTCACGTACATCGAGAGGAGAGACCAATAGGCCGTGGAATATAGCTCATCTTGACCTTACTACACATGAGTCATCGGCTCGGTTTATGTACATAGCATAACAATGTATATATTATCTTGATATAATAAAAATCGGGGCCTCGACCAAGCGGGGTCTCTGTCTTTCTTTTCATGCGTGGTTACATGGAGTGTTTACATTTTTAAAAGCGGCCTCGGTTTACCCTTGATACTTGTATTTATCACTTGGGGGCTTGGTAGTATCCGAACCAATGCAACACCTCTTGATAAGCGAAAGCCACGGATCATTGGGGACACGGTCACGTCTGAACCGTCACGCCTCTTGGTCGACCAATAGGGCCAGCGCCACTTGGGGCTTGGTCGAACCCGAACCAATGTCACGCCACTTGGCGGCGTACTGCGCCACGAGTCTTTTGGGGACTGGCCGACTAGCACCATCGCTACGCCTTGGGGCTTGGTTGCGTCGACCATGGTAATGCCATCGACCAGCTCCATGCAGCTTTCCTTTTGCAAAGAGTTATTGCCTTTGTTGCCATATTTGGTATTCGATTTTGTTGCGTTTCCAACTCGGCGAATATTTTTATCCGGTTTAGTATGTCGTTAGTAAACCGGCAAAGACACAGGTTTAGTATTGCACGAAGTTTTTATTTTTCGGTTTACCTACTCGGTTCACCCTTATGGAGAAACATGGGGGCTTGTCTGATTCAAAGACGCCTATGAGAAGTTATTATTTCCCGGATGGACATGGTTGTAAAGGCTTCCGCTTCAAGATTAGCTCGCCACCTTCATGCCCAAGTATGGCGGTATTTGTATCACATATTAATTGATTTTCCATACACAAAATCTATTGGATGCCATAAACCGGCTGGCGGTATCACCGCCGCCGAGGTTCAATCTTTTGGTTGCAGGGGGAGTGAATCACATAAAAGTTTCCTCGATGCACGAAGGCATACCCAGGCAGTAAGTTTTAACTAAGGCTATTACAAGGCAACACACGGTGCCCGAATGAGATCGTTGTTCGTTGAGATAAACCGGCTACCGGTTCAAAACTATTCCTCATCTTCCGCCGCTTCAGCATCCTCGTCCCTACCCATCGGCTGGAGATCCCGAAAGTCGATCGATTCCCATCAGCGCTTGGAAAACAGCCTCTTCGTGAATCGAGATGATGGTTCAATGTCGAGGCGTAAGTGTGCTTACGGATTGGAGGATCAAGTTTTCGGCTCAAAGGTTGGGCGGAAATCGCTTATTCTCGCTCATTGTATTGGGCTTGGTAGTGCTCCAAATCGGCCTCTTACGCCAATTGACGAGGCGGTGGGCGTACCGCCCGGTTTATTACCGCATAAGTCTTCTTCGTTAAAATCCGAGCCGTCCTCCTTCACCTTTGGGATAGCCTTGAGTTGCTTCCACGGGATCAAAATCCGGCACCGGGCTTTAGCTCGGATCAAGGCATTGATAGCTCCGGTTGAGCGGAGATTTCTTCACCTCTTCAATCCGGGAAGGAACGATGGATAGCCGGTTCAAGGTGTCTTGGATCAAGGACGGAGCCGGGTTATTATGTGACACTGTGGTAATAACGCGCTGGGCTCCGGTATATAGCTGCTCCACGAAAGTGTAGACAGCTTTCAGTTTCTTCCGTACGTCATTACCCAAATGCCCAATGCGTGTGCCTGCATATGATGACAGGATATTTTAAACCGGAGTACTGGTGAAAGCAGGAAAAGCATATTGCGCTTATTAACAGGGATCTCTTTCACCGAGGGAACTTACCGAAGATGGCTGCTATCATAGAATGCACTTGCCGCTTCACGGCTGTCAGATCATCCACCACCGGTTTAAGGGCAGCTTCAGCATTTTCGGCCCGTTTGAGCAAGTTGGCCTTTTCGGTGGCCCAGACCGCCTGTTCCTTCTTCATACTTTCCTTCAACTGTTCTGCAGCAGTCAAGGCGCTGGTTAGCTCCTTCTTGGCTTTGTCTGTCTCGGCTTTCTTTGGGTTTCGATCTGACACATAAATCGGCGATTCGATCATCCTTGATTTTCACCTCGGCTGTGCATATGATCGACAACAATCAAGTTAAAGTCTCAATCATACAACACGCTTATATGCTTGACACTTGGGGGCTAATGTACCTTCAATTTTTCTACTGCTAATACATGGCAAAGTCCCAAGTTCAATACGAGTATTCAACTCGGCACTTGGGGGCTAATGGCTATTTGATTTTATTACAGTGTCAACAAGAAGTTTTTGAAGTACCGGTTTAGGTTTACATACTTAAACCGGCCCTGGTGGTTAAGAGGGAAGATTGCAAAAGTCTATCAAAGCAAATTATCAAGTACCAGTTTGATCAAAGATTGCAAACCGGCCCTTGGGGGCTACAAGGGTTACTATATCGGTAATAAGGATAGGAGCGTTACCTCAAACTTGTCTCTCATCAGTTTCACCAAACCAGCTTCATAATCACGGCTACTGTAAAGCCGGTTCAGATATCCGGAATGAAGGTCTTGGGCGTTCATAGCGGCATAAGTTTCCAGCTCTACATTCCATTTTCCTTTGTTAAAAGCGGAAGAGTCCTCCTTCACGGTGTGCGGGTTAGAGTTGCGGCATTCCCGGCTCGAAATGGCTGTTCGATAATTACCACGTCATCATCTTTCGATTGACGGATCGTGTAGGCACGATTGTTTTGGCGGGGCTGTGAGGCTCTTGAACCGGATATTACTAGCGGGTGGATCAGCAGACATTGAGACATCCATAGGTCTCTCCTCGGGAATAACATCTTCTTGAGCCGGAGGATCAGTTGGAATATCTACATGAGCAACATTTTCAAGATCCGGTGCCGCTCATGATCTGAAGCGGCGGTTTCTTGACTGTTTTGTCCAGTAGAGCCTTTTCTTTGGGTTTCGGTTTAGTTCTAAGAAGCAAGGATTCAGGAGCAAGGCGTGTGCATTCTGAAGAAATCAACAAGCATATGATCTGTATGAACTTACCCGGCGGCTATCTTCAACGGTGGTAGCTGAGTAGGCGATGATTCGCGGAGGACGAATGAGAGGTGACGATAATCGGAGTCGGACGGATTAAGAGGTTGTGGAATAAACCCGCTTTGGAATTCAAGGTAATAAAAGATTGGAAACCTCGGTGCGGCGCTTTCGAGCGGGCTGTTTGGTAAACCGGCGGGTAACTACATCCGTTGTCTTGGGGTTGTCGGCGAGCTTCATGCTCTTTGTGTCTTCATAAGTTTGGGATCCAAGTAAGCAAGGGGTGAGAAAAGTTAACTTTCCGGTTTGCGGCGAAATTTCGTGAAGGCAAATTTGTTGAATCGGAGGAAAGAATGATTACCTCGGCAAATTCTGCGTTCTTGGCCTCGGCGTCATCGACAAACATCGTCATCAATAAGGCGTGTAAAAACAAGCCAAGAGAATCAAGTTCGGATTACCCACATCATCATCGATGGCGGGTCGAGCGAAGCCGTGGTTTTCCTCTTGTGGGCGGATTTCTTAACAACTTCGTTTTGGGCGGCTTGGCGTCGGCCTTGTCCGCTTTGTCTGCGAGAGTTTCTTGCTCCAAAGCGGATTATCCCCTGCATCGAAATAACTAAGAGTTGGAAGTATGAAAGTAATAGCGGTATTTAATGATGACACGATCGAGACTTACCGCGGGAGGTGCGTTAAAGGTGCGATATGGAGCCAAGCGGTTTGGGCACAAAGGTGCTCCGGTTCATTCAGCATCTTCCGCACGGAATCCGTGACTTCATTTTGAACAGTTCGATTTGGTGTGTCGGAGTGGGTCATCGGCGCTGCGGTATCTTGGCACATCAAACGGGCGCCCGGCTCGAGGCAATATGCCCCAAGATAACCAGCGGCGTGCGGATCGATCGAGTCAAACCGTTGGCCATGAAGGCGAAGCTTGGATAATTGTGGGCGTATTTGCTTCTTTCTTTGGCGATCGATCGTTGCGGAAAGGATGAGTGTTCTTGAGCCGCTCTGGGCGAAAACCGGGCAAAGGATTCTCACCTTCGGAGAAGTGTCTTTGCGGTAGAACCAAGTCGCGTTCCACTCTTTGGGATGAGTATGGAGTTTGGCGTGGGGATAAGTGATCTCCTTCCTCTTACGGATAGCCATACCGCCCAACTCGTATTGGGGCCGTCGGTGAATTGGTGCGGCGGCTTAGGTGAAAGAGATCCTGAACAGCTCAGCAGAGGGTTCCTCCTGCGGTATGCTTGGACAGACTTGGAAGTGGCACAGTTAGTATGAGTTGGGGCCGATATCTTGGGGCCGAAGTTGAAAATTGGCCATTACATCCCGGTAAAATTTTGACCCGGGCGGTTTGAAACCCCGGGCCAGGTGATCTGCGAAAACTACGACCTCTCCTTCCTGAGGTGTGGGAGGACATTCCTCTCCAGGAACCCTCCAATGGATGGTATTTCGGTCATCTAAAGCGCCAATCGACACTAACTCATTCAGTTGTGTCTCAGAGACGCGGGAAGGGACCCAGTTGCATTCATACACCTGTTTGGCCATCATGAGGTCTACAAGGAGAAGAATCCGGTTTAAGAAAGTACTCATTACAGAGTAATTGATCTAAGTTATGATAAACCGGAGGAGGTTTCCGCGAATCGATTCGATATGATATGATGTCGGTATATGTTGGCGGTTCAACACGGGGACTAATGGTGTGCGATGCGGTTTAGCAATTTTGATATTATGGTGAGTTAAACCGCCTAATCTTGGCTTCAAAGGAAATGGGCGAAACAGGTTTCACAAAAGTTCATGTTTATTATGGATCAAGCGCGAGTTTTTAGAAAACAGAAAAGCGTCGCGAAAAGTAAAGAAGAAAGGGATGCACCATAAGATATATATATCTGCCAAGATCTATGGGGTTCGAGACAAGGAAGTGCAGCGGATAGCGAGTCTTCGTTTGATGCGAGCAGGATTCATAGCATGGTTCAAAAGCTAGAAAGGTGAGAGCATACGAAGAACGTGGTATGAAGCTTGAACCCTAGAAACAGATCTAAGATGACGAACAGATGAAGAAGGGTAAGAGATTTACGGAAGCGGAGGAGATGCGGAGAAAGACCGCGATTCGGTCGAACAGATTGATCAATGCCAAGATCGAAGCGAGCGTTGATGACGACGACGGAGCTCCAAAGGCAGTGGCGCAAGGAAGAAGAAGAAGAGGAAGCGAAGGAAGGAACAGAATGACCCTTCGGTCCTATTTATAAGGCAATAAAACTAGGTCAAGTGCGTGAATCCAGGGACGGTCATTAAAGAAGGCGCTATAAAGGATAAACTTCAAGATGACGTCATACCGGTTTACAGTGACCAGAAGCAATGATGTCATGCCGGTTTACAGTGATCAGAAGTGATGACGACGTGACGATTTATTACACAAAGAAGATATCCAAGATGCAGGTTTTATGAAGAATTGACATGAACCAGTTCAAATCAATCTGGGGCCTAATGTTGGGGATATTACCACTAGGTGTAAACCGGCCAAGTTTGGGCCGGGTTAGCTCTGCTAGTGGTGTAGTCATGGAAAGGCCCAAGGCCTATAGTCGGTTTAGGACTTGTGACCGTAAACCGGCCTGATGTATACTTGTATTGTAAGTTAGGAATAGAGAGATACCAACCGGGATACGAATATGAACCGGTTGGGACTCTGCAAACCGACGGGCGTCACTCGTGTATACAAGGGGCGACCGGGCCAGATTCAAGGAGGGACAACCACAGCTCGAGCCTAAGCGAAGCTTATTTGCTCCTAGCCATCGAGACTACATCAATTCCATCACAACTAGACGTAGGCTTTTACCTTCATCGAAGGGGCCGAACTAGTATAAACCCTCGTGTCTTTGTGTCCGCTTTAACCCCTGCAAGTAAACTCGTAGCGATGGCTCCACGACTAAGTCCTTATGCTAGGACATCTGCCGTGACAGATCCACGACACTGTGGTTTGGCAATAAACCTAAGCTGTCATTTCTTAAAGTTTGGGGATGCGATGCTTATGTCGAAAAGCTTCAACCTGATAAGCTCGAACCCGAATCGGAGAAGTGCATCTTCATAGGATACCCTAAGGAAACAATTGGGTACACCTTCTACCACGGATCCGAAGGGAAGATCTTTGTTGCCAAGAATGGAACATTTCTAGAGAAGGAGTTTCTCTCGAAAGAAGTGAGTGGGGGGGGGGAAGTAGAACCTGATGAGGTAATTGTACCTTCTCTCAATTTCGAAAGTAGCTCATCCGAGAAATCCGTTCTCGTGATGCCTACACCAACTAGAGAGGAAGCTAATGATAATGATCATGGAACTTTAGATCAAGTTACTACAGAACCTCATAGGTCAACCAGAGCATGATCCGCACCAGAGTGGTACAACAATCCTGTTTTGGAAGTCATGTTACTTGACCATGACGAACCTACGAACTATGAAGGAGCTATGATGAGCCCAGATTCCAATAAATGGCTTGAGTCCATGAAATCTGAGATAGGATCCATGCATGTATGAGAACAAAGTGTGGACTTTGGTGGATTTTCCCGATGATCGGCGACCCATAGAGAATAAATGGATCTTCAAGAAGAAGACTGACGCTGATGGTAGTGTTACTATCTATAAAGCTCGACTTGTTGCAAAAGGTTTTTGACAAGTTCAAGGAGTTGACTACGATGAGACTTTCTCACCCATAGTGATGCTTAAGTCTGTTCGAATCATGTTAGCAACTGCCGCATTTTATGATTATGAAATTTGGCAAATGGACGTCAAAACTGCATTCCTTAATGGATTTCTTAAAGAAGAGTTGTATATGATGCAACCAGAAGGTTTTGTCGATCCTAAAGGTGCTAACAAAGTGTGCAAGCTCCAGCGATCCATTTATGGACTGGTGCAAGCATCTCGGAGTTGGAATATATGCTTTGATGAGGTGATCAAATCGTATGGTTTTATACAGACTTTTGGAGAAGCCTGTATTTACAAGAAAGTGAGTGGGAGCTCTGTAGTATTTCTAGTATTATATGTGGATGACATATTGTTGATTGGAAATGATATAGAATTTCTGGATAGCATAAAAGGATACTTGAATAAAAGTTTTTCAATGAAAGACCTCAGTGAAGCTGCTTATATATTAGGCATCAAGATCTATAGAGATAGACCAAGACGCTTGATTCTTAGGACTTTCACAAAGCACATACCTTGATAATTTTTTGAAGAAGTTCAAAATGGATCAGTCAAAGAAAGGGTTCTTGTTTGTGTTACAAGGTGTGAAGTTGAGTAAGACTCAAAGCCTGACCATGGCAGAAGATAGAGAGAGAATGAAAGTCATTCCCTATGCCTCAGTCATAGGTTCTATAAAGTATGTCATGCTGTGTACCAGACCTGTTGTGTGCCTTGCCAATGAGTTTGGCAAGAGGGTACAATAGCGATCCAGGAGTAGATCACTGACAACGGTCAAAATTATCCTTAGAGGACTAAGGAAATGTTTCTCGGTTATGGAGGTGATAAAGGGTTCATCGCAAAGGGTTACGATGATAGAAGCTTTAAACACTAATCTAGATGACTTTGAGTCTCAGTCTGGATACATACTGAAAGTGGGAGCAATTAGCTAGAGTAGCACCATGCAGAGCATTGTAGACATAAAAATTTGCAAAATACATATAGATCTGAATATGGCAGACTCGTTGACTAAACCTCTCTCACAAGCAAAACATGATCATACCTTAGTACTCTTTGGGTGTTAATCACATAAAGATGTGAACTAGATTATTGACTCTAGTAAATCCTTTGGGTGTTGGTCGCATGGCGATGTGAACTATGGGTCTTAATCACATAAAGAAGTGAACTATTGGTGTTAAATCACATGGCGATGTGAACTAGATTATTGACTCTACTGCAAGTGAGAGACTGAAGGAAATATGCCCTAGAGGCAATAATAAAGTTGTTATTTTATATTTCCTTATATCATGATAAATGTTTATTATTCATGCTAGAATTATATTGACCTAAAACTTGATACGTGTGTGGATATATAGACAAAACACAGTGTCCCTAGTAAGCCTCTATCAGACTAGCTCGTTGATCAAAGATGGTTAAGTTTCCTAACCATAAACATGTGTTGTCATTTGATAAACGGGATCGCATCATTAGGGATGTGATGGACAAGACCCATTCGTTAGCTTAGCATTATGATTGTTCAGTTGTATTGTTATTGCTTTCTTCATGTCAAATACATACTCCTCCGACTATGAGATTATGCAACTCCCAAATACCGGAGGAATGCCTTGTGTGCTATCAAACGTCCCAACATAACTGGGTGATTATAAAGATGCTCTACAGGTATCTCTGAAGGTGTTTGTTGGGTTGGCATAGATCGAGATTAGGATTTGTCACTCTGAGTATCGGAGAGGTATCTCTAGGCCCTCTCGGTAATACACATCATAAGTAGACTTGCAAGAAAAGTGAATAATGAGTTAGTTGCAAGATGATATATTATGGAACGAGTAAAGAGACTTGCCGGTAACGATATTGAACTAGGTATGAAGATACAGACGATCGAATCTCGGGCGAGTAACATACGGATGGACAAAGGGAATTATGTATGATGTCATAACGGTTCGACCGATAAAGATCTTCGTAGAATATGTAGGAGCCAATATGGACATCTAGGTTCCTCTATTGGTTATTAACCAGAGGTGTCTCGGTCATGTCTACATAGTTCTCGAACCCGCAGGGTCGCACGCTTAACATTCATTGACGCTAGAGTAGTATTGGGATATTTGATGAGTGGTAACCAAATCTTGTTCGAAGTCCCAGATGAGATCCCGGACATCACGAGGAGTCTCGGAATGGTCGAGAGGTAAAGATTTATATATAGGAAGTCATATTTTGGGTTCCGGAAAAAGGTGCAGTTTTTTCGGTATTGTATCGGGAAGCTTCCAGAAGGTTTCGGAGGATTTCGGAAGTCCACAAGTGGGTTCATCACGACCCAAGGGTTAGCATGGGATGTGGGGAGGTGCCCTGGCCTTATTGGGCTAGGCGCACCAAGTCCTCAAATGCCCATGTGGCTAGGGAAGGCAAATAAGGAAGGAGTCCTAGTAGGAATAGGATTGGACTTGGAGTCCAAGTCCTCTCCCCCTTAGCTGTGGCCTAGGGCTTGGAGAGGATGTTTGCCACGCCCCTCCACCTATATATAGAGGGGAGGGGCGTCCCAAGAGGATACACCAAGCCCTTGGCGCCCTTCTCTCTCCTGTTACTTCATAGTTCCATCGCCTCGTCCCAGCGATGCTTAGCGAAGCGCTGTCGATGCTCCACCACCACCATCACCACCATGCCGCCGTGTTGATTGTGATCCCATCTACTTCTCCTCTCCTGCTTGCTGGATCAAGAAGGAGGAGACGTCATCGAGCCACACGTGTGCTAAACTCAGAGGTGTCGTCCGTTCGGCACTAGATCGGTTGGATCGTGATCGGATCGCGAAGAGTACGACTACATCAACCGTGTGATAAATGCTTCCGCTTACGGTCTATGAGGGTACGTAGACACACTCCCCCCCTTGTTGCTATGCATCTCCTAAATAGATCTTGCGTGAGCGTAGGAATTTTTTTGAAATTGCATGCTACGTTCCCCAACAACTAGCTGGGCTAAGCTTATTATTAGTTAAAGTGGACTGAACTAGGGGCTCAAACTCAAGAAATTAACGAGCTAAACGAGTAGGCTCGCGAAACTCGTCAGCTCGCTTGTTTAGCTCGTTAATATTAACGAGCAAAAAACACTTTTCAGCTTGGCTTGCTAACTAACGAGCACGAGCTGAACCGAGCCGAACTAATGAGCTTTGAGCTTTTCCTCCAGCCCTATCGGGCACCACCGACATCCCGTGGCGGCGGCGGGAGGACTGTGCGACCGCCTTCAATGCGTCCACGCTCTCGCTTTTCCGCTGCATCTCATGGAAGGGGACGTGCGCCTTCAATTTCGGTGTGCGCGTCCACGGTGCCGGTGGAGGGGCACTAGGACCCACCTTCGCCCTTGCAGAGCAGCAGCCGGCGGGAGAGGTGGTCGACGGAGGGGTGACGCAACTTGAGCTACCCGCGCGGAGCTGCACGCGGGCGAGAAGGGCAGCTCCGGCGTTGGCGCTGCGCCGGCGGGTGAGAGACCACATAGCATATCTGGAACTGCCACTGTGTCCAGCCGCGACTGCTGCATCGCGAAGCGGAGGGCCAACTCGTCCTCGTCGCCGATGACCTTGTGCAAGAAAGCGTCCCAATCATCACCAGAGCCGTTGGAGCACTTTTCGAAGTTCGACATGGTGGACGGAGATCAGATTGGATCGATTCAAAGAAAGAGAGAAGAAAAGACGGAGCAGAGTTTTTTTTTGAGGTTCTAAAAAGACAGATCAGAGTGAAGTGAAGTGGAGTGTAGGGTTTGCTCCGGATTGTTTTTATTTTATTTTATGAAAACGGACTGGAGTCTAGTGGTGGGCTCGGTTGGGCTGACGTCCGGACAGCCCTACGTTTGGGCTGGACATGAGGGCGCTAGACAGCACGGACGTCAGCCATCCCCCCTACCGCCGTGACACATCGAGCCAGCCGCTCGCTTCCCGTCCCGACCTCCCAATTTCGCCGTCTCCCCGCTCATCCCTCGCCGCTCGCCGGACGCCCAGAGCCGCAGCCTATCCGTCTCGCCCGATCGGCATTTGGGACTCGTCAGCAGCCGCGCCACCGCAACTGGCCGTGCCCCTGCCTCTGGCCGCTAGGCGCCCCTGCAAGCCGGCGCACGCCGCCCACTCCGCCCACCGGCGCTCGGCCGGCAGGCAGCAGCAAGCCAGCAACCATCCTTGTTGATTCGAGGTACCAGTTCAGCTCGTCCCCTGCCCATTCGGCCATTCCCCATTTTTGGATTTAGGGTTTGCTCTTCCCTGTGCTACCCACCATCCAGTACGTAATTGTGTTCAGTTATGTCATTATATGAATTCATGATTGATAGAAAGTAAATTAGTTAGAACGTTTATAAGTCTTCTTTGATGCAAAACTGAGACTTAATTGAGAATTTTAGTATGCTTGTAAGACCATATTGATCTATTTCTATGTGGTATTGGTAGTTAGTTAGAACATCCACATGTCATATTTATTGTCAATGTTTTTTAGGAGAATCACCCTGTTTTCATATTCTAGATCCGCTACTGTCCTCACTCTTCTCCACCACTCAGACCCAGCATAGCAGCAAGGAAGCGGACGGGAGGATGATGGGAAGCAACAACCCCGGAGGCGCAGGCGGAGGGATGGCTCTGGGCATGGGGGCGGGCAGCAGCGACGGGCGGCACGATGACGAGGCCGTACTCACCGAGTTCCTCTCCTCCCTCATGGACTACAACCCCATGGTACGCTGCCGCCGTCTTCCCTAATCCCCTTTCGTTATGCCGAGTTCCGTGTTTGACTCGGTGGCACGGCAGATTCCGGACGAGCTCGTGGAGCACTACCTCGGTCGCAGCGGCTTCCACTGCCCCGACCTACGCCTGTGAGTACTTCTTACACCTCCAATTTCTCTCTTCATGTCTGAATCGGTAGTTAAGCTGATACCCCCTTTGCTGCTCTAGGATAATCTCAAACTGAAATTTGCTAATCATAGTGATATATGGAGCCACATAGAGGTTTTTTAGCACGTTGTTGTTTTAGTCTGAGAGAAATTGCGAAGCATAGTCTGAGAGAAATCTTCAACTCAGGTGATTATTCGTCCACATGAATGACATGTTTTTTCTTTCTTTTCTTTCCTAATTTTGTGGTATGCAGTACAAGGTTGGTTGCTGTAGCTACTCAAAAGTTCATTTCAGACATCGCAAGTGACTCCCTTCAGTACGTGAACCCACAACTGCACTAGTTTGTTTTTTCACCTCAATGCAATTCGTCTATTGGTTGTCAGCATGGCATAACATATAGCAATTGTAGTATATCTTGCACACCAATTTGATATTGCACTATCCTTTCCCTTGAATTAGGCATTGCAAAGCCAGGGTTGCAGCACCTATCAAAGACAACAAGAGCAAACAACCGAAGGTGAATTTACTTCTTAATTAGAAATTCCATGTTACTTCTACCATGAAACCTGGCATGCCATTCTTACTTCTTATGGCTTACTGATGACATGCTTTATTGTACTTCAGGATAGGCGTCTTGTATTGACGATGGATGATCTTTCAAAAGCCCTGCGTGAGGTAAACCATTTTTCTATTACATCTGAGTTTTTGTTTTATTTTTATATGAAACAGCACACCATTTACTTGCTTATTTCTCATGTTTGAAGCCCACATTATTTTGTTTGAACACAGAATAACACTCAGCCAGTTATATTCTTAGGAGCTGAATCCCTGCACTGATAAATCCGTTGAAAATTACTATGGATGAATGGATTTAGTTGATCCTTGTAGACCAAGTGGATTGCTTGATGCGGGTTTTTTCTAAGAGGCAAAAATCAAATTCATATGGATTCAGTTTTACGTGTTCCAAGCTTCTCATAGCTTACCGAAGTTCATACCAACAAACTGACCAATCGGTGGCAGCTAGGAACATCTTACCAGCATACCAGTACAACAGCACCTTACATGAAATCAGCATTTAAGCTCCTGACACTTACGTGTCTACTTGACAAACGATTTCCTACAGTTTTGCCTTCTAACCATGTTTTGGAGGCCATACTAGTGGCAGCTCCTTAACATTGAGTTATAGGGCCTGTATCTGTAGAAGAACGAACTACACAGACATCTACTATTATGGATATTGCACATGCTCCAAAGCAGCCAAAGCATACAAGGGTATAAAGAGATAACAATAAATATATATATCCTGCTCTTTGTCTTGAACAGATGGGCTCAATTGTTTATTTCCGCCCTAATTAGAAAAGCAGTTAAAAGAAAGGGAATCTGAGTGATACTACAAAGGTTTAAATCATGTCCATCTCCCTAGTAATACGGGGAACGGCGCAATCACTAAAGGTGACGTGAACAGAAAAAGCAGTCTACACATGTCTAATCTAACCACCATTTTCTGATCATCTTTAGTGAGAATGCTCATGCTTATCAAAACCCGCCAAACCATTATTTCAAGCAATTGCTCATTTATCGGACGAAGTTGCAAACTTAAAATGGTATTATCCAATTTTCTACAAGCATATATTCGCCAAAGTATATCTTCTGTGCACACCTTTGTGGGTTGCTAGTTCTTTGGTAAACAAGTTCTAGTTATGTTCAGTTGCATGCAAGTAGTCAGGTAATCTTTCAGGTTATCAATCTACCTTCAACCCAAACCTCACATAAAAGGGCATGCTACTCATGCAATATATCATATTGCTCAAGATGTTAGACATGGAAATATCCTCCAGCCACTTGTCAGACATCCTCCTGAAATTTTTAGCTTGATATTAAGAACTCTAATTCCCACCAGACATGCTTTTGCAAGTGCAACATACCTCTGATTGGAGAAATTCATTGTTATTCTCTCTCTCAACAACGCCTGCTGCCAGCGGCTCATCATTGTTAGTGAATGCTACCAAGCGTTTAGGCTCCTAAAATCTTTATCCTGTTTCGGCTAGCTGACCCACTAGTCCACAAACAGCACCCTAGTCTGGTGATCTGATACATTTTAAAGAAAATGCATTTATGACTCGCAAATACTAAAATACCATACCGATACAGGTCATCAATATACTCATACTTTGTCACAAACATGACCTGTTTAGGCTAAAACCCCAGTTATTTGGTGGTTATCACAGACGCATACCACACTAAAATCCACCCCATTCATGTATCATATGTTTGCAACTGTTGTCTGTACAAAGAACAAGGTGGTGAACCAGCCTGTGCTACTGAGAAATGTGCACCACAGAGCACTGTTCTAAAAGATGTCCGACTAGTGGAACACACTCTCACCTCACATGTTCAGCCTACGTAGGTAGCCGACTAGTAGGTGATGAGACTCTAGCCTCTAGGTGCCACCCCAACCCCCACCGAGTGCCTAACACCTTTAGGCCTCATTTGGTTGCACAGGATCCCTCCGGGATCCCAGACTTTATCCACAAAAAAACCCACGAGACACATTAACCCTGGAAATCTATATGGCCATCTGGTGGCCAACTAGATGGGGTTTTCCCCAGCCCAATCCGCGTCATATCCCGGGGAAGATTCCCACGTCTCGGTACATCCGGCAAAAATTCCTCGTCTTTTGCCCCCGAGTCGGACGCCTCTACCTTCCCTTCCGCACGAGTCTGCTTAGTTTCCCTCTCTCTATTGCCGGCGCCGCCACTGCCGTTCTGTGTACATGCTTCTCTCTTAATTGACCTCTGCCACGTCTTCAGTGTTGTTCCACGGGAGGGTTCCTCTTCCGATGTCTTCCCCAACAAATTTTCCGTGATGAGGTGTTCCAGATCCGGCGATGAACCAGAGAATGTGAGGGAAGTTTCGCCAGAGCAGCTACAATGCAGTAGACTACAACGAGCTCGAACATGGCGACGGCGAGCTGCGCCATCTTGTTGGAGATGCTGAAGCAGGCTCCTCGCATGCTGACGCTTCGTCAGTTGTTGAGGACGAGCTTCCCCAGTTCATGGCACCTTCTCTTTTTTCTTAACTTTTTTGACGTAGTATTCGCTGTAGTACGGAGTAGGGGTCTCCCCCCTCTGCCAAATGATGACAGGGAATGGATCTTCGACGTGGTTTTCTCCCCCTAGGTTATTGAATGACCAGAAAAAATCTCACCCGCGCTTTGTTTGCCCTGGGTGTTATTTCCCTAACGACCAAGCCTTAAGAGTTTCTGTGTACGTGCGAGCATATGCTTCATGTTCTTTTGATTTTATGCTTTTGTACAAATTTCTTGCAGCATGGTGTTAACTTGAAACATCCAGAGTATCTTGCGGACAGCCCATCAGCAGGGATGGGCCCTTCAACAAGAGAGGAGTAGAATCAATCACTTCTTCCTGCACCAAGACATGCCCTTACAACTTTATGTACCGTTGCAGCAACATAACATTATAAGCATCTACGAGATGGCTGTTTTTTATGTATTATGGACCAGCAGTGTGTGGTTGCCACCATTTTGATGCTTATCAAGTTCTCCAAGAGTCCGAGTCGCCCCCTATCTTGGATTGATTGCATCTTGAAACTGTCGATCACATGAAATTGGCTTTGCGTAGCAGGTAAGTTTGATTCCTGATGGTTGGCTAGTATGGCACCCATGGAAACTGGAGATCAGATAGACCTAGCTTATCTTCAGCATCTAATTGCAGGAACATAAGTCAAAATTGCATACTGTGTTCTATAAGAGAAGTCATATTCAGGATACAATCTGAATTTCGGGACACAACGCTCCACGAAAAGCATCGATAAAATATGGCAACACACTGAAAGGAACAAGGCATATTCTGCCGTTGACTTGTTATCCAGAAGCAACTATTGCATCAACAACTATCACCTTCTCCATATTGCCATGACAATGACTGTCCGATTGTAAAACAAGTTGCGTGCGTTTAAATGAAAATTATCGTTGCAAGGATACAATCCAAGCACCAGCCCTTTTGGAGGGTTTCCACGTTTATATAGTTCTTATTCATCAATCATTGGATGATTGATTTATTAGTGTGTACTTGTCATTGCTTAGCTATTGGATGTACCCTTGGTTTGTCAGTTTGTCCATACAACAGCACCTCAAACACTTCAAAGGTCGCCTCATACTTCTATCAATCGTTCATACACGGTTGACCTTGAGTTGTTAATTCGTCAAGCAGGAAGCAGCAAATTTCTTACTGTTTCAACAAGTAAAATTTCTTATTCATATATTCAGAAAAAAGAACACTAGTGTTTTCAGTGCAGCTGGATTTTCGAAAGCGACCAGCCCTAATATCATAATTAGGCCACCAACCAACTATCATGCATTATTACAAATCCTACATATTTTATATGCTGGTCACACCCCGGTTTCATTTACAATTTCTACTGAATCAAGTCATTGATGTTATCACTTGTGTGGACCTAAAAAAGAAGATAAATTATTGACTTAATCGCGGATACTTCTGCCGCTGATGATACAGAGGAGACTTAACAAAAGATGGCCGGCGCAATGATATCATTTAAGACATCAATAACATGGTAACTTACGTGTACTACATAAGGTATTATAATTGTTTGAATACAAAACAAATTCACTAATCATGTCATGATTTGACAGAACAAAACAAAGGGAGCTATGTCATGTTTTGTAGCTTTGCGAGGTCAGAAGGAAAAAAAGATCAGTTAGTTTAACCTCAAGTGTCACGTCGGAACGAGTTAAAACACTTAGATCCTCATGGTTAACCTCTTAAGAAATTACCCTGATTAAGATGCATGCATGAACACTGGCCAGCTAACAGTATTGTATTCAACAAGAGGCTAGCAAGTGGATTAAGAGCTTTGGACTTTACTGTCATATTCACTCGGTAAGAGTTGATGACATGGCCTTATGCCATGAAGTCATGCATGAAGGTGCAGCAGCCTCTGCATGCGAGCACTTTTCTAGTTTTCTTGTCCGCGTGCTAATCAAGCCATTGTTAAAATATATGTGTACAAGTTGTGTTGTAGTTGGACATGTAATTAATGGAGGGTTAGCTGTTTGAGTAGGAAACGTGTAATCCAGAACTACTATACAAGGTCAGCGCGGGTGGCCAGACATAAGTTGTGAGCTTAGACAGAGATCATGAGAGGGACGGTCTGGACGCCCGTGGTGGCAGGGGTGGCAGGACTGGCCATGTCACGGTGGTCGGAGCGCTGTCTGATGGCCTCGGCGGGCTCACCGGAGACTGTACCATGTGATTTGCTACATGGGGAGGTGCGCTTAATCACGCCTCGGTGTCAGTGATGTAGCATGCATGTTGGTGAACCTTGTTAACAAATCTTGGCGTTCGTTGCTCGTGCTGTGTGATTGCTTGTCCTCGGTGGATCCACGCACACCTCGACTAATCTAACATCCATGACGGCATGCTGACGAGACGACGGAAACTAATCAGACGCCGATCCATGGATCCATGCGGAGACAAGATGGGAGAGAGAAACACCAACATCCGCAGCCACTTTAGCTAGCCACCCTGTGATATATATGATCCATATGCATCGGCTTGGCCAAGTCGTCGCCGCTTTGCTCGATCGCTTTGGAGTAAACAACACGGCGCGCGGGGAGGCGGTTCGCTCGCGGTCCGGCCACATTCCTTTGTGGAAAGAAGATGGCAATGATCCCCGCCTTTCTCCGGCGCCACTTTCTTTCTTTCAAGCCACGGGAACCGGACCAGGTCAATGCGGGCGTGGCTCCTCTTGTGCCGGCCGGGGCCGGCATCGGGGAAAAGCGCAGGGTGTTCTCATCTGGTGTTTGTTGTGGTTGTTGCCGTTCATTTGGTGTGGAAGTACCCGTACTGCCACCTGCATTCTAGATCCTCCTTTTTGCCCTCCAAAGTGTTATGATTATCGGGATCGCTAAATCTCAGTCGGCAAGTCTCAGTCAGAGTTTACATCCGTGAGATCTTACACGAAGATCCATTCAGAATTTTCTTTTAATTTTTTTTTCTTTATATGCTCTGTCACTTGACTAAGACTTGGTTAAGTCTCACCGAGATCTGGACACACCGTATGATTATTATCCAGCTCTGGCGTCTTCTCGAGAGATTTCACCCCTTGTGTCCCCCAGTAGGACACATGATCCATGCATCCCCTTTCACCACTTGGGGAGCCATTCAACTCACAACGAAATAAATTCACAACATGCATCCTATTGTGAGTTGAATGAGGATTTACTTTTACCACAACAAGAATTCGCCGTATATCCCCACAAAAAAAATCACCATATGTAACAAGCAAGCATCGTGCTGTGACACGCATGCTTGCTACTACTAGCGATTGGCATAGTGGAAATTATGCATGCTCGACACAATATGCTATACTACAATTTTCATGCATGTTGACTTGGATTTGATTGGCATAGTGGAAATTATGCAAAGCTGTCAATGACAGCGATTACAGCACTTTGGTGACACATTTGTCACGGCGTATTACTTGGGTTAGTATCGTTGAAGAAAGAGATACTAGCTAGTGTTCTCTAAAAAGAAATGAGGAGAAAGTGATAGTGATCTTGTCCGATCCTCTCGTTTCTAAAAGGGAAAACAACTTGAGAAAGTTTTCACATGCATGGCCAATAATCAGGTCTGCACTAGTACATGTGAAGTACCAACTATGCGGACAGAAGCGTACTAAAAATCCAGTAAACTTTGTTCTCTATTTAATTTTCCAGTATCTTCCTGTTTATATACCCTACGACTCCTACGGGAGAGCTCCTAGTGGAGGGTTCCCAGTCGCCTCCTGCCGGTGATGGATCTGCCTCGTCTCCCATGGCCTTACGGCCATGGGTGCGTGGTGGATCTTGGTCCTTGCCGGTGGGAGTGCTCCTCCTTCGTTTTTAGATGTCTTTTCGAGTCTGTTTAGTGTTTGTGTCTTGCTTAGAAAGACGAGGTGACGGTAGCTCTCTGGAGATGAAATAAGGTTCTCCCGTCCAGCCTCCGTTCCGATGGCGCGTCAAGCATCGTTGGAGGGCATGCCGAGGTGTGTCTCTGTCGGATCTCGCAAGATTCGGTTGGCGTTTCTCTTCGGTGGATCTCATTGGATCCAGTCTTTCTTCGTCTGCGTTCGTGTGTCTACATGTTGCATCCTTCCGATCTACGCTTCTCTTCATCAACGACGATGTTCTGCTGCGCTAGTCCTTTGGGGCCTTAGCACGACTTCTCGACAGTCTACTACAACAAGGTTTGTCCGGCTCTGTGAGAGAGGGGCGATAACAGCGGTGCGCCTTCGGCTGGTTCCAGTGATTGTAGTCGTCGCTAGGTGGTCTACGGACTTGGATGTAATTTTTCTTACTTCTCATTTTCTTTGTACTGCCATAATGTTTGATGAATACATCGAAAGTTTTTTCCTAAAAAATAAATTAAATACCTGATATACGTGCAAACATCAATCTGTGCTAGAACATCATGTCTGGCATATTTTCAATGTCCGTATAAAGTTGACACTGGTTTAGTATAAAGTTGTAACTTTGTACTAAACCAATGTCAGTTAATATCAACTGTATGCTAAACTAGTGTCGATCAATATGGATTGGAGGGAGCACATACTTCTGAAAAAATCACATCAGAAAATATGACAATGGACAAGAAGTGCTCGTGAACCGGATCGACCGTACCCGACCGTACCGGCGAAGAGCAACGGGGTGTGAAACCTCAAGGCTCAACGGAATATAAATCGTTACGCCATCGCCATGAGCCACCAGATTAAAAACGCAGATCGAGCTCTATCCGTAGCCTGGCCGGCAATGGCCGCCGGCTCCACTAAGCACGTACTTTGCGACTATATCCTCCCCGACCCCGACGTCCCGTCCCGTCGTCGCCTTCGTCGTCGGCGAAACGGTCAAAATCAACAGGGAAAAAGAGGTCGTCGACGCCGCAGCAACTTTGTGCGCCGGGGCGACGTTTTCTCACCGCATCTTCCGCGGCGAGTATCCTCCCCGATGCTCCGGCCGATCAGGGAGAGGTTTTTCGCCGGACTTTTGTCTAGCACAAGGGAGAAAGAAGAAAGCGATTCCAGGGCTCGTTGAAACTCGGCGTGCATGGCAAAATATTCTTGCTTATACACATACACTTGAGAAGTTATAAAATATATATTCTCTCTGTTGAGTTCGCCACTACAAATGATAAGAAAATATTCTCTCTGTACGTACGTCCCAGTGCTCTCTGCAGTACCATTGTGATGGATGCTCTCTCAGTTATAAGAAAATGGTTAGCTAAAACCGCCGCGGCCATCACAATCGGTACATGTATCATGATGTTTCCCAATCATAGGGATTAATTTGGTTTTAGTTCTAGATGCGTCGTCGATAATGTAATTTTAAACTGTTGTCGATGCGTTATTGGCGTACGGACGCGGCTGACTTTTGCTCGGTACCTGTACGTACGCTGTTTGGCATGGGAAATGCTACTCCATTTGTTTTCTTAATGGTTAATAGTTGATCGCAACACCGTCCCTATGCTTTTTTGTTTAGAAAAATGATGGTAGACTATGTAATGTAGTAATTCAAATTGTTTCCAGATGTGGGCGTTCGTACCACTTGGTAAGGGTGGGGTATTTGTTTTACTCAAAACTACTGACCACATGAGGAATGGCCTCTTTGGTCGCGAGAACCAAAAACACATGTCAGTAAGTTGCTGGGTGGGCAAGGGTTTCAGGATGAGAGAGGCGGTTGAGAGGCGAAGATTAGGCTTTCGGCTTCGCTCTTGTTGGTCGGATTGACCTCCCCCCTTAGTTTTGATACCTTGGGGTGTCACGTGGATTTCGATGTGGGCTTTTTTTTAGGGTCAAATTTCGATGTGGGCTTGGGTAGTGTAGGTCGGTAGGTTTTGGTGCCTAGGGAGGAGGTAAGGCGGCGACGACCTCTTTGTTGAATAGGTCCTCCTAGCTCTGTCCTTGTTCGGATTGTGTGTTGTTTGTCGCTGCCGGGGAGTGAGCGGAGAAGGGTGTTCCCTGATGAAAGGTAGAGGCCGACCTTCTTACTTACCAATGGTAGTGGGCGGTGATTTCCTTCTTTGCCAGCATAGCTCTCGCTAGTCAAAAGAGTCTTGTCGCCGCGACCAAGGTGCGTTCATCGTTCTAAGACCCGGGACAGCTCGGGTGGCTCAAGCAGCTTCAAAAACCCCAAGAATAATTCCCTTGGTGGAGCCATAGTGAGTCATTAGTGATTATGTGTCGTTGTGAAGTTCTTCCGGTGTGGGTGGTTCTCATCAAATGATAACTCACCAAAGTTAAGGGTTATGGTCTTACTATCTTGCATAGCCCTTTACTTAAAATCACATTTATTACCTGAATGAATGAACCTTTTAAAGAAAAAAAGAACACTTGCAGATATGCAGATACAGTTCACTGGCGGAGCTAGGCAACTTCTTTTTTTGGGGGGGCAAAAAACTCTACTTTTCCTAGTCTTTCTCTCCAAAAAAAATCCCTTCACATATTTTACAAAAGCTGGGGGGCATGGCCCTATAGCTTATAACATAGCTCCTCCACTAATACAGTTGTTACACAAATAAGTGTCTGAGAACAAGATTCAAATAGGTTTACGCCAAGTTTTTTTTTTTTGGGGGGTCTCTGTAAATCTAAGTTGGCCGCATGCCACGATCAGTATCTTCGTCTGGCGCCGCTAAAAGGGGCATATAAAATGGGATTAGAGGTGTGCATGCATGTAGAAAGTCTTTGATATGATTTATATCCCAGACCTTTAATCTAATTCGCTATTTTTCTTCATTGTTTAGTTTGCCCCAACGTGGGCTTTAAACAAGATCACATCGTATTATGTTTTCATGAAATTTGGTATGTCACCGCCAACTGCCATCTTATAGTATGCCGTCCACCATATGTTTAGTAATATGTGAATTTTGAGTTTGCTAACTACATGTCCTATACGGTTTAGTAATATAAACAGTTACCACCCTAGCAGTATGATGTCAACTAGTTAAAAAAATGTGATTAGGCATTTCATTGTTATGCAAGTCCAGAGAACGAGTACTAAAGTGATATCAGCAAATAAGAGATTATATCAGACCATACATGCATGGGTGGATACAAAATTGCATAGTTTATAAACCCAAACCAATTAATTAACCGCTTGAGCAAGTACGGGCATCTCTAACGCTGCTGTCTGCATATATTTCAAATAAACTTTTGACTAACCGGACGAAATTAAGGAAAACACAACGGATTTTCATATAAACCGGACCAGATCTTGCAAACACGCCAGATTTTTAGTACATTTCAAAAATTTAGAACAAAAATTGAAACCCCACCCTGAACCTATCCTACAGCGGCGGCCGGCGTCCACTTCCTTTCTATTCCGCGTCGGCAACCACGCCCTATATCTGCCGTCTCCATGAATGGTGGCGATAAGGCCCGTGAAGTGAAGGTACGGTCTCAAGTGAGAAAGGGTAGAACACGGGAGACGGACCGGCCCACATGGGACACAAGGCCGCGACATGTCTGTCGCCGGTTGACGTGAGGTCCACGATGGAAATGGTGGCGCCGGCGCTGTCGTCGTCGAACCGACCCGCCCGATAGTTCATCAGCGGCGCAGCTGGCGTTGTTCACGGCCGCGATGGCCTACAGCTGCCCCCCCCCCTCCTAGTGGCCGCTTCCTGCCGAGTGGCGTCTTGAGCGCGGACAGCCTCGTAGATCGCATGCTTCTCCGCGACGAAGTTGGGGTTCGCCACGGCCATGGCCGCCACCGCCTCCTCACTAGCGTGCTCGCCATCGATCTAGCCCTCTGCCAGCCGGTGCTGCTCTAGAAGGAACATGTGATGTACCGCTGTTCCTCATGCGCCTGCTGGAACAACGACATAGGCGTTGGCGCAGGTTGCTCCTCTTCCATCGCAGCGTTGTAGTGCGCCTGCTCCATGCTAAAGCCGGCATGCACAGGCGCGGGCTCTGCTGCGGTGTCGTCGGAGCCCGTCTGCATCGTGGGGTTGTCCTCCTCGTCATAGACCTCACGCGAGCTAGCTGGCATGCCGGCCTCGATCCGCCTGGCATGGCGGCTCTGCTAGGCGGCCGCAAGGGCAGCCACCTCATGCTTTATCTCCGTCGATAGGCTCGCCCATAGAGCGTTGCCGCTTGTAGTCATGGCGGATGTAGTGCAAGGGAGGAGGATGTGGAGCGGCTTGTGGTGTGACGTGGAGTAAGCCGGGTGTGGCCGTCCGGTGAGGCGAGGCGTCCGATCGCGTCAATGCGTGGCGCCGGAGTGGGTTTCTCGGCGCCTGGCGCGCTGAGATCGCTGACTAACTATGCCGATAGTTATAAATATATATTTTTTCCCTAAGAAAATATGTGCATGAATACCGATTTTTTTAATATAAAACATACATGTAGATCTTTTAGCTTTTTCCTAATTATTATATGTTGCAGTTTTGTTACGGTAAGACCCTTGTAAAAGACTAGAAAACCACTTTGTTCCATCGGTACTTAATTTGGCCAGCGAAAAAAAAAATGAAGCACATGAGAGATGAGACTGAGAGGGAGCGCCCAGATGCATAAGTCAAGAGCACAGTACAGCACAGTAGTACTTTCTCCACCCACGTCGTGAGGGCTAGATCCTAGGCCCTCACTATAAAATGCCCGGTCCTCGCGGCACAACCTCACCAGCCAGCCATCGCCGTCGGCTCACTCACTCCGCTGCTGCATCGACCACCGCGGTGCATGTCACATGCGATGCGCTCGAGCTAGCTAGCCGGAGGTGAACCGAATTGGAGGCGGCCGGCGGCCAGAGCGGAAGGGATCGATCGAGATGGGCAGGGCGCCGTGCTGCGACAAGGCGAGCGTGAAGAAGGGCCCGTGGGCGGCGGAGGAGGACGCCGTGCTCAGGGCCTACGTCGCCGAGCACGGCACCGCCGGCAACTGGATCGCGCTCCCCCGCAAGATCGGTACGTACTGCCTTGCTGCCCGGCCGCGGACTATGCCTCCCTGTCACCGGGGTGATCAAGGGTTAAATATGAACACGTTGTTGCTGGGTGCAGGGCTCAACAGGTGCGGCAAGAGCTGCCGGCTGCGGTGGCTCAACTACCTCCGGCCCAACATCCGGCACGGCGGCTTCACCGACGAGGAGGACCGGCTCATATGCAGCCTCTACGCCAGCATCGGGAGCAGGTGGTCGACCATCGCCGCGCAGCTGCCGGGGAGGACGGACAACGACGTCAAGAACTACTGGAACACCAAGCTCAAGAGGCGCCTGCTCGGCGGCGGCCGCCGCCCCATCAGGTACGCGCTGCCGCACCTGCAGCCGCAGCCGCAGCCGCGCCTCCTCCTCATGAGCCCCACGGGCGGCGCCGCCTCGACGGCGCTAGAGAGGATGCAGCTAAGCGTGCAGCGGCGCCTCGTCGGCCTTCAAGACACCCCGGGGCTCCCCTTCTACGGCAACCTCTGGCCAGCCCAGCAGTCTGTGCTCTCTCCTGCCGCTGGTTACTCCGGGTTCTGGTCTCATATCCAAACTAGTACCTACCCGGGCCGCGCTAACGTGCAAGATCATCAGCGCGCCTGGGGCAGCAGCGGCGGCGGCGGCACCACGCCGCTGTCCACGAGCCCCACCGGCGAGACAGCGGTGGGCGTAGGGAGCTCGAGCTCGACACCGGCAGCGAGCTCCGTGACTTTCGACGGCGACATGGAGGACGAGATCGAGATGCTGCTCCAGCAGATAGGGTGCTTGGAGGAGGAAGACAGCCGCCTGCTGATCGGCAGCGAGGCGGGCAGCGCCGGTTCTTGGAGCTCCTGTTCCACTCCAGGAGTGGACTCAGTGTTCCAGGGCTATGTACAAGGGCACGGGCAGTAGAATTATACATGCAATTCAGACCTGAATATGATCCGTATACTAGTCTATAGGTATGTATGTAAATATGTATGCTAGCTCATAGCTTCTTTTTTGAAGATCTGGATTGATATGAGTGTATCGTAAATGCAGAACCAATATACAAGATTGATATCAGTTGATTGCCCTCCATGCATGAAACTCATGCTCACTTCATCAGTTTAAAACCATGGGTTTTCTGGTGAAGCTGCTTTCCCATTGAACATCAGTAAAGTTTCATACCTATCACAGGTACTGGTAGTTAACGGCTAAACAGCAAGTATTCTTCCATATATATAGCTTGCATATATACATATCTAAGTACACATTGCACTCCATATGTGATGTGTAACAGATCTGGAAAACAGCATCAGGTGGCACCTTATAATACAGATCAAATGTTCTTGTATCGTTAAAAGACCTAAACATAAATACAAATCAGCTGACAAACGAATAAAGAATCGCGGCCATGAGTAGTTATACACTCACCGAGTAGTTCATTACGCGCTTATCTGTCCCGGGCAATTTCAGCTCCCACAGAGAGACAAACAAGGCACTCAATCATATGCCCCCTCTCAGGAGGAGTCAGAGTCAGGATGCATGCGTACAACTACAAACAAAGGTGGTTTTGCACTTCACACTCGTGATCCTTCTCCTTCTGGCGGGCTTCCTGTATTACCAACATTTGCCACTGGCCTCGTCATTATTTGGAGTGTATTACTCTTGTGTAAGAGCTTGGAGCAAATGGCGGCAAGCCATCTGCTGAATACACCTTTGTTGGTTATGAGAGCATGCAGGATTAATGCCAGGATTGAACACGCTCCGGAGATGCCGAACAACCCCTGAAAGCTGTGCAACGTAAGGCTGCTTGAAGTTTGGGAGTCATCTTTGTCGGGGCATGACTTGTCGCCATACAATTCTTTCTGAAGCTCAGCCATCTTGCCACTCGATGCGAGCTTCAGTATCCCCCTCGTGATATCAGCTGTGAGTGGAGAGCCTAGAGGGAATGCCTGCACAGATGAGGATCGGAAAAGGCATCAGCAGTGAAATAAAAGCCTGGCATAACACTGATATCGAGTTATATAAACATTTATACCATCCCAGGATAACGGTGAGGCAGTTATATTAATCATTCATGCAAGCAGCTTGGTAAAGTGAGGCAATCATATGGATCATACATTCATACTTAACGAACTTCAGACAGTTTAGTCTGGTACAAAGATAAAATTCGAGTAAACCAGTCGAAAAAACTGATCAAGTAGATTTATCATGTTATTTAACACTTCAAGGAGCAAGAAAGCATTCTATTTCCCAACAGAAAACCAATAATATTTCCACCACTTTCCGCACAAACATGATAATGCATTTTAGGTCCTGGCGAAGAAATTTAATCTTGCATTCGTCCTTTAGCATGTACACATCAGACAAGGTCAGAAATTTCAAAGTACAATTCATAGATCTGCTGAAACTACAATCTTAACAAAAAAAATTACTCTGAATTTTGTTTGTTTGAAAGATATTTTGATGGTATGTGAAGTTATAAATATAGAAAATTGAGCTACTAGGACGATCCTACTAGAAAATAGCGGTGGAAATTGATTCAGCATATAGGATTTAACAGTGCCAGAAATGTGCTACTGTACAACAGCTGGAAAGACGGTACTCACATAACCAAATCCATCGAACCTGTAGATTGGTCCAGTCATAGTGTAGTTGTGGCAATATTTTGAAAGGAACAACTTAAGGTATGGTATCTCATCAACAATGACAGCAACTTTTCCAGTTGACAAGGCGTCATTGTATTCCTCGACAGAGTTGAGCGCAATCATCTTTGATTCATCAATCTTCAAACTTTTCAAAAGCCCAGGCAAGAATGAATCATTGAGGTAGCCGACATAGCTCCCTTTCCTGATAACCTCATCTAAATTGGTAACTGTTGGTTGAAGTTGTTCCACTGTGAGAATTGAGCTTAAACTTGCAGTATAACTCTGCTGCACTATCAGCACCACAAAAAGCCAAACAACTACAACAATTCTTGACAAGTTGTTCTTAATCTTCTCCCTGTGTGCAAATACGAGGGTTGAAAAGGAAAAGTAGAAGACTGATCCAATTTGATTAGCTGGGGTACCTTTGAAATCTTCGTGATTCTCAATACACCAGACTACAAAACCAGTGAAAACAACAAAGGCCCCAGTTCCTAACCAAAGGTCAGCTGTCAAAGGCTTTAGGAATGTCCATGCAGTCTTCTGTCTCCGGTCCAGGACCGGAACCAGCATGCGCACCCCTGACTCCGTATAGGGAAGAGTAAAGTCCACATATAAAGAGCGGTTGGCCAAGATTGTTACATCACCTACCACTGCATCGAATTTCTGTCAGGAACAGATATAATGTGAGTTGAGAAACTTTCGAGCACAGGGTATATGGCTCTACAAGTTTATGCAATAGAAATACATAGTTAGGCTAAACTATTAATCATCATAATTCAAAAGCATTTGTCTTACAAATTAAGAGGGGTGCTGATTATTCTATTGGTTAATGTTTTCTTTACTGCATGCACTTGTGTCATGTCCGAGAGAAAAATAATCCGTACAAGGAGGAATTATATGCTTTTTCTGATTGGAGCTTGTAATTAAAATTAGTACTTCCTCCGATCCATACTAACTGTCGCTTATTTAGTACAACTTTGTACTAAATCAGTGACAATTAATATGGATCAGAGGGAGTAGTTGATGAAGTAAAAACCCAGGAAACTGCCCTCTGCTTGGAGCATTCAAATAAAACCACCACGCATAATGATGCAGATCTGTTTGAAATGTACGCTTTTACGCCAATAAGTTCCCTAGAACAGAAGGCGCATGCTTTTAAGACCTCTCATGTAACTTAAGTGTACAAAAGAAGGAATCTGACCCAATGTGATATAATAGCAGTAAAATTGGCATGGTACACTGATATTTGATGCACATGGACTAAACACATTGTATGGTATTCTCTCTCTAACAAGTACCCAGATGTAATCATACATGTTTGCACAGTAAAGACGAATAATTGATTGGGAGTAAACTATTAGTTTTGTATACTTGAGAAAACAACAAGAAAAACACAACGTGAATAGTTATTTCTGATCTTCTCAATGATTATTTCCAAGCTTTAGCTGCCCTGTCTAGGAGAGATCATGTCAAAGCGCAAAACAGAGCAAAGAGAAGACAGAAGAGTACATACCTTAAGATAAAGCTTGTAGATAAGTTCATCATATGTTCCATTACTATTTCCTTGCCCGTCATCAAATCCATGGTAGTCATATGGTACTTCGTAGGGTAAATTATCAACTACTTCATCAAAAACTTTGATGCAGAACCCTTTTTTGCCTTCGGGGCCATCTTCATATCTTACAAGTTGGCCAAATCCAGGATTTGCAGGTACAACTATTTGGAGTCTTTTATTCCTCGGCAATAGCCAGCCTCTAGGCACAATTTCAGGATCTCCTGGCCATATGATGGTGTTAATATCAGACTTCATATTTAGACTACCAGAGATGCCAAAGTTTGGAGTCCAAAAGCCAACTTCTCTTCTGTCCTGACCAACAATGTTGATTATCGTATAATTTGATGATACTAACTGTGTGTCTTCAATATGAAATATCCCGCTCATGCCCGAAAAGTTGACCCTTAAGAGTGCACGTCGCAGTTTTTCAGCAGCCTTTGAAGTTTCTATTCTGTCAAAGTCAGTGGGCCCATTCTTTGTTACAGACGGCCCAAAGTCTAAATTCACATATGTAGCATTCTCTGCTGCTGATGCTAACGCCCATATGGTATCATAAGCATAGAGACCAGACACTGTGGGTTCACTTAACGAGGTGCCTGGATTTTCTAATCGGTACTTGCTGTGCCATCTCTGTGTAAAGTTTTGAAGTTTCACGGTATCTTGAACATGAGGTTTCACCCCAAGAACTCCTTGCATCACATCTAGAGCCGGAGAACCAACCACATCAAAGATATCTGTCAAGCCATACGCAGTAATCCAGACAAATCCCTGGCCCATCATCCCTTCTTCCTTAGCAAGCTGGAAAAACTTGAGGGCCAAAGCATGCGACATTCGCACAATAAATACACTTGTCCAATTGTGTCTTAAGCAGGAGATAGCTGCCTTCATAGCATCCTCTGTAGCTGAAGGATGGATCTTGCACCTGTAAGAGACACGCGTGTCAACTTGTTTGAGGGCATCAACGAGGTCGGGAATGAACTTGGTATTCGTATCATCATCCTCAAAGACAGGGACGACTTCCCTCCAATTGTGTTTCTGAACAAGCGATGCGATGGCTTCTGCTTGAGAGGAGTCGTTCCATGCGGTCCGGATGAAGTATGGAGTTAGTCCGGATCGTGACGGGCAATCTGCGGAGAACGAAATGATCGGAACCGATGATTTGTTCCCGAGTCGCGCAAGAAATTTAGCCTGAGTTGAAGTCTGCGGCCCAACGATCGCTTGCACGCCCACATTTTTCAGTAGATCAACACCTGCAATGCTGATATTGCTTAGGACGAGATTTCACAGCAGTGGCTCTCATTCATAACACATGATTAATATTTTTTTTGCAAATCCGCGGTGGAAAAAAACACGCAATGCAGGGTTTACCCTCACTAGCGGCGCACTAATAATAATCAAAAGTTGGAGAGAGCTCGGTTGGCTAAACGGCTCTAATGTTGCAAGTGTTCAAACGCCGAACTCGCCATATTTGGGCTCCAACTCCAATGTCTTCCATGCACCGCATGGGTACAATTTGGAACATCAAGAAGGTCTTCGAATTGGGATTCAAGGGCTACAGCGCTTTCTAAATCGATTGGAGATGGAGGCCGGGAGAAGAAAGATTGGAGTACCTTGTCTGTGCGCCGGGGGGGGGGGGGGGGGGGGGGAATCAGAACGAGAAGGAGGCAGGAGCCCCGGGCGAGACTAGCAGCGGAGCTCGGCACGCCGGCGGGATGGGAAGAGAATACTAGAAAATTGCAACGGCGAGGTGAGCGCCGCCGCCGGACTTGCAGTCGCCGGGTCGGATAGTTTTTTTTTAGAGAGAAGGCTCGGATAGCTTTGTGGGCCAGATTCCGGGGGAAATCTCGAAGGGCTGAACGAACACCCTGCCGATACGACTCGCGCAGAAGATTTGGACCATATCCAGCCCATACCAACCAGGGCAGTCAGAAGTTTTCTTTTCGAGGTCACTTAATTAAGTGGTGCCCCTTGCAAAGGTCACTGTTATCTTCCGAGGCTGCGACAAATGACGCGCTGCATGTATCGCAACCTACGAGTTTTTCACTTTTCATAAATTCGTTTATTCAAAGTATTTTATCTCTTAAACAACACGTCCAAATATTGAACCATTTTTACTGTTGGATTTCTCGTGTCGAGATGTTCGAAATTAGATCCCATGCTAATAGGTTTTGACGAACTTTTTCAAAAGAAAATCAAGCTATAAGCATGTTTTTTTTTCCTGTTTCAAAGAGGCAGCTGTGTTTCTCGGGATTGCAAATCTGTGCCTCCATAAGAAGTAAGTATGTGATGCTTTTTTTCCGAGAGGCACACTCGTGAAAGCAAATCTGGGCGTCCACGAGAAGTAATGCCTCTCGCGGAAGCAAAAAACAAAATATTTTTTTCCTTTACCGAGAGGCACAATTCGTGAAAGCAAATACATGCCGCCATGAGAAGTAAATCTGTGCCTCTTGCGAAAGCAAAAAATAAATTGACACATATGTGCCTCTTGCAGAAGCAAATATGTGCCTTCATAAAAAGTAAATTTGTGCCTCTCGTGAAAGAAAAAAAACGCATTTATTCTTTTCAGAGAGGCACACTGTGTCTCTCATGGAAGCAAAAAAAAACATGTTTTCCCTTTTTCCGAGAGGAACAGATGTGCCTCTTTCGGAAGCAAATATGTGCCTCCAAGAGAAATAAATTTGTGTCTCTCTAAGAAAAACCCAGTTTTTGAGAAACAATCATTCTTTTGTTCAAAACATTGGGAAAACCAAGAAAAAACAAAAAAAAATCAGAAAACGCGTAAAAAAATAAAACGAAATGAAATCCCGAGAGAGTGCCGAGCACCAAATGTTGTGTTCTCAGCCCGCCAAAAGTGGCCCTTGAGGGGCTCCCGCAAGGGTACCCCACAATTACTTGCTCCCTTTTCTTTTTCTTGCGTGGAAGGTTGAATAGATTGGAAGTTTCTTGAAAAAAAAGTTGTTGTACCTGGGCTGAACCCACGGCCCCATGGCAATAGATGTAGAGCAATTAGTAAAATGTAGCCTTTCCGAGAGCCCCGGATGGATCCCTTTGGCGGCCTAACAATGCGCCAAGTGATGTGTTCAGCCATTGTCATGTGGTGCATGCTGAACGCTTTCTAAAGGTTTTTGAAGAAAATATGTAACCAGTTTTCCCTAGATTTTGCAGGAAAAAATTATGTGATTTTTTTCCTGCTTCCACGAGAAGCATAGATTTCCTTCCCGTGAAGGCACATATTTGCTTCTTGGAAAATTACTCTCGGAAAGAGTTTTTTTTTCTTTCATGAGAAGCACATATTTGCTTCTCATAGAGACACAAATTTGAGAAGGACGGTTGTGCCTCTCAAAAAGAAAAAAAAAACACATTTTTTGTGCTTCCATGATAGGCACATAGTTGATTTTCGTGAAGACACAGATTTGCTTTCACGAAAGCACGGTTGTTCGTCTCGGAAAAAGGAAATAAAACGTGTTTTTTCCACGAGAGGCACATATTTGCGTCTCGTGGAGGCACAAATTTGCTTCCGCGAGATGCTTCTTGAAAAGGAGAAAAAAATGGAAAAATAACATGATTTCGACTCCAGTTTTTTCTTCCATTTTTTGTGAGAAAAAGATCATTGAAACCTATTAACATGATATCTAATTTAAAAAATCTCAACGCGGGAAACCCAACAGTGAAAATGGTTCAGAATTTGGGCACATAATCCAAAAGATAAAATGTTTTGAATAAACGAATCAACGAAAAGGGAAAACTCCTTTGTTGCGACAAGTGACGCACATGCAGTCCATCACTTGTCAATGTGCGAAAATGTGGAAGTGGCCTATGCAAAGAATACCCTTTTAACTACTGATTTCACGAAAGGTGCAGTAGTCTATGGCACATCTTGAATAAGGGCTCAATATACATCTAGTTTCTTCATTTCTTTTTTCTTTGCATATAACTTTTTCCTTCTTTCAGATTTTCCCTGTGAAGAAAAAAAACAGCACAAGCACGTGGCACGTGCCACGATGACATGGCATTCAATTTGGTAGCAACTGTAGGGCAGGTATGTACCAAAGTCTACCACATCAAGAGTTAAGTGATCACTTTTATGTTTTTTAAGGTTTATGTATGTATGTACTTGTTAACATCGCGCAACTTCATGTACTTATGATGATATTAAGAGTTAATACCACTATTAGTACACAAACTTGTCATGGTGGAAACAAAATCATACAAGAACCAAAAACCCATAAAAGTGGTCCATGAACTTTCCTAACAAAACATTTCCATACAATTCGTCGAATCTATTGACACAACGTCTGCTCCCTGAACTCTGCACATATGTTGCAACAGATGCACTTGCTCTGTCGTCCTACCTACTTATGTACTAAAGTTGGTTCCCAAATGGGATCAATGCTTTCCTTGTATACGAGTCGAACCTTATACGCAGAGTAAATGGATCGAAGGGAGTATGTACCTAACTTTTTAAAAAAATATATGGTTTGCAATAACAGAACGTCAATACTATTATCGGGTGGACAGAGGGCATTTGCGCCCCCCCCCCCCCCCACTTCACTGTGTTGTATTTATTCAATATTTATTTCTGTTTGAGTACATGTATCTTATAATCATTATTTGCATCATGTAATCACATATACATGGTCTATTAACACTTTATTTATTTATTTATTAGAATTATATTTTTAATATTTATGTCAATAATAATTTCATGATATGCTACTGATGAAAGTATTTATATTACTCTGTTATAACTATTAGGTCCACTGGAGCACATTCGCACTAAACCTCCGTAATGCTAGGGCCGACCTTGAGTCCTTGACTGAACCAAGACTCAATTGAGATCAGTAGACTAGAGGAAAGGGGATATGATCCGTAGAGTAGACGAAGGGGTCTAACACGGAGAAACATTTGCGTGCATGAAGCATAGGTCTAATCGTTGGTGAAATGCCTAATGGAGATCTTTATTTGAAAAATTCAAAATTCAAAATTTAAAGTTTAAAAGAATTCTTTTAAAAATAGTAAAAAGTACTCATATAAATAGATGTATACTACTTTTGTCTGCTTAGTTTCATGACGCGATACTTTTTTATGCAAACTACACAAGAATGAAAAATAACGTAATTCTAGCACATATACTATTCACTATAAAAGTACATGAATTTTTTTGTACATGCCACATAAAAGCGTATTTCGCAAAAGAAATTTCGCACGGGTCTAGCATACATCTATAAGTACTTGTGTGTTTTTTTAAGCTTAGAAAGTTGACATTTGAATGTTTGAGAACAAAGGGCTCCATGGAGCCCGAGAGCCATCTGTGTCCGCTCTGCGTTGCGGTGACCGCATCCAATCTTTTGGGATATGAAACTGCTCACGTCACGTTTAATAAAAATAAACAAAATGGTGGGGAGACACAACCCTGCAGTATCAACAGAGCTGGATGGCCGGCGCAAGGGGTTAAGCCTTTTCTCTGTTTGCCATGGAGGACAAGGGGATGCCTAGGCCAGGATATATGCATGCATGATCAGCTATTTTAATGCTCGGGTTTGAGTACCTGCGGCAGCCGCGTCGACGGCGTCGGGGCCGGTGTCCCGGAGGTGGAGCCTCAGCCTGGCGCCGTAGCCGGCCTGGTCCGCGTCGGCGTAGAAGTCCTCCATGGCCAGCTCCATGCACGTCCAGCTCATGTTCCCCACCCATGTCGTCCTGTCCAGGATCACCCCCACGTCCACCGTCCGCGGCCGCCGGCGAGGAACCGCACCGCCCCCCTGCGCCGCGACACCGGAAGCAGCGCCGACGAGAAGCGCGAGAGCGAGGAGGAGGCCGTGGCGTCGGCGGAGGACCCGGAGAAGCGTCGTCGTCGCTGCCTTCATGGATCGATCGATGCCTGGCCGAAGAAGGCTTCGCTGCTACGTTTGATGAATGAAACGACTTCTCCTTTTAGAGTTGCTTCGTGGCTGCCTTTACATGCAACGTACGTACGTACGCGCCACGGTGACAGGCAATAATACGTTTGCTTGTCGATCGAGCGCGTGCGTGCGGTTGACCCGCTGCTCGATCTTACCATGCATCTTCCTCCCTCCAAGCTCCATCGCTCTCAATCGGTTATCTCTTGTGTTTGTGTGTGACAATGGCACTGTTGCCGCCGACCATGCATCGTGGAATTCGGCGTACGTTGGGTATACTTGTCGTACTTTTGCTCGGCCGAGATCGATGCCGTGATCGGATTAGTTATCCAGGGTCGTCCGTCTACGCCCCAGTCACGATTTTCTCAAGTCTAAATCAGTTTAGAAAAGCTTGCTTTTAGTTTGATGATGAAAAACTCATGATATTTCAAAAAAAAAGTGCAAATTGTATTTTTAAATATAATTTTTTGGGTCTTTTTAATATAACACGATAGTAGAAATCTACCGTGATAGGTAATTCACACGTTACACCAAGGTGATGAAATGATCCATGTCATCATTTTTAGGTGTGGCTGCAGCGGCACAGAAGCCGCGTGGGCGTTCAAATTAAGTTTGCTGACCCGACCAGTAGTCCGCCCCCTCTCCTCCATCCAACACCGGATGATTGCCATGGTTGGCCGTGAATTAATAGTCAGCCTTCTCTGCAAGCAATCAACCACACCATCAAGAAAACCTTTGAGTATTTTTGTAGGCGAACTTGTAGGAACTCCTTCCACGGAGTATATTTATAAAATTTTCATTTTTGTTGTAATGTACTGATTGAATTACTTAAACGCCATATATTTCGTAAACTGTAATGGAGGGAGTACAGATTTAGAAGAAGAAAGCAAGGGACAAAAATGCCGTGGAATTGATTGTTACCTAGGGTCCGCCCTGAGTGGCACTAGAATTTTCTCTTTCGGGGCGGACTAGTCAATAACTGAATTTCTTCAACTCGATAGAGGAAAATATGGAACTGAATTTGTAATATTTACAACATCAAATAATTTCAATTAATTTGAAACAAAGGAGATAAGTACAATGATGGTACAATACAAATCCACCTAAAAGAAAACTCCCCACTACTAATTTCTTCTTCTTACAAGTTAGCAAATAAAATTGTACAAAGTCTTTAATATGTGCTCACAGGGCATCAAATAATTGTTGTCGTTTGTCGTTTACTACGAGGAGTATACTCCCTTCGTCCCATAATGTAAGACCTTTTTTACACTAATGGGAGTACTTTGGAGCATGACAATTTGAAGTAGTTGCTCGGTCATTGGCGGGTTTCTTGGCATTCTTTCCATAGCCGTTAGCCGGTTAGTGTGATGAGCACGAGCTACCTCCACTGTCGCCTAGCCACCGGCGACCAGCTCGATCTCACTAGTTGTCTAGGTCGCCATCTCAACAGACCCCTCTTTGGTGTGTGGCGCACTAGGCAACCTGCCAACGATGCTCACATCGTCTGAGGTATGAGGGGAGGCAACCGCTTCCACATCGTTTTGGTTCCGGCCGGGCATAGTTTCGCTGTAGACCTTTCTGTCAAAGAGCTTGGCCAACATCCGGAGCTTGACCATCCACGATGGGCGTGACATGATCTGCGGGATGGGCAGCCAGTAGCCCTCCTTATGGAAGAAAGCGAGGTGGATGGTGAGGCAAATGAGCGAGGTGGCGCCGGTGATGACGAACAGGCTTCGGAAGCTGCTAAAGCTGAGATGGTTCGTCGTGAACGGCCTGCCGCCCTGTGACCTATAGTCATCCGGGTCACCGAGCCACTTGCGCTCGATCATGTTCATCTCGCCACTCTCGGTGAGGTTCAGGATCGCCTGTGACAGGTCCTTCACGTACGGCGACCCCCTAGGGAACGCGAACGCGAAGCCGCTGGTCATGTTAGCCTGGCCAGTCACGGTGAAGTTGTCCCGGTAGGTCTGGAGGAAGATGTTGAGGTAAGGCGTCTCGTCAATAACGGCGCCGATGCTACCATTCAATAACGCCTCCTGGAAGCTTTCCGCCTTCGGGTACCGCACCACCCTGTCCTGCGGGAGCCCAGACTGATTTATGACCTGCGGCGTGAAGGAGTTGTTGAGGATCCCCACCTTCTCCGTGCCCAGCAGCAGCGCGCGGTAGTCCACGATGGTCGGCCCGATCTGCGGCACCGTGAGCAGGGAGGTAAGGCTCGCGGTGTAGCTGGACTGCAAGATGAGCACCACAAAGACCCACACCACCACCACCACCCTCGACAGGTTGCTTTTGAGCTTCTCGTTGTGGGTGAAGACGAGGGTGGAGAAGCCAAAGTAGAGCATGGTGCCCGCTTGGTTCGACTGCGTCCCGCCGAACCTCTCATTGTCGCGGCGCTCGATGGCCCAGACCACGAAACCAGTGAAGATGAAGAAGGCGGCGCTGACGAGCCAGAGGTCATAGCGGAGCGGCTTGAGGAAGACCCACGTCCACTTGTTGCTGCTCCGTTGGTCACGTAGCGGTACAATCATGGTGATAGACGTGGCGATGAAAGGCATCGTGAAGTCCACGTGCTTCGACCGCTCCGCCGTGATGGTCATGTCCGCCACCAGCGCGTCGTATGTCTGCAGCAAAGGGCAAGGCCACAAAGGTTTATTTATCCAAATTTTGCTCAACTGAAATACTTTGGTATGTATAAACACATGAATAGTGTGTAACCAAGTACGTAATGTATGAAGAGAAGCCCAAAGCTAGATCCTCTAATAAGCATTGCTATTTCGCCTGTAACTGGGAATTCAGGGGCCGACTATACATAGGATGCCTAAAAAATAGGGTTTGTCGAATTTCGAGCCGATGAATTGAAATCCAACGGCTGCCATTCATCTTTCTCCCCAACAGCCTAGGTTATTGTTCATCTTCATTCGCGTCATATTGCTATGCGCTAGGTCAGGCCTCGATCGAGTGGTTGGAAGAAACACACTGCAGAATTGACCTGTCTACGTGTTTTTTTTTTTGTGTAAATGAGGTTGACCGGTCTATGGTCTACGATTATAGCCAACTTGGTAAGGATGTTGCTCTCCTCTCAATTCATAGTGATGAACTAGCTATGAACATTGAGGAAAAGAACAACAGTCTTGCTAAGTCTCAGTTGATTGAGACTTTGTTATATCCGCCGGATCTTACTTTAAGACGGAATAACTCTTTTTCTTTAAAGAAGAAGACATGATTAGACTTGATGAGGTGGCTTAGTTTGAAACTTTGAATTGATAGATTAATGCAAAGTGTAAATGAATGCATGCATGACTTGGAGAAAAGAGACATGCATGGTTTGATGAGGAGGCATGGTTTGCGATCGAAGAAATGACTTACCCCATTGTTAACCGCCTGGGCCAAGTGGTCGTAGGGCATGGTGTCCGCCTTCACGTACTCGAACGGCAGAGCGTATGGAAGCAGCCGCACCGCCGCCTCGAACGCCTCGATCACGAACCCGCCGGCCGTCGTCCGGTTCGTCACCGGGTCCACGTCAATGTGCAAGATCGCCTGGTAGCTGGGCGGGATCCTCCCCGGCACCGCCATCCGCAGCTTCGGGGCGCTCGTCGGCTGCGCCCACCCACTTGGCCGGACCGTCGACTCTCCCGGCCAGATGAACGGCAAGAGCTCGCCGCCCACTTTGCTGGAACCGCGACCGACATGTCGGCTCAGCCCGTACCGCGGCGTCCAGAACCCGATGCCCTTCGCTTTCCCATCGTCGATGTTTAACACGCGGAAGGCCGGCACCGCGAGCTCGCCGTCGATGAGCTCGAACCTGCCGCCGAGGCCCTCGAACGTCGTTTCGTTGATAGCTCGGAGGAGCTTCTCGCCCGATCTTGACTTGCCGAGCCCGGAGACGTCGGTGGGGCCGCCCTTGCCGCCCACCAGCCCCGGTGGCGATGATAGGTCGCCGGAGCTGAGTCGCTCTGCCGCGGACGCGACGGCCCATGCGGCGTCGTACGCCCACACGGCGTAGCAGCCCACCACGGCGTGCTCCGGCTCGTCGTCCGGGTGGTCACGCATGTACCGGCGCACCCACCGCTTCTTGACGTCGCGCAGCCGCGGCGTGGTCGGCACGTAGGGCGCGAGCCCGATGACGCCCTGCGGCGGGTCGACGAAGCCGACGAGGCCCGTGAGCCCGTCGGTGATGATCCACGCGTAGCCGGCGCCCGTCATGCCGGCCTCCGCGGCGGCGACGAACACCTTCTTCGCGAGCCCGGGGCGCGTGTGCAGCACAAAGACGCGCGTCTGCTCGGACTCCATGCGGTACAGCTCCGCGGCGATGGCGTCGTGGATCGCCCCTTCCGGGAGCGCGCAGCGGTAGGGGACGTCGGCGCGCGCGTCGGCGAGGGCGTCCACGAGGAAGGGCACGAAGGCGGCGCCGTAGTCGTCGTCCTGGTAGATGGGCACGACGCGGCGCCACCCGAAGTGCGTGGCGAGCGCGGCGACGGCGCCGGCCTGCGCCGCGTCGCTCAGCGCGGCGCGGACGAAGAAGCTCGCCGAGGCGGGCGACACGGACGGGCTGGTGGCCGAGAAGGAGACGACGGGGACCTCGGCCCGCGTGGCGAGGTCGGCGACGAAGGCCGCCTCGACGGACGACTGCGGGCCGAGGATGGCGCGCGCCCCCTGGCTCGTCATCAGCTGCAACGCTGCACGCAACGCAATCACGCGCGAGACGTCAAACGAAACGAGCCGCGGAAACGAACAGCAGAAGCGGCTGTCGGTCATACGTACCGGCGGACGCGGCGGCGACGACGTCCCCGCCGGAGTCGTGCTGCAGGATCCGAACCCGAGCGGAGGAGTTGGGGAAGGCGGCGTAGAAGTCCTCGAGGGCCATGGGGATGGTGGTTCTGGCGACCTTGCCGACCGGCGATTCGGCGTCGACGATGAGCCCCACCTTGACCTCCGTCGCGAAACCACAGGCATCTGAACCGGTTGCTCCTCACAACTATCATTAATTTCCAATGTGGCAATGCACATCAAGCTATGCGTTCCAAAAGAGAGAAACTGTAAACATATACAGTGGGCTAAATGAATACCTAAATTACAGTTATTAGTAATGACACGCTCACCACGTATGTCATTCCATGCTTATCTGTCTCCTGCGGATTGAGCTCCCATTCCGAGACAAGGAAGCTGCTCCATTGTGCCCCTCTCAGAATGCATGTATGCAAATGACAATGGTTCCGTGCCCTGAACTGAAAGTTCCCTACCTGGCGTTCCTTCTCCTTCTGGTGGGCTTCCTGTATCCATGTCTGCGAGGTGCTCGATAATGTGATTAGGTATGCTTAGTGGGCTCTCTGCTGCACCATCCACATTTTCTATTGCGGCTTCATTTTTATCTGGAGTATTAGATGAATTTTCGCCCTCGTCGAAGAGCTTAGAGAGAATGGCAGGCCATCTGCGCCATGAACTCTGACTGCTATCACTGATGAATTCATGTCGGTTATTATAAATAGTTATGACAGCATGCAGGATTAATGCTAGCACTGAAGATGCTCCAGTGATGATGAACAGCCCCTGAAAGCTGAGCAATGTAAGGCTGCTGGAAGTTTGGGAGTCATCTTTGTCGAGGCATGACGTCTCGCCATACAATTCTTTCTGCATATTAACCATTCTGTCGTCTGATGCGAATTTCAGTATTCCCCTCGAAATATCAGGTGTGAGTGGAGAGCCTCGAGGGAATGCCTGCAGAGTTAGCACACAATGACGATCAGAAAAGGCTTCACTGGTGATATACATGCCAGGCATAATGCTGAGCCAGTTATTAAATTATCAATTTCCACCAGCCCAAAATAAAGCAAGGCAGTTATATTGGTCATTCACGCAAGCCCTTGGTAAGGTGATTGATCATAATGCTCGCTCTCAGAATGGCTAATGATCTTACTGAAATTAAACTCAATATACTTGATACAGATTAGTGTAATACAAACAGAAAGTTAAAGCAAACTAAATGAAGACCTTATTAAGTAGATTTATCATGTCATTCAACACTTCAAGAAGCAAGCAAGCATTCTATTTCCCGATTGAAAACAAATAATGTAGCAACACTTTCCACAGAACATGATCCAGCATCATTTTTAGGTTCTTGACAATGAAAATATCTAATCTTAAGTTCGTCCTTCGTTAGCTTGTTCACATGTGACAAAACAGGAATTTTAAAGTACAATTCAAAGATTGGCTAAAACTATAATTTTAACCAACAGTTCACTCTAATAATGTTTCTTCTGGAGATAGTCTGATGGCCTATAAATATATACAAATTTGAGCTACTAGCATGATCCTACAGCAAAATAGCAGCGGAAATTGATTCAGCATCTAGGATTTAGAATGCAAGAAATGTGCTACTATACAAAAACAGGAAACTGGTACTCACATAACCAAATCCATCGAGCTTGTAGGTTGGTCCAACCATAGTGTAGTTGTGGCAATACTGTTTAAGGAACACCTTAAGGTATGGTATCTCATCAATAATGACTGCAACTCTTCCAGATGTTAGGGCTTCATTGTATTGCTCAGGAGAGTCGAAGGGAATCATCTTTGATTCATCAATTTTCAACCTTTTCAAAAGAACAGGCAAGAAAGAATCATTGAGGTAGCCGACATAGCTGCCGTTTCTGATAACTTCTTCTAAATTGGTGACTGTTGGCTGAAGTTGTTCCACTGTGAGAATTGAGCTTAAACTTGCAGTATAACTCTGCTGTAATATCAGCACTACGAAAAGCCAAACAACTACTGCAATTCTTGATAAGTTGTTCAGTATCCTCTCCCTATGAGCAAACACGAGTGTTGAGAAGGAGAAGTAGAAGACCAATCCAATTTGACTGCCTGGGGCCCTCTGAAATCTTTATTTGTTCTATGCTCAATACACCAGACTACAAAACCTGTCAAGACAAAGAAGGCCCCAGCTCCTAACCATAGGTCAGCTGTCAAAGGATCTAGGAATGTCCATGCAGTCTTCTGCCTCTGGTCCCGGACAGGAACCAGCATGCGCACCCCTGACTCTGTGTAAGGAAGAGTAAAATCCACATATAGAGAACGGTTGGCCAAGATTGTTATATCACCTACCACAACATCATATTCCTGCCAGCAACACATATAAAGTGAGTTGACATACTTCCAATGACTTTAAAAGGCTATAATTCCCCTTTTAACCTTACAGGGCTTTACAAGAGTACAACATATGCAAAGTACTTTTTTTTTGCGGGTTACATATGCAAAGTACTTAATTGCTAATTATACTAATAACTGGAAGACAACCCTCAACTTGGGCGTATTCATATTGATACACCACTAAAATAATGCAGATAAGACAAAATGCAAGCAATTAAGCATAATCACCTAGAAGAAGAGTAACAAAATCTCAAAAATTCTCATGAATGGTAAATAGTACAAAAAATGTAATACAATCTGGGAAAGGAAAGGAACCGTACAATTTGTCAATGTAGACTATTTTTTTCCTTGTTTGTGCACGGGTTAAACAAGCAACAATAAAGAAAACTTTCATGAACGAGTGCGGATATATGATTTTATACATTACCATACTAATGACCAATGGTCAATTAGATAATTACACTCTACTCTTTGTATACTTAAGCATTTGAGAAGAAAAACACTGAAATCCTAGTGTGGATAGGCCATTCTGATCATCTCACGAATTTATTTCATTTTTGCCAGTTTTAGCTCCAAATATATCTCCTCTGGGGTAGAGATCATAAAAAGGAGAAAAATGGAACAAAAAGAAGTCCATGCATACCTTACGATAAACACTGTAGACAAGATCGTCATAAGTTCCTTTACTATTTCCTTTCTTGTCTGCAAACGGCTTATAGTGACGGGGTACATCGTAGGATAATGCATTAATTACTGCCTCAAACACATCTATGCAGAACCCCTTGGGTTTACCATTTTCAAATTTTACAAATTCTTCAAACCCAGGTTTGACAGGTATGCCTATTTGTAGAGTTTTATTCATTGGCAATAGCCAACCTCTAGGCACATTTTCATTATCTCCTGGCCATCTGATGGTGCCAAGATCGGCCTTCACATTTAGACTGCCAGAGATGCCAGATCCTGGAGTCCAATAACCGACTACTTTTCTCTTCTGACCGATAATGTTGATTATCGTGTAATTGACTGATACTAACTGCATGTCTGCAATACAGAAGTTCCCACTCATACCCATGAACGTGATGTCCAAGAGTGAGCCTCGCAATTTTTCAGCAGCCTTTGAAGTATCCATTCTGTCAAAGTCAGTGGACCCATTGTTTGTTACAGATGGCCCAAAGTCTGAATTCACATATCCAGCCTTCTCTGCTGCTAATGCTAATGCCCATATGGTATCATAAGCATAGAGACCATACACCACAGGCATACTTACTGCAATTCCAGGATTCTCCAATTGGTATTTCTTGCGCCATCTCTGACTAAGGTTTTGAAGTTCCACAGTATGTTGAACATGAGGTTTCACCCCAAGAACTCCTTGCATCACATCAAGAGCCGGAGAACCAACCACATCAAAGATATCTGTCAAGCCATATGCGGTAATCCAGACAAAGCCCTGGCCCATCATTCCTTCATCTTTAGCAAGCTTGAAAAAGTTACGGGCTAAAGTATGAGACATACGCACAACAAATACACTTGTCCAATTCTCTTTCAAGCTGGAGATAGCACTCTTTATATCATCCTCTGTGGCTGAAGGATGGATCTTGCACCTGTATGAAACATGAGTGTCGACTTGTCTGAGGGCATCAACAAGATCAGGAATGAACCTGGTATTGGAATCATCATCCTCAAAGACAGGGATGACTTCCCTCCAACTGTGTTTCTGAACAAGTGCGGCAATAGCTTCTGCTTGAGAGGAGTCGTTCCATGCCGTCCGGATGAAGTATGGAGTTTGTCCAGATCGCGGCGGGCTATTTGCAGAGAATGAAATGATTGGAACCGATGATTTGTTACCAAGCTCAGCAAGAAATTTAGCTTGAGTTGACGTCTGTGGTCCAACGATCGCTTGCACGCGGACATTTTTCAGTAGATCAATACCTGCAATGATACTACTTTAAAACATATATTTGACAGAAAATTAAGGGTCACTATCAAACAAATGCAAGGAAAACGTGCATAGGTACAGTACATAGCAGCACCTAAGCTTTTGGGTGTCTCTATTCACTAACATATGGTTAAATTGGTGTACAGTCTGCAGTACAAAAGGTTCGGGAATTGGGATACACGAGGTCGGTTTTACCATAACAAAAACCATAACTGATTTCCCTCGAATAATAATTAATAAACAGATATACTTAAATAACAACTTTTGAGAATAGCTCTAGCATTTCAACTAATACAGTATATACTTCAGTTCCAAATCTAATGTCTCCGAAATTACTTGGCTCGACGAGCTGGGGGGGCGGGAAAGCAGGGATACCTTCTATCTATACCTGGGAGGGCGGCGCGACGGTGTCGAAACAAGCAGGGAAGGAGCCCAAGGCGCGCCTAGGAGGGCAGCGCCGGCCGCCGGCGACATGGGAAGTGAAAAAAAAATGTAGGAAAGGGCAACCATGGACTCGCCGTGTCGCACTGATGGGCCATGGGGCAAACTATATACGGAGGTTGATCTTAAGTTATCAAGGCCCATGGTCGGCCCACCCAAAAGATTAGGCCTATATACTTTCTGAAGATCATTCGGCCCATGTGCTGCTCAAGCAGAGTTTCTCAAAAAAAAAAACGAGTGCTGCTCAGTTTGAGCGGGGAGGCTGTACAGCGGGGACGTACCTGCGGACGCGGCCTCGACGGCGTCGAATCCGGTGTCCCGGAGGTGGAGCTTCAGCCTGGTGCGGTAGCCGGCGTGTCTAGCGTCGGCGTAGAAGTCCTCGAGGGCCAGCTCGATGCATGTCCAGCTGATGTTCCCCACCCATGTCGACCTGTCCAAGATCACACCCACGTCCACCACCTGCTGACGCCGCCGAGGAACCACGCCACCCCGCCGCTCCGCGACACCGGAAGCGGCACAGAATAGAAGCGCTAGAGCGAGGAGGAGCGCATGGCGGCGGAGGACAGCCATGGCGACCCGAGGAAGCGCCACGGCTCTCATACTTTTTGATGAACGCCGCGATGGGTTTGTGATTGTGGCTGCCTTTACATGCATGCACGCGCCGGCCAATTCCTTTCACTGACCATCTACGCAGTGTTCTCTCCCCAAGCTCACACTCAGCTGACCGTCTGATTGTGTGCTTCCGAACGAGCCAGGTGCACGCGTGGCTCCTTCTGCGGCGGGTAATTATTTACTTATTTAATTCCTTTGCGAGGAAACATAATGAAGATATTATCAGATGTTACTCCAAAATTCATGGCATTTCCAGGACGAGGGAGCAGCGTGTGGACGGTGTGGGTTCAAACTTCAAAGTTATTGGTCTAGGTCTCTCTCCTCAAGGAACTCCGGAAGCTTGCCAAGTTGCCGTGTTTGGCCGTTGAAAAGTTGCCAAATTATTGCCGCGTATGGCCATGGAGAAGTCAGCTTGCATACAGTAGGCGTGCGTACTGATCCTACTCCTGCAGCTGGAGTTTTCTGCAGCAGGCAGCAGCGATCTGCTAAATGGGGACTCAAGATCTTGTACGCGCTAAATCAAAGTCAGCTGGTAGCCATTGAATAATTCTCTAGCAAAACATGCGGAGCCGCTCCCGCGACCACCCAGGCGACCCACGGCCAAAATCGCCGGCGCCGGAGATCAAAGTCAGCTGGTAGCCATTGAATAATTCTCTAGCAAAACATGCGGAGCCGCTCCCGCGACCACCCAGGCGACCCACGGCCAAAATCGCCGGCGGCCACTCCGGCGCCGTCGACCATCAACCTCCTCCCTGCCGCGCTGCCGCTCCATCACCCCCCTCCGCCGCTGCAGCCCGAGCTCCTCTGGGGTTTTCCCCCCGCTGCTAACGTGCCGGTCTCTGCGGATCTGGATCTGGATCGCGCCTGGGAGACCCCCCCTCCGCCGCCGCCGGGGAGGCCAGCTTCGGCCGTTGGCGAGGTGGAGATGGTGCTGGAGACGCCTCCAGCCAGTTGTGCGGTGGCTGCGCGCCGCCGCTGAGTGGTTGGCTCGACTGCTTCAATGCTCGGGAGGGCGCTGCCCGCGGCGAGGCTGTCCATTCTTCTGCGTCGTCCGGGGAGAGGCATGCCCCATGGCAGCTTGTCCGGTCCCGTGGCCATCGCCACCAGGCTGCTGCACCCCCTCCGCCTTCCCCGCCCATCAGGCAGCGCACCGGCATCCCAGACTGGCTGCTTAACCGGTGCTTTCACTGCCTTCTACCTCGACACCGAGCTCGCCACTGCAAGAACCCCATAACCTGCCGCCGTTGTTTCCTCTCTGGTCACAGCGCTAGGGAGTGCACCAACAGGCCAGCTCCGCACCGCCGGCCAGGTTTCTGCTCCGGGCGCTCCAGGCCCGCCGTTCGTGCCCCTGTCGGTCCCTCGCGGACGCCGCCTGCTCCCCCTACTCGTGCCTCTACGACGCCTCCGCCTGGCCGTGCAATGGCCTGGAACGGCGACCACGGGTCGCGTCCCGCCGTGGGGTCCGCAGTGCTCCACGCGACCCCTGCCACGCGACAAGAGGCACTTGTGCTGACCACCAGTGCTCTCGTTACGTGGTTCGACAGGGAGCTGAGAGCCACGAAGGAAGTGATCGACGTCGCGTTCAACAAGCTCACCGGGGCGCTCAACGCCGAGCGAGAGCGCATCTGCCACCCTGCTGCGACGCCTAGGGACGGCCGGGATGATGATGACGATCGTCGCCATCGCGAAGACCCTGGCCATCAGGGACAGGACGACTCCAGGAGCAACAGGGGAGTGGGCGACGGGGTGCGCCGTGGCCCATCTCGAGCGCCAAAGGACGGTGCCGGCGACCAGGACCGTGGCCACGACCTAGGCGGCCGCGATGTCTATCGTCTCCGCGACGGGCACGGCATGGTGCAGCGGGACGCTGTGCCGCAGCTGCTGCTTCGCGGCTCTGGCTCAAACAGTGCTGCAGCGACCCGCGAGGTGGAACAGCAGGTGCTGGCTCCTGTGCCTGCGAGTGATGTCCTGGCTCCTGCCGACGAGAGGGGCGCAGCCAGTCGCGTCAGCGCCTCTCCCGAGATTGGGCGCCGTCGGTCCATGGAGGGCCTCAATCTGCAGCCACCGCTCTCCAACCTCGGTGCTAAACGCACCGCCTCCGTTCAAGCGGGACTCAACCAGGCATCTCTTCACGTGCTCGCTTGGGCTGCCGGACCGATCGACTTCGCTCTCCAAACGCCATGTTGCGCCCGCTCAACACGCCCTCTCCGCCGAGGCCACAGGCTTTGAGGCGTCTCCCACGCCTCCCTGCTCGCTCGACCACCTCGACGCTCCCTCGCCGCCACGCGTCGGACAAAGCGCCACTGTCGAGAAGATCCTTGAGGAGTTGCAGGAGCTCTTTGTCCCTGCCAAGAGCCGTTCTTGCCTTCCCTCCGCCTGTCGACCGTCGGCTCGCCGCAAGACTCTAGCGGGATGGCCATCTGCAACAAAGGAGGCGATCTCACTCAGCGCTCTAGTGCGCGACTAAGGGAGATAGGCGGGCTCGGTTGCCAAGAGAGCCGAGGCCCTCGTCTGCCGTAGCTTTGGGCATTGTCTGTAATGGTGAGGATATCACCGTGCAAGCTATGGACAACTTTGCCAAGAAATTCAAAGATCGTCTTCCCGATGGCGTGATTGGAGCTATGAGGGCCCTATTCAAGCCGGATGATGACCGTATCAGGCGGCCAAGCTGGGCTCATAGCGCATGGTGGCCCCAATGCGCCGATCTCGCTTGACGAGGCTACCGCTGATGTCTGCTTTGCTGTCTTTGGGCTTTAGTTTCTCATGTTAGTGATAAAAACAAGGGCGTTGGTGGAGCTTGCCTCCGTTGCATTGTTCTTTGGTATGGCCTACTCAACAAGTCTCTTGGGGCTACGTTGATGTTTGTTTGCTAGTTTAGCTGCTACAACAAGAGTTCTTCCTTGTCGTTGGTTAGCCGAGGTTGTACATCCATGTAATCTTCTGTTGCATATCTTTGGCCGTTGTCGCGTGTACTAGGGAGTATGTGTGTCAAAATGAGTGAACAACCCATCAACTTTCTCGCTTGGAATGTTAGAGGGCTTAATTGCCCAGATCGACGCGCAACCGTCAACGAAACCATAGCTGCATCCTCCTGCCATATTGTTTGTTTGCAAGAAACAAAGCTGGAGCTTGTCGATCAGTTCACCGCCTCATTCCTTGGAGGGTCCAGACTTAGGAATTTTGCGCAAAGGCCGGCCAGCGCACGAGAGGAGGGATACTTATGCTTTGGGACGATCGAGTCGTCGATGTCACTGACATCACTACCACCACCTTCTGCCTTTCGGCTATGGTCCAAGTCAGGGCCTCCGGCTCCCGGTTCAAAATTACGTCCGTCTACGGGCCGACCCTCTCGTCCCTCAAAGAGGCCTTCTTCACCGACCTCGCAAGCCAAAAACCACCCAGTGGGGAGTTATGGCTGGCTCTGGGTGATTTTAACCAGATTTACCGTGCACGAGACAAGAACAAGCGCAACGTCAATAGGAGGAGGATAAACCGTTTCCGCTCCATGCTCCACGAGTGTGATCTCAAGGAGATCCACCTCCAGAACAGGCGGTTCACTTGGAGCAACGAGAGAAATAGCCCAACCCTATGCAAGCTCGATTCCTTCTTCTGTAACGCCGAGTGGGACCTGCAGTTCAGTACACACATCTTGCATGCTCTGTCATCTTCGCTCTCAGACCATTGCCCTCTTCTTCTCATGGACGACAGGGGCCTCTCGAGCCTCGCTCATTCAAATTTGAGAATTTTGGACTTCTCTTCCGGGTTCAACGATGTGGTTGCTAATGCATGGAATGAGCACACTCATCATTCGACCCCTTTCGGATATTGCACCACAAGCTTCAACACACCGGGCGCCAAACTCTTGAGATGGAGTAAGGGCCTATTCTCAAAGGCCAAGATCATGCATCATGCTGCCTTGCTAGTAATTCTTCACTGGACATGGCTCAAGACTCAAGGCACCTCTCCGTTGAGGAGCCGGAGCTCCGCTCTAGGCTTAAGCGGAGAGTCATTGCCTTGGCAGTTCTTGAGAGGGCGAGAAAAAAGCAATGTGCTAGGATTACCAACCTCAAAGAGGGGGATGCAAACACCAAATTTTTCCACCGCCGGGTGAACGCTAGAAGACGCAAGAACCACATACACCGTATCAAGCACAACGGTGGATGGGTCACTGAGCACTCTCAAAAGGAGGCTATTGTCCACGACTATTTCTCCTCGACCATGGGAAAAGGCTCCACGGCGTCTCACAGACTTCAACTGGGAGGGGTTGCACTTTGAGGCTCGTGATGATTTGGGCAACCTCGCGGACCCTTTCTCCGAGGAGGAGGTGCGTGAGGCCATCAACCAGATGCCTGGTGACAAGGCGCCCGGCCCGGATGGCTTCACCGGGCTTTTCTTCAAGAGTTGTTGGGCCATCATCAGGCATGATATTATGAAAGCCATCTTTTGCTTCGGTAACCTCCGCACGGCCAACCTTCACTGGGTCAACTCCGCCAACATCATACTGCTCCCAAAGAAGGATGGAGCTGAAGAAATCTTTGACTACCGTCCAATTAGTCTGATTCATGCTATTCCCAAGATCATTGCAAAGGTCCTTGCCCTCCGTCTTAGCCACCACATGCTCCACCTTGTCTCCAACGCGCAGAGTGCTTTCATCAAGACAAGAAGCATCCATGAAAATTTCATGTATGTGAGGAATCTTGCGCGGAGGCTCCACAAGTGCAAAACCCCTTCGCTTCTCTTCAAGTTGGACATTCGGAAGGCATTTGATTCAGTCAAGTGGGAGTATATCATTGACCTCCTCCGCCGTAGGGGGTTCCCGAGCATTTTCAGAGATTGGATCACCGCCCTGAAGGAAATATGCCCTAGAGGCAATAATAAAGTTATTATTTATTTCCTTATTTCATGATAAATGTTTATCATTCATGCTAGAATTGTATTAACCGGAAACATGATACATGTGTGAATGCATAGACAAACAACATGTCACTAGTATGCCTCTACTAGACTAGCTTGTTAATCAAAGATGGTTATGTTTCCTAACCATGAACAAGGAGTTGTTATTTGATTAATGAGGTCACATCATTAGCGAATGATCGATTGACATGACCCATTCCCTTAGCTTAGCACACGATCGTTTAGTATGTTGCTACTGCTTTTATCCATGACTTATACATGTTCCTGTAACTATGAGATTATGCAACTCCGTTTACGGAGGAACACTTTGGTGCTACCAAACGTCCACAACGTAATCGGGTGATTATAAAGGAGTACTACAGTGTCTCCAAAGGCGATGTTGGGTTGGCGTATTTGAGATTAGGTTTTGTCACTCCGATTGTCGGAGAGGTATCTCTGGCCCTCTCGGTAATGCACATCACTTAAGCCTTGCAAGCACTACAACTAATGAGTTAGTTGTGAGATGATGTATTACGGAACGAGTAAAGAGACTTGCGTAACGAGATTGAACTAGGTATTGGATACCGACGATCGAATCTCGGGCAAGTAACATACCGATGACAAAGGGAACAACGTATGTTGTTATGCGGTCCGACCGACAAAGATCTTCGTAGAATATGTAGGAACCAATATGGGCATCCGTGTCCCGCTGTTGGTTATTGACCGTGAATAGTTCTAGGTCATGTCTACATTGTTCTCGAACCGTAGGGTCCGCACGCTTAAGGTTACGATGATGGTTATTATGAGTTTATGTATTTTGATGTACCGAAGGAGTTGGAGTCCGGATGTGATCACGGACATGACGAGGAGTCTCGGAATGGTCGAGACATAAAGATTGATATATTGGAAGCCTATGTTTGGAGTTCGAATGGTTCGAGCGAAAACGGAGGTTACTGGAACCCCGGGAGGTAAATGGGCCTCGATGGGCCCTAGTGGAAAGGAGAAAGGGCCAGCCCTAGTGGTAGGCCCCCCCCTCCCTAGTCCTACTAGGACTAGGAGAAGGGGCCGCCCCTCTCTCTCTTTCCCCCAGGAATCCTAGTCCAACTAGGATTGGGGAATCCTACTCCCGGAGGAGTAGGACTCCCAGCCGCGCCTCCCTTGGCCGCCCCCCCCCCCTTGCTCCTTTATATCTGAGGCAGGGGCACCTTGGAACACACAAGTTGATCGTGAGATCGTTCCTTAGCCGTGTCGGTGCCCCCTCCACCATATTCCACCTCGGTTATACTGTCATGAAGCTTAAGCGAAGCCTCGCGCCGTGAAACATCAAGATCGTCACCACGCCGTCGTCTTGACGGAACTCTCCTCGACACTCGGCTGGATCGAGTCGAGGGACGTCATCGAGCTGTCGTGTGTCAAGAACTCGGGGCGTCGAATAACGGCGCGGGATCGGTCGGATCGCGAGGAGAACGTCGACTACTTCCTCTACGTTGTGATCGCTTCGCCGGGTCTACAAGGGTATGTAGACAACACTCTCCCCTCTCGTTGCTATACATCACCATGATCTTGCGTGTGCGTAGGAAATTTTTGAAATTACTACGTTCCCCAACAAAGGTATCGAGCCTAGGTTTTTCTATGGTTTGATGTTTTGCACGAGTAGAACACAAGTGAGTTGTGGGCGATACAAGTCATACTACCTACCAAAGATGTCATACTTTGGTTCAGCGGTATTGTGAGATGAAGCGGCCTGGACCGACATTACGCGTGACGCTTACGCGAGACTGGTTTCACCGCCACGAGCACTCGTTGCTTAAAGGTGACCGGTGGGTGTCTGTCTCTCTCACTTTAGTTGAACCGAGTGTGGCTACGCCCGTCCTTGAGAAGGTTAAACGAGTCTATTTGACGAAATATCGTTGTGGTTTTGATGCGTAGGTGAGACTGGTTCTTGCTTAAGCCCGTAGCAGCCACGTAAAATTTGCAACAACAAAGTAGAGGACGTCTAACTTGTTTTTGCAGGCATGTTGTGATGTGATATGGTCAAGACGTGATGCTATATTTTATTGTATGAGATGATCATGTTTTGTAACCGAAGTTATCGGCAATCGGCTGGAGCCATATGGTTGTCGCTTTATTGTATGCAATGCAATCGCTACTGTAATGCTTTACTTTATCACTAAGCGGTAGCGATAGTCGAGAAGCATAAGTTTGGCGAGATGACAACGATGCTACGATGGAGATCAAGGTGTCGCGCGGTGGCGATGGTGATCATGGTGGTGCCGCAAGATGGAGATCATGAAGCACAAGATGATGATGACCATATCATATCACTTATATTGATTTGCATGTGATGTTTATCCTTTTATGCATCTTATCTTGCTTTGATTGACGGTAGCATTATAAGATGATCCTCACTAAATTATCAAGAAGTGTTCTCCCGAGTATGCACCGTTGCCAAAGTTAAATCGTGCCCGGACACCACGTGATGATCGGGTGTGATAAGCTCTCGTCCATCTACAACGGGTGCAAGCCAGTTTGCACACGCAGAATACTCGGGTTATACTTGACGAGCCTAGCATATGCGAGATATGGCCTCGGAACACGGAGACCGAAAGGTCGGCGTGAATCATATAGTAGATATGATCAACATAAGATGTTCACCATTGAAAACTACTCCATTTCACGTGATGATCGGTTATGGTTTAGTTGATTTGGATCACGTGATCACTTAGATGACTAGAGGATGTCTTTCTAAGTGGGAGTTCTTTAGTAATATGATTAATCGAACTTAAATTTATCATGAACTTAGTACCGATAGTATCTTGCTTGTTTATGTTTGATTGTAGATAGATGGCTCGTCTTTGTTGTTCCGTTGAATTTTAATGCGTTCCTTGAGAAAGCAAAGTTGAAAGATGATGGTAGCAATTACACGGATTGGGTCCGTAACGAGGATCATCCTCATTGCTTGCACGTAAGAGCTACGTCTGGATGCACCGCTAGGTGACGAACTTCTTCTGCCGAGCAACGCCGGATGTTATGAGCGTCTGGCGAGCAAAGCGATGACTACTCTATAGTTCGATGTGCCATGCTTTACGGCTTAGAACCGGGACTTCAACGACGTTTTGAGCGTCATGGAGCATATGAGATGTTCCAGAGTTGAAGTTAATATTCCAACAGAATGCCCGGATTGAGAGATATGAAGTCTCCAATAAGTTCTATAGCTGCAAGATGGAGGAGAACAGCTCATTAGTGAGCATATACTCGTAATGTCCGGGTACTACAATCACTTGACACAATTGGGAGTTAATCTTCCGGATGATTGTGTCATTGATGAAATTCTCAATCACGCCACCAAGCTACAAAGGCTTCGTGATGAACTATAATATGCAAGGGTTAGTAAAGACTATGCTCGAGCTCTTCGCAATGCTAAAGGCTGCGGAGGTAGAAATCAAGAAGGAGCATCAAGTGTTGATGGTCAATAAGACCACTAGTTTCAAGAAGAAAGGCAAAGGGAAGAAGAAGGGAATCTCAAGAAGAACAGCAAGCAAGTTCTTTGCTCGGAAAAGAAACCCAAGTCTGGCCCTAAACCTGAAATCGAGTGCTTCTACTGCAAGCGATCGTCACCGGAAGCGGAACTGCCCCAAGTATTTGGCGGATAAGAAGGATGGCAAGGTGAACAAAGGTATATGTGATATACATGTTATTGATGTGTACCTTACTAGAGCTCGTAGTAGCACTGGTATTTGATATCGGTTCATTGCTAATATTTGCAACTCAAAGCAGGGACTACTGATTGCTTAACTCGGCAAAGGACGAGGTGACGATGCGCGTGGGAAATGGTTCCAAAGTCGATGTGATCGCGGTCGGCACGCTACCTCTACATCTACCTTCGGATTAGTTTTAGACCTAAATAATTGTTATTTGGTGCTGCGTTGAGCATGAACATTATATCTGGATCTTGTTTGATGCGAGACGGTTATTCATTTAAATCGAGAATAATGGTTGTTCTATTTATATGAGTAATATCTTTTATGGTCATGCACCCTTGAGGAGTGGTCTATTCCTTATGAATCTCGATAGTAGTGATACACATATTCATAATGTTGAAACCAAAAGATGCAGAGTTGATAACGAAAGTGCAACTTATTTGTGGCACTGCCGTTTAGGTCATATCGGTGTAAAGCGCATGAAGAAACTCCATACTGATGGACTTTTGGAGTCACTTGATTATGAATCACTTGGCACTTGTGAACCGTGCCTCATGGGCAAGATGACTAGAACACCGTTCTCCGGTACTATGGAGAGAGCAACAGATTTGTTGGAGATCATACATACAGATGTATGTGGTCCGATGAATGTTGAGGCTCGTGGCGGATATCGTTATTTTCTCACCTTCACAGATGACTTAAGCAGATATGGGTATATCTACTTAATGAAACATAAGTCTGAAACGTTTGAAAAGTTCAAAGAATTTCAGAGTGAAGTTGAAAATCATCGTAACAAGAAAATTAAGTTTCTACGATCCGATCGTGGAGGTGAATATTTGAGTTACGAGTTTGGTCTACATTTGAAACAATGCGGAATAGTTTCGCAACTCACGCCACCCGGAACACCACAGCGTAATGGTGTGTCCGAACGTCGTAATCGTACTTTACTAGATATGGTGCGATCTATGATGTCTCTTACAGATTTACCGCTATCGTTTTGGGGTTATGCTCTAGAAACAGCCGCATTCACACTGAATAGAACACCGTCGAAATCCGTTGAGACGACACCTTATGAACTGTGGTTTAGCAAGAAACCAAAGTTGTCGTTTCTTAAAGTTTGGGGATGCGATGCTTATGTGAAAAAGCTTCAACCTGATAAGCTCGAACCCAAATCGGAAAAATGTGTCTTCATAGGATACCCAAAGGAAACAGTTGGGTACACCTTCTATCACAGATCCGAAGGCAAGACATTTGTTGCTAAGAATGGATCCTTTCTAGAGAAGGAGTTTCTCTCGAAAGAAGTGAGTGGGAGGAAAGTAGAACTTGATGAGGTAATAGTACCTTCTCCCTTACTTGAAAGTAGTTAAATCGCAGAAACCGGTTTCGAGACACCTACACCAAGTAGTGAGGAAGTTGATGATGTTGATCATGAAACTTGGATCAAGTTACTTCAGAACCTCGTAGATCAACCAGAGTAAGATCCGCACTGAGTGGTACGGTAATCCTGTTCGGAAGTCATGCTACTAGATCATGATGAACCTACGAACTATGAAGAAGCGATGGTGAGCCCAGATTCCGTAAAATGGCTTGAGGCCATGAAATCTGAGATGGAATCCATGTATGAAAACAAAGTATGGACTTTGGTTGATTTGCCCGAGGGTAGGCAAGCAATAGAAAACAAATGGATCTTCAAGAAGAAGACCGACGACGACGGTAATGTTCATCGTTTATAAAGCTCGACTTGTCGCAAAAGGTTTTCGACAAGTTCAAGGGATTGACTACGATGAGACCTTCTCACCCGTAGCGATGCTTAAGTCCGTCCGAATCATGTTAGCAATTGCGCATTTTATGATTATGAAATTTGGCAAATGGATGTAAAGACTGCATTCTGAATGGATTTACGGAAGAAGAGTTGTATATGATGCAACGAAAGGTTTTATCGATCCAAAGGAGCTAACAAAGTGTGCAAGCTCCAATGATCCATATATGGACTGGTGCAAGCATCTCGGAGTTGGAATAAACGCTTTGATAGTGTGATCAAAGCATTTGGGTTTGTACAGACTTTTGGAGAAGCCTGTATTTACAAGAAAGTGAGTGGGAGCTCTGTAGCATTTATGATATTATATGTGGATGACATATTGCTGATCGGAAATGATATAGAATTTCTGGATAGCATAAAGGGATACTTGAATAAGAGTTTTTCAATGAAAGACCTCGGTGAAGCTGCTTACATATTGGGCATTAAGATCTATAGAGATAGATCAAGACGCTTAATTGGACTTTCACAAAGCACATACCTTGACAAAGTTTTGAAGAAGTTCAAAATGGATCAAGCAAAGAAAGGGTTCTTGCCGTGTTGCAAGGTGTGAAGTTGAGTCGACTCAATGCCCGCCACTGCAGAAGATAGAGAAAATGAAAGATGTTCCTATGCTTCAGCCATAGGCTCTATCATGTATGCAATGTCAGTGTACCAGACTGATGTGTGCCTTGCTATAAGCCTAGCAGGAGGTACCAAAGTAATCCAGAGTGGATCATCGGACAGCGGTCAAGAACATCTGAAATACCCGAAAAGGACTAAGGATATGTTTCTCGATATGGAGGTGACAAAGAGCTCATCGTGGCAGTTACGTTGATGCAAGCTTTGACACGATCCGGACGATTCTAAATCGCAGACCGGATACGTATTTACACTAAGCGGAGGAGCTGTCGGTTGGTGCGGTTCTAAACAAAGCGTCGTGGCGGGATCTACATGTGAAGCGGAATACATAGCAGCTTCGGAAGCAGCTAATGAAGGAGTCTGGATGAAGGAGTTCATATCCGATCTAGGTGTCATACCTAGTGCATCGGGTCCAATGAAAATCTTCGTGACAATCTCGGAGCTATTGCCTTAGCGAAGGAATCCAGATTTCACAAGAGGACCAAGCACATCAAGAGACGCTTCAATTCCATCCGGACTTAGTCCAGACGGAGACATAGAGATTTGCAAGATACATACGGATCTGAATGTTGCGCACCCATTGACTAAGCCTCTTCCACGAGCAAAACATGATCAGCACCAAGACTCCATGGGTGTTAGAATCATTACTATGTAATCTAGATTATTGACTCTAGTGCAAGTGGGAGATCAAGGAAATATGCCCTAGAGGCAATAATAAAGTTATTATTTATTTCCTTATTTCATGATAAATGTTTATCATTCATGCTAGAATTGTATTAACCGGAAACATGATACATGTGTGAATGCATAGACAAACAACATGTCACTAGTATGCCTCTACTAGACTAGCTTGTTAATCAAAGATGGTTATGTTTCCTAACCATGAACAAGGAGTTGTTATTTGATTAATGAGGTCACATCATTAGCGTAATGATCGATTGACATGACCCATTCCTTAGCTTAGCACACGATCGCTTAGTATGTTGCTACCGCTTTTATCCATGACTTATACATGTTCACTGTAACTATGAGATTATGCAACTCCGTTTACGGAGGAACACTTTGGTGCTACCAAACGTCACAACGTAATCGGGTGATTATAAAGGAGTACTACAGGTGTCTCCAAAGGCGTATGTTGGGTTGGCGTATTTGAGATTAGGTTTTGTCACTCCGATTGTCGGAGAGGTATCTCTGGCCCTCTCGGTAATGCACATCACTTAAGCCTTGCAAGCACTACAACTAATGAGTTAGTTGTGAGATGATGTATTACGGAACGAGTAAAGAGACTTGCCGTAACGAGATTGAACTAGGTATTGGATACCGACGATCGAATCTCGGCAAGTAACATACCGATGACAAAGGAACAACGTATGTTGTTATGCGGTCCGACCGACAAAGATCTTCGTAGAATATGTAGGAACCAATATGGGCATCCAGGTCCCGCTGTTGGTTATTGACCGTGAATAGTTCTAGGTCATGTCTACATTGTTCTCGAACCGTAGGGTCCGCACGCTTAAGGTTACGATGATGCTTATTATGAGTTTATGTATTTTGATGTACCAAGGAGTTCGAGTCCGGATGTGATCACGGACATGACGAGGAGTCTCGGAATGGTCGAGACATAAAGATTGATATATTGGAAGCCTATGTTTGGAGTTGGAATGGTTCGGCGAAACGGAGGTTACTGGAACCCCGGGAGGTAAATGGGCCTCGATGGGCCCTAGTGGAAAGGAGAAAGGGCCAGCCCTGGTGGGCGCCCCCCCTTCCCTAGTCCTACTAGGACTAGGAGAAGGGGCCCCCCTCTCTCTCTTTCCTCCGGGAATCCTAGTCCAACTAGGATTGGGGAATCCTACTCCCGAGGAGTAGGACTCCTGCATGCGCCTCCCTTGGCCGCCGCCCCTCCCCTTGCTCCTTTATATACGGGGCAGGGGGCACCTTGGAACACACAAGTTGATCGTGAGATCGTTCCTTAGCCGTGTGCGGTGCCCCCTCCACCATATTCCACCTCGGTTATACTGTCATGAAGCTTAGGCGAAGCCTGCGCGGTGAAACATCAAGATCGCCACCACGCCGTCGTCTTGACGGAACTCTCCCTCGACACTCGGCTGGATCGAGTACGAGGGACGCCATCGAGCTGTCGTGTGTCAAGAACTCGGGCGTCGGAGTAACGGCGCGGATCGGTCGGATCGCGAGGAGAACGTCGACTACTTCCTCTACGCCAGATCGCTTCCGCTTGGGTCTACAAGGGTATGTAGACAACACTCTCCCCTCTCGTTGCTATACATCACCATGATCTTGCGTGTGCGTAGGAAATTTTTTGAAATTACTACGTTCCCCAACAGTGGTATCAGAGCCTCCCGCTCTCTGTGTGGCGGCTCAGGAAGGTGGACTTTCAGTTCTTGGAGGATAAGGCGGCGGCAAAGTTGGTCCCTTGGGACGGGCAAAACATCACGTCTATGGGACGCACCGCCTTGGTCAAGTCGGTGCTTGCCTCCCAAGCCATATACTTCATCACTACGCTCGTCGTCCCCACAAGCACCCTCAAAAATCTCAACAAGCTTGAGCGAGCTGCCTTTGGGAGGAATGCACAAGACCACCGGGGCCAAATGTAAGGTTAATCGGGACACCGTTTGCCGCCCAATTGCTAATGGGGGTCTTGGAGTGCTAAACACGGAGAAATTTGCTAGGGCACCGAGGATTCGTTGGATTTGGTTTGAGTGGAAGGAGCCAACTAAGATGTGGGTTGGCATGGGCAACCCGTGCGATAACGCAGACTACAACTTCTTCTATGCCTCCTCAACTATTATTGTGGGAAATGGTGCGCGCACCCCCTTTTGGGACTCTCCGTGGGTGCACAACCGCAAACCCATGGATTTGGCCCCTCTCATCTACGCGGCATCAACGAGGAAGAATTGGAAGGTGCGGGAAGCACTAAAGGATGGCGCTTGGGTTAAAAAGATCAAGATGACGTCCGATTTTTCTATAGAGCACTTCAGACAATTTCTCGAGCTTTGGGCCACCATCCGAGATTTTCACCTCTGAGGAGGATATTGACGACGACATTGTTTGGAAGCATTCGCTAGTGGCCTCTACACGGCGGAGTCCGCCTACAAAGCGCAATTTCTCGGCCTCATTCGCTCTCCTTGGAGCATGCAAGGTGGAAAATTTGGGCTCCGCCAAGGTCAAGTTCTTTGCTTGGCTGGCCATCCAAAATAGAGTCTGGATCTGCGGATCGATTGGCCAAGCGGTTGGCCTAACTGTGGCTCATGCCCCTTATGCATGCGTGAGAATGAATCGGTTGACCATCTCTTCTTCAAGTGTCGTTTCACCATTCGCCTATGGGGCTTGGTCAAGGCGTGGCGCAACTCATTCACATTGACACCTCTACTTGGCCCCGAGGCATTCCACCTTAGAATGGTGGCTTGGGTTGACTGATGCTTCCGTCCCCAACCGGAAGGCCATGGCCTCACTCACCATGCTCACTACATGGACGATCTGGAACGAAGCGAAACGCCGTGTATTCCGCAACATGGCCGCTCCACCTACGGTTCTTCTCGACAACATCAAAAGGGAGGCATCATTTTGGGTCGCCGCCGGAGCTAAGAAGTTAGGGTCCATCATGCCGGGAGAGTGATTCTTCCGTGTATTGTTAAGGGGTGTTTGTAACACAAACTCTATTCTCTCTTAATTAATATACGTGGCAAATCTTTTGCCCGTTTTCAAAAAAAAAAAAAAAAAGTCAGCTGGTAAAGCCAAAACAAGCTCGATCGAGAATCTTTCTGAATGAAAGAAACAAGCAAATAGAGGATTTCAGAGTGTGGAGGGAAGGAGACGAAGCAGCTTGTCACTTGGGGGTGTGTGTGGACACACCAGTAAAAAATCACGATCCAGCCATCCCCTTCAAACCTTTCCTATAGACCAGCACGACGGCACCTCTCATATTCAACGCATATCCGGGGTGGATATGGGAAGTCCAGACAAGCTCAAGCGCGTTGGCCACATCGGACCTAATAGATCAAACCCTATTTGTAAAAGTTTAAGAAGTTTTGCCAAATGGATAAAAAAATACAAGCATAATTCAAATTCACAAGCATGGTGACATGGCTTATGAGTTGGCACCGACTAGAATGTGTTTTTTTTTTTTGAGAAACTTCCAATCTATTCATCTTCAATCATGGCAGTACAACGAACATCAGAATTAATGACATCTAGATTCTTAGGCCACCTAGCGACGACTAGGAGCACTGAAGCGAGCCGAAGGCATGCCGCCGTCATCGTCCCTCCCTCGCCGGAGTCGAACACAACTTGTTGTAGTAGACAATCGGGAAGTCATCATGCTAAGGCCCCAAAGGACCAAGGCATCAGAACAACAACCGTCGCCGATGAATAGAAGCTTAGATAGGAAGGATCGAACATGAAGACAGATGGACAAAGACGAACAAAGACCGGATCGAAACAGATCCATCAAAGACAACCACCGAGACAATCCCACGAGATCCTCCGTAGACACACCTCCACACGCCCTTCGGCGATGCTAGACGCACCACCGGGACGGGGGCTCAGCGGGGAGAACCTTATTCCATCTTCATGAAGTTGTCGCCGTCTTGTCTTCCTGAGCAGGATACAAAACCCTAACAAAACTTGAAGAAACACCTAAAAACGGAGGATCCTCCGCGCATCCATGGCCCTGAGGCCATAGAAGACGTGCAGGTCGGCGCCACCGCCGACGGGAGGCAGAAACCCTACCCGCCTTTTCTTGGAGGAGAGACGAAGGGAGGAGAGACAAAAAAGTTGCTAACTGGGATGTTAACCGGTTAAAACTGGTGAAAAACAGTCAAAAACCACGTGAGGATTGTTTTTGTCCAGTTTTCAAAGTGGATGTTGTGAATTAGACATTTTTGTAGTCTATAGGTTGTGTTTTAGACTTTGATGGCAGTTTAAGATTGTAATACGGTGTGGCTAGGTCTCAGTCGACTAAGATTTAACCAAGTCTCAGTCAAGTGATATGACATGCAAGAGAGAAAGAATAATATGAAGAATTTTTTTTTTTTCACGTATCTTAATGCAAGTTCCCACGGATATAGCATCAAAGTCTCAGTCGACTGAGACTTAGCAAGATTGATTGTAATATAGTCTTCTCTTTTTTTCGTGTCCGATTTTTACAATTTACAGTTGCTTGTGTATAGTAATTCCCCACTGCTCACTACAATCAATCTATCCATCGTCATCGCAATTCCCTACGAACAATTATTAATCATCGGTTCGCTGCAAGAGAATCAAGTCGGAGAGCCGCAGTGGATCACCCAAAGGTTTAAGGGCCCCTGCCACTCTCTCCAGAGCCGTCAGGATTCGGAGCCGCCTCATCCCTCTCCTGTCGACCGGCGGCTAGCTCGATCTCACCGGTCGCCGGGCTTGCCGTCCCCGACCACTCGCTCGTGTACGGCGCGCTGAGCGGGCTGCCGAGCTCACTCTGCGCGGCAGGAGGGGAGGCTACTGCGTCGTTCCGGACAGACACGGCGCCGCCGTCGTCCTTGTTTCTGAAGGTGTGCGACGAGGGGTCCTTGTCGTCGAAGAGCTTGAACAAACTCGAGAGCCAGTCCTTCCAGGACAAGTGCGGCGGGAGCTCCCGTCGGTTGGCCGCGACAAAGGTGGCGAGGTGGACGACGCAGCAGAGGAGTGAGGTGGCGCCGGTGATGAGGAACAGGCCCCAGAAGCTTCTGAAGCTGAGGCTGTTGGACGTGAACGGCCCGCCGTCCTGCGTAGCACCATCGTCGTTGGGGTCGCCGAACCACTTGCGCTCGATCATGTTCATCTCATCGCTTTCGGTGAGCTTTAGGATCGCCTGCGACAGGTCCGTCACGTACGGCGACCCCTTGGGGAAGGCGAACCCGAACCCGCCGGTCCTGTTGAGCGGTCCCGTCATGGTGAAGTTGTCGCGGTAGGTCTTGAGGAAGATCCTGAGGTAGGGCGTCTCGTTCACGACGGCGCCGATGCTGCCGTTGAGCAGGCACTCGTGGATGGTCTGCGAGTTCGGGTACCGCACGAGCCTTCCCTGCGGGAACCCGGACGCCGTCATGGCCCTGAGCACGAAGGAGTTGTTCATGACCCCGACCTTCTCCGTGCCCCGCTGCAGCTCGCGGTAGTCGGCCACGGCCGGCTCCAGCTGCGGCACCGTGAGCATGGACGTGAGGCTCGCCGTGTAGCTGGACTGCAGGATGAGCACGACGAAGACCCAGACGAGCACCACGAACCTGGAGAGGTTGCTCTTGAGCGTCTCCCTGTGGGCGAAGACGAGGGTGGAGAAGCCGAAGTAGAGGAGCGTGCCGACCTGGTAGGAGGCCGGCCCGCGGAACTCGCGGTTGGCGCGGTGCTCGATGGCCCAGACCACGAAGCCGGTGAAGAGGAAGAAGGCGGCGCTGACGAGCCAGAGGTCGTAGCGGAGCGGCTTGAGGAAGACCCACGTTCGCTTGTTGCTCCGCTCGTCGCGCACCCGCACCAACATGGCGATGGCCGTCCCCGCGTAAGGCAGCGTGAAGTCCACGTGCTTCGACCGGGTCGCCGTCATGGTGATGTCTGCCACCGCCGCGTCGAACGTCTGCAGAAAATGGAGGAACGACAAGGCTGATTAATTTACCCAATGCATCTTGGGCGTGGTCGCCCATCGTTTTCGGAGACGGTAGCGGTCTTTGGCGTGTCACCTCCTCCAAATCCAAACAAAAACAAAGGGAACAGAGTGCATACATGTTTAACACACGCACGACTTTTTCTACGTTAAAATGGTACTGCCCGGACCAGCCAAGCAGGGTCCTATATAGTCCTAGTGACCTAGGATGACAAGGATCTCTCGTGCTACTAGCCTACTGCTACTATACAAAACTGCAACCAGTTGTTGCTAATTTAAGCAGTATAATCATCATCACAGTTGCTTAATCGCTTACCGCCAGACGAGATCACCCGAGCACGATTCGGTTCCCAAAACTAGAGCAGCCACGGCCACCCACTACGTACGCTATACGACAAGCTCGTGGGGACACGACTACAGATTCCAGTAAGCGCGCTGCGTGCAGTGCAGATCCCAATCTTCTCCGACGACGTGGAACGTTCAAAGTTCAGTGTGTGGGGGCGTGATGTCGTCAATCGTGACGTACTGGGCTCACGTTGGCAGGGCACACATCATGCCTTGCTAGGTCCCAAATTACAGAGGTAGTACTACAAAATGAGTAATGTCACACCCACGACGTATGGTTTTTACGTAAAAAAGGATGTGGAAACAAAGGATTGGTTCCATGGGATGGAAGGGCCCACCCCCCTTGAATTTTTTTTTGGGGGGGGGTGGGGTTAGTTAAAAAGATTACGTAGGTTTAAGAAATAGGATGTGCTAGCCACAAAATCTAAATTTTCTCCACCTCGTAAATCACAAACCCGTCATCAGACGACTTAAAACTATCCAAATTGAAAAGTTTAAACTATTGCTGATATGTTTTTTTTCTAGGGGCCTTGTAATCCCAAAAGGAGAGAGAGTAGCTTTTTATCATTCTCTATAAAAAAAGAGCACCCATTAGAAAAAACTTGCATACCAAATATTCACTTGTATCAAAATATAAGACCTTTTTTGATACTCCATTTGTATTAACAAACATCTTATATTTTGATATAGAGGGAGTACGAGTTGACAAGGGTGAAAGGTTGTTTAGGTTTCATGCACTAGATCATGGGCCACTGTTAATATATGCTCTAGCATGCATTAGTTTTCCTAATACGTGTTGCAATGTAAAAAAATTCATCATTATAGACCTTTGCTTTTGCAATATTCCCATTTTACGTACAAAAAGCATATGTACAAACAATATAGTACTTGCTCCAATTCATATTACTTGTTGCTACTTCAGTACAACTTCAATACAAGTACCGTGGATTGGAGGGAGTACAATAAATTGACACATTATTTTTCAAGAAAGTCACTGTGAGTTATCTAATGAATACTTTTTTGCCGCGAAGGTATCTAATAAATACTAGTCTCTTCGGTCCATAATAAGTGTCATAATTTTAAACTAAGATTGAACTAATCTTAGTTCAAAACTATGACCCTTATTTTGAATCAGAGGGAGTAGTAAGATAGAAAATAATAAAATATATAATCAATCCATATGCATAAGAGGAGCGACAATCTGTTACTTCTTTGGCTTATACTCCCTCAGTTTCAAAATATAAGGTATATCCGTTTTTTAAAAGTCAAACATGTGAATGTTTGGTCAAGTTTTTAGAAAAAAAAAATCAGTATGTACAATATCAATTTTGTATCACTAGATCCATCATGAAAAATATTTTTATAGTTTATTATTTTGTATTGTAAATATCAATAATTTATTCTACAATCTTGGTCAAACATACACAAGTTTAATTTACACGAAATCAATAAACCTTATATTCTGAAACGGAGGGAGTATATACATTGACCCGTCTCCGGTCCATGGATGTTAACCAACAACTTGATAACACTGACGTTTTCAAAGGGAAAAGGAAACCTTGACAACAATGGTATATACTGGCATTCAATAGTCAACTGGCCTATCTCCACAAAAACAAAACGGTCAACTGGCTTAATGGCTAGGAATGTTCTTCAAGTCAAACTATTCGTCGAAGAAATTTGAACAAGGTATGCCCAAAATCTCTCGTCCCAATCACACATGTACTGTATGGTGGTGTGTGACTAGTCTATGCCGGGCCACACACATATTTTCCTCTCACAAATAATACTCTTGTCACCAAGTTGACCCTCGCTAATGTCTTGACCCTTATCAGTACTAGTATATATCTGTGCATGATATACGTTTGTTTGATCCAGCATAGAGTACTGATGCTAGTTTTATTTTATGTAACGTGTAACTTTTAGGGTCTGTCTATATTACATCTAGATGTGAGATATTATCTCACATCTAAGTTCTGGTCCAGCCCGCCGCTTTGTTCTCTTATTTGTTTTTTACTTTCTTTCATCGGGCTGGCCGATTGGAGCGCTAGAAAGAATTACAAGTGACACGCTACATAACACTGGAGCGCTACCAAAAAACTATAATTGACGCACTACCTGACACATGAATCGAACTGGAGACCTCAGTCTTGGGAGCAACGTTTTCTACCACTCCAACCATTACATGTTGCCAATTTAATGAAACGGGAAATGTTTAAGAACACAGTACAGGGTGGAGATTAGAAGACTTTTTAAATTAATTGAAACCCTTCTTTGCAAATTATGAACAATTTTATTTTCCGAACACAAATTACGTGCGTAATTACAATTGGGATAAAACAAATTACGTGCCTAATTACGAGTCGAGGGTGGAATTATAACTAGGACAACAACAAACTATGGGCCTAGTTGCGAGTTGACGGCGGACTTGCAACTGGGACAGAAAAAAAAGTCAGAGCTCAGTTGCGAGTTGATGGTGGACTTGCAACTGGGACAAAAAAAAGGTCAGAGCCCAGTTGCGAGTCAAGGGTGGACTTGTAACTGGAACAAAAAAAATGTCGCGCCCTAGTTGCGAGTCGAGGGTGGACTTGCAACTAAGAGAAGTATATAAAACAATGATACGAGTTGCAAGTTGAGGGCGAACTTGCAACTGAGATGGAAAACAAAAGAATTCTCAATTGCGAGATAAGGGCGGATTTGCAACTGGACAACAACAAACTACCTAGTTGTGAGTTGAGGGTGGACTTGCAACTGGGACAAAAAAAGATCGGAGCCCGGTTGCGTGTCAAGGGTGAACTTGCAACTAGGACAAAATAAGTGTTGGACCCCGTTGCGAATCAGAGAGTAGAGTTGCAACTGACATAAAAAAGGTCAAGTCCCAGTTGCGAGTCAAGGGTGAACTTGCAACTGGTACAAAAAAGGTTGGGACCAGTTGAGGGTCGATGATAGACTTGCAACTAGGACAAAAAAGATTAACCCCTAGTGAGTCGAGGTTGGACTATCAACTAAAAAAAGATCGGGCCCTAGTTGTGAGTCGATGGTGGACTAGCAACTAGAACAAAAAATGGCCGCGCGCCAATTGCGAATCGAGAGTGAACTTGCAACCGAGACAAAAAATGTCAAGGGCTAGTTGCAAATCAAGGGTGGTATTGCAACAGGGACAAAAAAAAAGCTCGGACCACAGTAGCGAGTCGAGTGTGGTCTTGCAACTGAGACAAGAAAATTGACAACACCTCTGTTTGGTGGTGGACAGTCAACTAACTAAAATTCATGAATTTAAAAAAATAGAAAAGAAAAAATTGAAGTGAAAAAAGAAAATAACAAAATTGCAGAATTTAAATGTTTACAAATTTGAAACAAAATAAATAAAAAAAATAAAACAGAAAAAAGGAAAGAGAAAAAGAAACAAAAAAGAAAATAAAAAATTACTCGTGGCTGCAGCCCACGCTGAGGCAACCCACGACCACGAGGCAGTGAAAAGACAAAGAACGGCCTACATACCACTACGGGGTCTCCTCACGTGGTCAAGGCGTGTGGGAACAACACCAAAAGAAAAAAATGCTAAAGAAACAAAAAGAAAAAAGGACAAAAGAATACGAATCTTGATGTTTAAATTGTGTGGTTGGAAAATTAGATGTGAGATAAATATTTCACATCTAGATGTGAAATAGCAAACCCGTAACTTTTATATCATCACGTCAGGTAGAAAATGGTGGTTAATTTAAGTTATATCTTTGGGATCATAGTGCATGACTTAACAAACATGCAATTATAAGTAACAGCATCATGAAAGCAGGTTAGATTAAGGAGTGCTACTGTTCTCAAAAAAAAAAAAAAAAGATTAAGGAGTGCTACTTACCCCATTGCCAACCGCCTGGACAAGGTCGTCGTAGGGCATGGACGCCGCCTTCACGTACTCGAGCGGCAGGGCGTAGGGCAGCAGCCGCACCGCCGCCTCGAACACCTCGATCACGAACCCGCTGGCCGTCGTCTGGTTCGTCGCCGGATCCACCTCCAGCCGCACGATCGGCTTGTAGCTGTCCGACACGTTCCCCGGCACCGCCACTCGCAGCTTCCGCCCGCTCGTCGGCTGCACCCACCCCGTTGGCCGGACCGTCGAATCTCCCGGCCAGATCACCGGCCCGAGCTCGCCGCTCGACTCCTTGGAACCGTGCCGGCTCAGCCCGTGCAGGGGCGTCCAGAACCCGATGCCCCTCTCTTTTCCGCTGTCCATGATGTTCACCACCTGGAACGCCGGCACGGCGAGCTCGCCGTTGACGAGCTCGAACTTGCCTCCGAGGCCGTCGAATTTCGTGCTGCTGATAGCTCGGAGGAAGTTGAGGCCCGATCTTGACTTGCCGAGCCCGGCGATGTCGGTCGGGCCGCCCTTGCCGCCTACGAGCCCCGGTGGTGACGATAAGTCGCCGGAGCTGAGTCGCCCTGCTGCGGACGCGACGGCCCACGCGGCGTCGTACGCCCACAGAGCGTAGCAGCCCATCACGGCTTGCGCCGGCTCGGCGTCCCGGTGGTCGCGCATGTACCGGTGCGACCATCGTTTCTTGACGTCGCGCAGCCGCGTCGTGTCTGGTACGTACGGCGTCAGCCCGATGACCCCCTGCGGCGGGTCGACCGAGCCGAGGAGGCCCGTGAGCCCGTCGGTGATGACCCACACGTAGCCCTCGGCCATCATGCCGGTTTCCACGGCGGCGGCGAACACTTTCTTCGCGAGCTCGGGGCGCGTGTGCAGCACAAAGACGCGCGTCTGCTCGGACTCCATGCGTAACAGCGCCGCGGCGATGGCGTCGTGCAACGCCGCGGCCGGGAGCGCGCAGCGGTAGGGGACCTCGGCGCGCTCGGCGGTGAGGGCGTCGACGAGGAAGGGCACGAAGGCGGCGCCGTAGTCGTCGTCCTGGTAGATGGGCACGACGCGGCGCCACCCGAAGTGCGTGGCGAGCGCGGCGATGGCGTCGGCCTGCGACGCGTCGCTCAGCGCGGCACGGGCGAAGAACCTCGCCGTGCCAGGCGACACCGACGGGCTCGTGGCCGAGAAGGACACGACGGGGACCTCCGCCTGCGTGGCGAGGTCGGCGACGAAGGCCGACTCGACGGACGACTGCGGGCCGAGGATGGCACGCGCTCCCTGGACCGTCATCAGCTGCAACGCTGCACGCACGCAGCAAGGCAAGAACACGCGGCGTCAAAACAAAGACCGTGGAGACGCTCTGGTGCGCGCGTGGAGAGGGATCAGAACAGAAGCGCTGTCAGTCCATACCGGCGGACGCAGCGGCGACGACGTCTCCGCCGGAGTCGTGCGGCACGATACGAACCCGGACGGAGGAGTTGGGGTAGGCGGCGTAGAAGTCTTCCAGGGCCATGGGGATTGTGGTCGTGGCGATCTTGCCGACTGGCGAGCCGGCGTCGACGATGAACCCCACCTTGACCTCCGTCGGCGTGGTCGGCTGCGCCTGCGCCGTCAACAGGATCGAGGCGGCGAAGCATGCCAGGTGGAAGCGAGCGTGGGCGTGCCCAGCCATGGGAGAGAGACCAGGAGAGTCAACTGCTCCGTCGAGGGAGAAGTTTGTTTGCAGTCCGCGAAGACGGACGCCCTGCGCTGCGTGGCAGCTTTGTATAGTCACCACACCACATGTGTAGAGAGCTTTGTTTGTTTTTGGTTGGAATGGATACTGATTTGCGCGCGTGCAAGTTGGGCAATTGCGTGGAACAGAAACTTGGAAGTGGTCGTCTAACACGCTTTTGTCACCTATTACAACCGTGGCACAGGGATACAAATGCCCCCCCCCCCCCATCAAAAAATAGAAAAATAAAGACTCCGTTATACATGTATCTTTACTTTTCACTTTAACTTTTTATACTTTTTACACCGGATCACACTTTCTCTCCAAGCACCCGCCTCCTACAGAAGATTCCGCTTCCTCATCCGAATCTACTTTTTCTGGCATCCGATCCTACATGGCATACGGGGCATGCATCACCCTGAGCTATGCATTGTACATGCCCTAATAGGGTCTGAACTAGAGAAGGGTCGAAGATGGGCACCAATTTTAGATGATTGTAGGGAGTTATTGAGAGAATCCGAAAAGGTTACGTTGAGCATTGTAATAGAGAGTCTAATGTTGTTGCTCATGAGCTAGCCGTGTGAGGGCACGCGAATGGTGGATGCACCTTCGGTTTTTATTGCTAAAATTTTAGCAGACGATGTAATCATTGTTTGAGTTTTAATAAAGCTATATGAATTTGAATTGGTTCTTAATTGATTCGATTTGAGAATTTTAAATAGCTATGAGGCCTTCCCATAAAAAAAATACTCTTTGCAAAGGTCACTCACACCTTTCCAGGTTGCGCCAAGTGTCACATTGTATATGCGCCACTTGTCGCTACCGAGGAGTTTTCCTTTTTCGTACATTCATTTATTCAAAATATTTTATCTCTCAAACCGCGTGTTCATATCTCGAACCTTTTTACCATTGGATTCCTCGCTCGAGATCCTCAAAACTAGATCCCATGTTGATAAGTTTCGACGAACTATTTTTTCATGAAAAAATCAAAGTGGGAGCATGTTTTTTTTCCTTTCTGTGACGCGGAAGAAAATACGTGCCTCCACGATAAGTAAATTTGTGCCTCCCACGAAAGGAAAAGAAGAAAACGCGTTTATCTTTTGCGAGAGGCACGATCATGCCTCTCGGATAAACAAACCCGTGCCTCCACGAAAACTAAATCCGTGCCTCCACAAGAAGTAAATCCACGCCTCTCACGGAAGAAAAAAAATGTGTATTTTTATTTTCACAGAGGCACGCCGTGCCTCGCGGAAGCAAATTCGTGCATTCACAAGAAGTAAATCCGTGCCTCTCGTGGTAGGAAAAAAATAAAATGTTTTTTTTCTTTCACGAGAGGCACGGAGGCATGGTACCAAATACACACTATTTGACGTTGAACCCGTCAAATAGGATTTGAGTAAGGGGTATCCCTCGCGGAATTGCTCTACGTACGATTAATCTGTGTACGATTTTCGTCCGACGAGATCACAATCCTTCGTTGATGATCGGACGGCTGCCGTGCACTGTCGTACGAAAATCATACATCGATTGTCGTACGTATAGCAGCTCTCTATCCCTTGCAAAGGTCACTCCCACCTCCTCAGGTGCTAACAAGTGGCAATCTGTGAGTTTTTCCATTTTATCGTAGATTCGCTTTTTAAACCATTTTATCTCTTATAAACCGTGTGTCAAAATATCAAACCCTCTTCACCGTTGAATTCTTCGCATTGAGATCTTCAAAACTATATATACATTTTAATAGGTTTCGAGGAACATTTTTTCATGAAAAAACCCAGAAAGAATCGATAGGAAAAAACATTGCCAGAAACATTTTTTTTTACTTTTTCTCCCTTTTCGAGAGGCACAATTATGATTCTCACAGAAGGAAATATGTGCATCCACAAGAAGGAAATCTATACCTCTCGTGGAACAAAAAAAGTGTTTTGTTTCCTTTTTCGAGAGACATAGTGCCTCTTGTGGAAGCACACATGTGCCTCCACAAGAAGCACGCATGTGCCTCCACAAGAAGCACGCATGTGCCTCTCGTCAAATTTCTCTTTTCTTTTCTGGAGGCAAAGTTCTGCCTCCACGAGAAACAAATATGTGCCTATTGCGAAAGCAAATATGTGCCTTCACGAGAAGTAAGGGCATCTCCAGCCGTTGGCCCCAGAGGGCTAAAAATTGCCCCTGGGGCGCGCATGCTGTAAGCCTTTGGGGCGTGATGCCCCCAGTCATGGCGCCACGGTACTTCAAAAATTTGAAGACGGCAAAACACGGCGCAAAACACGACATAAACATAGCAAACTTCGCGAGTTCGTTCAAACATAAACATATTTTACAAAAAAAAAACCCGGGCTAATCCGCCGTCTCCTCGCCGCCCATGCACGCGTCTACATGCCGAGGAGGCTGTAGAACCGCGTGTAGTCGCCGCCGTCGTCGTCGTCGTCGTCGTCGCCGTCGTCGTCGCCGCTGCCGCCTCCGCCGTCCCTGCTGCACCCCTCCCCCGGTTGGCGCGGCGGGTTGGAAGGCCCGAGGATGTCGTCGTCGTCGTCGCTGTCGAGGATCACGACGCCGTGCTCGTCCTCGCACCCGCGCTTGCGGGCGGCGATTTCCTCCAGGGCCCGGCACTGCCGGACCGTCTCCTCGCGGAGGTAGTCCTCCCGCGCCCACCGCATGGCGTCCTCGTCGGAGAAGCCGCGCCGGGCTATCTCCTCGTACTCCGCGGGGAGGCCGGGCTCCTTCTTGGGCTCGACGAGGCCGGGCTCCGGCTTGGGCTCGACGAGGACAAAGCGGCCGGCGGGGCTCCGGCTTGACGGGGCGCCGATACGGACGTCGAAGCTCCGGGTGCGCGCGGCCACAAGCGTGTCCTGGGGCTCCGGCTTGACGGGGCGGAGGCAGGGCGAGCCGCCGGACGAAGAGGAGGACCCGCCGGTCTCCATGCGCCTCGGGGTCCAGGAGCTTCCCCGGCGGCGTGAAAAGGAAGGGGGGCTGGGTAGTCGAGGCGCGGCGTGTTGCCGCCCTCGATGTACTCGAGGACGGCGTCCAGCGTGCGCCCTGGCACGCCCCACCATCGCGAGCGTGCGCCGGCGGAGTTTTGCCTGCCGGAGGGCACGACGCCGTTGGTGGCCTCGAGCTGCTGGGCGTGACGGCGACGGAAGTAGGGCTCCCATAGCGAGCTGTCGGGGGCGTACCACGGCGCATCCCTCGCCGCAGGGGGCGGTCGACCGATCGAAGGCGATCTCCGCGCCGCATCGCGCCGGAGGGTACCGGGGGCACCGGCACGCCGCCGGCGCTGATCCTCCACGCCCCGGGCACCCGCATGTCCGGCGGGACCGGGTACTCGGCCTCGTAGAGGAGGCGAGCCTCGTCTTCATGGAGATGGCGTCGGCCGAAGCCGTTCACCGCCGCGCCGTCGCCTGGGAAACGTTCGGCCATTGGAGGAGAGGAGAGGGAGGAAGGAGCAACGGCGGAGGGGAAGGAGCGACGGCGGAGGGGGAGTGTGAGCGACCGAGTGCGCCGGGGCGCGGCATATATAGGCCGACGCGCCGCCCACACGCGTGGCACCGTGCTTACGCGTGGCGGGCGAGGCGAGGGCGAGGGGACGCGTGTCGTCCGGCCTTCACTGCGCCGCCCGTGAGCATCAATGGCGTAGGCTGACCGGCGCGGCAGCGCGGCAGCTTTGGCATTGATTCGCCGCGGGAAACGAGGCGACGAGGGCGACGAAGGGCCGAGAAGCAAACTGGTCGCTGACGCGTCGGGCCCGCGGTTTCTTCGCGCCAAAAAACTTCACCCGGCGCCCCCGAAGCGCCCCGATCGCTGGGTTCGGGCTGGGTCCGTCGGCGCTGTTTTCGGCCCAAGCCGGGCGAAAGGCTCTGAGGCGCGCGATCGGGGCGTTTTTGGCCGCCGCGCAAAAACGCTGGGGAGGCCTTCTTGGGGGCGCGGCTGGAGATGCCCTAAGTATGTGCTCTCGTGGAAGCAAATTTGTGCTTTCACAAAAAGCAAACCTATGTCTCTCATGGAAGCAAAAAAACATGTTTTTTTACGAGCGGAAGCTAATATGTGCCTCTGCTGAAAGAAATAAAACAGGTTTTTGAGTGCAAAAAAAGTTTGACTTTTTCTTCAAATTCTAGGGAAAGCGGGAGAAAACCGGAAAGCCGAAAAAGGAAAAAAACGCATCTAAAACCAGAGAACACGTACAAAATTAAAAACCTGAGGGAGCGCCTGGCACGCCACACGTGACGGTGGCTGAGAGGATGCCAAGTGACGTACTCTCAGCCCATAAAAAATTACCCTTGAGGGGCACCCGCAAATGGGTACCCCTTAGTTTGTTGCTCTCAATTTTCCAGGCCACATATTTATGTATTCTCCATTTGACACTCTTTGTGACAAATTATTGTAGAAACGGCGCAATTATTATTATTTTTTGCAAGGAGAAATTGTGAGCTTTATTCAACTGAAAGCATTTGTTGGGCAGCCAGCCACTTGGCAACTAGGGGCCTCAGTGATCCATCTTTCGGTCACGGCGATTGTACAAACATGCTTAGCATAGATATGTGCCGAACCATTAGTTGATCGTGTTACATGTTACATAACAAAAGAAATAAAACCCTAGCTAGATCTCCAACTTCTATAAAGATGGGTGCCACAACTGAACGAGAATATGGCACGCCCCATAAGGTAGCACACGTGCCCGGTTTGAGGAATCTTCTAGAGGGTTCTTGGCGGTTTTGGGAACTTTTTTTTACCGTTTGTGCTATTTTCTCTATATTGTGTTTTATTTATTTTTCCAAAATTTATAAAAAAAATTCAAAAATACTAAAAAGATCAGGCTACTTTTTGTAAAGAAAAAAATGATTATAAAAACTCTTCAAGAGTTCAAAATTCGTTTTTAGCTTAAAACAATTATTCAGAAAAAGTTAGTTCATAAAATGTTTGAAAATTTCAAAAAAATGCTTGACTTCTAAAAATGATAAAAAAATATTAACAATGTTCACTTTTTAAAACTCCGAGTGTTTTTTTCAAATGTTCCAAACTTTTAAAATATTCATGTTTTTTAGAAAATGTAATGACCGCAGAAACGCTCTGGTGCGTGGGGAGGATCAGAAGCGTTGTCGGCACCAGTGGACGCAGCGGCGACGGCATCTTCGCCGGAGTCATGATGCAGGATCCGAACCCGAACGGAGCGGAGAAGGCGGCGTATGAGTCCTCAAGGGCCATGTGGTGGACGTGGTGATCTTGCCGATGGGTGAGGTTGTGTCAATGATGAGCCCCACCTTTACCTTCATCGATGTGGCTTCACTACTGCAGGATGCTGCTAACGCGACACTACGATCAGAGACACTTCGGCGAAACTGTGTGTGATGCAATAATTGCAAACGGTGGTGTAGAAAAATCGTCAAAAAAGGTGCGAAACGTTTGCGATGACAGATGCATCAAACACGGTTCAGATTTTGATTGCGTGTGCGATGCAGGGCATATAGTTCAGTTCAATTAACTGTTTGCGATGAGGAGGAACAAAAGAAACGGACTGTCAGATGAAGGTGTGTGCGATATACAACATACGCTTTACTCGGATGAACAATTTGTGATTAGGCAACACAAAAGAAACGGTCAGACAGATCAAGGTGTGTGCGATATACGGCATGTGGTTCACTCGGATGAATTGTTTGCGTTGAGACAAGAGAACAGAAACGGTTCAATATAACAAGATGTGTGTGATACGCGGCAAATAGGTCTGTAATAAAAAATGTGTGCGAAGACCAATAATAACACAAACGAATGCTTCTAATAAGACATATGTGATATGCTCTGTCTACACAACATCTATTGGCCATTGGGGGACCGGGGGTCATCCGAATACGCCATAAGGATGCGAAGAGGCATCCTATATCAGCAAGGACTAGCTGTTCCACCAGTAGCTCATGTAAGAGAACTCTCAAATTATGTGTGCTCAGGCTGGAGCAACTATCAAATGGGTGACTGGATGGGAAGTTGTGTTGATGTTAAATTAACTGATAGGATGGGTCATATCTCTCAAATTAAGTGACTGATATGACCCATCATGAGTTAATTTGACCTTGAGGTCCTTGTTTTTTATTTTTATTTTATTTTTTAACACATGTTAAAGAAGGTCTACCGCATTACTTTTTGCCAATTGTATACGTGGCATACAGTTGATCCATCCGACCTGTTTGTGACGGAATAAGCCGTGTGTGTTGTGGGCAAACGCTTACTAGTGTACAACCGTTTGCGATTGATGAATTCATCACCGACGGTTTTCCTAGTGTCGTCCGTGTTCATCTCATCATCATCTACTTCTTGTGCTAGCTTGATGTTCCTTATATGCTAAGTTTCCATTAATTGATGACGTTTTATGAACAAACCACTGTTTCCCGCCATTTCCTCACCTGTTTTCTGCCACCCAGCAGTATTGCACATAAACCTAGGCGTGACGCGACACACGGAGGCAACAAGCGCAGCCTGTAGCACATCCACCTTTTCCAAGCATGCCAACCCATCAAAGCGCCACCTCTACCATCAACCTCGTCGAGGAAAACCAGAAGGCGCCACGGCCTGTCAAGGTCGTGATGCGCGTCATCGCCAGGGTTGAGCAGACCCTTGGCGCATGGCGCTTCCGCGCCGCGGATCAAGATAGGCATGTCAGCGCCGAGAGGCTGCAGCTCGCCGCACAACATGATCGATGGCGCGCCACAGAGCAAGCTAGGCGCGTCCGCGCCGATAGGCTGCGGCTTGCCGCACGGCGAGACCGTTGGAGCGTCGTAGAGCGAGAGCGGCGCGTCGCACAGCAAGAGCGGATCCATCGGCGCTTGCCTGCTATCGACAGGGTGTCGCAGCTGGGTACACGTCCCGTCAGTACCCTCATTCCTCGCCAGGAGTGGGGCACAGGCCCTCTGCGTCGTACTTGCACCAGAGGCCGGCCGGGCCGTACTTGCACCTCCCGCCAAGCCGTTCGCATGGGACACGACGTTCGCCTTGTCCGTGGCCCGCTCGATGCCAATGCGCTGGTCGGTAGGCTCGCCCGCCTCCTTGGCCTAGGTGTCCACCTGAACGCAGTAGAGGAACATGGCCATCGCATCCTCGAGGTCATGATCTCCAATGAAATAGCCAACTTGGAGCTCGAGATCGTGCTCCAGATGTACCGCGAGTGTGTCGACCGCTTGGACGAACGCCTGCACGAGTTCAGGCAGAGCCAAGAGCTATCGTAGGCAAGGGCTACTGGTCATGGTCTCATGGACGCGTTTTATTTTGTTGAGACAATAGCCAAAATGCCATTATGAGAAACCAAACTTGCCAAAATACCACTATGAAAAACAAACTTGCCAATATACCACTAGTGACTAACTGAGACTAACACCATCTAAAAAAGACTTCTATGCCCTTACCTCTTCACAGCCTATGTATACATTTTGACAACATTCCAGCAACATTTTGACATGAAAACAACATCAATTCAATATAATCTGAATTTACATCATTGAACATCAATATAACAGTGTTCCAGCAGCACTTTGACAACATTTCAGTAGTATTTTGACAACATTCCAGCAGGATTTTGACATGAAAACAACATCAATTCAATATAATCTGAATTTACATCATTGGACATCAATATAACAGTGTTCCAGCAGCACTTTGACAACATTTCAGCAGCATTTTGACATGAAAACATCACCAATTCAACATAATCTCAGCTTTTGCATCATTGACCATCAATATAACAACATTTCAACAACGATACATAATGGTTTGAAATAAGATAACATCAACAACGATACATAATGGTTTAAAAGAAGATAGCATCAACACATAATGGTTCATACCACCACAGTTCAAACAAAAGATCATGGTTCTCGCAACCATAGGCAAAAGGTCATGATTGTCGCAACCAAATGGACTAAACTTGTCGCAAAGGACTAGGACCAACTGTTTTGCTCCTTGTAGATGCACTAGGAGGCGTAGAAGCAATTGCAATAGCTGCTACCCTCTGCCTTGTCATTGGACTTGTAGGAGTATCAAGTTGAGTACCTTGCTTAGTTGGTGTCTTAGGAGAAGTAGCTGCAATGCTTGCTTCAGCCTTTGACTTTTTCCTATGGTTCAAAACAATATGGTTAGCCATTAATATGCAAGTTATTTGGCAATAACGTGAGGAGTAGCATCATGAAAGAAATACCATAAAGGAGTAGCATCATGAAATTAATATGCAAGTGAGAGAAACGATACGGTTAGCCATTAATATGCAGGACATTTGGCAATAATGTGAGCATCATGAAAGAAATACCATAGAGGAGTAGCATCATGAAATTAATATGCAAGCGAAAGAAACTAGACTCATGAAAGAAATACCGAGGAGGAGGAGTAGCATCTCGGTCCGCGTCACTTTCCATCTCCGACTCTTTGCATGTCTTTTGAAGATGGCCTAATGCTCCACACCTTTTGCATTTATGTTTTCTGCCGGTTCCACCTTCGGTGTAGTTCTTTATCCTCCTAGTTCTTGGACGTCCAGCACTCTTGGTAACTTTGGGAGGGATCATATCAAATCCAGGATTTACCTTGGGCCATTGGGACCTGCCCCTAATTGGCATGAGAATTCCCTCGTGCTGCTCGAAACCTTGCCACTGAGAAGCATTCATCAACATAATCCTCTAGCTTGGCTTTTTTGGAGAATATGAACCAAAGAGCATGTGTACATGGTTTGCCACAAATTTGCCATCTCCTACAAGAGCTCTCATTTTTCTCCAAGTTAACGGTGTGCCTCCATCCATTTCCTGAAATCTCAGCTATATTTGGCGATGCTCTTGCTTCCAAATAATGCAGCCCCTTGCTTTTCAGATTCAACTCCTTTATCACACTAGGTAGTATGTAACCTAGCAGCGCTTCGGCAACTTCTCTCCTTTTCTCGAACAATATCATTATCATTTCCCTAAGGTTGTCCAAAAGCTCAACAAGTGCAAGTTGTTTCACTTCCTTGATCCAATTGTTGAAAACCTCTGCCAAATTATTGCTAACATACTCAACTTTTCTCATTGCTGAAAATTTACTTCTTGTCCACACACGGTTGTGGTACATGTTCAAATAGGCTATTGCTTCGGCACTTTGTGCTTGTATTTCTGCCATTAGTGAATCATGCTTCTCTACTTCGTATGTCCAAGCTGCAGGCCACATATTATCAAGTATGTCACCTTTGAACTTTTTCTTGAAGTTAAGCATTAGATGCATCATGTATTCTCTATGTTCACAATTTGGGTAGACCTTAGAAATGGCGTTCACCAACCCCTTACATGCATCTGTATGGATTGCAAGCCCTTGTGGCTCTTCAGTGGCCAATTTCAGCTGCTCCATGAACCATACCCAATTTTTTGTATTTTCTTTCTCAAATATTCCAAATGCTACCGGAAACATCCAACTATGTCCATCTACACCAATTGCGGCTACCAATTGTCCAGTGTATTTCCCACTAAGAAAAGTTGCATCAACCCCCACATATGGTCTACACCCTGCTAAAAACCCATCAATGCATGGCTTAAAGGCAATGAACAGCCTATTGAAAACATGCACAATTGCACCTTTACTATTGGTAGTTGTTTTTATGTCAATCTCAAATATACTTCTAGGATTGGCTGCCAACAATTCAACTCTAAAGTTCCACAACAACTGAAAATTCTCCTTATATGTACCTTCTAATTGATCTTTCTCATGAGCTCTCCCTTTCCAAACATCGGTGTATTGAAGCTAAATATCATACTCCCTTTGCAAACATTCTCTAAGTTGTTTTGCACTCACCGTGGCATTCTCTTCAAGTGCAGCCTTCCCTTTTTCAGCAAGCCAATCTCTATTTGCCATTCCTTTGCTGCAATTTTTGCTCCCACAAGTATGTTCAAAGGGAAGTTTTTTTTTTACCTGCAATAACATCAAAAACCATAAATGCCAACTAAAGAACAATAGAAAGAAAGAAATCAGCAATAACATGTGCCGGAGCAAGAAGGAAACAATGGTATTAATCATACCATGAAAGTATTAGTGTTCGGTAACTTGGAGGCATGTATCCTCCATGGACAATCCTCATCGGTGCAATTAGCCCTGAATCTCGTAGTGTCACTATATTGCGTGTTAAAGGACCAATCTTCTCTAATTGCTAGTTGTCTCAATGCAACTCTAAATGCTTTGGAGTCAGGAAATGTGGCTCCTACTTCGAGACGGCGATTTTTTTTATCGTGGATATAAGTAGGAGCCACATTGTTCTCAAGTAAAGTCTTGTCATCCCCTCGCACATGATGTGGATCATAGGAGTTGTCAACATCCAGTGTTCCCAATGGTACTCTTGCAACCTTTGGCTAGGCATTTTTCTGTGGCTCAGCATTCTCCTTTGACTCTGCATTCTCCCCATGCAAGTAGGTGTTCTCCTCATCGCATCCCACGGGCTCATCGTCCTTGTACTCCCCTTCATAGGTTTGCTTCGGCCAAGCAAAGAATGGAGCATGAACCGGCTGATCACCCATCTCCTCGGCCATGACAGAAGCATGTTCATTTTGTTTTTGTTTGCTCTCAATGGTCACACCAAACCTCACTAGTCTTGTCTTAGAACATCTATCAAACAACTCAACTATCTCTGATTCAGAGATTAACGGGATGGTGTTATCTCCAGTTCCATACCAAATGGTCATCCTCTGATCAGTGGACCATTTGAATTTCTCCTCCACAACCTCCTTTATCTGAGCCACAGACAAGCCCCGACCGACCATGATATCCCATGTTTTGCCCCTTTTGTACACTCGTTTGCCGTCTACAATCGTCAAGTAAGACTGAACATCTATTTCTACCTTGTAATCGCCCATCGAATTGTCTCTGAAACACACAAACACAGCAAATTCTAAATTTGCTGCACTTGCAATGAAAAATTCATGGAAACAGGGGGAAAATGTACCTTTTGCTGTTGTGATGTAGTAGCAGCAAGTTGGTGCAGGCAGAGGAGCCGGGCACTGCCGAGCAGAGGGGCGACCCAGCAGGTTTGGGCTCCTGCAATCCGTGGAAATGGAGGCCCGGGGGAGGCCCGGGGTAGGTGAGCAGGGAGGAGGGAAGAGGCAGAGCAGGGCGCCGTTAGGCCGGGGCAGGCGAGCTGCGGCCGCGGGCCGGTTGGCGCAGGAGCTGAGGCGTCGGCGGCCCAGCCAAGCGCCGCCCTTGGAGAGGATTGACGGGCGCTGGGCTGCCCAGCCACGCGACCAGGCAGGAGAAGCTCGGGCGGCAGTGGGGGCTAGGGGATGGATGGTGAGAGGGTTAGAGGAAGGGGGGAGCTGCAATCAGCCGCCCACGAGGGCTGCTTCTTCCTCGCGCCGCCATGACTGCCTGTTGGGTGCGGGAGGGCTGGAGAGGAAGAGGATAGGGTTAGCTCCGGGGGGTAGTTGTGTAATAAGTAAAAAACTAATAGGTTGCCAGCGGTTTGACTAACGGAAAAGGTAACAACAGTGCTATTTTGCCAACGAAAACAAAGAAGGCAGTGCTATATTGGCAAGTTCGTTTTTCATAGTGGTATTTTGGCAAGTTTGGTTTCTCATAGTGGCATTTTGGCTATTATCTCTATTTTGTTGAGTCGTTTCGATGTGGATAGCTATGTATCCACAACAATCATATTATGTCTCTGTTTATTGCTCTATTTCAATGTGTGTACTCTGTTTTTCGTTCTTATATGTTCTGTTTTAATGTGTGTTTATACGCTTTCCATTCTGTATATGTGGATGATAACAGCTAGATTCAAATTAGTATATAAAAATAGATAGAAAATGGAATTCATAATATATATATATATATATATATATATTAATTGTTCATTAGTTCATCACAGAATATATATAATATCATCACATATACGTGGTGATACTTAACAACTAGGTACAATGCATAAAATTGAAAACGAACTATAGTAAAACTAATAATCCCTCCTGGGGCTAGTATTCCGGCAGCCCCTCGCCAGCAGCTCCCTGGTGTGCGGTGTCTTCCCAGCGCGGAGGCAGTACTCCGCCTCCTCCGCCTCGCAGTGCTTGACGTAACGATCTGACTATTGCAGGCGGACGAGCGGAACGATCTTGCCATTTTGTTGGGCGCCCACCGGAGCTCCTCGTCGGTGGCATGCTGGAGCTTATCGGCCCACCTCCATGCAGCGATGAGGCGCCTAGCGCCTTTGGCCTTCCTCGCGAAGTACCCGTCTTCGTACACCTCCTCCGCACGACGACGCGCCCGCCCCCAAAGCTCCACCGCCTCCTTTTTCTAGACGGCATCACGGGCTTCACAGGCCGCCTGGTACCTGGCATCCTTCTATGCAATCTCCTTCTTTAAAGCCACTTTCCTGGCTTTCTTAGCCGGCATCAGCGACTTTCAAAGACAAAGATCGTGCTGGCCCCAATACCAATCCAAAGTTGGGGGGTCCCGTGCAACCTCGTCCGACGACGCGTAGGGGTCCTCGTCGCTGCTCTTCGAGTGAATGTCCTCGGTGGCGGCGACTCCTCGTAGGCGTGTGGGCAGACTGGCGACGCCATGGTAGAGATCTGAGAGAGAGAGAGAGAGAGAGAGAGAGAGAGAGAGAGAGAGAGAGCAAGGGAAGGATGTAGATGAGAATGCAGGCGGGACGACATGAGCAAGGTAGTATTTATTGGCGGTCGGAATCTAGACCGACGGGAACAGTACACACGCCGGTCGCCAGAATTTACGAGTACTATAGTTTGAATTACACACGATTCCCGCAGCAAAATCCGTGTGTGAACATAATAGCTGACGGTTCCCAATACAGAACCGTGTCGGGTTAATAACGCCCGCCACTCACCTTGCAAACCTCGAGGCGCAAAATAAAGTGCCAATCGTGTGGGGGGCGGTTGTCTTGCCAGATTTTACATTTTCTTTTTTGATCACAAGATATTTACATCGTTTGATGATTTTTTAACTCGCACACAAGGACACACGTAAGATTTTTCAAACCGTTATGGTTAGCCGTTGCATGTAGATGTAGTTCAAATTTGAATTACGGTCATTAAATGGCTAGAAAATCACTTAAATTTCTTCAAAAGGTCAAATGACCCCTGAAATTTTCCAATTTTTCACATGACAATTGTATTAGTGCACGTAGAAAAAATTGAAGGCCGTAAGAGGAAGCTATCTCCCGTTCGTCATCAAACATGCATTGTTCCCTCTCGGAACCACGAGCCTTCTAGTGAGTTGCTCTGGTTTGTGAGGGTGTGTGTCCAAACTTTTCTCAAACAGACCAATTTTTTTACCACGTCATCTTGGTGGCATGACATTACATCAAGCAAGGTTTCATGTTTTCTGATCATTTTTTATTTTTTTGGAATTAAAATGCCAAGGCACTCTATGCATGTGTCCATGCCGTGAGACCAATATGTTTGAAAATTCCTTCTTGTTTACTGCACATTGAATTAACTCGCACACAAGTACACAAATAAGATTTTTTTTAACCCGTTATGGTTTGCTGTTGCATGTAGATGTAGTTCAAATTTGAATTACGGCCATTAAATGGCTAGAAAATCACTTAAATGTCTTCAAAAGGTCAAATGACCCCTGAATTTTTTCAAATTTTCACATGACAGTTGTATTAGTGCACGTTACACGTAGAAAAAATTGAAGGCTGTAAGTGGAAGTTATCTCCCGTTCGTAATCAAACATGCATTGTTCCCTCTCGGAACTACGAGCCTTCTAGTGAGTTTCCCCGGTTTGTGAGGGGTGTGTGTGTCCAAACTTTCGTCACATAGATCAATTTTTTTACCACATCATCTTGGTGGCATGACATTACATCAAGCAAGGTTTCATGTTTTTCTGATTATTTTTTAATTTTTTGGAATTAAAATGCCATGGCACTCCATGCATGTGTCCATGCCGTGAGACCAATATGTTTGAAAATTCCTTCTAATTTACTGCACATGGAATTAACTCGCACACAAGTACACAAATCAGATTTTTCAAACCGTTATGCTTAGCCGTTGCATGTAGATGTAGTTCAAATTTGAATTACGGTTATTAAATGGCTACAAAATCACTTAAATGTCTTCAAAAGGTTAATTGACTCCTGAAAATTTCCAAATTTTCATATGACAGTTGTATTAGTGCATGTTATTGATGTATGCTAGAACTACGTCGGTATTTCCCCAAAGAGGAAGGGATGATGCAGTATAGCGATGGTAGATATTTCCCTCAGTGATGAGACCAAGGTTATCGAACCAGTAGGAGAACCTCCTCACACCATGTAAACAACACCTGCACACAAATAACAAATACTCGCAACCCGACGTGTTAAAGGGGTTGTCAATCCCTTCCGGGTATGGCGCCTCAAGATAGGCAAATAACGTGAGGTAAAAGTGGTAGATAAGATAAATAGATCGCGGAACAGATAAATTGCAGCAAGGTATTTTCGTATTTTTTGTTTAATAGATCTGAAAATAAATGCAAGAGAAAATAGATCGCAAAGGCAAATATGATGAAAAGAGACTCGGGGCCCGTAGGTTTCACTAGTGGCTTCTCTCGAGAAAAATAGCAAACGATGGGTGTCGGTGTCAAAACCGGCGGATCTCGGGTAGGGGGTCCCAAACTGTGCGTCTAAGGCTAATGGTAACAGGAGGCGGGTGACACGATGTTTACCCAGGTTCAGGCCCTCTCTATGGAGGTAATACCCTACTTCATGCTTGATTGATCTTGATGATATGAGTATTACAAGAGTTGGTCTACCACGGGATCGTAGAGGCTAAACCCTAGAAGCTAGCCTATGATTATGATTGTTCCTTGTCCTACGAACTAAACCCTCCAGTTAATATAGACACCGGAGGGGGCTAGGGTTACATAGAGTCGGTTACAGAGAAGGGAATCTACATATCTGAATTGCCAAGCTTGCCTTCCACGCAAAGGAGAGTCCCACCCGGACACGGGACGAAGTCTTCAATCTTGTATCTTCACAGTCCAAGAGTCCGGCATAAGCATATAGTCCGGCTGTCTGAGGACCCCCTAATCCAGGACTCCCTCAGTAGCCCCCGAACCAGGGTTCAATGACGATGAGTCCGGTGCGCAGATTGTCTTCGACATTGCAAGGCGGGTTCCTTCTCCGAATTCTCCATAGTACCTGTTGTAACGAGCAGTGTCCGGCTTCCCATTTAATGTTGCACTCATCGGCTTCTGTACCTTAATAGTGTCAGTCTCCACGTGTCGAGCGAATGCGAGAAGCCGGGGCATTTTTACACTTGCCACCCTGACCATGTAAATAAATCGTCTATTAAAGAGACGGGGAACCTCAGATCAAAATCACACCATCTTCCCCAAGCGAGGATTCATCAGAGTGCGCCCAAAAAAACCATCCCATCATGGCCGACCACCGCAGCTCCTCCTCTCACCCCCATAGCGCCAAGCCAGGTGATTGGGAGAAGTGTACTGTATCCCACGGCCAATTGGTGAAGTTGCTGACCCAGGGGTTTCTTCCACCTGCATATCTTGTCCCCGTTCGAGCTGTATTAGCCACCTTTGACGACATGGAGCAAGCGGAGAGTTTTCCCAACCCATCTAGGGGAGCGAGTGTGCCTTGTGCCTTACTTGCTGAGGGGCATCGGATTTCCAATCCATTCATTCCTCTGCGGGCTCCTAGAGTATTATGGCCTCCAGCTGCACAATTTTACCCCTGCCTCCATCCTGCACATCGCAGGTTATGTCGCCCTTTGTGAGTTATTTCTGGGTTGCGAAGCTCATTTCGAGCTATGGAAGAGGCTGTTCTGCCTTGTCCCTCGCAATCAAGAGGGATCAATATTCCAAGTGGGCGGAGCCCAAATATGGCGCATCCCTGGGACCGGATACCTATCCGTCACTCTGAAGAAGACATCTGAAGGTAGGCCTTCCGAATGGTTTTATATAGAGGATGTCTCCCTTCCTGACCCCATCGGAATGGGTCTTACTGAGTTCACAAATGCCCCGTTGAAGAAACGTCGTAGCTGGCGTCCTTGGAGCCCCAAGGAGGAAGATAGCAGAGAGGTCCTTCAATTGATGGGCAAGATAAAAACGCTTGCCAAATCTGGATTGACAATAATCGAGGTTATGTCTATATGCATAATGCGGGGGGTGCAGCCACTCCAGTATCGAGGGCGTCCCATGTGGCACTTCAACGGAGAAGATGATGGCACCCACTGCGGTCGGAAAGGTCCGGATTCCGCCACCGCTCTAGCGAAAATACCGTCTGACTTATACAAAGGAGAAGAAGAGGAGTTCATCCGCATTAAGCCACGGGATGAGTTTTCCATGTACACCCCCCAGCTGGGTGAGTTGCTATCTTTTACTCAACTCAATTCATTCCCGCAGTCTTTTATCACAAATATTTACCTTGCTAGTCCATAAAAGGAAATGCGGAAAGCCATGAGGGAGATCCACAACCCGTCTCCACAGCCAGAGGACCACAACCGGGCCCTCGACCCCGGACTCGAAGAAGATCCGGACATATTTGTGGAGTTTGGTGACAGGGTGTTTTACCAAGCGAGCTGCGATGGCACCTTGGTGGCCATCATTACCGACTATCCCGGCCTCCTCCCTGTATCACAGGTAAGTAAAACATGAGACTTATCTTCCGAAAAGGATTCACTCTTTCCACCTTACCCACCGCACATATATTATGCTATAAAGGGAAGGCCGTCGGCGCGCCATGCTGAACCCGCGGCGACTCACCAACAAGGGGCGCCCAAGCCGGGTAGGCTTCCAAAAAGGAAAGTGAGCAGAGACATGGCCGAACTGGCATCAAAGAGGTATGGTTTAAAACATGCTCCGTGATTGTTATCTTAAAATATAACAATATCCGCTGTGTCTTGGTAGAAAGAACATTCGCCAGACTATATCTGGGGATCCTGCCCGTCACGCCTCTACCAGTCAGATTCCAGAACCGGCCTCGAGGGTGGAGGCTAATGTGGGGACGACACCGGACGGTCCTCCTATAGAGGATTCAGATAGAATATCCGCTACAAATACCAAGGTGGAGAGTGCTATGAATCATCGGCGTCGGCGGGCCACATTCCGCGACCCTAGTTTTTTAGAAGAGGCTTTCAATGCCTTCAACTCGGGAGACGCGTACATCCGAGCTGCTCAAGATGGGCTTGCTAGAGCCAAAAACCAGTATTTAAAAGATATACGAGTAAGCAAAATCTGATAATTATGTATATCAGTAGCCCCTGAGACTTGAAATAGTTGGTACAACTGATTTAAGGATCATTGTATGAATAGGTTCTTACAGAGAAGAATACCCATTTGTCTCAAGAGCTGGAGAAGTGTGAAGCCCAGCTAAGGGCCGCAGCTGCCGAAATGGAGGAATCCAAGAAGGTCTCATCTGGTAATATTTCTTCTAGATCGAGAAAAAAAATGTAATTACGTGTTCTATTTGGTGTTCGGCACATTGCAGATCTAACAGTAGATTCTGCAAACAATCCCGGAGTGAATCCGGAGATCCTACAAGAGGATGAACAAAGAGCTCAACGACAACTAGAGGCTGGCGAGCGTGTGCTTACACGGGTCAGGCGGGAGAAAAACGATCTCCAGGATGCCAATACCCGCCTGAGCGTAGAATTGAAAGATGTTCGGCCCCAGCTAGCTGACTCCGTGAAGGAGAATAGAAGGCTTCAACACGACATTTTTAGTATGTGCTCAAACGAACCTTTATATAGTTCAGAGAAAAAAAGGGGCTAATAGAGTTATGTCTGTAGGTATGCTAACTGGTCGTCCCGAAGAGGAGATGCCCGGACCCTCAGGCGATCTTTTGCAAGAGCTTTCACAACTGCACGGACAAGTTCCGCAGGTGATGCAGGGTGTCGCCAAGGCCTTGTGGCCATCCGCCTCCATGCCAGGAAGCATGGGGGAGCTTGTACAGCTGCTCAAGGGAGCGCGACGGTGTTTCCGACTATGGAAGATATCTGCCTGTCGACAAGGTCGAGAGAGGCTTGGGCCATGGTAAAAAGACGACATACCAAGCTTGATCCGAATCACATGGCTCGGGTCGGACCTGTAGGGTCAGATGGGAAGGAGATTCCCATTAGTCTTGTATATGACCAGGTAGGATCAGCCGCAAAGTATTCCCAACAGGATTATAGGCTATACAGCCTGTTGGATGGCATAGAAGAAGAAGTATGTGAGTCTAAGTGACTATGTACTTCAATTGACATATTTTTCCCTAGCCAGATTGTAAATCATTTGTCATGGCGGACCTTTTCGCTTCAGCCTCCGGACCCGACATTCCGGAGTGTTTCCGAATACCCGCTCAGTTATATAAACCGGGGTACGTGTGGAAACGAGGCGTAGGGGTCATAATTTCTTGAACAGACAAGTACCCAACTAGCTATGTTATATTACATGGATAGTAAGAAACATCTTCCAGAGAGAATAGTTTCGTTAAGGGTTCCTTTCCCTGTGTATGCATGCATTAATGTGCATGTCCGAACTGCGAGCAAAGACGCAGTATATGCAACATCTGGGGGTTTGTATTGTAATAGGTAAAAACATCTTTAGTTCACCGACCGAATATTTCCTTAAGAACGCTAGCTTTCGGCTTCACCCAGTCTGAGGTACACGTCCGGAGTACCCGGCAGTAACAATCGCAGAGGTGTCCCCTTATGCCCTAGCCAAACTAACGGGAACATAGGGCATAAACACAGGAGCCAGGCAACCTAGCTTGGCCAAAACTTAAGTCATATCGATGCATATAATGGTGAAGAAAAGGTACATATGGAAAAGGGACACATATGCAGTGGGCGTGATGCCCAGAAGATAATTATATTAAGCTTCCGTATAAGAAGCCAGCAGGTATAATGAGTGCACATGCTTGAGGATTAGCGCGTCACAAGTGTGTAATTGAGTCACACTAAAAGCCTTAGAGCCATAAAAGGAAAGAGAGAGGATATAACTAAAAAGTAAAAAAAAAGCCGGAGGAAAGGAGACGAACAAGGAGTTCGACGCTAGGCATAGAATCTTCGGAGTCTGGCTGCGTTCCATGGGTTCGGCTCGAGTCGATTATCTGATGCATCACGCAGGCGGTACGCTCCTCCAGTGAGAACTTTATCAATAATGAAGGGACCCTCCCACTTGGGCTTGAGCTTGTCCTTTTTATTGTCCGGTAGGCATAGAACGAGTTGGCCAATGTTATAAGTTTTGGCCCGTACTTCTCTGCTTTGATACCTGCGAACCTGTTGCTGATAAAATGCGGAAAATGTCGCGCTCCTCCTCCAGGGCATCTAAACTGTCCTGCCGATCAAGCTCGGCTTCTCTCTCTTCATACATGCGCACTCGAGGTGAGTCATGAATAATATCGCAGGGCAATACCGCCTCTGCACCGTACACCATGAAAAAGGGTGTGTATCTGGTGCGATTTGGCGTGGTCCGCAGCCCCCATAGTATGGAGTCAAGCTCCTCGACCCAGTGCGTATCTGATTCCTTCAGAGATCGCACTAGTCTGGGTTTGATGCCGCTCATAATAAGACCGTTTGCTCATTCGACTTGCCCGTTTGTTTGAGGGTGATAGACGGAGGCGTAATCAAGCTTAGTGCCCATATTGTCGCACCAAGTTTTCACCTCGTCGGCTGTGAAATTGGAGCCATTATCGGTGATGATGCTGTGGGGGTCACCATAGCGGTGCACGACCCCTGATATGAAGTCTATCACTGGTCCTGATTCGGCCGTTTTAACTGGTTTGGCCTCTATCCATTTGGTGAATTTATCCACCATGACCAACAGGTATTTTTTCTTATGGCTTCCTCCTTTAAGGGGTCCGACCATATCGAGCCCCCAGACCGCAAAAGGCTAAGTTATGGGGATTGTTTGGAGAGTGGTGGGCGGCATATGGCTTTGGTTGGCGAAGAGCTGGCAACTGACGCAATGTTGGACGAGGTCCTGTGCGTCTGCTCGGGCTGTCGGCCAGTAGAAACATGTACGAAAGGCCTTGCTTACAAGGGCCCGAGCTGCGGCGTGGTGGCCGCCGAGTCCAACATGAATTTCGGCCAAGATCTACCGCCCTTCCTCTTCGGAGATACATCTTTGAAGCACTCCGGTAGCGCTTTTCTTATAAAGCTCTCCCTTGTGGACCTTGTAGGCTTTGGAGCGCCGCACAATGCAGCGTGCCTCGTTTTGATCCTCGGGGAGTTCTTGCCTATTTAGGTAGGCTAAGAAGGGTTCGGTCCATGGGGCGATGACAACCATGATTAAATGGGACGAAGGTGTTATTTCGATGGCAGAGCCTCCGATTATGTCAGTGTGTTCGGAATCTGGGGTTGTGGTTGGATCTGGACTAGTATTGCCGGTCTCCCCTTGCCACACCAAGGATGGCTTGAACAGTCTTTCCAAGAAGATGTTAGGTAGGACGGGGTTGTGCTTAGCGCCGATGCGGGGAAGGATATCCGCCGCTTGATTGTTTTCTCGAACCACATGATGAAATTCAAGCCCCTCGAATCGAGCTGACATTTGGAGGACGGCATTATGATAAGCCGCCATTTTTGGATCCTTGCCATGGAAGTATCCATTTATTTTAGATATTACGAGGTTTCAATCCCCACACACTTCTAGGCGTTGAATGCCCATGGAGACAGCCATCCGAAGACCATGCAACAGAGCCTCGTTTTCGGCCGCATTGTTGGAGTCTGTGTATAGTATTTGGAGTATGTATTGGACTGTATCTCCGATGGGGGACGTCAAGACAACACCCGCTCCTAGACCAGCCAACATTTTAGAGCCGTCAAAGTGCATGATCCAATTTGAATATGCACCGTACTCTTTAGGGAGTTCGGCTTCTGTCCATTCGGTGACGAAGTCAGCAGTTCTTGCGATTTAATGGCTTGCCGTGGTTTATATGTAATGTCGAACGGGAGGAGCTCGATGGCCCACTTAGCGATCTGGCCCGTGGCATCACGGTTATTTATTATATCGTTGAGTGGTACTTCAGAGGCCACCGTGATTGAACACTCTTGAAATTAGTTTCCAGGATGCCATGGAGACCGCGTATGCTATCTTTTGATAGTGTGGGTACCGTGACTTGCATGGTGTGAGGACAGTAGGTATGTAGTATACCGGCTTTTGAAGCGGGAACTTATGTCCGTCCTCCTCTCGTTCGACGACGAGCACTCCGCTTACAACTTGGTGTGTTGCAGCTATATATAACAACATGGGTTCGCCAAGGTTTGGTGCAGCCAGGATTGGGTTGCTAGCCAGGAGGGCCTTTATTTCTTCCAGTCCGACCGTTGCCGCGTCCGTCCACTCGAAGTGTTCGGTGCGTCGAAGAAGGCGATAAAGAGGTAGTGCCTTTTCTCCCAATCGGGAGATAAAGCGGCTTAAGGCAGCCACGCATACAATTAATTTCTGGATTTGTTTGAGGTCTGTTGGGGTAGCCAACTGTGACAAAGCTCGGATTTTAGCCGGGTTTGCTTCAATTCCTCTATTCGAAACGATGAAGCCCAGCAGCTTTCCGGTGGGAACGCCGAAAATACATTTTTCTGAATTGAGCTTTGATAACCCACAAGTTTAGGGGATCGCAACAGCTTTCGAGGGTAAAGTATTCAACCCAAATTTATTGATTCGACACAAGGGGAGCCAAAGAATATTATTGAGTATTAGTAGTTGAGTTGTCAATTCAACCACACCTGGATAACTTAGTATCTCCAACAAAGTATTTAGTACCAAAGTAGTATGATAATAAAGGTAACAGTGCGAAAGTAAAGATAATAGTTTTTGGGTTTTATAGTGATTGTAACAATAGCAACGGAAAAGTAAATAAGCGAAGCACAAAATGTGAAAAGCTCATAGGCATTGGTTCAGTGATGGATGATTATGTCGGATGCGATTCCTCATGTAATAGCTATAACATAGGGTGACACAAAACTAGCTCCAGTTCATCAATGTAATGTAGGCATGTATTCCGTAAATAGTCATACATGCTTATGGAAAAGAACTTGCATGACATCTTTTTTCCTACTCTCCCGTGGCAGCGGGGTCCTAGCGGAAACTAAGGGATATTAAGGCCTCCTTTTAATAGAGAACCGGAACAAAGCATTAACACATAGTGAATACATGAACTCCTCAAACTACGGTCATCACCGAGAAGTATCCCGATTATTGTCACTTCGGGGTGGTCGGATCATAACACATAATAGGTGACTATAGACTTGCAAGATAGGATCAAGAACACACATATATTCATGAAAACATAATAGGTTCAGATCTGAAATCATGGCACTCGGGCCCTAGTGACAAGCATTAAGCATAGCAATGTCACAACAACATCAATCTTAGAACATAGTGGATACTAGGGATCAAACCCTAACAAAACTAACTTGATTACATGGTAAATCTCATCCAACCCATCACCGTCCAGCAAGCCTACGATGGAATTACTCACGCACGGCGGTGAGCATCATGAAATTGGTGATGGAGGATGGTTGATGATGACGACGACAACAAATCCCCCTCTCCGGACCCCCTAACGGACTCCAGATCAGCCCTCCCGAGAGAGATTAGGGATTGGCGGCAGCTCCGTATCGTAAAACGCAATGAAACTTTCTCTCTGATTTTTTTCTCTGTGAAATGGAATATATGGAGTTGGAGTTGAGGTTGGCGGAGCCTCAGGGGGCCCATGAGACAGGGGGGACGCCCAGGGGGTGGGCACGCCCCCACCCTCGTGGACAGGGTGTGGGCCCCTGGTCTTGATTCTTTCGCTAGTATTTTTTATATTTTCCAAAAAGTGCCTCCGTGGATTTTCAGGACATTCAGAGAACTTCTGTTTTCTACACATAAAACGACATCATGGCGCTTCACTGAAAACAAATACATCCGGTTAGTTTCATTCAAATCATGCAAGTTAGATTCCAAAACAAGAGCAAAAGTGTTTGGAAAAGTAGATACGTTGGAGACGTATCAACTCCCCCAAGCTTAAACCTTTTCTTGTCCTCAAGAAATTCAGTTGATAAATTGAAAGTGATAAAGAAAAACTTTTACAAACTCTGTTTGCTCTTGTTGTTGTAAACATGCAAAGCCAACATTTAGGTTTCAGCAAATATTATGAACTAACCATACTCACAATAACACTTAGGTCTCAAATTACTCATATCAGTAACATAATCAGCTAGCGAGCCATAATAATTGAACTCGGATGACAACACTTTCTCAAAATAATCATAACATGATATAACAAAATGGTATCTCGCTAGCCCTTTCTGAGATAATAACCCACCTAGCATGGAAGATATAGGCAGCCCTAGTTGAAACATGAGCTGCTTGAGCATACAAAACAAAATTTCATTTGAAGGTTTGGAGTTTGGCACATACAAATTTACTTGGAACGGCAGGTAGATACCGCATATAGGTAGGTATGGTGGACTCATATGGAACAACTTTGGGGTTTAAGGAGTTTTGATGCACAAGCAGTATTCCTACTTAGTACAGGTGAAGGCTAGCAAAAGACTGGGAAGCGACCAACTGAGAGAGCGACAACAGTCATAAACATGCATTAAAATTAATTCACACCGAGTACAAGCATGAGTAGGATATCACTACAAAAAAAAGACACATCCGTGACATTTTGGGCCGAACAATTTTTTTTCTGTCATACATATGACACTTCTATGATGATAATTGTGACAAAACCCGGTATCATCATAGATGTGGTGGGATCCTACTTGTATGACAAAAATCATGACAGAAAATGGGCTTTTCATCCTAGGCGGTCCGGAGTCGCAGCTGCATGACATTCTTTGGGCCGTCCATGACGGGAAAAACCGTGGTAGAAGCGAGGGGAGGAAAATTTCGGGGAGTTCCCGGTTACGGTGGGAGGTCGGGGGCTGAGCGATGCGCGTTTCTCTTGTACACGACGCTGCAAAAGCGAGGCATTGGCTCTAATCAACCCGAAGCGAGGCGTTGGGCTCTAATCAACCCGAAGATTGACCGCAGCTACGCTTCATCGAACTCGAGCGATCGATGGTCGTTAATCGAACCGGATCGAAGCGATTCTTCACTACTGCCGCTAATCAAGCCGATCGATTGATGAACAAAGTGAGCGCTATGGGAGGGGGGGGGTTGGATGAACAATGAGTGGTGGCGTTGCCTATGGATGAACAGGACCCCGTGGCATGGTGGAGGGCTGGATGAACAGTAGACGGTGGAGGGGTGCCCGTGGAGGGGTGGTTGAACAGGACCCCGTGGTGTGGAGGGCTGGATGAACAGTAAATGGTGGATGGGTGGTTGAACAGTAGCCGGTGGAGTAGCGCGCAGTGGAGGCTGGATGAACAGGAGCCCGTGGAGGCTGGAGGAGGTCGACGGTAGCCCGTGGAGGCTGGAGGAGGTTGAGGGAGTCCTGGATTAGGGGGTATCCGGACAGCCGGACTATATACATCGTCCGGACTATTGGAGCGTGAAGACACAAGACTCAAGACTCCGTCCCGTGTCCGGATGGGACTCTCCTTTGCGTGGAAGAGAAGCTTGGCAATTCGGATATTGTATTTCCTTCCTTGTAACCGACTACGTGTAAACCCGAGCCCTCTCCAGTGTCTATATAAACCGGAGAGGTTGGTCCTTAGAAGGCCGATCACAACTACAATCATAATCATCATAGGCTAGCTTCTAGGGTTTAGCCTCTACGACCTCGTGGTAAATCTACTCTTGTACTACTCATATCGTCAATATTAATCAAGCAGGAAGTAGGGTTTTACCTCCATCGAGAGGGCCCGAACCTGGGTAAACATTGTGTCCCTTGCTTCCTGTTACCATCAGCCTAAGATGCACAGATCGGGACCCCCTACCCGAGATCCGCCGGTTTTGACACTGACATTGGTGCTTTCATTGAGAGTTCCTCTGTGTCGTCGCTGCAAGGCTCGATGGATCCTTTAATCATGGTCAATGACACGGTCCAGGGTGAAACTTTTCTCCCCGGACAGATCTTTGTGTTCGGCAGCCGCCTTGCGCAGTTAATTCGCAGCCATCCGAGCAGATCGACACCACGCCCTCGCCACCAGATCAGTTCGAAACCTGAACTACACGGCGGACATTCGTGAAGACTTGATCTTCGACGGATTCGGCCTCGTGCCAGAGCACCGGACGACCACGATGAGCACGGCTTAGACTCTGTTGTCGGACAATGCTCGATATCACCCCGCAGAGCCTCCGACCTAAATCCGGAGCAGCAGCTGTGTTGCCCTAAGGATGGAGGGATGGACCTCGCCTGCAGCCGCACACTCATCGATGGTGGAACCAACATGTGTCTCACCTCTCAGGAAGCTCAGGACTCGGGACCCCGGACTCAGATCCGGTTGTAGGTTCCAAATCCGCTTTGAGCCCGCCGAGCCTGGTTGGCCTCCGGGTTTACCACTAGAGATATCTTCCAGCACTCGCCCTTTCGTGACATGTTAAACTCATTAAAGTCTCTCTGTTTGTCAGGAGGCTCTTGGCCGAACTATGTCTGGCTCGAGTGGGAAGCAGGCGACGAAGGAATTCACTGCCCACCCACCACCCACTTCATTGCCACGGTCGATGATCTAACCGACGTGCTTGACTTCGACTCAGAAGACATCGACGGTATGGAGGACGATGCAGGAGAAGCACATGAACCACCGCTCACAGGGCGGTGGACAGCCACCTCCTCATACGATATATATATGGTGGACACTCCGAAGGAAACCAATGGCAATGATGCAACGGAGGACAACCCCTCAGGGAAAAAGCAAAGCATGGGCGTCGTCGGCGCCGCTCCAAGCCCCGCCACAGCAATACCGGCCCAGGAGACGAAAACAATCCGGATGGTGCAGAAGAGGAATACAACCCTGATCAGCCTGCCTTCGAGCAGGCCGAGCAGGAAGACGGGAAGGTCAGCCTAGATGAACAGGCGACAGACGGATATCCGGAGGAGGACAACTACATTCCCCCCTCCGAAGACGAGATTAGCCTCGGCGATGACGAGTTCGGCGTGCCTGAGGATCTCGTGGAGCAGGAGCGCTTCAAGCGTCGGCTTATGGCCACTGCGAGGAGCCTGAAAAAGAAGCAGCAGCAACTCCAGGCTGATCAAGACCTATTCATAGATCGATGGACTGAGGTCCTGGCAGCCGAGGAATATGGACTCGAGCGCCACATGGCTGACCGGCCACCCCTTGGCCGGGATAAAACGGCATATCAACCCGACAACCAGCCCGCACCCACCCGCCAATACACTACGGCCCGGGGCAATAGGCAAGACCTGCAAGATATATTGGAAAACAAAGTAGGACAACCAAGATTGATCTACGGGTCGCGGGGGCGCGCCCCAGCACGCAACGATGACCGTCGCGATGGATACACCATAAACAAGTCCGGCCGGGCCGAACACACCGCCTGCATTCAATTCAAATCACGTAGCCACATAGCCCGCACGTAGGCGCCAGACACCCCTCTGCTTCACCGATGAAGTAATGGATCATGAATTCCTAGAAGGGTTCAAACCCGTAAACATCGAATCATACGATGGCACAACAGACCCCGCAGTATGGATCAAAGATTTCCTTCTCCACATTCGCATGGCCCGCGGAGACGATCTACACGCCATCAAGTATCTTCCCCTTAAGCTCAAAGGACCCACCCGACACTGGCTAAACAGCCCGCCTGCAAATTCCATTGGTAGTTGGGAAAACCTGGAAGATGCATTCCTCGACAACTTCCAAGGCACATATGTGCGACCACCGGACGCCGATGACTTGAGCCACATCACTCAACAGCCCGGAGAGTCAGCCAGGAAATTCTAGACTCGGTTCCTAACTAAAAAGAACCAAATAGTTGAGTGTCCGGACGTCGAAGCCTTGGAGGCCTTCAAGCATAATATCCGTGACGAGTGCCTCGCCCAACACCTCGACCAGGAGAAGCCCAAGTCCATGGCAGCTCTCACGACACTAATGACCCGCTTTTGTGCGGGCGAGGACAACTGGTTGGCTCGCAGCAGCACTACGCCACATTCTGGCACTTCGGACGTCCGTGACAATAACGACAAGCCACAACGCAATAGACACAAGCGACGGCATAACGGCGACAACACTGAAGACATGGCAGTCGATGCCGGATTCAGCGGATCCAAATCCGGTCAGCGAAAGAAGCCGTTCAAAAGAAACAATCAGGGACCGTCTAGTCTGGACCACATACTGGAACGCTCATGCCAAATTCATGGCACCCTAGGCAAGCCAGCCAACCACACCAATAGAGACTGCTGGGTGTTCAAACAGGCCGGTAAAATAAATGCCGAAAACAAGGACAAGGGGCTGCACAACGACGATGACGAGGAGCCCCGGTGTTCGAACACGGGGGGACAGAAGAAATTTCCCCCCAGGTGAAAATGGTCAACATGATCTACGCCACTCACATTCCCAAGCGGGAACGGAAGCGAGCACTACCGGATGTCTATGCGATGGAGCCAGTCGCCCCCAAATTCAACCCATGGTCAGCTTGCCCGATCACCTTTGATCGTAGGGATCACCCTACTAGCATCCGTCACGGCGGCTCAGCCGCATTGGTCCTAGACCCAATCATCGACGGATTCCACCTCACGTGAGTCCTTATGGACGGCGGCAAGAGCTCGAACTCGCTTTATCAGACACAGTCATAAAATGGGCATCGACCCTTCAAGGATCAAGCCCACCAAAACCACCTTTTAAGGTGTAATTCCTGGAGTAGAGGCCCGTTGTATGGGCTCTAACATTGGAAGTGGTCTTCGGATCTCCGGATAACTTCCGAAGCGAAGAGTTAATCTTCAATATCGTCCCTTTCCGTAGTGGTTACCACACACTGCTCGGACGAACCGCATTCGCTAGATTCAATGCGGTACCACACTATGCATACCTCAAGCTCAAGATGCCAGGACCGCGTGGGGTCATAACAGTCAACGGAAATATGGACTGCTCTCTCCATACAGAAGAGCATACTGCAGCCCTCACGGCGGAAGTATAATGCGGCCTCCTCCGACAAACCACCAATCCGGCGATGACAACCTCGAGCACCATCAAGCGAGTCCGGAGCACCCCGCAACAGGATCACCAGGCACACCAAGAGCGCAACTACCAGTCCGGCCTCCGCTCAAGCTCCATCAAAGCAACATTTGTGCCATGCGTACACAATTACGCACTCAAAATACCATGGGCACAAAGGAGGCGCAGAAGGACTCACCAACAAAGGCGGTATCACCGCAACATACCTTCATAACCTTTCTTTTTTATCTTTCAGGACATTGCTTTAGGGCAGCCTCTTTAGAAGAGCCGGATTGTCGGACTTACATAGGAGAGAAAACCGAGGAGGCAGCAGGCTTTGCGCACAAAGGGAACTACCCAGGTGGAATCTGTTCACGATCGTTATACCTATTTTATATACCTACATGCAACCTGCCCTTGGATAGGACATGTTAAATAGTCCTAGTTACTTCTGCTTAAATGCACCCATTGTAAACATACGCTTGAACGTATTATTCATCAACGGGAGATTATATATAGCGTCAGCTTACTATTCTTATTTGAGCATTTTTTCTTACAAATGTTTATTTAATATTGCATCCGTACACCTTGGTACGGCCAATTTGCCACGGGCTTCTTATGGCACCTCATAATACGACAAAACAAGTCCGAACACTTTCAACAGTGCGGCACCCCGAACTTATAGCACTATATGAATCAGCTCTAAATCATGTCTTGGGTCAATCGTTGGGTTTGCCCGACTCCCTTGTTTTAGTACCTTATGTTCCATTATATCGGCTAAGGTAGCGCAGGAAGAACTACTGCGATTGTGTCCCGGTTCTTCCAGACAAGCACCTTAGTAGAGAAAGCCGAAAACTGACCGGCATGATGCGGCGAGAGCTGGCCGCTGTTCGAGAGGTCTTAAAATCCTTAAAGATTTTTCCGCTTTAGGCGAGGAATCGGCTTCGTCCGATTTAGGCGTATATAGCGCCTCAATTCGGCCTTCCGAATTCTAGGGGCTTCGCCGAAATTTAAAATTGTAGACTTCTATGGCTAAGTGAAAGTTATAAAGCCGCATAGTCCGATTGCCTTGTTCGCTGCGCCGGATACCTCCTTAAGGGACCAAATATTTGGATAAAGAGTATCCGGGGTTTTCTAGGAACACCCCGGTACTAGTTACGTGGGGGCGGAAGCCGACGACTGGCCTACTTTCAGAATTTTATAAACAGCCGCACAGAAGGTAATATTTAAATCAAACAGCACTACATAGCGCAAGTAACTTCGTCTTAATATTACAACAACGATAGAGGTACATTTACTCAATGATCGTGTCCTTGGTACATTCATCGGCCACGAGACGAGCGCCCTTCATAACGCCATCGTAATACTTCTCGATAGGATGCGCTTTGCCCGGCCGTCTGCCCTTCACCAGCTTCTCCGCATCCAGCTTGCCTCAATGCACCTTCGCGCGGGCAAAGGCCCGACGGGCACCCTCAATGCAAACAGATCGCTTGATAACTTCAAGCTGCGGACAGTCATTCACCATCCACTTGATCAGGCCGAAGTAGCTAGTGGGCAGGGGCTCACCAGGCCACATCCGGACTATGAAATCTTTCATAGCCACTTCGCCGCCTCAGAGTTCACCAACCGCCAGCTTGGTCATTCAGAGGCATTGGGTGTTCGGCCCCAGCATACTGGGACCAGAACAACTTCTCCGTTGAGCTCCCCTCCTTGGCATGGTAGAACTCCGTGGCATCTGATATGCTGTGTGGTAGATCTGCGAATACCCCTGGAGAGCTCCAAATTCGGGTAAGTAAAAGAAACGCCTCCTCCACATGTTTGCTTTGCATAAAGAATGTCTTACCCGCTGCTATCTTCTTGGCCGTCTGGATTTCCTGCTGTGCCTTGTCGGCTTCGGCCTTGGCATCTTTTCATACTCACAAGGGCCGTCGCAAGCTCGGCCTCTTTCATCTTAAAATCATGCTCCATGGACTCGAACTTCTTGCCGAGCTCCTGGAGCTCTTGCTGTACCTCGCCCACTCTAGCATCTTGCTTTTCGCGCTCCTTGCATTCCAAGGCCGCCTTGTCTTTGGCCTCGGACAACGCTTTCTTCAGAGATGCCACTTCGGTGGTGGCCTCTGTTACATAGTCACGACGCTCCGTCGTTAGAATAACCAATTTTATCTATCCTTCATTATATGAGAGAGGGGAATCACTCACCTTTGTTCTCTTCGAGCTGCCTCTTCGTGAGGTCGAGCTCTCCCTGCGCCCGCTCCAGGTCCCGCTTTAGTCCGGCGACCTCGAATGTGTGGACAGCAGCGACAAGCAGCACAGCCTGCTTATTCGCATGCACACTTATTATTAGACTCCTGCGGATTATAATTGACCTCGCTTGGCTTTTATTTCCAACACCAAATAGAGTATCAGGCTACTACCTATCGGGTGGTAATTTCACACTTTTTATTACTTACCTCAAAGCCCGTTAGAGGCTGGTGCAAGCTTTGTTAGTCCGCTCTTGGCGGACAAAACCTTTCAATCACCGCACTCATAAGAGTACGGTGTTTTTCATCCACGTAGCGCCAAAGCGCTTCCAGCAGATAACCGATGCCTCGGCATAAGAAGTCCTCGGCACGCATTTACTTTGCCCTCCCTAACAAGGGGCTACCCACCTAAGTCCGGAACCATTGGAGGTTCGGGAACAAAGGTTCGCCGAGAGCCCGCCCATCGCGCTTTCATCGACACGATCCGCAGGGATCTTGAACCCCGTGTATCCGACATCTGTAATTCCGCCTTGGGGCATCTCCAGAGTCACCTCCCCCTGTTTTGGGAGCCTTCGGGACAACACCTCCATGTCATCTCATGGGGTCGAGGGTAGTGGCCGCCGGGAGCGAGTTCATCGCTGAATCGCTCAGGGACCCATCCGAAGACGATACCTCAGGATGAACCCTGGCCGGACTGCATATATGTTCGGCATTATAAAAGGACTATGAAGTAAAGTCAGGATAGAGTGCGGATACTTACGATCGTGCCAGGGGCTTCCCCCTGGGCAACCACCCCTCCTCGCTATGGGCGGCCGTGGCGAAGTAGTCCATAAGGGACACCTTTCCCTTCTTGGACGTCCCAGCCTCCCCCTCTGGGGCGACTTTCCTCTTTTTCTCCTTCCCAGTGCGGGGAGGCAGAGTTTCCTTTTGCTTCCCCCTGCCTCCGCGGGAGGAATCTGCCTCATTGTCATCGGACGACGAGGGAATGACGGCCTTCCGCCGGGGGCCTTTCCCGGCCCCCTGGTCCGCCTTCTCAGGCCCCCCATCCTCTCTGGATGGGGTGGCCCCTTCTTCTTCTTCCTCCCCTTCAGGGGAGGAGTGTGCCTCGTCATCTTTGGACGAGGCTTCCGGTACGACCTTACGCCGGAGACCCTTCCCGTCCCCGGGCCTTTTTCGCCTTCTTCTCCGGTGTGCCTTGTAGGCGCCGGGACTAGCATCTCCGCTGGGGAGCATCACTGGGCCTTCCGCAGCGGAGCCGACAATCAATCTGCTCATTGTCTCCACATAATCCTGATCAAATATGCACAATTACGTAAGACTACCCCATGAATATATTGGGAAGAGCTGAATCCGGTGGTAGTCAGAAAACTCACCGGACTAGGAGGCCGCGCGGCTTGAAGTCCACGGTCCTCTTATGTGGGAGGAGGTACTTCGGAGGCCTTGAACAACGCCTTCCATGCGTCTTTATGTGTCATGTCGTAGAGCCTCCGAAGTGTCTGGTGTTCGGCCGAGACGAACTCCCACAGATTAAATGGCCGCCTTTGGCACGAAAGAATCCGGCGAACGAGCATGACCTGGATCACGTTGACAAGCTTGATGTTCTTGTCCCTCATGCTCTTGATGCAGTTTTGGAGTCCGTCACCTGGTTCGCCCTGTGCCAGCCCTTCTTTTCCCAGAGGTGAGCCGCATGGGGTTCCGGATCGAATTGGGGCGCCGCCAGCTTGGCACCGCGGCTGCTCGGTGATGTAGTACCACCCCGACACCACCTTTCACGGTCTCCGCTGAAGGAGCCGCAAGCAGCGACGCTGCATCTTGCACACCATAGCCCTCCAAGACTCCGCTTGCTGGCCGCTCACGATCTTCGGCTTCACACAGAAGATCTGCAGCCACAAGCCAAAGTGAGGCTTGATGCGGAGGAAGGCCTCGCATACAATGATAAACGCCGAGATGTTGAGGACGAAGTTTGGGGCTAGATCATGGAAATCTAGCCCATAATAGAACATGAGCCCGCGGATAAAGGGATGAAGTGGAAACCCCAGTCCACGGACGAAGTGGGCGAGGAACACGACCCTCTCGTGGGGTTCCGGGGTTGGAATGACCCACCGTTCGTCCGGTAGACGGTGCGCGATGTCTGCGGCCAAGTATCCGGCCGCTCGAAGATTTGTGATATGCTTCTCCTTCGCGGTGGAAGCCACCCACTTGCCTCCTGCTCCGGACATGTTTGGCTGTGCAGAGAAGGCTTGGACTAGGGCGCTGGAGCTCGAGGAGGCAAGGACAATCAATGAAGAAAGAAGGCGTGGGTGAAAATGGGGAACCCTTATCCCTTTATAGAGGCGACGAAAGCGGTGCGCCTCCCCACTTGTCAGTTGAGAATCGCTTATTTCCCAAGCGCCACGACTGATGGCGCGGTGGGATTACCCATACCTGTATTGATGAGAATCCCGTGATAAGGGGACACGATCTCTGCTTTGATAAGACGTGTCAAGGAAACCGCCTCGCAATATGCGCTATGGCTGTTTAGGGAAAACGGTTCGAATATGACCCGACCATAATGACATATCACGTCGTCTAAAAAGTTGTCAGCTGAAATATCATTTTCTCTACGGTGGTATGTGAAGATCATCTTGCAGATCCGGACACGGTCTACGTGTTCGATAATTACTTTGGAGTATTCATAGATGGAACCCGCCTTGCAATGCGGAAGTCAAGACTGCGCGCCGGACTCATCGTCATTCAAGCCTGGTTCAGGGGCTACTAAGGGAGTCCTGGATTAGGGGGTATCCGGACAGCCGGACTATATACATCGTCCAGACTATTGGAGCGTGAAGACACAAGACTCAAGACTCTGTCCCATGTCTGGATGGGACTCTCCTTTGCGTGGAAGACAAGCTTAGCGATCCGGATATTGTATTTCCTTCCTTGTAACCGACTCAGTAAACCCTAGCCCTCTCCGTGTCTATATAAACCAGAGAGGTTGGTCCTTAGAAGGCCGATCACAACTACAATCATAATCATCATAGGCTAGCTTCTAGGGTTTAGCCTCTACGATCTCGTGGTAGATCTACTCTTGTACTACTCATATCGTCAATATAAATCAAGCAGGAAGTAGGGTTTTACCTCCATTGAGAGGGCCCGAACCTGGGTAAACATTGTGCCCTTGCTTCCTGTTACCATCAGCCTGAGACGCACAGATCGGGACCCCCTACCCGAGATCCGCAGGTTTTGACACCGACAGAGGTCGACGGTGGAGATGAACAGTATCCCGTGGAGTCCTGCGGTATGCCACACCCCTCCCGATGAACAGACCCCTGCTTTAACCGTAGGAGGTCCGTTTCGTCTGCTTTTGCAAGACGCCACACCCTCCCGATCAACAGACCCCCGTTTCGACCGTAGGAGGTCCATTTCCTCCGTTTTGCGGTACGCCACACCCCTCCCGATCAACAGGACCCCATTCCGAATGTAGGAGGTCTGTTTCCTCCGTTGTGCGGTACGCCAGGCCTCGTTTGCATCGCCTGTTCCGTCCAAGCCCTCCCGACGAACACGACCACACATTCTGTTCCGACCCAGCCGGTTGGCCCTCACGTGTTCTGTTGCCTCCCGATGAACACGACGCATTCCGTTGCCTCCCCATGAACACGACGCATTCCGTTGCCTCCCCATGAACACGACGATGATGTTGTTTCTCCGTTCCGACCCAGCCATGTACATGAGCCTTCACCGTACATATGCGCGAGTAGGCGTTCGAGACCCCGCCCGTATGCACACATGCGTGTCAGATTTTCTTTCTTGCACCCTGGCCGCCAGACGACGCGTGTACATGCTACGCGCGCGCTTCTACTATGACACATACGCCTCTACATCCACCAAGATATATGTACGCACAACGTCACACCAGAATGACAACGCCACGCATGCTTCACCAGGTGGGTCCCGACTATCGTGCACTACCTTGCGTGCGAAGATGTAGCTGGTGGGTTCCAGCAATGAGGGCTTAATCATTTTTTGCCGGACGCACTTCCTTGCGGCGAAGATGTAGCCGGTGGGTCCCAACAATGTGGGGAAATGTTTTTTCGTGAAATACGGTGGCCCGCCGGTGGGTCCCCACCGCCGTGGAGAAATAATTATTTTCCACGTAATAAGGAGGCACTTCCTTGTCGCGACCGTGGACCCACTTGTCACCTCTCCACGACAGCCCATGTCCGGCGGAAGTCGCTCTCGACCATGTTGACCACGCCGCCGAGAGCACCAGTGGCAAAGGATGATGGCGAGGCCTAGGAAGGGACGACGGGAGCCGGGAAGACGCGGCAAAGGAAGCTCGCATGGAGAGGAGTACGAGGGTTCACCGGTTCGGCAGCAGGAGATCGCCACCACCGCAGGTCTAGCCAGCAGTGGGAATAGTAGGGGGCGGTGAGGCCTCCACCGCAGCACATCCGGCCACGGGAGGCAGGAGCATGCGGCACGACCGGCGCTACTTTGGGCGGCTGGAGCAAGAAGACCAGAGGTTGAAGAAGCAATCAAGGCGTTGATGGACATCGACGTCACCGGAGCTAGAATCGCTTATATTGACTAAGTTGACAAAGCCCTCCATCCCCACAAGTCAGCCTGCCACTATACTGGGTCCCAGCTAACAGGGGGAGTATTCATTTTTTTGTGCGTAATAAGGAGGCACTTCCTTGCGTGCGAAGATATAGCTGGTGGGTCTGAGCTGTTAGCGGTGTAACATTTTTTTCGCGAAATACAGAGGCCCTTTCGATGGGTCCCTGATGTCAGGTGGATGAATCATTATTTTGCGCGTAATAAGGAGGCATTTCCTTGCGTGCGGCCGTGGACCTAGCTGTCGGCCTCTCCACGTACAGTCCACTTCAGATGCATGTCGGTCGTTGACCACGTTGACCAGGCCGCGCCGAGAGCACCAGGGCGGTGCACGACGACGAGGCCTAGGAAGGGAACGACATGGAGGCAGGGAGGACTCGGCAGTTGTTTCCCACACGGAGGGGAGTACGACTGTACGAGGGTTTACTGGTTCGTTTGCCGTCGCCCGAGAATAACAACAGGTGTGGGTGAGTAGAGGGATGGCTAGGCCAGCGATGGGAGTACGGTGGGGCGGTGAGGTCACAAGCAGAGCAGAGCCGTCATGGGAGGAGGAGGAGCAGCAGTCCCGCCGACGCCTGTGTGAGCGCCTCGAGCAGGAAGAGCAGAGATTGAAGAAGCACGACGGCCGTTGGATGGCCATCCAATAGTCACTACTTATGCGTCAACCTTTTTTTAGGAAAGCCTCAAATCTGTGGAAAACAACATACAACCCATCTGCCATTATTTCTAATAATTTACAGCCCATTTGCTAATTCTTAAGGTTTTTTTTGGAGCCCATATTCTTTTTGTTAGCATTACAGCCCATATTGTGGCCACGGTTAAAAAATTATATGAAATTTTGCATATTTCGGTGCGGTCTGAACTGTTTTTTAATCCCGAAATTTCGACTCACATTCAAACTGATTTTAAAAATAAATGTATATCAATATAAAATCCAACAAATTCTCCACGCATAAAAATTAATGTAATTTAAAATCTCAAAATGAAAAAAAGATATTTGAAACTAATTGCCGGTTTGATGTGTTTTAAAAATGTACAGCCCATTTCTCATTATCGATGGGCTATTTTCTGCTAGTCAATGAAAGCTCTCCTCGCTTTGAAAGATTTGCATCCCAACAGCCCCGACAAAGCGACTTACTTGGCAATTCACAAAAAATTATGTGGGTCAGGACCCACTGTCAGCCTCTCCACGTACAGTACTCTTTCGATGGAATGTCGTTGACCACATTGACCACGCCGCGCCGAGAGCACCAAGGCGGTGGATGACGGCGAGGCCTAGGAAGGGGACGACGCAGAGCCGGGGAAGACGCGGCAGTGGATGCCCACGCGGAGAGGAGTACGAGGGTTCACTGGTTCGGCTGTGGTGTGAGGCTGCCGTCGCCGCAGGGCCTGGCTAGCGGTGGGAGTAGTAGGGGGCGATGAGGCCTCAACGGCAGCACAGCCGGCCACTGGAGGCAGGAGCAGGCGGTCTCCCCGGCGCTGGTTTGGGCGGCTGGTGCAAGAAGAGCAGCGATTGAAGAAGCAGCAGGACCGTTCGATTCAAATCCAACAGCATCGCCGCTAGAATCGTTTGTTGACTAAGTTGACAAGCCCTCACAGACGCTGCCAACTTGGTAGGCCCACAGGTTAGCCTCCCAACCGGTGCGCCCCAGATATCAGTGTGAGGAATCATTTTTTTTCACGTAATAAGGAGGCAGTTGAAGGAAATATGCCCTAGAGGCAATAATAAAGTTATTATTTATTTCCTTATTTCATGATAAATGTTTATCATTCATGCTAGAATTGTATTAACCGGAAACATGATACATGTGTGAATGCATAGACAAAACAAGATGTCACTAGTATGCCTCTACTAGACTAGCTTGTTAATCAAAGATGGTTATGTTTCCTGACCATGAACAAAGAGTTGTTATTTGATTAACAAGATCACATCATTAGTAGAATGATCTGATTGACATGACCCATTCCATTAGCTTAGCACACGATCGCTTAGTATGTTGCTACCGCTTTTATCCATGACTTATACATGTTCCTCGTAACTATGAGATTATGCAACTCCTGCTTACCGGAGGAACACTTTGGTACTACCAAACGCCACAACGTGAATCGGGTGATTATAAAGGAGTACTACAGTGTCTCCAAAGGCAGATGTTGGGTTGGCGATTTCGAGATTAGGTTTTGTCACTCCGATTGTCGGAGAGGTATCTCTGGCCCTCTCGGTAATGCACATCATCGAAGCCTTGTAAGCACTACAACTAATGAGTTAGTTGTGAGATGATGTATTACGGAACGAGTAAAGAGACTTGCCGTAACGAGATTGAACTAGGTATTGATACCGACGATCGAATCTCGCAAGTAACATACCGATGACAAAGGAACAACGTATGTTGTTATGCGGTCCGACCGATAAAGATCTTCGAGAATATGTAGGAACCAATATGGGCATCCAGTGTCCCGCTGTTGGTTATTGACCGTGAATAGTTCTAGGTCATGTCTACATTGTTCTCGAACCGTAGGGTCCGCACGCTTAAGGTTTCGATGGCGATGCTTATTATGAGTTTATGTATTTTGATGTACCAAGGAGTTCGAGTCCCGGATGTGATCACGGACATAACGAGGAGTCTCAAATGGTCGAGACATAAAGATTTATATATTGGAAGCCTATGTTTGGAGTTCGAATGGTTCCGGCGAAAACGGAATTTATCGAGTACCGGAGGTTACCGAACCCCCGGAGGTAAATGGGCCTCGATGGGCCTTAGTGGAAAGGAGAAGGGGCCAGCCCTAGGTGGGCGCGCGCCTCCCCCCCTTCCCTAGTCCTACTAGGACTAGGAGAAGGGGCCGGCCCCCCTCTCTCTCTTTCCCCCCTCCGGGAATCCTAGTCCAACTAGGATTGGGGGGGGAATCCTACTCCCAGAGGGAGTAGGACTCCTTGGCGCGCCTCCTCTTGGCCGCCGGCCCCCTCCCCCCTTGCTCCTTTATATACGGGGGCAGGGGGGCACCTTGGAACACACAAGTTGATCTTTAGATCGTTCCTTAGCCGTGTGCGGTGCCCCCCTCCACCATATTCCACCTCGGTTGTACTGTCAAGCTTAGGCGAAGCCTCGCGCCGTGAAACATCAAGATCGTCACCACGCCGTCAGGCCGACGGAACTCTCCTCGACACTCGGCTGGATCGGAGTACGAGGGACGCCATCGAGCTGTACGTGTGTCAAGAACTCGGGCGCGCCGAGTAACGGCGCCGGATCGGTCGGATCGCGAGGAGAACGTCGACTACTTCCTCTACGCTGTGATCGCTTCGCTTCGGGTCTACGAGGGTACGAGACAACACTCTCCCTCTCGCTGCTATACATCACCATGATCTTGCGTGTGCGTAGGAAATTTTTGAAATTACTACGCTCCCCAACAGCGCTTGATTGCGCGCGGCCGTGCCAGCCACTACTAGGAAAAGGCATGCTAGTGGCGCACCGAATTTGCCTTCTAATGGCTCACTATCGCGCGCCACCGGCATCACGCCATTAGAATTAATTCTAATGGCGCACTCACCGGTGCGCCATTAGTATTCGGTGTTCTAATGGCGCACCACGAGTGCGCCATTAGTATAGCTCGCATGCGCCATTAGAATGCCTCCGAGGGCCATATGTACAAATGTGCTTTGATTCTAATGGCGCACCAGCAGCTAATGCGCCATTAGTGTGATGATCACAAGGCGCCATTAGTGTCTTGTGTGGTGCGCCATTAGTATGAATATTAGATTTTTTTGCTTTTCTGATTTTTGCACAGGTTACAAAATATATTATTGCATAGAATATAGACAGCAGCACACAAGAACATCAGATTCATCAAATACAATAGAAGATTAGTCTCCTAATACAATTCATCATATTAGTCTCCTGATTCAAAAGACCGGACAAAGATAAAACATTACAAGTCTCAAGACCGCGAGTATCGAGTTTGCCTTCACATTACAAGTCGATATCGATCATCTAAACTACCATCACATAGAAGAGAGTCGTGGTCATCACGATGAGCATCATCGCGATCAAACTGGTCTTCATCCGGTTCCTCCAACACTCCTCCTCTCTCCCCGCTAGATAGCGGGCGATCTAGATTCGCCTCCGCCCTAGTGGTGTACCTTTGTAATCATATCGCTGAAACGGTGAACCTGTCTCCGACACTCCTCCCAAACATCGAGACTCCGAAACTTACCCTTGTACACGACATACGACGGCATCTCTATGCACAAGCCAAACAATGCATAATACATAAGCAATGTGTAAGTATGCAACAAAAGGATCGGAAGAGAAAAGCAAGACATTAATAGCACGATTCATGGTCCTACTAATAAATAGCATCGACACATCTAAGTTGAACAACCGTCCAAACCAAAGAGACATACGAATTCATTAAAGTTTAATTACAACATGAGCCAATCAATGTTTCGTAACTACACATCACTACTTTCGACTCGACTCATCGGACAGAGCGTGGATGAAGCCGCCGTCTGTCGCGATGGTCATGAAATCGCGATCGTTGTCACCCTGCATTTGTAGCATTCCATCTATCTCACCGTTGGACGGTTGATATCCGAGGAAGAACTGCCCGACGTATGAAGGACATCTTGATGGATGATGTCCGCAAACTCCGATCGGATGCGAAGAATTCTTGTCCGAGGTCCGCGCCCGGACTGCCTACAAGCTCGCGCCCAATCTTTGAGATTATCCGCAGCGAAGGTGATGATGGTCCCTTACGACGCCTCGCATGTGATGGAGGGCGAGTAGGCATCCTTCGACCGCCAGCGGCTGCTTGACGCAGCAGAACTTCAGATTGTGTGAGAAGATGTGCTTGCCGTGACTTATTTAACTGGCTCGGTGAAGGTGCCTCCAGATTGGGCGAGCCGGGGAGAACATCATCAAGAACTTTCTTCACATTTTTGTAGTCTATCATGGAGTTACGGTTCGGGTCGAAATACGTGGCCATGGAATATTTCGGGCTTAAGAGGATGAGTGTGCAATGTGTGTCACTGCACAGAACAAGGAATGTTAGAAAAAAGAACGATCGAAATCTAAGAAATCATATGTTACGGGGCGGTTAAGGGATGACTTACTCGGGAAAGTAAGGCACAAGGAAGTTATCCTTATCTGCGTTTGCCAGAATGACGCCTTCGAGGTGTGAACTCGCAACTTGGCGGTCCCCAGCGCTGCTCAAGTGCTTGGCACGCATGTAGAAGGGGTCAACTATCACGATGTCCGGGGTATTGTCTCTAATGATCCGCATCTGCATGCTCAATAAAACAGCCGAACGAAGGTGTAGTGCAACAGATGAAGGTTAAACATAGCAAAGATGTCATCAAACCGCAGGACGATCATACCCCCGATGTCGCCATCCACAAAGCCCTTGCTCTCTGGCACCTTGGCCATGAAAACCGGGTGTGCCACATCCTTCTCTCGAGACGCCGCTTCTCCAAAATCAGAACACCGCTGCGTGCAGACTCCGCATAGCACCGGTTGCAGATTCAGCATATTTGGCGGTAGCATCGCCTACCCGCCACATGCACCTCCTCGAGATATCCTTAGGTGAAGGTGGCCCGCCCCGAGCACGGATCAAACTTCGGTGCCGGCTGGCTCGCACCGGCGCCCTTGTTAGTCTTTCGCTTCCGCCCTTCTTCTTGATCTCCGTAATGGGACCGAGTTACGCTCACGCACCGCCTTCTTCAGCGGTTGGGGCTGATAATATTTTGCCTCAGCTATCTCGAGGCTCGGTGAAGCTGGGAGCCGGGGCGGTCTCGAGAACCGAACGCCGACGACGCTTGTTGCAATTGGATTTCTCCGCCGCACCAGCTAGATCGCGTGGTCTTGGCTGGGTTCTTGAGAAAGAGGCCCGCAAAACTCGTCGGCGCACTCCATGTTCGGCAAAGTACTTGTCAACTTTGGTAAATGTACCGTCGTTGTTGTCGCCGCCGTCCGGATCCTGTGCCATAGGGCTGTCCGGATCCTGTGCCATAGGGATGTCCGCAGGTCCGTAGCGTTGCGGCGTTTTGCCATGGCTTGGCGCCGCACGATCGGGCGGTCTTGTGCGTGGGGTGGTGTCCCCGCCCCAAACGAATCGGCTCTTCGCCATAGCAGGGCCAGTTCTACGCAGTGCCGAGGGTCATCTCATCTTCTTCGCCGCCCCAGCTGGTCGAATCGGAGGTAACAGCTCGTCGCAGCTCGGCAGCACCGGACCACTTCAACCCTATACATTGTGGTTGGCATCGGATTACCGTGGAACATGGGGTTGCCGGTTGAACGATTCGCCCTTGGCGACATCGACCAACTCGGCGCCCACGGCGCGTAAGAGTGAAAGGAACGTCGGCGGTGCCTCGCGAAAACATGTATAGGGCGCCGTGGATGCCCGATCAAAGGCAAGGAGATGAAGTCATCGGCCGAGAGGCTTAGTTACCGTGATGCCGCCGAGCTCGGCTAATGTCGAGCACCGCCAACGGCGGGCGGTAACCGACGGAGGGGGCGCTTCTCGGGCGAGGTGCGGTCGGCGACACCGGTGCATTAAGCTCCAACAATGCCGTGCCGGTGCCGGAGACACGAATACCGCCTCGCCGGAGACACCAATGGCGCCGCCGCGGAGACACCAATGGTGCCGCCGCCGAGACACCAATGGCGCCGCCGCGGAGACACCAATGGTGCCGCCGCCACACAGCGAAGTTCTTGGCCGTGAAGCGGGAACCGGGAGGCCCTTTGGCCACCCGCAATCCACGCCGTCGGCCCATGAATCAACGTAGGCACCATGGCGTTGAGCTTCGTTCCCAGCTGTTGTTCCACTTGCTCTTGGACAAGCTCCGGAATCCGCGCCACTTGTGCCTTGAGTGCTTCAACCTCGCGCGTCTGGCTTTTCGAGCTGGCCTTTTTCTCCTTCCGCACACCAGCGGTGTTGTATGACCCCCATTTTGTGGACAAGCCTTTGCCGGCCACACGACCAGCTGACGACGGCTTATCGAGCTTATCCTTTTTTTCATTACGTTCAACGCCCTATTTAAAGGGGTGTCGAAAGGGGAGCTCTTAGACGACCCCGCGCTACTGCTTTCATTGTCCTGCGAAAGGAACATGAACCATTTAGAAATATTGGGGATTAATTAGAGTGCAACCATATGGAGCTAATTACGCGGGGTGTATTCCTTACTGAGAACAAGCTCAAGCGCCTCGGTCTTCGGATCCGTGGTAAGCTCCTTTGTTATCGGGTCCTCCTTGTACCGGGCCCCGACATAGTTCCCGGTCCGCTTGTCACCGCTTGTATTTCTCGAAGCGGGCGGTAGGCCTTGCTCGCACGCCCGCATCCTCCTTGTCCCATATAGGCTCCGCCACTCTATAACCGTCGGGACCGAGTTTGTGTTCCCTAAGTTCAACTCCGCATTTCTTTCCCCATCGACTTGATTCGAGCTTGCGGGGCTCTCGCACTTGATCTTGAACTCCTTGTACTCATCTTCGCTCATCAAACGATATTTCGCCTTGATCTTGTCATAACTATCACCATTATCAATCATTCTCTTCACCACGCTTCTCCAAGTAGACAGGGCTGTGCTCATCTTCGTGAGGGCGGCATTGTTCACTCTATTCCCTGAGAGGCATGTGTTTTCAAATTCGGCGGGGAACTTGTATCGTTCGTGCAGCTTCGTGAAGAGGAGGTTGCGCAAATTTCCTCGGTCCTTATGCCTAAGGTTCTCGGTGTTGATCGAGACGGTACTCCGGAGAATGCACCCGAGCTGAACCGCGTACCCCTTGACTATATGTTTGGGCTCCATTGGATTCCCGTCGGAGTCCACTTGAGTGAATTCCTCCTTGATGGTGCGGAGCGCATTCGGGCGCCGGTCCTTCCTTTGCTTCTTCGGTTGGCTGCCATCTGTGTGTGCGCCGCCACCATCTGTGTGTGCGCCGCCATCATCAGTGGTGGCATCCTCGGTGGCACCATCAGTGGTGTCATCCCCGACGCCACTAGGGGTTGTGTAATCAGGATCGGTGTCTTCCGCGACGTCATCATGGCAGTGAGGTTGTTCCTCCATCTCTTGGGACAGCTCCCAGAATTGCTTGCCGCCCGAACCACCGGCCTCATCGTTGTGGGCCATGTTTCTCTCTAAATAGGAAAAAGTTTGGTCAAAAGATGGTTATTGTCAAGGAACAAGATCATGGTCTCATGATTTAGGGTTTGTCGACACCGAGGCACCCTAAAAGCCTAAGCTTTCATCATTTAGGTTCTCATCGACACCGAGGCATCCGGGGCAGCCAAGTTAAGTTTTCATCATTTAGGGTTTATCGATGCCGAGGCACCCAAGGTTGGGCCTAATCTTGGCTCTATTGCCACCTATGTTGGGTTTATCATCTAGGGTTTATTGATGCTAAGGATAATTCTAAGTTGGGCCTAATCACTTGGCTCTATTGCCACCTATGATTTAATGCAGCAAGAATGGCAGGCGCAGTTGATCCTACTTAACTAAGTACTAAGATAGCCCGCCCATGCATTAGTCGCAGTACCCCATATGTCCTATTTTTAGCAAAGTCATGCCAAAATTCACGGAAAATTTCAGCATGACCTTTGCTGAAAATAGGACATATGGAGTACCAATTTGCCGAACGGAAGTTAATCGACATTCCGCAAACTCAAGGGCCTCTCGGGTATCTGCAAATTCATCACGACACGATGGTCGAGACAAAACCCAGCCACGCACTATATGGTCCTCTGCTTTCATATGGACAAAAATCAGCTCAACTTATGTGAGCTTCCATTCCAGATATAATATGTCTCCCAACAAAAATCATCAATAGTTTAGCAAGTCTGTACAAACACGTAAAGAATGACAAATGTATTTTTACAGATCATGGCTCGAGAGGTCTCTGTTTAACAAAGATAAGTCAACGACAAGGAACATCAAGCTTATTACAAAATCTCTTAGAACCTTATGAGAGTATGTACATATACAGATTTTGTTTACTAGCTTGGCACATGTCAAGTCTCACTTGCGGTGCACATTTTTCTTTCAAAGCACACCTCTTTCTTTCAGCTATCTATATATCTTGTTCTATGTTGCATTTTTAATTCCTGATGTTAACAAGAGTGTTTGTCAAAAGGAAAAACAAAGTTCATGGCAGTGTAGCTAGCTTCTCATGCATCCCTCTTATCATCTAGCTAGCTAACTCTTGAATCCATGGGTGTCCAAGATTTTCTTTATAATTATTAGTATATCATCGTATGAACAGATAAATCTTAAAAAAATTATGAGCAGAGAGAAAAAGAAAGGAAAGAACAGTAGCAGTAGTACTACTACTAGCTAGCTAGCTAGCTAGCTGGTACTGATCTAGCTTCTGCATGCATTTCTCTGAATTTTGTTATACTTAAACACTACAAGGAATTTGTTGTTGATTTCTTAAAGTGCCATTTTCTGTCAATTTCTGAATTTGGTGTCATTAATTTGTACAGTTTCAATAAAATACAGTAATATTGTTGTTAACTTTTGAATTCGCTATGAAATGAACATTACAATGACCAGACATGACAATTCTTTGCTGCAAAATGCCTGTACTATTGTTGATGACAATCTCAGAGACTTTCTCAGAGGATAAACATTCGAAAGATTTGATAGTAATCATGTTCAGTTCAATTGTCGTGTAAATCACAAGAGTGGTTACAGAGGCTTGATGCCCGAAACAAAATTACAAGATGGTGTCACTCCTAACCCAAATCTTGAGTTCAGATTTGATAGTAATCATGTTGAGTTCAAATCTGATCAAAATAATCAACAACAAAACAGAGCTCACTGAAGGTAAGACTATGATCAACATCAAACTACTCCTTGACAAGCAGTGATCACTACTGAACATGATCATATTCTTTTATTACTGGAGCCAATTTTCCTAACATCACAACAATGCTTTTTTGTTGACAGCAAGTTCATCATGTCAATTACTCCAAGTAGCAATAGTTTGCCGAGCAGAAAATTTAAACTATGGTTTAGCAGAAAAATTAACAGCAACAGTTTGAGGCCATACATCAAAATATGGCTTGAAGCAACAGTTTTAGAGTTTGATTCATGTATTTTTCAGACATTATTTTCCAGTCTGTACAAACATGGTTTGCAGGTGAGGGGGTGGAGGAGAAGGGAGGAATCACCATGCATAGGTTGGGGAGGGAGGAAGGATGGAGAGGGAGGAAGGAGGAAGGAGGAGAGGTACTGGCAGGCGCGCCTGACGGTCACGGAGGGGTCGGCCGGGTTGGGGTCGGGTCGGGGGCAAGTCGTCGAGAGATGCCTCAGTTGGCGTGGGAAGGCCGGGCGGCATGTCGTAAATCTGCACCCGTGCCTGGATCGAGGAAGACGCCGACGTTGAAGCTCCGATGCGGCTGGGCGTCGGGGCGACGGCGCTGGGCGACGGGCGCTGGGGCAAAGTTAGGTCGAGTGGGGGGATCTGGCGAGGAGGAGAGAGGCCGAGGGGAATAGGTGGAGGAAGCTTTCTAATGGCGCACCATAGGCGGTGCGCCATAAGTCGATTGTTCTAATGGCGCACCACCCTCGGTGCGCCATTAGAATTTTGTTTTAACCTACCCTAGTAGCCATATCTACAGCCCAACCCTATCTACAATGTAACCCACCCACTAGCCTCGACCGGTCAAGACACAAGACACACACTGTGGTCCCGGTTCGATTCAGTGATCCCCAATATTTTTTATGCATTTTAAATGGTGTTTTTATATTTATTTGTGTTCAAATATGTTCAAACTTGTTTAAATCATAATAATAATATTTTTATGCATTTTAAATGCTGTTTTTTATATTTATTTGTGTTTAAATATGTTCAAACTTGTTTAAATTATAAACTAATATTTTTATAAAAATAGTAAAAAAAATTAAAAATATGTTCAAAAAGTCTTGGTCTTGGGGCCGGGTGCTCCAAGAAGGGAGCGGGGAGGTTGCGATGGGTGGAGCTAGCGGGGAGGTGCGGGTGCGATCGAGATGGAGGGGGATCGAGATCGAGATGGAGGGGGAATCGAGATCAAGTGTCCTCATGAATTCAAAAAGTGCCCATGAAATTTAAAAATATTCATGATATCAAAAAGTGCCCATGCAATACAATCGAGAAATGAAGACTACGATTTAAATACAATCGGTCTTAGCTAGCTATCTGTTCACAATCTTCTTGCCCTTCTTTTTCGCAAACGGAGTTCTTCTGTGGAACGGACGTCCTTTAGGTAGGGTGGTCCTGCTTCTTCTTGTGGTGTGCTCTGCTACTTCATCGTCGTCATCATGTTCAATCTTCGGGTCGTGTACTTGTCGAAGTCTTGCTCATTGGCTACTCCATCCATTCCGATGATCTTCCTTTTGCCTCTCCTCACGACAACACGACTGGGCTTTGGCGGGTCGGTAATGAAGAAGCATTGGTCCACTTGGGAAGCCAGTACCCATGGCTCATTTTTCAAGGTGACGCTTTTGCCGCGGTCTTGATTTGGCTTCGTATAACCATGGTGGTGAAATACCGGTCTTCTTTTATGACGTTTTGGCCCATCGACACGGAACATCGGGACCTTCTCTCCAACAGAGCTCAGCTCCCAGATCTCCTCGATCCTTCCGTAGTATCTGTCCTTGTCGTTACGGTGTAGGATTCCTTCGTTACCCCGGAGTTCTGATAACCATCGCTCTTCATGTCCTTGGCCTCGGTGTAGAATGTGTAGCCATTGATATCGTACGCCTCATAGGTCATCGTTGTGCTCGCACCCTGTGACAAGGCGAATATGAGTTGTTCTTCCGCGGAAGAATCCTCATGTAAAGGGTACGACAGAAGCTTTTGCTTGAACCAACGCGTGAAACATGAGTTGTGCTCTTTGAGTATATCTCCGTCCGTCCTCTGTTGGCCTCGGTCATTGTACGCCTTCTTAATAAAGGTTTTGTGCTCTACCACCCAAGGATCGACCACGCCTATGTGTTGTAGCGACTAGGTTTGCTCTTTCAAAGTCGGCGAGTCGACCCTCGAAGTCGACATGCATTTCGCGGCGACCCTCATGGTGACCCCATCCAGCGAGCCCGCCGAGGTGCTGCTGATGGGCGGACCAACGGGTTCTCGATGCCTAGATAATTCATGCGAGAGGAGATGCACTCTTGATCGAAAGCCCCGCTATGCTTCCTCTCGACGTGACATGTTGCGAACGTATCCTTTGATGACACCATTCATCCTTTCGAACGGCATCATGTTTGTGCAGAACGCCGGCCCGAGTTGGATGATATCCTCCACTATATGGACCAGCAGATGCACCATAACGTCTAAGAATGCGGCGGGAAGTACATCTCAAGCTCGCATAGTATCACCACGATCTCTTCCTGTAGCCTTCTGAGTTGCCTCACGCCAATCGACTTCCGAGATGACGTCGAAAAAGTTGCATAGGCCAAATAGCGTTTCACGGACGCACGCCCATGATCCCACGGATTGCAACCGAAGTATCTGTGTCATCGAGACGTGATGGTCGTGAGACTTCATCCCGCTGAACTTCTGCTTCGCTGGGTCTAGGTATCTGCTTATCTTCCCCGCATAACCGTAAGGAAGTTTTACTCCTAGGAGGCAGGTGAAAAACTGCTCGATCTCCTCCTGACTTAGAGTGAAGCACGCGGGAGGGTAGTCATTTCCGGTCTTCTTGGCCTTTTTGCCTTTGCGACGACTTTCCGTGTCCTGCTTCTCCTCATCATCATCATCATCATCATCATCATTAGCGTGAAGCTCCTGCCTGATGCCCATTGATTTCAAGTCTGCCCTTGCTTTCGCCCATCTTTGGTCCTCTCGGCATGTTGAGCAGGGTACCAAGCGACTCTCGCACGCTCTTCGTGATATGCATGACATCAAGGCTGTGAGGCACACGGTGGATCTTCCAAGACGGCAAGTCCCGTAAAATGACCTCGCTTTTCCATACCTTCAGCAGCGGCTCTGGCGCCTTCGCATCTTTCCCAAGTGGCGGTCTTTCCAATTTTTCAACAGCTTGTCTATTTCCTCGCCGCTCCTCGTACACGGGCGTTTTGGGTTCGGTTTCACCATCGAACAGATCCTTACGCTTCTCCACGGGTCATCGTCGCGAAGCCACCTTCGATGTCCCATGAACACGGTTTTCAAGACCCGGATCTCTATCTAGCGGGCGATACGTTGTGTCATCCATGCACCTTACGCATCCGTAAAATCCGTGGACTACCTGCCCGCGAGATATCCGTGAATCGAGATAGTCGTGCACCGCCGTGAGCAAAGGCGGCTCTCATAGGGAAATATTCTTTCTCGGCGTCCCCACGATTGGTGGGCGTTTTCAACAGCGTGTCAAGCTCCTCTTCAAAGCAGCCCCAGATATGATTGATGTCGTTCCTGGTTGTTTCGCCCTTCAATTAGCATACTCATGTGAATGTACTTCCTCTTCATGCACAACCAGGGGAGGTTGTACATCCACACAAACACAGGCCATGTGCTATGTGTGCTTCTCTGGCTGCCAAACGGATTGACTCCATCGGTGCTCGCGCCAAAGACGATGTTCCTTGGATCCTTCCAAATTCAGGTCTTGGTTCAACGCTTGCCACCGCTCGCATCCTTAGGGTGACTCAAAGATCTTGTCTTTTTATCTATCTCCGGATCATTTGCGTCATCTTCTCGCTTCTTCTCCTCCCTATCTGCGTGCCAACGCAGGAGCTTTGCTACCTTAGGGTCCATGAAATACCGCTGCAGACGAGGAGTGATCGGAAAGTACCACACCGATTTTCGAGGAGCTTTCTTCCTCTTCTTGTATCGAGTGACGCCGCACACCGGACATATGGTAGACTCCGCGTGCTCGTCCCGATAAATGATGCAATTGTTCATGCACACATGGTATTTCACGTGAGGTAAATCCAGAGGACACACGATTTTCTTCGCCTCGAACTGGTCGGGCACTTGTTCCCCTTGGGAAGACGTTCGTGCGTAATGACATGTTCTCGTCGAAGCATCGCCGGTCATTTTGTGTTTTATCTTCATCTCCGAGCCATGAGCGTTACTTTCAGCGGGTATCCTCGGGCCTGCATCCTTCATACAATGGAGTAACCGCGTCTATCTCCGCTTGATCCAGTTGGCTTTCTCTCGGCGGCAGCTCTTGCATTATCCGTCCGCTTGAGAAGCAGCTCTTGAATATGAGGGTCCTGCACCCAGCCTCCATCGCCGCTGCTGCTCCGCATCTTCATCTTCATGATCATGCCCTTCGCCTTGATCTTCCTCATCATCATGTACGACATCTTCTACATGATGATCGTGTACAAGATCACCGCCGTGATCATGTCCTCGAGATTCTTCGCCTTCTCGCCCGCCCTTGCCACGGTGGTACTTGTCTTGTCGCCCTTCCTCATTTCTTGCCCGCCCGGCCATGGACGACTTGATAGTCATCTTCATCACCTTGCCACCGATAGCCATCCATGAAACCACGCAAGAGCGGTGGTCCCGCACCTGCCGGAATCCGGTCCGCAATAAGGCTCTTCACTTGCATCTTCGACATGGACATCTTATCTCCGTCTCGTTCTTTTGAAGCATCTCGGCCTTCATGAGCTCAAAACCTATTCATGATGCCTTCACCATCGTGCGGACCATAATCGTCATGGGTAGAGCAAAACGATATGTTAGAACCAAGAAAAAATTTGGCATGACCTTCCCTAAAAATAGGACCAAAAGAATGCATAGTGCCAAAATTCTCGCTAAACGGAAATGAATCAAAACATTCCGCAAAATATTGGCAACTATCGCATATTTCAAATACCGGTACCTTCAAACACATACATATATGCAACACCACAAACACATGCAACACCACAAACATACATAGATCTAGCTAGGCCACAAAAGTGCATGTGCACGTTGTTGGAGCGAGCTAGGGAGAAAAAAAGTAGATCTATATCATGAAGATAGCTTTCCTTACTTACCTATCAAAGAAGGTAATTTCACCACTTAATTTTGTTGAATCTATGGTGGAAATGAGGTGAGGAGGAGGAGATGGCCGAAAGCTTGGAGAAGGAGGTGGATGGAATGAAGTGGGGAAAGTGAGTGGGTAGGTGTGGGCTGTCCAAAATATCTTGTTGGTCCCAGGTTACTAATGGCGCACCGTAGGAAAATGCGCCATTAGTAACCAGGGTTACTAATGGCGCATCAGCATACGGTGCGCCATTAGTAGTTTTGCAAAAAAGTAAAAATAATAAGTATATATACTAATGGCGCATCTCCTCTTAGTGCGCCATTACTAGTTTAAACTAGTAATGGCGCACTGTGCGACGATGCGCCATTAGTAGTTTTGCAAAAAAAAGAATAAAACAAAATTTACAGTAATGGCGCCTTTGCCCGCTTGGTGCGCCATTAGTAGTTATAGATAGTAATGGCACATTATGGACCAGATCGCCATTAGTATGTATGGGAAAATGGAAAAAATAATAATTCATACTAGTGGCGCACCACATTTACGGTGCGCCATTAGTAGCTTACACACTAATGGCGATCACAAACAGGTGCGCCATTAGTATATAGTAGTGGCGCACTGCTTCCACGGTGCGCCATTAGAATCAATCCTATCTATAGCCCTTTTCCTAGTAGTGAGCGGAGGGAGTAGGGTGGGCCAAGGAAGCCTGCACGGCATCACAACGGGCCACAAGAGGAGGGAGCAGGCAGTCCCGCCGGTGCTAGTTTAGGCAGCTAGAGCAGGAAGATCAGATATTGAAGAAGCACGTCGGCCGTTGGATGGACATCCAACAGTCACTACTGCTAGAATCGTGTGTTCACTGACAAAGCCTTGCGTAAACAAGTCAGCCTCGAAATCTATGGCGTGTACAGCCCATTTGCTATTACTTTTATAATTTTTACTCATTTTCTAATTCACATGGAATTTATTGCAGCCCATTTTACATTTTTAGAATTGTTGGCCATTTTCTGGTCAGTACCAGGGTCAAAAAATTAACTAAATATGTGGGAAATTTTGAAAATTCGCAAATTTTTGCTGGGGAACGAAATATTCTTAATCCAAAAATTAATAGCCATACTAAAACAAATTTAAAAGTAAATTAGTACTATGTCATGTTAAATCCAATGAAATACGTATAAGATATCAGTGAAGAACAAAAACAAAAAAAGAAACTAATATCCCATTTGCTATAATTTTTTTGGAATTTTCAACCCCTTTTGATATTACTTTTAAAGAGGCATTGACCATGCTCTTTGGCCAGGACGGAATGCATCCCTCCCCGTCTTGAAAGATTTGCAGCCCAGTAATTCAGAGAAAACAAATAGGCCTAGCTTGGGTATTCTTCAAAAAGAAATACTTGGCTACCTATTTTCCCAAAGAACTGGTGCATGAGCATTTAGATTTATTTATTTATTTACTTATTTATGTTTAGGGGACCATGAGCATGTACTTGGGCCGGATTCATGTGAGAGCCCCCCTTCCAGTTAATTATGGGCTTCTCTATTGGGCCTTCATCAGTGGGCTGCATGTTATCAACAAGTGGAAAATGTGTTTCGTACGAAAAATAGTATGAGCTACGTACGGTACGAGGCTAAAGGATCGAACCGTGCAACGACTTCCAAAACATTGTGTTTGTCGTTCTAACAACACATTTATTCAACCAATGATTTAAATATACTACGATTGTACATTGAAAACAGCGGCAAACAACCAGGGCTAGGGGTGCAATGAAGCGATAGCGAGGCGAGAAAGAGTGAAGAGCTCTCTCTTCAAAACCAAACATCAGCCATCTTTACAAAAGGGCTATCAAAAAAGAACAAGTGTATGCATCAAACTAAATAAAGATCCTACTAAACCAAGTGTATGCATCTAACTAACTGGCTCAGTTAGATGTTACTATTTATTAAGCTGTGGAGATTGGCTGACGGCTTGAACCAGATGGGTGCTTGATGGGGGAAACTCCAGCCAGCAGGTCGAAGTCTGATACTTGCGATCCTCTCTCCTACTTTGGGCTGCAGAGCGTGGCGGCACATATCAGGGTATGGTGCATGCAGAGACGCATGGTATGCTGTGTACACACAGTTTTGCCTGATGAACGAAACCGCGCTACCATCATGATCCTTGCCGTCGGTTATCTCCTGGTTAATCGGATAATTCAGTCCGACAAATAGAGAGCGTGTACCAAGGCTACTTACCAGCCTCCAGTCAAAAATTCCTGAAGTCCCAGAGAAGCTGGGATCCTGCTCAAAGACCTTGTAGTGACTGTGATTGTATTCCACGAAACAACACGTCCGGTACGTGTGAACGATCATCAATCTTTTGCCATCGTCTGATCGAGCCAGGAACCACCTGCAACTTCCATGCCGCTTTTCTTTGAAAGGTTCTGGGATTAGGAAGGGTAGGGACACCGGCGGCCTACAACATCATATCAAGTTGGAGTGAGATAAACAAGGGCTCTTGATTTAGTCAATCTTAAGAACAACATGTTATGAGCATGAATATTTTTTCAGTAAATGTTGACAGTAATATAAGCAAGCCATCATGATATCATAGGAAAGTAACATACTGCTGTAACAGCCGTTTGTAGCGATGACTGGAGTAGGCCAGCAATACGTCCAGCCATAGAAGGAGTCGACATCGTAAATGAAGCCGTTGTGTTCAATGGCATCAAAGAACCATGGAGGATGTATGATCCTGCGATGGACGTGCAGATTTATCCACTTACCACAGTGACCTGTCAGATAGGCGAGACCACGGTTGAAGAACGCAATTAGCCTGAAGTCTTTATAATTCACAGATCTTGTGGGCACTTGGCAAATTACAACCTTGAGCAAATCAAACTTGGTATCATGTTGGCTACTGTAAGATTCCGAGTATTGTGGGCCGCGGTGCCAAAACAGTGCAGTGTTAATCGAAGGAAGGGGGATCAATCGCCGGGTGAAGACCTCCACGAGCATCCAGCTGCCGCGACCGTCGATGAGCACCATCCAAGATGTGTTCATGCCAACCCAGTACATACCGTTAATGTAGTTGAGGCTAACGGGGATCGGATCGCAGTCAAGGGGGTTGATGCTCGCCACCCTACGATCATTATGCCGCGTGACACGCCGTTTCTAAAGATCAGGCGGCATCAGCAAGCAAGGAGCTGGCTTAAAAAGCTCCGACCTGAGGGTTTTGAGTAAACGGTACAGCCCCGACGAGCACGCGGCGAGCGGCATGATACTGAGATTGTCCACATGCGAAACAATGAGCTTGATTACCTCTGTGGGGAGCGAATTCCAGCCACTCTTTCGGCGGACGCTGCTCGGTTCTGCCATTGTTAGTGCTTGGGTTTCGGACCAGGGGGGGAGGCGCCTTAGCGGGGATGGAAGATTGGACAAGATTATGTGCGGACAAAGATGGAGAAGCGAATATGTGCCGCGGGAAGTGGACAGGTGATGATGACTACATCACGTCGCTTGACTTACAAGACACATACCAACAGCGTAGGGTCATGTCGATGCCAGACAACTTTCTTGAGTGATCACAGTACTGGTACTCCCTACAGTGCTATGCCCTAACTTGCTTGAGTAGAGTAGTAGAGTAGGACTCTGCTCTACTTCTTGCACCGGAGGAGTAGTATATTCTAATCTAAAATGGTTACAAACTTCAATGCCCGATCATGGAACGACTATGAACCGTGCTCAAAGACCATGTCTACATGGTGTTTGTACTTATATGCAAAAAAATAGCAAGATGCCCGTGCATTGCACGGCACTCCATCATCACCAACTCGGTTTTTTCTCTACTCCTACTCCTATAAAAGACTCAGTTGGTGATGATGGAGGCGAGGAGGCGTGTTCAGCCGGGCGTGCAGCGGACGGCACAACACTATTCGATTTGTTATAAAAAACAAAGAAGAGTAGTAGAGATAGAGACATAGGGAGGAGCACGAGGTTGTGGGAGATAAGGATGAACGAGGCAAGGCCTTATCTGTAAATGTGGAGAGAGGTGCGGGTATCTTTTGTAAAATTGTCATAGTTGGCTTTTTATCCATCAGATATAGATCGGACGGTCTATATTACAAGATGGCAGGCATACCATCATCACCAACTCGGTTTTCTATAAGAGTAGATATAGATAGATAGAGACTAGGGAGTACTAGTAAGGACACCATCTACTGCTTCGTGTACTACTCCTGCGCTCCATTTGGCGGCGTAACGTCCCCTACAGCCACTCCCTCCTGTGCTACATTTGGCGGGCGCTGTTGAAATTTGGGGAGCGCACTCTCGCGACTGCTGGCAGCCACGACTTCACCGACGATGACTTCTTCGCCGACCTCGGCAACCTCTTCCTCAATGACATGGGCGACAACCTCAACACCAACAGTGCTGCTCCCGTTGCACCGTATGTGTTTCTGTCCTTCCTGTTCGAAATCGTGGTAGAATTCATGTTTCTACTCTGTATCCTACTACTATGCTAGTCCACATGATTAGTTTCATCTCTGTTATTGCCGTCATGATTTATTTTGTGCTTATTCGGATTAAATCTCGTAGTAACTTGCTCATATATCCAACTGGCGCAACATCCCCTACAGCCACTCCCGTTTCATGGATGGCCTGGTCGATGCCTCCAAGGAGCCCTTCGTCCACTGCTATGAGTGCCCGATGCAGTTTTGTGGCTCGTCGGCGGACATGGTGCATCACCTCACGGATGCGTGCAGCAGTCACTGCTGTCCCTTGGCGGAGAACATCAAGTACGAGACGTGCTACCCGTTCACCATGCCGGAGTTGCTGGAGGATCACTGCCGCCTGCTAGTCTCGGAGGAGGACGACAACGTCTTCCTCTTGATTGTGGGCACTGGCGAGGCGCGCGCAGGTCGCCGCCCCGTCTGTGTAATGTGCGTCAGGGGCGACGCCGCTGACGTTGACACTGACACGAGGCCGATGTACGGGTGTGTGGTCAGTGTTACTACCCCTCCGGGTCGCGTGGGCGGCGACACCGGCCTCATTGGACGGACTTGGACTCTGGGGAGCTGGGACTATCCCGCCAATGTGGACTTGGAAAACCCATGGCATCCTTTACCCGCCGACACGGTGCACGGGGACTCCAAGGAGGTTCACCTGGACATACGCATTATCAAGTTAAATGTTGATCATTAGTCTTCGCTCAATGTAATCCGTTGTCTAAGCATGTGGAGACTTCCATGCAGGATCTTGCTCTATTGGAGTATCACGCATGAATAAAAGTGTATCCGTTTATGGTTTAGTCTAGAATCTTCCATGTATGAACTTTTACTACAGTACTGGTGAAAGACTTACGATGAACCATTTCTTACATCTCCTCTTCCCCCTTGCAAGTGATCCTGATTTAATCCTTCCGTCTAGGTGTATATGGGCATGGTTAATATTACTTAATAGTATAGCCAACTGTTGACTATAAGAAAGTGCCATGTCATCTGTAGCCAACATGTATAACAACCGATACTCAAAAACTAATTCTTAAAGATCATTTCTTGCAAAGCACAATAAGTGTTATTTCTTCACAAGTTTTGGATGCAGGTTGAACAGTTAAACGCTTTTGTTTGCAAAAGATACCTTTTTATCTATTTCACCCGGATGTTTGTGAGCTCTAGAGATGAAATAATATCTGAAGAAACCTATCGATACCGTTACACATGAGATGACCCCACATCCTTTGTCAAAATAAACAAATCCCGATCAATGCATTTCACTCTTGATTGCAACGACGGGCACCTTACTACTATAGATTAGTACGACCAAAATTGAACTAACATTATATATAGTACGATAAATCTTGATGCATGTCACCTAAAATTATATCATTCAAAACTATGTTCAAATACAAATCCAACGATATAGTTTTTGTTGACATGCACTAACATTTTGTCAGTTAAATCTTCAGTCAAATTCAATGGGGGACTAATAAACCACGACCGATGTAGTACAAGTGTAGAGGGCGGCGCTGCACGGAGTCTCACCTCTCACCCCGCTGTGGCGCGGGCAAGAAGCCATCATATCACAAAACCCAACCACTCCCGATAATAAGTGGCACAGTAAAATAAACGGACAAGCAACCATCACATCCCTCCGTCGTTTTTGCATTTCATCTCTCTGCATTTACTTTCTCTGGTTCATCTCGCACACTCGATCCCTAGCTACTCCTCCTAGGGCCAGTTCTATTGGCGGCTTCCCCAGCTTTTCCCACAAGACTAGTCACAGTGGAGAGTAACAATAAGGCGCTTCACTCATTTATTTGGGCTTCTAAACTACTACTCTGTCCTGGTTTATTCCTCTCCATTGTAATTTGTGCTAAATTTTGACCAAAGATTTAACTGATAAAGTGTTACTCCCTCCGTCTAGGTGTGTAAGTCATCTTATGAAAACCAAATAATCCCAAAACACTTAGGCACGGTGCATTAACTTCTACCTCGTTTCTTGTTTCTTGACATATCAACCAATAAGAGATAAAGAGTGTGCATGCTTTTAATGACTTGCGATATCAAACACGACATGCGGTGGTTAGTTCATTGCATGCAATACTATTAATTAGCAAATAAACATTAATGTTTCTCGTTTTCTCCTCCTCCTTGGTCATGGTGCACAGCCTAAGATGACTTACTCACCTAGACGGATGGAGTAGTGCATGTGACATGCACTAACATTTCATTAGTTAAATTTATGATCAAAATTTGACACAGATTACAATGGGGACCAATAAACCAGGACAGAGGTAGTAGTTATGGGATTACTAATCTAGAAGCCTAAAAGAACTGGCCCCTGGTACTCCTACTAGTAGTAGTACTCAAGTTGGATTCCAATTGCACGACACAACGTGTTAGGCAAAAAATTCGATACAGGGTGTAGGAAGCGGTTTGGGAATTTGCATGCCTTTCCAACCAATGAGATACTCCGTACAAAGTACGACAGAGAAATAACCACAGAGAAGGAATCTCAAAGTAAACAATCAAACGAGCATTTTTGCATTTGTTTTGCATTGAATCGTTTCACAAGCTTGACTAGTGCTGTTTTTTTACTTTTCCAAAAACCGCATCGTAATGTTAAAACGTGCATTTGCACGTACATAAGTAATAGTAGTACTCCCTCCGTCTAGGTGTACAAGTCTTCCCTCCTTCTTGGTCACCATGCACAACCAAAGATGACTTATTGACCTGGACGGAGGGAGTAGCACAGTCTGCAAGCATATATCGAGAGAGACGTGTAGTCCGATAGTATATAGTAAAGTTTGTGCTATATGCACGTACTTGGAAAATGTGTAATAATACACAATGTTTCCAAACTTTCCCTTTTACATACTTAATTAAGGATGCTAAAAATCCCTGAACATTCAGGATTTATCATTTGCGTCCCAAAACTAATGAGACCGCCTTATGAAACAAAAATTGTACTCCTCCTAAAAGCCACAGTGCTCGCAGGAGCGCTTGCGGCACGCCACGAGTGCCCTGGTGCGCGGCCGTTTCCCCGTGCGCCGACACAATGCCTCTTCCTCAGCCTCGCAACTCGCGAGGTGCTGATTGGTGACTTGCCGGCGGGCGAGCGCGATCTCACCGGTGTGGTGATCCGGCGCCAATAGGTACTCCTCCTCGCTGGAAGCGTGCACCCGGTCCACGTATAGCCAAGCGTAGATGAGGCGCTTGGGCCCGACTGCACTCAGGGCGTCGGCACGGGCGTCCTCCGCCACCCTCACGGCCCTCGCACGAGCCTTCTGCCAAAGAGCCAATTGCCTGACTCTCTCGGACGCGACATAGGCCTCCCAGGCAGCTTGTTCCGTGTTGCGCTTCTCTTCCTCGACCTTCTTCTCCGCCTCTATTTTGGCACGCTCTGCTAGAGGCAAAGCCTCCCACAAGGCGACATCCATTTCTTTCCAAAGCTCCTCAAGGCTGGGGGGCTCGGCGAGCGGCGCGGCGTTCTCCTCGTAGCGGGGAGCCTACACGTCCTCCGACGTGCGTGCTGGCGAGATTGGGAACACCCACGCATCCACCTCGGCGCGTGCTGGAAAGATTGGGAACGCCGACGCGTCCTCCTCGACTAGTGGCGGCGAGGAATGGAACGGCGACGCATCGCGGCAAGGAGCGGAACACCGACGTGTCCTCCTCGACTAGTGGCAGCAAGGAACGGAACAGCGACGCATTGCGTAGCGGCGAGGATTGGAACACCGACGCGTCCTCCTCGACTAGTGGCGGCGAGGAACGGAACGGCGGCGCGTGACCGTCCGTGCAGTGCAGCGAGGGGCTCCTAAGGCTTGGGAGGCGCGATGCCATGGTGGTCGACGTGAGAGGGAGGAGGACGAGATAGCGATGAACATGAACATGAGGGGGTGGAGATAGCGATGTCGTGGGAGGCACAATATTTATAGCGAGCAATGGCACACCTACGTAAGATATGGACTGAGCTACACTGACTTAACTACAGGTCCAGTTGCGTCACTGACATGTGGGCCAGTCCCCTGTTGGGCCCATATGTCAGTGACCCAAAGCACCTGAAGTTAAGTAAAAGCTACGTGGGCATATTTGTTGGAGTAAATTACGGGGGTGAAGGGGTGGAAATATTGCTGGTCACAACGGATTGGACGAGCGTGGGGGGAGGAGAGTCATGCATGAAGATTTTTTCACACGGGGTGGAGTGGTGGGACCACCTGAGGGAGAAGGAGAGTTTGACAGGCATATTGTTTCCACACATGGAGAGGAAAAGATTTGGAGACGAATGAGCTTCTTGCAGGTATGGGGAACGGTGCATAATAAGTCATCTTGCATGCCGGGCTAGGTATAGTCTCAAGTCATTAAAAACATACACGCCCCACACATGTTCATATTTCAAGGTGCACTAAATTATTGTATGCGATGATTAAGGCTGGCCATAATGGTGGTATCTTAGCTGGTATCATGCACACGGGAATAGCAAACATGCTGATGTGGCAAAGAATTAAAGAAGAGAGGGGGGTTTGAGTAACTAGTGTTCATGCATGCATTGGTAAACACATTTTTTTGTGAAGAACGACATCATTAATTGAGTACTTTTGCAGACTTCAAAAACTATTCCACCGCCTCTACTATCTTCCTAAGAGTAGGTGAAAATTTTGAATCGAGCCCTTTAAACTAGAAGGGAGGAGTGGTACTCTAATAGCTAGGTGTGTAAGTCATCTTACAAAAACCAAATAATCCCAAAACACGCAGGTGCGGTGCATTAACTTCTACCTCGTTTCTTGTTTCTTGACATATCAACCAATAAGAGATGAGGGTGTGCATGCTTTTAATGACCTGAGACTATCAAACATGACATGCAGTGGTTAGTTCATTGCATGCAATACTATTTAATTAGCAAATAAACATTAATGTCTCTCGTTTTCCCCTCCTCCTTGGTCACGGTGTACAGCCTAAGATGACTTACTCACCTAGACGGAGGGAGTATCAACATTCACAATGTCAAATCAATATTTTTACACTCATTATAAAACATAGTTCTTATACTCATTATAATCAGTATTGTAGATATTGATATTTTTAGTATAAATTTGGTCGTGGGATTTCATTGACACCTGTCAAAGCGTGGAGGAAGTGGAGCTTAGGGCTTGCATTGCCGGTCTCTACATAGGTATTTCTCTTCATAATCCTGTAATTTAGAGACTTGTTGCGCTTTTGTGGTAGCGTCTCTTGCATCGGGGGACTATGACAGGTCTGCTATGCGTGACCTGAAGATGAAAGCATTGAGCATCTCGAAGTTGATCAACAATCTTCAATTGTCAAAGATTAGCCGTTCGGCCAATAAGGTGGCACACTTAATTGCTAAGTATAACTTTGACAATAGATTAGATGGTATTCTTGTAAATAACGTACTGCCCTGTGTGGTGAATATTGTATCGAATGAGTGTACTGGTGTGGCTGGTTGATTAATATAAGGTGGTGTTAAAAAAGTATAAATTTGGTCAAACACTTTGCAAACGGTTGACGGGAGTAAAAAGGACCAGAGGGAGTATCATGCATGCGGAGTAGGCAAAAGAAAATTGCTCATTTATAGCCGGTCGAGTCTCAAAGGGCATGACCGCGCGAGGGAGGCGAAGGTCATGGAGGCACGACGGTTGATGGAATTAAGTGAAGTTACATCCACGCGCCAGCATGGCGTGCAAACAGGCAGAAGCTATACCGTCAGGCCTACGATATGGGTCTAGTAGACATGACATCTAGTGGGTCCTGCATAGTTCTTGAGAACTCTTTGGGGGCTTGCAGCCGTTTATCCACCGGGCAAGCCAGCAACCCCACGCCGTTCGCATGCCCTACTCTTCCCCGACTTCTACCTCACAACAGTTCGCTCCCAGTCGTCCCATCCTTTCACATTAGTTCGCTCCCAGTTTTTGCGGGGTATAATAGTTCAACTTCTCCTAACCCTCCTCCAAAATTCATGGCCTCCCAAATCTCCATGGTTGCTACTGAGTACCAGGTTAGAGCCATCACCGACGATCAGTTCATCATCATCTACACACGTGGATCCGCGACGGTGAAAGCATGGCTTGCTCGCTTCCTATGCATGTTCAACCGTTCAATGGATGAGTGGGTCGCTAGGCTAGATGTTGAGTACACCACAGTCCTGGGACGAGAGAAGGATCTAAAGGACGAGAGAGGAAGAAGCCTGCCATGATCCATGTTTGCGTACATAATGTTTGCTTGGTCTACCACATATGCCATGCCGACGTTGAGTGCCAGGATTTTAAGAACTTCCTCAAGGACAAAAGAGTGAAATTTGTTACTATAGGCTTTAAGAACGACAGGGATGTCCTGCGTCGGATAGGTCTCGTTGTAGGCCAGCCCTTCAATCTCCAGAAGGCAAGCCTGGTGTCCTCCTCTCAACCTTCAATGCTGACCCTGGCAGCAGCCATGATTGATCCTTCGTACGCTAAACTGAAGAAACCTCATCACGAGTTTCATCATGCATGGGAGTCGAAGACATTAGATGAAGATCACATCCTGTACGCAGCAATGGATGCCTACCTTTGTTTAAATATCTACAAGGGTTGGATGAAGAAGCAGAGCCCAGTGTCCGGTTCAAGCAAAGAAGCGTCGGTGAAGAGGAAGAGGAAGAGGGACGAGGACGAAGTTGAGGACGTGGACTCAGACTCCGAGTAGGTGGCAGTGTCGTCTCTCTTGCTGGTTCTACTATAGTGTCAAGCGGACTAGTTGCTTAGTTTATTTTCAAGGGTGTGTTGTGCTGAGGCCCCAGCAGAACTATCTTTATGTTCTTTCTTGTTATTTTAACTCTTTAGTACGTACAATAATACTAGTACTATGTCTTACTACTGTTCTTCTTGCAACTGGTACTACTGCTCGTATCTTCGTGTTCCTACTGTACTTAATACGTTCGTACTAGTAGTATAATTTGGGTCAGTCGAGTTGTGAAAGAAGTTCGACGAAGCGAACGAAGAAGACAGCAGAAGAGGTGGAAGAAGCCCTTCTAGCCATCCATGTGATAGGTCCATTTTGCATCATGCTTTTATATCAATATTTATTGCATTATGGGTTGTTATTACACATTATATCTCAATACTTATGGCTATTCTCTCTTATTTTACAAGGTTTACCATGAAGAGGGGGAATGCCGGCAGCTGGAATTCTGGCTGGAAAAGGAGCAAACGTTGGAAACCTATTCTGCACAACTCCAAAAGTCCTGAAACTCCACGAAACCATTTTGGATTTATTAAGAATTTATGAGCGAAAGAAACAGGCCAGGGGGCCCACACCCTGTCCAGGAGATAGGGGGACGCGCCCTACAGGGGCCCCCTATCTCCTGGGGCCCCTGGTGGGCCTCCGGTGTCCATCTTCTGCTATATGAAGGGTTTTGTCCTGGAAAAAATCGTGGGCAAGCTTACGGGACGAAACTCCGCCGCCACGAGGCGGAACCTTGGCGGAATCAATCTAGGGCTCTGGCGGAGCTGTTCTACCGGGGACACTTCCGTCCGGGAGGGGGAAATCATCACCAACGTCATCACCAACGATCCTCTCATCGAGAGGGGGTCAATCTCCATCAACATCTTCACCAGCACCATCTCCTCTCAAAACCCTAGTTCATCTCTTGTATCAATCTTGTATCAAAACCACAAATTGGTACCTGTGGGTTGCTAGTAGTGTTGATTACTCCATGTAGTTGATGCTAATTGGTTTACTTGGTGGAAGATCATATGTTTAGATCCTTTATGCATATTATTACTCCTCTGATTATGAACATGAATATGCTTTGTGAGTAGTTACGTTTGTTCCTGAGGACATGGGTGAAGTCTTGCTATTAGTAGTCATGTGAATTTGGTATTCGTTCGATATTTTGATGAGATGCATGTTGTCTTTCCTCTAGTGGTGTTATGTGAACGTCGACTACATGACACTTCACCATTATTGGGGCCTAGAGGAAGGCATATGGAAGTAATAAGTAGATGATGGGTTGCTAGAGTGATAGAAGCTTAAACCCTAGTTTATGTGTTGCTTCGTTAGGGGTTGATATGGACCCATATGTTTAATGTTGTGGTTAGGTTTACCTTAATACTCCTTTTTGTAGTTGCGGATGCTTGCAATAGGGGTTAATCATAAGTGGGATGCTTGTCCATGTTAGGGTAGTACCCAAATGCCGGTCCACCCACATATCAAATTATCAAAGTACCAAACGCAAATCTTACGGACGTGATGAAAACTAGCTTGACGATAATTCCCAATGTGTCCTCGGGAGCTCCTTCTTCATTATTAGAATTTGTCCAGGCTTATCCTTTGCTACATAAAGGATTGGGCCACCTTGTTGCACTTTATTTACTTTATTTACTTTTTGCTCGTTACTATTTATCTTATCACAAAACTATCTATCACCTACTATTTCTGTGCTTGCAGAGAAAACCTTACTGAAACCGCTTATCATTTCCTTCTGCTCCTCTTTGGGTTCGACACTCTTACTTATCGAAAGGACTACGATAGATCCCCTATACTTGTGGGTCATCAAGACTCTTTTCTGGCGCCGTTGCCGGGGAGTGTAGCGCTTTTGGTGAGTGGAACTTGGTAAGGAAACATTTATATAGTGTGCTGAAATTTTCTGTTACTTGTCACTATGGAAACTAATCCTTTGAGGGGCTTGTTTGGGGTATCTTCACCCCAAACAGAAGAGCAAAGAGATGCTCCTCAACCTACTGAACTTTATGAAAATATTCACTTTGAGATTCCTTCGAGTATGATAGAAAAACTGCTAGCTAAGCCTTTTGCAGGAGACGGAACATTGCATCCCGACTTACACCTTATCTTTGTGGATGAAGTTTGTGGATTATTTAAGCTTGCAGGTATTCCGGATGATGTTGTCAAACGGAAAGGTCTTCCCTTTACCTTTGAAGGGAGATGCGATGACATGGTATAGGCTATGTGATGATACGAGATATTGGAATTATAAGCGATTGAAGTTGGAATTTCACCAGAAGTTCTATCCTATGCATCTTGTTCATCGTGATCGTAATTACATATATAATTTTTGGCCTCGCAAAGGAGAAAGCATCACTCAAGCTTGGGGGAGGCTTAAGTCAACGTTATATTCATGCCCCAATCATGAGGTCTCTCGGGAAATGATTATTCAGAATTTTTATGCTCGGCTTTCTCTTGATAATCGCAACCTGTTCGATACTTCCTGTGCTGGTTCTTATATGCTGAAGACTATTGATTTCAAATGGGACCTATTGGAAAGAATTAAACGCAACTCTGAAGATTGGGGATCCGACGATGGTATGGAGTCAGGTATGACACCTAAGTTTGATTGTGTTAAATCTTTTATGAATACCGATGCTTTCCGTGGATTTAGCTCTAAGTATGGACTTGACTCTGAGATAGTAGCTACTTTTTGTGAAACTTTTGCTACTCACGTTGATCTCCCTAAAGAGAAGTGGTTTAAACATAATCCTCCTATTTAAGTGAAAGTAGTTGCACCTATTACAGTCGAACAGAAGACTATTACATATAGTGATCCTATTATTCCCACTGCTTATGTTGAAAAACCTCCTTTTCCTATTAGGATAAAAGATCATGTTAAAGCTTCGACTGTTGTTTGTAAGAGTAATACTAGGACTTATACACCTCCTGAGCAAATTAATGTTGAACCTGGTATTGCTATGATTAAAGATCTCTTGGATGAGGACTTAGATGGGCATGTTATCTCTTTCTTGGGTGAAACTGCTAATATTGCTAGACCCGATACTAAGACACGTAGACCTGTTGTAGGCATGCCTGTTACTTCTGTTAAAATAGGAGATCATTGTTATCATGGTTTATGTGATATGGGTGCTAGTGCTAGTGCGATACCTTATGATCTTTGTAAAGAAATTATGCATGATATTGCACCTGTGGAATTAGAAGACATCGATGTTACTATTAAGCTTGCTAATAGGGACACCATTAAACCTATTGGGATTGTTAGAGATATTGAAGTCTTGTGTGGGAAGACTAAATACCTTGCTGATTTTCTTGTTCTTGGTTCCCCACAAGATGATTTTTGTCCCATTATTTTTGGTAGACCCTTCTTGAATACTGCTAGTGCTAAGATTGATTGTAAAAAGAAGGTTGTCACTGTTGGCATAGATGGTATGTCTCATGAGTTTAATTTTGCCAAGTTTAGTAGACAACCTCGGGAAAGGGAACCACCTAGTAAGGATGAAATTATTGGTCTTGCTTCCGTTGTTGTTCCTCCAACTGATCCGTTAGAACAATATTTGCTAGACCATGAAAACGATATGTTTATGAAGGAAAGAGAAGAAATAGATGAAGTGTTCCTTAAACAGGAACCTATGCTAAAACATAACCTTCCCGTTGAAATTCTTGGGGATCCCCCTCCACCCAAGGGTGATCCCGTGTTTGAACTCAAACCATTACCTGATAATCTTAAGTATGCTTATCTTGATGAAAAAGAAATATATCCTGTTATTATTAGTGATAACCTTTTAGAGAAAGAAGAAGAAAGATTATTGAAAACTCTAAAGAAGCACCGAGCTGCTATTGGATATACTCTGGATGATCTTAAGGGCATTAGTCCCACATTATGTCAACACAAAATTTCAGTGGAAAAAGATGCCAAACCAGTTAGAGATCTTCAAAGACGATTAAATCCCAAAATGAAGGAAGTGGTAAGAAAGGAGATTCTAAAACTCCTTGAGGCAGGTATTATTTATCCCGTTGATGATAGTGAATGGGTAAGCCCTGTCCATTGTGTCCCTAAAAAGGGAGGTATTACCGTTGTTCCTAATGATAAAGATGAATTGATCCCACAAAGAATTATTATAGGCTATAGGATGGTAATTGATTTTTGTAAGTTAAATAAAGCTACTAAGAAATATCATTACCCTTTACCTTTCATTGATCAAATGCTAGAAAGACTATCCAAACACACACATTTTTTCTTTCTAGATGGTTATTCTGGCTTCTCTCAAATACCTATGTCCGCGCAGGATCAATCTAAAACTACTTTTACTTGCCCTTTTGGTACTTTTGCTTATAGACGTATGCCTTTTGGTTTATTAATGCACCTGCTACCTTCCAAAGATGCATGATGGCTATATTTTCTGATTTTTGTGAAAAGATTTGCAAGGTATTCATGGATGACTTCTCTGTCTATGGATCCTCTTTTGATGATTGTTTGAGCAACCTTGATCGAGTTTTGCAGAGATGCAAAGACACTAGTCTCGTCCTGAATTGGGAAAAGTGTCACTTTATGGTTAATGAAGGCATTGTCTTGGGGCACAAGATCTCCGAGAGAGGTATTGAAGTTGATAAAGCCAAAGTTGATGCTATTGAAAAGATGCCATGTCCCAAGGACATAAAAGGTATAAGAAGTCTCCTTGGTCATGCCGGTTTTTATAGGAGGTTCATTAAGGACTTTTCTAAAATCTCTAGGCCTCTGACTAATTTATTGCAAAAAGTTATTCCTTTTGTCTTTGATGATGATTGTGTAGAAGCATTTGAAACACTTAAGAAAGCTTTGATCACTGCACCTATTGTTCAGCCACCTGATTGGAATTTACCTTTTGAAATTATGTGCGATGCTAGTGATTATGCTGTAGGTGCTGTTTTAGGGCAAAGAGTCAATAAGAAATTGAATGTTATCCAGTATGTTAGTAAGACTCTTGATACTGCCCACAGAAATTATGCTACTACTGAAAAAGAGTTCTTAGCAGTTGTGTTTGCATGTGATATATTTAGACCTTATATTGTTGATTCCAAAGTTACTATTCACACTGATCATGCTGCTATTAAATATCTTATGGAAAAGAAAGATGCTAAGCCTAGACTCATTAGATGGGTTCTCTTGCTCCAAGAATTTGACTTGCATATTATTGATAGAAAGGGAGCTGAGAACCCCGTTGCAGATAACTTGTCTAGGTTAGAGAATGTTCTTGATGACCCACTGCCTATTAATGATAGTTTTCCTGATGAACAATGAGCAGTCGTCAATGCTTCTCGTACTACTCCTTGGTATGCTAACTATGCTAATTAAATTGTTGCTAAATATATACCTCCTAGTTTCACATACTAGCAAAAGAAAAAGTTCTTTTATGATTTAAGACATTACTTCTGGGATGATCCACACCTTTATAAAGAAGGACTAGATGGTATTATTAGACGTTGTGTGCCTGAGCATGAACATGAACAAATCCTACGCAAGTGTCACTCTGAATCCTATGGAGGACATCACGCTGGAGATAGAACTGCACACAAGGTACTACAGTCTGGTTTTTATTGGCCTACTCTTTTCAAAGATGCTCGTAAGTTTGTCTTATCTTGTGATGAATGTCAAAGAATAGGTAACATTAGTAGACGTCAAGAAATGCCTATGAATTATTCTTTTGTTATTGAACTGTTTGATGTTTGGGGCTTTGATTATATGGGACCTTTTCCTGCCTCCAATGGTTATACACATATTCTAGTTGCTGTTGATTACGTTACTAAGTGGGTAGAAGCTATTCCAACTAGTAGTGGTAAACATAACACTTCTATTAAAATGCTTAAAGAAGTTATTTTTCCGAGGTTTGGAGTCCCTAGATATCTCATGACTGATGGTGGTTCACACTTTATTCATGGTGCTTTCCATAAGATGCTTGCTAAGTATGATGTCAATCATAGAATCACATCTCCTTATCACCCGTAGTCTAGTGGCCAAGTAGAGTTGAGCAATAGAGAGCTCAAATTAATTTTGCAAAAGACTGTGAATAGATCTAGAAAAAATTGGTCCAAAAAACTTGATGATGCATTATGGGCCTATAGAACTGCATACAAAAATCCTATGGGTATGTCTCCATATAAGATGGTGTATGGAAAACCATGTCATTTACCCCTTGAACTTGAACATAAAGCATATTGGGCTATTAAAGAGCTCAATTATGACTTCAAACTTGCCGGTGAGAAAAGGTTATTTGATATTATCTCACTTGATGAATGGAGAACCCAAGCATATGAGAATGCCAAGCTTTTCAAAGAAAAAGTCAAACGCTGGTATGATAAGAGGATACAAAGGCGTGAGTTTAACGTAGGAGATTATGTGTTATTATTCAACTCTCGTTTAAGATTTTTTGAAGGAAAACTTCTCTCAAAATGGGAAGGTACCTACGTTATGGAAGAGGTCTATCGTTCTGGTGCTATAAAAATCAACAACTTCGAAGGCACAAATCCGAGGGTGGTAGACGGTTAAAGAATTAAACATTATATTTCAGGTAATCCTATCAATGTTGAAACTAATATTATTGAAACCATAACCCCTGAGGAATATATAAGGGATGCTTTCCAGAATGTTCCAGACTCCGAAAAGGCATAGGTACGTGGTACGGTAAGTAAACCGGCTCCAAAACAACTCTAATGGCAATTTTTATCAGTTTTGGATTATTTAAGAATTTTAGGAAGAAAGAAGTAGTCCGAAAGGGACACGAGGCTCCCACGAGAGAGGAGCCCGCGCCCCCTGTCTCGTGGGCACCTCGTGTGCCTCCCGGACTCTGTTTTCTTGTATGTTACGTATTTTGGTCGGTAAAAATTCATTATATATACCCCCGAAGGTTTTGACCAATGTATCACACAATTATCCTCTATTTTTGTTTCGAGCTATTCCTGTTGCAGATTTGGAACAAGATGTCGTCCCAAGATTCAGAGGGAGAGAGCTACACGGCTGATTATATTGCAGTATATGGGGATGTGGAACATTATGGCTGGACCACAGAGGAAGAAGAAGACTATGATCCAAAGAGAAAGGAGGAGACAAGCTCCGATTAAAAGGATGATCCACTACCTCAACCTTGTGATATGCATGTGGAGTTCAAGAAGTCAAGCCTCCCTAAGGTCCAATCTATCCCACCACGTTTTTTGTAGGACAACAAGGCAGCACTATGCAAAAAGATAATGAAACTTGAGCTCGAGAATGAGGATCCGAGGGAGGAAAATTTTAGCCTCAGACGCAAGCTAGAGAAAAAAATGCAACAACTCCACCAACATTACCATCTCCATCATCTCCGAAGAAATAACCACATGGGTATGGGCACTCCCCTTGGCAACTGCCGAGCTTGGGGGAGGTGCCCCGGTATCGTATCACCATCACACTCCTATCTTTACCGCTTTATTTAGTTTGCTCCTTTTAGTAGTATCTTGATCTATTAGTTCGAAGTTCTGATATCAAGTAGTTTTGAGTTTTGCTTTGTGATCTCTTTATGTAATCGAGTCCGTGTGCTATATATAATAAAGATTAGTGTTGCGTCAAGGGCTTTGCTATGTTGTTATGATCTTGAGAAAGTATAAAGAACGAAAGAGTTCATATTGATCTTATGGATAGTGATAACTTCACACATAGAAAGTATGAGGCATAAAAATTGTTGAACATAGCCTTGGTCGTCGTTGCAATTAATAGGAAGTGATAAGGAAAGAGGGGTTCACATATAAATATATTATCTTGGACATCTTTTATGACTGTGAAGCACTCATTAAGTATGACATGCTAAAAGAGTTGATGTTGGACAAGGAAGACAACGTAATGGTTTATGTTTTCCGACATCTCAGTTAAAGTATATTGTCATTGACCTTCCAAACATGTTGAGCTTGCCTTTCCACCTCATGCTAGCCAAATTCCTTGCACTAAGTAGAAATACTACTTGTGCTTCCAAATATCCTTAAACCCAGTTTTGCCATGAGAGTCCACCATACCTACCTATGGATTGAGTAAGATCCTTCAAGTAAGTTGTCATCGGTGCAAGCAATAAAAATAAACTTATTAGTGCAGAGAAAATAAACTTTGTACGAACTTGTTGTGGAAGTAATAAAAGCGACAGACTGCATAATAAAGGTCCACATACAAGGGGCAATATAAAGTGACGTTCTTTTGCACTAAAACTTCAAACCTAAACGCGCATGACAACCTCTGCTTCCCTCTGCGAAGGGCCTATATTTTACTTTATGTTTTTACTTTATGCTTGAGTCAAGGTGATCCTCACCTTTCCCTTTTTATTTTTATCCTTTGGCAAGCTCTTCGTGTTTGAAAGATCATGATACATATATCCAATTGGATGTAAGTTGGCATAGGCTATTATTGTTGACATCACCTAAAGGTGAATACGTTGGGAGGCAACACAATAAGCCCCTATCTTTCTCAGTGTCCGGCTGAAACTCTATAACCACAAGTATTGCGTGAGTGTTAACAATTATAGGAGACTACGAGATAGTTGAGTATGTGAGCTTGTTGAAAAGCTCTATTATTGACTCTTTATGATGTTACGATAAATTGCAATTGTTTCAATGACTGAGATTATAGTTTGTTAGTTCCCGATGAAGTTTTTGAACCATACTTGACATTGTGAATTGTTTATTACTTGAGCATAGGAAATCATATGACAAAATCTATATATGTTGCTGTTATTAGAATGATCATGATGCCCTCATGTCCGTATTTTATTTTTATCGACACCTCTATCTCTAAACATGTGGACATATTTTTCGATTTCGGCTTCCGCTTGAGGACAAGCAAGGTCTAAGCTTGGGGGAGTTGATACGTCCATTTTGCATCATGCATTTATATCAATATTTATTGCATTATGGGCTGTTATTACACATTATATCTCAATACTTATGGCTATTCTCTCTTATTTTACAAGGTTTACCATGAAGAGGGGGAATGCCGGCAGCTGGAATTCTGGCTGGAAAAGGAGCAAACATTGGAAACCTATTCTGCACAACTCCAAAAGTCCTGAAACTCCACGAAACCACTTTTTGGATTTATTAAGAATTTATGAGCAAAAGAAACAGGCCAGGGGGCCCACACCCTGTCCAGGAGACAGGGGGGCGCCCCCCTGTAGGGCGCGGCAGCCTATCTCTTGGTCCCCCTGGTGGGCCTCCGACGTCCATCTTCTGCTATATGAAGGGTTTTGTCCTGGAAAAAATCGTGGGCAAGCTTACGGGATGAAACTCCACCGCCACGAGGCGGAACCTTGGCGGAATCATTCTAGGGCTCTGGCGGAGCTGTTCTGCCGGGGACACTTTCCTCCGGGAGGGGGAAATCATCACCAACATCATCACCAACGATCCTCTCATCGAGAGGGGGTCGATCTCCATTAACATCTTCACCAGCACCATCTCTCAAAACCCTAGTTTATCTCTTGTATCCAATCTTGTATCAAAACCACAAATTGGTACCCGTGGGTTGCTAGTAGTGTTGATTACTCCTTGTAGTTGATGCTAATTGGTTTACTTGGTGGAAGATCATATGTTCAGATCCTTTATGCATATTATTACTCCTCTGATTATGAACATGAATATGCTTTGTGAGTAGTTACGTTTGTTCCTAAGGACATGGGTGAAGTCTTGCTATTAGTAGTCATGTGAATTTGGTATTCGTTCGATATTTTGATGAGATGTATGTTGTCTTTCCTCTAGTGGTGTTATGTGAACGTCAACTACATGACACTTCACCATTATTTGGGCCCAGAGGAAGGCATAGGGAAGTAATAAGTAGATGATGGGTTGCTAGAGTGATGAAGCTTAAACCCTAGTTTATCGTTGCTTCGTTAGGGGTTGATATGGACCCATATGTTTAATGATGTGGTTAGGTTTACCTTAATACTCCTTTTTGTAGTTGCGGATGCTTGCAATAGGGGTTAATCATAAGTGGGATGCTTGTCCATTTTAGGGCAGTACCCAAATGCTGGTCCACCCACATATCAAATTATCAAAGTACCGAACGCGAATCTTACGAACGTGATGAAAACTAGCTTGACGATAATTCCCAATGTGTCCTCGGGAGCTCCTTCTTCATTATTAGAATTTGTCCAGGCTTATCCTTTGCTACATAAAGGATTGGGCCACCTTGCTGCACTTTATTTACTTTATTTACTTTTTGCTCGTTACTATTTATCTTATCACAAAACTATCTATCACCTACTATTTCAGTGCTTGCAGAGAAAACCTTACTGAAAACCGCTTATCATTTCCTTCTGCTCCTCGTTGGGTTTGACACTCTTACTTATCGAAAGGACTACGATAGATCCCCTATACTTGTGGGTCATCACCATGTTGCATCAAACGGCTCACATGAGTCGACTGACCCAAATTGCTCCTTCAGATTGCAGGATCCACGTGGCATTCAAGGTCTCGAAGGTAGATTCCGCGTCCGCACCCGGTTTGCGGGCTCGATGCGTGCGCGACCAGCTTCCGCCGCGACAGCCACCATGCGCGCCTCCTCTGTGCGGGCGGAGACGGCAATGACACGCTAGTTCCTCCTCGGTGGCATGCTGGAGCACGCGCTCGTCCTCCTCTTTGTATGTTGCGTGCATAGACGCGGCTCCACCAGCTGCTCGCGTGCTTGGTAGCACGGCGGCATGGCGAGGAGGGACTGCAGACGACGTGAGCGGGCGAGCCTTCGGCTTCATGGCACAGGGATGGCGGCGACACGGCGGTGATGGGCGAGAAATTGTTGGCCGGAGCAGGAGGGCGCCGACATGCGCAACGGCGGCGGCGGCATATTGATGAGTGCGCATGTGGGAGCTTACTTTAGTTTTATATAAGGTTGGTCAAACTTAAAAGAAAACCGTACTAGTACACGTAGGCAGCGCGTTTATTAGTTTTTTTTAAGTTAGTACCACAGCCACGATACGGAATCCTGTGCAGCCGCGTGATCGATCAAACGGTGCGTCACCGTGTCGTGCTCGAAGGACATCCACCGAAACTTTTTGTGTGTGTGAAAACAATCCTTGAATATTACTCAACTTCTTTTTCCTGGGAAAGTTCTTGACGCTGCAATATTTCCATATTTTGGAATTTAGCTCCAGTTTGTGTTTATTTGGATTTGGACGTTTTAGGTGCGCCCTAGTTTTTTTAAATACTTATTTTGTGTGTGTGACTGAGAGAGAACGTGTTTAAGTGTCCAGATGTGTGTTGTGGCGGAAGGGCAATGTGGAGACGATGTGCGTGTGATACAGACATAGAGAGGTGTGAATGTGCAAATGATCATGCATGAGTGAGACATAGACAGATGCCGATACATTGTGTAAACATGAGAGAACGGTCTTCTAGTTTACTTGTGTGTGTGTGTGTGTGAGGGAGAGAGAGAGACAGAGAGAGAGGATCATCCATAACACAACAACCATCTCTCTCGATTCGTCCGTCCCTCGCACGATCGCATGCAACACATGCATCAACGCGCACATTTTGACACCCTCACCCGGCCCCTGCCCACCTCAAGGCCCGCACAATCTCTTCGTGAATACCCATTTCTCTCCTTAGGTTTGTTTTCGCTCAATATCTGACACACACACACACACACACACACACACACACACACACAGCACAACACACACACACACACTCCCCCGAGCACACAATTCATCCCCATCCAAGGTTATACGGCGACCACTCTCGCTTGTGCTTCTTTGCACCCCAACATGCACAACACCTCAATTTTAAAGAGGGCATCGAGCAGATCGAAGACGGCGACCACACCGCCCTAGAGAATGCGGGGTCATTTGGAAGTAGGGTGATGTGACGACTGCTGACTGACTCCTCCCCCACCCTCTCTTTCTCTTGCACAAAATTACCAATCCCTCTCTCCCCCGCACAAAATTGTCAATCCCTCAACCCATGAGATCCTTCCCCTCTCGTCCATGTTTTTCTAGCTCTCTCATCGAACATGTTGTCTCTCCCCCGCACACACATCTCACGTATATTACATGTCTCCATCTTTCTCACAGACCTAACTTCTTCCTCTCTCTCTCTCTCTCTCTCTCTCTCTCTCGTTAGGTTTGTCTCCTACTCTCTCGTCCACATACATACAATCTTTCCCGCCCTATCTGATCCATCTTCAAAATCTCTCTCTGCACGTTTCATTCACACATTGGGATATGTCAAAATGTTGCTTCTATAATGGCTGATGTAGAGTTTTGGTTGTTTTTGTTGCATCCTACAAAGTAATAACTACGAAATGCATTTAGATTCTCATTTGACTAGGATTATGTGAGTTTGAGCATGTTGTGAAGTACTATAGACCTTGTATACATCTTGGGATTCGACAATGATTGAAACTATTGAATTGTATGGACCATTACATCCGAAGTCAATAGCCTAATATATTTATTTCACAATTTCAACAAATGATTAGTTCACTAAAAACTAAGAAAACAAATGTGTACTCCCTCTGTTTTTATTTAAGTCTGCATATTAGCATTGGTCAAAGTCAAGTTTTGTAAACACTGAGAAAGCTTATAACAAAAAATATTAACACATACAATAACAAATACATACCATTAGATTCATTATTGAATGTACTTTCACATCATACATATTTGTTATGGTAAATGTTTATATTTTTATATAAACTTGGTCAAACTTTAGGAAGTTTGACTTCGGTCAAACCTAATATGTAGAGTTTACTACTACTACTCTCTAGTTGCTTAGCCGAATCACTCAACACGCCACACGGGGAGTCCAGTGTCACAAAATTTTGAGGTCGGCGGGAAAATCTCCCGCGACCCTGATTCGAGCAGTGGGAAGTTACCATCATAGCCTTCAGAATAGGCCTACGGATGACGCTTGGTAGGGGGCTGTTTTCGTAACTTCAGGTTCACCCTACCCAGCCAACCCCACCCCGGCACCCAGAGTAGTACACCTGAATACTCCCCATTTTCTATCCCCACCACGAAATAGACTTCTCCACGGCACCGCAACCTTTGTGCTCCTCCCCTTTACATTGGCGCACTCGTCCACCACAACGCATTTGCCTCATCGACGACCTCGTACGCCACACTTGAGCCGGTCCACCGTCGTCGTCGTACACGGAGCCTCTTCCCCGGCATCGTCTTCCACAGTCTCGTATCTGCTTCCCGGAAGCCGACGCCAAGCGCAGAAGTACCACCGTCGTGGACAATGAACTGACTCCCGTTGCCGACCATGACTTACAGAGGCCGCTGCGACCATCATTCTCCTCCTCGATTGGTAATGTGTGTATTGAATCACTTAGCAGTACATGTGCAGTTCCAATTTTGTTCATACCTACCCTCAAATTTCCTGGGTGCTATTGTTCCTGTAAAAGTAATTGGTTATACCGTCCATTGTCCAAAAGAATATCAGCTTGTAATTGTGCGTCGCTCCTATATCGCGCTGTGCTTTGGTAGGTTTTTCATCTGCAACCAGTAGTGTGGCAAATGATGGAAAGGTTTTTAGAACTCGCAAGATGCCCATGCATTGCACGCATCAAGATGCATTTGTATGAGTACTTTATCTTGTGGGAGAAAAGGATGAACGAGGGAAGGCCTTATTTGCAAATCTGGAGAGGGGTATGGGTATCTTTTTGCAAAATTCCCATTTGTTTCCTTCCTATCAGTCAGATATAAATCGGACGGCCTATATTGCAAGAAAAAAAGTAGACAGTAAAGGAAGTAGAGATAAATATTAAATATTAAATAAATATAACCGTAGAGAAGAGAGTAGAGATAGTAGAGATGTCGGCAAAGGATCGCGCGCGCGGGAAAAAGCTGCCGGGCGTGCGCTAGTTTTGGTGCACGGCGCCCGGCGCGCTTTATAAAATCCAACGCCCTCCCACCGCTCAGTGCCTTGCCACTGCTCTGTGCCTCGCCACCGCTCTCTCCGCGCTCTTTTTCGCCTCACCGCCGCCGCGCCACCATGCCGCCGCGTCGCCGGGAAACTTGGGGATACCGCGGCATCCGCGCGCGCCCCTCCAGCGGCTTCTTCGCCGAGATCCGGTTCTGCGGGATGCGCCTCGGCCTCAGCAATTTCGACACCGCCAACGAGGCTGCCCGCGCGTACGACACGGCGGTGTGGCGCCTCTGGTGGCCTCATAGAACATTGAACTTCCCCAACGTGCCGACGCGGGAGCTGGCGTAGGAGCTCGCGCATCTGCCGTGGATTAGCACCGGCGAGGATCGTCGCGACAACCGGAGGCGGGAGCACCGTCTCGGCATCACCGAGATGGACGAGGAAGCCATGGCGCTGTGGCGCCAACACTTCCCGTAGGACATCATCAATGAGCGCGAGTTCTATGCACAAAGGAGGGCAGAGAGGGATAAGAGGAGGGCAGAGCGAGCCGCCTATCGCGAGGACAAGCGTAGGCGAAAAGCGGACACTCAATTCAGCATGAGGCTAGGAGCAGCATCACCCTGGGAATCCGACGATGATCAGTATCTTCATGCCTACAGTCAGACGTCGGAGGAGGACATCACCGAGGAGGAGTGGGATGACGAGGAGTAGTTGAATTATCTTTTTTTATCTATCTATGCTGAGAACTATCCTCTACTCTCTAGTATCTACTTCTCGATCTCAGCACTACAAATGCTTTTTTAAAATGCGGCGTGTTGCGATTCTGTTGGAGATGCTCTAACATGGCAGACGAGTGCTTTAATGTTGCCCATAGGATGCACGAGTATTACTAGTAGTATTTCTTGCCATGTTGAGATTTTAAAACCACGAGTGTGAACATGCAGAGGAGCAATGAAGACCAAACACGGGATAATCGGGACATCTTCAAGGAGCATGGCAAGTTAAAGAGGAGCTGCACGAACACAGTAAACGAGCTTTGGTAAGTAACACCCTTTCAATTACTTTCGTTTAGCCTCGTGTTCTTCGATGTGTATATGTTGTAGTTTCTGTTTCTCTTAAGCGTGGTGTTCTTTGATGTGTTATAAGAAGAGTCTTAATCGTCCTAATGCTTTCGTTTTTAGCTTGATGTAGGAAGTGGGTGTTCTCACCTTGTAGTATGTTTTTATATTTCTTTTCCTTTTGAATTCACTTCTCCGAGTTCTGTTTATCTGGCTTCTACTAAATGGATCTAGGTTTCTCTGAGTATTGATCTAAAAAAGAAGTAACTTCATGTCAGGATGCAGTTCCTGCGAGGAGTGAAGTATGGTCAACGTCGAGATCATGTTTTCAAAATGAGGCTGGATTACACACAAGGTGCCAATTCCCTAATGATACTGGATTAGACACAAGGTGCAAATTCCCAGATGATGTTGGATTACACACAAGCCAGGTGGAGTCGTCAGCTGTTTGTGTCCTTGTGGCATTAGTAAAGGCTGAAAGAAAGCGTGCAGCAGCCCTTGAGAATGTAGTTGAGTTCCTGAAGAAGCGAAAAGAGCAATCAGATGCTCTCTTCACCCAAGCCAAAGAAGAGATGGAAGAAGCCAGAAATAAGCTAGCAGAGGCAGAGAAGGCTAGGCGTCTCCTGCTATCTAAAACTGTTGTCAATACAAAATTTCCTTCATAATAGCTAGGTTCAAATGTTTATCCAGTCAGCATGCCTGTTGTGATGTCTGTGCATCTACTGATGTGGCACAAAATGTTTTTTTCGGGTCATGTAATACTACCAATTACTTTCCAAACAATAACAGACAAAGCATGTAATAACAGACATGGTATAGTTCACGCGCAAGCCCGACATTCCAAGTTCAACTTTGACATCAAACTCATGTTCACAGATATCTGCACATTCATACATAATGTCCACAACCATGATTCACTTCAAAGCCAAAAAATTTGAGGAGAGTTATAAATAAAGAAAAACCTCTACTAGTTCCTGCTACCAGTGCGAGCACAACAAGTCAAGACCATGCGTAAATTAATTATATTTTAGTCATTTTTTGTGTTCAAAAATGCCTCCTGGCTCGCGGAAGGACGTGTTGCCGGCACACGTGCGGATTCAATGAAGGCAGGCGGGGCAGTCTTAAGCTGGTTGCACGTGGCGAGGAGGCGTGCTCAGCCGGGCCTGCAGTGAGTGCAGCCTTCTTGGCCGGCGCCCCGGTTCAATGCTTGCGCTATGAGAGGTCGCGTCCGTGTCAGAGCAATCACTCCCTCCAGTCCTTTTTTGTTTGGGTATAACAAAATCTCATTTTCCATTCACATTTTACAAGTAAAATTCGTAGACAAACTTTGACCCAAAGTACGATGGGGACTAGTAAACCAGAATGGAGGTAGTAGTTTTTTTAATCAAAGAAGGGTTTCCCCTTCCGATTACTAAAAACCAGCATCTAAATCTAAACCATATTATTTGCCCTAGAACTACCAGGTTCAACATCTCGCAACATAAACCCATACAACCATACGCCAAGGAGGTATGTAGTACTATGAATTCCATTTTCGCTCCATACCAATCGTTCTAAAAACTACTTACTACTTATAACGTGCCATTGAAAATCGGAACTTTTATCCTCGCTAAAAAAATGATATTTTAAACATGGCTACTCGATCTGTGGCAACTAGAGAGCCACCATGCTCCAAGTCGTTCACCTGTGGTCCCTACCATCAACTCCTATAGATCAAATTATCACGCGAGCCGACTATTCCTACAAAGGTGCTCCACCACGTACCTGGTACCCGCGAATGCAGCAACCATGCACCTAGGGTTTTAGGGTTTATTTGTTAACGTTGCCTTTATGTAACACTCATGTGTGTGAGATAGCGAGAGGCCGACTGCGTGCGTGCGCCTCTTCTCTTCGTATATGTACTCCACCATTTGTCTGGTGTCCAAAAAATTATAATAACTACTAGCAGTGTGCCAATGCGTTGCCACACGATCAAAGTAGATTAATACATATTCACCGATTTGATAGAAAAAAGTCTAGTTTTGAAATACGTATATAACTAGAAATATGTTATGTTTCACTCAAAATATATTCCTTTGGCGGTTTTGATGATATAAGGGAGGAATGTTGTTGGTTTCAAGATTCGAGAAGTGGTATAGGTCTAATTTCTACTCTTACTAGCAAGATGCCCGTGCGTTGCACGGAACATCAAGATCTTGTGGGAGAAAAGGATGAACGAGGGAAGGCCTTATCTGCAAATGTGGTGAAGAGTGCGGGTAAATTGCCACATTTTCCTTCCTATCCGTCAGATATAAATCGGACGACCTACATTCGAGATGGCAGGCCCACCATCATCACCAACTCTATTTTTATCCCTACTCTTATAAAAAGCATTGTCGGTGATGATCGTGTGCCTGCCATCCTGCAATATAGGTCGTCCGATCTATATCTGATGAGATAGGAAGGAAACTATAACAATTTTGCAAAAGATACACACACCCCTCTCCACATTTGCAAATAAGGCCTTCCTCGCTCATCCTTTCCCCACAAGATAAACTACTCATAGAAATGCATCTTGATGTTCAGGTAACGCATGGGCATCTTGCTAGTTGTTGCAAAAAGCCCATGTGTGTGTGAGAGAGAGGGAGAGTGGAGGAGGACGGAGTGCATGTGTGACAAAGACACAAGGAGTGTGTGTGCGATAGGTATCAGCTTAAAATGAGGCGATAGTGTGTGTGTGCACGATCGAGAGGGCGTGTCTGAAGAAGGGAAGAAAAAGCTACATAGATACAAGGAGCGGGAGAGAGACAAGTATGCGATGGTGGAAGCACGAGTGTGCGGGTGTATAAACCTATCTAGAGGCTAGCTAGTCGATAAGTGTTTGTGAGAGAAATATGAGTCGGGGTGCAAAAGCAAGAGTTTTGTGTGTGAGAGAGAGAGACGGTAGTCGGGAAGGGGAGTGAAAGCAGGAGTTGTGTGTGTTTGTCTGTGTGTGTGAGAGAGAGGAGACGGTAGTCGGGGTTGTCTGATCGGTAAACAAATGAATAATGTCAGTCTGGGATGGAGACGAAAAGGAGACCGCAACAAATGTTGTGTCCACAGGAGAGAGAGAGTAATTTTAGTGGTATGAGTCATATGTAGAGACATATAGCGTGTGTGAGAGAATCCCATAGAGAGAAAGACAAAGTGAAAGACGGGTGGAGACTATGTGTGTCGGTGTACTAAAGTAGGGGTACCTTAGTATCCCGAACTTGTGCACGGGCAGTCGCAGCGTCCCACGGAAAGGCTTGCCGGGCGTCCGCCAAGAGCCCTCGCTATTCCTATTACTGTCATTCAAGAACAAAGTGTTTAACTAAGAAGACAGAGCCCCGGCAAGAGGAGCTTGCCGGGAAGGACAAGACCCCGGCAAGAGGAGCTTGCCGGGAAGGCCAACCAAGGCATTTCAAGAGACTTGCCGCGACGCACAAGCGTCCCCGACAAGACCGGCGGCGGCAAGCTTGCGGGTGCGACAAGACAGCGACCATGCAAAGGCGCTTGCGCATGGCGGTTACCACCACTCTGCGCCCACGCTCCAGTAGCGTCCGATGGCGTGTCGCCACAGATCGTTCTGGTGCACGGCGGCGGTAGTTGTGCAGCCAAGCGGTGCGAGGTGGCAAGTGGAGATGATGAGGAGGCCATCGTGGCGATCGGTGGCGCCCTTAACGGTCGTTTCTTGCACTGTTTGGGCGACCGGATGGGCATTAAATGCCCTTGTCCCCTGCCGTCAGAGTTAGGTAGGGGGCACTGTTGATAGCGGTTGTACCAACCCCTCTTTTTACTTTTTTTACCCCTCTCTCTGCATTGCCACCTGTCGGTGACCCCTTTAGCCTATAAAAAGGAGGCCCATGCGCACGTAGAAGGGGTTCGACTCATTCGAAACTACGACACACCCATGCTCTCGAGCAAGAACAGTATATAAACACAAAGCAGCAGTAGGAGTTTTATCTCTCCGGAGAGCTCCGAAGCTGGGTAAAATCCCTCGCGTGCTTCGCCTCGATCTGCTCTTCGTGCGCTCTCCGCTCCCTTGCTGGACCGAAAGGGGCCCTGCCCCATAGGTGTTCGTTTCCCACGACATCTTTGGCGCGCCAGGTAGGGGGGCGTCGAGGTTGCGCGAACCTGATCCGGCGTCTGCACGCTACATCAACATCTTCATTGACATGCCACCGAAGAAGAAGGCTTCAGAGGTGGCTGCTCTGTCCACGTCAATCCTGCCGTCACCAGAACAAACGGGCGGTGGGGTGGACGCTGGCGGAGGAGCGGGTGCCGATGGGGGGACTCACGTCATCACCAGGTCCAAGGACAAGGCCCCGCAAGCTTCGGCGTCTGTACATACACCGCACCCCTCCCAGGAGGTGCAAGATCGACAACGCCATGGTGCTCCTAGCACCGTACTCGCGTTGGAGCAAGGCCAAGCTGGTGGGTCGCGGGACGCTCAAGGCCAACACGCGCGTCAACACGCTGGCACGAGCGCAGTACGGTCGCCTGGACAAGATGTTGCTCCTTCTAACACTGTTAGAAGTTTGAGCATATCCCGCTCCTCGCGTCGTTCGCCACCGCCGCCCAAGACTCGGAGGGAAGCGCCGGCGGAGCCCAGCTGCTTCTAGACTACCCTCCAAACCGCACAAGATCGGCGATCGAGGGCCACCATTCAGAGCCTCATCGGCTTCGCCAACGGCGACAAGCCCCGGGAACCGAGCACATCGAAGCCCCGGCAAGACGCCCAGGCGCAAGCCGACGCCGACAAGATCGCTGGGGGTGCCACCACCGTGCACTCCCCGCCCCGAAGGCCAAGATCGCCGACTCGCCGGGCTAACCTCGACACCGATTCCACCGCGCCGTCGGACCCGCGAGCTCGTCGTGATCAGCGCCAAGTTCTGCAAGAACGACGACAAGAAGATGCTTGTACCCGCATCGAGCGTCGAAGAGAAGCGCGACGTCAATTTGACCAGCGCGCTGGGCCCACTGTCGATATGCATGCGCCAGGGGAACCAGCGACTTGTCTGACGATAGGTTGCCTGCGTTCACCCATGAGCTGCGGCAAGTCCAAAGGCCCATAGACCAAGAACTTCAAACCAGGCGTGCGAGAAGTGCGATGGCAGGATACATCCGTCGAGTTCCTCGGCGTCTACACCATCGCGGTGCGAGCTGCGGGCGCGACAAGAAGATCCTCGCCAACTACTTCCGGTGGTGCTGAAGCCCAACGTCGGATCTTGGCTCATGCACTTGCGGACAACTCCATCTCTTCATGGGCGGACTGTGCCATCGGTTTGTCGGCGCCTTCACGGCGCCACAAACCCCATGGCGGAGAGTGATCTTCATCTGCTGCGCCCGAAAAGAAGGAGAACCCTGCAAGTACATACGAGAGATTCAGCCAGTGCAACGCAACATCCTCGACGTCCACCCGCGCCATGGTTATCAGCGCGTTCCATCAGAACATGCGTAACCGCAGGATGAGGGAGGAGATGGCGATGTGCAAAATCAGAGATGTCAGCGAGCTATATGCTCTTGCCGACAAATGTGCACGTGCTGAGGAGGGGAGGAAACTTCCCGGAGAGAATGCGGGAGCAGAAGGATCTGACAGTGAGGATGCCGCCCCGGCAAAGAAGAACCGGAGGCAGAATAACAGAAAGAGAAAGGCTAAGGATGTGCTAGTTGTCGAGCAGTCCGGCAACGGAGGTGGCGCCGAGAAGGCCAAAGCTGGTGACTCTGGCGTGGCTGTGGTGGCCGCCGACAAGCAGGACGACTCCGGCAAGCAGTACTGCAAGATCCACCGCACCAAGGGTCATGACCTCTAGGCCTGCAAGAAGGTTGAGCAGCTCGTAGAGCTGCAGAAAGCTGAGTACGAGCGCCGCGACAAGGAGAAGGCCCAAGAAGGTGGTGGAGGATCCGGTAAGAAGCGTCCCGCCCGGGGAGGACGCCACGGCAAGGCTAAACAGCGGCAAGGAGACAGGCCTCCCCGCGGCCGCGACAAGGATGAAGATGAGGACGAAGATGAAGAGATGGATGAGGATGAGGCCGACGAGCAGGAATTTCAGAAGGCAACAGAGGTTTTGTGCGTTGACGGCGGTGCTTCTCTGCACACCTCGCACCGCCAACTCAAACAGTGGGTGCGGGAAGTGAACGCAGCAGAACAGTCCGTTGAGTCACGCAAGCCCCTGAAGTGGTCCAGCACGCCCATCGTCTTTGACGTTGAGGATCATCCTGATCGCATAACTGCGGTCGGGTGCTTGCCGATGCTAGTTTCGCCAACAATCCGCAACCTCAAGGTCACGAAGATGCTGGTTGACGGTGGGGCCGGCCTGAATCTGATCTCTTCCGCGGTGCTCAAGAAGCTCCAGATCCCCGACAGCGAGCTCGAAGAGACTGGTACCTTTCAGGGAATAAATCCGGGAAGGAGCAAGCGAAGGGAAGATTACACCGCCATGGCGTTTGGCGGCGAGTTGAACTTCGTGACGAGAAGGTCACCTTTGACGTGGCTGATTTCCCATTGCCATACAATGGGATACTTGGCCGTCCAGCGCTCGCCAAGTTCATGGCAGCCTCTCACTACGCCTATAACGTGCTCAAGATGCCTGGTCCGATAAGTGTTATTTCTGTCCCTGGTGACAAGAAAGATGCACTTATCTGTACCGACAAGATCTACCGGGAAGCAGCAGCCGCAGCAGAACGCAAACCACTTGCCACCAAGCTCCGGGGAAGAAGAAGACCAAGTCCGGCAAGAGTAGCTCTGATGCCCACTCCGGCAAGCGCACCTCTTCGGAGTGCTGCGCTACCGTCGAGGACGCACCATCGAGCTCCACCGGCAAGTGCAAGAAGGCAAAGTCAGCTTCACCAGAGACCAAGAAAGTGGCCGCCAAGGAGGACGGCGCTGGTGGTACCTTCACCATCAGTGCCACGCTTGACCCTAAATAGGAAAGCGAGCTCGTTGCTTTCCTGCGGGCGAATGTCGATGTGTTTGCGTGGCAACCATCTGACATCCCCGGTGTTCCCAGGAAAGTAATTGAGCACCACCTTGCCGTCTGCCCTCACGCGCGGCCCGTCAAGCAGAGAGTTAGGAAGCAAGCAGTGGAGTGGTGTAACGCCCCGAGACCGACGATCCAGAAGACTTCCATATTTTGTGACCTCCGTGTGTTTCATTTATGCTTGCTCTTTTATTTTTGCATTACATCATGTCATCATGCCATCATGTCATTAATCTTTTGCAACTCAACTAAATAAATGGCATGGATCTTTGATCCATTTAAATCGAGGGAATTCACATGGTGATTCTCTTTAAAACATATGCTCTCGATATTTAGAGAGCTATAGTAAATATTCCAATTATTTGGATTTACCGCAAACACACTTGCAAAATATTCCATGCGTTGTTATCTCAATTCTTGTTCTCCAACTTTGTCCAATAAATTATTTCATCATTTTCCGGAGCTCCACCCAAAAATCCGAACATTTTTGGACCTTCCTTTTATCAAGTCCTAGTTCAAACCCATTTGAATTAAATTCAAATGAGTTTGAATTTAAATCTTTCAATCATGGCCTTTCCTATTTTCTTGGAACGAGCATATTTTTGCGAGTCTGGGAAAATTATCCCCATGCGCAAATCTTTCCCTAACCCTCTCTTTCTTTTCCTCTCTCTATTTCTTTTCTGCTAGAAAATTTAGAGGGAGAGAGAAGAGAGAGACAACCCTGGCCATTCTCCTCCCCACCAGGCCGGCCCAGTCTTCCTAGGCCCAAGGCCCAGCCGTAACCGCTGCTCTAACCCTAGCCCCAACCGATCCAGCCCCCCCGCATCTCTCCCTCGATTCGCATCTCTCTCCCTCGTCTCCTCCCTCAGCGCCGTAACCCAGGAGCCCGATCCCCATCTCTCCTTCTCCTCGCGCCCGACCCCATCTCCCGCCACGCGCAGCCCTCGATCCCCCTCCTCTCCTCGCGTCCCCTCCTCCTCCCGTCGCACTGCCTCGACGCCTGCACCTCCGCCGGCCTCGGTCTCCCGCGGCTGCCGCTGCCGAGCTCTCCGCCTCGCGCCTCCACCTCCACACCGGGGCTCCCTCCGCCATCGAGCAGCCCAGCAGAGGGGCCCCGCACCATCCTTTCCCCTGCGCCAAGTCCGACCGCCGTGTCGTCATGCCTTGTGTTGCCCCTTGCCTCATCGGCTTTGACTCCAACCAGATGCGCCCGAGGAGCTCCCCGAGCGAGCTCGCCCGCGGCCCCTGCGTTCGCCGCCACCTTCGCGCCCGGATCCATCCGAATTGAGCCGGCCTGCCGCCACCATCGCGCCTTTCGACGTCGTCCAGACCTTGCTGCCCCTTTTTTGTTGCCAATTTCCTCGATCGAGGGACCCCAAGACTGCCATGTCCCTGCTTCGCGCCCCTGTTGTGGCTAACACCAAGGCCAACAGTCACCGAGCGTGGATTCGCCATGTACAACTACGGACACCCGTGGATTTCACCAAGTACCCCAACGTCGCGTGTACCACTACCGTCGACTTGAACATCTACGAAAACGTGTACAACTACCGTCGCCACGTGAACAACGACTTCCACTACGCCGTGTACAACTACTTCCCACGACGACCCGTGAACGTCTACCTCCACGACGACCCGTAAACGTCTACGAGATGTACCACTACCGTCGACCCGTGAACGACTACTTCCCTCGACGAACTCGCTCCGCCCGAAATGCACGCTTCAAAGGTATAACCCGAGACGACCGCGATGAGATGCCCTTGCATGTATGAGATGTACCACTTGTTTGCACTGTGTCCGAATTGTCACTCGTTTCCATGCCACTATCCCGTGGGAACCCGGTAACCGGGAGCACCCCACCATCTTGCATGACTCACTCACGTTGCACTGGTATCTCCGTGAGCTACCGGAACCGATATGTTGCCGTGGCATCATTTTCGGATATGTTGCCGTGGCATCATTTTCGGATATGTTGCCGTGGCACCATTTTTGTTTCGCCGCCGTGGCACCCTTTTCGTTCCGCCATGGTGACCAAATGCTCCTTATCATGCTCATGTCAACATTTTCATAAAAATTGCATATAACTTGTATATGTCATCCGCATCATGATAACAACATTTAAATGCTTAAACTTGTTGTGACATTAAATTGCTAAATGCATATGGGGATTTACCGGATTTGTTGTTTTTATATCCGGCCCCATTTAAATTGTTTAGATGGTATAGTTTTTATTATGCTTCACCTCTTGCCATGCTTAACAACATTTAATATTGTTGGTTAGCCTTACCGAGAGAGAACTAAATAATTGATGTGGTGTTTCGTCAACATGCAACTCGTTGCATATTGAGCTCCACTTAACTTGTAGTATTGTTTGTTGCACTTTGCCATGCCATGCCTCATTAAACCGGACATGCATCATACTGGTTTGTGCATCATGACCTGTTTATGCTTGTGTGTTTACCATGTTGTTTGCTTCTTTCCGGTTTGCTTCTCTCGTTAGCTTCGGTTTCGTTCCGGAGTTGTGAGGATTCGTTCGACTACGACCGTTTGTCTTCTTCTTGGACTCGTTCTTCTTCCTTGCGGATCTCGTGCAAGATGATCATACCCTCGAAATCACTACTATCTTTGCTATGCTAGTTTGCTCGCTCTTTTGCTATGCCAATGCTACGATGCCTACCATTTGCTTGTCAGCCTCCCAAATTGCCATGTCAAACCTCTAACCCACCATGTCCTAGCAAACCGTTGATTGGCTATGTTACCGCTTTGCTCAGCCCTCTTATAGCGTTGTTAGTTGCGGTGAAAATTGAAGTTTGTTCCTTGTTGGAACATGGAGATGTTGTTCCTTGTTGGAACATGTTTACTTGTTGGGATATCACAATATATCTTATTTAATTAATGCATCTATATACTTGGTAAAGGGTGGAAGGCTCGGCCTTATGCACAGTGTTTTGTTCCACTCTTGCCGCCCTAGTTTCCGTCATATCGGTGTTATGTTCCCGGATTTTGCGTCCCTTACGCGGTTGGGCTATAATGGGAACCCCTTGACAGTTCGCCTTAAGTAAAGCTCCTCCAAAGAATGCCCAACATTGGTTTTACCATTTGCACTAACAACCTACCACCTTCCCTTGGTTCTGCAGACTCAAGGGTCATCTTTATTTTAACCCCCGGCGGTGCTCCTCTGAGTGTTGGTCCGAACTGAGCTACTGCGGGGCCACCTCGGGAAACTCAAGTCTGGTTTTACTCGTAGCTAGTCTCATCCGAGTGTGCCACGAGAAAGAGATATGTGCAGCTCCTATCGGGATTTGTTGGCACATTCGGGCGGTGTTGCTGGTTTAGTTTTACCTGTCAAAATGTCTTGTTGTACCGGATACCGAGTCTGATCGGAGTGTCTCGGGTGGAGGTCTATTCTCCGCTTGACCATGAGAGATTGTCATGGGCTAAGTTGGGACACCCCTGCAGGGTTATAAACTTTCGAGAGCCGTGCCTGCGGTTATGTGGCAGATGGGAATTTGTTAACGTCGGTTGTAGAAAACCCGGTTGACCTTAATTAAAATACATCAACGCGTGTGTAACCGTGATGGTCTCTTCTCGGCGGAGTCCGGGAAGTGAACACGGTGTTGGAGTTATGTTTGACGTAAGTAGTTTCAGGATCACTTCTTGATCGCTACTAGCTTCACGACCGTGCCTTGCTTCTCTTCTCGCTCTCTTTTGCGATTGTAGCCACCATATATGCTAGTCGCTTGCTGCAGCTCCACCTCATTACTCCATCATTCCTATAAGCTTAAATAGTCTTGATCTCGTGGGTGTGAGATTGCTGAGTCCTCGTGGCTCACAGATACTTCCAAAACCAGTTTGCAGGTGCCTATGTTACCGAGCAGGTGACGCAACCAAGCTCAAGGAGGAGCTCGATGAAGATCTTGCCCTTTGGGTTGTTTCGTTCTAGTTGATCAGTAGTGGAGCCCAGTTGGGGTCGATCGGGGACCTTTGTCGCATTTGGGGTTCTTCTTTTATTTTGGTTCCGTAGTCGGACCTTGATTGTATCTGGATGATGTAATGCTTTATTTATGTAATTGTGTGAAGTGGCGATTGTAAGCCAACTATGTATCTCTTTCCCTTATGTATTACATGGGTTTTGTGAAGATTACCTCACTTGCGACATTGCTTTCAATGCGGTTATGCCTCTAAGTCGTGCTTCGACACGTGGGAGATATAGCCGCGTCGAGGGCGTTATAAGTTGGTAATCAGAGCCTTCCCCGACCTTAGGGGCCCCATTGCTTGATCGTTTTTAGCGGCCGAGTTGTGTCTAGAAAAATGTTTTGAGTCATTTAGGATTATATATATCGGAGAGTTAGGAATTCTTTTTACTCCTCAGTCCCTTCGTCGCTCTGGTAAGGCATCCTGACGTAGAGTTTTGACCCTTCTCTTCTCAAATTTCACTAAATTTTTTTTAGGATCACGCGGGTATCTTGGAATCATTCCGATGGTTTTATGAGGAGAACATTGTCTTGGTGCCTCCTGTCAGGGGTTTAGTGGAAGTGTCCCGGGGAGTTGAGCTCTGAGGTGTTATCGTCATAATTTTATTGTTGCAGTTCTAGAATACCTGAGTTTAGTACGCCGACATCGAAAATCTCTTTTATGCAGTTGTTGGTGAGATAACCCCGTTAACCCAGTACTGAGGTGAGTACGGGAGTATCGCCATAACTTGTATAACGGATGCTTTTCGAAGGTTGAGGTAGACGATTTCCAAAGGTTTCTTGGTTATGTGTTGAAGGATGGATACAGCTGGATGTAGGATTTGCTAGTTTTGGGTGAGATATTATGCTTCGCAGACTAAGGCATAGCCTAGTGGTGGGAAGGGGCTGATGCCTTCCCACCCACCTAGGTTCAAGGCATGGTACTTGCAATTTGGGTTTGTTGCACCAATTATACTGTAGGGGGTTCCCCTACAGTCTTTCTGTCAAAAAAAGATATTATGCTTCCCCTGTATCCCCAACACCTGATTGCATAACCGGAAAATTTCGGGAGTTTCATAGGTGGGAATTCAAGTAGCTCTTAGGATATCTTTCTGACGGATGTATGGTATGAAATTGGGGTTCGACGTCTAGTGGTCCGCCTATTCACAGTTGGTTTTACAGTGGTCTCGTTGTGTCTTAAAGAGTCCTTGGCTATGCCGACTCGGGGACACTTCATATGTCATGTGCACTGCCTTGTACATGATGGTGCTGTCGATCGAGCCCGTGTAGGCCCCACCACGAAAACTTCGCATTTAAATCTCTATCATATGTTTGTTCCGCTTATTCGCAAGCCAGTCCTTTGTTTTTGTTTTGAGTTGTGGTATTCGAGTTGCTTCAATGTCAAGTGTTGATTCCATACCTTTCCGAAATGGTGTTCTCATACTCCGATGTGAATACTAATCCTTCTCGACAATCGAGATTGTCATGTCAATCCTTTTCAACCGGCGTGTTTCTCTTCAAGTGGATCCGATCACTTCAACATCAAGAAGACCAATTATCATTTCTTCTCAATGGTGTTTGTTTCATCCGTCTCCAAGTTGCCTTTGTTTTTCCGCCCACCCACCCTTTTTCCTCAAGGACTAAGATTTCTTTACCAAGTATCCTTTTATTTTGTGAAGTTTCTCCATTCTTTTCCGTCAATGTTCTTACCCGTGGTTCTCAAGAAGATGTTCTACTAGTTCGTCATTCCTCATTCCTTTCTCTTCTCCGTGGATTCAAGTCAAGTGTTGTTGATCATACCTTTTCCTCATTTCAATGTCTTCTCATACCGTGCACCTCATTATCATTCTACTTCTCGCTATTTGTTATTCGGAGTGCTCAAGATATCTCAAGATTCGTGTTTCCACTCGCATTCGTTCAAGCTCTTTCGAGATTGGTATCTCATTCAAGTCATTTAATTCAACCGTGCAACATCTCTTTAAATCTTTTCAACGGTGTTCTTTTGAGTGGGCCCTAACCCACGTGTCTTTTCCTGGATCTTACGACTCTTCTATTTTCCCGAGCTATCCTAAATTCTTCTCCAAGTTTGACGTAAGAATGAGTTATCATCACCAAATGCTTTTCTCCAAGATCTTTCAAATTCTTTTCATAGTTGGCTCAACCTCTTCGCTTTTGATTCTTCCGTGTGCCTCAATAATTTTGGTGGTGTTTCTCGTTGTCATTCTCATCATTTGAAGACCGAAGAAGAGTTTTCTCTTTAATCTTGCTCTATTCTCTTCAAGATTCATGGTGCTAGCTTGTTGCCATCCTCTCATAATTGTTTTCGATTGTGAGAATCTTTTTCACCCATCAGGAGATATTCAAGAGTCTTCTCAGTTTGTCATCCGGAGTCCATCAATTTAGGTTTATTCATTCTCAGCTGTCAGTTATCATTGTCCTATCTTGCCGGCGCATCAATCGAATATTCTCTAATCAGCTCGTGATCTATTCGTTCATTTGTATCTAAATCCCCTCAAGTATCTTCATTCATTTTTCAATTCTTCCCGGTGAATTGTGCCTTTGCTACTTTCATTCTCAATTCTTACGGTGGTTCTTTCAAGATCTCTCTTCCTTGTTCATCATATCAATTCATTTGTTGTTCCAATCCTACCGGTGGTTCGTTGAAGACCTTCTCAAGTTTGATATATCTCTTTTAATCCTTTCTACGAGAATAAGTAGTATGCCAAATCCGTTGCTTGTCATCAATTTAAATTGGTGAAGGATACGCATAACATAATTCTTATTCTGGTTTCATCCAAGTGATTAATCCTTTCCTTCAGAGTTCTTCATGGAGGCTCTACATGGTGGGTCGTCAAGGATTCTTTTCATTCTTTAATTGTTCATCAAGATTTCTCTCGAAGTTAAGATCCGTCAAGCCATACTTCAAAATAAACATGGTGCTCAACACATGTTTTGTTTTGAGGAGTTCAAGCATTCTTCATCTTGCATTCCGAAGTGCAATTCTTTCGACCTTATCTTTTCAGGTGGTGTTATGTCATTTTGACAGTTTCATTCATGTTTCATGATTCACATGTTGTCAAGAATGAGGTATTTTAAATCCATTAATCTCTTCGTTGGAGTTATCTTGTGTCATATTTTACCTACAGCCTTCCCTAAGGAATGTTGCTATTTGTGGTGATTAGGCATGACCCAAGCTTGCTCTTTATCCTCTTGGTGGAAGAAGTTTTCATCTTTTTGGTGCTCTCAATCAAATCAATGGTTTCCATTAATGGCTGGTTGTCACCTCATAGTCTTGATATGTTTTCCATAAGCCCACTACAAGTTTACTCTTTTCGTTGTTGGTTTTCCAACAACTCCGTTCTAGCTTTTCCTGTAAGCGTTCTCTTCAAGATCAAGTTTTCCTCCATTTATTCCATTCCATTCTTTCATTTCTTCCGGAGGCTTTGTGATGTTGTGCTCTTCACCCATCACCTTGTTTTGTCAAGTTCATATTATTTTCTTGCTTATCCATTTAACCGGTGTGTTCTCATTCAAGTTCTTTCATCTTATCAAGTTTTGCCTCTCTTTTCAACCTGAGTGCTGTCTGAAATCCTTCTTACCCATTGTGCCATCCTTTCAATAGTTCCGGAGGCAGTGTGTTGTTGATTTCATCAAGTATCCTCTCATCTTGTCAAGTTCATGTTCTATTCCTTCCATGTTCAACCAGGGTGTTGCCCGAATTCTTTCTCTCTCATCTTGTTTTAACCAGAGTGGTTTCGAATTCTATCTTCTCCATTAAACTCTTGGTGCGTGTCTTTGCAATCTTCAAGTTCTCGTAATGTTCCTTGTTCCTCTTTTATAACGGGGTGTTTTCAACTTCGTTCATCTCCATTGTATTATTTCTTTCAATTTGTTCAATTTTTCAAGGTCCGTGGTTTCACTCGTTTGTCAAAAGAAGCAACTTAGTTTTACCTTTATTTTTCTCTTCCGTTATCCCTCCGGTGCCATTCTAGATCTCGGGACGAGATCCTCTTGTAGTGGTGGAGTGTTGTAACGCCCCGAGACCGACGATCCAGAAGACTTCCATATTTTGTGACCTCCGTGTGTTTCATTTATGCTTGCTCTTTTATTTTTGCATTGCATCATGTCATCATGCCATCATGTCATTAATCTTTTGCAACTCAACTAAATAAATGGCATGGATCTTTGATCCATTTAAATCGAGGAATTCACATGGTGATTCTCTTTAAAACATATCCTCTCGATATTTAGAGAGCTATAGTAAATATTCCAGTTATTTGGATTTACATAAACACACTTGCAAAATATCCCATGCGTTGTTATCTCAATTCTTGTTCTCCAACTTTGTCCAATAAATTATTTCATCATTTTCCGAGCTCCACCCAAAAATCCGAACATTTTTGGACCTTCCTTTATCAAGTCCTAGTTTAAACCCATTTGAATTAAATTCAAATGAGTTTGAATTTAAATCTTTCAATCATGGCCTTTCCTATTTTCTTGGAACGAGCATATTTTTGCGAGTCTGGGAAAATTATCCCCATGCGCAAATCTTTCCCTAACCCTCTCTTTCTTTTCCTCTCTCTATTTCTTTTCTGCTAGAAAATTTAGAGGGAGAGAGAAGAGAGAGACAGCCCTGGCCATTCTCCTCCCCACCAGGCCGGCCCAGTCTTCCTAGGCACAAGGCCCAGCCGTAACTGCTGCTCTAACCCTAGCCCCAACCGATCCAGCCCCCCCGCATCTCTCCCTCGATTCGCATCTCTCTCCCTCGTCTCCTCCCTCAGCGCCGTAACCCAGGAGCCCGATCCCCATCTCTCCCTCTCCTCGCGCCCGACCCCATCTCCCTTCATGCGCAGCCCTCGATCCCCCTCCTCTCCTCGCGTCCCGTCCTCCTCCCGCCGCCCTGCCTCGACGCCTGCACCTCCGCCGGCCTCGGTCTCCCGCGGCTGCCGCTGCCGAGCTCTCCGCCTCGCGCCTCCACCTCCACACCGGGGCTCCCTCCACCGTCGAGCAGCCCAGCAGAGGGGCCCTGCGCCATCCTTCCCCCTGCGCCAGGTCCGACCGCCGTGCCATCATGCCTTGTGTCGCCACTCGCCTCGTCGGCTTTGACTCCAACCAGATGCGCCCGAGGAGCTCCCCGAGCGAGCTCGCCCGCGGCCCCTGCGTTCCCCGCCACCTTCGCGCCCGGATCCATCCGGATTGAGCCGGCCTGCCGCCACCATCGCGCCTTCCGACGTCGTCCAGACCTTGCTGCCCCTTTTGTTGTTGCCAATTTCTTTGATCGAGGGACCCCAAGACCGCCAAGTCCCTGCTTCGCGCCCCTGTTGTGGCTAACGCCAAGGCCAACAGTCACTGAGCGTGGATTCGCCATGTACAACTACGGACACCCGTGGATTTCACCAAGTACCCCAACGTCGCGTGTACCACTACCGTCGACTTGAACATCTACGAAAACGTGTACAACTACCGTCGCCACGTGAACAACGACTTCCACTACGCCGTGTACGACTACTTCCCACGACGACCCGTGAACGTCTACCTCCACGACGACCCGTGAACGTCTACGAGATGTACCACTACCGTCGACCCGTGAACGACTACTTCCCTCGACGAACTCGCTCCGCCCGAAATGCACGCTTCGAAGGTATAACCCGAGACGACCGCGATGAGATGCCCTTGCATGTATGAGATGTACCACTTGTTTGCACCGTGTCCGAATTGTCACTCGTTTCCATGCCACTATCCCGTGGGAACCCGGTAACCGGGAGCACCCCACCATCTTGCATGACTCGCTCACGCTCGCTTCCTTTTACACTGGTATCTCCGTGAGCTACCGGAACCGATATGTTGCCATGGCATCATTTTCGGATATGTTGCCGTCGCATCGTTTTCGGATATGTTGCCGTGGCACCATTTTTGTTTCGCCGCCGTGGCACCCTTTTCGTTCCGCCATGGTGATTAAATGCTCCTTATCATGCTCATGTCAACATTTTCATAAAAATTGCATATAACTTGTATATGTCATCCGCATCATGATAACAACATTTAAATGCTTAAACTTGTTGTGACATTAAATTGCTAAATGCATATGGGGATTTACCGGATTTGTTGTTTTTATATCCGGCCCCATTTAAATTGTTTAGATGGTATAGTTTTTATTATGCTTCACCTCTTGCCATGCTTAACAACATTTAATATTGTTGGTTAGCCTTACCGAGAGAGAACTAAATAATTGATGTGGTGTTTCGTCAACATGCAACTCGTTGCATATTGAGCTCCACTTAACTTGTAGTATTGTTTGTTGCACTTTGCCATGCCATGCCTCATTAAACCGGACATGCATCATACTGGTTTGTGCATCATGACCTGTTTATGCTTGTGTGTTTACCATGTTGTTTGCTTCTTTCCGGTTTGCTTCTCTCGTTAGCTTCGGTTTCGTTCCGGAGTTGTGAGGATTCGTTCGACTACGACCATTTGTCTTCTTCTTGGACTCGTTCTTCTTCCTTGCGGGATCTCAGGCAAGATGATCATACCCTCGAAATCACTACTATCTTTGCTATGCTAGTTTGCTCGCTCTTTTGCTATGCCAATGCTACGATGCCTACCATTTGCTTGTCAGCCTCCCAAATTGCCATGTCAAACCTCTAACCCACCATGTCCTAGCAAACCGTTGATTGGCTATGTTACCGCTTTGCTCAGCCCTCTTATAGCGTTGTTAGTTGCGGTGAAGATTGAAGTTTGTTCCTTGTTGGAACATGGAGATGTTGTTCCTTGTTGGAACATGTTTACTTGTTGGGATATCACAATATATCTTATTTAATTAATGCATCTATATACTTGGTAAAGGGTGGAAGGCTCGGCCTTATGCCTGGTGTTTTGTTCCACTCTTGCCGCCTCTAGTTTCCGTCATATCGGTGTTATGTTCCCGGATTTTGCGTCCCTTACGGTTGGGCTATAATGGGAACCCCTTGACAGTTCGCCTTAAGTAAAGCTCCTCCAGAATGCCCAACATTGGTTTTACCATTTGCACTAACAACCTACCACCTTCCCTTGGGTTCTGCAGACTCAAGGGTCATCTTTATTTTAACCCCGGGCGGTGCTCCTCGAGTGTTGGTCCGAATCGAGCTGCTCAGGGGCCACCTCGGGAAACTCAAGTCTGGTTTTACTCGTAGCTAGTCTCATCTGAGTGTGCCCTGAGAAAGAGATATGTGCAGCTCCTATTGGGATTTGTCGGCACATTCGGGCGGTGTTGCTGGTTTAGTTTTACCCTGTCGAAATGTCTTGTTGTACCGGGATACCGAGTCTGATCGGAGTGTCTCGGGTGGAGGTCTATTCCTCCGTTGACCGTGAGAGCTTGTCATGGGCTAAGTTGGGACACCCCTGCAGGGTTATAAACTTTCGAGAGCCATGCCCGCGGTTATGTGGCAGATGGGAATTTGTTAACGTCCGGTTGTAGAAAACCCGAAGTTGACCTTAATTAAAATACATCAACCGCGTGTGTAACCGTGATGGTCTCTTCTCGGCGGAGTCCGGGAAGTGAACACGGTTTTGGAGTTATGTTTGACGTAAGTAGTTTCAGGATCACTTCTTGATCGCTACTAGCTTCACGACCGTGCCTTGCTTCTCTTCTCGCTCTCTTTTGTGATTGTAGCCACCATATATGCTAGTCGCTTGCTGCAGCTCCACCTCATTACTCCATCATTCCTATAAGCTTAAATAGTCCTGATCTCGCGGGTGTGAGATTGCTGAGTCCTCGTGGCTCACAGATACTTCCAAAACCAGTTTGCAGGTGCCTATGTTATCGAAAGGTGTGCGCAACCAAGCTCAAGGAGGAGCTCGATGAAGATCTTGCCCTTTGGGTTGTTTCGTTCTAGTTGATCGAGAGTGGAGCCCAGTTGGGGTAGATCGGGACCTTTGTCGCATTTGGGGTTCTTCTTTTATTTTGGTTCCGTAGTCGGACCTTGATTGTATCTGGATGATGTAATGCTTTATTTATGTAATTGTGTGAAGTGGTGATTGTAAGCCAACTATGTATCTCTTTCCCTTATGTATTACATGGGTTGTGTGAAGATTACCTCACTTGCGACATTGCTTTCAATGCGGTTATGCCTCTAAGTCGTGCTTCGACACGTGGGAGATATAGCCGCATCGAGGGCGTTATAAGTGGCAAGAATTCATTGCTGAAGAGATCAAGAAATTGGAAGCAGCAGGCCTGGTCCGAGGTGTACTCCATCCAACGTGGTTAGCCAATCCAGTAGTCGTGCGCAAGGCAAACGGGAAGTGGAGGCTTTGTATTGACTTCACTGATGTTAATAAAGCTTGTCCTAAGGATCCATTTCCCTTGACGCGCATTGACCAGATTGTCGACTCCACGGCAGGATGTGATCTGCTTTCATTCCTTGATGCATATTCAGGATATCATCAGATCTTCATGGCTGAAGAGGATGAAGAGAAAACCGCATTCATTACTCCATGTGGCACGTACTGCTTTGTACGGATGCCTTTCGGACTAAAGAATGTTGGTTCAACATTTGCGAGAGTAGTCAGTCGTGCTTTTGAGCCACAGTTGCACAGGAATGTAGAAGCTTACATGGATGACATAGTGGTCAAGAGCAAAGACAGAGAAACTTTGATCCAAGATTTGGATGAGACTTTTTCAAATCTGTGCAAGATCAATCTCAAGTTGAACCCCGAGAAGTGCGTGTTTGGAGTTCCTTCCGGCAAGCTTCTCGGGTTCTTTGTGTCCCAGAGGGGGATTGAAGCCAATCCCGACAAGATTAAGGCCATTGAGCAGATCAAAGCACAGAAGCGCGTCAAGGATGTACGAAGGCTTGCCGGCTGCGTTGCTGCTCTCAGCAGGTTCATTTCCAAGTCTGCTGAACGCGCCCTGCCGTTTTTCAAAATTTTGAAAAAGGCGGATCCAATGAAATGGACTCCGGAAGCGGAGGCTGCGCTGCAGGACTTGAAGAGATACTTGTCCTCCACTCCAATACTTGTCGCACCTAAGCCACAAGAGAAGTTGTTGCTGTATCTAGCGGCAACCAGTCAAGTGGTTAGTGCTGCGTTAGTGGCGGAGAGGGAGGTGGATGATGAGCCAGCGGCCACGGCAAGCGAGTCCAGCAACAAGCACGGGGCTTTCGCGACAAGCTCTGGTCCCGACAAGGATAGATCTGTGCAGCCGCAGGGAGAAAAACAAAAGAAGATGGTGCAGCGTCCAGTTTACTTTGTTAGTTCCCTTCTACAGGGGGCTAGGTCGAGGTACTCTGGAGTGCAGAAGTTGCTTTTCGGCCTTCTCATGGCCTCGAGGAAGCTGCGCCATTACTTTCAAGCACATGAGATCACAGTTGTCACTCGCTTTCCGTTGAAGAGGATATTGCAGAATCCAGAAGCAACAGGCAGGATCGTCGAGTGGGCACTGGAATTGTCAAGCTTTGGCCTCAAGTTTGAGAGTACCTCAACTATCCAGAGCCGAGCATTGGCAGAATTCATAGCAGAATGGACGCCGACGCCTGATGAAGAAACTCCGGAGACGAGCATCCCCATCAAGGAAGTGAGAAAAGAATGGATCATGTACTTTGATGGTGCCTTCTCGCTGCAAGGCGCCGGTGCGGGCGTTCTACTTCTCGCACCCACCGGAGAGCACCTCAAGTATGTGGTCCTGATGCACTTTCCCAAGGAGCAAGCAACAAACAATACTGCAGAGTATGAAGGCTTGCTTGCCGGACTCAGGATCGCCGCGGACCTTGGGATCAAGAAGCTTATTGTCAGGGGTGACTCGCAGCTTGTCGTCCGTCAAGTGAACAAAGATTATCAAAGTCCGTTGATGGAAGCCTACATTGATGAAGTAAGGAAGCTAGAAGAACATTTTGATGGCTGCAGATGGAACACGCCCGAGAGCTCGAACGACATTGCAGACGGCTCTGTCAAAGTCGCCAGACTCAAGTTACTGTGGAACCAGGAATTTTTGTGCTCAAGCTGACTCAACCATCTGTAACACCATCAATTGGACAGAGCAAGAAGAGGAAGTTGGTTACTGGCGACTACTTTCCGGCAGAGCTCCCCGAAGCCGCCGTCAAGAAGGTCCCCAAGATCAACACAAAGAGTGCCGAGGAGCAGTCTGCTCCGACAAGCCCTAGGGTTTGTTTCGTTGAAGCAGACGCTCCCGACAAGCTGTATCCCGACACGCTTGCCGGGGAGCATCATGCTCCGGCTGAATCACAGATTCTTGCCGTGGAAGCAGATGTTCCCGCAGCAGCATTTACGCCTTTAGTCCTTGTCGTTGAGCCACAAGCTCCGGCATGGGCACAGCAGATCGTCCATTTCCTTCAAACAGGAGAACTTCCCGAAGAGCAAGAAGAAGCGGAGAGAGTAGCCCGGCAATCAAGTATGTACCAGTTTGTCGATGACATACTGTATAGAAGAAGATTCAACGGAGTGAAATTGAAGTGCATTTCCCGGGAAGATGGACAGGAGCTGTTGGCGGAGATACATGGAGGCATATGTGGTCACCACATTGGCGCAAGAGCACTTGCCGGCAAAGCCTTCCGGCAAGGTTTCTTCTGGCCGACAGCCCTCCAGGATGCAACTGCACAAGTAACCAAGTGTGAAGCGTGCCAGTTCCACTCCAAACAGATACATCAACCAGCTCAAGCTCTCCAAACAATCCCTTTATCCTGGCCATTTTCGGTCTGGGGGCTCGACATCCTCGGCCCCTTTCCCCGAGCTGTCGGGGGCTTTGAGTACTTGTACGTTGCAATCGACAAGTTCACAAAGTGGCCCGAAGTGGAAGCGATGAGGAAGGTGACAGCACGATCGGCGATCAAGTTCTTCAGGTCAATTGTTTGCCGTTTCGGAGTCCCTAACAGGATCATCACCGACAATGGCACACAATTCACGAGCCACACCTTCATGCAGTACGTCCAAGATCTTGGCGCCAAGATCTGCTTCGCTTCTGTTGCTCACCCGAGAAGCAACGGTCAAGCGGAGAGGGCAAACGCTGAAGTGCTGCGCGGGCTCAAGACCAGAACTTTCGACAGGCTGCGCAAGTGCGGAAGAAATTGGATCGAGGAGCTGCCGGTGGTTCTTTGGTCGATCAGGACGACGCCAAATCGAGCCACTGGCCAGACACCTTTTGCTCTAGTCTATGGAGCAGAAGCAGTTCTTCCCACGGAACTCGTATACGGATCGCCTCGAGTGCTCACTTATGATGAGCTTGAGCAAGAGCAGCTGCGGCAAGATGACATGCTGCTCCTCGAGGAAGATCGTCTTCAGGCTGCTGTACGAGCTGCTCGCTACCAGCAAGCTTTGCGTCGCTACCATAGCCGCAAAGTTAATGCCAGAAGCTTCGAGGAAGGCGACCTTGTTCTTCGGCGCATTCAATCCGCCAAGAATTCCAACAAGTTGACGCCAAAGTGGGAAGGCCCTTATCGGGTGAAACGAGTCACTAGGCCTGGCGCTGTCCACCTTGAGACCGAAGATGGCTTTCCGGTGAGCAACTCCTGGAACATAGAGCATCTTCAGAATTTTACCCATAGCAGCGCGTTGCGGAACTGTTCCGCAACCACCTTTTGTACAAGCCTTGCCGCTGTTGCATGTAACCCTTTGTACAAAGCCGGGCGCAGATCCCGTGCATAAATAAAGTTTATCTGCTCCGCACATCTTGTCAAATTTCATGCCTTTTTCTTTTTTTGCATGTATTGACTGACACTTTGTGCAGCACTTGCCCCCGGTAAGCACTAACGAGCCTTAAGGTTCCATATCATTATTTTCTCTTCTTTCTTTTTCTCAAAAAGAAGGTTCCTTCGCCCACAAGTTCACGGGGGAGGAGGAGAGGATAAAGGTGTGGACCAAAGTCGCTCAAAGAAGCATAGCCTTACGGGACACATTTACGTAAAAGCTAAGTTGCCAAAATTTGAGCATGATCAGTTTTTAAAATTTTAAGTTATCTTCCTTGAACGACCATGCTTTGTATGGAAAACCTGTGCGCGGAGGAACCTCCTCGTAGCTAGTTGCGCCCTTACTTTGTTTCGAGTCCGCTCAACAACTTAAGTGTGCTGCAACTAGTTGCGGCAAGGTTTCTTGCCGGAGCTGGCACCGCCAGCAGGCTGCTGATGTTCCGCACTCAGCACTTGCGGCAAGCGTGTCCGCGCCGGCGAGTTCCCTAAAAGCGTAGGGCAAAAACATGCAAAGAAAGGATCAAGTAAAGGAGATAGCGTAGCAAGCATTGCCCAGAATAAAGTTATATTACAAAAGTAACTTGTGGCAGCACTGACTAAATTGTTCTCATGACTTAAATAACAGCGACAAGGAAGGGAGAAGAAGGGTGGCCTAATCCACGCGCTCGCCGTCAATCCTCCTGACTTCATTCACCTTGTCCACAATGGGTGCGACAATGGCTTTGAGCTCTTCGAGATCAGCGCCCGCCAGCAGCTTCTTGAGGACGCAGGTGAGGTCGAGGCCCGGATTGCGGAAGAGTATCTTCACCAACACCTTCTCCAAGACCTTGGCGCAGATTGTGCGCGACTCGTCCGCCACTTTCTTTGGGATCCTTTCCGGAGTTCTTTGGAGGGCCGTCCACCACCCTTGAAGAAAAGAGTAAGCTTGGCGCTGGGCTGGAGGTTTTCGTCAGTGGAGTACCCGAAGCCCACCAAGTCCAGTTCCGCCAGCTCCTCGTCGATGGCTGCAGCGATGTTGACGAGGCCCTCCGTCTAGAGCTCCACCGTAGCCTTGAAGGTGTTCTGAGTCTCGGCGGCCCTCGTCAGCAGCTCCTTGTTGCCCTTGATCTCTTTCTTCAAGTCATCCTCGCACTTCTTGGCGCCATCCAGCGTCTCTGTCAATGTGGCCAGCTTCAGCTCCAGATCAGCGCTCGAGTCCTTGGTGGTGTTCAGTTCCTTGATCTTGTCGGCAAGTTGAACTTGCAGATTGCCATGGGCAAGGGCATCCTTCTCACGTTCGCGCTGGAGTGCGGCAAGCTCCTCATTCTTCCCTTTCATGTCAGCCTCCAGCTGCGTCACCTTCGCTTCCAATTCCTTCTTGGCGGCCTTGGCAGCTGCGGCAGCATCCTTCGCTTCCTTGAGTGCCCCGCCGAGTGATTGTTCCCGGGCGGCGAGCTCCTCCTCGTGGCTGTCCAAGTTTACCTTTTTCTGCGTCAGCTCACCCTCCCGCCTGGACAACTCCTCGGCGGCGAGCCTCTGTTGCTCCTCGGCTTCAGCCTTTTCGAGGATGAACGCCTTCTTCGCCTCGACGAGCTGCGCCCTCTCCTTAGCAATAGACCGGAGGGCCTCCTGGTTGCGGCTCTGGAGCTCCTCCGCATGCTTCTCTATGTCAACTCCCGCCCGCGCGACGAGCGCTTCCCGGGACTCAAGCTTCGCTTGCCGGGCGCGGTAGAGTGACACCAGTTTTTGGAGCAACTGCTCCTCCTCGGACTCGCCGCTTCTGCTGCTTGGCACGTCAACCACTGCCAGCCCAACAGAGGCGAGTACTTCCCCATCAAACTCCTCTCCTTCGACCGGCGCCCTGGAGCTCGACGCCCAGGGAAGCTTGATGTAGACACCCTCGCCGGCCTTCAAGTAGGCGCCTGGCTGGGGCTCCTCGGAGCCCGGCGCTGCATCAGCGGTGGAGGGGTCGGCGGTAGGTGTAGCGCCTTGCGCTCCTGCGCCCTCCGTGTCGTCAGTGCGGTTGCCGGACCCCTCGCTAGCTCCTGCGCTAGCAGCCTTGGCGGCCTCTTCGTCGGCGGGTTCATCATCGCCGGCCTCTTCCTCATCAGCGGCGACATCTTCAGTGTTGCCGCGTGCGTCTTCCTCGCCGGTGGCTTCAGTCTCCATCGGGTCTGTGAGAGGGGGATCTAAGGACAGGAAGAGGAAAGAAAAGTCAAGCAAATATCCAAAAAAGAAGATCAGAAGAAGAAAAACCCAAGGGAAAATTTCCGACAAGGAGGGTTACCTGTGCTGGGCTCCGTGACCATGGGCTCCACCACCGGAGGATCGCTGGTCCCGTCCCTCGCCGAATCGCCCTTGCCGGGACCGCTCCCTTGCCGGAGAGCGCTCCCTTGTCGGAGAATCGCCCCTTGGCGCCGTAGTTGAAGCAGACAGCACCTCTGGAGCGGCTTCTGGTTGCTCCTGATGGGCATGCTCTGCTCCTACACAAACAAGTCAACAATCAAGATATCAGCAAAGAAAAGAGCACCCATGCGCACCCCACAACGAGAAATGAACAAACACTTACGCTGGGGGCTGTGCTGGGGGCTGCTTCGAGGAGATGGTATCGGGTCCGTCAAGGTAGTCTCGGACGTGTCCTCTGCCATCATAGCAGGATCGTCCTCGATGACGACCACGGGGACCTTAGCCCTCTTCGCCGCTCTCTCGGCCAGAGTCCTGAAATGGAACGAGGTTTAGAGGGAAGCAGATCAGATACAAGACAAGAAACTGCAAGAATCGAAGAAACACAAGTACAACAAGAAGAAAGTCTTACTCCTCCTCTTCTTCTTCCTCCTCATAGGAGCTCAGCGCGGAGAGGTCGAAATTCGACACCCTCTCAGCGCGACGAGGTGGAGGAGTAGGCTCCCTTGGACGCTTGGCGGGAGCTGCGGCAGGATCAGGAGTAGCGGCTCGAGAAGATCCCGCTCCAGTTGCCGGCGCGGCATGAGACGCTCCCGTGGCAACGGTGCTTGCCGCGGTAGAGCGTGTCCCGCGGTGCTGCGCCTGTTGGCCTGCCCGCCGCCCTGCTGTGTCTCCAATCTTGCGGAGGCGCCTCCTCGGCTGAGCTGGGGGCTGCGCTGAGGGCTCCGTCAGTGGCAAGCTACTTGAAGATGGTTGGCCACTTGCGCCCCTGGCAGGCTCGCTTGCCTCAGCTTCGGGCTCCTCCTCGCCAGCGACCTCCCCGCCAAGGTCCTCTCGGTCGGCAAGGCTTGCCGCCTCGGCCGCCTCTGCCTCCTCCAACGTGAAGCCAAACTCGCCCGCGGCGGCGGCCGCCGCCGCCTCTTCGGCCCTGGTGGCGATGTACAACATTTCGTCGTCGGTGGTGTCGCAGGTGAGGAGCCTCTGCTCGTCGGCGTGGACCGCTACCTCCGCCAAGCTGTCAAAGAATTGCCGCACGACGTCGTCGGTGGGCTCCATCTAAGTTGGGACAATCCCGTGTGAGTCGCACTCTGGCATCATTGCACGGATGCGATCACGCTGGGAGTTGTTGCACAGTGGGATGACGCCCTGCGGCAGCCTGAACCACTCCGGATGGTTGGCGTCATGCTTGAACAGCTCCTTGAGCATCCCGTCAAGCTCCAGAACTGTGAAGTTGAAGTTGAGGCCTAGACGCAGCCTCATGATATCCGCCGGGCCGCCAAACAGCCAGGCGGGCCTCCTCCTCTCCTGCAGAGGGGCGATGCGACGGCGAAGGAAATCGCGCCAACGGCCCCTCTGTGAGCCGGGAAGCTGAGCCGCAGGATTCGGTGGTGGCGATCTTCACTTGGCATCGTCCGTGACAGAGCGCTCCAGTCGCCGCCGCACACTACCCGAAGTCGCAAAGAATCGGTGAAGGGCTGCGGATCTGCGTCAACGATCCGACACCATTCAGCCCTCCACTCGTCCCATTTGCTGCGGAGCTCCCCCTCCAGATACACCTCCTTCTTTCCGACCCTTGAGATCCAGGAGACCCCGCCCGACAAGGGTTCTCCTTTCTCGACCCGGGGGATGAAATAGTGGCGGAAAAGAGCAACGTTGGGATGGACTCCGACGAAGTTCTTGCAAAGATGCGCGAAAACCGCCATTGTCAGAACGGCGTTGGGGGTGAAGTCAAGAAGGTGGAGCCCGTATGTGTTTATGATATCGTAGAAGAAATTGGAAAAGGGGGGGCAGAGCCTGCAATAGAAGAACAGGGGGAAGAAATAGTATCCCTGGGACACTTTTTCGAAGTAGAAGCTTCGGCGGAGAGTACCTGTGTGCGTGGGTGCGCCCGCGTCTTCATCGACTAGAAGAGATAGAACTCCTCCCGCAGCGCCTTCGGGGTGAGCTCGGGGGGAAAAGCGCTCGTTCCTTGCGCAGCGCCTCAAGCCCCAGCGCCTCGGCCGACTTCACGCTCTTCCCGGTTATCGGAGCCATGGCGGAAGCGGTGGAGAAGGTTGGCAGTGACGGCGGCGACGGGCGGCGGAGCGCTGCTCTCTTTTCGGCTTGGGAAGCGGAGGGGAGCAGCAGAGCTTTCTAGGGAAGAAACCGCAAGTGGCAAAGGTGGGGGAACGGCCCCTGTTTCCTCTGCTTATAAAGGGGAGAGGCGAACGTTACGCCTTTCTTGATTAAAGAATTGCCCACGATCTCTCCCACGACGCCGCATTTGACGCGTGCCGTTACGGGAGGGCGCGGTGGACACGGAGTCATATTTGGTATGGACCCAGGCCGCGTGTGCCCGTACCCTGTTTTGGGCCTGGCCCAACAGCGCTCGGCACCGTGTATGGCCCAGGCCCGGGGGCTCCTGTCGGTGTACTAAAGTAGGGGTACCTTAGTATCCCGAACTTGTGCACGGGCAGTCGCAGCGTCACGCGGCATGGCTTGCCGGGCGTCCGCCAAGATCCCTCGCTATTCCTATTACTGTCATTCAAGAACAAAGTGTTTAACTAAGAAGACAGAGCCCCGGCAAGAGGAGCTTGCCGGGAAGGACAAGACCCTGGCAAGAGGAGCTTGCCGGGAAGGCCAACCAAGGCATTTCAAGAGACTTGCCGCGATGCACCGCGCGTCCCGGCAAGACCCGGCGAGCGGCAAGCTTGCGGGTGCGACAAGACAGCGACATGGCAAGGCGCTTGCCGCGGCGGTTACCACTCTGCATGCACGCTCCGGTAGCGTCCGACGACATGTCGCCACAGATCGTTCTGGTGCACGTGGCGAGTAGTCAGGCAGCCAAGCGGTGCGGTGGCAAGTGGAGATGACGAGGAGGCCATCGTGGCGTCGGTGGCGCCCTTAGCGGTCGTTTCTTGCCTTTGTTTGGGCGACCAGACGGGCATTAAATGCCCTTGTCCCCTGCCGTCAGAGTTAGGTAGGGGGCACTGTTGATAGCGGTTGTACCAACCCCTCTTTTTACTGTTTTTACCCCTCTCTCTGCGTTGCCACCTGTCGGTGACCCCTTTAGCCTATAAAAAGGAGGCCCATGCGCACGTAGAAGGGGTTTGACTCATTCGAAACTACGACACACCCACGCTCTCGAGCAAGAACAGAATATAAACACAAAGCAGCAGTAGGAGTTTTATCTCTCCGGAGAGCTCCGAAGCTGGGTAAAATCCCTCGCATGCTTCGCCTCGATCTGCTCTTCGTGCGCTCTCCGCTCCCTTGCCGGACCGAAAGGGGCCCTGCCCCATAGGTGTTCGTTTCCCACGACAATGTGTGTGGCGGTGAAAAAGAAAGCTTAGGTACCGAGTGATACCAGAGAATAGTAGAGACGTGAGAGGTAATGAAAACCGTGTAATGTATAATGATAGGGAGAGTGTGACACTTCCCAAGGGAGACGTCGAGAGACCATGTTTGCGAGGATAGGAGAAACATGAAGTGAGCGTGCGGGTGAGCTGGAGAAAAGAGAGTGATAGCTACCGGAAGGAGCATGCATGCGAGAGAGATAGGCGTGAAAGGAGTAAACAAAAAAGGGATTCAAATATTTGAATTCAAGATGATGATACATGTAATCCATACTCGAACCAAAATTGATCTATCAAACATGCATACTCATATGAATTCACGCACATCTATGTTATTTAATATGTAGATATTACTGATCCAAACATTTTAGTAGAACATAATTTGGTTAAAAATTTTCGAATTCAACCTTAAGATTTCGAGATCGTTGTATTTGTAAATCATATTATGCATATAAAGGAGCAGAATTTTTTGTTGTGCTTTTGAAAGTATATATAAAAAAAGATGTATATAGAATGTAATTCCAATTGAAAATGGATCCCGCCTGAAAAAAATAGAATACAAACAGGATTTGAATTGAGTTGGCACGGTAAACGTGCACTCTGCCAAATTTGAACGAAGCGGGGAAACTCACAGTAACCGCCCGAAACCAAAATCTGCGAGATGGAAATCACTACTGCCTATCCCTGCCACGCAAAGCCTATCTGTTGGATTGCTATAGGTTTTGATAGGAGTAGGTTTGTAATTTACCCAAACGTGACGTAACCGCCTCTCACCCGGATTCATACACAGTGGGCGCCAAAACACAGTGTGTCCTCGGCCGAAATCGACTCCCTTCCCGATTCATATTCATACACGTGGGCGCCAAAACAAACTCTCGCTGCAAATATTCGGTGTATGCGAGATTACCGTCCTATCCCCAACCGACTAATGTTGCTGTGATGTAGTAGAAATTTGAAACGGGTGCTAAGTTTGTAAATTTCCTTGCATTTGAGACAAACGCGCCTTGAATACATGGTTCCCCCTTCCTCTCTACCTCCCTTTTCCCCCATTCGTACTCCGTGGGCGCCAAAACACCCTCTCCACCCCACCCTCCTCCGTCCGCCGCCGTCCGCCACCCCATCCACCGCCGTCCTCCTCCACCATGCCGGAGCTGATACCTCGACACCGCCGTCCATTACAAGAGATCGACCTCTCTCATCCACGCCTTCGGACCGGGATCCTTGCATCCCGTCCTCTCACTTCATCCCCGCCGTTGTCCACCTTGTCAGCGCCGCTCCTACGACTGTCTCGTCCACCGCGCCCCGCCGCCACCGTCTACCCTCCTAGATCTGCTTCCACGCCGCCGACAGCCATCGCTACCGCAGCACCGTCAAAATCTCAGCAGATGCGTACACAGCGCCGCACCAGAGGTGGTACTCTTTCGTATCTGCTCAACTTATTTATCGCAGCAAGAAAATAGATCGCCACTGCTTTACTCTGATTTCTTGTCTTGGTTGCAAAGTTGCCTTTGTTCGGTTTGCACCTTCAGATCCGCCATGGCACGCTCAACACTATACTCCCAATGCTTATGGTTTTCCCCTTTTATATTCCACACTAGTTAAATCACAGTAGACTAAATTTCAAAATTGGGTCAGTCGATTTTTCAGAGCTCGCGGGAGTTCGCCGGTGTGATCAAAGGGGCTCGGGTGGTTGTGGGGCCTCGCTGAACGAAGAAAACTCGACGCGGGTGGGGGTTGGGGCGGGGGTGGCGGGTGGGGTGGCGGAGGAACACAGGCGATGGGGGCCGGTGGTCCGGCCGGTGGCCCGTGCGGTGTTCTGTATGGGACGAATCAGAGACGAGGAAGAAGAAGGGTTAGGAGACGTAGGATCTTCATCCAACCGCCTGAAATGGTCGAGAGACAGCTGGGAGTTGCATTCTTAATGCGCTCTGGTTCATCATCTGTGGGCACTGCGCAACCAACATTTTATTATCCAAAATCTGCTTGCTCTTCTTTACCATCTTCCTCTTCCGTTCTTCTTTAATATGTACTCTCTCCGTTCCTAAATACAAGTCTTTGTATAGATTCCACCATGGACTACATATGGAGCAAAATGAGTGAATCTACACTCTAAAATGTATCTGGGTACATCTGTATGTGATCCATAGTGGAGATCTCTACCAAGACTTATATTTTGGAATAGAGGGAGTATGATAGTAGTACAGTATGTTCCTTGTACTAAAGATGAGCAGGGACATTTGCAGTGTAGAGGTCTATACGGTTGGTTGTGATGGACACTTTGAGCCTCTTTGATTCGTAGGATCTTGTAAACATAGGAATAGGATTTGTAGTAGCCTGCCCACTTGAATCCTATAAGAATAGCAAGGAAATGCGGGGAGCTGTGTCGCCTTTGAGAGTTACACTGATATTAACAGTACCGCGCCTTCACTTGAAGAGAGCTGGTATCCGAAGCCTTTCTAGCCGTACCGGCAATACTAGCACATATATTCCAGCAAGTTCCACTTTGCTGATTTTACTCTGATGCTTAAGGTTTTCCCATTATATCTACACTATGATCTATGTAGCTGCTTTGTGTCGCACTAGCAGCAGTCCACTCTTGAAGCTAAACACTGCAATGACTTACAAAATTGGCACCAAGGCATTGAGTGCAATTCTGGATGCAATGAAACTCATACGCTCCCCACCTGTTGACTCTTGTTCAGAATATGATCCTAATGACTATTCTAACTCGAGGAGTCAAAGGCGATGGCTTTATCCTGTTCACCCATCAAGGTGCCTGTTCTAATTTGGCAATGTTTTATTGATTGCGGGTATCTTGCATATGTTGTCCTGCATTTCTTCTACTTTGTTGCACCGCCATCTGCTTAGTTTACTCATCATATATGTCAAGATGCCATGCCCATCCATTATCAATACATATTCCATCTGTCATCATACCATGTTTTTCCACTCAAATGTTGTTCTTGTGCATCAAACATCAAAAAGGAAGAGGGTGATTGCGAACTCAAGGAGCACCAAAGAAAGTCCTTGAAAAGCGTGGTGGTGCCAAGAAATCGACAAACACCCCACTTATATTGGCTGTACAACCAAGGACACAAAACGTAGGACCGACTCCAGCAGACTATACCCATACTTCACTGGCCACACCACTAGCCCCACCACACAGGACCTGCACTCCAGCAAAAGGTATACCGATTTTATTTGCCATAGCACCAGCTGTACCACAGAAAAATCCCACTCCAGCAAAAAGTATAGCAAGTCCACCAGCCGAAGACCTATCCCAACTGCAGAGGCGGCCAATTCCTGCAGATTGGAACCCCATTCCATCTATTCCCAGTTTAAAAGACAATGTTTTCAATGTTGTTAGGGACTACGTGCATATATTCCCATCATGGGAAGATTATTGTGTAGACAAACACCATTTGCACATCTTCCTGTCCAACTTACGTGTAAGTGCTATTATTCATGGTTATTATTTTCCTATTTTCTGATGATTGAACACATCAATGATTTAGATTACATTGTTGTAACTAGGCGAGGGTCAATCTGGATAGTCATGACGAGCAAAGCTTGCTTGTGCTTTTCAAGGAAGCATTGCAGCAGTATCGGTGTTACCTGAGGAAATCACACTTTGATGGTAAGTCTATAAACGAATTTCCGGTGAAGTCTCCTGTGCTAAATTTAGAAGACATTGAATGGAAAAACCTTGTTATGCACTGATCTTGTTCCCAGGATGAGGTACTGTCTATGAAATCACATGTCAATTTGAACTTCTACTTTTCCGCATGTGCCTTAGGGATCTTTTTTGCAGGAAATCTGCTCGAAGAAGAATTCCGGTTTGAAAAGAACGACATGATATCGCAAATATGCTGCCCGCTGCTTTGCTCTTGTTAGTACTTGTTGTCCTGTATCACTGTACTTGCATACATACCTGGTTCATTATGTGACAGCAATATGCATGATAGCTTGCTTATCAATTGTTTGCTCCAAATTATCTGATTTGTATGAATGGTTACATTAGTGTAGAATATATCCAATGCCAATGTCTTTTTAGCTCTGCATTGTTCTTGTAAGTACATGATGTCCTTTATCACTGTACTTATAATGACAGGTAGTTGTTCATGTAACATCACTCTGCAGCTTATTTTCCTTTGCCCTCCATTTTCTACACATCAAATCTATATTTACTCGTACCATAAGGTTGGTACTGAAGAAGTTTAGCTATGCATTGCTCTTGGCTGTACCTTTTGCCTGTATCGCTGCACTTACATTTATATACTTGGTTATGTAGCATCACTGTTCATCTTATCTTAAATATTCTCCATTTTTTTGTATATTATCACATCGATATTTACTCTTAACAAAATGTAGAATAAAGGCAATGCTTATGAAGAAGATTTTGTGGTAAACTTCTTGAATTCCTCCCCCCCATTAGCATGGACAAGGCCTTTATAAAGCCTGTCTTCACCAATAATGTAAGTTTGTCCATCTCAAGCCTTCAAACTTTGTTGTATATATTTGGTTAGGCATGACTACAACAGCTGTTTATGTTTGGTGTTTGCATCAAATTGCATGTTTAAAGTTTATTATGTAGTTCATAAACAAAAGTTTGTCCTTTCTCAATTTAAGTTTTCAGTTGTACAACCAAGTTCCTTCTTCATACCATGTAAATTAAACTATACAGAGCAAGTGATCTTCTTTTGCCTTTGCATGTATGCTTCATTCTTCATCCGTAATCCAAAGGGTGTGGTGAACCTACCCACTACAAAGACAATGTCATATTCTGCAATGTCTTAACTATGAACAATGTCATATCATTCTACTACTCCCTCCGTCCGAAAATACTTGTCATTGAAATGGACGTATCTAGATGTATTTTAGTTCTAGACACATCCATTTTGATGACAAGTAATTCCGGATGGAGGGAGTATTATTTAAACCGTCTCTTTATTTGCCAATCTCAAATGGGATAAATTAACAGCACACTAACCATTGATACTTATAAGTTCTTGATCTGTAATCCAGTGGTGTCGTGAAGCTGCCAACTCCTTCACAATGTCATTTCCTGCCATGTCTTGACCTGAACAATACCATATTGTGTTAATGCAATTTTAAACCGTGTCACTTTATTCGTCAGTAAGAAATGTGATGAATTGTCAGCACTGATACTTTTATGTGCAAAACCTGTCATCTGTCTGCTTGTTTATCTTTCAGAGTGAGGAAGATATAAGTGTTGAACAAGCGCAGTCTCATCATCTTGCTCAGCTTGCTTGCGCTGCAGCTCCCCAGCAGGGCTAACCTTTCTTGAACTCTATTGAAGTGCTGTCGGTTTTGTATATTATTTTGTCGGCGTGTTTATTTGCACTGGTGGTGATCTTTGATGCCCAGTGTATGTAATCTGCTATCTGCTTGTGCTTTATTATCATAGTGGCGAACTTTGATGCCCAGTGGATGTAATATGCTGTAATTTCTTTATTGTATAGTCTAGGTTTTTTCTTATTCACAATGCTGCAGTTATTTTACTGTATATATATCCTGTCTTCGCAGTAAACCGGCCAAACCATAAAATTACGGTACATAATCAGGCCGTCATGCAATCACGATGTAGGTTGGGCCTAAAACGTGTCGGCAGTAGCCCGAAATGAACCCCGACCCATGATTGTGCGAATCAAATCACGGGCTTTTAACAACCCAAAATTGTCTCGGTCCTTGTTTGGCCCAATCAGATATCGGCTGCGAGCAGGCCCGATGCAAACCAGGCCGTAGTTAGGCCTAACTATATGACGAGCTTTTAACAGGCCGAAATTAATATATGGCCGAAAACTTAAACGGGCCCTTAACAGGACAAAACTAATATCAGGCCGAATTACTAAGTGGGCCTTTAGCAAGTGGGCCCAAAAGCATAGTGTCCAGTTGACGGGCCGAATCTGATATGGGCCATAATTGAGCCCAAAGCCTCTTAAAGGGCCGGACCTGATCTGGGCCGTAATTTGGCCCAGAACGTGGTTGGCTTTTAACGGGCCGGATCTCATATGGGCCACTATTAGGCCCGGAACGTGGTAGACCATTAATGGACCGGATCAAATATGGGCCGGCATTTGGCCCAAAACATGGCAGCCAGTTAATGGGTCGGCCTACTAGGGTCCTCAAAATCTTGTTGGCCTACAGCTGGGCCGGCCCATTAATGTCTGCGAAATCTCATGGGCCTTTAGCCGGGCCGGCCCATTATGATCCGCAAGAATCTTGTGGGCCTTTACCTGGGCCGGCCCATTATGGCACACAAAAATCTTGTGGGCCTTTACTTGGGCCGGCCCATTATTGACCGCAAAATCTCGTGGGCCTTTAGCTGGGCCAGCCCATTATGGTCCGCAAAATCTCATGGGCCTTTAGCTGGGCCGGCCCATTATGGTCCGCAAAATCTTGTGGGCCTTTAGTTGGGCCGGCCCATTTAAACTTGATGGGCCGGTCCACGTGTCAACATATCATAGGCGCATCTCGCCCATTGGATGAGTGACACCTATGCCAGCGCGGACCTGGCACGTGTCTCCTCCAGCTAATGATGATTTTACACGTGGAAAATCCCCATTAGTCGGGGCTATTAACAGGTTGTAGGATCCAAAACCCGACCCGATAGCTTAACGGCGTTCCGTTACGGTGGATGCCATGTGTCGGTCACCCTTGACGAAAGCACTTCTGTGACGCGCGATTTATCATCATGGAAGTGGACACTTCCGTGATGATAATTTTGGTAATGTCATGGAACACTTCTCTGACAAAGACAGTATGACTATCTTGATTCTGTCATAAATTTGTCATGGATGTACATGCATGACAAAAAACGCGACCTACTGTGACAAACACGTATCATCATGGAAGTGTATGTTTTTGTAGTGTATAATCCACCATGAACATAAATATCATGAAGGCTATGTTGATTTGTTTCAACTACATGCGTGAACATGTGCCAAGTTGAGTCACTCAATTCATTCAAAGGAGGATACCATCCCATCATACCACATCATAATCATTCTAATAGCATGTTGGCACGTAAGGTAAACCATTATAACTCATAGCTAATCAAGCATGGCACAAGCAACTATAATCTCTAAATGTCATTGAAAATATGTTTACTTCATAATAAGCTGAATCAGGAACGATGAACTCATCAAATATACAAAAACAAGAGAGGTCGAGTTCATACCAGCTTTTCTCATCTCAATAAGTCCATCATATATCGTCATTATTGCCTTTCACTTGCACGATCGAACGATGTGTATAATAATAATAGTGCAAGTGCATTGGACTAAGCTAGAATCTGCAAGCATTCAACTCAAGAAAGAAGACAGAGTAATATGGGCTCTAAGTTAAATAATCAATCATGCATATGAGAGCCACTAAACATTTTCAATATGGTCTTCTACTCTCAACCCCCAAAGGAAAGAAAAATAAAACTATTTACACGGGAAAGCTCCCAACAAGTAAGAAGAAGAACGAGAAATCTTTTTGGGTTTTCATTTTAATTCTACTACAAGCATGGAAATTAAACTAACTATTTTTTTGGGGTTTTCTCATGGTTTATCAAACACACAAGAAGAAAACTAGAAAAAGAAATTTAAACTAGCATGGATAATACAATGAAAGAGTATGAGCACCGACGACTAGAATAGTGTGTGAACATGAATGTAAAGTCGGTGAGAAATACGTACTCCCCCAAGCTTAGGCTTTTGGCCTAAGTTGGTCTAATGCCAAGGGTAGCCTGGCTGATATCCGTAGTTATAATCTGGGTCGTCTTGAGATCAGAGCAAATGCCTCCTGAGCTGCGGGATGTTGGCGAGCTGCCTCCGCTCTCCCCTCATGTTCAGCTGCTTCCTCCCTAGTAACAACATATCTTCCTTTTGCCTGGTAATCAAAAAGGAGAGGAGCAGGAAGAGTAACATGGACAGCGTTGCGTCTGTCATAGATTAGTCGATATTGGAGGAATTGTTAATTCCTCTTAAGAAAATGATGTTGGACCATAGCATCATAATCTAAATAAGCAGGAGGTAACATCATGTCCCCCTCTCGTGGGGCTATACCAAGATAATTGGCCACATGGGTCGCATAAATTCCTCCAAATAAATCTGCCGCTCTACCATTATTATGCAACCTACATGCAACTATTGCCCCCAAGTTATAATCTTTATAACCTAACACAGCACCCTTGAGGACACAAAGATCAGGGACACACATATGACATGCTTCATATTTAGCGTTAATGCATCTACCAGTGAAGAGAGCAAAATAATGTATAGCAGGAAAATGAATGCTCCCTATGGTAGCTTGTGCAATATCCCTGGATTCTCCCACAGTAATACTAGCATGGAAATCTCTAAATTCAGATTTGTGGGATCATTAATATTACTCCACTACGGGAGTTTGCAAGCAGTTTTAAATCCTCTAAGTCCATGGTATAAGATGTATCATAGATATCAAATAGGACACTAGGAGAATTACGTGTACAATTATATTTAAACCTTCGCACAAATGAATCAGTCAATTGATAGTACTGAGGACACTTATCTTGTAAGAAGTCCTCCAGATCAGCGTTGCGCACATACGCGTCAAATTCCTCCTTAAAGCCTGCTTCGACCATAAAATCGTCGGATGGCCACTCACAAGCTCGTACATCTGCGTCCCTTAGTAATTCAACATCTTGCTCACATATAGCAATCCTGGGTCCTTTCTTTACCGAGGAACCACCTTGGTACATTCTCCTAGACATAATTCTTTTTCTGTAAAATTTCTGAAATTTTAGTAACTTCAAAATAAAAGTGAATAAAACCAAACAAGATTGGTAGCAACTACTCCTACAAGTGCCTAGAGCCTATATCATGCATTAGAATTACTTGGGACCTCATAAATTTAACATGCAAGCTCAATAACATGTTCACCTATGCAGCAAAAATTTGCAATGAATAAAGCACTAGAACAAAAACTAATTGGACCAATGGAGGAGTCACATACCAAGCAACAATCTCCCAAAGCAGTTTTGTGAATGGAGCTTTGAGCAAGGAGATCGAAAATCGCAGCAAAATGAGCTAGAACTCGTGCTTGAGCTGGATGGGGATTTTATTTGGGAAGAAGATGGAGTGTATGGGTGCTGGCATAAGTGGAAGGGGGCCACCAGGGGCCCACGAGACAGGGGGGGCGCCCAGGGAAGGTGGGCGCGCCCTTCTATCTCGTGGCCTGGTGCTTGCCCCTCCTACAGTGATTTCAGTGCCTAAAATCCTCAAATATTCCATAAAAAATCATACTAAATTTGCAGCGCATTTGGAGCACTTTTATTTTCGGGATATTTTTTTATTGCACGGATAATTCAGAAAAGTGACAGATAATACTATTTTTGCTTTATTTAATATAAATAATAGAAAGTAAAAAGAGGTTACAAAAGGTTATGCCTTCTAGTTTCATCCATCTCATGATCATCAAAATGAATCCACTAACAAGGTTGATCAAGTCTTGTTAACAAACTCATTCCGAATAACACGGAACCGGAGAAATTTCGAATAACACTAGGTTATCTCAACGGGGATATGCACATCCCCAACAATAAGAATATCATACTTTTTATTGACAGTAGGAAGAGGAAATTCAAAACCTCCAACAGTGATAGTTGGAACTTTTTCAATAGAATTGATGCCATGAACTTGACGTTGTTTCCTCGGAAAGTGTACCGTATGCTCATTACCATTAACATGAAAAGTGACATTGCCTTTGTTGCAATCAATAACAGCCCCTGCAGTATTCAAAAAGGGTCTACCAAGGATAATGGACATACTATCGTCCTCGGGAATGTCAAGAATAACAAAGTTCGTTAAGATAGTGACATTTGCAACCACAACAAGCACATCCTCACAAATACCGACAGGTATAGCAGTTGATTTATCAGCCATTTGCAAAGATATTTCAGTAGGTGTCAACTTATTCAATTCAAGTCTACGATATAAAGAGAGAGGCATAACACTAACACCGGCTCCAAGATCACATAAAGCAGTTTTAACATAGTTTCTTTTGATGGAGCATGGTATGGTTGGTACCCCGGGATCTTCAAGTTTCTTTGGTATTCCACCCTAAAAGGTATAATGAGCAAGCATGGTGGAAATTTCAGCTTCTGGTATCTTTCTTTTGTTTATAATGATATCCTTCATATACTTAGCATAAGGGTTTACTTTAAGCATATCAGTTAAGCGCATACGTAAGAAAATAGGTCTAATCATTTCAGCAAAGCGCTCAAAATCCTCATCACCCTTTGTCTTGGATGGTTTAGGAGGAAAGGGCATGGGCTTCTGAATCCATGGTTCTCTTTCTCTACCGTGCTTCCTAGCAACAAAATCTCTCTTATCATAACGTTGATTCTTTGATTGTGGGTTATCAAGATCAACAGCAAGTTCAGTCTCTACATCATTATTTTTGCTAGGTTGAGCATCAACATGAACATTATCATTAACATTATCACCAGGTTCATGTTCATCACCGATTGTGTTTCAAAGATCGAGATAGAAATATCATTGGGATTCTCAGGTGTGTCTACAACAGGTTCACTAGAAGCATGCAAAGTCCTATCATTTTTCTTTTTCTTCTTTTTAGAAGAACTAGGTGCCTCTAAATTGTTTCTCTGAGAATCTTGCTCGATTCTCTTAGGGTGGCCTTCAGGATACAAAGGTTCCTGAGTCATTCTACCAGTTCTAGTAGCCACTCTAACAGCAAAGTCAGGTTTATTATTTAATTCATCAAGCAAATCATTTTGAGCTTTAAGTACTTGCTTAGCTTGAGTAGCAACCATAGAAGCATATTTGCTAATGAGTTTAAATTCACCTTTAACTCTATTCATATAGTCGCTCACGCGTCCTATCTCAAAAGCATTATTCTTTAACTCTCTACCAACATAAGCATTAAAACTTTCTTGTCTAGCCATAAAGTCATCAAATTCATCTAAGCATGGGCTATGAAATTTTGTAGACGGAATTTCAACTTTATCATATCTATAGAGAGAATTTACCTTTACTACCTGTGTCGGGTTACCAAGACAATGTGGTTCTTTGACAGGCGGTATATTAAGACCATGTATTTCTTCAATAGGTTGTAAATTCTTAACATCTTCAGCTTTTATACCTTTTTCTTTCATTGATTTCTTTGCCTCTTGCATATCTTCAGGACTGAGAAATAAAACACCTCTCTTCTTCGGAGTGGGTTTAGGAATAGGCTCAGGAGTCGTCTCAATTGGTTCAAGAATTGCCTCAGGAATTGGCTCAGGAAGAGTCCAATTATTTTCATTGGTCAACATATTATTCAATAGTAATCCAGCTTCGTCGACTATTCTTTCCCTGAAAACACAACCAACACAACTATCCAAGTAGTCCATGGAAGCATCGGTTAGTCCATTATAAAAGATATCAAGTATTTCAGTTTTCTTAAGAGTATGATCAGGGAAAGCATTAAGTACTCGGAGAAGGCTTCCCCAAGCTTGTGGGAGACTCTCTTCTTTGATTTGCACAAAATTATTTATTTCCCGCAAGGTAGCTTGTTCTTATGAGCAGGGAAATATTTAGCAGAGAAGTAATAAATCATATCCTGGGGACTACGCACACAACCAGGAGCAAGAGAATTAAACCAAGTCTTAGCATCACCCTTTAATGAGAACGGAAATATCTTAAGGATATAATAATAACAAGACTTCTCATCATTAGTAAACAGGGTGGCTATATCATTTAACTTGGGAAGATGTACCATAACAGTTTCAGATTCAAGGCCATAAAAAGGATCAGATTCAACCAAAGTAATAATCTCAGGATCAACAGAGAATTCATAATCCTTATCAGTAACACAGATAGGTGAAGTAGCAAAAGCAGGGTCAGGTTTCATTCTAGCATTAAGAGATTGCTGCTTCCATTTAGCTAATAACTTCTTAAGATCATATCTGTCTTTACAAGCAAAGATAGCTCTAGCAGCTTCCTCTTCCATATCATAACATAACCCTCAAGAACAACAGGTAATTCATAATCATTGGGAGAACTTTCATCATCACTATCATCAATAATAGCATCTTCAGTAATTTCATTCTCTCTAACCCTAGCAAGTTGTTCATCAAGAAATTCACCTAATGGCAAAGTGGTATCACGCACATAAGTAGTTTCATCATAAGTATCATGTATAGCAAAAGTGGCATCATCAATAACATGCGACATATCAGAATTCATAGCAGTAGCAGGTTTAGGTGTCGTAAGCTTACTCAAAACAGAAGGAGAATCTAGTGCAGAGCTCGATGGCAGTTCCTTACCTCCCCTCGTAGTTGAGGGAAAAATCTTGGTTCTTTCGTCTTTCAAGTTCCTCATAGTGATCAACAGATATAAATCCCAAGTGACTCAGAAGAATAGAGCTATGCTCACCGCAACGGCGCCAGAAATTAGTCTTGATAACCCACAAGTGTAGGGGATCGCAACAGCTTTCGAGGGTAAAGTATTCAACCCAAATTTATTGATTCAACACAAGGGGAGCCAAAGAATATTATTGAGTATTAGCAGTTGAGTTGTCAATTCAACCACACCTGGATAACTTAGTATCTGTAGCAAAGTATTTAGTAGCAAATTTGTATCATAATAAAGGTAACAATGCGAAAGAAAAGATAATAGTTTTTGGGTTTTATAGTGATTGTAACAATAGCAACGGAAAAGTAAATAAGCGAAGCACAAGATGTGAAAAGCTCGTGGGCATTGGATCTGTGATGGATGATTATGTCAGATGCGATTCCTCATGTAATAGCTATAACATAGGGTGACACAGAACTAGCTCCAGTTCACCAATGTAATGTAGGCATGTATTCCGTAAATAGTCATACGTGCTAATGGAAAAGAACTTGCATGACATCTTTTGTCCTACCCTCCCGTGGCAGCGGGGTCCTAGCGGAAACTAAGGGATATTAAGGTCTCCTTTTAATAGAGAACCGGAACAAAGCATTAACACATAGTGAATACATGAACTCCTCAAACTACGGTCATCATCGAGAAGTATCCCGATTATTGTCACTTCGGGGTTGTTGGATCATAACACATAATAGGTGACTATAGACTTGCAAGATAGGATCAAGAACACACATATATTCATGAAAACATAATAGGTTCAGATCTGAAATCATGGCACTCGGGCCCTAGTGACAAGCATTAAGAATAGCAAAGTCATAGCAACATCAATCTCAGAACATAGTGGGTACTAGGGATCAATCCCAAACAAAACTAACTTGATTACATGGTAACTCTCATCCAACCCATCACCGTCCAGCAAGCCTACGATGGAATTACTCACGCACGGCGGTGAGCATCATGAAATTGGTGATGGAGGATGGTTGATGATGACGACGGCGACGAGTCCCCCTCTCTGGAGCCCCGAACGGACTCCAGATCAGCCCTCCCAAGAGAGATTAGGGCTTGGCGGCGGCTCCGTATCGTAAAACGCGATGAAACTTTTTCTCTGATTTTTTTCTCCGCGAAACGGAATATATGGAGTTGAGGTCGGCGGAGCCTCAGGGGGCCCACGAGATAGGGGGCGCGCCCAGGGGGGTGGGCGCGCCCCCACCCTCGTGGACAGGGTGTGGGCCCCCTGATCTTGATTCTTTCGCCAGTATTTTTTATATTTTCCAAAAAGTGCCTTCATGGATTTTCAGGACATTCCGAGAACTTATGTTTTCTACACATAAAACAACATCATGGCAGTTCTGCTGAAAATAGCGTCAGTCCGGGTTAGTTTCGTTCAAATCATGCAAGTTAGAGTCCAAAACAAGGGCTAAAGTGTTTGGAAAAGTAGATACGTTGGAGACGTATCAAGCTTGATGTCATATGTTTGGAGGTTGTCTAATGTGAGCCTCAGGTCGTCTATTAAAGATTCAATGTTCTGGTCTTGATGACCATGTCGTCTATGTATGCCTCAACTGTTTTGCTGATTTATTTTTCCAGGCATGTCTGAATCATGCGTTGGTAGGTTGCACCGACATTGTTGAGCCCGAAAGGCATGGTGTTGAAGCAGAAAGGGCCGTATGGGGTGATAAATGCCATTGCGGCTTGATCGGACTCCGCCATCTTGATTTGATGGTATCCGGAGTATGCGTCGAGGAAGCACAATGAGTCATGTCCTGCGGTAGCGTCGATGATTTGATCGATGCGGGGAGGGGGAAGGGATCCTTGGGGCAAGCCTTATTGAGGTCCTTGAAATCGACACATGGGCACCAGGATTTATCATTCTTTTGTACCATCACCAGGTTTGCTAGCCAGTCCAGGTGTTTTATTTCTATGATGAATCCGGCTTCGATTAACTTGGCTAGCTCCTCTCCCATAGCTTGTCGTTTAGGTTCTGAAAAGCGTCGTAGTGTCTGCTTGACCGGCTTGTATCCCTTCATTATGTTGAGACTATGCTCGGCCAGCCTGCGTGGGATCCCTGGCATATCTGAAGGGTGCCAGGCGAAGATGTCCCAATTCTCGCGTAAGAACGCCCGCAGTGCGGCGTCGATTGTGGGGTTCAGCTGTGCCCCAATGGATGTTGTTTTTGTAGAGTCCGTTGGGTGGACTTGGAATTTGACGATTACATCCGCTGGTTTGAAAGAGGTAGACTTTGATCGCTTATCGAGTATCACGTTGTCCCTATCCACTATGGAGCGTAATGCAGTTAATTCTTCGGCCGCGAGGGCTTCGGATAATGCCTCAAGGGCCAGGGTGGCGGTTTTATTTTGAGCGCGAAGTGCTATGTCCGGCTCACTGGCTAGAATGATGATTACGTTGGGCCCGGGCATCTTGAGCTTCATGTACACATAATGGGGTATAGCTTGGAAGCTCGCGAATGCGTCCCGCCCTAAAAGGGCGTGATATCCACTACTGAACGGGGCCACTTGGAATGTTATCTCTTCGGACTTGTAATTTTCCGGCATGCTGAATACCACATCGAGTGTGATTTTTCCCGCACATCGTGCCTCCCTACTAGGGATAATCCCTCGGAAGGTCGTGATGCTTTGCTCAATGCGGCTCTTGTCTATTTCCATTTTGTTGAGAGTTTCCTCGTAGATGAGGTTTAATCTGCTGCCGCCATCCATGGGCACTTTAGTAAGCCGGAAGCTGTCCACAATTGGACTAAGGACCAAAGCGGCTGGTGCTCGGACCATTTGAAACTGAGGTTCGTACTGGCATTAAAGGTAATAGCCGTGTCGTTCCAGGGATTTATTGCTGCAACGTGGCAGACTTCGGCGAGGCCGCGGAGTGCTCTCTTGCGCCTGTTATTCGAGGCGAAAGTCTCGAATACTATCAACACTGTATTGTTCTTTTCTGCGGGATGATGCTCCGCGGTATTGTTAATGAGGAGATCCTCGCCGCTCTTGGCCACCTGTCGAAGTATCCAACATACTCTAAGGCTGTGTGTTGGTACGGTATCCGATGTGGTGTGAATTTTGCATGGCCTATTGAGCCATCCCTCCAATACAATTCCCACGCCCTGTAGTGGGCTTTGGTTTCTTTGTGATTGGACCGGGTGAGTTGCGAGAGTGCACCCTTTTGGTTTGGACGAGGGGTTTAGTGAGAGCCGGAGGATCCCAGAATGTTGCCTGGGTTTTCCAGGCGCTTTCCATCGCATAGTACTTTTGTACTATGGCCGCCAAGTCAGCAAAGTGTGATATGTCACGGCGACTTATGGCGTTAAGGATTCCCTTGTCCGTGCAATTTTTGCCAAAGAATGAGATTGCGTCTTCCTTGCGATAGTCCTTAACCTTGCTCATTACAAGGAGGAATCTGGCCCAAAAGTGATGTACTGTCTCTTGGGATTGTTGTCTGATGTGGGAAAGATCGCTTGTATCTAGGTGGGTGGGTGGATTTATGTCTGAACCCTGACCCGATCTAAGACCCAGAGGCTAAGGAACTTCCTAACTTGGCAGCTCGGGTTCCGGGATGTTACCCAGTTTTTCTGGCCCGCCGTCCGATTGTAAATTCAGAGCTTGGGTCATGTCCTCCCGCGAGTGGGTATCCGTCTTAGAGAGCTCGGGAATCCAGACATAGTTCATCCTCAAAATAGAGGAAGAGTTGTTGCATTGCTCCTCCACCACCGCTATTTGATGGGTGATCGGCGGAGAGTTAATCTCTCTTTGATCAGGTTTAATCCCAATCCGATCATAGTTCGTAGCGACTCCCAAAGCGGCGATGCGATCCAGGAGCTCGTTCAAGGACGAAAGTTCCATTGGATCCATCCGCTCAGCGTATTCTGAGCTGACGTGGAGGCTGTTTTCTATGACTCGAGAAGTCATCGTCGGCACGGCGGCCAAACAAGCGGTCATGACGAAGACGCCTAGTCGGAGGGTTTGGCCTAAGGCCAGGGCTCCCCCGAAAGCGATGTCGTCCTTGATAACAAGGCGAGCCATCAAACCTTTTTTCGACGTCACATTGGAACTCTCAATGAAAGCACCAATGTCGGTGTTGATGACAAACAAGTATAGGGGATCTATCGTAGTCATTTCGATAAGTAAGAGTGTCGAACCCAACGAGAAGCAGAAGGAAATGACAAGCGGTTTTCAGTAAGGTATTCTCTGCAAGCACTAAAATTGTAGGTAACAGATTGTTTTGTGATGAGATAATTTGTAATAGGTAACAAGCAATGAAAGTAAATAAAGTGCAACAAGGTGGCACAATCCTTTTTGTAGCAAAGGACAAGCCTGGAAAATTTCTTATAATGAGAAAATCGCTCCCGGGGACACATGGGAATTATCGTCAAGCTAGTTTTCATCACGCTCATATGATTCATATTCGGTACTTTGATAATTTGTTATGTGGGTGGACCGGTGCTTGGGTACTGCCATTCCTTGGACAAGCATCCCACTTATGATTAACCCCTATTGCAAGCATCCGCAACTACAAAAGAAGTATTAAGGTAAACCTAACCATAGCATGAAACTAGTGGATCCAAATCAGCCCCTTACGAAGCAACGCATAGACTAGGGCTTAAGCTTCTGTCACTCTAGCAAACCATCATCTACTTATTACTTCCCAATGCCTTCCTCTAGGGCCATATAATGGTGAAGTGTCATGTAGTCGATGTTCACATAACACCACTAGAGGAGAGACAACATACATCTCATCAAAATATCAAATGAATACCAAATTCACATGACTACTAACAGCAAGACTTCACCCATGTCCTCAGGAACAAACGTAACAACTCACAAAGCATATTCATGTTCATGATCAAAGGAGTATTAATATGCATTAAGGATCTGAACATATGATCTTCCACCAAGTAAACCAATTAGCATCAACTACAAGGAGTAATCAACACTACTAGCAACCCACATGTACCAATTTGTGGTTTTGATACAAGATTGGATACAAGAGATGAACTAGGGTTTGGAGAGGAGATGGTGCTGGTGAAGATGTTGATGGAGATTGACCCCCTCCCGATGAGAGGATCGTTGGTGATGACGATGGTGATGATTTCCCCCTCCCAGAGGGAAGTTTCCCCCGCAGAACAGCTCCGCCAGAGCCCTAGATTGGTTCCGCCAGGGTTCCCCCTCGTGGCTGCAGAGTTTCATCCCGTAAGCTTGCTTATGATATTTTTTTGGGTGAAAGCCTTCATATAGCAGAAGATGAGCACCGGAGGGCCACCAGGGGGCCCAGGAGACAGGGGCGCGCCCCCACCCTCCTGGCCAGGGTGTGGGCCCCCTCTGGTACTTCCTTTGCTCAATAATTCTTATTAATTTGAAAAATGACTTTCGTGGAGTTTCGGGACTTTTGGAGCTGTGCAGAATAGGTTTCCAATATTTGCTCCTTCCAGCCAGAATTCCAGCTGTCGGCATTCTCCCTCTTCATGATAAACCTTGTAAAATAAGAGAGAATAGCCATAAGTATTGTGACATAACATGTAATAACAACCCATAATGCAATAAATATCGATATAAAAGCATGATGCAAAATGGACGTATCAACTCCCCCAAGCTTAGACCTCACTTGTCCTCAAGCGGCAGCCAACATCGAAAAATATGTCCACATGTTTAGAGATAGAAGTGTCTATAAAAATAAAATACGGACATGAGGGTATCATGATCATTCTTATAACAGCAACATATATAGATTTTTTCATATGATTTCTTATGCTCAAGTAACAATCTATCACAATGTCAAGTATGGATCATAAACTTCATTGAGAACTAGCAAACTATAATCTCAGTCATTGAAGCAATTGCAATTTATCATAACATCGGAAAGAGTCAAGAGTAGAGCTTTTCAGCAAGTCCACATACTCAACTATCATATAGCCTTCTACAATTGCTAACACTCACGCAATACTTATGGTTATGGAGTTTTAATCGGACACTGAGAAAAATAGGGGCTTATTATTTTGCCTCCCAACGTATTCACCTTTGGGCGATGTCAACAATAATAGTTCATGCTAACTTACATCCAATTGGATATATATATCAGGATCTTTCCAACACGAGGTGCTTTCCAAAGGATAAAATGAAAAAGGGAAAGGTGGAGATCACCTTGACTCTTGCATAAAATAAAAGACATAAAGTAAAAGATTGGCCCTTCGCAGAGGGAAGCAGAGGTTGTCATGTGCTTTTAGGGTTGGATGCACAAAATCTTAATGCAAAAGACCATCACTTTATATTGCCACTTGTGATATGAACCTTTATTATGCAGTCCGTCACTTTTATTACTTCCATATCACACGATCGTATAAAGCTTATTTTCTCCGGACTAATAAGTCATACATATTTAGAGAGCAATTTTTATTGCTTGCAACAGGACAACTTACTTGAAGGATCTTACTCAATCCATAGGTAGGTATGGTAGACTCTCATGGAAAAACTGGGTTTAAGGATATTTGGAAGCACAAGTAGTATCTCTACTTGGTGCAAGGAATTTGGCTAGCATGAGGGGGAAAGGCAAGCTCAACATGCTGGGATGATCCATGACAATATACTTTAACTGAGATGTGAGAAAACATAACCCATTACGTTGTCTTCCTTGTCCAACATCAACTCTTTAGCATGTCATACTTAATGAGTGCTCACAATCATACAAGATGTCCAAGATAATATATTTTTATGTGAAAACCTCTCTTTCCTTATTACTTCCTATTAATTGCAATGATGACCTAAACTATGTTTGTCAACTCTCAACAACTTTTATGCCCCATACTCTTTATATGTGAAGTCATTACTATCCGTAAGATCAATAGGAACTCTTTTATTCTTTTTATTCTTTCTATTTTCACAAGATCATAGCAAGATAGCAAAGCCCTTGACTCAACACTAATCTTTATTATATAGCTCACGGACTCGATTACATAGAGAGATCACAAAGCAAAACTCAAAAATATTCATACCAAAGCTTTATTCTACTAGATCAAGATATTACTAAAAGGATCAAGCTAATTAAAACGGTAAAGATAGGAGTGTGATGGTGATACGATACCGGGGCACCTCCCCCAAGCTTGGCAGTTGCCAAGGGGAGTGCCCATACCCATGTGATTATGTCCTCGGAGGTGATGAAGGTGATGATGATGGTGGTGGATAATCGCACATCGAGTGTAAAAGCTCCTCCAACTTGCGGATAATGCCTTTGAGTCCGACAATATGATCCTTCAACAAAAATATTTTCCTGAGTGAGATACTTGTTTTGTATGTGAGCTAACTCAATCATCTTGAAAGATTCAATCTCAGTTGGAGTAAAGAGGTTAGGTAGAGGTTGAGGGATGTTTTCTTCTTCTGCCGCCGGAGCTTGATCCTCCATGGCCTTCTTGATCCCTTCATCCTTGTTGATCTCCTCCGGTTCTTCTCTTTTCAGCTCTATCTTCAATAGCCAAGCATCCTTGTCTTCATTGTTGGAGGAGGGTGACGTCATGATGCTCTAAATCTGTCAGAGAAACAGCTCGAAACGAAAATAGAGGATATTTGCATGACACGGTGGTCAAAACCTTCGGGAGATTATATAATGAATTTTTACCGACCAAAAGAAGTAACGTGCAAGAAAACGGAGTCCGGGAGGCACACGAGGTGCCCATGAGACAGGGGGGCATGCCCAATAAGGGTGGGCGCGCCCTCCACTCTCGTGGAGGCCTCGTGTCCTTCCCGGATTACTTCTTGCTTTCCAAAATTCTTAAATATTCCAAAAAAGGAGAGAAATTGCCATTAGAATTGTTTTGGAGTCGGTTTACGTACCGTACCACATACCTATTCCTTTTCGGAGTCTGTAACGTTCTGGAAAGTGTCCCTTATGTATTCCTCCGGGGTATGGTTTCAATAATATTAGTTTCAACATTTATAGGATTACCTGAGATATAATGTTTGATTCTTTGACCGTTCACCACCCTCGGACTTGTGCCTTCGAAGTTGTTGATTTTTATGGCACCGGAACGATAGACCCCTCGATAACATAAGGGTCTTCCCACTTAGAGAGAAGTTTTCCTGCAAAAAATCTTAAACGAGAGTTGAATAGCAACACATAATCACCTACATTAAACTCACGCTTTTGAATTCTTTTGTCATGCCATCTTTTAACTTTTTCTTTGAACAGCTTGGCATTCTCGTAGGCCTGAGTTCTCCATTCATCAAGTGAGCTAATATCAAATAACCTCTTCTTACTGGCAAGTTTGAAGTCATAGTTGAGCTCTTTAATAGCCCAAAATGCCTTATGTTCAAGTTCGAGAGGTAAGTGACATGCTTTTCCATAAACCATTTTATACGGAGACATACCCATAGGATTTTTATATGCAGTTCTATAGGCCCATAATGCATCATCAAGTTTCTTGGACCAATTCTTTCTAGATCTATTGATAGTCTTTTGCAAAATTAATTTGAGCTCTCTATTGCTCAACTCTACTTGACCGCTAGACTGTGGGTGATAAGGAGATGCAATTCTATGATTAACATCATACTTAGCAAGCATTTTACGAACAGCACCATGAATAAAATGTGAACCACCATCAGTCATAAGATATCTAGGGACTCCAAACCTCGGAAAAACAACTTCTCTAAGCATCTTAATAGAAGTGTTATGATCAGCACTACTAGTTGGAATAGCTTCTACCCACTTAGTAACGTAATCAACGGCAACTAAAATATGTGTATATCCATTAGAGGCGGGAAAAGGTCCCATATAATCAAAGCCCCAAACATCAAAAGGTTCAATAACAAGAGAATAATTCATAGGCATTTCTTGACGTCTACTAATATTACCAATTCTTTGGCATTCATCACAAGACAAGACAAACTTACGAGCATCTTTGAAGAGAGTAGGCCAATAAAAACCGGATTGCAATACCTCATGTGCAGTTCTATCTCCAGTGTGGTGTCCTCCATATGGTTCGGAGTGACACTTGCGTAGGATATGTTCATGTTCATGCTCAGGTACACAACATCTAATAACACCATCTACTCCTTCTTTATAAAGGTGTGGGTCATCCCAGAAGTAATGTCTTAAATCATAAAAGAACTTTTTCTTTTGCTGGTATGTGAAACTAGGTGGTATAAATTTAGCAACAATGTAATTAGCATAATCAGCATACCATGGAGCAGTACGAGAAGCATTAATGACCGCTAATTGTTCATCAAGAAAGCTATCATCAATAGGTAGTGGGTCATCAAGAACATTCTCTAACCTAGATAAGTTTTCTACAACGGGGTTCTCAGATCCCTTTCTATCAATAATATGCAAATCAAATTCTTGGAGCAAGAGAACCCATCTAATAAGTCTAGGCTTAGAATTTTTCTTTTCCATAAGATATTTAATAGCAGCATGATTAGTGTGAATAGTAACTTTAGAATCAACAATATAAGGTCTGAACTTATCACATGCAAATACAACTGCTAAGAATTCTTTTTCAGTAGTAGCATAATTTCTCTGGGCAGTATCAAGAGTTTTACTAGCATACTGGATAACATTCAATTTCTTATCAACTCTTTGCCCTAGAACAACACCTACAACATAATCACTAGCATCACACATAATTTCAAAGGGTAAATTCCAATCAGGTGGCTGAACAATAGGTGCAGTGATCAAAGCTTTCTTAAGTATTTTAAATGCTTCTACACAATCATCATCAAAGACAAAAGGAATATCTTTTTGCAATAAATTAGTCAGAGGCCTAAAGATTTTAGAAAAGTCCTTAATGAACCTCCTATAAAAACCGGCATGACCAAGGAAACTTCTTATACCTTTAATGTCCTTGGGACATGGCATCTTTTCAATAGCATCAACTTTAGCTTTATCAACTTCAGTACCTTTTTAGAAATCTTATGCCCCAAGACAATGCCTTCATTAACCATAAAGTGGTACTTTTCCCAATTCAAGATGAGACTAGTGTCTTCACATCTCTGCAAAACTCGATCAAGGTTGCTCAAGCAATCATCAAAAGAGGATACATAAACGGAGAAATCATCCATGAATACCTCACAAATCTTTTCACAAAAGTCAGATAATATAGTCATCATGCATCTTTGAAAGGTAGCAGGTGCATTACATAAACCAAAAGGCATACGTCTATAAGCAAAAGTACCGAAAGGGCAAGTAAAAGTAGTTTTTGATTGATCCTCCGCTGACACAGGTATTTGAGAGAAACCAGAATAACCATCCAGAAAGCAGAAATGTGTATGTTTGGATAGTCTTTCTAGCATTTGATCAATAAAAGCTAAAGGGTAATGATCTTTCTGAGTAGCTTTATTTAATTTACGGAAATCAGTTACCATCCTATAACATGTAATAATTCTTTGCGGAATCAATTCATCTTTATCATTAGGAACAACATTAATACCTCCCTTCTTAGGGACGCAATGGACAGGACTTCCCCAATCACTATCAACAACGGGATAAATTATACCTGCCTCAAGGAGCTTTAGTATCTCCTTTTTTACCACTTCTTTCATCTTAGGATTTAATCGTCGTTGAGGATCTCTAACTGGTTTGGCATCTTTCTCCAATTTTATTTTGTGTTGGCATAGAGTGGGACTAATGCCCTTAAGATCATCCAGAGTATATCCAATAGCAGCACGGTGCTTCTTCAGAGTTTTCAATAATCTTTCCTCTTCTTGCTCTGAAAGGTTAGCACTAATAATAACATGATATATCTTCTTTTCATCAAGATAAGCATATTTAAGATTATCAGGTAAAGGTTTGAGCTCAAACACGGGATCACCCTTGGGTGGAGGAGGATCCCCTAGGATTTCAACAGGTAAGCTGTGTTTCAGAATAGGACCCTGTTTAAGGAATACTTCATCTATTTCCCTTCTTTCATTCATAAACATATCATTTTCATGGTCTAGCAAATATTGCTCTAACGGATCAGTAGGAGGCACGACAATAGAAGCAAGACCAATAATTTCATCCTTACTAGGCAATTCTTTATCACGGGGTTGTCTACAGAACTTAGCAAAATTAACTCATGTTTCATATCCCCCAAGCCAATTGTAACAATATCCTTTTCACAATCAATCTTAGCATTAACAGTATTCAAGAAGGGTCTACCAAATATAATGGGACAAAAGTCATCTTGTGGGGAACCAAGAACAAGAAAATCAGCAGGATATTTAACTTTCCCACACAAGACTTCAACATCTCTAACAATCCCAAATGGTGTAATAGTATCTCTATTGGCAAGCTTAATAGTAACGTCAATACCTTCTAACTCAGCGGGTGCGATATCATGCATAATTTCTTCATATAGGGAAAAAGGTATTGCACTAGCACTAGCACCCATATCACATAAGCCATGATAACAATGATCTCCTATTTTAACAGAAATAATAGGCATGCTTACAACGGGTCTATGTATCTTAGTATCGGGTCTAGCAATATTAGAAGTTTCACCACAGAAGTAAATAACATGCCCATCTATATTATCATCCAAGAGATCTTTAACCATAGCAATACTAGGTTCTACTTTAATCTTCTCAGGAGGTGTATATGTTCTAGTATTACTCTTACGAATCACAGTTGAAGCTTTAGCATGATCCTTTATTCTAATAGGAAAAGGTGGTTTCTCAACATAAGTAGTAGGAACAACAGGATCATCATAAGTGATAGTCTTTTCTTCAACTGTAACAGGTGCAACTACTTTTACTTAGGGAGATCAACATGAGTAGCAAAAGATTCACAAAAAGGAGCTACTATCTCAGAGTCAAGTCCATATTTAGCGCTAAATCCATGAAAAGCATCGGTATCCATAAAAGATTTAACACAATCAAACTTAGGTGTCATACCTGACTCCTTACCATCGTCGGAACCCCAATCTTCAGAGTTGCATTTAATTCTTTCCAATAAATCCCACTTGAATTCAGTAGCCTTCAGCATGTAAGAACCAAGACAGGAAGTGTCAAGCATGGTGCGATCATTGAGAGAAAGCTGAGCATAAAATTTTTGAATAATCATTTCTCTTGAGAGCTCATGATTGGGGCATGAGTATAACATTGACTTAAGCCTCCCCCAAGCTTGAGCGATGCTTTCTCCTTCGCGAGGCCAGATATTATATATGTAATTACGACCACGATGAACAAGATGCATATGATAGAACTTCTGGTGAAATTCCAACTTCAATCGTTTATAGTTCCAAGATCTCGTATCATCACATAGCCTATACCATGTTAATGCGTCTCCCTTCAAAGATAAAGGGAAGACCTTCCTCTTGACAACATCATCGGGAATACCTGCAAGCTTACATAATCCACAAACTTCATCCACAAAGATTAGGTGTAAATCAGGATGCAATGTTCCATCTCCTACAAAGGGATTAGCTAGCAGTTTCTCTATCATACCCGAAGGAATATCAAAGTAAACATTTTCAGTAGGTTCAGTAGGTTGAGGAGAAACTCTTTGCTCTACTGGTTGGGGCGAAGATAGCCCGAACAAGCCCCTCAAAAGATTAGTTTCCATAGTAACAAGTGAAAGAAAATTTCAGCACACTATATAAATGTTTCCTTACCAAGTTCCACTCACCAAAGGCGCTTCACTCCCCGGCAAGGGTGCCAGAAAAGAGTCTCGATGACCCACAAGTATAGGGGACCTATCGTAGTCCATTCAATAAGAGTGTCGAACCCAATGAGGAGCAAAAGGAAATGACAAGCGGTTTTCAGTAAGGTATTCTATGCAAGCACTGAAATTGTAGGTAACAGATAGTTTTGTAATGAGATAATTTGTAACATGTAACAAGCAATGAAAGTAAATAAAGTGCAGCAAGGTGGCCCAATCCTTTTTGTAGCAAAGGACAAGCCTGGGCAATTTCTTATAATGAGAAAAGCGCTCCCGAGGACACATGGGAATTATCATCAAGCTAGTTTTCAGCACGCTCATATGATTCATGTTCGGTACTTTGATAATTTGATATGTGGGTGGACTGGTGCTTGGGTACTGCCCTTCCTTGGACAAGCATCCCACTTATGATTAACCCCTATTGCAAGCATCCGCAACTACAAAAGAAGTATTAAGGTAAACCTAACCATGGCATGAAACTAGTGGATCCAAATCAGTCCCTTACGAAACAACGCATAAACTACGGTTTAAGCTTCTGTCACTCTAGCAACCCATCATCTACTTATTACTTCCCAATGCCTTCCTTTAGGCCCATATAATGTTGAAGTGTCATGTAGTCGACGTTCACATAACAGCACTAGAGGAGAGACAACATACATCTCATCAAATTATCGAACGAATACCAAATTCACATGACTACTGATGCAAGAGTTCACCCATGTCCTCAGGAACAAACATAACTACTTACAAAGCATATTCATGTCCATGATCAGAGGAGTATTAATATGCATTAAGGATCTGAACATATGATCTTCCACCAAGTAAACCAATTAGCATCAACTACAAGGAGTAATCAACACTACTAGCAACCCACAGGTACCAATTTGTGGTTTTGATACAAGATTGGATACAAGAGATGAACTACGGTTTGGAGAGGAGATGGTGCTGGTGAAGATGTTGATGGATATTGACCCCTCCCGATGAGAGGATCGTTGGTGATGATGATGGTGATGATTTCCCCCTCCCGAAGAGAAGTTTCCCAAGCAGAACCGCCGGAGCCCTAGATTGGTTCCGCCAAGGTTTCCGCCTCGTGGAGGCGGAGTTTTGTCCCGTAAGCTTGCTTATGATTTTTTTTCAGGGTGAAAGCCTTCATATAGCAGAAGATGGGTACCGGAGGGCCACCAGGGGCCCGGGAGATAGGGGCGCGCCCTGTAGGGGGGGCGCCCCCCACCCTCCCGGGTAGGGTGTGGGGCCCCTCTGGTACTTCCTTTGCTCAATAATTCTTATTAATTCCAAAAATGACTTTCGTGGAGTTTCAGGACTTTTGGAGCTGTGCAGAGTAGGTTTCCAATATTTGCTCCTTTTCCAGCCAGTATTCCAGCTGCTGGCATTCTCCCCCTTCATGATAAACCTTGTAAAATAAGAGAGAATAGCCATAAGTATTGTGACATAACGTGTAATAACAGCCCATAATGCAATAAATATCGGTATAAAAGCATGATGCAAAATGGACGTATCAGGTGTCAAAACCGGCGGATCTCGGGTAGAGGGTCCCGAACTGTGCGTCTAAGGCTAATGGTAATAGGAGGCGGGGGACATGATGTTTACCCAGGTTCGAGCCCTCTCTATGACTACTAGGGAAAACCTTATACACAGAAATTTAGCAACAACGCGGGTCAAAAAACGGCGCTAGTGCTAGATAGCAGTAGCGTTTGAGAAAAAACCGCGCTACAGATACAACCTTAGCAGTAGCGCGTGTAGTGGCAAAAGCGCTACTACTAATATTCCCATTGCTAGAATGATAGGCTACGCATAGCAGTAGCGGGCTTGGAAGAAGCGCGCTACCGCTAGGGAATAAGTAGTAGCGTGTTTCCTAAGAAGAGCGCTACTATTAACAGAAATAAAATAAGATGAAAAAAATAGAAAAGTAATTGAAAATGAAAGAAATAGAAAAAGGAGAAAGGAAAAAATAAAATGTAAAGCAAAATAAATGAAAAAGCGAAAAAACGGAGGAAGGCATAGCAGTAGCCTGTGTTTGTAAGAGTCGCTATAGCTAACGTAGCTGCAGCGCGTGTCCTAGACCCCGCTATAGAAATAGAAAAGGAAATTAAAAAATGGAAGAAAATTACATAGCTATAGTGTGACGCCCCCGATTTAATCGTACACTAATCATGCACGCAAACGTGTACGATCAAGATCAGGGACTCACGGGAAGATATCACAACACAACTCTAAAAGTAAAATAAGTCATACAAGCATCATAATACAAGCCAGGGGCCTCGAGGGCTCGAATACAAGTGCTCGATCATAGACGAGTCAGTGAAGCAACAATATCTGAGTACAGACATAAGTTAAACAAGTTTGCCTTAAGAAGGCTAGCACAAACTGGGATACAGATCGAAAGAGGCGCAGGCCTCCTGCCTGGGATCCTCCTAAACTACTCCTGGTCGTCGTCAGCAGCCTGCATGTAGTAGTAGGCACCTCCAGTGTAGTAGTCGTCGTCGACGGTGGCGTCTGGCTCCTGGGCTCCAACATCTGGTTGCGACAACCAGAAAGAAGGAAAGGGGAAAAAGGGGAGAAAGCAACCGTGAGTACTCATCCAAAGTACTCGCAAGCAAGGAACTACACTACATATGCATGGGTATATGTGTAAGGAGGCCATATGAGTGGACTGAACTGCAGAATGCCAGAATAAGAGGGGGATAGCTAATCCCGTCAAGACTACGCCTGGCAGCCTCCGTCTTGCAAAGATGTAGAAGAGAGTAGACCAAGTCCTCCAAGTAGCATCGCCAAGTAGCATCTCCAAGTAGCATCGCATAGCATAATCCTACCCGCAATCCTCTCCTCGTTGCCTGTTAGAGAGCGATCACCGGGTTGTATCCGCACTTGGAAGGGTGTGTTTTATTAAGTATCCGGTTCTAGTTGTCATAAGGTCAAGGTACAACTCCGGTCGTCCTTTTACCGAGGGACACGGCTATTCAATAGATTAAACTTCCCAGGGTGCACCACATAACCCAACACGCTTGATCCCATTTGGCCGACACACTTTCTGGGTCATGCCCGCCTCGGAAGATCAACACGCCGCAGCCCCACCTAGGCACAACAGAGAGGTCAAGACGCCGGTCTAAACCTAAGCGCACAGGGTGCGGGCCCATCGCCCAATGCACACCACACGCGTTGCGTGGCGGCCGGAAGCGAACTAGCCCCTAATACAAGCGCAGCTTACGTTCCAATCCGCGCGCGCCGCTTCGATCCGATGTCAAGAAGGCTTCGGTGATACCACGACATCGGGATACCCATAACTACTCCCACGTAGATGGTTAGTGCGTATAGACCAAATGGCGGACTCGGATCAAATACCAAGATCTCGTTAAGCGTGTTATTATGAAGCAAACGCGACGCCGACCAGGCCAGCCCACCTCACCTAGGCGGTCTCAACCTGCCTGTCGCTCCGACACAAAGATCCACACAGAGGGCCGTCGGGACAAAGGTCCTTACAGCCCCAATCCGTGAATCACTCATGGTACTCTTGAGCAGACCCGACTTTAGTCACCATCTGTAGTATGTATGTATGTATAGTATATACCCGTGATCACCTCCCGAGTGATCACGGCCCAATAGTATAGCAAGGCAGACTGACAAGAATGTAGGGCCAATGATGATAAACTAGCATCCTATACTAAGCATTTAGGATTGCAGGTAAGGTATCAACAGATGTAGCAGCAATGTCAGGCTATGCATCAGAATAGGATTATCGAAAAGCAGTAACATGCTACACTACTCTAATGCAAGCAGTATAGAGGAGAATAGGCGATATCTGGTGATCAAGGGGGGGGCTTGCCTGGTTGCTCTGGCAAGGAGAGGTCGTCAATGTAGTCGATCACAGGGGTACCGGCATCGGTCTCAGGGTCTACCGGAAAGAAGTAACAGAGGGGGAACACAATAAATAACAGAGCAATCAAAGCATCACAAAGCGTAACAAGACAATACGCGGTGTTCGGTGTGCCCTAACGCGGTAGTAGGTGATACCGGTGAAGGGGGGAAACATCCGGGAAAGTATCCCCGGTGTTTCACGTTTTCGGTCAGATGAACCGGAGGGGGAAAGTTGCGAGTTTGATAGGTTAGGGATGTGTGGCGGACGAACGGGCTGCGTATCCGGATTCGTCTCGTCGTTCTGAGCAACTTTCATATACAAAGTTTTTCCATCCGAGCTACGGTTTATTTTATATTGATTTTAAAAGGATTTAATCATTTTCTAATTTATTAATTATTAATTAAATTAACATTATCCAGAATAGTGTTTGCCGATGTCAGCATGACGTCAGTAGTCAACGTTGACCGTTGACCTGGTCAACCTGACAGGTGGGACCCGCATGTCATACTCTGATTATGCTAATTAAGATTTAACTAATCTAATTATTGTTTAACTAAACTAATTAGTTTAATTAGGTTAACCTAATCATGATTAAATAACTTAATTAATTCCTTAATTAATTAATTAATTTAATTATAATTATTTATTTTATTTATTTTATTTTTTTATTTTTCTTAAAACGTTCTCGGGCTGGGCCCCGTTTGTCATAGGGCCAACGGGCCGTCTGCGGTTAGCAGGCGCTTCTGGCGCAGTCTGGCCTTCGCCGCAGAAGCGGCAGGCGAGCCAGTGCTGGCAAGGTGCGCTTGCGGAGGGCGCGCTAACGCCAATGAAGCGGCGGAGCCGACCGCAGTCTGGCGCTGGTCTGGCGGATGCGGGCACGGCGGGAGAAGGCCCGTCTGTGAGGGCTTCAGCGACGGCCGTGGCTGTGGCTAAAGCAATGGCGCGTGGCGGGCTAAGCGGCGGCAGGCGGCGGAGCACGCCGCGGGGCGAAGCTCCGGCGCCAGACGCGTGACATGGCCAGCGAAGCATGTCTTGCGCGTGAGCGGGGCTCAACAACGGGAGAGAGGGAGTGAGGAGGGGAGGTGGCGGCTCACAGGGGTGCTGCAGGGGTTCGGGCAGCGAGGGTCGAGGAGGTAGACGGGGACGACGGCGACGCAGGGGAGGCCGACGGTGCTGGCGGTCCGGTGAGGTGGCCTCTGGCGACGACGACGTGGTTCCGGCGACGGGGTCGGGCCGCCATGGACGGAGCGCGCCTGGAGCTCGGGGAAGACGACGCGGTGCACGAGAGAGCAGAAGGAGGCCGGGAGGTGAGGCGCCGGCGAGGTGGCGTCGCGGAGGAGGATGGAGGCGCGGTGGCACGGCGACGGGCGGCGTCGGGACAAGGGCGTGGTCGCCCCGATCCCGATCTGGATCGGGGGAGTGGGGGGGGAGCGAGTGAGTGGGGGGGTGCGTGGTGGTTAGGGTTTCGGTCGGGGTGGGGGGTTAAGGGGAGGCCGGCTGGGCCGGCCTGGCGGCCTGGTGGCCTGCTGGGCCGTGGCCCAGTGGGCCGGGGGGTTTGTGTTTCTTTTTTTTTCTATTTCTTTGTTTTCTGTTTTCTTTTCTTTATCTATTTTCTTTTCTATTTTATTCTTTTAATTTCTGTTTTATAAAATATAAATACAACTCCTAAATTAATGTTATAATTTATTCTACTGCCCCAAAGTTTGACACCTAATTAAAATAGTTTGCATTATTATTATTTTTAGGAGGCATTTAATTAATTGTCATAGCTGCTGTTTTAATTACATTAGAGCCTTTAAACATTTTATAAAAATGTGGATTCTCCACCACAATTATTTATGCAATATTTGGAACATATAGAACATTTTAGTTTTAATGTTTGAAAACTTTTCTTGTTTGCCTTGATTTTGAATTTTGAATTCGGGCGGGATTGAATCATCGCGAGGTTTACGACAGTAAGAGTGGTGACGTGGCATCATTAGCAGAGTTTTACTGTAGCCTAATTATCCGGGCGTCACAATTCTCCTCCACTACAAGAAATCTCGTCCCGAGATTTAAGAGGGGTCTAGGGGAAGGTCCAGTTACGAAATTCTAACGAGTCTTCTCGGTGTTGGTTGTTCTTCTCAAGAGGTCGATCCATTACATTGATGTCTTCGCCTTCTCGCTTGGTCATCATGATGAAGTGGTCGTCCTTCCTTGGGGATCTTCATCGTACTTACGGAAAGGATAAGGGTAGCTTCAAAAGGACGACCTCTACAAGGTTGACTATCTGGTCGATAACATCGAGGAAGGTGGTGGAAGTTACTCTCGAATTGAATCTTAAGAAAATATCGAGAGCAAAGTAAGGAGGTACCATGAGAAGTTTCAAACGGATAGGCAAGCGTTCGATGCCTAATCAGAAGGTGAAAGGGGTTCAGGCAACGAGAATAAGTATTAAATCGATACCAAAATAGATCACTTGGGACGGTGGTCCGTGAATTACATACGAGTCCACGCACGAGGACTAACTCTGGGAACAGGGGGTGTACAAGAGAGTCAGGTTTCGATCCTGTGGAACTGTGGGTTATGGGCCCACCATGTGGTTGAAGGTAGGAAGGGGGCCGACATCTTGCACGGTCACGATAGCAAGGCGTGTCAGAGGGTAGCCTATCAGTTATGTCGGCAACAATAGCGATACCAAGGGCGAGGGACGAAGAGAACCATTTTCCTGCTCGTTGAACGAGGCGGCCAATAGGCAAGGTTCTCGTCCATCGGTGGCTACCGGAATGTCATCAACAATAGTACAGGGTCTTACTGACAGAGCGGTACCACGAGGTGTTTACATAAGCAGGAGAATATTACTGCTTAGGTCATATAGATCACAAGAAAGGTTAACCCAAACAATGGAAAGGAAAATATGGCTATCAGATTAAACAGAACAATTGAAAGGAAAATGTGTTAAAACACATATCTCAGGGGTATTTCCTTCCCAAGGACAAACAGAGCATGATATCCTTGACAGGATAGAAAGTAGAAAACCATTTATGTAAGGGGAGAGGAATTTCATGACATTACCCATACAACGGTGTTTGGATAGTTCAGCAAGAAACAATTAGCATTGGGCTTCAAATGTTTTTGTTGAAAATCGGAGTACCATAGACATGCTTCGAGATAGCATTGACATAGTCTTCAAGCAAAGATCGGACTTTGGATACTCATTGGACTCATCAGGAACAACTTATAGAATAAGTCTTTCAATTTTCCTCATGGAAGAATGGATAGCCTTGCTAAAAAGGAAATTATAATAATAGATCCTCCTGCTGGGGGGGGTGCTAGGCATGACATCACGTTATCGGGTCATCAAAGGACCAACATCATAACTCTTGGAAAGTTGTCCCAACCATCATATCTGACCGAGATTCAGATCCGATTGGTGTCATGATACCTCAGACTAAGGGTGTCCGAGAGGAAAAGGTGCAACACAAATCGACGAAATGACATTGCAAGATTCTCGGGAAATGAACTATGGAAGCGAGTTCCGAAACTAGAGTTCATTAGTAAACCAAGGAGAGGATGAGGGGGTGGCTGATGGACTCAGCGACAATTCATCGAGAATTCCAAACAGATGGATTTCCACAATAAGGTGAACAAGAAGATGACAATTGTCAATTCAAATGATGTAATGTTGTATGCTCGAGGAAAACATACACCATCCATCTTTAGTTGAAAGGTGTGCCCGGAATATGACCTTGGGCAGCAAGATCAATGTTAAAGCGACGATTCAGTAACCAACAGTCTAAGAACGAACTGTCGATCGTTAACTTCAAAGTAATAGGGTTGCTAGAAGTATAGAACTCAAGCAGCATCGTTAACATAATGGTATCCCGGTTAAAAAAACACGAGGACCAAGGAAGAATGGTGATGGTGAGAAGTATCATCTTATCGTGAATTTCTAAGAGGTGGAGCAATCCCCACAACATTCTTGACAGAAAAGAGAGTAATACTTCAAGGCAGAACACATCACTAGCTAGAGAGCAAGTTGTATTCGTAATGTGGACAAGTTCGCGATGAAAGGAAGTCATGGGTGTTGTCGGTGATAATAAAAATCATCGAGGGCAAGGAGGGTATTTCTCATCATGAACACGGTTTACATCTCGGAAGAAGTCAAAGTGTTGAAGGTGATCCGACACATTTGTCGGGATGTTTCAAGATGATGCAATCAAACACAATGGCAAGAAGCAAGGAAATGACGAAGTGGCAAGTTATAGGATCAATATATAAGATGCAAGCTCGGAACCAAAGTTGCCTTTCAAAACAGGCAACATGATGTTGAAAGCTCGACGTAAGTCGTGCTCACACACTGAAAAATTCATGCACCAGAGAAGGATGCGGTAGCACAGTTAAAGATAGCAAGACCAGGATGCAGCTGATAGTCTAGGAATGACCAGATTGGGTTCAGAATTTCCCAGTAAAAATACTAGGGGTATTTGATTTATAGTGCGGAATAATTTCACTAGTCGGTGTCAACCCAGAACACGTAGAGTGATTACGACAAGGAAAGACATTACTTCAACAAAGTTAGTAAGATGTGGTGCAAAGGCGAGACATCTTGAGATACCGGGTAATACTCGAAGGTAGAACATGATAGAAGTAGAACCGGGTCATTGATCTATGACAGTAGGTACTTCAACCTTGCCAAATTTAGACGTGGTACTGGAATGGATTCCCATCAGATATATCAGATCAGGACAGCATGGTCGGAATTTGCAAGAAGCTTCCGAGACGGTCTACATCATTTTCATGGGCATGAACACAAAGTTCAAGGTCGACTCCCACTTCTTTAATGCATATCATTTCATTCACTTCTCACGTTCAATGAAGTTGCAGTGTTGAAATTTTATCCGGCGAAGCACCAGAAGAGTATGATTCGTGAAAACTTTCGGGTTCACACGGTTTAGAGAAGGCATATATTCAACCCATAGGGGCTTCTTAGAAACATATACCACAAGTTTCAAGAGTAAATAACACAAGCCCGAAAGCAGAGCATGGTTGGCCAAGCGAGAGGATACAACTTAACAAAGGCATTATGTATCGGGAAGAACTCACAAAGTGATCAAATGTGAAGGACAACGCGGGATAATAATCCAACAAAGGGATATGGCGACCCACAATGGAGCTGATGTGAGTATCGATACTCAATCAGAGGAAGAAAGAATGCAAATGCATCGGTTTATAGATCATCTGAGTAATTCAACGTTTAAAAAGCAAAGGAATTATGATTTTCAAATCAAGGGATCAGGAGCAAATGCTCTGATCAAGGATGGATAAGTTGAATAGACTTAGGGGTACAATCGACGGCAATTTGATTGGTCGATAGCCAGCTCATGTTTAAAATGACGTCTGAGCCGGAAAGATAATTTAAAAGGATCAACTGATGATTGCGTGCTTTCACACACATGTTGAATCGATAGGATCAAAATTATCGTGTCAAAGGATACTAATGAATATTGCTACACATATGGAAAGCATCCATATTGCAAGCAGACAAGTATTTGCCGAGCAATAGTTTGAAGAGGACACTCGGAAGATCGGGTAGTATTTCCAAGTATTATGAAAAGCATATGAACAACTGGGGATAAGCGGATACTCGATAAGTGCGAGAATCATCCGTAGGGGTATTCAGGTGACAAAGAACAGCAAGGCAATAAGCTCAAAGGATTATCGAAACAATGACGAGTATTTCGGGGTATCTTGTAATAACAAGACCAATCGATGAATGTAAGAATAACAACTGCAAGTAGTTATCCATAAGGGTTGACGGTGGAAGGGGAATTGCAAACGCGATGAAGACAAGTTCTCGGGTTAACCGCGGAGAGTATCTTCAGGGTCTTCATGTGCAGCAGACGACCCTTAGTAATAAGGGGCTCTCCGGGTGAAAGTGATAACGAGATCCTAATGTTAGATTTAGCAAAATTCATTTAATCCGAATAGAAGAGAGTTCAGAGTCCCAGAGTATAGATCGAGGAGTAAAAGATCCTAGTACCACCCAATGGCGACGTGGGCCCGTAAGGCACACAGCCAAGTTAGTAAAAGTTTTTGCAATGTCTAGACTCGACTTGCCAAGGAGTGTGGAAGGGGATTCCTACAGCGATGGCTCGATACCAACTTGTGACGCCCGATTTAATCGTACACTAATCATGCACGCAAACGCGTAATGATCAAGATCGAGGACTCACGGAAGATATCACAACACAACTCTAAAAGTAAAATAAGTCATACAAGCATCATAATACAAGCCGAGGGCCTCGAGGGCTCGAATACAAGTGCTCGATCATAGACGAGTCAGTGGAAGCAACAATATCTGAGTACGGACATAAGTTAAACAAGTTTGCCTTAAGAAGGCTAGCACAAACCGGGATCAGATCGAAGAGGCGCAGCCTCCTGCTCGATCCTCCTAAACTACTCCTAGTCGTCGCCGCAGCCTGCATGTAGTAGTAGGCACCTCCAGTAGTAGTAGTAAATAAATCGACGGTGGCGTCGCTCTTGGGCTCCAAGATCTGGTTGCGACAACCGAAAAGAAGGAAAGGGGAAAAAGGGGAGAAAGCAACCGTGAGTACTCATCCAAAGTACTACAAGCAAGGAACTACACTACATATGCATGGGTATATGTGTAAGGAGGCCATATGAGTGGACCGAACTGCAGAATGCCGAATAAGAGGGGATAGCTAATCCTCGTCAAGACTACGCTCGGCAGCCTCCGTCTTGCAAAGATGTAGAAGAGAGTAGATGAAGTCCTCCAAGTAGCATCGCCAAGTAGCATCTCAAGTAGCATCGCATAGCATAATCCTACCCGCAATCCTCTCCTCGTTGCCTGTTAGAGAGCGATCACCGGGTTGTATCCGCACTTGGAAGGGTGTGTTTTATTAAGTATCCGGTTCTAGTTGTCATAAGGTCAAGGTACAACTCCGGTCGTCCTTTACCGAGGGACACGGCTATTCAATAGATTAAACTTCCTGCAGGGTGCACCACATAACCCAACACGCTTGATCCCATTTGGCGGACACACTTTCTGGGTCATGCCCGCCTCGGAAGATCAACACGCCGCAGCCCCACCTAGGCACAACAGAGAGGTCAAGACGCGGTCTAAACCTAAGCGCCGCAGTGCAGGCCCATCGCCCAATGCACACCGCGACGTTGCGTGGCGGCGGAAGCGTAACTAGCCCCTAATACAAGCGCAGCTTACGTTCCAATCCGGCGCGCGCCGCCGCCGCCGACGTCAAGAAGGCTTCGGTGATACCACGACGTCGGGATACCCATAACTACTCCCACGTAGATGGTTAGTGCGTATAGACCAAATGGCGGACTCGATCAAATACCAAGATCTCGTTAAGCGTGTTATTATGAAGCAACGCGACTCCGACCAGGGCAGGCCCACCCCTCACCTAGGCGGTCTCAACCTGCCTGTCGCTCCGACACAAAGATCCACACAGAGGGCCGTCGGGACAAAGGTCCTTACAGCCCCAATCCGTGAATCACTCGCGGTACTCTTGACGCGCACCCGACTTTAGTCACCATCTGTAGTATGTATGTATGTATAGTATATACCGTGATCACCTCCCGAGTGATCACGGCCCAATAGTATAGCAAGGCGATCGACAAGAATGTAGGGCCAATGATGATAAACTAGCATCCTATACTAAGCATTTAGGATTGCGTAAGGTATCAGCAGATGTAGCAAGAATGTCGGGCTATGCATCGAATAGGATTATCGAAAAGCAGTAACATGCTACACTACTCTAATGCAAGCAGTATAGAGGAGAATAGGCGATATCTGGTGATCAAGGGGGGGCTTGCCTGGTTGCTCTGGCAAGGAGAGGTCGTCAATGTAGTCGATCACAGGGGTACCAGCATCGGTCTCAGGGTCTACCGGAAAGAAGTAACAGAGGGGGAACACAATAAATAACAGAGCAATCAAAGCATCACAAAGCGTAACAAGACAATACGCGGTGTTCGGTGTGCCCTAACGCGGTAGTAGGTGATACCGGTGAAGGGGGGAAACATCCGGGAAAGTATCCCCGGTGTTTCACGTTTTCGGTCAGATGAACCGGAGGGGGAAAGTTGCGAGTTTGATAGGTTAGGGATGTGTGGCGGACGAACGGGCTGCGTATCCGGATTCGTCTCGTCGTTCTGAGCAACTTTCATATACAAAGTTTTTCCATCCGAGCTACGGTTTATTTTATATTGATTTTAAAAGGATTTAATCATTTTCTAATTTATTAATTATTAATTAAATTAACATTATCCAGAATAGTGTTTGCCGATGTCAAGATGACGTCGTAGTCAACGCGACCGCCGACCTGGTCAACTGACAGTGGGACCCGCATGTCATACTCGATTATGCTAATTAAGATTTAACTAATCTAATTATTGTTTAACTAAACTAATTAGTTTAATTAGGTTAACCTAATCATGATTAAATAACTTAATTAATTCCTTAATTAATTAATTAATTTAATTATTATTATTTATTTTATTTATTTTATTTTTTTATTTTTCTTAAAACGTTCAAATTTGGGCCCGTTTGTCATAGGGCCAACGGGCCGATGCGGAGTTAGCGGGCGCTTCTGGCGCTGTCTGGCCTTCGCCGCAGAAGCGGCGGCGAGGCCAGTGGCAGCAGAGTCTTGTGGCGGAGGGCGCGCTAACGCCGGCGAAGGGCGAGCCGACCGCAGTCTGGCGCTGATCTGGCGGATCACGGGCACGGCGGGAGAAGGCCCGTCTGGCGAGGCTTCAGCGGCGGCCGTGGCCGTGGCTAAAGCAAAGCAGCGTGGCGGGCTAAGCGGCGGCGCAGGCGAGCACGACGCTGGACGAGCTCCGGCGCCAGACGCGTGACATGGCTGCGCGGGGCATGTCTTGCGTGAGCGGGGCTCAACAACGGAGAGAGGGAGGAGGAGGGAGGTGGCGGCTCACTGTGGGTGCTGCAGGGTTCGGGCAACGAGGGTCGAGGAGGTAGACGGGACGACGGCGACGCAGGGAGGCCGACAGTCTTGGCGGTCGGTGAGGTGGCCTCTGGCGGCGACGACGTGGTTCCGGCGACGGGTCGGGCCGCCATGGACGGAGCGCGCTGAGCTCGGGAAGACGACGCGGTGCGAGAGAGCGAAGGAGGCCGGAGGTGAGGCGCCGGCGAGGTGGCGTCGCGGAGGAGGATGGAGGCGCGGTGGCACGGCGACGGGCGGCGTCGGGACAAGGCGTGGCGCCCGATCCCGATCTGGATCGGGGGAGTGGGGGGGGAGCGAGTGAGTGGGGGGGTGCGTGGTGGTTAGGGTTTCGGTCGGGGTGGGGGGTTAAGGGGAGGCCGGCTGGGCCGGCCTGGCGGCCTGGTGGCCTGCTGGGCCGTGGCCCAGTGGGCCGGGGGGTTTGTGTTTCTTTTTTTCTATTTCTTTGTTTTCTGTTTTCTTTTCTTTATCTATTTTCTTTTCTATTTTATTCTTTTAATTTCTGTTTTATAAAATATAAATACAACTCCTAAATTAATGTTATAATTTATTCTACTGCCCCAAAGTTTGACACCTAATTAAAATAGTTTGCATTATTATTATTTTTAGGAGGCATTTAATTAATTGTCATAGCTGCTGTTTTAATTACATTAGAGCCTTTAAACATTTTATAAAAATGTGGATTCTCCACCACAATTATTTATGCAATATTTGGAACATATAGAACATTTTAGTTTTAATGTTTGAAAACTTTTCTTGTTTGCCTTGATTTTGAATTTTGAATTCGGGCGGGATTGAATCATCGCGAGGTTTACGACAGTAAGAGTGGTGACGTGGCATCATTAGCAGAGTTTTACTGTAGCCTAATTATCCGGGCGTCACATATAGCAGCAGCGCGTTTTGTAAAAACTGCTATAGCTATCTTAGCTATAGCGCGTTTTGTCAAATGCGCTACCGCTAAATTTGACTTAACCAAAAAACTGTTTCCCCCCGGCCACCACTTCTCCCCCAAATCCCTCAACCCACCCCGCGCGCCGCCGTCTCCCTGATTCGCCGTCGCCCCACCTCGCCGCATCTCCTGCCGACGTCGACGCCACCAGAGCCGTGCTCCGTCGATGCCACCGGAGCTGCCCCTAACGCCACGGAGCCGTGCGGCCTCGTCAACGCCACCGGAGCCGCCATCGACGCCACCGGATCCTTCCTCGCCACAACTGCCTCCCACGCCGTCACCGGAGACGCCCCTGCCTCCCTCGCCACCACTGCCTCCCTCGCCACCACCGGAGCCATCCTCTGTAAGCCCCCACCCCTCCTCTCTCTCTCTCTCATGCATAGGTTAGCTAGTTTAATTAGGTTAATTATCTAGGTTAGGGCAAAAATTTAGTTAGGGCTTTGACAGAGAAGTAGTTAGGTTAACTAGTTTAATTAGGTTAATTATCTAGGTTAGTGCAAAAATTTAGTTAGGGCTTTGACAGAGAACTAGTCAGGTTAACTAGTTTTATTAGGTTAATTATCTAGGTTAATTAGTGCAAAAATTTATTTAGAGCTTTGATAGAGAACAAGCTGCTTAACTAGTTTAATTAGGGTTAATTATCTAGGTAAACTAGATTAAATAACTAGGTTAAATAGGTAGGTTAATTAGGTTCGTTGGATTAACAAGCTAGGTTAAGTAGGTTGGCTAGGTTAGAGGAAAATGTTATTTAGAGCATTAGGTCAGAAGGGTTAGAGAAATGGAGTTCCTTTGCAATTTAATTGGGTTCTGTCCTAGGCAGAGAAGGGTTAGAGATAATAATGTGTGTTTGTGTGAGAGAGAGAGGAATAGCTAGATCAACATAATTTGGGTTCTGTCCTAGGCAGAGAAGTGTTTAGTGAGGTCATTTTGCAAAGGTTTTTGATTTTTGAAAAGACCACTATTTTTCAAGGAAAAGACTTTAGGCAAATTTTATTTTAAAGATTTTCCCTTCCTAGACTTTTATTGTTGATTATATCTTTTCATTGAAGTGGTCATGTTATATCTTTTCATTGAAGTTGTTCGATTGTGCCCAAGTGGCTTTGTTGTTTCTGTGAATGATCTTGAGTGGCCTATGTTTTGCGGAATGTTGATTCATTTCTGTTAAAGCAAATTTCAGGTTCTCGATTTGTCTACTTTTAGCAAAGGTCATGCGAAATTTTCCGTGAATTTCGGCATGACTTGTGCTACAAACTAGGACATATCGAGTGCACAGGATTTGCCGCACTGAAAGGAGTCAACATTCCTGCAAAACAATAGGCCTTTTTTATGTCATTATTCATTTTATTAGGTCTAGAATTAATTGACTAGATTTAATCATAGGAAACATGGCTAGCAACAATGAAGGACAGGGTTCTGGTGATTGCGACGACGTCTACCGGGCGGCAGACAAATTTTTTAGCCTTACCCACGATCAACCGATGTTGTTGCTGGGCCCACCGGTGGCATCGGGGACTGAGATAGACACGCAGACCGGTGATTTAGCTGGGACCGTCTTGAGGCGAGACCGCGCCGAGACTCGATCGCATCGAGACCAGCGCTGAGACTCAGACCGGTGCTGCCTCGGGGAGCGAAGCCAGTGTAGAACCGAAAGCAAAGAGGCAACAGGTTCCTAACAAACTCAGGACTACTAGATTGGTGGTCACGGAGGTGGACGATGGCAATTTTGAGCCAAAGTCGCCCGATGAAGCGCGCGCGTGCTACGGCAATCAAATAGGCTGCATCGTACAGACAACCGCCACCATCAACGATAAGAAACTACAGAAGATAGAAAATATGTGGAGCTCCCTCCTAAAGAAGTTTCACCAGATATTCTTCTTCCTGGGCCGGAATGAGAAGGATTATGAAGATCCAGACGAGGACCCGGCAATGAAGAAGATAAACAAACACGCCATGACCAAGTTTAGCGCCGCGTTGGCCGCCTGGAAAACTCGAGTGAAAGCAAGGATCATCGACAAGAAGGAACCCTACTCCGAGATTGTAAAGGATAATCCGACAATCACGGAAGAGCGGTTTCAAATATTCAAGGAGGCTTGCGAGGCCGAAGCTACAAAAAAAAAGTCTAAGTGCATGAAGGGGATTCAAGAGAGGAACATTGGGAGCCACCACCTCGGAAGTCGTGGTTACGGCGGAAAGAGGTCCAAATGGGCCAAGGAGGACACGGAAGCCGCGAAGTCAGGCATCCTGCACCCTTGGCGGATTTCACCGTCCCCGCAGGCGTGGCGTCCCGAGGGCCCGCACCGTTGGGACCCAAAGAAGAAGGTTTACGAGACAACACCGGTCATTACGGAGTTCATGAGACTGCTGGTAATTTAAGTTTCTGATCAATTCGACTGCACACGTTAGTCATATTTGTAAACAATCCTTGTGCCTTTTGCAGAGAGAGCAGCACCGGATTGCGGCCGGAAGTGACTCGCCGTCTAAGGCATTGGCGAGGCCCAAGTGGGACGCTCCATTCAACCGGGCGTTGAACATATTGAAACGATAACCGGTGGATACTCGACCGTCATATGGACGCGTGCATGGTGTCGGAGATGGCGCCAAGTGGAAGAAGTACTACCGTGAGACCACGGAGGAGAGAAAGGAAAGACGTAGATTAACTGAAGAAAACATAGACAAGAAGGTTGAGATTGCGGGTGAGAAGAAATCATCTCAGACAGTTGCAACAGCGGTAGCTGCCGCAAAACATGTGGTTGCAGATTTGTCTACTTCCTTGGTGACGGGCGTTTTCACTTGGACAAGGCAAAATCCAGAAAAAAATGCAGAGGACTTTTCCCTTGCTGACTTCTTGGGAGCACCTGCTCCCGCACCGGCTCCCGTACCAACTCCTGCACCGGCTCCCGCACATGCTCCCGCACCGGCTCCTGCACCGACTCCCGCACCGGACGTGCTCGGTGGTGCCTCGTCTTTGGCTGAGCTCGACGCCCTCACGGTATCTGTCACACCGGCCCCCTTCAATATAAATGTATAATCTCCCATTTTCGTTGCCTTTCGGATGTCTCACGTCGCAGACTTTTCTTTGCAGCCCGATGAAACCCCGTGCACCATACTGTACACCATCGGCGAACAGAAGGTGGACGTGGGGAAGGCGACGATAATGGAGCCGAAGGAACCATTGTTCCACAGCTGGCCGATCCCCCCGAACATCTTCAAGGTTTCCGTGGCCAGTGTCAAACCGGGCCACGAGAATTTGCCTCCCCTAATACTAGTGGGGGATGACGACGAGACCCCGCGGTGGCTTGGTGATTGTTGCAATGGGTGGGTCCTGTTGTGGCCAAGAGTCTGCTTCGTCTGGAGGCGGCCGGGAGCACACCCACGAGCACGCAGCCTCTGCAAGGTATGAACATCAACACCCCACCTACCCAATTAGTGTCGGGTGTTGGCTTGGGTGATAGCAGACGGGGTAAGGAGGAGGCTCCATTAGTCGCTAATGACGTCGCCATGGATGAGGATGAGGATGACGATGGCGCTGAACAGTATGTCTATACTTGCGCCTCCTTAGGGTTTGAGCGTCATGAGTCGGTGCCTGAATTACCATCTCAACGTATTATGGACGACCTTCTGGTAGTAAAGAAGTCTAGGAAGAGAGCCAGGAAAGGCAAAAAAGCTGATTCTATGATCCAGCCGCCTCAGCAGCCTCGGCTTCAGGACCGTATAGATATCCCCGATGCGAATAAATGGTATATCCCCGGTCAACCAATCCTACCTGCAATAGCGCTACGGGCCAGATTCGGCGATCTAAGGAGACTTCATGACGATGTGCTGCGGGTAGAGAAAGGCCTCATCGCCTCGAAAGATCCAGGATACCCACTCTACGTGGTTAACGTTCCGCGGCAAATGTCGTACGTCGACAGCTTCCCCACGGATAAGTTCTTCCTCTGATTCGATTACATATTTGACATGTTTCACGTGAAGAAGCTGGATTTTACGTTTGCCCCCTTTATGCCTTGCACATGAACTACATCACTGGGATTGAGCAGATACATCATATCTGTGTCGCTGACCCGTCCTACACGCACGAGGGCTTCTTGGGAGTCTGCACAGAGCAGCGTGAATACGCGAGGGATTACATCGTCAGTTTCATGCTCACCAATAAGGACAAGGAGGCGATTCTCGTGCCTTATCATCCCGTGTAAGTCATCCGCGCTGCTATCCTTCCTTTGATTTCAATAATTCATTTGCACGGTGGAGGCTAATTAATTTGAGGTGTACTTATTTTATTGCAGGCGGGCGTGCCGTCCTCATCATCCTCTACCCCCGATTCTTCCACGCTCTTTACTTGGACTCGTCGAAGAACATTCACAAAAAGGATTACACCCACATCAAAGATGTTCTCGATAGTGCTATGTTTTACTACCAAGCAAGGGGTGGAGAGGTTAGGGACAAAAAGAGAAGGGGCGGAAGGGTCGCCTTCATCCATAAGACCGACTTCCGCTGCATCCAGCAACCGAACGATTCTCTTAATGATGGATTCTGTGTCCTACACCACATGCTAGAGTACAGACGGGATCACCAGAACCTTCACATGTCACCTAGATCTGGCGATGCCCATATTCTGCAATGGGCAAAGGACATAGGAGATATCGAGGATCATCGACTTCGAGCTGAGTTCTATAACATCCAGCGCGAACTTGCCCAAATCATCATGAAGGAGGTCATCGGAAAAACAGGGATGTTCTACGGAGAAGGACAAATGTCGCGGGAAGACGTCCGAACATGGATAGCCTCTCAGCGTCTCGACATGAAGCCTTTCACTAAGCTCGAGGACTATCTCCCTGACATGGATGGATGGCACGACATGGTGGGGTGATTGTCGATATATGACAATGTGTCCGTTTAGTTCATACTTTCTGTATGACAAAACTTTGAGTTATGCACGGTGAAACTTTATTTGTGATGTAATTAAACCGTCCTCCTCCTCGACTAGCGAAATTCACTCTAGTTTGGGCATTTTGGGTACGATGAACTTTGTTATTTATGCTTATGATATGTTGTTTCTATTTTTGCCAAGTCTGTCTCTTTCTGTTTCTCAACTATATATGTTGCATATCATCGACTCATGTGACGATGCAGGTGCATAGATCATAGATGGCGAAGAAGTGCTATGCCAGGAGTATATATACGACAAGTGGCCGGAGTGTCGTGCCCAGTGTACCGTTTCCGCTTTCGAGCGACAAGCAATGAGTTAGTTTAGGTTCACGCTGATGCGAGAGAGGGATACAAAATCATGTACTCAAAGTGATAGCTCTTCTCGCGTATATCATTGTTTAGATGGATGATGATGTATTTGCAAGTAATCGAGACTTGTATCGCTATTTTCGAGATTGATGACGAGAGACCACACTTTGTGTTGGATGATGATTATGATGATGACATGATTTGATGAGACTAATTGTATGTATATGCTATGATTACATTTGTATGTGTATGATATGCTAAAGATTATTGTATAAAGCCTATTCAAATACAAAACAAATACAAAAAAATACGCAGGGAAAAAATAATAAAACTAGTAGTAGCGAGGAGGGAAAATTTAACAGTAGCGCCGCCTTACCAGTAGCGCTTCCCTGTAAACAGCGCTGCAGATAATATCAGTAGTGCCCTTTTCTAAAGAGCGCTACAGCTATTCATGTATAGCGATGGCGTGGGACAACAGCGCCATCTTGCTATACGTTAGTTGTAGCGCCTTATTAGTAGCGCCGGTCCCCGCGCTACTGAGAGGCCCAAGACCCACGCTGCTGCTAGGCTTTTCCCTAGTAGTGTATGGAGGTAATACCCTACTTCCTGCTTGATTGATCTTGATGATATGAGTATTACAAGAGTTGATCTACCACGAGATCGTAGAGGCTAAACCCTAGAAGCTAGCCTATGATTATGATTGTTCCTTGTCCTACGGACTAAACCCGCCGGTTTATATAGACACCGGAGGGGGCTAGGGTTACACAGAGTCGGTAACAGAGAAGGGAATCTACATATCCGAATTGCCAAGCTTGCCTTCCATGCAAAGGAGAGTCCCACTCGGACACGGGACGAAGTCTTCAATCTTGTATCTTCCCAGTCCAACAGTCCGGCATAAGCATATAGTTTGGTTGCCGATGACCCCCTAATCCAGGACTCCCTCGGTGGGAAAATAATTATTGTTGGGCAATTGATAAAACTTCAAATAATCATGACGATATCCAGACAATGATCATTATATAGGCATCACGTCCAAGATTAGTAGACCGACTCCTGCCTGCATCTACTACTATTACTCCACACATCGACGGCTATCCAGCATGCATCTAGTGTATTAAGTTCATGAGAAAGCGGAGTAATGCAATAAGAACAATGACATGATGTAGACGAGATCCGTTTATCTATTGCGGATATATAGATCTCATCTTGTTATCCTTGGTAGCAACGGTACATACGTGTTGGTTCCCCTTCTGTCACTGGGATCAAGCACCGTAAGATCGAACACACTACAAAGCACCTCTTCCCATTGCAAGATAAATAGATCAAGTTGGCCAAACAAAACCCAAATATCAGAGAAGAAATACGAGGCTATAAGCAAGCATGCATATAAGAGATCAAAGAAGACTCAAATAACTTTCTTGGATAAAAACATAGATCTAATCATAAACTCAAAGTTCATCGGATCCCAACAAACACCCCGCAAAAAGACTTACATCATATGGATCTCCAAGAGACCATTGTATTGATAATCAAGAGAGAGAGAGAGAGAGAGGAAGCCATATAGCTACTAACTTAGGAGCCGTAGGTCTACAAAGAACTACTCACGCATCATAGGAGAGGCACCAATGGAAGTGGTGAACCCCTCCATGATGGTGTCTAGATTGGAACCGGTGGTTCTGGACTCTGCGGCGGCTGGATTAATATTTCGTCGGCTCCCATAGGGTTTCTGGAATATTGTAGTAAGAGCGAAGAGGCGGTTCAGGGGGCACCTGAGGTGGGCAGCACCCACCTGGGTGCACCTGGGCCTCCTGGCGCGCCCTGGTGGGTGCTGATCCCCTCGAGCAGCCCCCCAGGTGCTTCCTTGGCCCATTGGCTTTCTTTTGGCCCAAAAAATCCTCCAGGAGTTTTGTTGCGTTTGGACTCTATTTGAATTGATTTCCTGCGATGTAAAAAACATGCAGAAAACAACAACTAGCACTGGGCACTATGTCAATAGGTTAGTACCAAAAATGATATAAAATGATTGTAAAACGTCCAAGGATGATAATATAACAGCATAGAACAATCAAAAATTATAGATACGTTGGAGACGTATCAGTTACACGTAGAAACAAATTGAAGGCCGTAAGAGGAAGCTATCTCCCATTCGTCATCAAACATGCATTGTTCCCTCTTGAAACCACAAGCCTTCTAGTGAGTTGCTCCGGTTTGTGAGGGGTGTGTGTCCAAACTTTCGTCAAACAGGCCAATTTTTTACCACGTCATCTTGGTGGCATGACATTACATCAAGCAAGATTTCATGTTTTTCTGATCATTTTTTAATTTTTTGGAATTAAAATGCCATGGCACTCCATGTACGTGTCCATGCCGTGAGACCAATATGTTTGAAAATTCCTTCTAATTTACTGCACACGAAATTAAATCGCACACAAGTACACAAATATGATTTTTCAAACCGTTATGGTTGCATGTACATCTAGTTCTAATTTGAATTACGGTCATAATGGCTAGAAAATCACTTAAATGTCTTCAAAAGGTCAAATGACCCCTGAAATTTTCCAAATTTTCCCATGACAGTTGTATCAGTGCACATTACACATAGAAAATTTTTGAAGGCCGTAAGAGGAAGATATCTCCCGTTCGTCATTAAACATGCATTGTTCCCTCTTGGAAACATGAGCCTTCTAGTGAGTTGTTCCAATTTGTGAGGGGTGTGTGTCCAAACTTTCATCAAACATGCCAATTTTTTTACCACATCATCTTGGTGGTGTGACATTAAATCAAGCAAGGTTTCATGTTTTTCTGATCATTTTTTAATTTTTTGGAATTAAAATGCCATGGCACTCCATGCATGTTGTGTCCATGTCGTGAGACCAATATTTTTGAAGGCCGTAAGAGAAAACTATCTCCTGTTTGCCATCAAACATGCATTGTTCCCTCACGGAACCACGGGCCTTCTAGTGAGTTGCTCCGGTTTGTGAGGGGTGTGTCCAAAGTTTCGTCAAACATGCCAATTTTTTTACCATATCATCTTGGTGGCCTGACATTACATCAACCAAGGTTTCATGTGTTTCTGATCTTTTTTAAATTTTTTGGAATTTAAATGCCATGTCACTCCATGCTTAATTATGTCATAGCCGTTAAACCAATATGTTTGAAAATTCCTTTCAAATTTACTGCACATGGAATTAAATCACACACACAAGTACACAAAATATGACTTTTCAAACCGTTATGGTTACCTGTTGCATGTACATGTAGTTAAAATTTGAATTACGGTCATTAAATGGCTAGAAAATCACTTAAATGACTTAAAAGGTCAAATGACTATTGAAATTTTCCAAAATTTGACATGACAGTTTTATTAGTACTACAAATTTTCTCGTACATTTAAAACACCATATGTTGCCACTTTACTCCAAATTAGTCTTTCAGAGCTAATAAAAATAATCTACAACATCACACACAGTTGTTTTGTAGGAATCGTTTGCGATGAAAATTTCTGGGTCTATTTAAGTCTTCCTCCTTAAGCTTCGCCGGCTTGTCTGCTCCAGTGCCGGCAACCCCCGAATCCACAAATCCTGATCCCCATTCCTGCAGCCCCTTTTTGCAAAGATGACACCGTGGAAATGCTTCGTGAAGGCTCGTACGATGGCTGCGTCCCCCTCGAGTGCCGCCACCTACACCGAGAGCGCAGCCGCCTACGCCGAGAGTGCTGCTGCATCAGCATTGAGTGCAGCCGCTTCCGCCGAGAGGGCGTATGCGGCAGCCGATAGGGCAGCTGCAGCAGCCAGGACGGCGGCTGCAACATATGATGTTCCACCAAGTAAACCAATTAGCATCAACTACAAGGAGTAATCAACACTACTAGCAACCCACAGGTACCAATTTGTGGTTTTGCTACAAGATTGGATACAAGAGATGAACTAGGGTTTGGAGAGGAGATGGTGCTGGTGAAGATGTTGATGGAGATTGCTCCCTCCCGATGAGAGGATCATTGGTGATGACGATGGTGATGATTTCCCCCTCCTGAAGGAAAGTTTCCCCGGCAGAACAGCTCCGCCGGAGCCCTAGATTCGTTCCGCCAAGATTCCGCCTCGTGGCGGTGGAGTTTCATCCCTTAAGCTTGCTTATGATTTTTTTCAGGGTGAAAGCCTTCATATAGAAGAAGATGGGCACATGAGGGCTACCAGGGGGCCCAGGAGACAGGGGGCGCGCCCAGTAGGGGGGGCGCCCCCACCCTCCTGGCCAGGGTGTGGGCCCCCTCTGGTACTTTCTTTGCTCAATAATTCTTATTAATTCCAAAAATGAATTTCGTGGAGTTTCAGGACTTTTGGAGCTGTGCAGAATAGGTTTCCAATATTTGCTCCTTTTCAGCCAGAATTCCAGCTGTCGGCATTCTCCCTCTTCATGATAAACCTTGCAAAATAAGAGAGAATAGCCATAATTTTTGTGACATAACGTGTAATAACAGCCCATAATGCAATAAATATCGATATAAAGTATGATGCAAAATGGACGTTTCAGGTGTCAAAACGGCGGATCTCGGGTAGAGGGTCCCGAACTGTGTGTCTAAGGCTAATGGTAACAGGAGGCAGGGGACACGATGTTTACCCAGGTTCGGGCCCTCTCTATGGAGGTAATACCCTACTTCCTGCTTGATTGATCTTGATGATATGAGTATTACAAGAGTTGATCTACCACGAGATCGTAGAGGCTAAACCCTAGGAGCTAGCCTATGATTATGATTGTTCCTTGTCCTACGGACTAAACCCTCCAGTTTATATAGATATTGGAGGGGGCTAGGCTTACACAGAGTCGGTTACAGAGAAGGAAATCTACATATCCGAATTGCCAAGTTTTCCTTCCACGCAAAGGAGAGTCCCACTAGGACACAGGACGAAGTCTTCAATCTTGTGTCTTCACAGTCCAAGAGTCCGGCATAAGCATATAGTCCGGCTGTCCAAGGACCCCCTAATCTAGGACTCCCTCAGTGGGAAAACAATTATTGTTGGGAAATTGATAGAAATCAAATAATCATGATGATATCCAGGCAATGATCATTATATAGGCATCACGTCCAAGATTAGTAGACCGACTCCTGCCTGCATCTACTACTATTACTCCACACATCGACCCTGTCCAGCAAGCATCTAGTGTATTAAGTTCATGAGAAAGTGGAGGAATGCAATAAGAACAATGACATGATGTAGACGAGATCCGTTTATCTATTGCGGAAATATAGATCTCATCTTGTTATCCTTGGTAGCAATGATACATACATGCCGATTCCCCTTCTATCACTGGGATCGAGCACCGTAAGATCGAACCCACTACAAAGCACCTCTTCCCATTGCAAGATAAATAGATCAAGTTGGCTAAACAAAACCCAAATATCAGAAAAGAAATACGAGGCTATAAGCAAGCATGCATATAAGAGATCAAAGAAGACTCAAATAACTTTCTTGGATAAAAACATAGATCTAATCATAAACTCAAAGTTCATCGGATCCCAACAAACACCCCGCAAAAGACTTACATCATATGGATCTCCAAGAGACCATTGTATTGATAATCAAGAGAGAGAGAGAGGAAGCCATCTAGCTACTAACTTATGACCCGTAGGTCCACAAAGAACTACTCACGCATCATAGGAGAGGCACCAATGGAAGTGGTGAACCTCTCCATGATGGTGTCTAGATTGGAACTGGTGGTTATGGACTCTGCAGCGGGTGGATCAATATTTCGTCGACTCCCCTAGGGTTTCTAGAATATTGTGGTATTTATAGAGCGAAGAGGCGGTTCATGGGGCACCCGAGGTGGGCAGCACCCACCTGGGTGCACCTGGACCTCCTGGCGTGCCCTGGTGGGTGCTGATCCCCTCTTGCAGCCCCCCAGGTGCTTCCTTGGCCCATTGGCTTTCTTCTGGCCCAAAAATCCTCCAGGAGTTTCGTTGCATTTGGACTCCGTTTGATATTGATTTCCTGCGATGTAAAAAACATGCAGAAAACAACAACTAGCACTGGGCACTATGTCAATAGGTTAGTACCAAAAAATGATATAAAATGACTATAAAATGGTTGTAAAACATCCAAGAATGATAATTTAACAGCATGGAACAATCAAAAATTATAGATATGTTGGAGAAGTATCAGTTACAAGTAGAAAAAAATTGAAGGCCGTAAGAGGAAGCTATCTCCCATTCGTCATCAAACATGCATTGTTCCCTCTCGAAACCACGAGCCTTCTTGTGAGTTGCTCCGGTTTTTGAGGGGTGTGTGTCCAAACTTTCGTCAAACATGCCAATCTTTTTACCACATCATCTTGGTGGCATGACATTACATCAAGCAAGATTTCATGTTTTTCTGATCATTTTTAATTTTTTGGAATTAAAATGCCATGGCACTCCATGTACGTGTCCATGCCGTGAGACCAATATGTTTGAAAACTCCTTCTAATTTACTGCACACAGAATTAAATCGCACACAGGTACACAAATACGATTTTTCTAACTGTTATGGTTAGCCGTTGCATGTACATCTAATTCTAATTTGCATTATGGTCATAATGGCTAGAAAATCACTTAAATGTCTTCAAAAGGTCAAATGACCCCTGAAATTTTCCAAATTTTCCCATGACAGTTGTATCAGTGCACATTACACATAGAAAAATTTTGAAAGCCGTAAGAGGAAGATATCCCCCTTCATCATTAAACATGCATTGTTCCCTCTCGGAACCACGAGCCTTCTAGTGAGTTGTTCCAATTTGTGAGGGATGTGTGTCCAAACTTTTGTCAAGCATTCCAATTTTTTTACCACAACATATTGGTGGTGTGACATTAAATCAAGCAAGGTTTCATGTTTTTCTGATCATTTTTTAATTTTTTGGAATTAAAATGCCATGGCACTCCATGCATGTTGTGTCCATGTCGTGAGACCAATATGTTTGAAAATTCTTTCTAATTTACTGCACATGGAATTAACTCGGACACAAGTACACATATATGATTTTCAAACCGTTATGGTTAGTTGTTGCATTTACATGTAGTTCTAATTTGAATTACGGTCATTCAATGGCTAGAAAGTCACTTAAATGTCTTCAAAAGGTCAAATGACCCCTAAAATTTTCCAAATTTCCACATGATAGTTGTATTAGTGCACGTTACACGTAGAAAAAGTTTGAAGGCCGTAAGAGGAAACTATCTCCTTTTTGTCATCAAACATGCATTGTTCCCTCTCGGAACCACGAGCCTTGTAGTGAGTTGCTCCGGTTTGTGAGGGGTGTGTGTCCAAACTTTCGTCAAACATGCCAAAATTTTTTCCATATCATCTTGGTGGCCTGACATTACATCAACCAAGGTTTTATATGTTTATGTTTTTTTTAAATTTTTTGGAATTTAAATGCCATGTCACTCCATGCTTAATTATGTCATAGCCGTTAAACCAATATGTTTTAAAATTCCTTTCAAATTTACTGCACATGGAATTAAATCACACACACAAGTACACAAAATATGACTTTTCAAACTGTTATGGTTAGCTGTTGCATGTACATGTAGTTCAAATTTCAGTTACGGTCATTAAATGGCTAGAAAATCACTTAATTGACTTAAAAGGTCAAATGACTATTGAAATTTTCCAAAATTTGACATGACAGTTGTTTTAGTACTACAAATTTTCTAGTACATTTAAAACACCATATTTTGCCACTTTACTCCAAATTAGTCTTTCAAAGCTAATAAAAATAATCTACAACATCACACATAGTTGTTTTGTAGGAATCATTTGTGTTGAAAATTTCTAGGTCTATTTAAGTCTTCCTACTTAAGCTTCACCGGTTCGTCTGCTCTAGTGCCGGCAACCCCCGAATCCACAAATCCTGGTCCCCATTCCCACAGCCCCGTTTTGCAAAGATGACGTCGTGGAAACGCTTCGTGAAGGCTCGTACGATGGTTGCGCCCCCCTCGAGTGCTGCCGCCTACGCCGAGAGTGTCGTCGCATCAGCATTGAGTGCGACCGCTTCCGCCGGGAGGGCGTATGCGGCAGCCGATAGGGCAGCTACAGCAGCCAGGATGGCGGCTGCAAACGCTGAGAGCACTCGAGCTGCCGTTCATGTCGCCGATGTCTCCCTGGCCCGGGTCGAGGCCATCCACGCCAATATATTCCAGGCCAGCTCGGAATCCAGCATGCAACCCATGTCCGAAAAGGCGGCGGTGACCATGGAGCACTGCTTCCTCATGAGGTCGCCGAGCGGGAGCTAGAGAAGCAGGAGGCGGCAGAGATCGAGGAGCGCCGGAAGGAGGAGTTGCGCGTGGCCCAGATCGAGGTAGAGAAGAGTCTATCTGTCGAGGAATCGGCAGTGGAGTACCAATGCAAGCTCTGGCGCAGCCACTACTACGAGTACTACAACCTTGAGGGCGGCGCCGAGGACGAGGACGTGGTTGACTTCAGTAGGGGGGACGCGGAGTCCACCAACGGCGGCATGTTGCTAGGATAAGTCATCGACGTCTCATCTCACACCGGCGACGCATAGGCTGGCGCGGTGGTGGATTTGTTAAAATTATGCATACTAGGCTTTGTTTTTAACACTAGTCTTTTGTTAGAGCAATGTTTAGGTCAACTGGCTATGTTTAGTTACTAAAATTGCTTGATTCAGTAAGTCTGGTCTGTGTGCTGTACGCTCTTTTGTGTGCCCAAATTAGCAAGCGATGTAAAATTAAGCAATGACATACCCGGGGAAATTTCCATCAAAATTTGAATTATCAAACTCATCCCATGCGCATAAAGAATAAGAATCATTTGCAATGCACACTATAGTTCAAAGTGAATGGTGTCCGGCGGCACCGCGCGCAAAGTTTTCCTCCACATTTTGAAATTTTTGGCCTACCGCAGAAATATCTACCCCCTTCCCCATCTCCTTTTCTCCCCGACCACAAGTCACGTTTCCCCTATTTCCCCTTCCTTCCTTCCTTCCTAAGCTATAGACGCTTCCTCGCTTGCGTCCTCGCTCTCGCTGTCTCGCGTCCTACCGCCGGGGTTGCCATGGTCTTCTTCAAAGACCTCTCCAGCGGTTCCTCCTCCTTTGACGACTCCTTCACCACCCGGGTATGCCTCTCTTCTCTCTCTCAGGCTATGACTTGGAATGAAGGATTTTTACCCGGTGGTCGATTTGAGTCATTTCTTCCTCTTGTAGTTCTCTAGGACCATCTGTTGCAACGAATGGAGCGGGGTGGCTGAAGATCTGTCTTCTCATTGTCACCATCAATCTTCATGCGTGAAGCTAGTTGTGTTTGAATTTGTGGACAGTGGGAGGAAGTTTCTGGCATGTGCAGATAAGGTTAGACCCTCTTTCGTTGTTACAAATCATTTGTTAGATGTGATTCAGACACTGTCACGGTCCCAACCCATTCATACAACACCTTCAACCAAACGCATCCTAAGACAATGTCACAGTTTGTACCTAGTATCTAAAAAAGTTGCCATCTCATCAGCGGTGACATTAGAAAATTATTTGGCACCACTTCAGCAGTTTGTGGGGCCAACTTGTCCATACATCCGAGCGCCAAGCAGTAAAAATACTAAGGAACACGAAGGAACTGGGCGTCGGAGCAACTAGGTGCTCCGGAGTGCTTGGCGCGCGAGTCCGGTCCTTGATTTTTTTTCTGTTGTATCGGCTTGCAAGTGCAGGGCACCAGTGCGAGATATAGCAACAGTTGTCTTTACACCGGTTTTGGCATACATAGTGGACGACCTTAGTGCTATTAGTTCTATGTTACTAAATTTGTGCATGACACCTATTAATATCAATTCACTACTAGGGAAAACCTTATACACAGAAGTTTATTAGTAGTGCGGTTTAAAAAAGGGCGCTACTGCTAACTAGTAGTAGCGAGGGGTATAAAAACGGCGCTACTACTAAGTTGATAGTAGTAGCAAGGGGTATAAACCCGCGCTGCTACTAAATTGTCTCGAACAATGCCCCCGGGATAGACCATAGTAGTAGCGAGGGGTATAAAACCGGCGCTACTACTAAGTAAGTAGTAGTAGCGCAGGTAAGACCCCCACGCTACTACTACACTACAAGAAATATGTCAACTTGTGACCTTGACTATTGGTCACTGAAAGGTCATTGTTTTTCATTTGTGACCTTTTTGTGACCAAAAGAGAAGGTGAAAAGCTGAGGGTCGTTAACTAACTATAGCGACCTTTCTTCTGGAATGGCCGAAGACGTTTATGACCAAAATATGTCCATTGTGGCGTTTTGGTCACTAGCAACCTCCCCTGGCCACATAGGCATCCAGCGTGGCAAGCTGATGTGGCACAAGATTCAGCCCGGTCCAATTCGGTTTTCTACATGGGCCTAGCCCAACAATTGGGCCTTTCTATATTTTTTCATGTGAATTTTTTGTTAGCTTCATGGGCCAAGCCCAACATTGCAGCCTTTTTATTTTTGGCCCATGGCCTTTTTGTCTCAACAGTTTCTTTTTTTTTCTTTTTTTCTAAATTGGGTTCACTAGTCAGGTGGGTCCCCCATTGTCAGGTTCTAGTACTGGGTCCTAGCCATCAGGGCAATATTCTTCATTTTTTTATTTCACGCAAATAAATATCTCGTATTTAAATTGGCACACAGAAAACACACAAAATACTTCAAATATTATCAACCATCAAAGTGCTACATCATATAACACACATACAAATGTGATCAAGATCAAGTTTACAATCGATAACAAGCTCCACAAGTGTACAATCACATGAGCCAGTTCGCTACATCATAAACACATACAAATAGGAGCATTATAAAGGGCTTCATTAATGCAAAACTTGATAGTTGACAAAGAATGTTAGAACTATGCTTCCTCCGACTTCTTTGTCCCGATGCTCACGAAGAAACATGAAAGCCCAAAGATCTGCATGTTACGAGCTAAATGTTTAGGAACAAAATAGAAGTAAATCTAACAGATATTTAACAATAAATAACAGAATAATGAAGTTAATGAGACATTTTAGAATCAACTTGACATTTGACAACAATGTTTGCATTGGACACATCCAAAACTAAAATATACATAAATGCCTAAATTCCAATGCCCAATGCCTCAGTTTAGTAAACACTAAGCATGGTACATAGTAAAGATTTGACACAACCAGAACTGAAATCATTTACTCTATCAAACAACAATGATGCAACACACAAGAAAAGAGAGATGCACAACGGAGCAACATCGTATATCACACAATATGGATACTGCCAGCTCACCGAAGAACTTGTGGTCGCCGCCGTACACAGCCGCCATAACGCCGGTCACCTTGTTGATCTTGTACTTGGAGTTCTCTAAATCCAGGTTGTACCACTGCAGCTCGGTATTTGCTCAACCGGATGTGTACATGCATCAGGGCATACATATAATATTCTAGTCAATATTCTCAGCTAACTGTGATGTAATGAAAATAATTACTTAAGGACTTGGGGTAAAAATTGATTTTAGACATCAAAATTAGTAGCGCTCATTTCAACCATGTTTACATAAACTTGAGGTAAATTAGCAGTAATGATATTAGTTACAAGCTAGGTGTGTAACTGCGGTCAACACCACCACCACTAGAGACACGCAAGATAAGCATCAACACCACCATGATCTTGATATTAGCCACCCCATATCACCAGAGCATCACAGGAGCAGATATATAAAGCAAGTACATGTGGGCAGCTATTGACAGACCCTAGAACCGCATGAATTTATCACCGGAGAGCTCCAGTAGGATTTGATGCTTCGTTACAGCATCTAGCAGCAACTAGTAGAGCCGCACATCCAACCCAAATCATGGAGAAGGCCATGCAGGAGCTACATCAGAGAAGAAGTTACGAGGAGGAGCTCACCAAAGGGAGGTTGTAGCCGTAGTAGAGGCTCAGCCACACCATGGCTGTGGTGTGACCATCACCACATCCAGGAGAGGGTCTAGAAGCCGCTAAAGCACCACCGCGGTGACCAGGGAAAGCGCCGGGCACAGTGGCACCATCCCTGCAGAAGAGAGGGAAAATGACAAGATGAGATAGTGTTCATATCATTAGGAAGAAATAGGCCATTGTATAGCTCACATAAGCAAATCTACTACTATGCAAAACACAAGCACCCACTTGCACTTGGTATATTTCTGTATCTAGGACACCCAACACTCACAACACTTGGGCTAGTCTAATGTATAGACCTGTTTGCAATAGGAGCCAATGGAACTGAAACAAAAGTAGTACATGAACAAACAGCGAAAGAAGTAGAAGGACGACCTTGTTTGGTGGCCGGGGTGGACGACGGTGTCCTCCTTCTCAGCTCAGGCATCCTCCTGCACCAAATCGAACAAAAAATTGTTGAAGAATGTCGAATAACTAAACATACATGTATATATATAATATAGAAGCAACAGAAGCACATATATATATATATATCCTATTTCTTCCACAAAGTGTGTATATAGATAGGACAGATTTTTTAATGCATTGTTGTTGTAAAAAAACAACTATGTTGTTGAGGAATTTGACTAGATTTTAGATATGTTAAGCAGAGGCAAGAGTTTTCCCACAATCAATCAACCTGCTGTGTTTTGGCAAATCATCACCGAAAACAACACCAAACAGACCACGCGATTCTAGCCATGCAAGTCCCCAAGTTGTACAGACACTCATGCGTGATACGAGTGACACTATGAGCGATAATCTAGCCGGATGCCACAATAAGCTAGCAAGACATTTACACCATAATATGAAGCAAACAGAGCAATCCCAATGTACACAGAAATTGTACTGATTCCATTAAAACAATACTAGGTACGACTGGAGATGCATAAAGAACCACTAGATTCCATTAACAGTTTCTCTGACTATCAGTTTAATAGTACGTAACAGAGAAACTGTTAACTATTTTTCAGACCACGACAATTTCAGTAAATTGTTTCTCTGACTATAACAGTTTCAGCAAAACTGGTTCAGTCACAAGCAGATTAGCACCCCCAATAATGAAATAGTATTATGTATCTTTAAAGGTTTCAGTTTAAATCACTCGAATCCATCTCAGATATATAATGTGGCCATATCACATTTCTTTCTTCCGGCAGCCATGAGAGATTATCAGGTGTGCAGGCACGATAGTGGATCTGGCCTCAGATTAGCATTAGCACATTGATCCTAGTCACCCAATCAGAATAAACCCCCCAATCCCACTTCCCACAAGACTGCCAAGAGATGAACCAACGTTATACAGGACAACAACTACATGATCGAATATATAAAGGTAACATGTCAAACTAGCCCGATTCACATGTTGAATGGACAGCAAGCAAGCACGCACTCTATTTGATAGTACAAAGCTGTGCAAGCAAGCATGCACTATATAACATAGACAAGAATTTCAGAGATTCAGTGTATAAGCGGAAACCAGGAACCAAGGATTCAACTCCAAGAACTCACCCACAAGGCCACCACCCACGAGGCCAGGACCGGCACTTCAAGCGGGGACAACTAGTGCTAGAGGAGATGAGGGACTGGAGACGGGAGCAGCGGTGCCCTAGTTCGAGTCGGAGGAGACGAGGATGGTGTCCTCAACTTTAGCAGATAGTGGGGGCCGGCGGCTGCGCGGCGGCCGGTGGGAGGGCCAGTTCGGGGGAGGGGGTTCACGGTCTGTTGCTGCCGTTGTCGCTGCGTATCCCGGATCGAATTGGACTGAACCTACAGCACCAGATTGAATCGAATCAAACCAAGGGGGGAACATGGTAATCAGAGAGAGAATTAAGGAGGGGGATCCAGGAAGAAGAGAGCTCACCTCGCCATGGCCATCGATGGAGGTTAGAGGAGGGAGGCCCTCGCTGCCACGTTGCGGATCCGTCCATGTCACGGCGGCTAACGACCAGAGGAGCCTCGCCCTCGACAAGGAGGTCAAAACCCTAGCCGTCGGAGGGTGGCACATGGCCACTGTAGGATGCGCGCGTCGGATATGGTCCGATGGGAGGATTAAGCAGGGGGTAGGGGTCACAGTGGTGCATTGGGAGCCGTCGTTTGCCACCAAAACTCGCCAGATCGGTCGCCGTAGGTGGCGGCGGCGACGAGGAGTCACGGGGGAGAGAGAGATGGGGCTCGCGAGAAGAGAGGGGTCGTGGGGTTTCTGTCTTTCTCCTTTTTTTCTCGTTTATTTTGACTCCGGCAGCACCAAGGTCGTGGCCAATCACATGTGAGGCCACAGATCCCTCCCCTAGAACAAATCTTAGCCATCCACTCCACCTACATCCAACGCTCCAAACCCCTCCCCTCATCCAACACACCTTGGTCTTTTTCTCTCTCTTTATTTCAATCGGTTTATTATTCACCTCTCTTTTGAGAAGAACATACCCAATATTTGTTTCAAAACTGGACCGCACCAATTTTCAAAAATATTAGGCAATATTTTATGTTCAATTAACTAAATGTTTGCACGTAAAAAAATTGCATTCACCTGTCGTCAAATTCACAAAATTTTGACGAATCGACACGAACCCGGTCAAATTTGAACTACACATGCTTCCTTGTTTGCTTTTTATTTTTTTTGAAGAATCTTTTATGGATACATAAGTAGCTATTTCATCATAGATACAGAAAGAGTTATGGATGATTTCACCCCTAGCTATGAACGGTCATACCCACCGTTTTGATCGTATTTTGAAACACGCATAGAAAAATCATCTTATGGTCACATTCATGGCATGGTTTGTTTAAATGATCTCATATTTTGCACAAGGATGCATTTTGGAATGGCAAAAAATGTTTCCTAAGGAAGTTTTCATTTTCTTTGGACAAAAAATTCATTTCCATTTTTTGAGTGCCCAAAATGAGTTTTTTTGTGAAGGACCTACCATATATTTGTTGCAAAATTGGACAAAATCATTTTTCTAAAATACTAGGCCATGTTTAATGCACAATTGACCAAATGGTTGGGTGTAAAAAGTTTTGATCCACCTCTAGTGAAAAAGACAAATTCCCGCCAATTCACCTGGAAACAGGTCAAATTTGAACTGCAGCTACCTCATAGTTTGCTATTTATTTTTTTCCAAAAATCAGTTCTAGGTACATAAGTATCTATTTAATCAGAGAAACATAAAAAGATTTCCAAGATTCACCCACTAGCTAGGAACGGTCAAGCCCGCCGTTTTGACCGCGTTTTGAAGCTGGCATAAAAAGTTCAAAAAAAATCTAAAAATTGGAAAACCTTCGCATTGTGTCATTATATGTTACCAAGTTTCCAGGAAAAATAATAAACTTGTAATACGGCAATTATTTTAAAAAAGTGTTCTCAAAAATGAGCTGTCATGCGTGAAGATTCATGGCTTTCAAGCCAAATGATCAATCCTATGGCCACATTCATGGCAAAGTTTGTTCAAATGATCTCATATTATGCACAAGGGTGCATCTTGGAATTCCAAACAATGTTGCCTAAGGAAGTTTTCATTTTCTTTACATGGAAAATTCATTTTCCATTTTTTGAGTGCCCCAAATGAGGTTTTTTTGTGAAGGACCTACCATATAATTGTAAAAAAATTGGACCAAATCAATTTTCTAAAATACTAGGACATATTTAATGCACAATTGACCAAATGGTTGGGTGTAAAAAGTTTTGATCCACCTCTCGTGAAAAAGACAAATTCCCGCCGATTCAGATGGAAGCGGGTCAAATTTGAACTGCAGCTGCCTTATAGTTTGCTATTTATTTTTTCCAAAAATCATTTCTAGTTACATAAGTATCTATTTAATCAGAGAAACATCAAAAAAATTCCAAGATTCAACCACTAGGTAAGAACGGTCAAGCCCGCCGTTTTGACCGCATTTTGAAACGGGCATAAAAAATTCAAAAAAAATCAAAAAATTGTAAAACCTTCACATTGTGTCACTATATGTGACCCAGTTTCCAGAAAAAATAATAAACTTGTAATATGGTAATTATTTTAAAAAAGTGTTCTCAAAAATGAGCTATCATGCGTGAAGATTCATGGCTTTCAAGCCAAATGATCAATCTTATGGCCACATTCATGGCATAGTTTGTTCAAATGATCTCATATTGTGCACAAGGGTACATCTTGGAATTCCAAACAATGTTGCCTAAGGAAGTTTTCATTTTCTTTGGACGAAAAAACCATTTTTCATTTTCTGAGTGCCCTAAAGGAGGTTTTTTTGTGAAGGACCTCCCAAATAATTGTTGCAAAATTGGACCAAATAAATTTTCTAAAATACTAGTACATATTTAATGCACAATTGAAAAAATGGTAGGGTGAAAAAAGTTTTGATCCACCTCTCGTGAAAAAGACAAATTTCCGCCGATTCAGCTGGAAGCGGGTCAAATTTGTACTGCAGCTGCCTCATAGTTTGCTCTTTATTTTTTCCAAAAATCATTTCTAGGTAAATAAGTATCTATTTAATCATAGAAACACCAAAAAAATCCAAGATTCAACCACTAGCTAGGAACGGTCAAGCCCGCCGTTTTGACCGCATTTTGAAACGGGCATAAAAAATTCAAAAAAATCAAAAAATCGGAAAACCTTCGCATTGTGTCATTATATGCGATCAAGTTTCCAGGAAAAATAATAAACTTGTAAAACGGTAATTATTTTAAAAAAGTGTTCTCAGAAATGAGCTATCATGCGTGAAGATTCTTGGCTTTCAAGCCAAATGATCAATCTTATGGCCAAATTCATGGCATAGTTTGTTCAAATGATCTCATATTGTGCACAAGGGTACATCTTGGAATTCCAAACAATGTTGCCTAAGGAAGTTTTCATTTTCTTTGCACGGAAATTTCATTTTTCATTTTCCGAGTGCCCAAAAGGAGGTTTTTTTTTGAAGGAACTACCAAATAATTGTTGCAGAAATGGAACAAATCAATTTTATAAAATACTAGGCCATATATAATGCACAATTGACAAAATGGTTGGGTGAAAAAAGTTTTGATCCACCTCTGGTGAAAAAGACAAATTGTCGTCGATTCAGTTGGAAACGAGTCAAATTTGAACTGCAGCTGCCTCATAGTTTGCTCTTTATGTTTTCCAAAAATCATTTCTAGGTAAATAAGTATCTATTTAATCATAGAAACACCAAAAAAAATCCAAGATTCAACCACTAGCTAGGAACTGTCAAGCCCGCCGTTTTGACCGCATTTTGAAACGGGCATAAAAAAATCAAAAAAAATTAAAAAAAATTGGAAAACCTTCGCATTGTGTCATTATATGTGACCAAGTTTCCAGGAAAAATAATAAACTTGTAAAACGGTAATTATTTTTAAAAAGTGTTCTCAGAAATGACCTATCATGCGTGAAGATTCATGGCTTTCAAGCCAAATGATCAATCTTATGGCCACATTCATGGCATAGTTTGTTCAAATGATCTTATATTGTGCACAAGGGTACATCTTGGAATTCCAAACAATGTTGCCTAAGGAAGGTTTCATTTTCTTTGCACGGAAATTTCATTTTTCATTTTCCGAGTGCCCAAAAGGAGGTTTTTTTTGTGAAGGAACTACCAAATAATTGTTGCAGAAATGGACCAAATCAATTTTATAAAATACTAGGCCATATATAATGCACAATTGACAAAATGGTTGGGTGAAAAAAGTTTTGATCCACCTCTGGTGAAAAAGACAAATTGTCGTCGATTCAGTTGGAAACGGGTCAAATTTGAACTGCAGCTGCCTCATAGTTTGCTCTTTATGTTTTGCAAAAATCATTTCTAGGTAAATAAGTATCTATTTAATCAGAAATACATGGTTTGATGGCGAGACATCGAGGTTTGGACGGTGGCCGAGGGCCCCAACTCTAGAGCACGTAAGCTCGCATGCCCGCCGCGTGGTCACTGCGTGACCGTGGCGTTGCCATGTGTTCTGGGCGGCCTAGGCATGTCTACTGGGTTGGGCACTCCCCAGGTAGGTGCTAGGAAGAAAATCACAACATAAGATTCTCACGAGGAGACTGATCGATGCTCAAACATGAATTAGCAGCCAAGTGTTTGGTTTGCGGTACGGAAAATGCACATGGCTAATGGGCGTGAGTTTTGGCTGAGGATGATCAGTTACTAAGAAGACCGTCTTCACAAATTTTCACCTCAAAAGGAGGAGCCTAGATGGTACTTGATTTACAAACTACCACACTGGACATAAATACGAATGTTGAAGCTGGGCTCAAAATAATGAATGGATTGAGCTGGCATTTGGTGGAGGATGGTTATTTGGGCATAGGAAAGCACTGTAGAAAATGAATAGGAAATGAATATTTTTGAATTATTTTTGAACTAGGCAAGGAAGGTTTTTACATATTTGACGAAGATATGACCCAAAGAATTTATGAGATATTTTTGGGAATTTTGGGAATAACAGAAATATAGGTTGCTTCACAACCTAGGGCAAAAACCGCCACATGGACATGACACATAGGCAAAACTGATGAGATGGCGCCTAGTCATCACAACCCACCACAATCTACAAGGCTATGACCATCTATATTGGTCATTAACAACTAGAAATAAGGCAGCAGACTAGCACGGTTTGCTTTGTGACCTTTTCGTGTAAGGAAATTACGACCTTTCTGACCAAAATGGTCGCAGTGGTTTAGGGTTTGGAGCCCCTCGAACAGCTTTTGACCAATTGGTCTGAAATGGTCACAGATCTATGACCAGGGTCACTGACAAAAGGTCACTAGTTGACATATTTCTTGTAGTGCTATGCGTGTCCACCCGGCCCGATCCACACTCCGTCCCACCCCAACACCACCTCCCACCAACTGTCCCACACCACCCACTACCCCCCATCTATCTCAAAAAAACCCACGCAGCCAACCTCCTCTCCTCTCCCAACCCACTCGCTGCTGGCCTCCCTTCCACCTCCTCTCCTCGGTTCGTCCGCCCCATGCCCCCCGCCGCGCGCCCGCGGCAAGGCCACGGCTGCCTGCTCCCGTCTCGTGTTGTTGCCCGCCTATGCCGTCGGCAAGTCGCCCCCGCGCTCCACTCGACACACTCTGATCCGACAGCCGCTGCTAGCACTCCAACAGATCTGCCCGGCCGGCCGGCGGAGGCGAAGCGGTGACCATGGAGGAGGAGCTGTGCGCGCTGCTCCGCGACCTCGACGCGCTCAAGCAGCTCCCCGACCCGGCCTCCATCGACCGGGTAAGCCGTCGTCCGCTCCCTCCCTCCCCAAATCTCGATCCCTTCCTCCGGTCATAGCCCCCACATCTTCCTCTCCCCTGTTGCCAGATGCGAGATCGTGTGGTGAAGATGATGGGCCCGTCCAGCGCCACTGCCGCCACCCGATCGAAGATCAAGGTACGATCCGATGGCGCTTGACAGTCCTTCTAGGTGGTGAATTGGATTTGTGTGTTTGTGGAATTGATTGTGGCCTGCGGATTAGGGTTGCGTGGCGCAGGACATGCGTAGAGGTTGTGGACAGCAACCCCTACAGCAGGCTCATGGCGCTATAGCGGATGGGGATCGTCGACAACTACGAGCGCATCTGCGACTACTCTGTCGCCATTGTGGTAAGCATCTCGCTCTTATCTGGCTGTGAGGCGTTACTTAGAAAGCAAATCGAGTTGGAAATTGGCATTGAGCAGACCTGTAACTTTCCTCTTTGAGTAGAGGACGTTAATTGGTATACTATGAAGTTCTCAAATGGAAATCATGGATCAAGTAAATATGTAAAGGGTAGTGAGTAGATGGAGTGTAGATGATTACTCTTCACTTGTGTCTTTGCATACTAGGCTTTCCTTGATGAAATATCGTGGTTAACAACATGTACTCAACCCCACAGGAGTTTGATGTCAATGCAGTAATAGCCACATAATCAGATAACACATGTACAAGGTTCGGGAGCCACGGTCAGCGTTGGTGTTCTGGTGCAGGTCGCCGGGCCACTGAGAGAGGAGAGGTCGTCACGTCGAGCTCATGGGGATAGGGCAGCCACCATTTGATTGATTGTCACGTTTCTACGGCTGAGAAATAAACTAACCAAGGCTGTGTTTTTATAGATCATGATGGAGAGATGTATAAGGCTGTACTTATATACTGATAGCTAATTAAGAAGCTGGGAAATATATGCGAACAAAGATATATGTCAAAATCAGAGATGAAATTGGCCGGATGATTAGCCAGAGACCGAGTCTAGGTGCGGTGATCTGAGCTGCCGCCAGGCCACTTGGCCGGTTGCAGTACTCGTTAATTAGGCTCTACTGAAGAAGTGCACCTGTGGAGAGATTCAGTTATCCAATGGTTATCAAGCCATAGAGAACATACTGTCACTTCTACTCCCTTGTAGCGTGTCAGCGGTCTACACTGAAGCAAGGGATGCAACTCGGGCTGGTACTGACCAAACTGAAGATATAAGGCAGAACAGAAGAAGGGCGCCAAGGCGCCAGCGAGTGGGTGACACGGCAGGAATTGATAAGGGCCAGCCTGTTAGTGAATAGAGACAGACTGCGATCAACCACAACAATGACACTGTTCACAGGTGCGTAACAACTTGCTTGCCCTAACTCTCTTCCTATTTTTCGCATGTAGATAAATGTAGTTTGTGGATGCATAATTTGTAGCATGTCCGGCTCCTCGCCTCACCGGACATGCACAACATATCATCTTCATATTGTGTACCAAATGGTAGGAAAATATGTATCCATAGGGCAATTTTACTGCCTGGTGGTTGTTATGAAGCCGTAGAAGTTTTTTTAAGGAAACTCGCAGAGGAGAAATGGTAGTCACTAGAAGGGAACGCGAGCCTTTGTCGCGCCGTTCTTCTTTCCAGGGTTGTGAGCTTTTTAGCTGTCCAGCATCACCCTATGGCAGATAATCATTTCTATCATGTGTTAATGCTTTCCTTTTAAACTACTTCAAAAAACAAAGAAATTGGATTCTTTTAGCCGTATTATCCTTTGAACATCTATATGAAATGATCTAAGTTTAAGTGTATTTAGTTTTGAAGAAAACTAAAGGCAATTAATGTGAAAATTAGATATGTCCTATTACCTGGCAATATATAGTTCATCTAGGCTTGATTGGCAATATATATTATCTAGACATTAATTTCATTTGTTTGTAGCTATTACATAGGCGATCTCTTGTTAATAGAAATCACTCACTTTTTGTTTTCGTATATTTATTCCCGTAGCTACTGTACATCACAACATGCAAGGAAATATATGTCTGCTGAAATTTAATTTAATTTGTTCTTTGCTCTTTACAGAAATCTTGGATTCATAAATGGGAGAAGCACATAAGGGAGAAGAAGATGATTGCAAGGATGGAGAGGGAGCAAATCATTTGGAGGGATAGAATGCCACTGTTTGGTGTTTTAAGCATTTTTGTTTGCTTTCAATTGTGTTTGCACTAGCAGGGAATAAGTGATTAGGCAATAAGTGTAGATGTATGGATATGCTCTAATGCTCCTGGTTTACTATAAATCTTCGATTTGGAATGATATGTAATGATGCTGGGTTATTACAAATCTGGGCTTGTTTTAGTTATCAGAATTGTATGCATAAAATGGAATTGATGGATTTTATTTTTTTAATTCCTAATTAGTTAGTAGTAGCGTGCGGTGAAATGGAGCGCTACTAGTATTTAGGATACTAGTAGCTTGTGGTACTATAGACACGCTACTACTATTCCGTTAGTAGTAGCGCGGGTAACATCCGCGCTACTAGTAAAATGTTAGTAGAAGCGCGGGTTTACCCCGTGCTACTACTAACTATTAGCTGTAGCGCGATACTAGTAGCGCGGGTACCCGCGCTGCTAGTAGCCATTTTACCCGCGCTGCTAGTAGCCATTTTACCCGCGCTGCTAGTAGCCTTTTTCCTAGTAGTGATCTGTTGTCATCCAAACACTGTTGCAGTTATATTTACCTTCCACTTAAAATGTTCAATTTGTTATTTATAGTATATGAGTAAGAACTTGTAGCGTTGTTGTAGTTAATTATAGCTTCTGATGTTTCAGAATTTGGTTGTTGTCTCAGTAGCAATTAATTCATTTGCACATTGATATTTTTGAGAAGATATGTCATAATTAACCTGTTTCTTCACTTTTTCAAAATAAGTATTCGTGATTTTCTATGTTGCTATAAACCCATTTTCCCTACAATTGTTACTGATCTAGTTTTCAATTATATGATGAATGGAAGTGTTCTTACTTGAAGTGGGTTGATCAAGAGTGGCCATAGTCTTTGAAGATGTGCCTAGCAAAGCTCTGGAGCATGTATCAGGAAGAGAACAGAGGTAGGCTTAGAGAAAGTGTTGATAATGCTGAAGAATATTTGAAGATGCGGGATAAAAAAGAGGAAGGTGGAGAATGAGCTCATATTTTTTGAATCTGACTTTGCTAAGATGGTGTTGGCGAAGGAGGAGGCACTTTCCCAGCTGGCCAGTGTAAAACAGGTTCTTACTGAACTAAAAGCAGAGGTGGATAAGGCGAGCCTGGATGATCTCGATTAGGGAAATGAATATATTGTTCTAATATTGTTCTTATGAAGTTGAACTATCTATATGCTGTACTGTACTGTTTTTTGGTAGCTATCGTACTGTGATGTTAAAATATATCTATGTGCCTGATATAAAATTGGCAAACAACTGTTCGATATGAAATGTGATTTTGCGTAACACTGGAATTATTAATTGTAAACTAATAAACCTGCTAAATGGGTCATGGAACTTTGCAAACGTTTCTAGAAGTAAAAGCGCTTGTGATAGATAGCCCAATGTCACACAGTTTTCTTTATCAAATCGTGCGTGATGTAGTTGATAAAAGCAAACGGTTAACGAAGGCAAAGCGTGTGTGATAGTTACACCTATCACACATGAGCCTGTACATAAACCTGTCTGGGATGTACATACAAATGAAAACATTTTCCCTGGATTGACTGTGTGGGATGTACATACGAACGAAAACGTTTTCCCTGTATTGACTATGTGAGAAGTACATACGAATGGAAACGTTTTCCCTGGATTGACTGTGAGGGATGTACGTAAGAATGAAAACATACTCCTTGGATTGACTGTGTGTGATATACATACTAACGAAAATGTTTGTCTGGGATTCACCGTGTGGGATGTACGTATGAACAAAAACAATTGGGTTTCGATGCCTCACCCGATCGCACACGAGCTCATTTTGCCCCAGCCTGTGTGCCAGGAGGGCCTATCCCTGACGGTTTCTGGGTCGTGTGGGAAGGACCCCCTATCTTCCACACTCACTTGTCGACGGTTTCAAATGTCATTGCGAAAAGGGTTAAAAACCGTTTGTATAGTACCGATGCGTATCAGTGGTTGCTTCGTCCGCGAGGTCAACACAAGGGAGGAGATGAAGCATACCAGGAGGAAGCGAATGTGGGCGTCCCCAGCCATGGGAGAGAGACCAGTGCAGTCAACTGCTTCGTCGAGAGAAGAAGATGTTTGGTCCTCGAACACGGACGCCCTGCGTGGCAGCTTTGTATAGGTCGCAACATGTAGACTTGTGTATGCCTTTGGTTCAAGGTCGATTTGCGTGCGTGAGATGGGCAATTGTTTTCTAATTTTTTTAAGGGGGGGTTGGAGTTGCGCAATTGGGATTTTTGAAGATGAAGTTGGGCAATGGGATGGAACAGAAACTTGGAAATGATAGTCAACACGCTAACAGGGCCGGAATGCCTACCCTATCACGCCCGTGTTCGTCATATAGGGCAGGCTTTGCTGAAGGAACCTCCAGATGGGTCCGGCCCACTTAACGAGTTGCTTCTATTATGTTGCTTCTCTTTGTTTTCTTTATGTTTTTTCAGACCCAGTTATGCCTATTTTTTGGTTTATTATTTTATTTTATTTTTACTTTTTATACATTTGAAATATACATGAACCTTTTTCGAATGTACACTGAACTTTTTTTAGCATACAGTGTGCTTTTTTTCAAATGCACACTGAACTTTGTTTAGCACACGGTCACCATTTCTAAGAATACACACTGAACAATTTTTGTGTACGATGAGACATTAGGGCGTATAAATTGAACATTTTATAATATATGATTAATATTTTTATTAATACACACCAATCATTTTTTAAATATATGGTGAACTGTTTTTAATATACACTGAACTTTTTATAAGACATAGACTGAACAATTTTGAAAAATACATTTTCCTAATTGCTAATAGTTTATAAAGGTATCTATATTCTAAAAAATAACGGTCTGTTTTTTGGGTGTAAAAGCGAGTGATAAAACAAAGAGTAAAATATAAAACAACATCTTCATGGGGAAAGTTGGCTGGCCCATATGCGTAGGTTCCAACGAAGCCACTCCTAGTTGACGTGCACGAGGGTCAACTAGGAGAGTAACTAATTGAGGATCGCTCGCTCGGGAGCCTCCCAAGCGTCATTTGGGATAGGCTGACAGCGCGCCACTTTGCGCGCTCTCAGCCACCGCCATGTGTCGCACCGTGGGCGGTCCCTCTGGATTCTATTTTTCTGCATGCGTTGTCGGCTTTTTAGATGATTTTATTTGGTTTTTTGGCTTTTTGGTTTTTCATCGGTCTTTCTTAGCTTTTGGACAAAAGAAATAATTGACTTTTTTACGTGAAAAATGTGTTTTCTTTTACTTTTGCGAGAGACACAGATTTGCTTTCGGGAGAGACACGGCCGTGCCTCTCGAAAACGAAAAAAATGTGTTTTCTTTTTTTTCCTACCGCGAGAGGCACGACCATTCCTCTCGAAAACCGAAAAACAATTCATTTTCTTTTTTTCATGAGAGGCACAGATTTGTTTTCGCGATAGGCACGCCGTGCCTATCGGTAACTAAAAGAATGTGTTTTTTTCTTCCGTGAGAGGTACGGATTTGCTTCCGCGAAAGGTACGAGCGTGCCCTCTGTTAGAAAAAGCAGTGCTTAGGAAGCGCTGAGGCACGCTTAGGCGCTAGGCAATGGCCAAACGCCTCACCTAGGGTGATGCAGAGCATCCTACGGTCATCCCCATGGACCTACCACCATCTCACCAAGTGCCAAGAGGACCCATGACACAAGCACGAGCTAGAGCTCTCGAGACCGAGGTGACTTCTTTCCTTAGTGATACCTCATTCGATCCTCTCGAGACATGGCTACTACCTAAGTCCGGAATGTTGTGCATGATTAGGTACCAAGAGAACCCTCCCGAGGATGCACATGAAGATGGTCAAGCCCCCAAGTTCATGGATGAAGAGGAACGACGGAAGGAACCGGAGAAGTCCCCAGGACCCGGACATCCGCGCCCAAGCCCCGGACATCCGGCCCCTGGAACATCTACTACAACCGCAACCCAGCCAAGGCTACAGGCCCCGGACATCTGACCCAGTCCCCAGACATCCGGCGCACAACGAGCGGCCGGACATCCGGCTCAACCCCCGGAAATCTGGCGCCCCATCACAGTAGTTGAACCCTTTTAGCCCGGACATCCGGCCCCAGCGCCCGGACATCCGGCGCCTCGCGAGCGCCCGGACATCCGGCCATCCCTGTCTATGAACAGTGTAAGGGCCGAGCCCATGTATCCCCTTCGCCCCCTAGACTATATAAACTCCCCCTCCACCTACGTTTTAGGGTTAGCATTGTGATAGCTCATTTGTGAGATAGAGCCTCGCTCATCCATCCGAATCTGCTCCTCCGAGAGAGACCGTGCCTCTACGGAGAAGATCCACTTGGATTCAAGGCCCCTAACGGGAAGAACTCAAGACCTCCTCACGGAGAAGAACCAGTTACCCTATGTATCGTCCTTTGTTGAATTCGTATCATGTATCTCTTTTTGTCTCGAGAATCTAGCACATGTGTGCTTGATCTTGTTGGTTGAGTGATTTCTCTTGTGTTTCCCTCGTGTTTCCCTCGTTTCCCCTCTCGTGTTATTCATGTTCTTGGTAGGATTTCCTCCAAATGTGAAAGATCGGGCATCTAGGGTTCCACCCTACATCATCTTGGTATCATGAGCCACGTAGATCACGTTTTTGGAGCCCTACCCCTTGTTTTCTAGCTTGATTTTGTTGTTTTTCGTCCTAATCCGAAAATCCCCACCAAAAATAGCCCCCAATATTTTTTGTGATTTGTTGGTGTGATGAAATTTTGTTGGATTTGATCCATGGATTTGCTTTGCCACGTGTGGATCTAGCTTTCCCCCATCTTCTCCGCAATTTCCATGCACTAAATCCCCCAAATTTTGCCCCGGAGTTGCCTTTACCCCGCGGAGTTCATCGAGTTCATCCACGAATCCCGAGGCCGGACATCCGACCCGTGACCCCCGGACATCCGCCCCCCAAGCCCGGACATCCGGCCCCTGACAGCAACAACTCCATCCACTGCCCCGTTTTCTGCCTAACTTTCGCCAAATTTTGCCCCGGCGCCTACACATACTTCCGCATACCACCATCACTTACCGCTACCACCCACGACAATTTTGATACATTTTGGTCTTTGAGAATTTGAGTTGTGGTTCCCGTGTCCTATTGTGTTTCGGCTATATAGGTACGGTTCGACATCACATCACCACCGCTCATCTTCGCCAAGGACTCGTCATCGCCAACAACCGCCCGTGCTTTCAAATGACTACCGCGGCGGTAACCTCGACAACATATTTGTCTATTCCATGCCATTGCATTGATAACCACATAGCCTTACTTTTGCGTTGCTTACCCATCGAGACTAGCCTTTGAGTATTGCCGGCAACATGACTTTTGCACATTAGTGATCATACTCTCCATATCATACATACCATATCATAGTGGTTCATATATTGGCATCATCTTTTGTGTCACAACATTGTCATCGCATACACAATTTCTATCTTGGTTCATGAAGTTTTGCATGAGAAAAGAGCTCAAAAGTGAAAGAGCTAAACAAGCTTTTAAGCAAAAAGGGAAAGATAAGCAAAGAGCTTATAAGCAAGAACCATAGCATCATACTACATTAAGATTGTCATATCCGATCATCTTGGATCATACCATCGGAATACCATACATATAGCATACTTGGGATAGAAGTCGTTGCATTTTTGCCTAGTAGGTTGTGCACAAGTTCCGTATCCACCTATTGTGCAATCGTGCTAGCGTCTCTCTAGTGTTGTGCAACAAGAGCATTTTCGTGGTCTCCACATTTTGGCTCATCCCTTGGTTGCACGGCCCCACTTATCTATTTGCGTGTGTGTTTCCGTGTACCATATCTTGCTTTTGGTCTACTTGTTGCATTTGCAAATTTGTGCATCTTTTCCAACATTATTGAAGCTCACTAACAATTACATCAAATTTTGTGCCACCATCCTAACCGAGCTCCACCATAAGCTTTTACTTGTGTAGGTGTGAGAACCGACAAGACTTGGTACCAATTGTGGTATTTCCTTGTTTACATTTGAGTGATCATTGATCCATCTTCAACATCGGTCAAGGTACATTTGGTATAAGTTCTTCTCTTTCTCCCACTCACATATTTGTTTGGAATGATGGATAGGCCAAGTTCTTCTACCAACACACTCTTCATCGAGCAAGACGACGACATGTCATCATATGTCACCAAGAGCCACCTCTTCGGTGCACAAAGAGCTTTGCACCAAGAACAACAAGAAATGAGCGACCGCATCAACAATCTCGTCACCGACTTGCGACTCTCCGAGCAACAAACAAGAGACTACTTTGACAACAAGCTTGATGCTCACAAACAAGAGAACGATGCAAGAATGGACGAGATTCGTGCCTCGTTGGTGAACCGCCATTCTTCCGCTTCTTCATCCTCAAGACGAAGTTGTTCGAGTCGACACACCGACGACACCTTATTCGGCTCAAGTACACCGACATCAAACACTCTATGTCGAGCCGCGCGTCAAGACCGTCAAGCATCTCGCAATCCTCTACACGACAATCATCCACAAGAGCAATTCAACGAGCAAGCACATCGCCATCAACAAAACCAAGTACCTCTTGCACAAGCACAAGATAGGCAACGTCAACGTCTCAAAGAGGAAGAGCGAGCGCGACAACATCAATACGAACAACACGCAGAAGCTCAACGTCAATAACAATGACTACGTGAAGCACAAGCACTTGAAGCGCAACGTGCCCTCCGAGAATCAAGTCGAGCCATTGCCAACCGCAACCGAGATAGGCGCAATAACGAGGAAGCACTTCGCAAAGAAATTCAAGAGCGACGCTACCAAGGAAGAGTGCATCGATAAGTTCCTCAAGCTCCTCCACAAGCTCGACAAGCTCCTCCACAACCTCAATTTCATCAAGAACAAAACGAAAATGAACATCCTCCACGCTAAGAGAAACATGAGGTTGATAATCCTCCATGTCAAGGGCGTCATCATCACCCTCGACCCCAACACAATGAAGAGCAATGCTACGGCAAGCTAAAGTTCACAATGCCCAAGTTCCATGGAAGCAATGATCCCGAAGAGTACCTATCATGGGCATTGAAGGTTGACAAGATCTTTCGTTTGCACAACTATGAGGAAGAGAAGAATATCGCTATGCATCCCTTGAGTTCCAAGACTATGTGCTCATATGGTGGGAACAAGTCCTTGAATGCCGAGAAGCAAGAGGTGAACCCCCAATCACCACATGGGAGGAAATGAAAGATGTCATGCGAGCATGCTTTGTGCCAACCTAATACAACCGCGATCTCTTCAAGAAAGTCCAACTCCTCAAGCAAGGAACAAAGAGCGGTGAAGAATACTACAAGGAAATGGAGATAGCCATGATAAGAGCCAATGTCACGGAAGATGATGAGCAAACTATGGCCCATTTCTTGAATGGCCTCAATCATCCCATCAAGAAGATTGCCGACTTCCAACCCTACTCCAACCTCATTGAGCTCGTGCATCAAGCTACCAAAGCGGAACGTCAAGTGCAAGATGAGTCAAGTACGCCAAGTACTCGTCCAAGAGCTACGGCTTCTCCAACACCCAAGCTTCAACGACTCCTACAACTTCTACCTCAACCAAGCCATCTACAAGAAACGACGACAAGTCAAGCTACAAGAAAACCTCGACAACCTCAAGTCGTCCTCCAACTACAAGCAACTTAAAGCCGCGCACTTCATCTTCTACTCCAGCCGATGAGACCGTCAAGACAAGTTCCATCAAGTGTTTCACTTGCGGCGGCCGAGGCCACAAGTCCTTCGAGTGTACCAACAAGCGCACCATGATCCTCAACAACGACGGAACATATGACTCCATGACTAAAGAGGAGATGGAACCCCTTGAGCAAGTGGCCATGCACCGGCGCATGAACGAAGACGAAGATGATCTTTTGTGATGAAGATTCAAGCCCCGCTCTTGTTCTCTCCAAAGTCTTGACTCTTCAACATCAACAAGATGAATACCAAAGATGCCACATCTTCCACACAAAGGCCGGCATCAATGGAAGGTCTGTCAAGGTCATCATCGATGGAGGTAGTTGTCACAACTTGGCAAGTGAAGAACTATTCTCTAAGCTCCAATTGGTCAAGATGAAGCACCCGCACCCCTACAAGGTCCAATGGTTAAGCGATTTCGGCATTATACAAGTTGAGCATACGGTCAAAGTCTCCTTCAAAATTGGAGCATATGAAGACACTTTGGAGTGTGATGTCGTCCGGATGTCCGTTTACCACCTCCTTCTTGGTCGACCATGGAAATTTGACCTCGGCGTCATCCACGACGGGCGTACCAATCACTATAGCTTCAAGATGAAAGGAAAGGAGTATGTTCTACGACCTATGTCTCCTAGTCAAGTGATCGCCGACAAGCAAGCCACCCATCATGGAGAAAAGAGTGAGAGAGTGATCCACCCAAAAGAGAGTGAGCGCCACAAGCCAAAATCGAGTGCCTCCATGATGAGCGACAAGAAAAACTTTGTCCTATTTGCCACCAAAAGTGAGACGAGAGAAGTGTGTGAGAACCCATCACGTGTTATGCACCATGTCCTTGTGTGCAAGGACGAGGCACCAAAAACTAACACCTCTCACGATCTACCTTTAGTGTTGTCTTCTCTTTTGCAGGAATTCCAAGATGTTTTCACCGACGAGCTACCTCCGGGTCTACCTCCACTACGAGGCATTGAGCACCGAATCGACATCATCCCCGGAGCACCTCTACCTAACAAAGCTCCCTTGTGCATCAACCCCGAGGAAACTAAGGAGATCAAACGGCAAGTACAACAACTCATCGACAACGGTCAAGTACGTGAAAGCTTGAGCCCCTGTGCCGTTCTGGTCATACTTGTTCCAAAGAAAGACGGTACTTATCGCATGGTTTCTGATTGCCGTCCCATCAATGCTATCACTGTTAGATATCATTATCCTATTCCACGCTTAGATGATATGCTTGATGAGCTTAGCGGAGCCGCCATTTTCTCTAAGATTGATCTTAAGAGTTGCTACTATCAAATACGCATCCAAGAAGGTGATGAATGGAAAACCGCATTTAAGACCAAATTTGGCTTATATGAATGGCTAGTTATGCCAATGGGTTTATCCGAAGCACCTGGTACTTTCATGCAAGTCATGCACTTTGTTCTTCGTCCCTATATTGGTGTATTTGTTGTGATCTATTTTGATGATATTCTTGTCTTTAGCAAATCCCTCAAAGATTATGTCACCCATCTTAGAACCGTGTTGCAAACCCTTAGGAAAGAGCGCCTTTATGCTAATATGGACAAATACCTTTTTGGTGTTGATAAGCTTGTTTTCTTGGGTTTTGTTGTGTCTTCTAAGGGTGTTCATGTAGATGAATCTAAGATCAATGCTATTAAAACTTGGCCCCAACCAACAAACTTGCAACAAGTGTGTAGTTTTCTTGGTTTAGCCGGTTTCTATTGTTGCTTTGTGAAGGATTTTAGCACCATTGCTTCACCTTTACATTATTTGAGTAAGAAAAATGCGCCATTTGTTTGGGGACCATCCCAAGATACCGCATTTAATGAGCTTAAGAATTTGCTTACTCATGCTCCCGTACTTGCATTACCCAACTTTGACAAACCTTTTGAGATTCATTATGATGCTATTGGTAATGGCATAGGAGGTGTCTTAACGCAAGAGAAGTGCCCCATAGCATATTTTAGTGAGAAACTTTCCGGAGTGCAACTCAACCAATCTATGACAAAGAGCTATATGATTTAGTGCTAGTTTTGTGTGAATGGGAACATTATCTTCGCCCTCATGAATTTATCATTCATATCGATCAATCATGAAACGCTTAAGTACTTAAAAGGACAAACTAAGTTGAACAAGCGTCATGCTAAATGGAGTGAATTCATCGAGTCATTTCCTTATGTCATCAAGTACATCAAGGGTAAGGAAAATGTAGTGGCGGACGCCCTTTCCCGCATATGCACACTTGTCACTAAACTTGAATTGAATGTCATTGGCTTTGAGCACATAAAAGACTTGTATGCACATGATCCTACTTTTGCTATCCCTTATGCTAAGTGTTTGATGCATACATCTTGGGAATGATATTACATCAAGGATGATTATCTTACGAGAGCTAACAAACTTTGCATTCCCGAGTCTTCTCTTCGTTTGTACCTTTTGCAAGAGGCTCATGGAGGCGGACTCATGGGACACTTTGGACGCGACAAGACATTCACCACGCTCTCCAAGAACTACTTTTGGCCCAAGATGTTACGTGACATCTCACGCTGCACCAACCGATGCTCTACATGTCGTAAAGCTAAGTCAAAAGCTCAATCCCATGGTCTTTACATGCCTCTTCCTATTACTTTTGAACCTTGGGAAGACATTAGCATGGATTTTGTACTTGGTTTGCCTAGAACTCAAAATGGAAAGGATTCCGTGTTTGTTGTTGTGGACCGATTCTCTAAGATGGCACATTTTATTCCATGCAATAAGATAGACGATGATTCACATATTGCAAACATCTTCTGTAAGGAAATTTTGCGCCTACATGGAGTGCCCAAGAAGATTGTCTCGGACCGCGACGTCAAGTTCTTGATTTACTTTTGGAAGACTCTATGCGCCAAGATCAGAATCAAGCTCTTGTTCTCTTCGGCATACCATCCTCAAACTGACGGCCAAACAGAGGTGACGAACCGTACACTCTCCACTCTACTTCCCGTGTTGATCAAGAGGAAAATCAAGGAGTGGGAGGAGTGCCTACCCATCATCGAGTACGCCTACAACCGCGCAAGACATTCGACTACCGGCATGTCCCCCTTCGAGGTCGTCTACGGTTTCAACCCGTTGTCACCATTGGACATTCTACCTCTTCCACTACAAGAGCGCATCAGCATGGACGCGAGTGCACAAGTGAGCTACACCATCGAGTGCCAAGTACAACGACTCGCGACCAAGCTCAACAACAAGAAACCAATGATATTCAACATTGGAGATCTCGTGTGGCTACACCTTCACAAGGAGCGCTTCCCCAACGAACGCAAGTCCAAACTTCTACCACAAGCCGATGGACCCTTCAAGGTGCTTGAACGCTACAACAACAACAACAACGCCTACAAGATCGACATTCCATGCGATAAGTACTCCGTGAGTGACATCTTCAACGTCAACGATCTCTCCCTGTACCATGGTGATGAGGATTTTGATCCGAGGTCGGATCTTTCCCAAGGGAGGGGAGATGATGCGGAGCATCCTACGGTCATCGCCATGGACCTACCATCGTCTCACCAAGTGCCAAGAGGACCCATGACATGAGAACGAGCTAGAGCTCTCGATACCGAGGTGACTTCTTTCCTTAGTGATACCTCATTCGATCCTCTCGAGACATGGCTACTACCTAAGTCCGGAATGTAGTGCATGATTAGGTACCAAGAGAACCCTCCCGAGGATGCACATGAAGATGGTCAAGCCCCCAAGTTCATGAACGAAGAGGAACGACGGAAGGAATCGGAGAAGTCCCCAGTACCCGGACATCTGGCCCCTGGAACATCTACTACAGCCGCAGCCCAGCCGAAGCTACAGGCCCCAGACATCCGGCCCAGTCCCCGGACATCCGGCGCACAACGAGCGGCCGGACATCCGGCTCAACCCCCAGAAATCCTGCGCCCCATCACAGTAGCTGAACCCTTTCAGCCCGGACATCCGGCCCTAGCACCCGGACATCCGGCGCCTCGCGAGCGCCCGGACATCCGGCCCGACGCCCGGACGTCTGGCCATCCCTGTATGTGAATAGTGTAAAGGCTGAACCCATGTATCCCCTTCGCCCCCCTAGACTATATAAACTCCTCCACCTACGTTTTAGGGTTAGCGTTGTGATAGCTCATTTGTGAGATAGAGCCTCGCTCATCCATCTGGATCTGCTACTCTGAGAGAGACCATGCCTCTACGGAGAAGATCCACTTGGATTCAAGGCCCCTAATAGGAAGAACTCAAGACCTCCTCACGGAGAAGAACCGTTTACCCTATGTATCATCCTTTGTTGGATTCAGATCGTGTATCTCTTTGTGTCTCGAGAATCTAGCACATGTGTGATTGATCTTGTTGGTTGAGTGATTTCTCTTGTGTTTCCCTCGTGTTCCCCTCGTTTCCCCTCTCGTGTTCTTCGTGTTCTTGGTAGAATTGCCTCCAAACGTGAAAGATCGGGCATCTAGGGTTCCACCCTACATCATAGGGTATAAGCAAAAGTCTAAGGAGGGCGAGTAAGAAATTATCTACCCAAGTAGAAATCATATCATATTACAATGATATGCCAAATGGGCCATATTCCAATGACAGTAGCTACTAGTTAACTTATTTATATGCCCGGAATTAAAATAATAGAAATACATTAACCTTAGATACTCCCTCTGTTTCTTTTTAGTCTGCATATAAGATTTTTTTGAAATCAAACTTTGTAAAGTTTGACCAACTTTGTTGGCAAAATCTCAACATCTACAATACTAAAGCTATATGGTATGAAAATTAATTTGAGGATGCATCTAACAATATTGATTTCATATTGTAAATCTTGATATTTTTTCTATAAACTTAGTCAAAGTTGACAAAGTTTGACTTTGACCAAATATTTTATGTAGACTAAGAAGAAGCGGAGGGAGTATACCTTGATAGTAAAAACTATCTAACTGCCTAGGTTGTGCCTAGGGCGCTTAAGCAGCGTCTATGCACTAGGCGAAGGTCAACTGCCTCGGAAACGGAAAAAAATAGTCAGGATCCGCACGGTAAACGTTATTTCATGCTCAATGTGTGAAGTAGTCGTTCTTTAACACAGGAGGCCGACCGAATGAAGATAAGATGGGCTGACTGGTTCCTAACGGAATGATTGTTTCTTTTTTCCTTTGAACGTGATTTTGGGTTTTTTTCCTTATAATTTTTTTTAAAAAAATAAAAATATTGGGAGTTTTGATAAAATATGCATATTTTTCAAAAATTATCACATTTTAAAAAAATATGATTTAATAAAATCAAAACTAGTAAAAATGTTGTGTTTCAAAAAATCATATATTGGAAAAAAATCCGTTTAAAAGATATGTTTTAGAAAATATTCACTTTTTCCCAAAAAAATCTTTGCAAATTATTATTTTTTGTGTTTTGAATAAATGTTTAGTTTTTGAAAAACATGTCCGCAACTTTTGAAAAATGTCCATACTTATTGAAATATTTTCGTGCTCTATTTTACAAATATTGAATGAAAACAAAAAATACCAAAAATCGGCTCCACATGCATGAGACCCGTAACCACTGTTGTCGTAATCTGAATGTCGGGAGGAATAATGATGGCATATGTGATATGGAGCTGCTGCATGTATGTACGTATTTGTACTTGGCTGCGCACACTTGTAAAAACATATGAGGTGGATCGGTTATGTGAACCTAGAATTATGCATCCACATATTGTTGATTCCATGATAATTTTTTAACCCTATAATTGTTTTCATCATTCATCACTCTCGCGTTCTTTTATTTTATTCTTGTGTACTTTAAATTCTTGTCACGACACTCTTGCAATATTTTGACCTCCGCAACACTTTATTTTTACTGAATTAACATGCAGGAACATTCTAATATACCTCTATAAGAGGCAAAGACCATTTCATATGCTCCTCGTGGGATCGATACTCTTACTTCAAAAATGCTACAAACTAAAACTTGTGCACTTGCAAGGCATCAGTCACCATAACACACTTCTCGGACACATGAGCTTCAATACGACCACAAATGATGCAATTTAAGATCTCGATACATTCCTTCATCACATATCCTGGCTTGAGACATCTATAATGACCTAGAGCTTTATGTGCATTAGAGTCAACAACATTCACTGCCATAGATAAAGAAATTTCACCCTTGCTAACTCTTTAGACTGAACCTGCTGCACATCTTCTCCACCTGCCTGCATACCACCAGACGAACCAGAGTTTACACCAAATGAGTGCCCAACCCCTGTACTATTGCTATGTTGCCCACTAACATCATGAAACGAAGCTTGGAGTTGATCCCCCTATGGGTTTGTTGATGGCGACAGATGGTGAAACTATTATGGTAACATGTTATGCGAGAGACACTGCTGCTGCCAGTCGAAAGGCGGAGGTGCACCTTGTGGGGGATGCGCGTCTCTAGCATCAAAAGGACCACTGTAATGGAAGTCCTTGTATTGGTATAACACCGACGATGCGCATTCATACTAGCCTCCTAAAAGTGCAACTGATCCCCGGGTAGTTTTGATAATTAATAACAACATATACATCATTGAACTAATGCCTATTCAAAGATTATTTCTGGAAAAGTTCAATATAAGAATGGTAAGGACATGTGATTGTGGACTCCTCAAAATGCAAAGAACATGGATTGGCAAAAGCTCCAAGAATCTACATTTTTTGTTAAGTTATCCAAGATCACATTGAGTCCATATGAGAGCCAATACTATTAAAAGGGAATGAGGTTTTGATCATGAGTCATTTGCTCAAGTGCTTGAAGATATTGATCCAAAAACCTCAGTTGCACTCTCACAATACAATTTGTACAAAACCCTAAAGTCATTCTCGGTCCCACCGAAACAGGTACACCCAAACCAACCGAGATACACCAGACAAAGCCGCTGCCTAAACCCTAGAAACCCAGTTCCACTGAGATGACATTTGGTCCCACCAAAGTGCAAGTGCCAAGTTTCTGTAGCCCATCGTTTTTGCCTCGGAATCTCCGAGTAAAAGTGATCAGAATTACGAGATGAGTTAACTTCTTAGGTCATCACGAATCGGTCCCATCGAGTGGATTCATCCGGTCCCATCGAAACATCTAACATTCAAATCTTTTGCACTAGTCGGTGCCTCCGAGAATTTCTTTCGGTCTCACTGAGTTGTGCATAAAGGTGTGTAACGACTAGATCTTTGGTGAAGGCTATATATACCCCGCCCACACCACCTACTCTCAGAGTGAGCAACCAGGACGAAGCCACCACTTCCCATATCCATTTTCTAAGAGAGAACCACCTACTTGTATTGAGATCAAGGCATTTCATTCCAACCATTTGATCCTTGATTTCTAGCCCCATCAAGTTGCTTGCCACTCCAATTCTTCTCCCACTACCATGCCAAATCTGTGAGAGAGTGATTGAGTGTTGAGGAGACTATCTTTTGAAGCAAAAGAGTAAGGAGTTCATCATCAACAACAACATCTATTACCTTTTGGAGAGTGATGTCTCCTAGATTGGTCAGGTCTCACTTGAGAGGCTCCAAATCACGCGGAGTTGGACCAAGAGTTTGTAAGGGCAAGGAGATTGCCTACTTCGTGAAGATCTACCCTGAGCGAGGCCAGTCCTTCATGGGCGTAAGTCATGGTGGAATAGAAAAAGTTGCTTCTTCTTGGGCCCTTCGTGGGTGGAGCTCCGACCTCCGTGGGCTCGTGTAGCTGTTACCCTTTGTGGGTTGAAGTCTCCATCAACGTGGATGTACGATAGCCCCACCTATCGGAACCATGCCAAAAACCTCTCTGTCTTCATTGCATTTGATATCTCTGAGCCCCTCATTTACATTCATATGCAAAGCCTTTACTTTTCGCTGCATCCTCTTTAGTCTTGCATGTGTAGGGTGTTGCTTGACTTGTGTGAATTGCTAAAACTTGCCAAGAACTAAAACTGGGAAAATGCTAGGCTTTTATTTGGTTAATTAGTATAATCACCCCTATCTAGACCTACTTATGATCCTACACCTCCTCCACCACTCCCTTCCCTCCCACCGCATGTGTTCCTCCCTTGCTAGTTGCCACTGCCTCTGAAATCACCCCTTCGCCCCAATCTTTCACTACTGCAGGATGCTGCTAACGCGACACTACGATCAGAGAACCTTTGACGAAACTTTCCGTGATGCATTTATCGCAAACGGTGATGTAAAAAAGGTCAAAAAAGATGCAAAACATTTGCAATGAATGATACATCCAACATGGTTCAGATTTTAGTTGCGTGTGCGATGTGGGGCATATGGTTGATCCATACAAACTATTTGCGATGAGATAGAACAACAGGAACGGGCAGCCAGATCAAGGTGTGTGCGATATACGGCATACAGTTTGCTCCGATTAACCGTTTGCGATGATCGAGGTGGACACAACCGATTCGGTGTAACAAGATGTGTGTTATATCCGGCAAACAGGCAGTAATCAGAATTGTGTGCGATCATTATAGACAGCCCATATGGTCTTTTTTTGTGAATTGTGTGCTCGTCAGGGCACACAATTCAACAAACCAACCCATGGGCGATAATGTGGAAGATCTCTGTCGAATGCATATTACTAACCGTCTGCGATGAGATTGACAGGATAAACATAGATACCAAATTAATAGGAGCGAACGGAAATAGAGGTATATATAGTCTGCTTAATTTAGTCCTTCTTCTTCTTGTTGTTGTTGTTTTTGTTGGATGGCCTCGCGACATCGTCTTGGTGAGGACGCTTCTTGCCGCTGCCCGTTGGCTTTTCATTGCCGCCGCCGTCGTCATCATCGTTGTTATCATCGTCGTCCTCCTCCTCGTTCGACCATTCCTACTTCTCATCATTGTCGTCCTCTTCTTCATCCTTTGGCACCTTTTCATCTGTCTGGTTATCGTCTGAAGACTCCGGTGGCAGCATCCCTTCCATGATTCGGATATAATCAAGGTCTGGGCTCGATGTTGGACTCATGGAAGACAAGCAGGATGATTTCGATGTTGACCTATCATCGGGCGACAGACTGTTGGCCGAACTGTCGTCCTCGTTGTCTCTTGACATGGCTGCGGTCGTATAAAAACTGCGAGAAAGCGAGACTGCATAGTGTGTGCAAGTCTGTAGTGTGTCCTGCCGGGGACAATGAAGATGGTGGTCACTTAAGCGGGGTATGTAGAGAAGAGAAAATGCCAATTGAAGCGGGTGTTGACGTATTATCTAACCGCTGATATAATCAAGCGCAATTATTTGTACCCAGTATCTCCAAATTCCTGGGGTTGCGCATGACTCCTATTGACTGATTTCTTTTTTTAGGACAAAAACAAGGAACGAGTTTTGGGAGTAGGACAGTTGGCAAGCAATACATTGAGCTCTTCTTATTGATGAAGCCAGTAATAATCAAACTACAAAGGAAAAGAAAAAAGACAAAGGAAAATATCCGCACGAATCTTCGCGTACATAAATGGCATAGGACCGTGATGTGCATTACTTAGAGCACATCTAGATGTGCTCTAGCAATACTGTCAAACAAAACCCCTAATTATCATTGCAAACAACGCATAGAACAACGCGACAACCACAACTACACATGCTAGTTCCCTCTTGTCTCTTGCTTTCATCTGTTGCCTGTGATTGATTCTTTCTTGCTTCATCGTACTAATTGTACATTCCAGATCAGCCAGTTTCTTCTTCAGCTTTACGTTATCTTCTTCGAGCTTGGTGATAACACTCCGAGCACTGCCATGCCATTTGGACTCCGTTTGGACTTCTTCCAAAAATAACTCTCCCGAAGGTTTCATTCCGTTTGGACTCCGTTTGATATTCCTTTTCTGTGAAACACTAAAATAGGCAAAAAAAACAACAATATGGGTTGGGCCTTTGGTTAATAGGTTAGTCCCAAAAATAATATAAAAGTGTATAGTAAAGCCCATAAACATCCAAAACAGGTAATATAATAGCATGAAACAATAAAAATTTATAGATATGTTGGAGACGTATCAAAGACCTATAGGTTTGCCCCTCTCGCGATAGAAGGCTGAAAGGTAAGTCGGTCCTTGCTGGCACGCAAATGGATGAAGCCGGAGAATTAGCAGAGAAAGCCCATTTGACGGCACTGCTTAACAGCCTAGTTCTCAACGCTTATGCTGAAGAACACTTGGCGGAGATACGCCAAAGCTTCTTACTGATGGTGCCTTTATCAGATGTGGAGATGAAGGAGCACACTAAGAACTACGCCGAATTGCTAAAGAATCGTTTGGCACAAGGATCCATCAATGACATTGCTATGTGGTTGGCACAAAAGCCATCACCTACGGCGTTGACGTACCAAGCATATGACATAAATAGATACACGTTCTACACTGAGCAACGTGATGAGAAGACCTCATATCAGAACAACTCTGTTCGAATAGAATGCATGACTGTAGATGAAGCTGATAAAAGGGTGTACTATGGAACCATCAAAGAGATTTGGGAGCTTAACTATGTGAAAGTTAAGGTGACATTATTTTGAAAGAAATATGCCCTAGAGGCAATAATAAATTTGTTATTTTATATTTCCTCATATCGTGATAAATGTTTATTATTCATGCTATAATTGTATTAACTGGAAACTTGATACATGTGTGGATACATAGACAAAACACCGTGTCCCTAGTAAGCCTCTACTAGACTAGCTCGTTAATCAATGATGGTTAAGTTTCCTAACCATAGACATGTGTTGTCATTTGAAGAATGGGATAACATCAATAGGAGAATGATGTGATGGACAAGACCCATCCGTTAGCATAGCATATTGACCGTTCAGTTTTATTGCTATTGCTTTCTTCATGTCAAATACATATTCCTTCTACTATGAGACTATGCAACTCCCGGATACCGGAGGAAGGCCTTGTGTGCTATCAAACGTCACAACATAACTGGGTGATTATAAAGATGCTCTACAGGTATCTCCGAAGGTGTTTGTTGGGTTGGCGTAGATCGAGATTAGGATTTGTTACTTTGAGTATTAGAGAGGTATCTCTGGGCCCTCTCGGTAATACACATCATAAGAAGCCTTGCAAGCAAAGTGACTAATGAGTTAGTTACAGGATGATGTATTATGGAATGAGTAGAGAGACTTGCTAGTATCGAGATTGAACTAGGTATGAAGATACCGACGATCGAATCTCAGGCAAGTAACATGCCGATGGACAAAGGGAATAACGTATGTTCTTATAACGGTTTGACCGATAAAGATCTTCATAGAATATGTGGGAGCCAATATGAGCATCCAGGTTCCGCTATTGGTTATTGACCAGAGAGGTGTCTCGGTCATGCCTACATAGTTCTCGAACCTGTAGGGTCCACATGCTTAACGCTCGATGATGATATAGTATTATATGAGTTATGTGATTTGGTGACCGAATGTTGTTTGGAATCCCAGATGAGATCACGAACATGACGAGGAGTCACGAAATGGTCGAGGGGTAAAGATTGATATATAGGATGATGGTATTCGGACACCGGAAGTGTTCTAGAGTGTACTGAGTACATATCGGATCACCAGAAGGGGTTCCGGGCACCCCCGGCAAAAGATATGGGCCTTATGGGCCAAGAAGGGAAACACACCAGCCACAAGGGGCTGGTGCGCCCCTCATATGGGTCGGTCAAAGAGGAGGAGGAAAGAGGGGAAGGGAAAAAGGAAAAGTAGGAAGTACTACTTCCTTCTTCCCCCTTTCCTTCCCCCTTCGGCAATTTATGGAAATGGGGGGCGCCAATTGGGAAAACCCCAAGTAGGATTCAGATCCTACTTGGGGCAACCCATGGCTGCCTCCTCTCTCCCTTCCACCTATATATATGTGGGGGGGGGAGCCCCTAGCATAACACAACATCAATTGTTAGCCATATGCGGTGCCCCCCTCCACAGTTTACACCCCTGGTCATATTCTCGCGGTGCTTAGGCAAAGCCCTGCGCAGATCACTTCACCATCACCATCACCATGCCGTCATGCTGACGGAACTCATCTACTACCTCGATGACTTGCTGGATCAATAAGGCGAGGGACGTCACCGAGATGAATGTGTGCAGAACTCGGAGGTGTCGTACGTTTGGTACTTGATCGGTCGGAGCTAGAAGAAGTTTGACTACATCAACCGCGTTGTCAAACGCTTCCGCTTACGGTCTACGAGGGTACGTAGACATACTCTCCCCCTCTCATTGCTATGCATCTCCTAGATAGATCTTGCGTGAGCGTTGGAAAATTAAGCAATTGCATGCTAAGTTCCCCCAACAGTGGTATCAGAGCAGGGTCTATGCATAGATAATTTGCACGAGTAGAACACGAAGAGTTGTGGGCGGTGATCATCATGCTGCTTACCACCAATGTCTTATTTTGATTCGGTGATATTGCTCATCGAACTTCATTGTGATATTTGCAATTTGATTATGTAAATCTATTAATTCAGTATCGGAAAACTTGGATGAAGCGGCCCGGACCACCCTTACATGACCACGTTCATGAGACCGGTTCCACCGATAGACATGCAACTAGTTTTGCATAAAGGTGGCTGGCGGGTGTCTGTTTCTCCTACTTTAGTTGAATCAAATTTGACTGCAGCCAGCCCTTGTTGAAGGTTAAAACAAGAAACTTGATAAATCACCGTTGTGGTTTTGATGCGTAGGTAAGAACGGTTCTTGCTAGAAGCCCATAGCAGCCACGCAAAACTTGCAACAACAAAGTCGAGAACGTCTAACTTGTTTTTGTAGGGCATGTTGTGATGTGATATGGTCAAGACATGATGTGATATACGTTATTGTATGAGTTGATCATGTTTTGTAAAAGTTATCGGCAACCGGTAGGAGCCTCATGGTTGTCTCTTTATTGTATGAAATGCACACGCCATGTAATTGCTTTACTTTACCACTATGCATTAGCGATAGTTGTAAGCAATAGTTGGCGAGACGACCACGATGCAACGATGGAGATCAAGGTGTTGAGCCGGTGACGATGGAGATCATGAAGATGCTTTGGAGATGGAGATTAAAAGCACGAGATGATGATGGCCATATCAGGTCTCATATTTTGATTGCATGTGATGTTTATCTTTTATGCATCTTATTTTGCTTAGTACAGCTGTAGCATTATAAGATGATCCCTTAACTAAAATTTCAAGGTATAAGTGTTCTCCCTGAGTGTGCACCGGTGCGACAGTTCGTCATGCTGAGACATCAGATGATGATAGGGTGTGATAGGCTCTACATTCACATGCAACGGGTGCAAGACAGTTTTGCACATGCGGAATACTCGGGTTAAACTTGACGAGCCTAGCATGTACAGGCATGGCCTCGGAGCACTGGAGACCGAAAGGTCAAACATGAATCATATAGTAGATATGATCAACATCACTACAAAAAAATACACTTCCGTGATGATACGTGTTTGTCACAGTAGGTCGCGTTTTTTGTCATGCATGTACATCCATGACAAATTTATGACAGAATCAAGATAGTCATACCTGTGATGTCGTAGAAGTGTTCCATGACATTACCAAAATTATCATCACGGAAGTGTCCACTTCCATGACGATAAATCACACATCACAGAAGTGCTTTCGTCAAGGGTGACCGACACGTGGCATCCACCGTAACGGAACGCCGTCTATCGGGTCGGGTTTTGGATCCGATAACCCATTAACAGCCCCAACCAATGGGGATTTTCCACGTGTAAAATCATCATTGGCTGGAGGAGACACGTGTCAGGTCCATGTTGGCACAGGTGTCACTCGTCCAATGGGCGAGACGTGCCTATGATATGTTGACACGTGGACCGGCCCATCAAGATTAAATGGGCCGGCACAACTAAAGGCCCACAAGATTTTGCGGACCATAATGGGCCGGCCCAGCTAAAGGCCCACGAGATTTTGCGGACCATAATGGGTTGGCCTAGCTAAAGGCCCACAAGATTTGGCGGACCATAATGGGCCGTCCCAGGTAAAGGCCCACAAGATTTTTGTGTGCCATAATGGGCCGGCCCAGGTAAAGGCCCACAAGATTCTTGCGGATCATAATGGGCCGGCCCAGCTAAAGGCCCACGAGATTTCGCCGACATTAATGGGCCGGCCCAGCTGTAGGCCCACAAGATTTTGAGGACCCTAGTAGGCTGGCCCATTAACTGGCTGCCATGTTTTGGGCCAAATGTCGGCCCATATTTCATCCGGTCCATTAATGGCCTGGCACGTTCTGGGCCTAATAGTGGCCCATATGAGATCCGGCCCGTTAAAAGCCTACCACGTTCTGGGCCAAATTACGGCCCAGATCAGGTCCGGCCCTTTAAGAGGCTTTGGGCTCAATTATGGCCCATATCAGATTCGGCCCGTCAACTGGACACTATGCTTTTGGGCCCACTTGCTAAAGGCCCACTTAGTAATTCGACCTGATATTAGTTTTGGCCTGTTAAGGGTCCGTTTAACATTTTGGCCCTATATTAATTTTGGCCTATTAAAAGCCCATCATATAGTTGGGCCTAACTACGGCCTGGTTTGCATCTGGCCTGCTCGCAGCCGATATCTGATTGGCCAAACAAGAACCGAGACAATTTTGGTCTGTTAATGACCGTGAATTGCTTCGCACAATCATGGGCCGGGGTTCATTTCGGGCTTCTGCCGGCCCGTTAGCTGTTCGGCACGTTTCAGGCCCAACCTACATCATGATTGCATGACAGCCCGATCATGTACCGTAATTTTTCGGTTTGGCCAGTATACTGCGAACACAGGATATATATATACAGTAAAATAACTGCAGCATCATGAATAAGAAAAAACCTAGACTATACAATAAAGAAATTGCAGCATATTACATCCACTGGGCATCAAAGTTCGCCACTATGATAATAAAGCACAAGCAGACAACAGATTACATACACTGGGCATCAAAGATCGCCACCAGTGCAAATAAACACGCTGACAAAATAATATACAAAACCGACAGCACTTCAACAGAGTTCAATAAAGGTTAGCCCTGCTGGGGAGCTGCAGCGAAGCAAGATGATGAGACCACGCTTGTTCAACACTTATATCTTCCTCACTCTGAAAGATAAACAAGCAGACAGATCATAGTTTTGCACATAAAAGTATCAGTGCTGACAATTCATCACATTTCTTACTGACGAATAATGTGACACAGTTTGAAATTGCATTAACACAATATGGTATTGTTCAAGTCAAGACATGGCAGGAAATGACATTGTGAAGGAGTTGGCAGCTTCACGACACCACTGGATTACAGATGAAGAACTCATAAGTATCAATGGTTAGTGTGTGTTGTCAATTTATCCCATTTCAGATTGGCAAATAAAGAGATGGTTTAAATAATAGTAGAATGATATGACATTGTTCATAGTTAAGACATTGCAGAATATGACATTGTGTTGTAGTGGGTAGGTTCACCACACCACTAGATTACAGATGAAGAACAGAAGCATACATGCAGTGCAAAAGAAGATCACTTGTTCTGTATAGTTTAATTTACATGGTATGAAGAAGGAACTTGGTTGTACAACTGAAAACTTAAATTGAGAAAGGACAAACTTTTGTTTCTGAACTACATAATAAACTTTAAACATGCAATTTGATGCAAACACCAAAAATAAACAGCTGTTGCAGTCATGCCTAACCAAATATATACAACAAAATTTGAAGGCTTGAGATGGACAAACTTACATTATTGGTGAAGACAGACTCTATAAAGGCCCTGTCCATGCCGATGGGGGGGCAATTCAAGAAGTTTACCACAGAATCTTCTTCATAAGCATTGCCTTTATTCTACATTTTGTTAAGAGTAAATATAGATGTGATAATATATGAAAAATGGAGAATATTTAAGATAAGATGAAGAGTGATGCTAAATAACCAAGTAGCTATAAATGTAAGTGCAGCGATACAGGCAAAAGGTACACCCAAGAGCAATGCACAGCTAAACTTCTTTAGTACCAACCTTATGGCAAGAGTAAATATAGATCTGATGTGTAGAAAATGGAGGACAAAGGAAAATAAGCTGCAGAGTGATGGTACATGAACAACTACCTGTCATTATAAGTACACTGATAAAGGACAGCATGTACTTACAAGAACAATGCAGAGCTAAAAAAACATTAGCATTGGATATATTCTACACTAATGTAACCATTCATACAGATCAGATAATTTGGAGCGAACAATTGATAAGCAAGCTATCATGCATACTACTGTCACATAATGAACAGGTATGTATGCAAGTACAGTGATACAGGACAACAGGTACTAACAAGAGCAAAGCAGCGGGCAGCATATTTGCGATATCATGTTGTTCTTTTCAAACTGGAATTCTTCTTCAAGCAGATTTCCTGCAAAAAAGATCCGCAAGGCACATGCGGAAAAGTAGAAGTTCAAATTGTCATGTGATTTCATAGACGATTACCTCATCACGAACGAGACCATTGCATAACAAGGTTTTTCCATTCAATGTCTTCTAAATTTAGCACAGGAGACTTCACCGGAAATTCGTTTATAGACTTGCCATCAAAGTGTGATTTCCTCAGGCAACACCGATACTGCTGCAATGCTTCCTTGAAAAGCACAAGCAAGCTTTGCTCATCATGACTATCCAGATTGACCCTCGCCTAGTTACAACAATGTAATGTAAATCACTGATGTGTTCAAACAGCAGAAAACAGGAAAATAATAACCATGAATAATAGCACTTACACGTAAGTTGGACAGGAAGATGTGAAAATGGTGTTTGTCTTCACAATAATCTTCCCATGATGGGAATATATGCACGTAGTCCCTAACAACATTGAAAGCATAGTCTTTTAAACTGGGAATAAATGGAAGGGGTTCCAATCTGCCGGAATTGGCCGTCTCTGCGGTTGGGATAGGTCTTGACGGTGGACTTGCTGTACTATTTGCTGGAGTGGGATTTTTCTGTGGTACAGCTGGTGCTATGGCAAATGAAATCGGTAATTCCTTTTGCTGGAGTGCATGTCCTGTGTGGTGGGGCTAGTGGTGTGGTCAGTGAAGTATGGGTACAGTCTGCTAGAGTCGGTCCTACGTTTTGTGTCACTGGTTGTACAACCAATATAAGTGGGGTGCTGTCTGATTTCTCCGTCACCACCACATTTTTCAAGGACTTTGCTAGTGCTCCTTCAGGCTCGGCAATCACCCTCTTCCTTTTTGATGTCTGATGCACAAGAACAACATTTGAGTGGAAAAACATGGTATGATGACAGATGGAATATGTATTGATAATGGATGGGCCTGGCATCTCGACATATATGATGAGTAAACTAAGCAGATAGCGGTGCAACAAAGTAGAAGAAATGCAAGACAACATATGCAAGATACCCGCAATCAATAAAACATTGCCAAATTAGAACATGCACCTTGATGGGTGAACAGGATAGGCCATCTGCCTTTGACTCCTCGAGGTTAGAATAGTCATTAGGATCATATTCTGAACAAGAATCAACAGGTGGGGAGCATATGAGTTCCATTGCATCCAGAATGGCACTCAATGCCTTGGTGCCAATTTTGTAAGTCATTGCAGTGTTTAGCTTCAAGAGTGGACTGCTGCTAGTGCGACACAAAGTAGCTACACAGATCATAGTGTAGATATAACGGGAAAACCTTAAGCATCAGAGTAAAATTAGCAAAGTGGAACTTGCTCGAATATATGTGCTAGTATTGCCGGTACGGCTAGAAAGGCTTCGGATACCAGCTCTCTTCAAGTGAAGGTGCGGTACTGTTAATATCAATGTAACTCTCAAAGGGGACACAGCTCCCCGCATTTCCTTGCTATTCTTATAGGATTCAAGTGGGCAGGCCACTACAAATCCTATTCCTATGTTTACAAGATCCTACGAACCAAAGAGGCTCAAAGTGTCCATCACAACCGACCGTATAGACCTCTACACTGCAAATGTCCCTGCTCATCTTCAGTACAAGGAACATATTGTACTACTATCATATTCCCTCCGTTCCAAAATATAAGTCTTGGTAGAGATTTCCACTATGGATCACATACAGATGTATCCAGATACATTTTAGAGTGTAGATTCACTCATTTTGCTCCATATGTAGTCCATGGTGGAATCTATACAAAGACTTGTATTTAGGAACGGAGAGAGTGCATATTAAAGAAGAACGGAAGAGGAACATGGTAAAGAAGAGCAAGCAGATTTTGGATAATAAAATGTTGGTTGCGTAGTGCCCACACATGATGAACCAGAGCGCATTAGGAATGCAACTCCCAGCTGTCTCTCAACCATTTCAGGTGGTTGGATGAAGATCCTACGTCTCCTAACCCTTCTTCTTCCTCGTCTCTAATTCTTCCCAAAGAGAACACCGCACGGGCCGCTGGCCGGACCACCGGCCCCCACCGCCTATGGTCCTCCGCCACCCCACCCCCGCCCCGCCCAACCCCCACCCACGTCAAGTTTTCTTCATTCGGCAAGGCCCCACAACCACCTGAGCCCCTTCGATCACACCGGCGAACTCCGGGGAGCTCTGAAAAATCGACTGACCCAATTTTGAAATTTAGTCTACTGTGATTTAACTAGTGTGGAATATAAAAGGGGAAAACCATAAGCATTGGGAGTATAGTGTTGAGCGTGCCATGCCGGATCTGAAGGTGCAAACCGGACAAAGGCAACTTCGCAACCAAGACAAGAAATCAGAGTAAAGCAGTGGCAATCTATTTTCTTGCTGCGATAAATAAGTTGAGCAGATACGAAAGAGTACCACCTCTGGTGCGGCGCTGTGTACGCGTCTGCTGAGAATTTGACGGTGTTGCGGTAGCGTTGGCTGTTGGCGGCGTGGAAGCAGATCTTGGAGGGTAGACGGTGGCGGCGGGGCGCGGTGGATGAGACGGTCGTAGGAGCAGCGCCGACAAGGTGGACGATGGCGGGGATAAAGCGAGAGGACGGGATGCAAGGATCCCGGTCCGAAGCCGTGGATGAGAGAGGTCGATCTCTTGTAATGGACGGAGGCGTCGGGGTATCAGCTCCGGCATGGTGAAAGAGTACGACAGTGGATGGGGTGGTGGACGGCGGCGGACGAAGGAGGGTGGGGTGGAGAGGGTGTTTTGGCGCCCACGGAGTACGAATGGGGAAAAGGGAGGTAGAGAGGAAGGGGGGAACCATGTATTCAGGGCGCGCTTGTCTCAAATGCGAGGAAATTTACAAACTTAGCCCCCGTTTCAAATTTCTACTACATCACAACAACATTAGTCGGTTGGGGATAGGACAGTAATCTCGCATACACCAAATATTTGCCGACGAGAGTTTGTTTTTGGCGCCCACCGTGTATGAATATGAATCGGGGAGGGAGTCGGTTTCGGCCAAGGACACACTGTGTTTTGGCGCCCACCGTGTATGAATCCAGGTGAGAAACGGTTACGTCACGTTTGGGTGAAATTACAAACCTACCCCTATCGAAACCTATAGAAATCCAGCAGATAGGCTTTGCGTGACAGGGATAGGTAATAGTAATTTCCATCTCGCAGATTTTGGTTTCGGGCGGTTACTGCGACTTTCCCCGCTTCGTTCAAATTTTGCAGAGTGCATGTTTACCGTGCCAACTCAATTCGAATCCCGTTTGTATTCTATTTTTTCGGGCAGGATCCATTTTCAATTGGAATTACATTCTATATACATCATTTTTTATATATACTTTCAAAAGCACAACAAAGAATTCTCCTCTTTTATATGTATAATATGATTTACAAATACAACGATCTCGAAATCTTAAGGTTGAATTTGAAAAAAATTAACCAAATTATGTTCTAGTAAAATGTATGGATGAGTAATATCTACATATTAAATAACATAGATGTGCGTGAATTCATATGAGTATGCATGTTTGATAGATCAATTTTGGTTCGAGTATGGATTACATGTATCATCATCTCGAATTCAAATATTTGAATCCCTTTTTTGTTTACACCTTTCACGCCCATCTCTCTCACATGCATGCTCCTTCAGGTAGCTATCACTCTCTTTTCTCCAGCTCACCCGCACGCTCACTTCATGTTTATCCTATCCTCGCAAACATGGTCTCTTGACGTCTCCCTTGAGAAGTGTCACACTCTCCCTATCATTACACATTACACGATTTTCATTATCTCTCACGTCTCTACTGTTCTCTGGTATCACTCGGTACCTAAGCTTTCTTTTTCACCTCCACACACACACAGTCTCCACTCGTCTTTCACTTTGTCTTTCTCTCTATGGGATTCTCTCACACACCCTATATGTCTCTACATATGACTCATACCACTAAAATTACTCTCTCTCTCTCTCCTGTAGACACAACATTTGTTGCGGTCTCCTTTTCGTCTCCATCCTAGACTGACATTATTCATTTGTTTACCGATCAGACAACCCCGACTACCGTCTCCTCTCTCTCTCTCTCTCACAGACACACATACACACACAACTCCTGCTTCCACTCCCCTTCCCGACTAATGTCTCTCTCACACACACACAAAACTCTCGCTTTCGCACCCCGACTCGTATTTCTCTCACAAACATTTATTGACTAGCTAGCCTCTAGATAGGTTTATACACCCGCACACTCGTGCTTCCACCATCGCATACATGTCTCTGTCCCGCTCCTTGTATCTATGTAGATTTTTCTTCCCTTCTTGAGACACGCCCTCTCGATTGTGCACACACACACTATCGCCTCATTTTAAGTTGATGCCTATCGCACACACACTCCTTGTGTCTTTGTCACACATGCACTCTGTCCTCCTCCACTCTCCCTCTCTCTCACACACACATGGGCTTTTTGCAACAACTAGCAAGATGCCCATGCGTTGCACAAAACATCAAGATGCATTCGTATGAGTAGTTTATCTTGTGGTGGAAAAGGATGAATGAGGGAAGGCCTTATTTGCAAATGTGGAGAGGGGTGTGGGTATCTTTTCACAAAATTTCCATAGTTTCCTTCCTATCCGTCAGATATAGATCGGACGGCCTATATTCCAGGATGGCAGGCACACGATCATCACCGACAATGCTTTTTATAAGAGTAGGGATAAAAAATAGAGTTGGTGATGATGGTGGGCCTGCCATCCTGCAATGTAGGCCGTCCGATTTATATCTGATGGATAGGAAGGAAAATATGGCAATTTACCCGCACTCTTCACCACATTTGCAGATAAGGCCTTCCCTCGTTCATCCTTTTCTCCCACAAGATCTTGATGTTCCGTGCAACGCACGGGCATCTTGCTAGTAAGAGTAGAAATTAGACATATACCACTTCTCGAATCTTGAAACCAACAACATTCCTCCCTTATTTCATCAAAACCGCCAAAGGAATATATTTTGAGTGAAACATAACATATTTTTAGTGATATACGTATTTTAAAACTAGACTTTTTTTTCTATCAAATCGGTGAATATGTATTAATCTACTTTGATCATGTGGCAACTCATTGGCGCATTGCTAGTAGTTATTATAAATTTTTGGACACCAGCCAAACGGTGGAGTACATATACGAAGAGAAGAGGCGCACACACGTAGTCGGCCTCTCGCTGTGTCGCACACATGACTGTTACGTAAAGGCGACATTAACAAATAAACCCTAAAACCCTAGGTGCACGGTTGCTGCATTCACGGGTACCAGGTACGTGGTGGAGCACCTTTGTAGGAATAGTCAGCTCGCCTGATAATTTGATCCGTAGGAGTTGATGGTCGGGACCACAGGTGAACGACTTGGAGCGTGGTGGCTCGCCAGTTGCCACAGATCGAGTAGCCACGTTAAAAATATCGTTTTTTAGCGGGGTTAAGAGTTCCGATTTTGAATGGCATGTTATAAGTAGTAAGTAGTGTTTAGAACGATTGGTGTGGAGCGAAAATGGAATTCATAGTACTACGTACCTCCTTGGCGTATGGTTGTATGGGTTTATGTTGCGAGATGTTGAACCTGGTAGTTCTAGGGAAAATACTATGGTTTAGATTTAGATGCTGGTTTTCAGTAATGAAAATCGGAAGGGGAAACCCTTCTTTGATTAAAAACACTACTACCTCCATTCTGGTTTACTAGTCCCCATCGTACTTTGGGTCAAAGTTTGTCCATGAATTTTACTTGTAAAATGTGAATGGGAAACGAGATTTTGTTATACCCAAACAAAAAAGGACTGGAGGGAGTCATTGCTCTAACACGGACGCGACCTCTCATAGCGCAGGCATTGAACCGGCACGCCGTCCAAGAGGGTCGCACTCGCTGTAGGCCCGGCTGAGCACGCCTCCTCGCCGCGTGCAACCAGCTTAAGACTGCCCCGCCTGCCTTCATTGAATCCGCGCGTGTGCCGGCAACACGTCCTTCCGCGAGCCGGCAGGCATTTTAGAACACAAAAAATGACTAAAATATAATTAATTTACGCATGGTCTTGACTTGTTGTGCTCGAACTGGTAGCAGGAACTAGTACAGGTTTTTCTTTATTTATAACTCTCCTCACAATTTTTTTTGGCTCTGAAGTGAATCATGGTTGTGGACATTATGTATGAATGTGGAGATATCTGTGAACATGAGTTTGATGTGGAAGTTGAACTTGGAATGTCGGGCTTGCGCGTGAACTATACCATGTCCAATGCTTCGTCTGTTATTGTTTGGAAAGTAATTATTGTTATTACATGACCTAAAAAATATATTTCGTGCCACATTAGTAGATGCACGAACATCACAACAAGCATGCTGACTGGATGAACATTTGAACCTAGCTATTATGAAGGAAATTTTGTATTAACAACAATTTTAGATAGCAGGAGACGCCTAGCCTGCTATGCCTCTGCTAGCTTATTTCTGGTTTCCTCCATCTCTTCTTTGGCTTGGGTTAAGAGAGCATCTGATTGCTCTTTTCGCTTCTTCAGGAACTCAGCTACATTCTCAAGGGCTGCTGCATGATTTCTTTCAGCCTTTACTAATGCCACAAGGACACGAACAACTGACGACTCCACATGGCTTGTGTGTAATCCAGCATCATCTGGGAATTTGCACCTTGTGTCTAATCCAGTATCATTAGGGAACTGGCACCTTGTGTGTAATCCAGCCTCATTTTGGAAACATGATCTCGAGGTTGACCATACTTCCCTCCTTGCAGAACGCATCGACATGAAGTTACTTCTTTTTAGATCAATACTCGAGCAACCTAGATCCATTTAGTAGAAGCGGATAAATGTAACTCGGAGAAGTGAATTCAAAAGGAAAAAAAATAAAAATATACTACAAGGTGAGAACACCCACTTCCTACATCAAGCTAAAAACGAAAGCATTAGGATGATTAAGACTCTTCTTATTACACATCGAAGAGCACCATGCTTAAGAGAAACAGAAACTACAACATATACACATCGAAGAACACGAGGCTAAACGAAAGTAATTGAAAGGGTGTTACTTACCAAAGCTCGTTTCTGAGTTCGGTGCAGCCCCTCTTTAACTTGCCACGCTCCTTGAAGATGTCCCGAATATCCCGTGTTTGGTCTTCATTGCTCCTCTGCATGTTTGCACTCGTGGTTTTAAAATCTCAACATGGCAAGAAAAAATTATAATACTAGTAATACTCGCGCATCTTGTGGGCAACATTAAAGCACTCGTCTGCCATGTTAGAGCATCTCCAATAGAATCGCAACGCGCGTCACTTTAAAAAAGCGTTTACAGTGCTGAGATCGAGAAGTAGATACTAGAGAGTAGACGATAGTTCTCAGCATAGATAGATAAAAAAAGATAATTCAACTACTCCTCGTCGTCCGACTCCTCCTCGGTGATGTCCTCCTCTGACGTCTGACTGTAGGCGTGAAGATACCGATCGTCGTCGGATTACCAGGGCGACGCTGCTCCTAGCCTCATGTTGAATTGAGCGTCCGCTTTTCGCCTACGCTTGTCCTCGCGATAGGCGGCTCGCTCCGCCCTCCTCTTATCCCTCTCCGCCCTCCTTCGCGCGTAGAACTCATGCTCGTTGATGATGTCCTGCGGGAAGTGTTGGCACCACAGCGCCATGGCTTCCTCGTCCATCTCGGTGATGCCGAGACGGTGCTCCCGCCTCCGGTTGTCGCGACGATCCTCGTCGGTGCTAAGCCACGGCAGAGGTGCGAGCTCCTGCACCCGCTCCTGCATCAGCACGTTGGGGAAGTTCAATTTTCTATGAGGCCACCGGAGGCGCCTCGCTGCCGTGTCATACGCGCGGGCGGCCTCATTGGCAGTGTCGAAATTGCCGAGGCCTAGGCGCATCCCGCGGAACCGCGGTATCCCCAAGTTTCCTGGCGACGCGGCGGCATGGTGGCGCGGCGGCGGCGATGCGAAAAAAGAGCGGGGAGAGAGCGGTGGCGAGTCATAGAGCGGGGAGAGAGCAGTGGCAAGGCATAGAGCGGTGGGAGGGTGTTGGATTTTATAAAGCGCGCCGGACGCCGCACGCCAAAACTAGCGCACGCCTGGCTGCTTTTTCCCGCGCGTGCGCGATCCTTTCCCGACGTCTGCTATATCTACTCTCTTCTCTACTGTTATATTTATTTTATATTTAATATTTAATATTTATCTCTACTTCCTTTACTGTCTACTTTTTTTCTCTAACTTTTTTTCTTGCAATATAGGCCGTCCGATTTATATCTGACAAATGGGAAGGAAACAAACGGGAATTTTGCAAAAAGATACCCATACCCCTCTCCAGATTTGCAAATAAGGCCTTCCCTCGTTCATCCTTTTCTCCCACAAGATAAACTACTCATACAAATGCATCTTGATGCGCGCAACGCATGTGCATCTTGCCAGTTCTAAAAACCTTTCCATAATTTGCCACACTACTGGTTGCAGATGAAAAACCTACCGAAGCACAGTGATACAGGAGTGATGCACAATTACAAGCTGATATTCTGTTGGATAATGGAGGCTATAACCAATTACTTTTACGGGAACAATAGCACCCAGGAAATTTGAAGGGTAGGTATGAACAAAATTGGAACTGCACATGCACTGCTAAGTGATTCAATACACGCATTACCAATTGAGGAGGAGAATGATGGTCGCGGCGGCCTCTATGAGTCATGGTCGGCAACGGGAGTCAGTTCATTGTCCACGACGGTGGTAATTCCGCGCTTGGCGTCGGCTTCCGGGAAGCAGATCCGAGACCGTGGAAGACGATGCCGAGGAAGAGGCTCCGTGTACGACGACGACGGTGGACCGGCTCCAGTGCGGCGTACGAGGTCGTCGATGAAGCAGATGTGTTGCGGTGGACGAGTGCGTCGACGTAAATGGGAGGAGCACGAAGGCTGCAGTGCCATGGAGAAGTCTATTTTGCGGTGGGGATAGAAAATGGGGAGTATTCAGGTGTACTACTCTGGTTGCCAGGGTGGGGTTGGCTGGGTAGGGTGAACCTGAAGTTACGAAAACAACCCCCTACCAAGCGTCAGCTGTAGGCCTGTTCCGAAGGCTATAATTGTCACAGCCCTAGAGTTTGTTTGCAAGTAGTTGCATAATCATCCATGCATCATGTCTAAATTTATTGGAAACTTGAAATGGGGATGCTTAAACCCTAGCACCAAATGAATTCAACTAGGGTCAAAATAAAATCTTTTTCATTGAACTCAAAATGCCCTCCAAAAATGTTCAACATTTCTGGTTTGAGGTGAAAGCATCTACCAAAAATGGTTTATATTTTTGCAGGACATATTGGGCTCTGAATTAAATCATACTCTATTTGCATTTGGGCATTTAAATGCTATAAAATATTTTAAATGCTCAAATAATCATAAACTAAAATGTTTACTGTTGGATATATTCTAAACAGTAGCCATGATTAGTTTCATGATTTTTGGATCTGTTTAAGTATTTTTAATAAAGCCACAAACTTACAGAAAAATAGAAAACAGAAAACAATTTAGAAGAGAGAGAGAGAGAGAGAGAACACCTACCTGGGCCACTTACCTGGCCGGCCCAGCTGGCAGCCCACCTGTGCGGCCCAGCCCACCTGGCCCCTCCCCCTGTCGTCTTCCTCCTGCCAGGAGGACAGACAGGTGCGTGGAAAGCGCGCCGACGACGCCTTGCCACCTCCTGCTTCAGCCACGCAGCCTCGACCCCTCCAGGCGTGCCACGGAGACGCCACGCAGTCCCCCTGCTCCTCTCGCTCTCTCCCCGAGCTCCTCTCCTCCTCTGGCTCTCTCGCACGCTACCACCAAGCAGTATCGCCGCCGCCGATGAACACCACCGCGGCCATCGCCTCTCCCTCGTCCCCTCGAGCAGTCCAGAAGCTCCGCTGCATCTTCCTCGACCTTCTCCACCGAGCTACACGACGACGGAGGCCCTGCTTCACCGTCCAAGTCGTCGTCTTCAACCTTCAGCCGCCCAGATCTTTGGAGACCCTGCGCTGCCTCCGACGCTCCCCCGGCCTCGCCTACGCCTCGGATGGATCCGCTGTGAGCCCCTGCTGCTTCTCCTGTGCTCGCCCCCTTCGTTCCCGTCCCCTATCTCCATTTTCCATCGCGGCCGAAAGCTTCTCGCCGCCGGCCATGGCGTAGCCGTGGCCATAGCCGTGCACGACCACAACGGAGCGCCTCACCATGCTCAGAAAGCCCCCAGGAGCCCAACACACACACCAGCTCCCCCTCCCGCGCACCACAATGCCAAACTCGCAGGTGCCCGAATTTCGGCCGCCGCGCAAGTCTCCGCCACCGTCGTTTTAGGCCATTAGAGCTGCCGCTGTGAGCACCAATGGACGCGGACGAGTCTCCTCGTCACGTAGAGCCTCTCCGTCGTGCAAATGGTTGCCTATAGGCGAAACCCGAGCCACCCCAGTGCGTCCCCGCCGCGTTTTTGGTCGTCGCCGGCGACACTCCGGCGAGCTGACGTGGCACCGTCACTAGTGGCTAATGACGCCACTAATTAACCCCCTGAGCCACTTACACATGGGCCCCACACGTTTAATTAACCAGCTAACAAAATTAGTTAGAACTAATCCAACCCGACTGGACCCACGTCGGCAAGATTGACTTTCTTGGCGTGGCGTTGACCGATCCCACATGTCAGTGAGCTAAACAGCCCTGTGTCACTGACGTGTGGCCCCAACACGTCAGGTTTGACCTGGACCATCGCCTTTGACCTGCTGATGTCACCACGAAATCATGTTGACGCAATAAAGCATTTACTGGATTTATTCTTATGTAGGAAATTCCAAAAAATGTAGCAAACTTCAAAAATTCATAGAAATTAATCTGTAACTCCAAATGAGATAAATTATATATGAAAAATGATCAGAAAAATCCAATCTATCCATCTGCACTGGTTTCATGCATGTTAGAGCAACTTAACCCTGCTGTTTAGATGAAACAAGTTAATGCACCTTTATGACTTCATATAATGGGTTTGCATTTGAATCTTTGGTTCAAATGAACTCATTTCAATCTGTTCTAGCTTGCATTAGCCCAAAACACATTCATATTGCCATGTCAAAGCATGCATCATATTGTGCATTGCATTGATCATGTTTCTTCTATGTTTGCCGGTGTTGTTCCCCCTCGGTAGACGTTGTACCGACGTTGTGATCGTTGACACTGATGAAGGCTCAATACTATCTTCAGAAGTGCCAGGCTAGCAAAACCCCCTTGTTCATTCTGATACAATCCCACTCTCTCGCTCCTGCTCTCTTTTACTGCATTAGGACAACAACGATTCATCTGTTACTTGCTGCGGTAGCTGAACCCCTTTATCCTTTGCATGACTGTCATTCCACAAGAAATAGATGAAACCCACTAGCATGAGTAGGAGTTGTTTGAGCCTGTTGTGCCTACTCATTCATGCTTGTTTGTCATACACTCTTGCTTAGAGTTGAGTCGGTCCGATTCATCGAGGATGAATCGGAGGTGTGTGAACATGTCCTCTTGTGTGTGTGAGCAAAGAGTGCGAACACGATTTGGTAAAGGTAGCGGTGAGAGGCCATGTAGGAGTACATGGTGGGTTGTCTCATTGCAGCCGTCCTCGAGGCTGAGTTACGTGTTTGTGATCCATGAAGCAGATACTACCACGCATTGGTCCCGAAACCAATGGACCCTCTCGGCTTCTTATTCACCCTTGTCCTCTGTCCAGGAGTTGCAAGTAGTTTCTGGTGTTTGTAGTATGCTGGAGGTCGTGCGCAACACTGACTGGAGGGGTGGGCTGTGATGCGATAGGCACGTGGCACGGTGTACCGGGCACCCATTTGGTGTCTCGAGAACCCTGCACACATCGTTTGGGGCTGTGAGCGAAACTCCGGCCGGATCTCCTCGCGGATGGAACCCGAATAGGCGATAAACCTGGACTAGAGACTTGAGTGTTTAGGTAGGTCGTGGCCGACACCCTCGTTGGGCTTCCGCTTGAAGGTTGCCGAGTACATTTCGTGTAAACGGCGGTAAGTGGTGAGAGCGTGTGTGAAGAAGTACACCCCTGCAGGGTTCACATCATCTATTCGAATAGCCGTGTCCGTGATAAAGGACTTCTGGGTTGCCTATACAGTTCATAGACAAGTGAAAGTGGATACTCTAAAATACACAAGATAAGCGTGAGTGCTATGGATGGCGTTCTCGTAGGGAGACGGGAGCGGATCCATAGTGGTGTATTGATATGGTGAATATGTGGACTCGTGTGCGCCACCTCAAAAGAGTTACTTGCAGTCATAGTTTAGGATAGCCACCGAGTCAAAGCTGGCTTGCTGCAGTTAAACCCCACCATCCCTTTGTTGATAATGATGCATATGTAGTTAGTTCTGATGTAAGTCTTGCTGGGTACATTTGTACTCACGTTTGCCTATTTTATGTTTTTGCAGAGAGACTTCAGTCTCACTAGTAGTTCCGTGTGGACTTCGACGTTTAGCTTGTTACCTCAGCTACGATCTTGTGCTCTCAGCAGGATCTGGTGAATAGTCAGGCTTCTAAGCCTTTTTCATTTGTAGATGTCTGTACTCAGACATGATAAACTTCCGCTTGTGCTTGACTTGTATGCTCTGAATGTTGGGTCGTGAGACCCATGTTTGTAATATCTCGCTCCTTGGAGCCTATTGAACAAAATACTTGAGTTGTAGAGTCATGTTGTGATGGCATGTTGTGTTTGCACATATCGAGCATATTGTGTGTATGTTATTGAAATGCTTGGTATGTGTGGGATCTGACTATCTAGTTGTTTATCCTTAGTAGCCTCTCTTACCGGGAAATGTCTCCTAGTGCTTCCACTGAGCCATGGTAGCTTGCTACTGCTACGGAACACTTAGGCTGGCTGGCATGTGTCCTTCTTCGTTCCTGTGTCTGTCCCTTCGGGGAAATGTCACGCGATGAATATCGGAGTCCTGTTAGCCCGCTAGAGCCCGATTCACCGGAGTCCTGCTAGCCCAGTGCTACAGCCTGGATTCACTCACCGATGACCGATACGTTCGATGCTCGGTCATGGATGCCTGTCCCTGTAAGTTTTGTGCCACTTTGGGTTTACGACTAGCCATGTCAGCCCGGGCTCCTTATCATATGGATGCTAGCGACACTATCAAATACGTGTGCCAAAAGGCGCAAACGGTCCCGGGCAAAGGTAAGGCGACACCCGTGGGAATACCGTGCGTGAGGCCGCAAAGTGATATGAGGTGTTACATGCTAGATCGATGTGGCATTGAATCAGGGTCCTGACAACTTTGGTATCAGAGCCTGACTGCATGTAGGATTACCAAGCCAAACTGGTCGAAGTTGTGTCTAGAAATGCTTTAGTTATGTAAGGGAATTGATTGTGGGAGGGAACGTAAGGCTCTTTTTCCTCCTTATACCTCATGGCCTTCTGATCTGAGTCATCCTCTTCTCTTCTACGGGGATTAAGAACTAGGCCTTCTCATCTATCTATCAGGATGATGTGTTACTAATCCATAGACTTATAGAATTGTTAGTTTCAAATCTCAGTTCAGCTTTTACTACTTCCGTGTGTTCATAGCTGGTCTCAGAACCTTGATATTGTGATATTAAGTGGTTATGCCACCATTTTTCAGGATGTCTCAAATCATTTTGAGCATTTACAGCCGTTATGCTGTCCGAGTCATCCCAGGTTTCTAAATAGTCTGATGCATTTGCAAATCCTTTCTTTCCGTTCCTGATGTCCTTTATGGTCAGAATAAGCACACTAACCTGTGCATTGAGGTAAATTATTGCCTTGACATATATGTTGGAGCTATTATTATGACCCTAGGTGTTTTAGGGAGCCACCTAGTAATCTAGCAATGTTTTGTGTTCCCAGTGTGAAGATTCTGGCCATCATTCTCGAAAGCATCTCGTGATGCTACTTCGGAGTAGGTATTCTATTCCTGGGTTTTGAACCCAAGACTCACTCTACTTACCTCATGTTGATAGTGTTTGCTAGTTCCTTTAGGATATTAGTAACCTTTGCATTAGTCCTTGAGGTCAGTGGTATTTCCTCCTTCCAAATACTATGAACCACTTATGGCAGAAGTTTGTTGGATCAAAGGATCACAACGGGAGTGCTCTCGATGAGTTCTCCATGCTATATTATGACACTGCCAGTTCTACCTTCTGCATGGGTTATCTGGAAGAAACGTCGAGCTTTGCTCGACATACTAATCTGTGCATCCACAGCTCAGAAAATCGTATGTTCTTTTGGGCTGTCCCTCTTTAGTTGTATCCTGACCCCCCGTCTATCAATTGATAGTCAGAAATAGTCGTGCACCCGTGTTCATCGGTGCCTTTTATTCTTGTGGTCCGTCAAGCCATTCTATTCCGGAATGACTACGAGAAACAAACTCAAGCACCTCATCCATTTCTTGGAGTGGTCAAAGCAGTCGTGTTCTGCAGATCAAATGCCAATCCAGCTTTTGCTCTGTTCTACCCTGGAGTATTACCCCCTTTTTGTCAGGATTGTCATGAGAATTGCACCATCCCTTATGAATTCTTGATGTAGTGATACTCCTCACCATCATCATTCATTCCTCGGTCCTTGTGTTGTTCTAACCGGAATGTCGACAAGTGAATTGTGATGTGTGAAATCAATACTCCAAGCAACTCGTTGCTTGGTAGTAAATGGACAATAACCTCATTCTTAACGTGTTGGTTATTGAATCATCATTCTAAGATAGATTGTGCTACCTAGTCCTTATTTCTGGTGCACTCTTCGATCAATGAGTTAGGATTATTAAATCCCTTGCTTATATGATCATATCGTCTTGCTCTGGAAAGCAAGATTGTTCTCGAGCTTAGTAACATATTGGTGGTTCGTGATGTTCCAAATATCTTCTCGGAAGTATTACCGGGTTGTCACCTGGCCCCTATGTTGAGTTCGTGATCAAGTTGGTTTTCTTATAAATCACTCATTCTCCAAGAATCTGTGTTGGATATCCTTGAGCTAGTTGGTAGAGCTAGACAACAACTTGGAGAGTTGGAAGATAAAAGCTTGTCTGACTTAGTTCATGTTAAGGGATATCTTCTTGTGTGTGTGTTGAAGAAAGATGATATCTCCATCGATTGGTCCTCTTGATCAGTTGTTGGATCTATTGCCTTGTCAAAACTTTGACTTGAGTCAGGGCTGGCCCTGAGGGGGGGGCGGCCGCCTGGGCCCCAAATCCAGGGGCCCCCTCCGAGCAGAACGCCAGGTCAGATAATCTATGCATGCTGTGACGACGCAGCCTCACGTAGCAGGTAGGAGAAGACCACACAATTGTTCGTCGTTATGGTTTATTCCTTGCGATCTGTAGGGGGCCTAGTAGCGAATAGAACCCAGGCTAAGATATTGGGCCTGGCCCGACGCGTGGTGAGACACCTTAGTTAGCGCACAATGTTGCCTAAAAAACAGTAGCGCACAATGCCCTACTCTATCTAAAAAAAAGGAGCCCTAGTCCCCTTTTTTCTTGGTCGTAGATGCCCACCGCCGACGCCAAATTTCAATCCCCAATCATGGCAGGGCCATCGGCGCAGTTGCCACGACGGCGGTGATGTAGGAGGAACCTGCAGGATTACTTGTCATCAGGCTTTGGTAAGAACCGTTTCCCAAGTTTTTGATCGAATTTTGTGGGGTTTGTATGGATTATCTGATTACCCTCTTGCTCCATACAGGAAGAAAATAGTCACCATGAGCTGGATTTTCTTTGGGCATTTAAACTTAGGTTGTTCGATTTGGAAAATTAGGAGTATGGGATGATGTCTACTAAAACAGGATTAACCACTAAGGCGCGTCGAAATCTTTATGAACCCATCTATTATATTAATTCGGTGATTAATTTTATGGTTTTGCAGTGCTGCAAAAGCTTTATCTCAAAGGCATTAGGATGGTTCCTTCCGTGTAGAAGATATGAACTTGTATCTCTAGAATCAAAGTTGACAGAAAATATTGCTTTTGGATCTCAAGTAATGTACTGAATCGTCTCTTAAACTGTTTTTTCATATAGATTCTGAAACTTAACTCATGATTCGTGTTCTCTCTATAGTTTAGAAGATGGTTCTTATGGTTCAGCAACGAAAAAAAATCTTATCAAGGAGGACATGTATACGGAGGCTCTAGATATGTTGTTGATGGCCGAGGTATGCTGCCTTATGTGATAATTATTGTTTGACTGGAAGTATCATTTGTATCTTTGAAACAGGTATATGTTGAGATATAGCCAAGATTGATATTGATACCTTCATCAACGAAATTGCATCTCAGAGTATTAGAAGAAATTGTTAGGTAAAATATTAATTATGATTATGAGAGTTTGAATAGATTTCAAGTGTTTAGTGATAACATTTTACATATACATATATTGGACATTATTCAATGTTTATATTAAGAGCAACTCCAATGGGGCGACCCATTTCGTCCGCCCGCGTCCGTTTGGATCGGCGCGGACAAAAGTGGCGGCCCAACGCGCCGGCCCAGACGGACGCGCGTCTGTTTTTCGTTCACGGGCGACCCATTCCCGGCCAATTTTGAGCCTGATTTGCGTCGGCGTACACAAGACGGACGCGCGTGCGCGCCTACTCTTCTTCCCGGGCCCGCCGGTCGGTGGCAACCACCACCATTTCCCCCCATTTTCCCCAGAAACACTCCTGCCCGCACGCGCTCGCTCCCGCCCCAACCATGGACGACGCCATTGACCTCGACCTCGACCTCGACGCCGCCGCTGGCCTCGCCTCCCTCGCCTCGTCCGACGCCGTCACCCCCTCCGGGAAAGGCATGCCTCGGGCCCCGTGCAAGACCGCCGCCGCGACCAAGCCGAAGAAGGCGCTGACGCCCGAACGGCGGGGAAGGGAGTCGGCCAAGAGGAAGGGCCGGAGGCACGTCGCGGACGCGGGGGATGAGGCCGCCGCGCAGGCCGCCGCCGTCGCCACCATGCAGCAGGAGTTCACCAATGTCCGTGTCGCGGTGGCAACGAGGGAGGCGCTCTACATGCTAGGGGTAAACCCTAGCCAGCACAGCCTCGTCCAAGACGCCGTCACCGCGGCCAACACCGGCTCGTCGGCGTTTCCTCGGATAGTGCTGCCCGAGTCACCCCGCGCGTCGGCTTGCAACCCGGTCCCCGGCTTCCACGTCTACCCGCAGTTGTGCCGGCATGACTACGGGAGCCGAGATGGCGTGGTCGAACTCAAGTCTCACCCTTTTTTGTGTGCTGGCATGTGTGCCGGACGGCTGGCGAGTGCGCCAGCATGAACCGTGGTGATATTTTCTGAAGCCGGCATTGTATGCCGGCGCTGGCATGGTGCCGGCATGAGACATGGCCGCTGGCCCTTTTTATTTAAAAGTTGAATGCGTGCATGAAATGGGTCGGCGCGTTGGGTGCACTACCGACCCAAATGCAAAACTGGGCTGAAGCCGGGCGGGCGACCGACCCAAACGGACAAAAAGCGGACAAATGCGCCGTCCGTTTGGGTTGGCCCGTTGGAGTTGCTCTAAGGGGCCCCGGTTTCTTGTCTCGCCCCGGGCCCCAGAAATCTCAGGACCGGCCCTGACTTGAGTATGGGCCATCGTCAAGTCAAATCAGAACCAACGATGTTCGTAATCTTGTCTTACTCGTGGTTGATCCCTCGAGCATACACCATTACATCTTTTTGGTCTGACCAATGCTATCACCGTTTTCACATGATGGTGGAAGTCCAGTGATATGGAAATTCCGATGAGTTGTTGTTGAACCCCATCAGCAGCATTTTGTCTTCCCCATGATTTATGCTGAACATCAGGCTAGTGTTGGAAACTTGTGTAAGCATTATCGTCGTGTTCCGTTCATGAGCATATGTTTGGATGAAAGAAGTGACTTCCTCTAATTCATGTGCAGTTGATGCAAGTTGCTGCCGTGAATTCGAGAAAGTCAATGTTGCTTCCTTTGGAATCATCCCAAATCAATCATGCATACATGCGAAGTATTCTGTGGTTCGAAGACTTGTAACCTTCATTCTATATGTATTCCTAGCACACCAAGCCACTGATTGAATTGTTCAAGGAGAAGAAGTTCCTTCTTTAGAGCAAGACTTATGCAAGGACTTTGATATCCTTGTTGATGGTTCCCCCACCTGAACTCGGTAGTGTTTTATTATAAGACTACCATGTGGTCATGCTTGTCTGAGACAGCACGTTCACATGTGTGTAGCAGAACCAGCTCATGTTTTGGAGCCTACTACCATAGTCCATTTCCCGAGAATCTCGCAACGTCTTCTCGTCGATTTGAGTTGCAAACTTTAATTTTTCTTTCTAGACTTGATGAGTCTGGATTATTCTGACACCAACCAGATCTGAATCTCAGGCAGACTTGATGGTTCGAACGCTTCCCAAGAACTACAATATTGGTCTCTCTGTAACCCGGTAAAATGTCGTGGCCAACACACCCAGCCGGAAGACCCATTATTGTAGTATCTTGATTGAGAAAGTTGGCCACCTCCCCATAAGGATCTCGTAGAATTTATTCTAGTAGTTGTTCCTTATGTATTCTTGAGCTCTCGAAGTCCGACCTTTTACTTGATGTTCTAGATATCAAACCATATCTATGAATGGGTTACACTAGCACATCAAGGAGAACATTAGAAGCGGAGTGCTAAATGTCTCTCGGTCGATCATCCAGATTTTGTCCCCTTGGTCTCGCTAAGGTGAAATCTGAGAAAGTGTTATCTTCCTTTGCATCTGCATCGTCCATCGCTATTCATCATGGTAGTATGTTGTGTTGTGAGCACCCTTGACATGGATGTTGGTAAAACCTTGATGATTATGGAAATGCTCAAGTTCTTGAGAGCACGCACAAGCGCTAGGTGTTACCATCGGCACTAACTGGGATTGCTCTCAGTTTCCTCAGTTATGCTATAACTTTTCAAACAGTGGACTCACTCTCTACAGTTGAGCTTCTTCCCAGTTACTAAAATCATCCCTTGTGTTGTTTTCAACAAGGTAATCCACGTCATCCATTCTTATCCGGGTATGCCATTCTACCGAACCCCTCCAAACGATCGCTCGAGAATTGCCTTAGGCTGGTATAAAGAGTTTCAATGATGTTGAATCAAAGGTAATTCTTTTTGCCACTTAAGGGGATATTTCTACGAGTCACCTTACCTAAAGTGCATCGTTATGGTATAATGGCAACTCAACTGCTCGCTACGTTGATAACCGTTCACCACCCTCTTAAGTGTGGAATTGTTGTCTACCTAGTGAACCTTCGCCATCCGTTCCACTCCATCCCTTTGGATGAATGCTTCGTATCTCAGCTCGAGAGATGTCCTTACCTCTCACTCCATGAGTTGATCTTGAATACTCGATCTTCAAGGAGACCGTCTTGTGTAGAGTCTCCTTCTATCGTCATCGTGTTGGATGAAGACCTCGCAAGCAAAGACGTCAAGATTGTTTAGAGTCAACAGATCAACACCCTCGAGAAGACAGTTGGATCTTGGAGTTCATGTTATTAGTTTGTGTCCCCTTTGTCTTCTTACCTCACGTCTTGAATCTCGGGGCGAGATTCTTGTTTAGTGGGGGTGAGTTGTCACAGCCCTAGAGTTTGTTTGCAAGTAGTTGCATAATCATCCATGCATCATGTATAAATTTATTGGAAACTTGAAATGGGGATGCTTAAACCCTAGCACCAAATGAATTCAACTAGGGTCAAAATAAAATCTTTTTCATTGAACTCAAAATGCCCTCTAAAAATGTTCAACATTTCTGGATTGAGGTGAAAGCATCTACCAAAAATGGTTTATATTTTTGCAGGACATATTGGGCTCTGAATTAAATCATACTCTATTTGCATTTGGGCATTTAAATGCTATAAAATATTTTAAATGCTCAAATAATCATAAACTAAAATGTTTACTGTTGGATATATTCTAAACAGTAGCCATGATTAGTTTCATGATTTGTGGATTTGTTTAAGTATTTTTAATAAAGCCACAAACTTACAGAAAAATAGAAAACAGAAAACAATTTAGAAGAGAGAGAGAGAGAACTCCTACCTGGGCCACTTACAGCGGCCCCCAGCCCACTGCCCCTCCACTGCGTCTTCCTCCTTCCAGAGGAGACAGGCAGTCTTGTGCTTCTTTCTGCCACGACGACGCCTTGCCACCTCCTGCTTCAGCCACGCAGCCTCGACCCCTCCAGGCGTGCCACGGAGACGCCACGCAGTCCCCCTGCTCCTCTCGCTCTCTCCCAGAGCTCCTCTCCTCCTCTGGCTCTCTCGCACGCTACCACCAAGCACTATCGCCGCCGCCCACGAACACCACCGTGGCCATCGCCTCTCCCTCGTCCCCTCGAGCAGTCCAGAAGCTCCGCTGCATCTTCCTCGACCTTCTCCACCGAGCTACACGACGCCGGAGGCCCTGCTTCACCGTCCAAGTCGTCGTCTTCAACCTTCGGCTGCCCAGATCTCCGGCGACCCTGCGCTGCCTCCGACGCTCCCCCGGCCTCGCCTACGCCTCGGATGGATCTGCTGTGAGCACCTGCTGCTTCTCCTGTGCTCGCCCCCTCCGTTCCCGTCCCCTATCTCCATTTTCCATCGCGGCCGAAAGCTTCTCGCCGCCGGCCATGGCGTAGCCGTGGCCATAGCCGTGCACGCCCACAATGGAGCGCCTCACCGTGCTCAGAAAGCCCCCAGGAGCCCAACACACACACCAGCTCCCCCTCCCGCGCACCACAACGCCAAACCTGCAGGTGCCCGAACTTCGGCCGCCGCGCAAGTCTCCACCGCCGTCGTTTTAGGCCATTAGAGCTGCCGCTATGAGCACCAATGGACGCGGATGAGTCTCCTCGTCACGTAGAGCCTCTCCGTCGCGCAAATGGTTGCCTGTAGGCGAAACCCGAGCCACCCCAGTGCGTCCCCGCCGCGTTTTTGGTCGTCGCCGGCGAGACTCCGGCGAGCTGACATGGCACCGTCATTAGTGGCTAATGACGCCACTAATTAACCCCCTGAGCCACTTACACATGGGCCCCACACGTTTAATTAACCAGCTAACAAAATTAGTTAGAACTAATCCAACCCGACTGGACCCACGCGTCAGCATTGACTTTGCTGACGTGGCCGTTGACTAGTCCCACCTGTCAGTGAGCTAAACAACCCTGTGTCACTGACGTGTGGCCCCAACACGTCAGGTTTGACCTGGACCATCGCCTTTGACCTGCTGATGTCACCACGACATCATGCTGACGCAATAAAGCATTTACTGGATTTATTCTTATATAGGAAATTCCAGAAAATGTAGCAAACTTCAAAAAATCATAGAAATTAATCTGTAACTCCAAATGAGATAAATTATATATGAAAAATGATCAAAAAAATCCAATCTATCCATCTGCACTGGTTTCATGCATGTTAGAGCAACTTAACCCTGCTGTTTAGATGAAACAAGTTAATGCACCTTTATGACTTCATATAATGGGTTTGCATTTAAATCTTTGGTTCAAATGGACTCATTTCAATCTGTTCTAGCTTGCATTAGCCCAAAGCACATTCATATTGCCATGTCATAGCATGCATCATATTGTGCATTGCATTGATCGTGTTTCTTCTCTGTTTGCCGGTGTTGTCCCCCCTCGGTAGACGTTGTACCGACATTGTGATCGTTGACACTGATGAAGACTCAATACTATCTTCAGAAGTGCCAGGCAAGCAAAACCCCCTTGTTCATTCCGATACAATCCCACTCACTCTCTCGCTCCTGCTCTCTTTTACTGCATTAGGACAACAACGATTCATCTGTTACTTACTGCGGTAGCTGAACCCCTTTATCCTTTGCATGACCTGTCATTCCACAATAAATAGATGAAACCCACTGGCATGAGTAGGAGTTGTTTGAGCCATGTTGTGCCTACTCATTCATGCTTTTTGACATGCACTCTATCGCTTAGAGTTGAGTCGGGTGCGATTCATCGAGGATGAATCGAGGTGTGTGAACATGTCCTCATGTGTGTGTGAGCAAAGAGTGTGAACACGATTTGGTAAAGGTAGCGGTGAGATGCCATGTAGGAGTGCATGGTGGGTTGTCTCATTGCAGCCGTCCTCAGGAACTGAGTTATGTGTTTGTGATCCATGAAACAGATACTACCACGCATTGGGCCCGAAACCAATGGACCCTCTCGGCTTCTTATTCACCCTTGTCCTCTGTCCGGGAGTTGCAAGTAGTTTCGTGTTTGTAGTATCTTTGGAGGCCGTCTTGTGTTGGCCGGAGGGTGGGCTGTGATCGGTAGGCACGTGTACACGGTGTACGGGCACCCGTTTGGTGTCTCGGGAACCCTGCACACATCGTTTGGGGCTGTGAGCAAAACTCGGCCGGATCTCCTCGCGGATGGAACCCGAATAGGCGATAAACCTGGACTAGAGACTTGAGTGTTTAGGTAGGTCGTGGCCGACACCCTCGTTGGGCTTCCGCTTGAAGGTTGCCGAGTACATGTCGTGTAAATGGCGGTAAGTGGTGAGAGCGTGTGTGAAGAAGTACACCCCTGCAGGGTTAACATCATCTATTCGAATAGGCGTGTCATGATAAAGGACTCTTGAGTTGCTGTGCAGTTCATAGACAAGTGAAAGTGGATACTCTAAAATCGCAAGATAAGCGTGAGTGCTATGGATGGCGTTCTCGTGAGGGAGACGGAGGCGGATCCATAGTGGTGTATTGATATGGTGAATATGTGGACTCATGTGCGCCACCTCAAAAGAGTTACTTGCGAATGTAGTTTAGGATAGCCACCGAGTCAAAGCTGGCTTGCTGCAGCTTAAACCCCACCATCCCTTTGTTTGTAATGATGCATATGTAGTTAGTTACGATGTAAGTCTTCTTTGGGTACATTTGTACTCACGTTTGCCTATTTTATGTTTTTGCAGAGAGACTTCAGTCTCACTAGTAGTTCTGTGTGGACTTCGACGTTTAGCTTGTTACCTCAGCTACGATCTTGTGCCCTCGGCAGGATCTGGTGAATAGTCAGGCTTCTAAGCCTTTTTCATTTGTAGATGTCTGTACTCAGACATGATAAGCTTCCGCTTGTGCTTGACTTGTATGCTCTGAATGTTGGGTCGTGAGACCCATGTTTGTAATATCTCGCTCCTTGGAGCCTATTGAACAAAATACTTGAGTTGTAGAGTCATGTTGTGATGCCATGTTGTATTTGCACATATCGAGCATATTGTGTGTATGTTATTGAAATCCTTGGTATGTGTGGGATCTGACTATCTAGTTGTTTATCCTTAGTAGCCTCTCTTACCGGGAAATGTCTCCTAGTGCTTCCACTGAGCCATGGTAGCTTGCTACTGCTACGGAACACTTAGGCTGGCCGGCATGTGTCCTTCTTCGTTCCTGTGTCTGTCCCTTCGGGGAAATGTCACGCAATGAATATCGGAGTCTTGTTAGCCCACTACAGCCCGGTTCACCGGAGTCCTGCTAGCCCAGTGCTACAGCCTGGATTCACTCGCTGATGACCGACACGTTTGATGCTGGGTCATGGATGCCTGTCCCTGTAAGTTTTGTGCCACTTTGGGTTTACGACTAGCCATGTCAGCCCGGGCTCCTTATCATATGGATGCTAGCGACACTATCATATACATGTGCCAAAAGGCGCAAACGGTCCCGGGCAAACGTAAGGCGACACCTGTGGGAATACCGTGTGTGAGGCCACAAAGTGATATGAGGTGTTACATGCTAGATCGATGTGGCATTGAATCGGGGTCCTGACAATAATGGTAACTTCACTGCTCAAATCAGGGTCGCGGGAGATTTTCCCGCCGACCTCAAAATTTTGTGACACTTACTGGACTCCCCGTCTGGCGTGTTGAGTGATTCGGCTAAGCAACTAGCGAGTAGTAGTAGTAAACTCTGCATATTAGGTTTGACCGAAGTCAAACTTCCTAAAGTTTGACCAAGTTTATAGAAAAATATAAATATTTGCCATAACAAATATGTAGATGTGAAAGTACATTCAATAATGAATCTAATGGTATTTATTTGTTATTGTATATGTTAATATTTTTTGTTATAAGCTTTCTGAGAGTTTACAAAACTTGACTTTGACCAATGCTAATATGCAGACTTAAATAAAAATGGAGGGAGTACACATTTGTTTTCTTAGTTTGTAGTGAACTAATCATTTATTGAAATTGTGAAATAAATATATTAGGCTATTGACTTCGAATGTAATGGTCTATACAATTCAATAGCTACAATCATTGTTGAATCCCAAGATGTATACAAGGTCTATAGTACTTCACAACATGCTCAAACTCACATAATCCCAGTCAAATGAGAATCTAAATGCATTTCATAGTTATTACTTTGTAGGATGCAACAAAAACAACCATAACTCTACATCAGCCATTATAGAAGCAACATTTTGACATATCCCAATGTGAATGAAACATGGAGAGAGAGCTTTTGAAGATGGAGCAGATAGGGCGGGAAAGATTGTATGTATGTGGACGAGAGAGTAGGAGACAAACCTAACGAGAGAGAGAGAGAGAGAGAGAGAGAGAGAGAGATAGAGATAGAAAGAGAGAGGAAGAAGTTAGGTCTGTGAGAAAGATGGAGACATGTAATATACGTGAGATGCGTGTGCATCCGGATTCTGTATACGTGGAAAGAGAAGAGACGTGTTTGATGAGAGAGCTGGAAAAACATGGACAAGAGGGGAAGCATCTCATGGGCTGAGGGATTGACAATTTTGTGCGGGGGAGAGAGGGATTGGTAATTTTATGCAAGAGAGAGAGAGAGTGTGGGGGGAGGAGTCAGTTAGCCGTCGTCACATCACCCTGCTTCCAAATGACCCTGCATTCTCTAGTGCGGTGTGGTCGCCGTCTTCGATCTGCTCGATGCCCTCTTTGAAGATTGAGGTGTTGTGCATGTTGGGGTGCAAAGAAGCACAAGTGAGGGTGGTCGCCGTTTAACCTTGGATGGGGATGAATTGTGTGCTCGGGGGAGTGTGTGTGTGTGTGTGTGTGTGTGTGTTGTGCTGCGTGTGTCTCTGTGTGTGTGTGTGTGAGAGAGAGTGTGTGTGTGTGTGGGTGTGTGTGTGTGTGTGTGTGTGTGTGTGTGTGCCAGATATTGAGAGAAAACAAACCTAAGGAGAGAAATGGGTATTCACGAAGAGATTGTGCGGGCCTTGAGGTGGGCAGGGGCCGGCTGAGGGTGTCAAAATGTGCGCGTTGATGCATGTGTTGCATGCGATCGTGCGAGGGACGGACGAATCGAGAGATATGGTTGTTGTGTTACAGATGCTCCTCTCTCTCTCTCTCTCTCTCACACACACACACAAGTAAACTAGAAGACTGTTCTCTCATGTATACACAATGTATAGGCATCTGTCTATGTCTCACTCATGCATGATCATTTGCACATTCACACCTCTCTATGTCTGTATCACTCGCACACCGTCTCCACATTGCCCTTCCGCCACAACACACATATGGACATATACACACGTTCTCTCTCAGTCACACACACAAAATCAGTATTAAAAAACTAGGGCGCACCTAAAACGTCCAAATCCAAATAAACACGAACTGGAGCTAAATTCAAATATATGGAAATATTGCAGCGTCAAGAACTTTCCCAGGAAAAAAAAGTTGAGTAATATTCGAGGATTGTTTTCACACACACAAAAGGTTCGTGGATGTCCTTGGTAGCGACACGGTGACGCACCGTTCGATCGACCGCGCAGCCGCGGTTCACGCGCTTACACAGGATTCCATATCGTGGCTGTGGTACTAACTTCAAAAAAAAACTAATAAAAGTGCTGCCTAAGTCTAATGTCTACGTGTACTAGTACGGTTTTCTTTTAAGCTTGACCAACCTTATATAAAACTAAAGTAAGCTCCCACACGCGCACTCATCAATATGCCGCCGCCGTTGCGCATGCCGGTGCCCGCCTGCTCCGGCCAACAATTTCTCACCCATCACCGCCGTGTCACCGCCATCCCTGTGCCATGAAGCCGAAGGCTCGCCCGCTCACGTCGTTTGCAGTCCCTCCTCGCCATGCCGCCGCGCTGCCAAGCACGCGAACAGCTCGTGGAGCCGCGTCTATGCACACAACGAACAAAGAGGAGGACGAGCGTATGCTCCAGCACACCGGCGAGAAGGAACTAGCATGTCATTATCGTTTTCGCCCGCGCGGATGAGGCGCGCATGGTGGCTGTCACAGCGGAAGCCGGTCGCACGCACGTCGAGCCTGCAAACTGGGTGCGGACGCGGAATCTACCTTCGAGACCTTGAATGCCACGTGGATCCTGCAATCTGAAGGAGCAATTTGGGTCAGTCGACTCATGTGAGTCGTTTGATGCAACATGGATGGCTAGAAGGGCTTCTTCCACCTCTTCTGCCGTCTTCTTCCTTCCCTCCATCGAACTTCTTTCACAAATTGACTGACCCAAATTATACTACTAGTACGAATGTATTAAGTACAGTAGGAACACGAAGATCTGACGATAGTACCAAGCTGCGGGAAGAACGATAGTAAGACATAGTACTAGTACTATTATGCGTACTAAAGAGTTCAACTAACGAGAAAGAACATAAACATAATTCTGCTGGGGCCTCGGACAACACACCCTTGAAAATAAACTAAGCAACTAGTCCGCTTGACACTGCAGTAGAACCAGCAAGAGCGACGGCACTGCCACCTGCTCGGAGTCCGAGTCCACGTCCTCGACTTCGTCCTCGTCCCTCTTCCTCTTCCTCTTCGCCGACGCTTCTTTGCTTGAACCGGACACTGGGCTCTGCTTCTTCATCCAACCCTTGTAGAAATTTAAACAAAGGTAGGCATCGATTGCTACGTACAGGATGTGATATTCATCTAATGCCTTCGACTCCCATGCATGATGAAACTCATGATGAGGTTTCTTCAGTTTAGCATACGAAGGATCAATCATAGCTACTGCCAGGGTCAGCATTGAAGGTTGAGAGGAGGACACCAGGCTTGCCTTCTAGAGATCAAAGGGCTGGCCTACAATGAGAAATATCCGACACAGGACATCCCTGTCATTCTTAAAGCCTACAGTAACGAATTTCACTCTTTTGTCCTTGAGGAAGTTCTTAAAATCCTAGCACTCGAGAACTATGCGGGACCCACTAGATGTCATGTCTACTAAACCATATCGTAGGCCTGCCGATATAGCTTTTGCCTGCTTGCACGCCATGCCGGCGCGTGGATGTAACTTCACTTAATTCCGTCAACCGTCGCGCCTCCCACGACCTTCGCTTCCCTCGCGCAGTCGCGCCCTTTGAGACTTCGACCGGCTATAAATGAGCAATTTTTTGCCTACTCCGCATGCATGATACTCCCTCTGGTCCTTTTTACTCCCGTCAACCGTTTGCAAAGTGTTTGACCAAATTTATACTTTTTTAACACCACCTTATATTAATTAACCAGCCACACCAATACACTCATTCGATACAATATTCTCCACATAGGGCGGTACGTTATTTACAAGAATACCATCTAATCTATTGTTAAAGCTATACTTAGCGATTAATTGTGCCACCTTATTGGCCGAACGGCTAATCTTTGACAATTGAAGATTGTTGATCAACTTTGAGATGCGCAATGCTTTCATCTTTAGGTCGCGCTTAGAAGACCTGTCATAGTCCCCCGATGCAAGAGACGCTACCACAAAAGCGCAATCAGTCTCTAAAATTACAGGATTATGAACAGAAATACCTATGTAGAGACCGGCAATGCAAGCCCTAAGCTCCGCTTCCTCCACGCTTTGAAAGGCATCAACGAAATCCCACGACCAAATTTATACTAAAAATATCAATATCTACAATACTGATTATAATGAGTATAAGAACTACGTTTTATAATGAGTGTAAAAATATTGATTTGACATTGTGAATGTTGATACTCCCTCCGTCTAGGTGAGTAAGTCATCTTAGGTTGTGCATCGTGACCAAGGAGGGGAAAACGAGAGACATTAATGTTTATTTTCTAATTAATAGTACTGCATGCAATGAACTAACCATTGCATATCATGTTTGATAGTCTCAGGTCATTAAAAGCATGCACACCCTCATCTCTTATTGGTTGATATGTCAAGAAACAAGAAACGAGGTAGAAGTTAATGCACCGCGCCTACACGTTTTGGGATTATTTGGTTTTCGTAAGATGACTTACACACCTAGACGGAGGGAGTATATTTTTCTATAAGTCTGGTGAACATAAAGGTACATTGACTTCAGACAAATCTTAAATGCACAATGCAGACTAGATCCTCCGTCCAGGTGCGTGCCATGTCCTATCTTGTCATCACAACAAGGCTAGCTATTAGAGTACCACTACCTCCCTTCTAGTTTAAAGGGCTCGATTCAAAATTTTCACCTACTCTTAGCAAGATAGTAGAGGCGGTGGAATAGTTTTTGAAGTCAGCAAAAGTACACAACTAATGCTGTCGTTCTTCACAAAAAAATTGTGTTTACCAATGCATGCATGAACACTAGTTACTCTAACCCCCCTCTCTTCTTTAATTCTTTGCCGCATCAGCATGTTTGCTATTCCCGTGTGCATGATACCACTATTATGGCCAGCCTTAATCATCGCATGCAATAATTTAGTGCACCTTGAAATATGAACATGTGTGGGGCGTGTATGTTTTTAATGACTTGAGACTATACCTAGCCCGGCATGCAAGATGACTTATTATGCACCGTTCCCCATACCTGCAGGAAGCCCGTTCATCTCCAAATCTTTTCCAATCCATGTGTGGAAACAATATGCCTGCCAAACTCTCCTTCTCCCTCCGGCGGTCCCACCACTCCATCCCGTGTGAAAAAAATCTACATGCATGACTCTCCTCCCCCCATGCTCGCCAATTCGTTGTGACCAGCAATATTTCCACCCCTTCGCTACCCCATAATTTACTCCACCAAATATGCCCACGTAGCTGTTACTTAACTTCAGGTGCATTGGGTCACTGACATATGGGCCCAACAGGGTTCTGGCCCACATATCGCTGACGAACCGACCTGCAGCTAAGCGATGCAGCTTCGATCCATATCTTACGTAGGTGTGCCATTGCTCGCTATAAATATTGTGCCTCCCACGACATCGCTATCTCCTCCCCCTCACATTCACGTTCATCGCTATCTCCTCCCCCTCCCTCTCACGTCGACCACCATGGCATCGCCCCTCCCAAGCCCTATGAGCCCCTCGCTGCACCGCGCGGACGGTCACGCGTAGCCGTTCCGTTCCTCGCCGCCACCAGTCGAGGAGGACGCATCGGAGTTCCGCTCCTCGCTACTACGCGACGCGGTGCCGTTCTTCCTCGCCGCCACTAGTCGAGGAGGACGCGTCGGCGTCCCGCTCCTCGCCGTGACGCGACGCGTCGCCGTTCCGTTCCTCGCCGCCACTAGTCGAGGAGCACTACAAGAAATATGTCAACTTGTGACCAGCACTATTGGTCAATGAATGGTCACTGTTTTCAATTTGTGACCTTTTTGTGACCAAAAACAGAAGGTCAAAAGCTGGCGGTCGTAAACTGACTATAGCGACCTTTCTTTTGGAATGGTCGTAGACGTTTATGACCAAAATACGTCTACTGTGGCGTTTTGGTCACTAGCAACCTCCCCAGGCCACGTAGGCATCCAGCGTGGCAAGCTGATGTGGCACAAGATCCAGCCCGGTCCAATTCGGTTTTCTACATGGGCCGAGCCCAACAATTCGGCCTATTTGTGTTTTTTCTAATATTGATTTTGATTAGGTTGATGGGCCAGGCCCAACATTTCAGCCTCGTTATGTTTGGGCCTAGGCCTTTTTATTTTCTTGGTCTTCACCTTTTCACAATTGATTTTTAAGCGATTTTTGTTCATTTTTTCTGAATTGTTTGATTTGTGGCCTTTTTAGGGCCCAAATAGTATTTACTTCATTTCTGATGTATCAGCAATTAAGGATCATCACCTCAACAAACAATAAATGATCAATATTTCCAATATTTCAAACACACAAATTTTCACAAATGACGCCCAAAATGAGTATATTATATATATTACAATCATGCGGTAGTCCACATCATCCAGGAATTTAGAACACCCAGGAACATCCAGGAACATCTATGAAGTAAACAAACACCCAGGAACACCCAGGAACATCTATGAAGTAAACACCCAGGAACATAAAACTAGCTACAAAGATGAAGTGTTCCCTTCTTCGAACTTCTTCAACCTAGAGCTCCTATAGAAGAGAGGAAATATCATTATCATGGCTGTCAATGAAAACAATATCTTCCAACAAAGAACAACTAGGAAAATAATAGTGAACAGAATAATAAACAGATACACAAGCATGAGGGCATGGATAACAGTAGCAACACTAACGTAAGCAGCAAATTGAATACCAATCATTAGTATACTGTTGCTGAGGCATTAGTGTAATGAATAGAAAAAATAAATAGATCTTGAAGCATTAGTATACTGCTGCTGAGGCCAGAACCAAACAAATGCAATGGCAACACTAATGTAAGCAGCAAAGCAGCAAAGTAGATCTGCCCACTATCTGCCTAAGCAAACACAGAAGTACAATGCTTGAGATACATGTATGCACCAAGAAAAACCGGCAATGTGAACAATAACTCTGGGAGTAAAAAGAACATAAATAATACAACAATCTCTGAACACCTAGGTAGTAACTAGAATGGTTGCTTGTTGTTCATAGTAACTAGAATAGTTACAAACACGGGACAATGTGCATGCGTGAGCAGGTGCAGGACCGAATGAACCATGGCGCAGCAGCTGTGATTATGGGTGTTGAAGGGAAGGCAGAGTGGGCAGCAGCAGCAGCAGTGATTACTAGGAAGTTGTGGTAGATGAACGCCCTGGGCTCCCACGAGATGACCTCCATCCACTGCGCACCGCGCTTGCCCAGCCCCTCGCTGCACCCACCCACGAGAATATGGTATGTAAGATGTCTGCAACACATTCATACATGACAATCATTAGGAACACAGTAAAGAGAACTACACTAAAAAGAATAGCAGGCATGTTTGTTATAACTGGTCCGTTTGAAGACTAATTGTAGAAAGGAATGCAAGCAATTGCTTCAGTTTTTCTTTTCGCACAAGTGAAAATGTCAACATGAAACAAGGAGCTCAAGGAATCAATCCCCAACACATCAGTACAGCAGTTGCAACTAATCAGACCACGGCATAAATAATGGGCCACGATATACTAGTAAATTGAACTACTACTGCTACAGCTCAGTACATCAGTATCAAAGAGTGGAGTTCGGCTACCATATATACATGTACTAATAAACTACTATACTAGTAAAAGAGGGAACACAAAAGGCAAAAATTGGAATAACAGAGCAGAAGCATGGAAGAGGGACAGTTGATCTCTTGGCTAACAGCAAACAGCTAAAATCCTCTGGGCTATGAACTTCAACCAGGACAGTTGATCTCTTGGCTACCAGCTAACAACAAAGAAGTGCCCATACAGCCAATTTACTGCCCTATAATGATTATAAGAACTAGAAATAAAAGATATATCATAGTACTGAACAGTTGAGCAGTTGCAGATCCATCTAATCATGTGGAAAGTCAGTGAGCAGTTGCAGATCCACCATTGCCACCATCTAATCACGAGGATTGGAGTCCTCCTCAGTCATGACACTGAGCTTTTGCTTCCCCATGACCTGCAGATAGGTCACCAACATAAACCATTTGAAATGATTAAACAAGTGCACTGGAAGCAGTCTAGATCAGCATACAAACATCCATCTTCGGCAACACTTGAAGCGTAACTACTAAAACAATTATGAACCTGAGATAAGTCGAAGAATCTTACAAGGATAAAATAAGTTACATAAATTCATCAAAATAAAATACTACATCTCTGTTTCTAAACCAGAGAGCCAAGAGAAGAACTATAACAGATGTAGTTCTCTGCCTCAACATGTTGTAATAATATTATCTCTGTTAATCCATGTCCATCTGGGTTAATATGAAATGTAAAAAAAATTGAATGAGACAACTTGGTACATCATTACAAATTATTACTTGCTAACAGTGACTGTCAGTGTCAAAACCAGCGGATCTCGGGTAGGGGGTCCCGAACTGTGCGTCTAGGCGGATGGTAACAGGAGACGAGGGACACAATGTTTTTACCCAGGTTCGGGCCCTCTCGATGGAGGTAAAACCCTACGTCCTGCTTGATTAATATTGATGATATGGGTAGTACAAGAGTAGATCTACCACGAGATCAAGGAGGCTAAACCCTAGAAGCTAGCCTATGGTATGATTGTTGAGATGTAATGTTCGTCCTACGGACTAAGGCCCTCCGGTTTATATAGACACCGGAGAGGCTAGGGTTACACAGAGTCGGTTACAATGGTAGGATATCTACATATCCGTATTGCCAAGCTTGCCTTCCACGCCAAGGAAAGTACCTTCCGGACACGAGCCGGAGTCTTCAATCTTCTATCTTCGTAGTATGGGAGTCCGGCGGATATTGATAGTCCGGCTATCCGGACACCCCCTAGTCCAGGACTCCTCAAGAGCCCCGAACCAGTCTTCAATGACGATAAGTCCGGCGTGCATAATGTTCGGCATTGCAAGGCGGGTTCCTCCCTTGAATAATCCGGAGAAGATAATGAACACCAGGATAGTGTCCGGCTCTGCAAAATAAATTTCACATTCGAAACGTAGAGAGAATAAAACATATACACTGATTCAACCTGCTGACGTACTATGCGGCGTGACATCACACCGCCACCAAGCCCTTGTTTGAATTACTATACCACCTCAGCACGTTTAGCGAAGCGGTTTCCTTGGCACGTCCCGTCGAAGCAGAGATCGTGTTCCCCTTATTCCGGGATTCTCATCAATACGTGCATGGGTAACCCAACCGCGCCATCGATGGTGGCGCTTGGGAGATAAGTGAGTTTTACCGGGCCGGTGAGGGACGCATAGTTTTGTCCGCCTATATATAAGGGATAAGGATTTACCTTCTCACCTACGCCTTCTTCCTCCTTTGCTCATCCATCCCTGCGAACTCAAGCTCCAACGCCCAAGCTCGCGCATCTCACCTCGACCCTTCTCCGAATATGTCCGGAGGGGGAGGCAAATGGATGGCCTCCACCGCCAAGGAGGAGGACATCACCAAGCTGCGCGACGCCGGATACCTTTCGAGCGACATCGCGCATCGGCTGCCCGACGTGGGGAAGCTCATCCCCACCCCAGGGCCTCATGTGAGGGTCGTCTTCCTCCCCCACTTCCTCTGCGGACTGGGCTTTCCGCTCCATCCATTCATCCAGGGGCTCATGTTTTACTACGGCCTGGATTTCCACGATCTGGCGCCGAACTTCGTCCTCAACATCTCGGCGTTTATCGTCGTGTGCGAGGCCTTTCTCTGCATCCAGCCCCACTTCGGCCTGTGGCTCAAGACCTTCAACGTCAAGCCGAAGGTTGTGAAGGGGACGCAAGCGGAATGCGGAGGCGCCATGCTGGGCAAGCTGCCCAACGTTCCTTGGCTAGATGGGACCTTCGTGGACTCCGTCAAGGGGTGGCAGTCGGGCTGGTTCTACATCACCGAGCCGCGCGAGCCTACATGGGCGGCGGCCCCCGAATTTAGATCTGGAATCCCCACGCAGCTCACCTCCTAGAAAGAGAAGGGCTTGCGGTGGGGTGATCCGTGGAGGTGACGGACTTGAGCTGCATCAAGAAGCTGGTGAGCAATAGGCTCCGGCTCATCAACGTGGTCCAGGTCATGCTCCTCCGGCGGATTCTCCCATGCCAAGAACGGGTATTTAATCTGGGGGAGGTTAATACGGAACAGCACCAGACGTTGAGTGGGCTCTTCGATACAACGTACGAAGGCGCCTGGAGGGTGCTGTTCAAGGGCGCCGAAGCCCCCGCATCCGCGATCGAAGACCACGGATTCAGCTCGCAGTCTCCGACTGACGAGGTAAGTGATTCGACCCCATTACGGGACACTTGTAGTAATTAGATTGACTCTAGCGAGGTTTTTAATCTGCCTCTTCCTTTGACAGGAATGGATGGAGAAGGCCCAACTGCTCATCAGCCCGGCTCCCATGCCAGAAGAACCAGTGGATGCCCGCTTAGCAAGGCTGCTGGTTCCGGCACCGTACGTGGTGCCGGAGAAGAAGGCCAAGAAGGTGGCCACGGGGACTCGAAAGAGTTCCCGTAATCAGGCGTCTGACGACGACGAGGACTCCTCCTCCGAAGACGAGGAGGAGGAGGAGTACTCTCTCCCGGAGGAGGGAGAGAAGAAGAGGAAGGCCTCCCCAATCGGGGCGGCCGAAGGGTCCAAGAGGGGGAGAACTATCCCCCCGGACAGTTTCGCCAACATCAATGTTGGCGAGGAAGAGTGGCCTCAAGGGCGGCGTCCGCGCAGATCGTAAGTATTCAGATCATTTATATGCCGTACATTGTATGCCATGTAGTGTCCTTCTAACGCCGCATTCTGCCTGTAGTCTGGCCGTTGACGATCATCCCGACTCGATGAGCGGGTCTTTGGCGCCATCAGATGTAAATTCCATCCCGACTGCCTCTACCCCACGCGTCGATGAGGACGACGAGGCGGAATCCCACAGGGGGACCCGCCAGGAGGAGGCTCCGGAGGCACCGTCAGGCAGCCTCCCGGACTTTGTGCCGGACTCTACTTCGGAACCCGTAGCGGTTCCAGAGTCCGGCAAGCGGCCCCCTCGAAAGAAGGGCAGGACCATGACGCCGGCGGCCTCCGTCCAACCGGAGGCACCGGATAACCTGCTAGAGGCACTTAAAGGCGCTTCCATCGAGGAAGAACACCGCACTCTCATGAGTGCGGTGATTGAGAAGGTCCAGCTCGCCAAGGGCGGGCTGACCGAAGCCTGCAACAGCCCTCTAAAAGGCTTTGAGGTAAGAAGTTTAAAATTATGTAATGTAATACCGCATAGACAGTAGCCCCTGATGCTTAGTTAGGTGTTTGTAAAGAAAAGCCGGACTAAGGATCTTAACAAGATATCTGCAGGTTTCTAAAAATATGTCAATATGGGTTTGCAGGCTGTTGTTGACCTCTGCCGCGTGCTTGGCGGAGGTCGAGGCGCTGAAAAAGGACCTTGAGCGGTTGGAGCAAGAGCTCGACCATGCCAAGAGGCAGCTCAAGGAAAAAGAAGGTGAATGACACCACTTTAAATAAGTACCTTACAGAAAAGGGTTTTGGTTGCAAACAAAATTAAGAAGGATAATATGTGTATTGCAGGGGCCACTAAGGAGGTGGCAGCCCTGAAGGATGCCGTGTCCGCGGCCAAATGCAATGCGGCCACGGAACGGGCTGAGCGAGAAAAGCAAGTGGCACTGGTGGCGGAAGTGCGGCAAGAGCTCCAGGCTCTCATGGGAAAGCATGAGAGTTTGGAGCGTGACTGCAAGACTCGAGAGTCCGAGCTTGCCTCGGCTCTCGAAAGTGCCTGATCCGCCAAGGCCGAGGCCCGAAGGCCCTTCAGAGGTAGAGGACATAAAGAAGATAGCGGCGGTAAGGCCTTTTTCATGCAGAAGCGAGCACGTTAATGTAAATTATCGATACTTACCCGAATTCGGAGCTCTCGAGGCGTTTGCGATCTACCGCATAGTGCGCCCGATGCCGCCGCTTTCTATCATGGCGAGGAGGGAGCTCGACGGAGAAGGTCTTCGTCTCAAGATGTCGAGGCCGCCATCCGGTGCCCCCAAGCGACCAGTGAAGCAACTGGTCGAACTCCTAAGGTAGCCGAGGAGGCCATGAAGGGCCTCATAGTCCGCTATGGCTCGGACAGGCCATGCCCGGCAGCTACTTTGGCCTAGTCTTGGCGGTGGTGGATCGTGCCCCAGTGGATGTGATCAAGCGCTCCGCCTGTATTGAAGGTGCTCGTCGGGCCCTTGCCCGCATAAAGGTGCAATGGGGCAAACTGGATGCGGAGAAGCTTCTCACGGATCTGCCGCCGCCGGGCAAGGAGCATCGCACGCCGGAGCGATATTATAAAGTTGTCCTGAAGGGAGCCTGCGATATTGCAGATGAGTGCCCCCGAGATGTAATTTTTGAGTGAACTCGTTGTGTATTTATCCTGGGCGCTGAAAACTTCGTTTATATGCGCCATGAGCAACGCTTATTTAATTTAAAATATTACCTTCTGTGCGGCCGTTTGTAAAATCTAAGAGATGGCAAGTCGTTGGCTTCAGCCCCCAAGCTACAAGGGCTGGGGTGTTCGGTGATGAACTTGAGCACTCTTGTTCCCACTACTGGGTCCATCTAGGGAGGCGCTCAACACGACAAACAAGGCGACCGGACTTATAATGCTTGAACACTCTCACTTAGCCATAGAATTCTATAATTTTAAATGTCGGCGAAGCCCCTGGTATTCGGAAGACCGAATCCGGGCACTATCCACGCCTTCGGACATCATCCGAACTTCGCCGAGCGGCATGAGTCTTTAGGGACTGAAAGGACCTCTCGAACAGCGACCAGTCTCTCGCCTTATCATGCCGCCAGTTTTAGCTTTCTCATCGAGGCGTTAACCCGGCTCAACCGGGGCGCAATCGCAGTGGTTCTCCCAGTGCTACCTTAGCCGACGGAACGGGACGTAAGGTACCAAAACATGGGAGCCGGGCAAACCCAACTATTGACCCAAGACATGATTCGGAGCTGATTCATATAATGCTATAAGTTCGGGGTGCCGCACTTGTGAAAGTGTTCGGACTTAATTACACCATAATCCGGGGATCAGAAGCCCCTGGCGTATTCGGCCGTACCAAAGTATCTGGTGCAAGATGTCATATAATGAACATATATAAGAGGTAACGAATTGCAATAAAAGGTAATGTACTTGCAAAAAGGGAGTGCTGCGTTATTTATGAAAGAAGGTCAGCTAATAAAGTGGACTGATACAAATAGTACGGTAAGCAAGGGATTTGGACTAAATTAACATGTCCCCTCGTGGATGAGCTGCGACTTGGTGTATGTAATCGAATTTAATGCTCGTAATGGAGACCACCTGATTGTTCGTCGCAGCCTTCTTTAGTCCCCTTGATTGCATCGTGAGTTCGCAAGTCGCCGTCGAACAAGGCTTCGATTAACGAGTCCTGTATACATAAAAAGAAGAAAAGATAAAAAGTAAACCCAAGGGGCGCCAGATGAGCCCTGGTGTGGTCAAGCCGCACTCTTTGTCCCTTGTGATCAAGCCCTTCCCCTGCGCCCATGGTATCTCCAAAGCGTAATGATGTACGCGGAGTGTTATTCTTGCGATCATGCGCGGGTGAGGGGTGGGGCCGCATTGCTACGCGTGCTCTGATCGCGCCAGGTGGTCTTGGTTGGCATTGCTCCGGGCGCGGTTTGCTGTATCCGGCTTTTTAATTGCCGGACTTGAGAATTGCCTTAGAAGGCTGCTTTGTACTTCTGCCGCGAGAGCCGCTGTATGTTCCTCCGTTCGGAGGGAGCGTTCCGTATTTCCATTGACCGTGATGACTCCGCGAGGGCCTGGCATTTTGAGCTTTAGGTATGCATATTGCGGCACCGCGTTGAATTTTGCAAACGCGGTTCGTCCGAGTAGAGCATGATAGCCGCTGCAAAACGGGACTATGTCGAAGATTAACTCTTCGCTTCGGAAGTTATCCGGTGATCCGAAGACCACTTCGGTGTGGATGAGCCTGTCATATTGGCTTCCACTCTGGGATGACACCTTTAAAGGTTGTCTTTGTAGGTTTAATCCTTGATGGGTCTATGCCCATTTTGCGCCTTGTATCCCGATAAAGCGAGTTCAGGCTGCTACCGCTGTCCATCGGGACTCGTGTCGTGAAACCCATCGATGATTGGGTATAAGACCAATGCGCGAATCCGCCATGGCGTATGCTGGTCGGGTGGTCTCTTCGATCGAAGGTGATCGAGCAAGAGGACCATGGGTTGAACTTTGGGGCGATCGCTCCATCGCATAGACGTCCCCGTAGTGCACGCTTCCTCTCCCTCTTGGGTATATGGGTCGCGATATCATATTCACCGTCCGCACTTGCGGGGTAACCCTTCATCCTCTATTGTTCGGGCGGACGGGTCTCTTCCTCGTCGTCGCTATTTAGCCCTTTGTCATTGTTTTCGCAATTAACTTGCCGCCTGCTTGAACACCCAACAGTCTCTATTGGTGTGGTTAGCTGGCTTTTCGAGGTGCCATGTATCCGCATAGACAATCAGTATTCGGTCCAGATTGGACGGACCGGAGTGGTTCTTTTGAATGGCTTCTTCCACGACGGGTTTAGAGCCTCGAATCCGGCATTGACCGCCGTATCCTCCTTATTGTCGCCGTTAATGCGGCGCTTGTTTTTGATTCGACGTGACCTGCCATTGTTGTCCTTAGTATCCGGACTGCCAGAGTTTTTACGGAGATTGTTGCTGCGGGCTAGCCAGCTGTCCTCTCCCGCACAAAAGCGGGTCATTAGCGATGTGTGGGCTGCCATGGATTTCGGCTTTTCCTGCCCCAGGTGCCGGGCTAGCCATTCGTCCCGGATGTTATGCTTGAAGGCTGCAAGGGCCTCTGCATCCGGACGATCAACGATTTGGTTTTCTTCGTCAAGAACCGTGTCGTAATTGTCCGCCGATTCGTCGCTGCTGAATGATGTGGCTTAAGTCATCGGCGTCGGTGGTCGCACATATGTGCCTTGAAGTTATCAAGGAATGCGGCCTCGTGTCTTTCCAACACCCAATCGACTCTGCGGGTAGGCTGTTAAGCCAATGCCGAGCTGGTCCTTTAAGCTTGAGCGGAGATACTTGATGGCGTGGAGATGCGTCGCGCGGGCCATATGGATGTGGAGAAGATAATCTTGATCCATACCGCTGGGTCTGTTGTACCATCGTAAGATTCGATATTTACGGGTTTAAACCCTTGGGATCCGATGATCCATTACTTCATCGGTGAAGCATAACGGGTGTCTGGCGCCCAGATTGAGCAATATCGCGACGTAGCTCGAGGGAGCTATGCTGCTATGTTCGCCCGGCGGCGTTATGTCCGCGCGACGGTATTCGCTGTGGGTCGAGGGCGCCCACGTGATCCATAGATGTATCTGGATTGTCTTGCTTTGTCCTCCAATATATCTCGCAAGTCCGTAGCGTTCCCTCTTGCTTCGCGCTTTTGGAGCGATGCACGGTGCGATTTGGTGGGGGCTGGGCGCCTCTCATCCACGACCACGAGGTGGTCGGTCGCCATGTCGTCGCGCTGGTGATGAAGGTATGTATGCTTCCTCCTCTAATCGGGGGAGCAGCTTGCGTCTTGGGTAACTTTTGGAGGGGCGTTCGAGTTTATACTCTTCGGCCGCGAGGACCTCGGTCCATCGATCGGCCAGCAGATCCTGATCAGCTTGGAGTTGTTGCTGCTTTTTCTTTAGGCTATTTGCCGTGGCTATGAGCCTGCACCTGAAGCGTTCTTGTTCAACGGGATCCTCGGGTATGACGAATTCATCATCGTTGAGGCTTGCTTCGTCTTCGGAGGGAGGCATATAGTTATCATCCTCAACCCCTTAAATGCGCCGCCTGGTGAGGGCTTGCTTCAAGGTCCTCCTGCGCTGAATCTTGCGGGAGGATCGTCTTGACACTCTCCGGAGTGTTATTGTCTCCCGTGCCGGAATCTCCATTCTTATTCTGGCGGGATTTAGAGCGGCGCCGTTGACGTCGGCATTTGGGCTGCTTCTTTAGAGAATCTTCCTCCGCTGCCTTTTCGCCATCCCCTTCTTTTGGGGTATCCACCATGTATACGTCATATGACGAGGTGGCCTTCCAGTGCCCTGTAGGGGCTGGCTCTTGTTCGTCTCTGGCATCGTCGTCCATAGCGTGTCGTCGGAGTCGTAGTCTAGCATGTCGGTTAGATCCTCGACAGTGGCTACAAAGTGGGTGGTGGGTGGGCTCTGAATTTCTCCATTGTCCGAACTCCAACCGTCCTGGCCATAGTCCGGCCAGGATTCTCCTGATAGCGAGAGATGCTTCAGGGAATTCAGGATATCGCCAAAAGGCGAGTGCTGGAAGATGTCCGCGGCGGTGAATTCCATAACCGGCGCCCAATCCGGATTAATCGGTAGGGGCGCGGGAGGCCTGGAGTCCGGCGAGGAGTCCGGCGCCTCGAGATCACGAGTTTCGCAGGGGACAAGATTGGTATTCGGCTCCATCGCCGTGGATGTTGAAGCCCCCAGGGCGGCATCTATCCACCGGCCCTCGATATGGGCAATCGGCTCCGGGCTAGTGGCCGAAGCGGATCCTAGTGCGGCCACCAAAGCACTGTCCAGCGACAGAGCTAGATCATGCCCATCGTCACAGTGCGGCGCTCTTGGCTGTGGCTCGAGTCCGTCGAAGATCAAGTCTCCGCGGTCATCGGCCGTGAAGTTTAAGCTTCTGAATCTGACCTAATGGCCAGGGGCGTAGCTTTCGATCTGCTCCAGATGGCCAAGAGAATTGGCTCGTAGTACAAAGCCGCCGAATATGAAGATCTGTCCAGGGAGAAAAGTCTCACCCTGCACAGCGTTGATGGTTGAAGACGCCATCGAGCCTATCGGTGACGACACAGAGGAACTCTCAATGAAAGCACCAATGTCGGTGTCAAAACCGGCGGATCTCGGGTAGGGGGTCCCGGCTGTGCGTCTAGGCGGATGACAACGGAGACGAGGGACACAATGTTTTTACCTGGTTCGGGCCCTCTCGATGGAGGTAAAACCCTCGTCCCGCTTGATTAATATTAATGATATGGGTAGTACAAGAGTAGATCTACCACGAGATCAAGGAGGCTAAACCCTAGAAGCTAGCCTATGGTATGATTGTTGAGATGTAATGTTTGTCCTACGGACTAAGGCCCTCCGGTTTATATAGACACCGGAGAGGCTAGGGTTACACAGAGTCGGTTACAATGGTAGGAGATCTACATATCCGTATTGCCAAGCTTGCCTTCCACGCCAAGGAAAGTACATTCCGGACACGAGCCGGAGTCTTCAATCTTCTATCTTCGTAGTATGGGAGTCCGGCGGATATTGATAGTCCGGCTATCCGGACACCCCCTAGTCCAGGGCTCCCTCAGTGACCATTCAGAAAACAAAGCTGCATATAACCACCTAAAAATTATGGTGAAGTACTAATTATCAAACTGACATATCCACTTGTCTGCTACTCCCTATGTAATCAAATGCAAGACATTTTAGGTCACTTCACAGATTTAGTAGTTTGTAAGTAGAAGAATAGAAATTTGAAGAAAAAAATGGTGGAGCCACACTGAGATCACGACACATAACAGGTGTTCAAATCAATGGAAAGCAAATGTATTTTGGAGATGGTACCATCCCTCTCTCAGAATAATCAGAGCCCAAAATTCCACATGCTAATCGATTGATATGCCAAACAAGGGGATCGGCTGAGGGGCTCACCGCGGTGCGGATGATGAGCTCGGGGAGGCCGGAGACGTCGGAGCAGCGAGGGAGACACGGATCGACTGGGGAAGGCGCGTGGCGGCCGACGGGGAAGAAGCTCGGATCCGGTGATGTGGGGGCGCCCAGCTTGAACTGGTGGTTGTAGTCGATGCAGAGGAGAGCTGTGGAGCTCGTGGACACCTTCCCATGTCGCGGATCCGGCGATGTGGTGGGTGAGGAGGTGCAGATCAACAAGATCCACCCATCATCATCACCCTTCTCGAGGTTCTTGACGCTTGGGTGATCCGGATGCGGTGCTGCGCCTCCTGCGGGCCCTCGAAGCCGGCCTTGCAGGACTTCATCAGCGGCGAGCCCTTGGAGGGGAGGGGACCTCTAGCCAGGGAGGGGACGGGAGGGGAGGGGAGGGGAGGTGGCGCCGACGGTGGAGTGGATGCGGTCGCCAGCGGGAGGAGGTGGCCGTGGAGGAGGTGGTCGCCGCGGTCGAATGGATCTGGGATGTAGGGAGAGGGGAGAAGGAGAGGGTAGGGGCACCGGCTATGGAGTAGAGGGCGGCGGGGGCGGTGGGGGCGGTGGGGGCGGCGGGTCATCGATGGTGGTGGTGGGGGCGGCGGCAGATCGAGATCGGGGAGGGGGCGGCGGCGAGGAGATGGGGACGAGGGAGGAAGGGGGCAACGGGGGGATCTGAGCTAGGGTTTGGGCTGCGGGTGGGGGTATCTCCTTTTTTTCTTTTTTTTTCTTTTTTCTGTAGATAGATGGATGGATGGATGTGGGATGGAGAGATGGATGGATGGATGGATGGACGCCATGTCATCGATCCATGGACAGAGTTATGATTGGTTCAGAAAATCAGTGATGTAAAATAGTTTTCACATACTAAAAGTAGAAGGATTTTATGAAGTAGCTATCAAAAATATTTTTGCAAAAGGGCACCACACAAACTCTCACTAGAGTTAGGCCACATTTTATGGATTAGGACCAATTTGTATGCATTTTTCATATTTCTAGCTATTTTTAATCATTTTTTGAGTGCCCAAGATGAGCTTTTTTGTGAAGAACCTACCAAATATTTGTTGCAAAATTGTACCAAATCAATTTTCTAAAATACTAGGCCATATGTAATGCACAATTGACCAAATAGTTGGGTGAAATTTTTTTTGATCCACCTCTGGTGAAAAAGACAAATTGCCGCCGATTCAGTTGGAAGCGGGTCAAATTTGAACTACAGCTGCCTCATAGCTTGCTATTTATTTTTTCCAAAAATCATTTCTAGCTACATTATTATCTATTTAATCAGAGAAACACTAAAAAAATTCCAAGATTCAACAACTAGCTAGGAACGGTCAAGCCCGCCGTTTTGACCGCATTTTGAAACGGGGATAAAAAAATCAAAAAAATCAAAAAATTGGAAAACCTCCGCATTGCGTCATTATATGTGACCAAGTTTCCAGAAAAAATAATAAACTTGTAATACGACAATTATTTTAAAAAAGTGTTCTAAGAAATGAGCTATCATGTGTGAAGATTCATGGCTTTCAAGCCAAATGATCAATCTTATGGCCACATTCGTGGCATAGTTTGTTCAAATGACCTCATATCATGCACAAGGGTGCATCTTGGAATGACAAACAATGTTGCCTAAGGAACTTTTCATTTTCTTTGGACGGAAAATTCATTTTCCATTTTTTCGAGTGCCCAAAATGAGTTTTTTTGCGAAGGACTTACCATATATTTGTTGCAAAATTGGACCTAATCAATTTTATAAAATACTAGGCCATATATAATGCACAATTGACAAAATGGTTGGGTGTCAAAAGTTTTGATCCACCTCTGGTGAAAAAGACAAATTGCCACCGATTCAGCTGGAAACGGGTCAAATTTGAACTGTAGCTACCTTGTAGTTTGCTCTTTATTTTTTCCACAAATCATTTCTAGGTAAATAAGTATCTATTTAATCAGAGAAACATCAAAAAAATTCCAAGATTCAACCACTAGCTAGGAACGGTCAAGCCCGCCGTTTTGACCGCATTTTGAAACGGGCATAAAAAAATCAAAAAAAATCAAAAAATTGGAAAACCTTTGCATTGTGTCATTATATGTGACCAAGTTTCCAGGAAAATTAATAAACTTGTAATACGGAAATTATTTTAAAAAGTGTTCTCAGAAATGAGCTATCATGCGTGAAGATTCATGGCTTTCAAGCCAAATGATCAATCTTATGGCCACATTCATGGCATCTTTTGTTCAAATGATGTCATATGGTGCACAAGGGTGCATCTTGGAATGGCAAACAATGTTGCCTAAGGAAGTTTTCATTTGCTTTGCACAGAAAATTAATTTTGCATTTTTCGAATGCCCCAAATGAGGGTTTTTTGTGAAGGACCTACCATATATTTGTTGAAAAATTGGACCAAATCACTTTTATAAAATACTAGGCCATATTTAATGCACAATTGACCAAATGGTTGGGTGTCGAAGGTTTTGATCCACCTCTGGTGAAAAAGACAAATTCCAGCCGATTCAGCTCGAAGCGGGTCAAATTTGAACTGCAGCCGCCTCATAGTTTGCTATTTATTTTTTCTAAAAATCATTTATAGGTACATAAGTATCTATTTAATCAGAGAAACATCAAAAAATTCCAAGATTCAACTACTAGCTAGGAACGGTCAAGCCCGCCGTTTTGACCGCATTTTGAAACGGGCATAAAAAATTCAAAAAAAAATCAAAAAATTGGAAAACCTTCGCATTGTGTCATTATATGTGACCAAGTTTCTAGGAAAAATAATAAACTTGTAATACGAAAATTATTTTTAAAAAGTGTTCTCAGAAATGAGTTATCAAGTGTGAAGATTCATGGCTTTCAAGCCAAATGATAAATCTTTTGGCCACATTCATGGCATAGTTTGTTCAAATGATCTCATATTGTGCACAAGGGTGCATATTGGAATGGCAAACAATGTTGCCTAAGGAAGTTTGCATTTTCTTTGGACGAAAAAACCATTTTCTGAGTGCCTGAAATGAGATTTTTTTGTGAAGGACCTACCATATATTTGTTGCAAAATTGGACCAAATCATTTTTATAAAATACTAGGACATATTTAATGCACAATTGACAAAATGGTTTGGTGTCAAAAATTTTGATCCACCTCTGGTGATAAAGACAAATTCCCGTCGATTCAGTTGGAAGTGGGTCAAATTTGAACTGCAGCTGCCTCATAGTTTGCTCTTTAATTTTTCCAAAAATCATTTCTAGGTAAATAAGTATCTATTTAATCAGAAATACATAGTTTGATGGTGAGACATCGAGGTTTGGACAGTGGCCGAGGGCCCCAACTCTAGAGCGTGGAGCGCATGCCCTTGGCGTGGTGGTCACCACGTGACCGTGGCGTTGCCATGTGTTCTGGGCGGCCTAGGCATGTCTAGTGGGTTTGGCACTCCCCAGGTAGGTGCTAGGAAGAAAATCACAATATAAGATTCTCACGAGGAGACCAATCGATGCTCAAACATGAATAAGCAGCCAAGTGTTTGATTTGCGGTACGGGAAATGCACATGGCTAATGGGCATGAGTTTTGGCTGAGAATGATCAGTTACTAAGAAGACCGTCTTCACAAATTTTCACCTCAAAAGGAGGAGCCTAGGTGGTACTTGCTTTACAAAGTAGCACACTAGACATAAATACGAATGTTGAAACTGGGCTCAAAATAATGAATGGATTGAGCTGGCATTTGGTGGAGGATGGTTATTTGGGCATAGGAAAGCACTGTAGAAAATGGATACCATTTGGACATGCCAAAGTGGTACTTCCTTCACAAAGTGTCGCTTCTAAATGTAATAGGAAAATGAATATTTTCGAATTATTTTTGAACTAGGCAATGAATGTTTTTGACATATTTGATGAAGATATGATCCAAAACATTTATGAGAATCTTTTGGGAATTTTTGGAATGACAGAAATATAGGTTGCTTCACAACCTAGGGCAAAAACTGCCACATGGACATGACACATAGGCAAAACTGATGAGATGGCGCCTAGTCATCACAACCCACCACAATCTACAAGGCTATTACCATCTATATTGGTCATTAACAACTAGAAATAAGGCAGCGGACTAGCACTGTTTGCTTTGTGACCATTTCGTGTAAGGAAATTACGACCTTTCTGACCAAAATGGTCGCAATGGTTTAGGGTTTGGAGCCCCCCCCCCCCAACAGCTTTTGACCAATTGGTCATATATCTATGACCAATTCTTCCAGGGTCACTGACAGAAGGTCACTAGTTGACATATTTCTTGTAGTGGAGGACGCGTCGGTGTTCCGCTCCTCGCCGCGACGCGTCGAGGTGGACGCGTCGGCGTTCCCAATCTCGCCAGCACGGGCATTGGAGCACACTCGGCTCCCCGCTACAAGGAGAACGCCGCGCCGCCCGCCGAGCCCCCCAGCCTTGAGGAGCTTTGGAAAGAAATGGATGTCGCCTTGTGGGAGGCTTTGCCTCCAGCAGAGCGCGCCAAAATAGAGGCGGAGAAGAAGGCCGAGGAAGAGAAGCGCACCGCGGAAAAAGCTGCCTGGGAGGCCTATGTTGCGTCCAAGACAGTCAGGCAATTGGCTCTTTGGCAGAAGGCTCGTGCGAGGGCCGTGAGGGTGGCGAAGGATGCTCGTGCCGACGCCTTGAGTGCAGTCGGGCCCAAGCGCCTCATCTACGCTTGGCGGTACGTGGACCGGGTGCACGCTTCCAGCAAGGAGGAGTACCTGTTGGCGCCGGATCACCACACCGATGAGATCGCGCTCGCACGTCGGCAAGCCGCCAATCAGCACCTCACGAGTTGCGAGGCTGAGGAAGAGGCGTCGTGTCGGCGCGCTGGGAAACGGCCACGCACTAGGGCACTCGTGGTGCGCCGCAAGAGCTCCTGCGAGCGCCATGGCTTTTAGGAGGAGTATAATTTTAGTTTCGTAAGGCGATCTCATTAGTTTTGGGACGCAAATGATAAATCCCGAACTTTTAGGAATTTTTAGCGTCCTTAATTAAGTATGTAAATGGGAAAGTTTGGAAACCTTGTGTATTCGTATGCATTTTGCAAGTATGTGCATATAGCACAAACTTTACTATATACTATAGGACTACACGTCTCTCTCAATATATGCTTGCAGACTATGCTACTCCCTCCGTCCAGGTCAATAAGTCATCTTTCGTTGTGCACCGTGACCAAGAAGGAGGGAAGACTTATACACCTAGACGGAGGGAGTACTACTATTACTTATGTACGTGAAAATGCACGTTTTAACATTACGATGCGGTTTTTGTAAAAGTAGAAAAACAGCACTAGTCAAGCTTGTGAAACGATTCACTGCAAAACAAATGCAAAAATGCTCGTTTGATTGTTTACTTTTAGCTTCCTTCTCTGTGGTTATTTCTCTGTCGTACTTTGTACGGAGTATCTCACTGGTTGGAAAGGCATGCAAATTCCCAAAACGCTTCCTATAACTTGTATCGAATTTTTTGCCTAACAAGTTGTGCCGTGCAATTGCAATTCCAACTTGAGTACTAGTGCTAGTAGGAGTACCAGGGGCCAGTTCTTTTAGTCTTCTAGATTAGTAATCCCATAACTACTACCTCCGTCCTGGTTTATTGGTCCCCATTGTAATCTGTGTTAAATTTTGATCATAAATTTAACTAATGAAATGTTAGTGCATGTCACATGCACTACTCCATCCGTCTAGGTGAGTAAGTCATCTTAGGTTGTGCACCGTGACCAAGGAGGAGGAGAAAACGAGAAACGTTAATGTTTATTTTCTAATTAATAGTATTGCATGCAATGAACTAACCACTGCATGTCGTGTTTGATATGTCAAGAAACAAGAAACGAGGTAGAAGTTAATGCACCGCGCCTAAGTGTTTTGGGATTATTTGGTTTTCGAAAGATGACTTACACACCTAGACGGAGGGAGTAACATTTTATCAGTTAAATCTTTGGTCAAAATTTAGCACAAATTACAATGGTGAGGAATAAACTAGGACGGAGTAGTAGTTTAGAAGCCCAAATAAATGAGTGAGGCGCCTTATTGTTACTCTCCACTGTGACTAGTCTTGTGGAAAAAGCTAGGGAAGCCTCCAAAAGAACTAGCCGTAGGAGTAGTAGCTAGGGATCGAGTGTGCGAGATGAACCGAAGAAAGTAAATGCAGAGAGATGAAATGCAAAAAAGACGGAGAGATGTGATGGTTGCTTGTCCGTTTATTTTACCAGGCCACCTATTACTGGGAGTGGTTGGGTTTTGTGATATGACGGCTTTACTGCCGTGCCACGAGCGGGGTGAGAGGTGACACTCCTGTGCAGTGCCGCCCTCTACACTTGTACTACATCAGTCGTGGTTTATCAGTCCCCCATTGAATTTGACTGAAGATTTAACTGACAAAATGTTAGTGCACGTCAACAAAAACTATATCGTTGGATTCGTATTTGAACATAGTTTTGAATGATATAATTTTAGGTGGCATGCATCAGCACTTATCGTACTATATATAATGTTAGTTCAATTTTTGGTCGTGCTAATCTATAGTAGTAAGGTGCCCGTCGTTGCAATCAAGAGTGAAATGCATTGATCAGGGAGTTGTTTATTTTGACAAAGGATGTGGGGGTCATCTCATGTGTAACGGGTATCGATAGGTTTCTTCGGATATTATTTCATCTCTAGAGCTCACAAACATCCGGTGAAATAGATAAAAGGTATCTTTTGCAAACAAAAGCGTTCAACTGCTCAACTTTGCATCCAAAACTTGTGAAGAAATAACACTTATTGTGCTTTGCAAGAAATGATCTTTAAGAATTAGTTTTTGAGTATCGATTGTTATACATGTTGGCTACAGATGACATGGCACTTTCTTATAGTCAACAGTTGACTATACTATTAAGTAATATTAACCATGCCCTTATACACCTAGACGGAGGGATTAAATCAGGATGACTTCCAAGGGGGCAGAGGAGATGTAAGAAATGGTTCATCATAAGTATTTCACCAGTACTGTAGTAAAAATTCATACATGGAAGATTCTAGACTAAACCATAAACGGATACACTTTTATTCATGCGCGATATTCCAATAGAGCAAGATCCTGCATGGAAGTCTCCACATGCTTAGACAGCAGATTACATTGAGCGAAGACTAATGATCAACATTTAACTTGATAATGCGTATGTCCAGGTGAACCTCCTTGGAGTCCCCGTGCACCGCGTCGGCGGGTAAAGGATGCCATGTGTTTTCCAAGTCCACATTGGCGGGGTAGTCCCAGCTCCCCAGAGTCCAAGTCCGTTCGATGAGGCCGGTGTCGCCGCCCATGTTACCCGGAGGGGTAGTAACACTGACCACGCACCCATACATCGGCCTCGTGTCAATGTCATCGTCAGTGGCGTCGCCCCTGACGCACATTACAGAGACGGGGCGGCGACCTGCGCGGGCCTCGCTGGTGCCCACAATCAAGAGGAAGACGCTACCATCCTCCTCCGAGACTAGCAGGCGGCGGTGATCCTCCAGCGACTCTGACATGGTGAACGGGTAGCACATCTCGTACTTGATGTTCTCCGCCAAGGGCCAGCAGTGACTGCTGCACGCATCCGTGAGGTGATGCACCATGTCCACCGACGAGCCAAAAAACGGCATCGGGCACTCATAGCAGTGGACGAAGGGCTCCTTGGAGGCATCGACCAGGCCATCCATGAAATGGGAGTGGCTATAGGGGACGTTGCACCAGTTGAATATATGAGCAAGTTACTATGAGATTTAATCCAAATAAGCACAAAATAAATCATGACAGCAATAACAGAGATGAAACTAATCATGTGGACTAGCATAGTAGTAGGATACAGAGTAGAAACATGAATTCTACCACGATTTCGAATAGGAAGGACAGAAACACATACGGTGCAACGGGAGCAGCGCCGTTGGTGTTGAGGTTGTCGCCCATGTCGTTGAGGAAGAGGTTGCCGAGGTCGGGGAAGAAGTCGTCGTCGGTGAAGTCGTGGTTGCCAGCAGTCGCGAGAGTGTGCGCCCCAAATTTCAACAGCGCCCGCCGAATGTAGCGTAGGAGGGAGTGGCTGTAGGGGACGTTGCGGCCGCCGAATGGAGCGCAGGAGTAGTACACGGAGCAGTAGATGGTGTCCTTACTAGTACTCCCTAGTCTCTATCTATCTATATCTACTCTTATAGAAAACCGAGTTGGTGATGATGGTATGCCTGCCATCTTGTAATATAGACCGTCCGATCTATATCTAACGGATAGAAAGCCAACTATAACAATTTTACACAAGATACATGCACCTCTCTCCACATTTACAGATAAGGCCTTGCCTCGTTCATCCTTATCTCCCACAACCTCGTGCTCCTCCCTATGTCGCTAACTCTACTACTCTTCTTTGTTTTTTATAACAAATCAAATAGTGTTGCGCTGTCCGCTGCACGCCCGGCTGAACATGCCTCCTCGCCTCCATCATCACCAACTGAGTCTTTTGTAGGAGTAGGAGTAGAGAAAAAACCGAGTTGGTGATGATGGTGTGCTGTGCAATGCACGAACATCTTGCTATTTTTTTGCATATAAGTCCAAACACCATGTAGACACGGTCTTTGAGCATGGTTCGTAGTCGTTCCACGCTCGGGCATTGAAGTTCGTAACTATTTTAGATTAGAATATACTACTCCTCCGGTGCTAGTAGTAGAGCAGAGTCCTACTCTACTACTCTACTACCAGTATTGTGATCACTCAAGCAAGTTGTCTGGCATCGATATGACCCTACGCTGCTGGTATGTGTCTTGTAAGTCAAGCAGCGTGTTGTAGTCATCATCACCTGTCCACTTCCCGCAGCACATATTCGCTTCTCCATCTTTGTCCGCACATAATCTCGTCCAATCTTCCATCCCCGCTAAGGCGCCTCCCCCCCTCGTCCAAAACCCAAGCACTAACAATGGCAGAACCGAGCAGCGTCTGCCGAAAGAGTGGCTGGAATTCGCTCCCCACAGAGGTAATCAAGCTCATTGTTTCGCGTGTGGACAATCTCAGTACCATGCCGCTCGCCGCGTGCTCGTCGGGGATGTACCGTTTACTCAAAGCCCTTAGGCCGGAGCTTTTTAAGCCAGCTCCTTGCTTGATGATGCTGCCTGATCTTCAGAAACGGCGTGTCACGCAGCATAATGATCGTAGGGTGGTGAGCATCAACCCCCTTGACTGCGATCCGATCCCCGTCAGCCTCAACTACATTAACGGTATGTACTGGGTCGGCATGAACACGTCTTGGATGGTGCTCGTCGACGGTCGCGACAGCTGGATGCTCGTGGAGGTCTACACCCAGCGATTGACCCCCCTTCCTTTGATTAACACTGCACTGCTTTGGCACCGCAGCCCAGAATACTCGGAATCTTACAGTAGCCAACATGATACCAAGTTTGATTTGCTCAAGGTTGTAATCTGCCAAGTGCCCACAAGATCTCTGAATTATAAAGACTTCAGGCTAATTGCGTTCTTCAACCGCGGTCTCGCCTATCTGACAGGTCACTGTGGTAAGTGGATAAATCTGCACGTCCATCGCAGGATCATACATCCTCCATGGTTCTCTGATGCCATTGAACACAAGGGCTTCATTTACGCTGTCGACTCCTTCTATGGTTGGACGTATTGCTGGCCTACTCCAGTCATCGCTAAAAACGGCTGTTACAGCAGTATGATACTTTCCTATGATATCATGATGGCTTGCTTATATTACTGTCAACATTTACTGAAAAATATTCATGCTCATAACATGCCGTTCTTAAGATTGACTAAATCAAGAGCCCTTTTTTATTTGACTCCAACTTGATATGATGTTGTAGGCCGCCTGGTGTCCCTACCCTTCCTAATCGCAGAACCTTCCAAAGAAAAGTGGCATGGCAGTTGCAAGTGGTTCATGGCTCGATCAGACGATGGCGAAAGATTGATGATCGTTCACACGTATCGGACGTGTTGTTTCATGGAATACAATCACAGCCACTGCAAGGTCTTTGAGCAGGATCCCAGCTTCTCTGGGCCTTCAGGATTTTTTGACTAGAGGCTGGTAAGTGGCCTTGGTACACGCTCTCTATTTGTCGGACTGAATTATCTGATTAACCAGGAGATAACCGATGGCAAGGATCATGATGGCAGCGCGATTTCATTCATCAGGCAAAACTGGGTGTACACAGCGTACCATGCGTCTCTGCATGCACCACACCCTGATATGTGCCGCCACGCTCTGCAGCCCAAAGTAGGAGAGAGGGTCACAAGTATCAGACTTCGACCTGCTTTGGCTGGAGTTTACCCGTCGAGCACCCATCCGTTCAAGCCATCAGCCAATCTCCACAGCTTAATAAATAGTAACGTCTAACTGAGCCAGTTAGTTAGATGCGTACACTTGGTGTAGTAGGATCTTTATTTAGTTTGATGCATACACTTGTTCTTTTTTGGTAGCCCTTTTGTAATGATGGCTGATGTTTGGTTTGGAAGAGAGAGCTGCGTCTTCACTCTTCTGGCCTGCTTACTGCTTCTATTGCACCCCCAGCCCTGGTTGCTGCTGTTGCTGTTTTCAATGTACAATCAGTAGTATATTTTGTCTCTTGGTTGAATAAATGTGTTGTTAGAACGACAAACACAATGTTTTGGAAGTCGTTGCATGGTTCGATCCTTTAGTGCCCCGTACCGTACATAGCTCATACTATTTTTCGTACGGAACACATTTTCCACTTGCTGATAACATGCAGCCCACTGATGAAGGCCCAATAGAGAAGCCCATAATTAACTGGAAGGGGGGCTATCACATGAATCCGGCCCAGGTACATGCTCATGGTCCCATAAACATAAATAAGTAAATAAATAAATAAAGCTAAATGCTCATGCACCAGTTCTTTGGGAAAATAGGTAGCCCAGTATTTCTTTTTGAAGAATACACAAGCTAGGCCTATTTGTTTTCTCCGAATTACTGGGTTGCAAATCTTTCAAGACGAGGACGGATGCATTCCATCCTGGCCAGAGAGTATGGTCAATGTCTATTAAAAGTAATATCAAAATGGGTTGAAAATTCCAAAAAAAAATTATAGCAAATGGGATATTAGTTTCTTTTTTTTGTTTTTGTTCTTCACTAATATCTTATACGTATTTCATTGGATTTAACATGACATAGTACTAATTCATTTTTAAATTTGTTTTAGTATGGCTATTAATTTTTGGATTAAGAATATTTCGTTCCCCGGCAAAAATTTGCTCAAAATTTCCCACATATTTAGTTAAGTTTTTTACCCTGGTACTGACCAGAAAATGGCCAATGATTCTAAAAATGGAAAACGGGCTGCAATAAATTCCATATGAATTAGAAAATGAGTAAAAATTATAAAAATAATAGCAAATGGGTTGTACACGCCTCAGATTTCGAGGCTGACTTGCTTACGCAAGGCTTTGTCAGTGAACACACGATTCTAGCAACAGTGACTGTTGGATGTCCATCCAACGGCCGACGTGCTTCTTCAATCTCTGATCTTCCTGCTCCACCGCCTAAACTAGCGCCGTGGGACTGCCTACTCCTCCTCTTGTGGCCCACCAGATGCCGCCAGCAGCTTCCCTGCTCACCCTACTCCCTCCGCTGGCACGGCCGCACGCAATCAATTGCCTCCTTATTACGCCAAAAAATGATTCCTCCCATCGACATCCGGGCGCACGGTTGGGAGGCTGACACAGGCGCCTACTAAGTTGGCGCGTCGCAGGCTTGTCAACTTAGTCAACAAACGATTCTAGCAGCAGTAACCGTTGGTTTTGAATCGAACGGTCCTGCTGCTTCTTCAATCGCTGCTCTTCTTGCACCAGCCGCCCAAACCAGCGCTGGGGAAACCGCCTGCTCCTGCTTCCAGTTGTTGGTTGTGCTGCCGTCGAGGCCTCATCGCCCCATACTACTCCCACCGCTAGCCAGGCCCTACGGCGAGGGCAGCCTCACACTGCAGCCGAACCAGTGAACCAGCGTACTCCTCTCTGCATGGGCATCCACTACCAAATCTTCCCCGGCTCCGCGTCGTCCCCTTCCTAGGCCCCGCCGTTGTCCATGCCTTGGTGCTATCGGCGCGGCGTGGTCAATGTGGTCAACAACATTCCATCAGAAGAGTATTGTACGTGGAGAGGCTGACAGCTGGGTCCACGGCCACAGCCCAGTTTTTTTGTGATTTGCCAAGTAAGTCACTTTGTCAGGCTTGTTGGGCTGCAAATCTTTCAAGACGAGGAGAGCTTTCATTCGGCTGGCCGAGAAAATGGCCCATCGGTAATGAGAAATGGCCTGTACATTTTTAAAACACATCAAACCGGCAATTAGTTTCAAATATCTTTTTTTTTCATTTTGAGATTTTAAATTACATTAATTTTTGTGCGTAGAGAATTTGTTGGATTTTATATTGATATACATTTATTTAAAAATCAGTTTGAGTGTGAGTCGAAATTTGGGATTAAAACAGTTCGGACCAAGACCAAATATGCAAAATTTCAGATAATTTTTAAATGTGGCCACAATAGGGGATAATGCTAACAAAAGAATATGGGCTCAAAAACTTAAGAATTAGCAAATGGGCTGTAAATTATTAGAAATAATGGCGAGATGGGTTGTATGCTATTTTCCACAGATTTGAGGCTTTCCTAAAATAAGGTTGGCGACAAGCAAGGATCGTTGGATGGCCATCCAACGGCCGTCGTCTTCTTCAATCTCTGCTCTTCTGCTCCGGCCGCTCAAACAAGCGCCATGGACTGCTCGCTCCTCCTCCTCATGGCAGCTCTGCTGCCGTGCAGGCCTCACCGCACCACCATACTCCCATTGCTGGCCTAGCCATCCCTCTACTCACCCACACCTGCTGTTATTCTTCTAAGCGGCAGCATTTAACCAAAACCCTCATACAACAGATTCCCCTCGCGTGGAAACAAGCGCCAAGTCTTCCCTGCCTCCATGTCGTTCCCTTCCTAGGCCTCGACGTCGTCCACCACCCTGGTGCTCTCGGCTTGGCCTGGTCAACGTGGTCAACGACCGACATGCATCTAAAGTGGACTATACATGGAGAGGCCGACAGTTGGGTCCACGGTCGCATGCAAGGAAATGCCTCCTTATTACGCGCAAAATAATAATTCCTCCACCTGACATCAGGGACCCACCGAAAGGGCCTCTGTATTTCACGAAAAAAACGTTACCGCCGCTGACAGCTAGGACCCACCAATATATCTTCGCGCAAGGAAGTGCCTCCTTATTACGCATAAAAAATGAATACTCCCCGTTAGCTGGGACCCAAAGATAGTGGCAGTTGACTTTAGGGCCTACTAAGTTGACGGGGACGGAGAGCTTTGTCAACTTAGTCAATATGCACGATTCTAGCTCCAATGATCGTACATTGTCCATCCAACGGCCAGATCGCTTCTTCAACCTCTGGTCTTCTTGCTCCAAATTACCCAAACCAGCACCGGTCGTGCCTCGTGCTCCTGCCTCTCGTGGCCGGCTGCGATGCGGCGGAGGCCTCACCACCGCCTACTACTCCCACCGCTGGCCAGGCCATCCCTCTACTCACCCACACCCCCTGTTATTCTGCGGCGACGGCAGCCTCACACCGCAGCGAACCAGTGAACCCTCGTACTCCTCTACGCATGGGCATCCACTATCGTGTCTTCCCCGGCTCCGCATCGTCCCCTTCCTAGGCCTCGCCGTCGTCCACCACCCTGGTGCTCTCGGTGCGGCGTGGTCAACATGGTCAAGGAATGGCTTCCATCGGACGTGGACTGTACGTGGAGAGGCTGACAGCTGGGTCCACGGCCGCGGCAAGGAAGTGCCTCCTTATTACGTGCAAAATAATTATTCCTCCACCTTACAGCGGGACCCACCGGACGGGCCACCGTATTTCGCAAAAAAAAACATTTCCCCCTGACAGCTGGGACCCACCAGCTACATCATCGCACGCAAGGAAGTGCGTCCGGAAAAAACGATTCGCCCCCTGACTGCTGGGACCCACCAGCTACATCTTCGCACGCAAGGAAGTGTCTGATAGTCGGGACCCACCTGGTCGAAACGTACGTAGCGTTGTCATTCTAGTCGCGAACGTGTACGTACATATATACTGGTCGATGTAGAGGCGCGCACGTGTCATAGTAGAGGCGCATACGTGTTGTAGTAGAGGCGCGCACGTAGCATGTACACGTACAACGACTAGTGTGCAAGAAAGAAAATACGGCCACATATGTGTACATACGGGCGGGGTCTTGAACGCCTACTCGCGCATACGTACGGCCAGGGCTCGTGTACATGGCTGGCTCGGAACGGATAAACAGCATCGTCGTCGTGTTCATGGGGAGGCAACGGAATGCGTCCTGTTCATGGGGAGGCAACGTAATTCATCGTGTTCATCGGGAGGCAACGGAACGTGTGGGAGCCAACCGGCTGGGTCAGAACGGAATGTGTGGTCGTGTTCATTGGGAGGGCTTGGACGGAACAGGCGATGGAAACGAGGCCTGGCGTACCACACAACGGAGGAAACAGCCTTGTGTTCGACAGGCCACGTTCGAAACGGGGGTCCTGTTCATCGGGAGGGGTGTGGCGTACCGCAAAACGGACGAAACGGACCTCCTACGGTCGAAACGGGGGTCCTGTTGATCGCGAGGGGTCTCGCGTACCGCAAAACGGAGGAAACGGACCTCCTACGGTCGAAACGGGAGTCCTGTTGATCGGGAAGGGTGTGGCGTACCACAAAATAGAGGAAACAGACCTCCTACGGTCGAAATGGGGGTCCTGTTGATTGGGAGGGGTGTGGCGTACCGCAAAACAAACGAAACGGACTTGTGTTGGAGTGCTACGGTCGAAACGGGGGTCCTGTTCATCAGGAGGGGTGTGGCATACCGCAAAATGGGACTCCACGGGATACTGTTCATCTCCACCATCGACCTCCTCCAGCCTCCACGGGCTACCATTGACATCCTCCAGCCTCCACGGGCTCCTGTTCATCCAGCCTCCACCGCGCGCTACTCCACCGGCTACTGTTCAACCACCCCTCCACGGGCACCCCTCCACCGTCTACTGTTCATCCAGCCCTCCACACCACGGGGTCCTATTCATCCAGCCCTCCACACCACGGGGTCCTGTTCATCCAGAGGCAACGCCACCGCTCATTGTTCATCCAACCCCACCCCCCCCCCTGCCGCAACGCTCACTGTTCATCCAATCGATCGACTTCAAGAGGCGCAGGCGAAGAATCACTCGATCGGGTTCGCCAACAGCCATCGATCGATCGCTCGGGTTCAATGAACGCGTCGCTGCGGTCAATCGCTTCGGGTTCGATTAGAGCCCAACGCCTTGCTCGGGTTCAGTTAGAGCCAACGCCTCGCACACACGCGCGTACGTGTACGAGAGAAACGCGCATCGCTCGGCCCCGACCTTCCACCGTAACCGGGAACTCCCCGAAATTTTCCTCGACCTCGCTTCTACCATGGTTTCTTCGTCATGGACGGCCCAAAGAATGTCATGCAGCTGCGTCTCCGGCCCGCCCAGGACGAAAAGCCCATTTTCTGTCATGATTTTTTGTCATAGAAGTAGGAGCCCACCACATCTATGATGATACCAGGTTTTGTCACAATTATCGCATAGAAGTGTCATATGTATGATGAGAAAAAAATTCGCTCGCCCAAAATGTCACGGATGTGTCTTTTTTGTAGTGCATAGAGATGTTCACCGTTGATGACTACTCCATCTCACGTGATGATCGGACATGGTTTAGTTGATTTGGATCACGTATCATTTAGATGAATTGGCGGATGTCTATCTAAGTGGGTGTTCTTAAGTAATTTTATTAATTGAAATTAATTTATCATGAACTTAGTCCTGATAGTATTTGCATATCTATGTTGTAGAACAATGTCCCGCACTACCGTTCCCGTGAATTTTAATGTGTTCCTAGAGAAAGCTAAGTTGAAAGATGATGGTAGCAACTACACGGACTGGACCCGTAACTTGAGGATTATCCTCATTGCTGCATGAAAGAATTATGTCCTTAATGCACCGCTAGGTGACAGATCTATTGCAGGAGCAGATGCAGAAGTTATGAACGTTTGGCAAGCTCCATATGATGACTACTTGATAGTTTAGTGCACCATGCTTTATGCCTTAAAACCGGTACTTCAAAAATGTTTTGAACTCCATGGAGCATATGAGATGTTCCAAGAGCTGAAATTGGTATTTCAGAATCATGCCCATGTCGAGAGGTATGAGACCTCTAACAAGTTATTTTCCTAAAAGATAAAGGAGAATAGCTCAGCTAGTGAGCATGTGCTCAGAATGTTTGAGTACTACAATCGCTTGAATCAAGTGGGAGTTAATCTTCCAGATAAGATAGTGATTGGCAGAGTTCTCTAGTCATGCTTGTCTGAGACAGCGCGTTCACATGTGTGTAGCAGAACCAGCTCATGTTTTGGAGCTTACTACCATAGTCCATTTCCCGAGAATCTCGCAATGTCTTCTCGTCGATTTGAGTTGCAAACTTTAATTTTTCTTTCTAGACTTGATGAGTCTGGAATATTCTGACACCAACCAGATCTGAATCTCAGGCAGACTTGATGGTTCGAACGCTTCCCAAGAACTACAATATTGGTCTCTCTGTAACCCGGTAAAATGTCGTGTCCAACACACCCAGCCGGAAGACCCATTATTGTAGTATCTTGATTGAGAAAGTTGGCCACCTCCCCATAAGGATCTCGTAGAATTTATTCTAGTAGTTGTTCCTTATGTATTCTTGAGCTCCCGAAGTCCGACCTTTTACTTGATGTTCTAGATATCAAACCATATCTATGAATGGGTTACACTAGCACATCAAGGAGAACATTTGAAGCGGAGTGCTAAATGTCTCTCGGTCGATCATCCAGATTTTGTCCCCTTGGTCTCGCTAACGTGAAATCTGAGAAAGTGTTATCTTCCTTTGCATCTGCATCGTCCATCGCTATTCATCATGGTAGTATGTTGTGTTGTGAGCACCCTTGACACGGATGTTGGTAAAACCTTGATGATTATGGGGGCGAGATTCTTGTTTAGTGGGGGTGAGTTGTCACAGCCCTAGAGTTTGTTTGCAAGTAGTTGCATAATCATCCATGCGTCATGTCTAAATTTATTGGAAACTTGAAATGGGGATGCTTAAACCCTAGCACCAAATGAATTCAACTAGGGTCAAAATAAAATCTTTTTCATTGAACTCAAAATGCCCTCTAAAATGTTCAACATTTCTGGTTTGAGGTGAAAGCATCTACCAAAAATGGTTTATATTTTTGCAGGACATATTGGGCTCAATTAAATCATACTCTATTTGCATTTGGGCATTTAAATGCTATAAAATATTTTAAATGCTCAAATAATCATAAACTAAAATGTTTACTGTTGGATATATTCTAAACAGTAGCCATGATTAGTTTCATGATTTTTGGATCTGTTTAAGTACTTTTAATAAAGCCACAAACTTACAGAAAAATAGAAAACAGAAAAAAATTTAGAAGAGAGAGAGAGAGAGAGAGAGAGAGAGAAAACACCTACCTGGGCCACTTACAGCCGCCCACCGGCAGCCCACCCAGGCGGCCCAGCCCACTGGACCCTCCCTGCGCCTTCCTCCCGCCAGAGGACAGACAGTGCGTGGCAAGCGCCACGACGACGCCTTGCCACCTCCCCGCTCAGCCACGCAGCCTCGACCCCTCCAGGCGTGCCACGGAGACGCCACGCAGTCCCCCTGCTCCTCTCGCTCTCTCCCCGAGCTCCTCTCCTCCTCTGGCTCTCTCGCACGCTACCACCGAGCACTATCGCCGCCGCCGATGAACACCACCGCGGCCATCGCCTCTCCCTCGTCCCCTCGAGCAGTCCAGAAGCTCTGCTGCATCTTCCTCAACCTTCTCCACCGAGCTACACGACGCCGGATGCCCTGCTTCACCGTCCAAGTCGTCGTCTTCAACCTTCGGCCGCCCAGATCTCCGGCGACCCTGCGCTGCCTCCGACGCTCCCCCGGCCTCGCCTACGCCTCGGATGGATCCGCTGTGAGCCCCTGCTGCTTCTCATGTGCTCGCCCCCTCCGTTCCCGTCCCCTATCTCCATTTTCCATCGCGGCCGAAAGCTTCTCGCCGCCGGCCATGGCGTAGCCGTGGCCATAGCCACGCACGCCCACAACGGAGCGCCTCACCGTGCTCAGAAAGCCCCCAGGAGCCCAACACACACACCAGCTCCCCCTCCCGCGCACCACAACGCCAAATCCGCAGGTGTCCGAACTCTGGCCGCCGCGCAAGTCTCCACCGCCGTCGTTTTAGGCCATTAGAGCTGCCGCTGTGAGCACCAATGGACGCGAATGAGTCTCCTCGTCACGTAGGGCCTCTCCGTCGCGCAAATGGTTGCATGTAGGCGAAACCCGAGCCACCCCAGTGCGTCCCCGCCGCGTTTTTGGTCGTCGCTGGCGACACTCCGGCGAGCTGACGTGGCACCGTCATTAGTGGCTAATGACGCCACTAATTAACCCCCTGAGCCACTTACACATGGGCCCCACACGTTTAATTAACCAGCTAACAAAATTAGTTAGAACTAATCCAACCCGATTCGACCCACGCGTCAGCATTGACTTTGCTGACGTGGCCGTTGACCAGTCCCACCTGTCAGTGAGCTAAACAGCCCTGTGTCACTGACGTGTGGCCCCAACACGTCAGGTTTGACCTGGACCATCGCCTTTGACCTGCTGATGTCACCACGACATCATGCTGACGCAATAAAGCATTTACTGGATTTAGAAATTCCAGAAAATGTAGCAAACTTCAAAAATTCATAGAAATTAATCTGTAACTCCAAATGAGATAAATTATATATGAAAAATGATCAAAAAAATCCAATCTATCCATCTGCACTGGTTTCATGCATGTTAGAGCAACTTAACCCTGCTGTTTATATGAAACAAGTTAATGCACCTTTATGACTTCATATAATGGGTTTGCATTTGAATCTTTGGTTCAAATGGACTCATTTCAATCTGTTCTAGCTTGCATTAGCCCAAAAGACATTCATATTGCCATGTCATAGCATGCATCATATTGTGCATTGCATTGATCATGTTTCTTCTCTGTTTGCCGGTGTTGTTCCCCCTCGGTAGACGTTGTACCGACGTTGTGATCGTTGACACTGATGAAGACTCAATACTATCTACAGAAGTGCCAGGCAAGCAAAACCCCTTGTTCATTCCGATACAATCCCACTCTCTCCTCCTACTCTCTTTTACTGCATTAGGACAACAACGATTCATCTGTTATTTACTGCGGTAGCTGAACCCCTTTATCCCTTGCATGACCTGTCATTCCACGGTAAATAGATGAAACCCACTAGCATGAGTAGGAGTTGTTTGAGCCCTGTTGTGCCTACTCATTCATGCTTGTTTGTCATGCCTGCGGCTGCTTAGAGTTGAGTCGGGTCTGATTCATCGAGGATGAATCAGAGGTGTGTGAACATGTCCTACTGTGTGTGTGAGCAAAGAGTGTGAACACGATTTGGTAAAGGTAGTGGTGAGAGGCCATGTAGGAGTGCATGCTGGGTTGTCTCATTGCAGCCGTCCTCAGGAACTGAGTTCTGTGTTTGTGATCCATGAAACAGATACTACCACGCATTGGGCCCGAAACCAATGGACCCTCTCGGCTTCTTAATCACCCTTGTCCTCTGTCCAGGAGTTGCAAGTAGTTTCTGGTGTTTGTAGTATGCTGGAGGTCGTGCGTAGCGCTGACCGGAGGGGTGGGCTGTGATGCGGTAGGCACGTGGCACGGTGTACCGGGCACCCGTTTGGTGTCTCGGGAACCCTGCACACATCATTTGGGGCTGTGAGCAAAACTCGGCGGATCTCCTCGCGGATGGAACCCGAATAGGCGATAAACCTGGACTAGAGACTTGAGTGTTTAGGTAGGTCGTGGCCGACACCCTCGTTGGGCTTCCGCTTGAAGGTTGCCGAGTACATGTCGTGTAAATGGCGGTAAGTGGTGAGAGCGTGTGTGAAGAAGTACACCCCTGCAGGGTTAACATCATCTATTCGAATAGCCGTGTCCGCGGTAAAGGACTTCTGGGTTGCCTGTACAGTTCATAGACAAGTGAAAGTGGATACTCTAAAATACGCAAGATAAGCGTGAGTGCTATGGATGGCGTTCTCGTAGGGAGACGGGAGCGGATCCATAGTGGTGTATTGATATGGTGAATATGTGGACTCGTGTGCACCACCTCAAAAGAGTTACTTGCAGTCGTAGTTTAGGATAGGCACCGAGTCAAAGCTGGCTTGCTGCAGTTAAACCCCACCATCCCCTTTGTTGATAATGATGCATATGTAGTTAGTTCTGATGTAAGTCTTGCTGGGTACATTTGTACTCACGTTTGCCTATTTTATGTTTTTGCACAGAGACTTTAGTCTCACTAGTAGTTCCGTGTGGACTTCGACGTTTAGCTTGTTACCCCAGCTACGATCTTGTGCCCTCGGCAGGATCTGGTGAATAGTCAGGCTTCTAAGCCTTTTTCATTTGTAGATGTCTGTACTCAGACATGATAAGCTTCCGCTTGTGCTTGACTTGTATGCTCTGAATGTTGGGTCGTGAGACCCATGTTTGTAATATCTCGCTCCTTGGAGCCTATTGAACAAAATACTTGAGTTGTAGAGTCATGTTGTGATGCCATGTTGTATTTGCACATATCGAGCATATTGTGTGTATGTTATTGAAATGCTTGGTATGTGTGGGATCTGACTATCTAGTTGTTTATCCTTAGTAGCCTCTCTTACCGGGAAATGTCTCCTAGTGCTTCCATTGAGTCATGGTAGCTTGCTCTTGCTCCTAACACTTAGGCTGGCGGCATGTGTCCTTCTTCGTTCTGTATACATCCTTCGGGAAATGTCACGCGATGAATATCGGAGTCTGTTAGCCCGCTACAGCCCGGTTCACCGAGTCTGCTAGCCCGTGCTACAGACTGGATTCACTCGCCGATGACCGACACTTTCGATGCTGGGTCATGGATGCTTGTCCCTGTAAGTTTTGTGCCACTTTGGGTTTACGCCTAGCCATGTCAGCCCGGGCTCCTTATCATATGGATGCTAGCGACACTATCATATACGTGTGCCAAAAGGCGCAAACGGTCCCGGGCAAACGTAAGGCGACACCCGTGGGAATACCGTGTGTGAGGCCACAAAGTGATATGAGGTGTTACATGCTAGATCGATGTGGCATTGAATCGGGGTCCTGACAATAATGGTAACTTCAAGACGCTCAAATCGAGGTCATGGAGATTTTCCCGCCGACCTCAAAATTTTGTGATACTGGACTCCCCGTCTGGCGTGTTGAGTGATTCGGCTAAGCAACTAGGGAGTAGTATTAGTAAACTCTGCATATTAGGTTTGACCGAAGTCAAACTTCCTAAAGTTTGACCAAGTTTATAGAAAAATATAAACATTTGCCATAACAAATATGTATGATGTGAAAGTACATTCAATAATGAATCTAATGGTATTTATTTGTTATTTTATATGTTAATATTTTTTGTAATAAGCTTTCTGAGAGTTTACAAAACTTGACTTTGACCAATGCTAATATGCAGACTTAAATAAAAATGGAGGGAGTACACATTTGTTTTCTTAGTTTGTAGTGAACTAATCATTTATTGAAATTGTGAAATAAATATATTAGGCTATTGACTTCGAATGTAATGGTCTATACAATTCAATAGCTACAATCATTGTTGAATCCCAAGATGTATACAAGGTCTATAGTACTTCACAACATGCTCAAACTCGCATAATCCCAGTCAAATGAGAATCTAAATGCATTTCATAGTTATTACTTTGTAGGATGCAACAAAAACAACCATAACTCTACATCAGCCATTATAGAAGCAACATTTTGACATATCCCAATGTGAATGAAACGTGCAGAGAGAGCTTTTGAAGATGGAGCAGATAGGGCGGGAAAGATTGTATGTATGTGGACGAGAGAGTAGGAGACAAACCTAACGAGAGAGAGAGAGAGAGAGAGAGAGAGAGAGAGATAGAGAGAGAGAGATAGAGATAGAGATAGAAAGAGAGAGGAAGAAGTTAGGTCTGTGAGAAAGATGGAGACATGTAATATACGTGAGATGCGTGTGCATCCGGATTCTGTATACGTGGAAGGAGAAGAGACGTGTTTGATGAGAGATCTGTAAAAACATGGACGAGAGGGGAAGGATCTCATGGGCTGAGGGATTGACAATTTTGTGCGGGAGAGAGAGGGATTGGTAATTTTGTGCAAGAGAGAGAGTGTGTGGGGGGAGGAGTCAATTAGCCGTCGTCACATCACCCTGCTTCCAAATGACCCTACATTCTCTAGTGCGGTGTGGTCGCCGTCTTCGATCTACTCGATGCCCTCTTTGAAGATTGAGGTGTTGTGCATGTTGGGGTGCAAAGAAGCACAAGCGAGGGTGGTCGTCGTATAACCTTGGATGGGGATGAATTGTGTGCTCGGGGGAGTGTGTGTGTGTGTGTTGTGCTGCGTGTGTCTGTGTGTGTGTGTGTGTGTGTGTGTGTGTGTGTGTGTGAGAGAGAGAGAGAGTGTGTGTGTGTGTGTGCGCCAGATATTGAGAGAAAACAAACCTAAGGAGAGAAATGGGTATTCACGAAGAGATTGTGCAGGCCTTGAGGTGGGCAGGGGCCGGCTGAGGGTGTCAAAATGTGCGCGTTGATGCATGTGTTGCATGCGATCGTGCGAGGGACGGACGAATCGAGAGAGATGGTTGTTGTGTTACAGATGCTCCTCTCTCTCTCTCTCTCTCTCTCTCACACACACACACAAGTAAACTAGAAGAGCGTTGTCTCATGTATACACAATGTATAGGCATCTGTCTATGTCTCACTCATGCATGATCATTTGCACATTCCCACCTCTCTATGTCTGTATCACTCGCACACCGTCTCCACATTGCCCTTCCGCCACAACACACATATGGACATATACACACGTTCTCTCTCAGTCACACACACAAAATCAGTATTAAAAAAACTAGGGCGCACCTAAAACGTCCAAATCCAAATAAACATGAACTGGAGCTAAATTCAAATATATGGAAATATTGCAGCGTCAAGAACTTTCCCAGGAAAAAAAAGTTGAGTAATATTCGAGGATTGTTTTCACACACACAAAAAGGTTCGGTGGATGTCCTTCGAGCACGACACGGTGACGCACCGTTCGATCGACCGCGCAGCCGCGGTTCACGCGCTTGCATAGGATTCCATATCGTGGCTGTGGTACTAACTTCAAAAAAACTAATAAAAGCGCTGCCTAAGTCTAATGTTTACGTGTACAAGTACGGTTTTCTTTTAAGCTTGACCAACCTTATATAAAACTAAAGTAAGCTCCCACACGCGCACTCATCAATATGTCGCCGCCGCCGTTGCGCATGCCGGTGCCCGCCTGCTCCGGCCAACAATTTCTCGCCCATCACCGCCGTGTCACCGCCATCCCTGTGCCATGAAGCCGAAGGCTCGCCCGCTCACGTCGTTTGCAGTCCCTCCTCGCCATGCCGCCGCGCTGCCAAGCACGTGAACAGCTCGTGGAGCCGCGTCTATGCACGCAACAAACAAAGAGGAGGACGAGCGTATGCTCCAGCACGCCGGCGAGAAGGAACTAGCGTGTCATTGTCGTTTTCGCCCGCGCGGATGAGGCGCGCATGGTGGCTGTCACAGCGGAAGCCGTTCGCACGCACGTCGAGCTTGCAAACTGGGTGCGGACGCGGAATCTACCTTCGAGACCTTGAATGCCACGTGGATCCTCCAATCTGAAGGAGCAATTTGGGTCAGTCGACTCATGTGAGTCGTTTGATGCAACATGGATGGCTAGAAGGGCTTCTTCCACCTCTTCTGCCGTCTTCTTCCTTCACTCCGTCGAACTTCTTTCACAAATCGTTTGACCCAAATTATACTACTAGTATGAATGTATTAAGTACAGTAGGAACACGAAGATACGAGCAGTAGTACCAACTGCAAGAAGAACAGTAGTAAGACATAGTACTAGTACTATTGTACGTACTAAAGAGTTCAAATAACGAGAAAGAACATAAACATAGTTCTGCTGGGGCCTCAGCACAACACACCCTTGAAAATAAACTAAGCAACTAGTCCGCTTGGCACTGCAGTCCACGTCCTCGACTTCGTCCTCGTCCCTCTTCCTCTTCCTCTTCGCCGACGCTTCTTTGCTTGAACCGGATACTGGGCTCTGCTTCTTCATCCAACCCTTGTAGAAATTTAAACAAAGGTAGGCATCTATTGCTACGTACAGGATGTGATCTTCATCTAATGCCTTCGACTCCCATGCATGATGAAACTCGTGATGAGGTTTCTTCAATTTAGCGTACGAAGGATCAATCATGGCTACTGCCAGGGTCAGCATTGAAGGTTGAGAGGAGGACACCAGGCTTGCCTTCAAGAGATCTAAGGGCTGGCCTACAACGAGACCTATCCGATGCAGGACATCCCTGTCGTTCTTAAAGCCTACAGTAACGAATTTCACTCTTTTGTCCTTGAGGAAGTTCTTAAAATCCTAGCACTCAATGTCGGCATGGCATATGTGGTAGACCAAGCAAATGTTATGTATGCAAACTTAGATCACGGCGGGCTTCTTCCTCTCTTCGTCCTTTAGATCCTTCTCTCGTCCCAGGACTGTGGTGTACTCAACATCTAGCCCAGCGACCCACTCATCCGTTGAACTGTTGAACATGCGTAGGAAGCGAGCAAGCCATGCTTTCGCCATCGCGGATCCACGTGTGTAGATGACGATGAACTTATCACTGGTGATGGCTCTAACCTGGTACTCAGTGGCGACCATGGAGATTTGGGAGGCCATGGATTTTGGAGGAGGGTTAGGAGAAGTTGAACTGTTGTAGCCCGCAAAAACTGGGAGCGAACTAATGTGACAGGACGGGATGACTGGGAGCGAACTGTTGTAAGGTAGAAGACGGGGACGAGTAGGGCGTGCGAACGACATGGGGTTGCTGGCTTGCCTGGTGGATAAACGGCTACAAGCCCCAAAGAGTTCTCGAGAACTATGCGGGACCCACTAGATGTCATGTCTACTAGACCCATATCGTAGGCCTGACGATATAGCTTCTGCCTGCTCGCACGCCATGCCGGCGCTTGGATGTAACTTCACTTAATTCCGTCAACCGTCGTGCCTCCCACGACCTTCGCCTCCCTCGCGCAGTCGTGCCCTTTGAGACTTCGACCGGCTATAAATGAGCAATTTTTTTGCCTACTCCGCATGCATGATACTCCCTCTGGTCCTTTTTACTCCCGTCAACCGTTTGCAAAGTGTTTGACCAAATTTATACTTTTTTAACACCACCTTATATTAATTAACCAGCCACACCAATACACTCATTCGATACAATATTCTCCACACAGGGCGGTATGTTATTTACAAGAATACCATCTAATCTATTGTTAAAGCTATACTTAGCGATTAAGTGTGCCACCTTATTGGCCGAACGGCTAATCTTTGACAATTGAAGATTGTTGATCAACTTTGAGATGCGCAACGCTTTCATCTTTAGGTCGCGCTTAGCAGACCTGTCATAGTCCCCCGATGCAAGAGACGCTACCACAAAAGCGCAATCAGTCTCTAAAATTACAGGATTATGAACAGAAATACCTATGTAGAGACCGGCAATGCAAGCCTTAAGCTCTGCTTCCTCCATGCTTTGAAAGGCATCAATGAAATCCCACGACCAAATTTATACTAAAAATATCAATGTCTACAATACTGATTATAATGAGTATAAGAAGTACGTTTTATAATGAGTGTAAAAATATTGATTTGACATTGTGAATGTTGATACTCCCTCCGTCTAGGTGAGTAAGTCATCTTAGGTTGTGCACCTTGACCAAGGAGGAGGGGAAAACGAGAGACATTAATGTTTATTTGCTAATTAATAGTACTGCATGCAATGAACTAACCATTGCATGTCATGTTTGATAGTCTCAGGTCATTAAAAGCATGCAACCCTCATCTCTTATTGGTTGATATGTCAAGAAACAAGAAATGAGGTAGAAGTTAATGAACCGCGCCTACACGTTTTGGGATTATTTGGTTTTCGTAAGATGACTTACACACCTAGACGGAGGGAGTACATTTTTCTATAAGTCTGGTGAACGTAGAGGTACATTGACTTCAGACAAATCTTAAATGCACAATGCAGACTAGTTCCTCCGTCCAGGTGCGTGCCATGTCCTATCTTGTCATCACAACAAGGTTAGCTATTAGAGTACCACTACCTCCCTTCTAGTTTAAAGGGCTCGATTCAAAATTTCCACCTACTCTTAGCAAGATAGTAGAGGCGGTGGAATAGTTTTTGAAGTCTGCAAAAGTACACAACTAATGCTGTCGTTCTTCACAAAAAAATTGTGTTTACCAATGCATGCATGAACACTAGTTACTCTAACCCCCCCCTCTCTTCTTTAATTCTTTGCCACATCAGCATGTTTGCTATTCCCGTGTGCATGATACCACCATTATGGCCAGCCTTAATCATCGCATGCAATAATTTAGTGCACCTTGAAATATGAACATGTGTGGGGCGTGTATGTTTTTAATGACTTGAGACTATACCTAGCCCGGCATGCAAGATGACTTATTATGCACCGTTCCCCATACCTGCAGGAAGCCCGTTCATCTCCAAATCTTTTCCAATCCATGTGTGGAAACAATATGCCTGCCAAACTCTCCTTCTCCCTCCGACGGTCCCACCACTCCACCCCGTGTGAAAAAAAATCTACATGCATGACTCTCCTCCCCCCATGATCGCCAATCCGTTGTGACCAGCAATATTTCCACCCCTTCGCTCCCCCGTAATTTACGCCACCAAATACGCCCACGTAGCTGTTACTTAACTTCAGGTGCATTGGGTCACTGACATATGGGCCCAACAGGTCCGCCCACATATCGCTGACGAACCGACCTCGCAGCTTAAGCCGATGCAGCTTCATCCATATCTTACGTAGGTGTGCCATTGCTCGCTATAAACACGACATCGCTATCTCCTCCCCCTCACATTCACGTTCATCGCTATCTCCTCCCCTCCTCTCACGCCGACCACCATGGCATCGCCTCCCAAGCCCTAGGAGCCACTCGCCGCACCGCTTGAGGACGGTCACGCTGTCGCCGCTCGTTCCTCGCCGCCACTAGTCGAGGAGGACGATCGATGTTCCGCTCGCCGCTACGCGACGCGGTGCCATTCCGCTCTCGCCGCCACTAGTCGAGGAGGACGCGTCGGCGTCCGCCTCGCCGCCGACGCGACGCGTCGCCGTTCCGCCTCGCTGCCACTAGTCGAGGAGCACTACAAGAAATATGTCAACTTGTGACCAGCACTATTGGTCAATGAATGGTCATTGTTTTCAATTTGTGACCTTTTTCGACCAAAAATGAAGGTCAAAAGTCTGGCGGTCGAATGGCGACTATAGCGACCTTTCTTACGGAATGGTCGAGACGCTTTATGACCAAAATACGTCTACTGTGGCGTTTTGGTCACTAGCAACCTCCCAGGCCACGTAGGCATCCAGCATGGCAAGCTGATGTGGCACAAGATTCAGCCCGGTCCAATTCGGTTTTCTACATGGGCCGAGCCCAACAATTAGGCCTATTTGTGTTTTTTTCTCATATTGATTTTGATTAGGTAGATGGGCCAGGCCCAACATTTCAGCCTCGTTATTTTTCGGCCTAGGCCTTTTTATTTTCTTGGCCTTCACCTTTTCACAATTGATTTTTAAGCGATTTTTGTTCATTTTTTCTGAATTGTTTGATTTGTGGCCTTTTTAGGGCCCAAATAGTATTTGCTTCATTTCTGATGTATCAGCAATTAAGGATCATCACCTCAAAAAACAATAAATGATCAATATTTCAAACACACAAATTTTCACAAATGACATCCAAAATGAGTATATTATATATATTACAATCATGCGGTAGTCCACATCATCCAGGAATTTAGAACACCCAGGAACATCTATGAAGTAAACAAACACCCAGGAACACTCAGGAACATCTATGAAGTAAACACCCAGGAACATAAAACTAGCTACAAACATGAAGTGTTCCCTTCTTCGAACTTCTTCAACCCAGAGATCCTGTAGAAGAGAGGAAATATCATTATCATGGCTGTCAATGAAAACAATATCTTCCAACAAAGAACAACTAGGAAAAGAATAGTGAACAGAATAATAAACAGATACACAAGCATGAGGGCATGGATAACAGTAGCAACACTAAAGTAAGCAGCAAATTGAATACCAATCATTAGTATACTGATGCTGAGGCATTAGTGTAATGAATAGAAAAATAAATAGATCTTGAAGCATTAGTATACTGCTGCTGAGGCCAGAACCAAACAAATGCAATGGCAACACTAACGTAAGCAGCAAAGCAGCAAAGTAGGTCTGCCCACTATCTGCCTAAGCAAACACAGAAGTACAATGCTTGAGATACATGTATGCACCAAGAAAAACAGGCAATGTGAACAATAACTCTGGGAGTAAAAAGAACATAAATAATACAACAATCTCTGAACACCTAGGTAGTAACTAGAATGGTTGCTTGTTGTTCATAGTAACTAGAATAGTTACAAACACGGGACAGCGTGCATGCGTGAGCAGGTGTAGGACCGAATGAACCATGGCGCAGCAGCAGTGATTATGGGTGTTGAAGGGAAGGCAGAGTGGGCAGCAGCAGCAGCAGTAATTACTAGGAAGTTGTGGTAGACGAACGCCCTGGGCTCCCACGAGATGACCTCCATCCACTGTGCACCGCGCTTGCCCAGCCCCTCGCTGCACCCACCCACGAGAATATGGTATGCAAGATGTCTGCAACACATTCATACATGACAATCATTAGGAACACAGTAAAGAGAACTATACTAAAAAGAATAGCAGACACGTTTGTTATAACTGGTCCGTTTGAAGACTAATTGTAGAAAGGAATGCAAGCAATTGCTTCAGTTTTTCTTTTCGCACAAGTGCAAATGTCAACATGAAACAAGGAGCTCAAGGAATAAATCCCCAACACATCAGTACAACAGTTGCAACTAATCAGACCACGACATAAATAACGGGCCACGATATACTAGTAAATTGAACTACTACTGCTACTGCTCAGTACATCAGTATCAAAGAGTGGAGTTCGGCTACCATATATACATGTACTAATAAACTACTGTACTAGTAAAAGAGGGAACACAAAAGGCAAAAATTGGAATAGCAGAGCAGAAGCATGGAAGAGGGACAATTGATCTCTTGGCTAATAGCAAATAGCTAAAATCCTCTGGGCTATGAACTTCAACCAGGACAGTTGATCTCTTGGCTACCAGCTAACAACAAAGAAGTGCCCATACAGCCAATTTACTGCCCTATAATGATTATAAGAACTAGAAATAAAAGATATCATAGTACTGAACAGTTGAGCAGTTGCAGATCCATCTAATCATGTGGAAAGTCAGTGAGCAGTTGCAGATCCACCATTGCCACCATCTAGTCACGAGGATTGGAGTCCTCCTCAGTCTTGACACTGAGCTTTTGCTTCCCCATGACCTGCAGATAGGTCACCAACATAAACCATTTGAAATGATTAAACAAGTGCACTGGAAGAAGTCTAGATCAGCATACAAACATCCATCTTCGGCAACACTTGAAGCGTAACTACTAAAACAATTATGAACCTGAGATAAGTCAAAGAATCTTACAAGGATAAAATAAGTTACATAAATTCATCAAAATAAAATACTACATCTCTGTTTCTAAACCAGAGAGCCAAGAGAAGAACTATAACAGATGTAGTTCTCTGCCTCAACATGCTGTAATAATATTATCTCTGTTGATCCATGTCCATCTGGGTTAATATGAAATGTAAAAAAATTGAATGAGACAACTTGGTACATCATTACAAATTATTACTTGCTAACAGTGACCATTCAGAAAACAAAGCTGCATATAACCACCTAAATATTATGGTGAAGTACTAATTATCAAACTGGCATATCCACTTGTCTGCTACTCCCTATGTAATCAAATGCAAGACATTTTAGGTCACTTCACAGATTTAGTAGTTTGTAAGTAGAAGAATAGAAATTTGAAGAAAAAAATGGTGGAGCCGCACTGAGATCACGGCACATAACAGGTGTTCAAATCAATGGAAAGCAAATGTATTTTGGAGATGGTACCATCCCTCTCTCAGAATAATCAGAGCCCAAAATTCCACATGCTAATCGATTGATATGCCAAACAGGGGGATCGGCTGAGGGGCTCACCGCGATGCGGATGACGAGCTCGGGGAAGCCGGAGAAGTTGGAGCAGCGAGGGAGACGCGGATCGACGGGGGAAGGCGCGTGGCGGCCGACGGGGAAGAAGCTCGGATCCGGTGATGTGGGGGCGCCCAGCTTGAACTGGTGGCCGTAGTCAATGCAGAGGGGAGCCGTGGAGCTCGTGGACACCTTCCCATGTCGCGGATCCAGCGATGAGGTGGGTGAGGAGGTGCGGATCAACAAGATCCACCCATCATCATCACCCTTCTCAAGGTTCTTGACGCTTGGGTGATGCCTATGCGGTGCTGCGCCTCCTACAGGTGATGCGGATGCGGTGCTGCGCCTCCTGCGGGCCCTTGAAGCCGGCCTTGCCGGACTTCATCAACAAGTAGCCCTTGGAGGAGGGACCTCTAGCCGTGGAGGGGACGGGAGGGGAGGGAGGGAGGTGGCGCTGACGGCGGAGTGGATGCACGATCGCCCGGGAGGAGGTGGCCGTGGAGGAGGTGGTCGCCATGGCCGAATGGATCTGGGATGTAGGGAGAGGGGAGAAGGAGAGGGTAGGGGCGCCGGCTATGGAGTAGAGGGCGGCGGGGGCGGTGGGGGCGGTGGGGGCGGCGGGTCGTCGATGGTGGTGGTGGGGGCGGCGGCAGCTCGAGATCAGCGAGGGGGCGGCGGCAGATCGAGATCGGGGAGGGGGCGGCGGCGAGGAGATGGGGACGAGGGAGGAAGGGGGCGACAGGGGGATCTGAGCTAGGGTTTGGGCTGCGGGTGGGGGTATCTCCTTTTCTTTTCTTTTTTTTCTTTTTTCTGTAGATAGATGGATGGATGGATGTGGGATGGAGAGATGGATGGATGGATGGATGGATGGACGCCATGTCATCGATCCATGGACAGAGTTATGATTGGTTCAGAAAATCAGTGATGTAAAATAGTTTTCAAATACTAAAAGTAGAGGGATTTTATGAAGTAGCTATCAAAAATATTTTGCAAAAGGGCACCACACAAACTCTCACTAGAGTTAGACCACATTTTATGGATTAGGACCAATTTGTATGCATTTTTCATATTTCTAGCTATTTTTAATCATTTTTTGAGTGCCCAAGATGAGCTTTTTTGTGAAGAACCTACCAAATATTTGTTGCAAAATTGTACCAAATCAATTTTCTAAAATACTAGGCCATATTTAATGCACAATTGACCAAATAGTTGGGTGAAAAAAGTTTTGATCCACCTCTGGTGAAAAAGACAAATTGCCGCCGATTCAATTGGAAGCGGGTCAAATTTGAACTGCAGCTGCCTCATAGTTTGCTATTTATTTTTTCCAAAAATCATTTCTAGGTACATTATTATCCATTTAATCAGAGAAACACTAAAAAAATTCCAAGATTCAACAACTAGCTAGGAACGGTCAAGCCCGCCGTTTTGACCGCATTTTGAAACGGACATAAAAAATTCAAAAAAACAAATCAAAAAATTGGAAAACCTTCGCATTGTGTCATTATATGTGACCAAGTTTCCAGAAAAAACAATAAACTTGTAATACGACAATTATTTTAAAAAAGTGTTCTCAGAAATGAGCTATCATGTGTGAAGATTCATGGCTTTCAAGCCAAATGATCAATCTTATGGCCACATTCATGGCATAGTTTGTTCAACTGACCTCATATCGTGCACAAGGGTGCATCTTGGAATGACAAACAATGTTGCCTAAGGAACTTTTCATTTTCTTTGGACGGAAAATTCATTTTCCATTTTTTCGAGTGCCCAAAATGAGTTTTTTTGTGAAGGACTTACCATATATTTGTTGCAAATTGGACCTAATCAATTTTATAAAATACTAGGCCATATATAATGCACAATTGACAAAATGGTTGGGTGTCAAAAGTTTTGATCCACCTCTGGTGAAAAAGACAAATTGCCACCGATTCAGTTGGAAACGGGTCAAATTTGAACTGTAGCTACCTTGTAGTTTGCTCTTTATTTTTTCCACAAATCATTTCTAGGTAAATAAGTATCTATTTAATCAGAGAAACATCAAAAAAAAAATCCAAGATTCAACCACTAGCTAGGAACGGTCAAGCCCGCCGTTTTGACCGCATTTTGAAACGGGCATAAAAAATCAAAAAAAATCAAAAAATTGGAAAACCTTTGCATTGTGTCATTATATGTGACCAAGTTTCCAGGAAAAATAATAAAGTTGTAATACGGAAATTATTTTAAAAAGTGTTCTCAGAAATGAGCTATCATGCGTGAAGATTCATGGCTTTCAAGCCAAATGATCAATCTTATGGCCACATTCATGGCATAGTTTGTTCAAATGATCTCATAATGTGCACAAGGGTGCATCTTGGAATGGCAAACAATGTTGCCTAAGGAAGTTTTCATTTTCTTTGCACAGAAAATTCATTTTCCATTTTTCGAATGCCCCAAATGAGGGTTTTTTGTGAAGGACCTACCATATATTTGTTGAAAACTTGGACCAAATCACTTTTATAACATACTAGGCCATATTTAATGCACAATTGACCAAATGGTTGGGTGTCAAAGGTTTTGATCCACCTCTGGTGAAAAAGACAAATTCCAGCCGATTCAGCTCGAAGCGGGTCAAATTTGAACTGCAGCTGCCTCATAGTTTGCTATTTATTTTTTATAAAAATCATTTATAGGTACATAAGTATCTATTTAATCATAGAAACATCAAAAAAATTCCAAGATTCAACTACTAGCTAGGAACGGTCAAGCCCGCCGTTTTGACCGCATTTTGAAACAGGCATAAAAAATTCAAAAAAAATCAAAAAATTGGAAAACCTTCGCATTGTGTCATTATATGTGACCAAGTTTCTAGGTAAAATAATAAACTTGTAATACGGAAATTATATTTAAAAAGTGTTCTCAGAAATGAGTTATCAAGTGTGAAGATTCATGGCTTTCAAGCCAAATGATCAATCTTATGGCCACATTCATGGCATAGTTTGTTCAAATGATCTCATATTGTGCACAAGGGTGCATATTGGAATGGCAAACAATGTTGCCTAAGGAAGTTTTCATTTTCTTTGGACGAAAAAACCATTTTCCATTTTCTGAGTGCCTGAAATGAGTTTTTTTTGTGAAGGACCTACCATATATTTGTTGCAAAATTGGACCAAATCATTTTTATAAAATACTAGGACATATTTAATGCACAATTGACAAAATGGTTGGGTGTCAAAAATTTTGATCCACCTCTGGTGAAAAAGACAAATTCCCGTCGATTCAGCTGGAAGCGGGTCAAATTTGAACTGCAGCTGCCTCATAGTTTGCTCTTTAATTTTTCCAAAAATCATTTCTAGGTAAATAAGTATCTATTTAATCAGAAATACATAGTTTGATGGTGAGACATCGAGGTTTGGACAAGGGCCGAGGCCCCAACTCTAGAGCGCCAGAAGCTCAAGATGCCGCCAAGCGTGGTCATCAAGTGACTGTGGCGTTGCCATGTGTTCAGGCGGCCTAGGCATGTCTAGTGGGTTTGGCACTCCCGGTAGGTGCTAGGAAGAAAATCACAACATAAGATTCTCACGAGGAGACCAATCGATGCTCAAACATGAATAAGCAGCCAAGTGTTTGATTTGCAGTACGGGAAATGCACATGGCTAATGGGCATGAGTTTTGGCTGAGGATGATCAGTTACTAAGAAGACCGTCTTCACAAATTTTCACCTCAAAAGGAGGAAAATGAATAATTTCGAATTATTTTTGAACTAGGCAAGGAATGTTTTTGACATATTTGATGAAGATATGATCCAAAACATTTATGAGAATTTTTTGGGAATTTTTGGAATAACAGAAATATAGGTTGCTTCACAACCTAGGGCAAGAACTGCCACATTGACATGACACATAGGCAAAACTGATGAGATGGCGCCTAGTCATCACAACCCACCACAATCTACAAGGCTATGACCATCTATATTGGTCATTAACAACTAGAAATAAGGCAACGGACTAGCACTGTTTGCTTTGTGACCATTTAGTGTAAGGAAATTACGACCTTTCTGACCAAAATGGTCGCAATGGTTTAGGGTTTGGAGCCCCCCCCCCCACCCCAACAGCTTTTTACCAATTGGTCATAGATCTATGACCAATTCTTCCAGGGTCACTGACAGAAGGTCACTAGTTGACATATTTCTTGTAGTGGAGGACGCTTCGATGTTCCACTCCTTGCCGCGACGCGTCGTGGTGGACGCATCAGCGTTCCCAATCTCGCCAGCACGCGCGTTGGAGGACACTCGACTCCCGCTACGAGGAGAACGTCGCGCTGCCCGCCGAGCCCCCCAGCCTTGAGGAGCTTTGGAAAGAAATGGATGTCGCCTTGTGGGAGGCTTTGCCTCCAGCAGAGCGCGCCAAAATAGAGCGGAGAAGAAGGCCGAGGAAGAGAAGCGCACCGTGGAAAAAGCTGCCTGGGAGGCCTATGTTGCATCCGAGAGAGTCAGGCAATTGGCTCTTTGGCAGAAGGCTCGTGCGAGGGCCGTGAGGGTGGCGAAGGACGCCCGTGCCGACGCCTTGAGTGCAGTCGGGCCCAAGCGCCTCATCTACGCTTGGCGGTACGTGGACCGGGTGCACGCTTCCAGCAAGGAGGAGAACCTGTTGGCGCCGGATCACCACACCGGTGAGATCGCGCTCGCCCGTCGGCAAGCCGCCAATCAGCACCTCGCGAGTTGCGAGGCTGAGGAAGAGGCATTGTGTCAGCGCGCTGGGAAATGGCCGCGCACTAGGGCACTCGTGGTGCGCCGCAAGAGCTCCTGCGAGCGCCATGGCTTTTAGGAGGAGTATAATTTTAGTTTCATAAGGCGATCTCATTTGTTTTGGGACGCAAATGATAAATCCCGAACTTTCAGGAATTTTTAGCGTCCTTAATTAAGTATGTAAATGGGAAAGTTTGGAAACCTTGTGTAGTCGTATGCATTTTGCAAGTATGTGCATATAGCACAAACTTTACTATATACTATCGGACTACACATCTCTCTCGATATATGCTTGCAGACTGTGCTACTCCCTCGGTCCAGGTCAATGAGTCATCTTTCGTTGTGCACCGTGACCAAGAAGGAGGGAAGACTTATACACCTAGACAGAGGGAGTACTACTATTACTTATGTACGTGAAAATGCACGTTTTAACATTACGATGTGGTTTTTGTAAAAGTAGAAAAACAGCACTAGTCAAGCTTGTGAAACGATTCACTGCAAAACAAATGCAAAAATGCTCGTTTGATTGTTTACTTTTAGCTTCCTTCTCTGTGGTTATTTCTCTGTCGTACTTTGTACGGAGTATCTCACTGGTTGGAAAGGCATGCAAATTCCCAAAACGCTTCGTATACCCTGTATCGAATTTTTTGCCTAACAAGTTGTGCCGTGCAATTGGAATTCCAACTTGAGTACTAGTACTAGTAGGAGTACCAGGGGCCAGTTCTTTTAGTCTTCTAGATTAGTAATCCCATAACTACTACCTCCGTCCTGGTTTATTGGTCCCCATTGTAATCTGTGTTAAATTTTGATCATAAATTTAACTAATGAAATGTTAGTGCATGTCATATGCACTACTCCATCCGTCTAGGTGAGTAAGTCATCTTAGGTTGTGCACCGTGACCAAGGAGGAGGAGAAAACGAGAAACATTAATGTTTATTTTCTAATTAATAGTATTGCATGCAATGAACTAACCACTGCATGTCGTGTTTGATATGTCAAGAAACAAGAAAAGAGGTAGAAGTTAATGCACCGCGCCTAAGTGTTTTGGGATTATTTGGTTTTCGAAAGATGACTTACACACCTAGACGGAGGGAGTAACATTTTATCAGTTAAATCTTTGGTCAAAATTTTGCACAAATTACAATGGTGAGGAATAAACTAGGACGGAGTAGTAGTTTAGAAGCCCAAATAAATGAGTGAGGCGCCTTATTGTTACTCTTCACTGTGACTAGTCTTGTGGGAAAAGCTGGGGAAGCCTCCAAAAGAACTAGCCCTAGGAGTAGTAGCTAGGGATCGAAAAGTAGATGAACCGAGAAAGTAAATGCAGAGAGATGAAATGCAAAAAGACGGAGAGATGTGATGGTTGCTTGTCCGCTTATTTTACCAGTGCCACCTATTACCGGGAGTGGTTGGGTTTTGTGATATGACGGCTTTATCGCCAGCGCCACGAGCGGGTGAGAGGTGAGACTCCCGTGCAGGCCGCCTCTACACTTGTACTACATCGATCGTGGTTTATCAGTCCCCATTGAATTTGGTCAAGATTTAATCGACAAAATGTTAGTGCATGTCAACAAAAACTATATTGTTGGATTCGTATTTGAACATAGTTTTGAATGATATAATTTTAGGTGGCATGCATCAGCACTTATCGTACTATATATAATGTTAGTTCAATTTTTGGTCGTGCTAATCTATAGTAGTAAGGTGCCCGTGCGTTGCACCGAAGAGTGAAATGCATTGATCGGGGAGTTGTTTATTTTGACAAAGGATGTGGAGGTCATCTCATGTGTAACGGGTATCGATAGGTTTCTTCGGATATTATTTCATCTCTAGAGCTCACAAACATCCGGGTGAAATAGATAAAAAGGTATCTTTTGCAAACAAAAGCGTTCAACTATTCAACCTGCATCCAAAACTTGTGAAGAAATAACACTTATTGTGCTTTGCAAGAAATGATCTTTAAGAATTAGTTTTTGAGTATCGATTGTTATACATGTTGGCTACAGATGACATGGCACTTTCTTATAGTCAATAGTTGTCTATACTATTAAGTAATATTAACCATGCCCTTATACACCTAGACGGAGGGATTAAATCAGGATGACTTCCAAGGGGGCAGAGGAGATGTAAGAAATGGTTCATCGTAAGTATTTCACCAATACTGTAGTAAAAATTCATACATGGAAGATTATAGACTAAACCATAAACGGATACACTTTTATTCATGCGCGATATTCCAATAGAGCAAGATCCTGCATGGAAGTCTCCACATGCTTAGACAGCGGATTACATTGAGCGAAGACTAATGATCAACATTTAACTCGATAATGCGTATGTCCAGGTGAACCTCCTTGGAGTCCCCGTGCACCGCGTCGGCGGGTAAAGGATGCCATGTGTTTTCCAAGTCCACATTGGCGGGATAGTCCCAGCTCCCCAGAGTCCAAGTCCGTTCGATGAGGCCGGTGTCGCCGCCCATGTTACCCGGAGGGGTAGTAACACTGACCACGCACCCATACATCGGCCTCGTGTCAGTGTCATCGTCAGCGGCGTCGCCCCTGACGCACATTACAAAGACGGGGCGGCGACCTGTGTGGGCCTCGCTGGTGCACACAATCAAGAGGAAGACGCTGCCATCCTCCTCCGAGACTAGCAGGCGGTGGTGATCCTCCAGCGACTCCGGCATGGTGAACGGGTAGCACGTCTCGTACTTGATGTTCTCCGCCAAGGGCCAACAGTGACTGCTGCACGCATCCGTGAGGTGATGCACCATGTCCGCCGACGAGCCACAAAACAGCATCGGGCACTCATAGCAGTGGACGAAGGGCTCCTTGGAGGCATCGACCAGGCCATCCATGAAATGGGAGTGGCTATACTGGACGTTGCGCCAGTTGAATATATGAGCAAGTTACTATGAGATTTAATCCGAATAAGCACAAAATAAATCATGACAGCAATAACAGAGATGAAACTAATCATGTGGACTAGCATAGTAGTAGGATATAGAGTAGAAACATGAATTCTACCACGATTTCGAACAGGAAGGACAGAAACTCATACGGTGCAACGGGAGCAGCACCGTTGGTGTTGAGGTTGTCGCCCATGTCGTTGAGGAAGAGGTTGCCGAGGTCGGGGAAGAAGTCGTCGTCGGTGAAGTCGTGGTTGCCAGCAGTCGCGAGAGTGCGCGCCCCAAATTTCAACAGCGCCCGCCGAATGTAGCACAGGAGGGAGTGGCTGTAGGGGACGTTGCGGCCGCCGAATGGAGCGCAGGAGTGGTACACGGAGCAGTAGATGGTGTCCTTACTAGTACTCCCTAGTCTCTATCTATCTATATCAACTCTTATAGAAAACCGAGTTGGTGATGATGGTATGCCAGCCATCTTGTAATATAGACCGTCCAATCTATATCTAACAGATAGAAAGCCAACTATAACAATTTTACAAAAGATACCTGCACCTCTCTCCACATTTACAGATAAGGCCTTGCCTCGTTCATCCTTATCTCCCACAACCTCGTGCTCCTCCCTATGTCGCTATCTCTACTACTCTTCTTTGTTTTTTATAACAAATCGAATAGTGTTGCGCTGTCCGCTGCACGCCCGGCTGAACATGCCTCCTCGCCTCCATCATCACCAACTGAGTCTTTTATAGGAGTAGGAGTAGAGAACAAACCGAGTTGGTGATGATGGTGTGCCGTGCAATGCACGAACATCTTGCTATTTTTTGCATATAAGTCCAAACACCATGTAGACACGGTCTTTGAGTACGGTTCGTAGTCTTTCCACGCTCGGGCATTGAAGTTCGTAACTATTTTAGATTAGAATATACTACCCTCCGGTGCTAGTAGTAGAGCAGAGTCCTACTCTACTACTCTACTCAAGCAAGTTAGGGCATAGTACTGTAGTAGGTACTATAGGGAGTACCAGTACTGTGATCACTCAAGCAAGTTGTCTGGCATCGATATGACCCTACGCTGCTGGTATGTTTCTTGTAAGTCAAGCGGCGTGTTGTAGTCATCATCACCTGTCCACTTCCCGCAGCACATATTCGCTTCTCCATCTTTGTCCGCACATAATCTCGTCCAATCTTCCATCCCCGCTAAGGCGCCTCCCCCCTCCTCCGAAACCCAAGCACTAACAATGGCAGAACCGAGCAGCGTCTGCCGAAAGAGTGGCTGGAATTCGCTCCCCACAGAGGTAATCAAGCTCATTGTTTCGCATGTGGAGAATCTCAGTACCATGCCGCTCGCCGCGTGCTCGTCGGGGATGTACCGTTTACTCAAAGCCCTTAGGCCGGAGCTTTTTAAGCCAGCTCCTTGCTTGTTGATGCTGCCTGATCTTCAGAAATGGCGTGTCACGCAGCATAATGATCGTAGGGTGACGAGCATCAACCCCCTTGACTGCGATCCGATCCCCGTCAGCCTCAACTACATTAACGGTATGTACTGGGTCGGCATGAACACGTCTTGGATGGTGCTCGTCGACGGTCGCGGCAGCTGGATGCTCGTGGAGGTCTACACCCGGCGATTGATCCCCCTTCCTTTGATTAACACTCACTGCTTTGGCACCGCAGCCCAGAATACTCGGAATCTTACAGTAGCCAACATGATACCAAGTTTGATTTGCTCAAGGTTGTAATCTGCCAAGTGCCCACAAGATCTATGAATTATAAAGACTTTAGGCTAATTGCGTTCTTCAACCGCGGTCTCGCCTATCTGACAGGTCACTGTGGTAAGTGGATAAATCTGCACGTCCATCGCGGGATCATACATCCTCCATGGTTCTCTGATGCCATTGAACACAAGGGCTTCATTTACGCTGCCGACTCCTTCTATGGTTGGACGTATTGTGGCCTACTCGAATATCGCTAAAACGGCTATTACAAAGAGATGATACTTTCCTATGATATCATGATGGCTTGCTTATATTACTGTCAACATTTACTGAAAAAATATTCATGCTCATAACATGCCGTTCTTAAGATTGACTAAATCAAGAGCCCTTTTTTATTTGACTCCAACTTGATATGATGTTGTAGGCCGCCTGGTGTCCCTACCCTTCCTAATCCCAGAACCTTCCAAAGAAAAGTGGCATGGCAGTTGCAGGTGGTTCCTGGCTCGATCAGACGATGGCGAAAGATTGATGATCATTCACACGTATCGGACGTGTTGTTTCGTGGAATACAATCACAGCCACTGCAAGGTCTTTGAGCAGGATCCCAGCTTCTCTGGGCCTTCAGGATTTTTTGACTAGAGGCTGGTAAGTAGCCTTGGTACATGCTCTCTGTTTGTCGGACTGAATTATCAGATTAACCAGGAGATAACCGATGGCAAGGATCATGATGGCAGCGCGGTTTCGTTCATCAGGCAAAACTGGGTGTACACAGCGTACCATGCGTCTCTGCATGCACCATACTCTGATATGTGCCGCCACGCTCTGCAGCCCAAAGTAGGAGAGAGGGTCACAAGTATCAGAATTCGACCAGCTGGCTGGAGTTTACCCCGTCAGGCACCCATCTGGTTCAAGCCGTCAGCCAATCTCCACAGCTTAATAAATAGTAACGTCTAACTGAGCCAGTTAGTTAGATGCGTACACTTCGTGTAGTAGGATCTTTATTTAGTTTGATGCATACACTTGTTCTTTTTTGGTAGCCCTTTTGTAATGATGGCTGATGTTTGGTTTGGAAGAGAGAGCTGCGTCTTCACTCTTCTGGCCTGCTTATTGCTTCTATTGCACCCCCAGCCCTGGTTGCTGCTACTGCTGTTTTCAATGTACAATCAGTAGTATATTTTGTCTGTTGGTTGAATAAATGTGTTGTTAGAACGACAAACACAATGTTTTGGAAGTCGTTGCATGGTTCGATCCTTTAGTGCCCGTGCATCGCACGTAGCTCATACTATTTTTAAACGGAACACATTTTCCACTTGTTGATAACATGCAGCCCACTGATGAAGGCCCAATAGAGAAGCCCATAATTAACTGGAAGGGGGGCTATCACATGAATCCGGCCCAGGTACATGCTCATGGTACCATAAACATAAATAAGTAAATAAATAAATAAAGCTAAATGCTCATGCACCAGTTCTTTGGGAAAATAGGTAGCCCAGTATTTCTTTTTGAAGAATACACAAGCTAGGCCTATTTGTTTTCTCCGAATTACTGGGTTGCAAATCTTTCAAGACAGGGAGGGGTGCATTCCATCCTGGCCAAAGAGTATGGTCAATGTCTATTAAAAGTAATATCAAAATGGGTTGAAAATTCCAAAAAAAATTATAGCAAATGGGATATTAGTTTCTTTTTTTGTTTTTGTTCTTCACTAATATCTTATACGTATTTCATTTGATTTAACATGACATAGTACTAATTCATTTTTAAATTTGTTTTAGTATGGCTATTAATTTTTGGATTAAGAATATTTCGTTCCCCAGCAAAAATTTGCTCAAAATTTCCCACATATTTAGTTAAGTTTTTTACCCTGGTACTGACCAGAAAATGGCCAGCAATTCTAAAAATGGAAAACGGGCTGCAATAAATTCCATATGAATTAGAAAATGAGTAAAAATTATAAAAATAATAGCAAATGGGCTGTACACGCCTCAGATTTCGAGGTTGACTTGTTTACGCAAGGCTTTGTCAGTGAACACACGATTCTAGCAACAGTGACTGTTGGATGTCCATCCAACGGCCGACGTGCTTCTTCAATCTCTGATCTTCTTGCTCTAGCCGCCTAAACTAGCGCCGGCGGGACTGCCTACTCCCTCCTCTTGTGGCCCGCTGTGATGCCGCGCAGGCTTCCCCGGCCCACCCTACTCCCTCCGCTGGCCTGGCCGCACGCAATCAACTGCCTCCTTATTACGCAAAAAAAATGATTCCTCCACTGACATCTGGGGCGCACCGGTTGGGAGGCTGACCTGTGGGCCTACTAAGTTGACGCATACGCATAGTCAACAAACGATTCTAGCAGCAGTAACCGTTGGATTTGAATCGAACGGTCCTGCTGCTTCTTCAATCGCTGCTCTTCTTGCACCAAATTACCCAAACCAAATACTGGGAAACCGCTCTCCTCGCCTCCAGTTGTCGGCTGTGCTACCGTCGAGGCCTCATCACCCCATACTACTCCCACCGCTAGCCAGGCCCTGCGGCGACGGCAGCCTCACACCGCAGCCGAACCAGTGAACCAGCGTACTCCTCTCTGCGTGGGCATCCACTGCCGCATCTTCCCCGGCTCCGCATCGTCCCCTTCCTAGGCCCTGCCGTCCACCGCCTTGGTGCTATCAGCGCGGTGTGGTCAATGTGGTCAACAACATTCCATCAGAAGAGTACTGTACGTGGAGAGGCTGACAGCTGGGTCCACGGCCACAGCCCAGTTTTTTTGTGATTTGCCAAGTAAGTCACTTTGTCAGGCCTGTTGGGCTACAAATCTTTCAAGACGAGGAGAGCTTTCATTCGGCTGGCCGAGAAAATGGCCCATCAGTAATGAGAAATGGCATGTACATTTTTAAAACACATCAAGCCGGTAATTAGTTTCAAATATTTTTTTTCATTTTGAGATTTAAATTACATTAATTTTTATGCATGGAGAATTTGTTGGATTTTATATTGATATACATTTATTTCAAAACCAGTTTGAATGTGAGTCGAAATTTCGGGATTAAAAACAGTTCGAACCGCACCGAAATATGCAAAATTTCGTCTAATTTTTTAAACGTGGGCACAATAGGGGCAGTAATGCTAACAAAAAGAATATGGGCTCCAAAAAAACTTAAGAATTAGCAAATGGGCTGTAAATTATTAGAAATAATGGCAGATGGGTTGTATGCTATTTTCCACAGATTTGAGGCTTTCCTAAAAAGGTTGGCGACTGGCGGTGGTCGTTGGATGGCCATCCAACGGCCGTCGTCTTCTTCAATATCTGCTCTTCCGCTCGGCCGCTCAAACAAGCGCCGCGGGACTGCTCGCTCCCTCTTCCTCATGCCGCTCTGCTGCGCGCGCGCAGCCTCACCGCCCCACCATACTCCCATCGCCGCCTAGCCATCCCTCTACTCACCCACACTGCTTTGTTATTCTTCGCAACGGCAGCGAACCAAGAAACCCTTATGCAACAGTACTCCCCTCGCGGGAAACAATCGCCGAGTCTTCCCTCGCCTCCGTGTCGTTCCTTCCTAGGCCTCGCCGTCGTCCACCACCCTGGTGCTCTCGGCTTGGCCTGGTCAACGTGGTCAACGACCGACATGCATCTAAAGTGGACTATACGTGGAGAGGCCGACAGTTGGGTCCACAGCCGCACGCAAGGAAATGCCTCCTTATTACGCGCAAAATAATAATTCCTCCACCTGACATCAGGGACCCACCGAAAGGGCCTCAGATTTCAAAAAAAACGTTACCGCCACGGCACTCGGACCCACCAGCTATATCTTCGCACGCAAGGAAGTGCCTCCTTATTACGCACAAAAAATGAATACTCCCCCTGTTAGCTGGGACCCAGTATAGTGGCAGGCTGACTTTAGGGCCTACTAAGTTGACGGGGACGGAGAGCTTTGTCAACTTAGTCAATATGCACGATTCTAGCTCCAGTGATCGTACATTGTCCATCCAACGGCCGTACTGCTTCTTCAACCTTTGGTCTTCTTGCTCCAGCCGCCCAAACCAGCACCGGTCGTGCCTCGTGCTCCGGCCTCTCGTGGCCGGCTGCGATGCGGCGGAGGCCTCACCGCCGCCTACTACTCCCACCGCTGGCCAAGCCATCCCTCTACTCACCCACACCCCCTGTTATTCTGCGGCGACGGCAGCCTCACACCGCAGCGAACCAGTAAACCCTCATACTCCTCTACGCATGGGCATCCACTGCCGTGTCTTCCCCGGCTCCGCGTCGTCCCCTTCCTAGGCCTCGCCGTCGTCCACCACCCTGGTGCTCTCGGCGCGGCGTGGTCAACATGGTCAAGGAATGGCTTCCATCGGACGTGGATCAGACGTGGAGAGGCCGATACCGGTCCACGGCCGCGGCAAGGAAGTGCCTCCTTATTACGTGCAAAATAATTATTCCTCCACCTGACAGCGGGACCCACCGGATGGGCCACCGTATTTTGCAAAAAAACGTTTCCCCCTGACTACTGGGAGCCACCAGCTACATCTTCGCACGCAAGGAAGTGCGTCCGGAAAAAACGATTCTCCCCCTGACTGCTGGGACCCACCAGCTACATCTTCGCACGCAAGGAAGTGCCTGACAGTCGGGACCCACCTGGTCGAAGCGTACGTAGCGTTGTCATTCTGGTCGCGAACGTGTACGTACATATATACTGGTCGATGTAGAGGCGCGCACGTGTCATAGTAGAGGCGCATACGTGCCGTAGTAGAGGCGCGCACGTAGCATGTACACGTACGTACAATGACTAGTGTGCAAGAAAGAAAATACGGCCACGTATGTGTACATACGGGCGGGGTCTTGAACGCCTACTCGTGCATACGTACGGCCAGGGCTCGTGTACATGGCTGGCTCGGAACGGATAAACAGCATCGTCATCGTGTTCATGGGGAGGCAACGGAATGCGTCGTGTTCATGGGGAGGCAACGGAATGCATCGTGTTCATCGGGAGGCAACGGAACGTGTGGGAGCCAACCGGCTGGGTCGGAACGGAATGCGTGGTCGTGTTCATTGGGAGGGCTTGGACGGAACAGGCGATGGAAACGAGGCCTGGCGTACCACACAACGAAGGAAACAACCTTGTGTTCGACCGGCCACGTTCGAAACGGGGGTCCTGTTCATCGGGAGGGGTGTGGCGTGCGCAAAAACGGACGAAAGCACCTCCTACGGTCAAACGGGGTCCCGTTGATCGGGAGGGTCAGCGTCATCAAAAACGGAGGAAGCGGACCTCCTACGGTCGAAACGGAGTCCCGTTGATCGGGAGGGGTGTGGCGTACCACAAAATAGAGGAAACAGACCTCCTACGGTCGAAATGGGGGTCCTGTTGATCGGGAGGGGTGTGGCGTACCGCAAAAAAACAAAACGGACTTGTGTTGGAGTGCTACGGTCGAAACGGGGGTCCTGTTCATCAGGAGGGGTGTGGCGTACCGCAAAATGGGACTCCACGGGATATTGTTCATCTCCACCATCGACCTTCTCCAGCCTCCACGGGCTACCATTGACCTCCTCCAGCCTCCACGGGCTACCATTGACCTCCTCCAGCCTCCACGGGCTCCTGTTCATCCAGCCTCCACCGCGCGCTACTCCACCGGCTACTGTTCAACCACCCCTCCACGGACACCCCTCCACCGTCTACTGCTCATCCAGCCCTCCACACCACGGGTCCTGTTCATCCAGCCTCCACACCACGGGTCATGTTCATCCGAGAGGAACGCCACCGCTCATTGTTCATCCAACCCCCCGCAACGCTCACTTTGCTCATCAATCGATCGACTTGATTAGCGCAGATGGCGAAGAATCACTCGATCGGGTTCGATTACCGACCATCGATCGATCGCTCGAGTTCAATGTAGCGTAGCCTACAAAGGTAATCGCCGGGTTCGATTAGAGCCCAACGCCTTGCTCGGGTTCGATTAGAGCCAACGCCTACGCACACAGCAGCGTCGTGTCACGAGAAAAAACGCGCATCGCTCGGCCCCCGACCTTCCACCGTAACCGGGAACTCCCCGAAATTTTCCTCGACCTCGTTTCTACCATGGTTTCTTCGTCATGGACGGCCCAAAGAATGTCATGCAGCTGCGTCTCCGGCTCGTCCAGGACGAAAAGCCCATTTTCTGTCATGATTTTTTGTCATAGAAGTAGGAGCCCACCACATCTATGATGATACCAGGTTTTGTCACAATTATCGTCATAGAAGTGTCATATGTATGACAGAAAAAAATTCGTTTGGCCCAAAATGTCACGGATGTGTCTTTTTTGTAGTGCATAGAGATGTTCACCGTTGATGACTACTCCATCTCACGTGATGATCGGACATGGTTTAGTTGATTTGGATCACGTATAATTTAGATGAATTGGCGGATGTCTATCTAAGTGGGAGTTCTTAAGTAATTTGATTAATTGAAATTAATTTATCATGAACTTAGTCCTGATAGTATTTGCATATCTATGTTGTAGAACAATGGCCCGCGCTACCGTTCCCGTGAATTTTAAAGCGTTCCTAGAGAAAGCTAAGTTGAAAGATGATGGTAGCAACTACACGGACTGGACCCGTAACTTGAGGATTATCCTCATTGCTGCATGAAAGAATTATGTCCTTAATGCACCGCTAGGTGACAGACCTATTGCAGGAGCAGATGCAGAAGTTATGAACGTTTGGCAAGCTCCATATGATGACTACTTGATAGTTTAGTGCACCATGCTTTATGCCTTAAAACCGGTACTTCAAAAATGTTTTGAACTCCATGGAGCATATGAGATGTTCCAAGAGCTGAAATTGGTATTTCAGAATCATGCCCATGTCGAGAGGTATGAGACCTCTAACAAGTAATTTTCCTAAAAGATGAAGGAGAATAGCTCATCTAGTGAGCATGTGCTCAGAATGTTTGAGTACTACAATCGCTTGAATCAAGTGGGAGTTAATCTTCCAGATAAGATAGTGATTGGCAGAGTTCTCTAGTCACTATCACCAAGCTAACTAGAACTTCATGATGAACTATAAATATGCAAGGGATGACGAAAACGATTCCCGAGCTTTTCGCGATGCTCAAATCGGTAAAGGTAGAAATCAAGAAAGAGCATCAAGTGTTGATGGTTAACAAGACCACTAGTTTCAAGAATAAGGGCAAGGGAAAGAAAGGGAACTTCAAGAAGAATGACGAGCAAGTTGTTACTCCCATGAAGAAGCCCAAAGCTGGACCTAAGCCTGAAACTGAGTGCTTCTACCATAAAGGAAATGGTCATAGGAAGCGGAACTACCTAAAATATTTGGCGGATAAGAAGGATGGGAAAGTGAACAAAGGTATATTTGATATACATGTTAGTGATGTGTACCTTACTAGTGCTCGTAGTAGCCCCTGGGTATTTGATACCTGTCCGGTTGCTAAGATTAGTAACTCGAAACAGGAGTTGCAGAATAAATGGAGACTAGCTGAGGGTGAAGTGACGATGTGTGTTGGAAGTGGTTCCAAGATTGATACGATCGTCATCACACACTCCCTATACTTTCGGGATTAGTGTTGAACCTAAATAAATGTTATTTGGTGTTTGCATTGAGCATGAACAAGGTAGGATCGTGTTTATTGCAATACGATCATTCATTTAAGACAGAGAATAATTGTTATTCTGTTTACATGAATAAAACCTTCTATGGTCATACACCCAATGTTAATGGTTTATTGAATCTCGATCATAGTGATACACATATTCATAATATTGATGCCAAAAGATGCAAAGCTGATAATGATAGTGCAACATACTTGTGGCGCAGTCGTTTAGGTCATATTGGTGTAAAGCGCATGAGGAAACTCCATACAGATGGATTTTTGAAATCACTTGATTATGAATCATTTGATACTTGCGAACCATGCCTCATGGGCAAGATGACTAAAACTCCATTCTCCGGAACAATGGAGTGAGCCAATGACTTATTGGAAATAATACATACCGATGTATGCAGTCCAACGAGTGTTGAGGCACGTGGCGGGTACCATTATTTTCTAACCTTCACAAATGATTTGAGCAGATATGGGTATATCTACTTAATGAAACACAAGTCTAAAACATTTGAAAAGTTCAAAGAATTTCAGAGAGAAGTGGAGAATCATCGTAACAAGAAAATAAAGTTTCTATGATTCGATCATGGAGGCGAATATTTGAGTTACGAGTTTGGCCTTCATTTAAAACAATGTGGAATAGTTTCACAACTCCCGGCACCTGGAACACCACAGCATAATGGTGTATCCGAATGTCGTAACCGTACTTTATTAGATAGGGTGCGATATATAATGTCTCTTACCGATTTACCACTATCGTTTTGGGGTTATGCATTACAGACAGCTGAATTCACGTTAAATAGGGCACCATCTAAATCCGTTGAGACGACACCGTATGAACTGTGGTTTGGCAAGAAACCTAAGTTGTCGTTTCTTAAAGTTTGGGGTTGTGACACTTATGTCAAAGGCTTCAGCCTGATAAGCTCGAACCCAAATCGGGGAAGTGCGTCTTCATAGGATACCCTAAGGAAACAATTGGGTACACCTTCTAACACAGATCTGAAGGCAAGATCGTTGTTGCCAAGAATGGAACCTTTCTAGAGAAGGAGTTTCTCTCGAAAGAAGTGAGTGGGAGGAAAGTAGAACTTGATGAGGTAATTGTACCTTCTCTCAATTTGGAAAGTAGCCCACCAGAGAAATCCATTTCCGTGATGCCTACACCAACCAGAGAGGAAGCTAATGATGATGATCATGGAACTTCAGATCAAGTTACTACCCAATGTAACGCCCCGGATCCGATGCGCCAGGTGTCCGCCAGTTAATTGCCGTTGTTGCCATGTCATTGCTTGCGTGTTGCATTTCACCATGTCATCATCCGCATTTCATCTGCATGTTTTTCAAAACTTGCATCCGTTCGGGTTTCCCCGGTTCTCTCCGTTGTCCGTTCCGAGCCCTTTCACACTCGCACGCGCCCGCGGCACCTCCGAAAATATTATTTTATAAGTGGCATAAAAATGTTCTCGGAATGGGTTGCAACTTGTCGTGCGGTCTTATTATAGTGTAGACAGACCGCCTACCAAGTTTCGTCGCATTCGGAGTCCATTTGATAGCCCAACCGTTAAATATAGCGGTACCGCTGCCGGTATCTTCGTCGGACGTTTTCGGTCTCCGAAAACCGTGCGGGCCTCACTTCTTCCCTTCTCTCCCCTCAGCCCAAGTCTCTCTCTCACAGCCCACCTAGGCCACCCTACCTTTCCTCGCATCCGGAACCGCCCGATCGCGATCGGAGGGTCCCGAAACCCCCCTAGACCAAACCCTAGCCAAAAACTGCTATATATAGACCCCTCTCTCTCCATTTTGGCCTCCTACCTACCCCCTCCTCTATTACCGCAGCCAGCCGCCGCCCCCCTCCTAGTTTTCAGCGCCGGCCCTCTCCCCCGCCGCCACTTGGCGCCGCCGCCGCCGCGCCGGACCAATCCGTCGCGCCACGTCGCCACTCGCGCCACCCACTTCGCCGCCATGTGGTATCGCCACCTCACCCCGCTGAAGCCCAAGAACCGCCCGCCTGAGCCCGGATCCCGCTCGCTGCCAGCGCCCGTCGCCGTGGTTACGCTCCTCGATCCGATCTGGATCGGGAGAGTCCCGACCTCGCCGCTTGTTGTCCGGCCGGTCGCGGACCTCGCCCCCCGCCGCAGATGAGCATCGCCCGCCTCCTTCTCTTCTTCCCTCTCCTTCCGTCCTTCTTCCCCTCGCCCGCTCACCTTCTCTCTCTCCTCACAGGCGCCGCTGCCTCCATGGATGCCAGGCCGCCGCACTGGTTCTTGTCGGCCTCGGCGCCCGCCAAGCACGGAATGGGTTCCCGCCTCGCCTCCTCCAGATCCGGCGGGTCCGTGCTCCTCGCGGTTCCCCGCCTGACGCCGCCCGGCGCGCCCTCCCATGTCGGCGTCGACCGCCGCCGCCCCTGTTCCTGCTCGGGCTGAGGATGGGGACGATGCGCCTCAGCGCCCCCCTCATGGGCCTGGCCTCCCAGGCCCAGCCCCGACTTCTTGCACCCAGCCCAAGCCGGCCTCCTCCCCACCGAACCGGGCCAAGGCCCACTGGGTGAGCAGCCCCCCAGTCCCTCCTGTGCTCTATTGGGCCAGCCAATTTCGGCCTATGTGATATTTTTCCTATCAGGACGTTTTTCCAATTATCCAGTAAATTCCAGTTTTACAGATTTGCAGAAAACCCCTCATCTTCATGCATTTAAAAACTCATTAACCGTGCATCGGATTAAAATGATTTATATATGTAAAATGCTTAGTTTTTCATCTAGTTTCATAATATGCCACTTTCATCCATGTTTGAAATGTTTAAAATGTTGTTTGATTAATTTTATTAAATGCCATGCTAAAATGATTTATTTCATAACTAATTAACCGTAACTCCGAATTTAATAAACTTTATATGTAAATGGGGTGGAAAAATGCCTAGATTAACATGGTACACCTTATTTTTCCTGTTAAACAACATTAAAATTGTGTTTAGGGCAGAACAGTACCAAATTCGAATAGTGCTCATGGGGATTTTCCGGAATTGTTGTTTGTTGTTCCGGCCTCATTTAAACTTGCCTAAATAGTTAGTTTACTTTGGATTCACCCCTTGCCATGTTTAACAACATTTAATATTGATGAGTAGCATAAATGAGAGTGAACTAAATAACTCGGATGTGGTGTTTCATCAATATGCACCGTTGCATATTGAGCTCCACTTAATTTGTAGGATTGCTTGTGCACTTTGCCATGCCATGCCATGCCTCATTAAACCGGACATGCATCATACTTGATTGTGCATCATGCCATGATTATGCTTGTGTGTTTACCATGTTGTTTGCTTCTTTCCGGTTTGCTTCTCTCGTTAGCTTTGGTTTCGTTCCGGAGTTGTGAGGATTCGTTCGACTACGTCCGTTCATCTTCTTCATGGACTCGTTCTTCTTCCTTGCGGGATCTCAGGCAAGATGACCGCTACCCTGGATCTCACTACTATCATTGCTATGCTAGTTGCCTCGTTCTTTCGCTATGCTGCGCTACCTATTACCTGTTTGTCCAGCCATCCCATATTGCCATGAACCCCTAACCTTTGACACCTTTCCTATGCAAACCGTTGTTTGGCTATGTTACCGCTTTTGCTCAGCCCTCTTATAGCGTTGCTAGTTGCGGTGAAGTTGAAGATTTCTCCATGGTGGGCAGGGTTTATGTTGGGATATCACAATATCTCTTATATTATTAATGCATCTATATACTTTGTAAAGGGTGGAAGGCTCGGCCTTATGCAGTGTTTTGTTCCACTCTTGCCGCCCTAGTTTCCGTCATACCGTGTTATGTTCCCGGATTTTGCGTTCCTAATGCGGTCGGGTGATTTATGGGACCCCCGACGATTCGCTTTGAATAAAACTTGTCCAAAAGGCCCAACATTGACTTTTACCATTTGCCTCACCACCACCTACTTTTTCCCTTGGGAGTCGCTCTCTCGAGGGTCATCTTTATTTTAGCCCCTCGGGCGGTGCTTGTCCAAGTGCTGGTCCAAACCGAAGCGATGTCCGGCGCCCACAGGCAACCAGGTCTATGCCAACCCGACGTCTGCTCATCCGGTGTGCCACGAGAACGAGATATGTGCAGCTCCTATCGGGATTTGTCGGCACAGCGGGAGGCTTTGCTGGTCTTGTTTTACCATTGTCGAAATGTCTTGATGTACCAGGATTCCGAGACTGATCGGGTCTTCCTGGGTGAAGGTCTATTCCTTCGATGATGGCGAGAGCTTGTCATGGGCTAAGTTGGGACACCCTGCAGGTATAAACTTTCGAGAGCCGTGCCATGGTTATGTGGCAGATGGGAATTTGTTAATGTCGGTTGTAGACAACTTGACACCAGATCCGAATTAAAACGCATCAACCGAGTGTGTAGCGTGATGGTCTCTTCTCGGCGGAGTCCGGAAGTGAACACGGTTTCGTGTTATGTTTGGCGTAAGTAGGTGTTCGGGATCACCTCTTGATCATTGCTAGCTTCACGACCGTTCCGCTTGTTTCTCTTCTCGCTCTCATTTGCGTATGTTAGCCACCATATCTTGCTTAGCCGCTGCTGCAACCTCACCACTTTGCCCCTTCTTTTCCCATTAAGCTTTGCTAGTCTTGATACCCATGGTAATGGGATTGCTGAGTCCTCGTGGCTCACCAGATACTTCCAAAACCAGTTTGCAGGTGCCTATGTTACCGAGCAGGTGACGCAATCAAGCTCAAGGAGGAGCTCGATGAAGATCTTGTCTTTTGTGTTATTTCGTTCTAGTTGGTCAGTAGTGGAGCCCAGTTGGGGTCGATCGGGGACTTTTGTCGCATTTGGGGTTCTTCTTTTATTTTGGTTCCGTAGTCGGACCTTGATTGTATCTGGATGATGTAATGCTTTATTCTTGTAATTGTGTGAAGTGGCGATTGTAAGCCAACTATGTATCTCTTTCCCTTATGTATTACATGGGTTGTGTGAAGATTACCTCACTTGCGACATTGCTTTCAATGCGGTTATGCCTCTAAGTCGTGCTTCGACACGTGGGAGATATAGCCGCATCGAGGGCGTTACCCAAACTCGTAGGTCAACCAGAACATGATCCACACCAGAGTGGTATGGTAATCCTGTTCTGCTAGTCATGTTACTAGACCATGGCAAACCTACGAGCTATGAAGAAGCTATGATGAGCCCGGATTCCGATAAATGGCTTGAGGCCATGAAATCTGAGATAGGATCCATGTATGAGAACAAAGTGTGGACTTTGGTGGACTTGCCCGATGATCGGCAATCCATAGAGAATAAATGGATTTTCAAGAAGAAGACTAACATTGATGGTAATGTTACTGTCTACAAAGCTCGACTTGTCACAAATGGTTTTTGACAAGTTCAAGGGGTTCACTACAATGAGACTTTCTCAACCGTAGCGATGCTTAAGTCTGTCTGAATCATGTTAGCAATTGCCACATCTTATGAAATCTGGCAAATGGATGTCAAAAACTACATTCCTTAAATGGATATCTCTAATTAAGAAGAGTTGTATATGATGCAACCAGAAGGTTTTGTCAATCCTAAAGGTGCTAACAATGTGTGCAAGCTCCAGCGATCCATCTATGGACTGGTGCAAGCATCTCGAAGTTGGAATATATGCTTTGATGAGGTGATCAAAGCATATGGTTTTATATAGACTTTCGAAGAAGCCTGTATTTATAAGAAAGTGAGTGGGAGCTCTATAGCATTTCGAATATTATATGTGGATGACATATTGTTGATTGGAAATGATGTAGAATTTTGAATAGCATAAAAGGATACTTGAATAAAAAAATTCAATGAAAGACCTCAGTGAAGCTGCTTATATATTGGGCATCAAGATCTATAGAGATAGATCAAGACACTTGATAAGACTTTCAATGAGTACATATCTTGATAAGATTTTGAAGGAGTTCAAAATGGATCAGTCAAAGAAGGTGTTGTTGCCTGAGTTGTAAGGTATGAAGTTGAGTAAGACTCAAAGCCCGACAACGGTAGAAGATAGAGAGAGAATGAAAGTCATTCCCTATGCCTAAGCCATAGGTCCTATAAAGTATGCCATGTTGTGTACCAAAACCTGTTGTGTACCTTGCCATGAGTTTGGCGAGGGGGTACAATAGTGATCTATGAGTAGATCACTAGACAGCGGTCAAAATTATCCTTAGAGGACTAAGATGTTTCTCGGTTATGGAGGTGATAAAGAGTTCGTCATAAACAGTTACATCGATGCAAGATTTTACACCAATCCAAATGACTCTGAGTCTCAGTCTGGATACATATTGAAAGTGGGAGCAATTAGCTAGAGTAGCTCCATGCAGAGCATTGAAGACGTAGAAATTTGCAAAATACATAAGAATCTGAATGTGGCAGACCCATTGACTAAACCTCTCTCACAAGCAAAACATGACCACACCTAAGTACTCTTTGGGTGTTAATCATGTAACGATGTGAACTAGATTATTGACTCTAGTAAACCCTTTGGGTGCTAGTCACATGGCGATATGAACTATGGGTGTTAATCACATAAAGATGTGAACTATTGGTGTTAAATCACATGGCGATGTGAACTAGATTATTGACTCTAGTGCAAGTGGGAGACTAAAGGAAATATGCCCTAGAGGCAATAAAGTTGTTATTTTATATTTCCGCATATCATGATAAATGTTTATTATTCATGCTAGAATTGTATTAACCGGAAACTTGATACATGTGTGGACACATAGACAAAACACCGTGTCCCAAGTAAGCCTCTACTAGACTAGCTCGTTAATCAAAGATGGTTAAGTTTCCTAACCATAGACATGTGTTGTCATTTGACGAACGGGATCACATCATTAGGAGAATGATGTGATGGAAAACACCCATCCGTTAGCATAACATATTGATTGTTCAGTTTTATTGCTATTGCTTTCTTCATGTCAAATACATATTCCTTCGACTATGAGATTATGCAACTCCCGGATACTGGAGGAATGCCTTGTGTGCTATCAAACGTCACAACGTAACTGGGTGATTATAAAGATACTCTACGGGTATCTCCGAAGGTGTTTGTTGGGTTGGCATAGATCAAGATTAGGATTTGTCACTCCGAGTATCCGAGAGGTATCTCCTGGACCTCTCGGTAATACACATCATAAGAAGCCTTGCAAGAAAAGTGGTTAATGAGTTAGCTACAGGATGATGTATTACGAAATGAGTAAAGAGACTTGTCGGTAATGAGATTGAACTAGGTATGAAGATACCGATGATCGAATCTCGGCAAGTAACATACCAATGGACAAAGGGAATAACGTATGTTGTCATAATGGTTCGATCGATAAACATCTTCGTAGAATATGTCGGAGCCAATATGAGCATCCAGGTTCCACTATTGGTTATTGAAAGCACAAGTGCTCCCTAGGTGGTTTTGGTAATTAATGTCAACATATCTCTTGTTGGACTAACACTTTTATCTAGTATGTTTCAGATAAGTTCAACAATGGAGTGGCATGGACTAAAGGATGTGGGAACTCCTTCTAGATGCTACGGACAAAGGATTGGCTCAAGCTCCAAGCTCAAGACTCTTCATTTTACATTTCAATGATCCAAGATCACATTGAGTCTATAGGAAAAGCCAATACTATCAAGAAGGGATGAGGTGTTGCTTAATGAGTTTCTTGCTCCACAGTGCTTATTGATATGCTCCAAAACCCTCAACTACTTTCCCATTTCCACACATATGTCCTAAACCTAAAGTCAGACTCGGCCCCACTGATTCTTTCTATCCGGCGCCACCGAGTTTGGATGTCATAGCCACTTCCACAAACCCTAGGCAAATCAGTCTCACCGATAGGGATCTCGGTCTCACCGAGATGGGATTGTAATCTCTCTGTGTATGTCCATTACCAAAATCAGTCTCACCGAGTTTGAGTAATCGGTACTACCGAGATTACAATGCAAACTTCCTGGTTGACTCATTACCAAAATCGGTCCTACCGAGTTTGTGTAATCGGTCAAACCGAGTTTGCCTGACCAACTCTCTGGAAAGCTTATTACCAAAATCGGTCTCACCGAGTTTGTGTAATCGGTCTTACCGAGATTACGTTATGCCCTAACCCTAACCGAATCGGTCTTACCGAGTTGCATATCGGTCCCACCAAAAATCCTAACAGTCACTAGGTTTACTAAATCGGTCCGACCGAGTCTATTGAATCGGTCACACCGAGTTTGGTAAATTGTGTGTAACGGTTAGATTTTGTGTGGAGGCTATATATACCCCTCCACCTCCTCTTCATTCGTGGAGAGAGCCATCAGAACAAACCTACACTTCCAACTTACCATTTCTGAGAGAGAACTACCTACTCATGTGTTGAGGCCAAGATATTCCATTCCTACCATATGAATCTTGATCTCTAGCCTTCCCCAAGTTGCTTTCCACTCAAATCTTCTTTCCACCAGATCCAAATCCTATGAGAGAGAGTTGAGTGTTGGGGAGACTATCATTTGAAGCACAAGAGCAAGGAGTTCATCATCAACGCACCATTTGTTACTTCTTGGAGAGTGGTGTCTCCTAGATTGGCTAGGTGTCACTTGGGAGCCTCCGACAAGATTGTGGAGTTGAACCAAGGAGTTTGTAAGGGCAAGGAGATCGCCTACTTCGTGAAGATCTACCGCTAGTGAGGCAAGTCCTTCGTGGGCGACGGCCATGGTGGGATAGACAAGGTTTCTTCTTCGTGGACCCTTCATGGGTGGAGCCCTCCGTGGACTCGCGCAACTGTTACTCTTCGTGGGTTGAAGTCTCCATCAACGTGGATGTACGATAGCACCACCTATCGGAACCATGCCAAAAACATCCGTGTCTCCAATTGCGTTTGAATCCTCCAAAACCCTTCCCTTACATTCTTGCAAGTTGCATGCTTTACTTTCCGCTGCTCATATACTCTTTGCATGCTTGCTTGATATGTATTGTGAATGTTGAATTTGTGCCTAAACTCCACTTAAACTTAAAGATCCTAAAAATTGCAACTTTGGTACTTAGTGTCTAATCACCCCCCTCTAGACACCTCTTCTCAAGGTCCTACAAGTGGTATTAGAGCATTGGTCTCCATTGCATGCATTGGTTTAATCACCATTAGAGGAAGATGGATGAGTCTACTTTGGGGAGTCTTAGACATAGAGTGTCTATTCTTGATGGAGAGTATTTTCATGAGTGGAAAAATGACATGCTTGTAATTTTCAATCAATATCATTTGAACAAGTACATTGCTAGCCCTTATGCACCTCATGTTGACCCTATGCATCCTACCCATGATGAGTCAATTGACATGATTTGGAATCTTAGAACTGCCGAACTTATCATTAGAGGATTGCCTAGAAACTTGATTGGATGTTTGCCTACTCTTAAGTGTGCCTACACTATATGGAAATTTCTTGAGGAACGCTTTCCAAATTATTCCTTGAAAAATCTTGATGAAATTCTCCATAAGTCTATTGTCTTGAGTAAGATGAATACTAGTGATCCTATGTTTGGTGATCGTCTATTTGAGCTTACAAACCTTATGCGTGCCAAAGGAAATGTTGGAATTATTAGTGATATTATTTCCGAAGCTATAAAAATTCATAAGCAAGATCATTGTCAAACTCACTCTAACGAATCACCCTCTCTAGGATTTGATCCACCACATGACGATGTTGGACATGGATACTATGATGAGGATGATGATAGTGACTTCGATCTTGATGATGCAATGAGACATTTTGTTCTTATGGCAAATCTTTGGGGATATATGTCAGGAGGAAAGGAATGGGTTCTTGATAGTGGATGTACCGCTCACATGACCGGAGATAAAGAATGTTTCGTGAGCTTGCTGAAAATGATAGTCCTCGAAAGTATGTCACTTTCGGTGACAACCTAAAAGGTAAGGTGGTTGGCCTCGGTAAGGTGGCCATATCACATGATAGCTCCATACAAAATGTCATGCTCGTTGAATCTCTTGGATACAACTTACTTTCAGTATCTAGACTTGCTGATTTCGGTTTCAATGTCCTTTTTACTGAAGTAGATTGCCAAGTGTTTCGTCGAGACAATCATAAAGTGGTCTTTACCGGTGTGCGTAGAGGTGATCTATACATTGTTGATTTCACCAAAAAGGCCCAACCTAAAACTTGCTTCATTGCTAAATCCTCAAAAGGTTGGTTATGGCATAGACGACTAGGTCATGTTGGTATGCGAAACCTTGACAAGCTTATCAAAGGAAATCATATCCTTGGAGTTAACGATGTCATATTTGATAAGGATAGACTTTGCAGTGCTTGTCAAGCAGGTAAACAGGTTGGAGGAAGGCATCTCGTGAAGAACATCATGACCACAAGGAGGCCACTCGAGCTACTTCACATGGATCTTTTTGGTCCCAACTCCTACAAGAGTCTCGGTGGAAATTCTTTTGGTCTAGTTATAGTTGATTATTTTTCAAGATTTACGTGGGTGTTCTTTCTTGATGATAAATCGCAGGTCCAAAAGATCTTCAAAAACTTCGCTAGGAAGGCCCAAAATCAATTTAAAGTGAAGATCAAGAAGGTTCGCAGCGACAATGGAACGGAGTTCAAGAACGCAAATGTGGACACCTTTCTTGACGAAGAAGGGATTTCACATGAGTTCTCGGCTACGTACACACCTCAACAAAACGGAGTTGTTGAGAGGAAGAACTGGACACTCACCAAAATGGCGAGAACGATGCTTGATGAGTACAAGACACCGAAGCACTTTTGGGCAGAAGCGGTTGAGACAGCTTGTCATGCAACAAATCGCTTGTATCTTCACAAGCTACTCGGCAAGACGGCATACGAGCTCCTCACCGGTAACAAACCCTAAGTTGGATACTTTCGAGTATTCAGTTCAAAGTGTTGCATTCTTGATAAGCATCGTCGTTCTAAATTTGCTCCTAAGTCTCATGAAGGTTTCCTACTAGGTTATGGCTCAAACTCTCACACTTACCGTGTCTACAACAATTTCACCCGAAAGGTTGAAGAGACGGTAGATGTAAAGTTTGATGAATCTAACGGCTCGCAAGTAGAGCAATTGCCAATTGATGTAGGAGACAAAGAGCCTTCGGAAGCAATCCAAGACTTGTCTATTGGCAAGGTCCGTCCAACGGAGGTGAAGGAGAGTACCTCATCCGTCCAAGTGGAAGCTTCTACTTCACGACAAGGTTGAAGAAGCATTGGAAGATCCGGATTGGATAAATGCTATGCATGAAGAGCTACACAACTTTGAGAGGAACCAAGTTTGGACATTAGTTGAGAATCCCGACAACAACCACAACATCATCAGTACCAAATGGGTGTTTCGCAACAAGCAAGATGAATATGGACAAGTAGTTCACAACAAAGCACGTCTCGTCGCCCAAGGCTACACACAAGTCGAAGGTATGTACTATGGTGAGACTTACGCTCTTGTTGCTAGACTTGAGTCCATTCGCATCTTACTTGCCTATGCTAATCATCATGACATCACCTTGTACCAAATGGACATTAAAAGTGCTTTTCTAAATGGTGAAATAGAGGAGGAAGTTTATGTTAAACAACCTCCCGGCTTTGTCAATCCTAAGAAACCAAATCATGTTTACAAACTTCAAAAAGCTCTTTATGGTCTTAAACAAGATCCTAGAGCGTGGGATAAATGCTTGACCAAGTTCCTTATTGAAAAAGGCTTTGAAATTGGGAAAGTTGATTCTACTCTTTTTACTAAAAGGGTTAATGGAGAACTATTTGTGTGCCAAATCTATGTTGATGATATTATATTTGGTTCAACTAACCCTCATTTTAGTGAAAAGTTTGGGAAGCTAATGTCGGAGAAGTTTGAGATGTCTATGATGAGTGAACTCAAATTATTTCTTGGGTTGCAAATCAAGCAAACTAAGGAAGGTACCTTTGTTTCTCAAACAAAGTACACCAAGGACTTATTCAAGAAGTTCAATATGCAAGAATGCAAAGGTATGTCTACACCCATGCCTACTAGTGGACACCTTGATTTGACCGAAGATGGTGAACCGGTTGATCAAAAGGTTTATCGCTCTATGATTGGTTCATTGTTATATCTATGTGCTTCACGTCCCGATATCATGCTAAGTGTGTGCATGTGTGCACGATATCAAGCTGCTCCTAAAGAATGTCATCTTAAGGCCGTGAAAAGGATAGTGAGATACTTAATCCATACACCAAATTTTGGCATTTGGTATCCTAAGAGGGCCTCTTTCGATCTTGTTGGCTATTCCGACTCGGACTATGCCAAGACAAGGTTGATAGAAAGTCCACTTGGTACTTGTCAATTTCTTGGTAGATCTCTTGTGTCTTGGTCCTCCAAGAAACAAAACTCGTATCCTTATCCACCGCCAAGCGGAATACATTGCCGCTGGTTCATGTTGTGCTCAATTACTTTGGATGACCCAAACTCTTAAAGATTATGGGATATATGTGAGACATGTTCCATTGCTTTGTGACAATGAAAGTGCTATCAAAATTGGTCATAATCCCGTGCAACATTCTCGAACTAAGCATATTGAAGTTCGTCATCATTTCATTCGAGATCATGTTGCTAAGGGTGACATTGATCTTAAGCATGTTCGCACCGAAAAGCAATTAGCGGATATATTCACTAAACCTCTTGATGAGAAAGTATTTTGCAGGTTGAGAGGAGAATTGAACATCATTGATGCTTCAAACTTGGAGTAGAAACTCCATTGGATACATGCAAGACATGAGCTTATGACTAATCCTTGATATTTCTCTTATGATGAAAATCTTATGTCTTGGATATATTGGCATCTTGCATGTTATCTAACCCATGTAGGTACTTGGTTGAATCAAATTCCATGAGGTTGTAACTTACTCATATCTTGAGCAATCTCTACATCACCAAGTCTCTACACCATGGTGGTTGAAGACAAGGAAACACGGAACCATTCAAACATATCCTTTGACAAACTCTATGTTGAGCTTCATGATTGTCATTTTTGGATACACAAGTGCTCTTCCTTGCAAGAACTAACCCATGTAGGTAGATGGACTCAAATTCCAAGTGGTGCTCCAAATTCTTGATGAGCTACATCAACCTTGAGCAACCCACACAAGTTCAACTACATGTTCAACACCACCAACCAAGGTATGTTATTCCATCTTAGAGAAGCTTTACTCCAAGTCATGAGCTAAAGCAACTCGACAAGATGTGAATAAATCAAGATGCTTAAACGAAAAATGGCAACCCCATTTTGAGCTTAAACGATGAGTATGACCTATGATCAAGTGATCTCACTTGACTCCTAAGTCAATATACTCTAACATAGGTGACTTTGTCGCCGACCATCTCTAGATGAAGTTCTCTTGTGTTGTTCTCTGTGTTTTTGTATTTGTCTCATGCAGATTTGTTTCCCCTTTCAAAAAAAACTTCATCTAGATTTCTTTCTGTTTGCTCTGCATTTTCTGCATCCAATTCATTGCATATCATTCTGTAAATTCCTTGCACATCTTTGTGAGATCTTACTAGTCTAGTGAGGTGAGGCGACAAGTGTTTTCTCTGCAATGAACTCGGTTTCACCGATTTGTTGTTTTTGGTCCAACCGAATCCTTTCAGTACAACCGAAGCATTCCACTCGGTGCCACCGATTTCACAACAGGAAAAACAGTTTGCCACTCATTCTGTGTTTCTTCTGATCCAGCTCCACTCAATGAATCTTGTCCTCTACAAGCATCACATTTTTATCATTGCTTTGTGCTGTGACTCAAGGACCAAACCCATTCGACAGATTCCAGAAAACCCTTCTTGGAAATTGATGTCAAAGGGGGAGAGAGAGATCACATCAAAGCTTATCATTTAGAGAAAGATCACATCAGAAAAAGAGTATATCACCTCCTCAGGGGGAGAGATCCTCAGGGGGAGAGAGAGATCTCCAGGGGGAGAGAATACTTAAGTAGAAAGTATTTCTCAAGGATCCCAGATGCTTGGTGTTCAAGAGGAGAGATGCCACATGTCTTACTGAGGGGAAAGACATGTCCATATGTGCTTATTTGAATTAACTTGCATTAGCCCTGTTCATTTATATCTTTCAGCTGTGATTTTCTATTCCCTATCTTCTCCCAGTATCCCATCCTAGATTCAGGGGGAGCAAGACATCTAAGGGAAAGAAATCAGTTAAATTCATTGCATATCTTTACTCTTCGGGACATGTCTAATCCAATGTGGTACTTAGTACTCACTCTCTACATGTCATCCCAGTCTTGGTATTCTTGTGGTTTCTTTTGTTTGCTCTGGCTAGTAGGTGCATCTGTGTTATCTAACCTTGTTTACGCAGGTTCATTCCATACTAAGCCAACTCAAGACTTCAAGGTAAGTATATGCATCACAATCATGTGTATGAGGAATTCTTGCTGATGTACATACTGTTTGCAAGAAGGACTCATGAACATGAAGGTATTTTCTCTTATATTCTTTGCTCTGATGCATATGTCCAAGATACATGTAACACATTGCCTACTCTATCATGGTTATGCTCTCACATGCTTCTATATTCCATATTCACATGATTTCATACATGTAGAGGGAGCCTATGCTTGTTACATGTCCTTCCAAAGCTTTACTTGCTATTCTGTATATCTTTATCTAAAGCTTTGATGTATGTTGTCATCAATTACCAAAAAGGGGGAGACTGAAAGCACAAGCGCTCCCTAGGTGGTTTTGGTAATTAATGTCAACATATCTCTTGTTGGACTAACACTTTTATCTAGTATGTTTCAGATAAGTTCAACAATGGAGTGGCATGGACTAAAGGATGTGGGAACTCCTTCTAGATGCTAAGGACAAAGGATTGGCTCAAGCTTCAAGCTCAAGACTCTTCATTTTACATTTCAGTGATCCAAGATCACATTGAGTCTATAGGAAAAGCCAATACTATCAAGAAGGGATGAGGTGTTGCTTAATGAGTTTCTTGCTCCACAGTGCTTAGTTATATGCTCCAAAACCCTCAACTACTTTCCCATTTCCACACATATGTCCTAAACCTAAAGTCAGACTCGGCCCCACTGATTCTTTCTATCCGGTGCTACAGAGTTTGGATGTCATAGCCACTGCCACAAACCCTAGGCAAATCGGTCTCACCGATAGGGATCTCGGTCTCACTGAGATGGGATTGTAATCTCTCTGTGTATGTCCATTACCAAAATCGGTCTCACCGAGTTTGAGTAATCGGTACTACCGAGATTACAATGCAAACTTCCTGGTTGACTCATTACCAAAATCGGTCCTACCGAGTTTGTGTAATCGGTCAAACCGAGTTTGCCTGACCAACTCTCTGGAAAGCTTATTACCAAAATCGGTCTCACCGAGTTTGTGTAATCGGTCTTACCAAGATTACGTTATGCCCTAACCCTAACCGAATCGGTCTTACCGAGTTGCACATCGGTCCCACCAAAAATCCTAACGGTCACTAGGTTTACTAAATCGGTCCGACCGAGTCTGTTGAATCGGTCCCACCGAGTTTGGTAAATTGTGTGTAACGGTTAGATTTTGTGTGGAGGCTATATATACCCCTCCACCTCCTCTTCATTCGTGGAGAGAGCCATCAGAATAAACCTACACTTCCAACTTACCATTTCTGAGAGAGAACTACCTACTCATGTGTTGAGGCCAAGATATTCCATTCCTACCATATGAATCTTGATCTCTAGCCTTCCCCAAGTTGCTTTCCACTCAAATCTTCTTTCCACCAAATCCAAATCCTATGAGAGAGAGTTGAGTGTTGGGGAGACTATCATTTGAAGCACAAGAGCAAGGAGTTCATCATCAACGCACCATTTGTTACTTCTTGGAGAGTGGTGTCTCCTAGATTGGCTAGGTGTCACTTGGGAGCCTCCGACAAGATTGTGGAGTTGAACCAAGGAGTTTGTAAGGGCAAGGAAATCGCCTACTTCGTGAAGATCTACCGCTAGTGAGGCAAGTCCTTCGTGGGCGACGGCCATGGTGGGATAGACAAGGTTTCTTCTTCGTGGACCCTTCATGGGTGGAGCCCTCCGTGGACTCGCGCAACCGTTACCCCTCGTGGTTTGAAGTCTCCATCAACGTGGATGTGCGATAGCACCACCTATCGGAACCACGCCAAAAACATCCATGTCTCCAATTGCGTTTGAATCCTCCAAAACCCTTCCCTTACATTATTGCAAGTTGCATGCTTTACTTTCCTCTGCTCATATACTCTTTGCATGCTTGCTTGATATGTATTGTGAATGTTAAATTTGTGCCTAAACTCCACTTAAACTTAAAGATCCTAAAAATTGCAACTTTGGTACTTAGTGTCTAATCACCCCCCCCCCCCTCTAGACACCTCTTCTCAAGGTCCTACAGTTATTGACCAGAGAGGTGTCTCGGTCATGTATACATAGTTCTCGAACCCGTAGGGTCCGCACGCTTAACGTTCGATGATGATATAGTATTATATTAGTTATGTGATTTGGTGACCGAATGTTGTTCGGAATCCCAGATGAGATCACGAACATTGCGAGGAGTCTCGAAATGGCCGAGAGATAAAGATGGTATATAGGACGATGGTATTCGGACACCAAAAGTGTTCCGGAGGGTACCGAGTACATATTGGATCACCGGAAGGGGTTCCGGGCACCCTCGGCAAAAGATATGGGCCTTATGGGCCAAGAGGGGAAACACACCAGCCACAAGGGGATGGTGCGCCCCCCATATGGGTCGGCCAAAGAGGAGAAGGAAAGAGGGGAAGGGGAAAAAGTAAAAGTAGGAAGTACTACTTCCTTCTTCCTCCTTTCCTTCCCCCTCCGGCAATTTATGGAAGGGGGGGCGTGCGCCACTTTGGAAAACCCGAAGTAGGATTCGGATCCTACTTGGGGCGCCCCATGGCTACCTTCACTCTCCCTCCCACCTATATATATGTGGGGTGCGCCCCTAGCACAACACAACATCAATTGTTAGCCATGTGCAGCGCCCCCCTCCACAGTTTACACCCCCGGTCATATTCTCGCGGTGCTTAGGTGAAGCCCTTCGCGGATCACTTCACCATCACCGTCACCATGCCGTCGTGCTGATGAAACTCATCTACTACCTCGACAACTTGCTGGATCAAGAAGGCGAGGGACGTCACTAAGCTGAACGTGTGCAGAACTCAGAGGTGTCGTATGTTCGGTACTTGATCTGTCGGAGCTAGAAGAAGTGCGACTACATCAACCACGTTGTCAAATGCTTCTGCTTATGGTCTATGAGGGTACGTAGACATACTCTCCCCCTCTCGTTTCTATGCATCTTCAAGATAGATCTTGCATGAGCATAGGAAAATTTTGAAATTGCATGCTACGTTCCCCAACATATTCAGGTGCGCATGGATCCCTCTTGGTCATGTAAAGGTTGATGATTACAGGAAGACCTATGTTAACAGGACAACGATGGCATATCACGCGGACCCGTTCATTCTTGCCAGCGATGCTACCCAGATTTTCTATGCGGAAGACCCCTTGCATAAGAACTGCCATGTAGTGATGCATGGGAAGATGAGGGTACTGGGTGTCAAGGATGCTGCCGATGAGGACGAGTATGATGAATTTGCTGAGTTGTCAGCCAAGGGATCACGCACCCATGTAACAGAGAAGCGTAAAATCATCAGAAAACCCAAGTTCATTCGGGGTCAACATAATGATCCCAGTTCCCCCATGCACATGGGAATTAAGCCGTAAGACTAGTATTTATGCTTACCGTGTAACTTAATTCGTTCCATTTAGAACTGTCGCGTGTACTGAATTGTGAGTTATGCCTGGTTTTCTGTTGATGCAAGAATCGGGTTGACCTTGATATGCTGTCAGCTAAGGCAATGAATATGAACTGTTTATTATTATTATTATTATTATTATTATTATTATTATTATTATTATTATTATAGCATAGAGGTAGCACACTCAATTGATCTCACTCCAGTATGTGTGAACAAAAGATATGCAATCTGGTCTGCGAATAGCACACGGTTCGTTCATGAAAGCCGTGTGCCGACCAAATCCCACGCGCGATGTGAGTCATGCTTTCTGATTGGCCAGAACCCAAACCCCACGGATCATACGTCTGCACTGTTGGATGCTCCCAAATCAAACAGCAATCCTCATCCCTTTCGACAGCCAATGCAGTTCCGGTTGTAACTTTATTTTTATGCACAAAATGCATGTTAAACTCAAAAAATGTCTTAAATATAGCTAACGATACCTGAATGCGCCAGAAAATCAAACTCGTGGTATAATGGTGATTGAATACCGTGGAAAAAATTTATGAGGCCAAACAATGAAGTCACCGGCCACTGGAGTTTGAATTGACATGTCTCCTTTGGGAAACCATGATCCTTCATGTGAGATGCTTCGGTTTGGAAGGCGCGATCATCAAAACTTGTGCCAAACTTTACCAAAAAATTCCACGGGGTCATGAGAGCACGCCACGGGCACACATCGATTTTGTTGATGTCCGGACTCCATCTGAATTTCCTGTAATTAAAATACCAACTAGGCCTACGCTAGTGGCCGCACCTCGCGGCCGAAATGTTTGAAACTTCTCCCCGCTTCTCAGACAAACGGATGAAAACTCGCAAAGCGACGCACAAATGATTTGTATGACACCTTCTTTCCTAAGGCTGGCCACAGTGGGGGTATCATAGCCGGTATCATACACTCGAGAATAGCAAATATGATGATTTTTTGAACAAATAGCAAATATGATGATGTGGCAAGGAATTAAAGAAGGGAGAGTGGGTTAGGGTAACATACTCTCTCCGTCTCGGTGAATAAGTCATTTGTGTAGTTCTAGGTTGACGATTTAACTATCTAAATATGTATTATATGAGACAATATATATATATATTTAGAAACTACATCCGTGTAGAAATCTAGTGATATACTTTTCATGACATATAACACATATTTAGTTCCTCAAACTGATGACCTAAAACTACGCGCATGACTTATTCACCTAGACAGAGGAAGTAGGTAGATACCATAACACAATAAATTCTATACTACTTTGTGTCATGCATGGCCATAAATACGGTCATCTATGATACTACTCTATGATAGTATTCACTATGAAGGTACATAGTATCATACACTAGTATCATATGCATGATACTAATATATGATGCTCCCCACTATAAGGTTGGCCATAGTGGTGGTATTATAGCCGGTATCATGCACTCAGAAATAGCAAGTATGCTGATGTGGCAAATAATTAAAGAAGATAGAGAGGGTTAGAGTAACATATAGGTAGATGTCGTATCATGTTAAATGCGATGCTAAGTTGTGTCATGCATGGCAATAAATATGATCATCTATACTACTCTATTATACTATATATGCACTATAATTAAAGGTAGTATCATACACTAGTATCATATGCATGATACTAGTATATGATACTCTCCACTATGAGTAGCCTAAGTATAGCCTAACTAAAACACCCACATATAGTCCTAGTAGGGTTTTGACTTTATATGCACTAAATGCAAGGTAAGTGCAAAAAATGACTTAAACATAGCAGACAAGACCTGAAATGGGCCAGAAAATCAAACCAATGGTATATCCGTGATTGTTTACCATGATTTTTTTCGAGGTGGAACGAGTCACTAACAATTTGGAGTCCGAAGTGTCGCCTCTCCTTTTGGAAACTATATATGATCCTTCTTGTGAGATGCTCCAGTATGGAAGGTGCGAGCACCAAAACTTGTGCCAAACTTTACCAAAAAATTTCATGCGATCATCAGAGCACGCCAAAGTGACATAATGATTTTCGTTATTTTCGGACTCTATATGCATTTCCTGTAATTAAAAAACCAACAAGGCCTACGCCTGTGGCCGCACCCTGCGGCCGAACTATTTGATTTTATTCCTGTTTCCCGGACAATGAAAGAAAAAACCCGCAAAGTGACACACAAATGATCTTGCTAACACCCACGTGTAGTTGCGAGATCCCAAATGACTCAAATATAGCAAACGAGATCTCAAATGCACCAGAAAATCGAACCATAGGGTACAATCATGGTTTCCTACCGTGGGAAAAAATTGGAGGCAAAACAATGAACTCATGTTTTCATTCAAACAAAAATATGATGTTAGTTCATGTAAATGTTTTCAAATAGCACACGGTTCACTCACAAAAGCCATGTGCCTACTCAACTGTGGCTGATGCCCCCCTGCCACGCGCGTGATCTGAGTCGTGCGTTCTGATTGGCCAGATCCAAACCCCGCAGATCGTACGTCTGCACCGTTGGATTCTCCTTGATTGAACGACAATCCTCATCTCTTTCAGTAGCACATGCAGTTCCGGTTGTGACTTTATTTGTATCCACAAATTGCACGTTAAATTCAAAAAATGTCTTAAATATAGCTAACGATACCAGAAATGCGTTAGAAAATCAAACCCATGGTCTAATGGTGATTGCGTACCGTGGAAATTTTTATGAGGCCAAACGATGAAGTCGTCGGCCACTGGAGTTTGAATTGGCATGTCTCCTTTTGGAAACCATGGTCCTTCATGTGAGATGCTCTAGTTTGGAAGGAGCGATCATCAAAACTTGTGCCAAACTTTACCAAAATTTTCCCCGGGGTCGTGAGAGCACACCATGGGCACACACCGATTTTGATGATGTTTGGACTCCATCTAAATTCCCTGTAATTAAAATACCAACTAGGCCTACACCAATGGCCGCACCTCGCGGCCGAAATGTTTTGAAACTTCTCCCCGTTTCTCGGACAATGGATGAAAACTTACAAAGCGACACACAAATGATTTGTACACCTTCTTTTCTAACTAACACCCAGATGTAGTTGTAGAACGGTTTTGAGTTTATATGCACTAAATGCAAGGTAAGTGCAAAAAATGACTTAAATATAGCAGACGAGACCTGAATGGCCCAGAAAATTCAAAACTAGGGTATATATGTGATTGTTTACTGTGAAAAAAATTTCGAGGCAGAATGATGTAGTCACTGACGATTGGAGTCCGAAGTGTCGCGTCTCCTTTTGGAAACTATGATCTTTCTTGTGAGATGCTCCGATTTGGAAGGTGTGAGCATCAAAACTTGTGCCAAACTTTTTCCATGGGATCCCGAGGGCACGCCACGGTGACACACCGATTTTCATTATTTCCGGACTCTATATGCATTTCCTGTAATTAGAATACCAACAAGGCCTACGCCTCTGGCCGCACCCTGCGGCCAAACTGTTTGATTTTTTCCTGTTTCTCGAACAATGAAGGAAAACTCCCAAAGCGACACACAAATGATCTTGCTAGCTAGCACCCACGTGTAGTTGCAACTATAGCAAACGACTCAAATATAGCAAACGATACCTCAAATTCACCAGAAAATCGAACCATTGGGTACAATGGTGATTTCTCACAGTGGAAAACAATTTGGAGGCGAAATGATGAACTCTTATTTCCATTCAAACAAAAATATGATGTTAGTTCATGCAAGTTTTTCAAATAGCACACAGTTCACTCACGAAAGCCATGTGCCTACCAAACCGTGGCCGATGCACCCCCCCCCCTTGCTGCACGCGCGATCTGAGTCATGCATTCTGATTGGCCAGAACCCAAACCCCACGGACCATACGTCTGCACCGTTGGATGCTCCTAGATCGAACGACAATCCTCATCCCTTTCGACAGCAAATGTAGTTCGGCTAGGATATGATTATATGCCAAAATGCATGGTAGATGCCAAAAAAATGTCTTAAATATAGTACACGAGACCTGAAATGCGCCAGCAAATCAAACCCGTGGTATAATGGTAATTGCTTAGCGTGCAAAAAAATTAGAGGCGAAACGATGAACTCACATCTTCATTTCAAAATTATTGCATCCTCATTTCAAACGAAATTATTCTCTTTGTGCACACGAGCGCTTAGAGTCAATCGTTTTCAAAGGCCTTTTCACGCAGCGACTGAGGATATTTTTTCACCGTTTTCATCTAGGCCGCCAACACCCCCCCCCCCCCACCGCCCGCCTGCATTTCACTCAACTAGTCCACACAATCCCCATCCCCAGCTCCCCCTTCCCCAGATCCATAGCAGAACCCTCTCCGGCGCTGGCGTGCTCACCCCGGCCGTGTGCCCACTCTTCGGCGTCAACCCTCCTCCACTGCCGTTTCCAACACACGACTGCCCATGCCTCGCCTTCTTCGTTTGCTCGCCAGCCACCCTCGAGCATATCGATCATATAACCCTCGCCTCTCTTGTGGTCCGGCCGGGTTTGCATTAAGAAATCTGTTAGTTACTGCTCTCCATCACGGTGAGGCATATTTCCTTGCAATCCCTCTTCCTATTTCGTTCTGTATGTTCCCAAATTGGCTCTAAAAAATGGAGAGCGTATATATGTTCATTATCTACCTTCCTAACTATTACATATAAGATGTATTTGTTCCAATAAGTTATGGCCTATTTACAGATCGTGGGTGCCCGAGTCACACAAACTTAACAAATAAGCCGTACATTTTCTAAATTATAGCATGACATGTTTAGACAGCTTGATACAAGTTGTTAGTTTTATGCTTATCCTCCTTTTATGAGTTTTGCATGTGTTCTCTGTAGATGCTGAGCAGCAGCGACAACACTCATGCTTTAGGCGATGTATCTTTATCTGATTCCGACAACCCTAGGTCTTCAGCAGGTGGTGAGGGTTCAAGTAATCTTGAACGGGATAGAGCTGCAGCAATTACCCTTCTGGTCGGGACACAGAGGAACGCTCCAAGGAATCCCACACACCAGCCGAAAGGTGTATATGAAGTAACCAAGATCAATTTAAAGTCTTGGGCTCCAACTAAACCAGATAAAGCATGCACGAGGTTCAGGAGTGTGTGTGGATTTGTTGGCAGGGCAAGGCTCAACATTAATCTGACGGGGTTTCGGAAGGCTGACACAGAAACACGGCAAAGGATAGTCCGGGAGATCATGGATCACTTCAACGTTCCAGAGCAGTGGAGAATGTAGGTGGAACACGCTGCACTGAAGAAGGCTAGGGATGCTTGGAGAAACTGGAAGCACGTGTTGTATAAGAAGTACTTGAGTGAAGGCAAAGACTCAATCCCCGCATACCCCCAAATTACAAAGGCAGACTAGGCAGGATTCAAAAGGGTCAGGGCAACTACAAAGTTCGCTAAGAAGAGTGCCAAGCAATCAGAACTTCGTAAGAGGAACACACACCCGCACCGTATGGGTGTGGCAGGATACTACAGCATGAAATCGATATGGGACTAGGAGGACAAAGAAGCAGTAGCGGCGGGTAGGAAATCAACCTTTAGTGAAATGAGGGGCGAACGCGCTAGAGACTACTTGCGGGCACGTGCAAGGAGGCGTGATGATGGAACTTATTGCTTTGAAACTCACATGAAGAAGAACTGATCGCGTGATGTTAAAGGCTTCCAAGATCCCTGGAAGGTTTTGCAGGAACTCAGGGCCATGTGACATTTTGTCCGATGCTCTGGAAACAAGAGAGCCCCCCTGACCGTGCAAGGGGTATAGGTATTAATGTCCCGCACAAGAGAGCTTTCACACTCAGCAAAAAAGAGAGGCTCGGCATAAAACAATCAAGGAGTGAAATGAAGCAGAATGAATTGTATGAAACATTGAGGAAGGACATGTATCCGGCTGTTCGAAAGGATATTGAGGAGTCAATGATGCAGAAGACTCTAACACTGACAGATAGCCAGTGAATGGGAGGGGAGGCGGGCATGGAGGATGGTGGTTATTGCGCGACAACACCGCACAAGAGTAGTTGTGCATCAGTTGACCCCAGTGACAGTGAGACTATAGCTGCTCATGATGATGCTATATCTGATCTTTCAGGAATGAAAAGGCGTGCTTACACATTATGAAGGTACATTAAAAATGTGCAACAGCCTGGGTTTGCCCACCCTTCTTGGAAGAGGGCCTCTTGTTGGACAATGTGCCACTGAAGCCGGGCTGTGTGAAGTGCTACGTGGCTGAAGTAAAGCCTGGATTCAATGGATTTGCCCTGAAGAATGTCCTAGGAGACTTTGATGAGCAAAGGACCTTGGGAGAAAAACATTGTTACATCACATCTAGTGGCCACAAAAGGAAATAGAGTTCATGGACGAGATCCCTGAAGCCCCGCCAAGAGAAACCAATGTCGCCCTCGCGTGCTTCCCCCAAAGAACCTAATACTCGTAATCCGGCGACTGATGCATCAACCTGTGATCAGCCGGCCCGACTTTGTGCCGTACAGGCCATGTCATCGTCCGCCCCAGAGCAGCCAGTGGCAAGGCCTACAACTGCTGAAGATGCACCACCAGTTCAGATGCCGGCCGCTGAAGCAGCGGGGAGGGGGGACCCAGCTGCATCACATGCTCAGCAGACCAACCTGGTGGAACAGTCATTAGCGATCGATGCTTCGAACCACCGCTAAGCTGTCAGAGGTCCGAACCGATCGCTCACGAGACATCGGTCCGCAGTTGCATGATCAGCATACCAATGCGTCAGCACTTCCTGCTCAGCAAACCAACGCGTTGGCATGGCCTCATCAGCACACCGACAAGTTGGCACCACCTACGCAGAAACCTTACATAGCTTCAACGCATGGTCAACAGTCCGATGCCTCTGCTCCTACAGCCCAGCAGTCCGTCATAGTAGCACTGTCAGCTCAGCGTCCGACATAGCTAAATTGTCAGCTAAGCAGTCCGTCGAAGCTTCACCGTCTGCTTGGTAGTCTACCTTTCAGCCAACCAGACGTTCTACCAGAAATGCTTCAAGTACCAAGAAGTAAGGGCCAAAAAGGCTGCACCCGTGAGGAAGCGCGCCGGGAGAGCGAAGAGGAAAGAGAACGATTTCCTTTTACTTAAAGCACTCATCGCCCAGAACCAAATTAATAGCAGGTTGTTCGAATCGGGGAGTAATATTATTTCTGACAGCATGGATGATGAAGTAGATTTGCAGCTTGCTAAAAATAAAGCAGACATACTGAAGCACACAATTACGTCCATGGCCAGCCATTTCTTGTTGGCGAATACTTTGATGAGTGCGGCTCCACTTGCCGCGAGTTACATAAATATTGCATGGACCAAATGTCAGCAGGTCATCAGGTTCTGCTAGTCCACTACAACAGAGATCATTTCCGACACGATGCTGGTTCCATCAATGTGAGTTTTGAGGACTTACATCTCTTCTTCAATTTCAACGAGCTCAATGCCACTCTTGTTAGATGCCTGATTTTTTAAGTACTTAACAAACTCTGATAAACTTCCCCATACAAGGCTGTAAATGATAAAAAACTAACTGCATTTATTCCTCTCAGGGGATTGAGCGCGCAGAGAAGAAAAAGAAAGAGTGTGCATTTCATAGATCCTGCATTAGCAAATGGCACAACATTAGATGGTAAGGACCTACGGGACTAGGCCATTAACACGGTCGTCCGTATCTTCAAAAGCATGTCCCATGCAGAATCATTTCTCTGGCGGTATCATGAATGGTAAGTCAAGTAAAAAAGCCACGCGTACATTGATTGTCTTTCAGATTTCGACATAATTCGTAGGTTCATGGCTTTCTTAATATGTAACAATCACTGGATATTGGTATTCATTGTTCCAAACAAGAACATAGTTTACTACATGGATTCTCTCAGAGAGTCAACAAACGCTCAGGATCTGGCGCATCTTCAGCAATTCATGGATAGGTATTGAATTCTATGATGTTAAAATTAATTTGCATTCATATTTGGTTCAATAATTGATGTTGTCAAATTCATCTTCATTTCAAGTGTGCTCGCATTGTGAAAAACTAAACCAGGGATCCTGTTGGGAAACGTTTAATCACCGATCCCACACGTGCGAAAGAATTTAGTGTGTGCTGCATCGCACATGATTACATTTTGTAAGGCCTTTGGATCATGGCCCCATATCCCCGACAGTTTCTGGGTCGTGTGGCAAGGACCCCCTATCGCAGGCACTCACTTGGCGACGGTTCCAAATGCCGTCGCGGAAAGGGGTTAAAAACCGTTTGAATAGCACCTCGTTGTACCAGTGTTCTCTCCTATTTTAGCTACCACCGCCCTCCATGACTGCCTTAACATAGGATTTTTTTTCCGCGCAACACAACCACACATTGCCCCAAGCCCTAGCCTCGTTAGCCTCTCCATTGGTTTCTCGACCCACAAGCCCCGAGAAGTTGTTGAATAAGAACCATACCACGCAGCAAAAATGCCCAGATTCCACCAGCCCAACCCATGATTTCAGAGCAAACCCCTTCCCACCCGTCGACATCATCAATGTCACCTCAATAGATCTAGGAAACACCGACCTCCCCAATCTTGAAATCTACATAATAACAATAGGGAGCACCTCGATTACCATAAACCCAAGCTATATGCAATCACAATGACTTACTCCCCGCTTCACACCGCCACCAGTAGCGACCACATGACAACCCGGTCCCGCTTAATCCGAAAGAACCGCGACACTCCTATCTTTAAGGATCAAACCCAGCCCCCAGTCTCCCACTTCGTAGGTCATCACCGACAGAGTCCCTCTGGATCTCCACGATGACGTGCAATCACCAACCTCATTTCTCCTCACCTCTTCACATCCTCCCCACTCGTTGCCGGTCACAGCTAGTTCAGAATAGCTAACTAGAGAGATTAATTAGTTAGGTAGCTAGATCTAGGACTAATAAGCTAGCTAGCTAGATGTAAAAATGTGCAACAATCTGTGTGAGAGATTAATTTTGACAAAAGCACAATGGAGAGGAGCAAGAAGGGGAGAGAGAGAGGAAGAAGAAGGGAGCTAGTGAGAGAGGCTCACATGCATCCAGTGAGTTTTTCTCAAATATGTCGTAGCTATTAGTGGCGTGTGACCAGCTCACACAAACTAATAATCCAACTACTAGTGACAAGTCATTCATTGTGAACGCCATTAGTAAGTGGGAGCCACGCAACAAACGCCAGTGGTACACCACGCAAGGGCACAGGGCACTGCTAGTGTATACACTAGTGATGTGTGGTAAATCATGCACGCAACAAGTACATGGGCCCGCATGCGGGCCCTCAAGTGATTACTAGTGGCGTCTACACGTGCAGCACACGCCACTAGTTTGTCCGGTATTAGTGGTGTGCGACCTAACTTACACGCTACACGGTAAAGATAATTTCCGATGCCACCACCCATTCGTTCCACTATTAAAATGGTGTGTTCGTTGGGGAGACAATATAGTTTTACTAGACCCCTTCGCATCTCCGATGACAGGGTTTCTCCATCTCATGTCGGCTCTGTTGTCTGTCCACCTCCTCTCTGGTGGCGTTAGGTCCATGGAAGCGCGGTGGACATTTGCCCTTGCCGGCGGGAAGGTTCATACTCCGTTTTTAGGTGTTCTTTTGAGGATGATTAGGGTTTAAGTCCTTCTCAGAAAGGCAAGGTGGTGCGGTTCCCTAAAGACGAAATAAAGCTCTCCCCACCTAGCCCATGTCCCGACGGTGCATCTAGTGTCGTCGGAGGGCAACGTTTAATCACCGATCCCACACGCGTGCGAAAAAGAATTCAGTGTGTGCTGCATCGCACACGATTACATTTTGTAAGGCCTTTGGATCATGGCCCCATATCCCCGACAGTTTACGGGCCGTGGCAAGGACCCCTATCGCAGCACTCACTTGGCGGCGGTTCCAAATGCCGTCATGAAAGGGGTTAAAACCGTTTGAATAGCACCTCGTTGTATCGTTGTTCTCTCTATTTTAGCTACCACCGCCTCCATGACTGCCTCAACATAGGAATTTTTTTCTCGGCAACACAACCACACAGTTGCCCCAAGCCCTAGCCTCGTTAGCCTCTCCATTGGTTTCTCTGACCCACAAGCCCTGAGAAGTTGTTGAATAAGAACCATACCACGCAGGCAAAAATGCCCAGATTCCACCAGGCCCAACCCATGATTTCGTAGCAAACCCCCTTCCCACCCGTCGACATCATCAATGTCAGCCTCAATAGATCTAGGAAACACCGACCTCCCCAATCTTCGAAATCTACATAATAACAATAGGGAGCACCTCGATTACCATAAACCCAAGCTATATGCAATCACAATGACTTACCCCCCGCTTCACACCGCGCCACCAGCGCGACCGCCGCGACAACCCGGTCCCGCCAATCCGAGCGCAACCGCGACACTCCGATCTTTAAGGACCAAACCCAGCCCCCAGTCTCCCACTTCGTAGGTCATCACCGACAGAGTCCCTCTGGATCTCCACGATGACGTGCAATCACCAACCTCCTTTCTCCTCACCTCTTCACATCCTCCCCACTCGTTGCCGGTCACAGCTAGTTCAGAATAGCTAACTAGAGAGATTAATTAGTTAGGTAGCTAGATCTAGGACTAATAAGCTAGCTAGCTAGATGTAAAAATGTGCAACAATCTGTGTGAGAGATTAATTTTGACAAAAGCACAATGGAGAGGAGCAAGAAGGGGAGAGAGAGAGGAAGAAGAAGGGAGCTAGTGAGAGAGGCTCACATGCGTCCAGTGAGTTTTTCTCAAATATGTCGTAGCTATTAGTGGCGTGTGACCAGCTCACACAAACTAATAATCCAACTACTAGTGACAAGTCATTCATTGTGAACGCCATTAGTAAGTGGGAGCCACGCAACAAACGCCAGTGGTACACCACGCAAGGGCACAGGGCACTGCTAGTGTATACACTAGTGATGTGTGGTAAATCATGCACGCAACAAGTACATGGGCCCGCATGCGGGCCCTCAAGTGATTACTGGTGGCGTCTGCACGTGCAGCACACGCCACTAGTTTGTCCGGTATTAGTGGTGTGCGACCTAACTTACACGCTACACGGTAAAGATAATTTCCGATGCCACCACCAATTCGTTCCACTATTAAAATGGTGTGTTCGTTGGGGAGACAATATAGTTTTACTAGACCCCTTCGCATCTCCGATGATAGGGTTTCTCCATCTCATGTCGGCTAATGTTGTCTGTCCACCTCCTCTCTGGTGGCGTTAGGTCCATGGAAGCGCGGTGGACCTTTGCCCTTGCCGGCGGGAAGGTTCGTACTCCGTTTTTAGGTGTTCTTTTGAGGATGATTAGGGTTTAAGTCCTTCTCAGAAAGGCAAGGTGGTGCGGTTCCCTAAAGACGAAATAAAACTCTCCCCACCTAGCCCATGTCCCGACGGTGCATCTAGTGTCGTCGGAGGGCAACGTTTAATCACCGATCCCACACGTGCGAAAGAATTCAGTGTGTGCTGCATCACACACGATTACATTTTGTAAGGCCTTTGGATCATGGCCCCATATCCCCGACAGTTTCTGGGCCGTGTGGCAAGGACCCCCTATCGCGGGCACTCACTTGGCGACGGTTCCAAATGCCGTCGCGGAAAGGGGTTAAAAACCGTTTGAATAGCACCTCGTTGTACCAGTGTTCTCTCCTATTTTAGCTACCACCGCCCTCCATGACTGCCTCAACATAGGAATTTTTTTCTGGCGGCAACACAACCACACAGTTGCCCCCAAGCCCTAGCCTCGTTAGCCTCTCCATTGGTTTCTCGACCCACAAGCCCCGAGAAGTTGTTGAATAAGAACCATACCACGCAGCAAAAATGCCCAGATTCCACCAGCCCAACCCATGATTTCAGTAGCAAACCCCTTCCCACCCATCGACATCATCAATGTCACCTCAATAGATCTAGGAAACACCGACCTCCCCAATCTTGAAATCTACATAATAACAATAGGGAGCACCTCGATTACCATAAACCCAAGCTATATGCAATCACAATGACTTACCCCCGCTTCACATCAAGGCCACCAGTAGCGACCGCCTGACAACCCGGTCCCGCTAATCCGAAAGCAACGCGACACTCCGATCTTTAAGGATCAAACCCAGCCCCAGCCTCCCACTTCAGAGGTCATCGCCGACAGAGTCCCTCTGGATCTCCACGATGACGTGCAATCACCAACCTCCTTTCTCCTCACCTCTTCACATCCTCCCCACTCGTTGCCGGTCACAGCTAGTTCAGAATAGCTAACTAGAGAGATTAATTAGTTAGGTAGCTAGATCTAGGACTAATAAGCTAGCTAGCTAGATGTAAAAATGTGCAACAATCTGTGTGAGAGATTAATTTTGACAAAAGCACAATGGAGAGGAGCAAGAAGGGGAGAGAGAGAGGAAGAAGAAGGGAGCTAGTGAGAGAGGCTCACATGCGTCCAGTGAGTTTTTCTCAAATATGTCGTAGCTATTAGTGGCGTGTAACCAGCTCACACAAACAAATAATCCAACTACTAGTGACAAGTCATTCATTGTGAATGCCATTAGTAAGTGGGAGCCACGCAACAAACGCCAGTGGTACACCACGCAAGGGCACAGGGCACTGCTAGTGTATACACTAGTGATGTGTGGTAAATCATGCACGCAACAAGTACATGGGCCCGCATGCGGGCCCTCAAGTGATTACTAGTGGTGTCTGCACGTGCAGCACACGCCACTAGTTTGTCCGGTATTAGTGGTGTGCGACCTAACTTACACGCTACACGGTAAAGATAATTTCCGATGCCACCACCCATTCGTTCCACTATTAAAATGGTGTGTTCGTTGGGGAGACAATATAGTTTTACTAGACCCTTCGCATCTCCGATGACAGGGTTTCTCCATCTCATGTCGGCTCTGTTGTCATCCACCTCCTCTCCGTGGCGTTAGGTCCATGGAAGCGCGGTGGACCTTTGCCCTTGCCGGCGGGAAGGTTCATACTCCGTTTTTAGGTGTTCTTTTGAGGATGATTAGGGTTTAAGTCCTTCTCAGAAAGGCAAGGTGGTGCGGTTCCCTAAAGACGAAATAAAGCTCTCCCCACCTAGCCCATGTCCCGACGGTGCATCTAGTGTCGTCGGAGGGCAACGTTTAATCACCGATCCCACACGTGCGAAAGAATTCAGTGTGTGCTGCATCGCACACGATTACATTTTGTAAGGCCTTTGGATCATGGCCCCATATCCCCGACAGTTTCTGGGCCGTGTGGCAAGGACCCCCTATCACAGGCACTCACTTGGCGACGGTTCCAAATGCCATCGCGGAAAGGGGTTAAAAACCGTTTGAATAGCACCTCGTTGTACCAGTGTTCTCTCCTATTTTAGCTACCACCGCCCTCCATGACTGCCTCAACATAGGAATTTTTTTCTGGCGGCAACACAACCACACAGTTGCCCCCAAGCCCTAGCCTCGTTAGCCTCTCCATTGGTTTCTCTGACCCACAAGCCTTGAGAAGTTGTTGAATAAGAACCATACCACGCAGGCAAAAATGCCCAGATTCCACCAGGCCCAACCCATGATTTCGTAGCAAACCCCCTTCCCACCCGTCGACATCATCAATGTCAGCCTCAATAGATCTAGGAAACACCGACCTCCCCAATCTTCGAAATCTACATAATAACAATAGGGAGCACCTCGATTACCATAAACCCAAGCTATATGCAATCACAATGACTTACCCCCCGCTTCACACCGCGCCACCAGCGCGACCGCCGCGACAACCCGGTCCCGCCAATCCGAGCGCAACCGCAACACTCCGATCTTTAAGGATCAAACCCAGCCCCCAGTCTCCCACTTCGTAGGTCATCGCCGACAGAGTCCCTCTGGATCTCCACGATGACGTGCAATCACCAACCTCCTTTCTCCTCACCTCTTCACATCCTCCCCACTCGTTGCCGGTCACAGCTAGTTCAGAATAGCTAACTAGAGAGATTAATTAGTTAGGTAGCTAGATCTAGGACTAATAAGCTAGCTAGGTAGATGTAAAAATGTGCAACAATCTGTGTGAGAGATTAATTTTGACAAAAGCACAATGGAGAGGAGCAAGAAGGGGACAGAGAGAGGAAGAAGAAGGGAGCTAGTGAGAGAGGCTCACATGCGTCCAGTGAGTTTTTCTCAAATATGTCGTAGCTATTAGTGGCGTGTAACCAGCTCACACAAACAAATAATCCAACTACTAGTGACAAGTCATTCATTGTGAATGCCATTAGTAAGTGGGAGCCACGCAACAAACGCCAGTGGTACACCACGCAAGGGCACAGGGCACTGCTAGTGTATACACTAGTGATGTGTGGTAAATCATGCACGCAACAAGTACATGGGCCCGCATGCGGGCCCTCAAGTGATTACTAGTGGTGTCTGCACGTGCAGCACACGCCACTAGTTTGTCCGGTATTAGTGGTGTGCGACCTAACTTACACGCTACACGGTAAAGATAATTTCCGATGCCACCACCCATTCGTTCCACTATTAAAATGGTGTGTTCGTTGGGGAGACAATATAGTTTTACTAGACCCCTTCGCATCTCCGATGACAGGGTTTCTCCATCTCATGTCGGCTCTGTTGTCTGTCCACCTCCTCTCTGGTGGCGTTAGGTCCATGGAAGCGCGGTGGACCTTTGCCCTTGCCGGCGGGAAGGTTCGTACTCCGTTTTTAGGTGTTCTTTTGAGGATGATTAGGGTTTAAGTCCTTCTCAGAAAGGCAAGGTGGTGCGGTTCCCTAAAGACGAAATAAAGCTCTCCCCACCTAGCCCATGTCCCGACGGTGCATCTAGTGTCGTCGGAGGGCAACGTTTAATCACCGATCCCACACGCGAAAGAATTCAGTGTGCTGCATCGCACACGATTACATTTTGTAAGGCCTTTGGATCATGGCCCCATATCCCGGACAGTTTACGGGCCGTGTGGCAAGGACCCCTATCACGAGCACTCACTTGGCGGCGGTTCCAAATGCCATCGCGAAAGGGGTTAAAACCGTTTGAATAGCACCTCGTTGTACCAGTGTTCTCTCCTATTTTAGCTACCACCGCCTCCATGACCGCCTCAACATAGGAATTTTTTTCGGCGGCAACACAACCACACAATTGCCCCAAGCCCTAGCCTCGTTAGCCTCTCCATTGGTTTCTCGACCCACAAGCCTTGAGAAGTTGTTGAATAAGAACCATACCACGCAGCAAAAATGCCCAGATTCCACCAGGCCCAACCCATGATTTCAGTAGCAAACCCCTTCCCACCGTCGACATCATCAATGTCACCTCAATAGATCTAGGAAACACCGACCTCCCCAATCTTGAAATCTACATAATAACAATAGGGAGCACCTCGATTACCATAAACCCAAGCTATATGCAATCACAATGACTTACCCCCGCTTCACACAAGGCCACCAGTAGCGACCGCCCTTGACAACCCGTCCCGCTTAATCCGAAAGCAACAAGAACACTCCGATCTTTAAGGATCAAACCCAGCCCCAGCCTCCCACTTCAGAGGTCATCGCCGACAGAGTCCCTCTGGATCTCCACGATGACGTGCAATCACCAACCTCCTTTCTCCTCACCTCTTCACATCCTCCCCACTCGTTGCCGGTCACAGCTAGTTCAGAATAGCTAACTAGAGAGATTAATTAGTTAGGTAGCTAGATCTAGGACTAATAAGCTAGCTAGCTAGATGTAAAATGTGCAACAATCTGTGTGAGAGATTAATTTTGACAAAAGCACAATGGAGAGGAGCAAGAAGGGGAGAGAGAGGAAGAAGAAGGAGCTAGTGAGAGAGGCTCACATGCGTCCAGTGAGTTTTTCTCAAATATGTCGTAGCTATTAGTGGCGTGTGACCAGCTCACACAAACTAATAATCCAACTACTAGTGACAAGTCATTCATTGTGAACGCCATTAGTAAGTGGGAGCCACGCAACAAACGCCAGTGGTACACCACGCAAGGGCACAGGGCACTGTTAGTGTATACACTAGTGATGTGTGGTAAATCATGCACGCAACAAGTACATGGGCCCGAATGCGGGCCCTCAAGTGATTACTAGTGGCGTCTGCACGTGCAGCACACGCCACTAGTTTGTCCGGTATTAGTGGTGTGCGACCTAACTTACACGCTACACGGTAAAGATAATTTCCGATGCCACCACCCATTCGTTCCACTATTAAAATGGTGTGTTCGTTGGGGAGACAATATAGTTTTACTAGACCCCTTCGCATCTCCGACGACGTGGTTTCTCCATCTCATGTCGGCTCTGTTGTCATCCACCTCCTCTCTGGTGGCGTTAGGTCCATGGAAGCGCGGTGGACCTTTGCCCTTGCCGGCGGGAAGGTTCGTACTCCGTTTTTAGGTGTTCTTTTGAGGATGATTAGGGTTTAAGTCCTTCTCAGAAAGGCAAGGTGGTGCGGTTCCCTAAAGACGAAATAAAGCTCTCCCCACCTAGCCCATGTCCCGACGGTGCATCTAGTGTCGTCGGAGGGCATGTGGAGGTGTGTCTCCGGCAGATCTTGTGAGATTCGGTCGGCGTTGGTCTTTTGTGGATCTCCATGGATCTAGTCTTTGTTCGTGAGTCTTCAAGTTGGATCTTTTCGATTTAGGCATGTCTTCATCGACGACAGTTATTGTTTTAGTGCGCTGGTCCTATGGGGCCCCAGCACAAAGACTTCCTAACTGTCTACCGTAATAAGTTTGTGCCCGACTCCAATGAGGAATGGGTAATGACGGCGGTGCGCACTCCAGTGCTTGTAGTCATGGTTAGGTGGTTTACAAACAAGGACGCAATTTTTATGTTCCTTCTATTGTCATGACAGATTATGAATAGATCAAAAGTTTTCTTTTAAGGGTGTGTTTAGAACTCAGTCGATTGAGACTTAACGAAGTCTCAGTAGAGTGATTTCAGTGTGTTTTTTTTTTTGCTACAAGCGGCTTGGCTAGACGCTACAAACGGCGACGAAAAATGTTGCGATGGTATTGCAATCAACAACAACAAATGCTACAAATGTTTTAACTAAAATGCTACAACCGTCAATGAAGGATGCTGCAACCGGTGAGATGACGTGCTACAACCAATGAGGGATGACATGCTTCGACCAACAAGACAAATGTTGCAAACCGGCAGGAAAAAAATGGTTGCAAATGGTCACAGAAAATGCTGCATGGTTGACTGAGACTTGGTTAAATCTCAGTTGACTGGTTTTTAGCATGCCCTTTTTTTAAATACAGTTTTACCAGCCAAACAGATGGCGCGCACCACAGCTAACAAGAACAGTACTCCGAGGCCATGGCGCTCTCTAGGGACAGGCCTCTCTTTGACCGCATGGTTTTGCTCAGTACGTGCTGAGCATGCCGTTGCCGAGGTCCCGTCCTGGTCAGTCGCCAAGTTGACGAGAACTGGGGTTGGTCAGACGTGCCATCGTCAAGGCTCACATGAAGAGGGCCTTGAGTTGCTTCGAAATCCATGCCAGACACGTGTCACCTCGTCATTAGGCGGGTCCAGCTTGACAGGCAAAGTTTGAATTAGACTTGGTCTTATAGGAATATTGTTTTTCCAGCGTATACTTTCCATGATTCCATCTACGTCAGGACACAATCTATCATGACGAACCAAAAGCTACATAAACTGATGGATAAATCAGAGGACCAATCATCTTATAGAGACCTCAAGTCTTCAACTATCAACATTTGATTCTCAAATGTTTAACAGAATCTTAGGCACCAGCAAATATCACAATGACATGACTTGACTTCTGCTCCTATAAAAAATAATTGCAAGAACAGGAAGTTATTTCCAACAGTACCATTTTTCAGGCTGCATGAATCTGCTACCTCACGTTCTTAAACATACAATATTGGAATATGAATATAATCCGTACTCAGCATAGCAATATGCCGCTACTCAACAGCCATTGACTAGATACATCCATTTGAGGAACAACCTAGGGACAAGCTTTTTCAGACAGAGGGAGTATCTTTCATTCGATTCTGGAGAGTACAACTTCAGTCTGATGAAAATTGCAACTTGCACTTTTCAAAAATAAACCTTCCACCATACAACACAAGCATGGAAGAATATAAGCTGAGGAAGCTCGTTGACATGTCACAATCCCATTCCTTAAGGATCAGTCTTGAATTCAGATATTCAACGGATGGAGGAATTTACCAACGTAATTCTTCATGGAATTTACACAGGAACTTTCCTCGAACTTGCCGAGCCATCACTTCGAAGTACAGGTGTCATCCACTATATACATAAATATAGAACAGTAGATTCTTCCACAAGAAAAAGATAGCCCATACAGATAGTTGATATTATAGTTCGGAGCTGACGAATCTGAAAAATGTCATTTGACTTGGTTAGAATAACGCCAATTATTGCTGCTCCCCAGGTGCAATGAACAATGATAACCATTGCTATAAGAGACTATATTGACCCTACACCACACCACCCTGTCCCTGTAGAAACAGCTCAAGGGATGGATGCCGCAGCCAGGGCCACCTTGTTGTTGGTGTTGTTCTTGCCATTCATCCGTCTCAGTGTTGCTCAAAATGTTACCCAGCGTAGAGCGGGTATACTCGATGTTGGAGTGATCCTCCATCTGAAGTCTTTGGTGGGCAAAATGGCACGTACCAGCATATTGATGGCTATTGAAGATTTCTATGCAGTCCACAGGAATTATACAACAAAGCTAGTTCTCCACGTCAGGGATTCCAACGGAGACAATATACAAGCTGCATCACAAGGTACATATCACGTTTTAAGAATTGTTGGCCTTCACTGAATTTTGCACTAAATGAAGTTATGAAACATAAGAAAGCAACTGCTAAACTTGGTATTTGTGATGAGGAAAAATCTTGCGATGTTCTTATTTTGTGGTGGATCATGATGGTTAAGTGATTAAGTCAAAACATTTAGGAACTTCTTTTGATTTACTAATAAAATTTTAAAACATGGATTTATGTCTAGAGAGGCAAACCAAAGAAGCACTAAAATATGATTTTCCTGAACTCATTCATTATCTCACTTCTACAAGAGCGTGTTTGGTTGCAATTTGCTACAGTACCCGCCTTGCATGTCCATCTCCAGCCAGCCTGGTTCTTCATATGCAGTAGATGAAACCTGTTTGGTTGCCCGCATCGCATGAAGGGGCACTTACCCCCTGCTGTTTGGTTGCCATTTTTGTGCTTAGGGTGTGAGCAGATGCAAACTTCAGTTGTTTGGTTGCAAACAGCGTTTGTGTTCTGCTCACCCCATTCAAATGTGGTGGCCTTACCACCACATGATCAGCACAACAACAAGCACAACTGACAGCAGATCAAAGAGGCAAGCACTGACAGCAAACAAAACAAGCAACCAAATGAGATCAAACAAAGCAAGCAACGAAAATGATACCAAACTACTTAGATTAACAGTAGGGGCATCCTCCTTCCCTGCTCCACTCCAGGGTGCTGCTCCTGGCCAAAATATTAACAAGTTCACAGCACAAGTACCATAAGTTCAAGCCACAGACCATAACAAGTTCAACACTAACACCTAAGTTACCTATATTGCATGCTCAATGTGACCAACGCAGTTGTGTCTGCTGCAACGAAACCGCACATAACCGAGGAGTCGTGGTTGTAGATTTGGACCTTGAGGCCGAGTCCCGAGATGCGCACAACGACGAAGTCGCCGAGGACAATCCGGTGGCGGCGGCAGAAGTAGTTCTAGCCCCGTCCAAGCACCATGTGCCCCTCGAAGTTCTGGACCTGCACCCAGAACGTGCACCGCTTGTTCGCCGACAGCCTGACCACGCGCGGGAGCCGATTGATGACCAGCCACTCGTTCATCACCTCCACGAACTTGCGAGGGATGACGAGCATGGCGAGGTCTTCGTTGTCCCTGATCTACTGGTAGAAGCGCAGCAGCTCCCGGGCCCCCTCCTCGTGGCCGGTCCTCGGAGATCGTCCCCTTGAACGAGGCAGGCTCATGAAGGCGACCCTGCTAGGCAGGTCCACCCCCTTGAGCCACCTGTTCGTGGGGATGAGATCCTCGGCTCCCTCAACTCCGGCCACCACCCGCCACGTCCCAGTCACTCTTCAATATCTTGTCAGGTAAGATGACAAGTATTAGAGGTGCTTGCAAAATGAACACGCACTGATCAGTGGAATTAGCTCTTCTGCAAATGCCACTGGTCAGTTGCACTAGCACTACAGCAAATGGCACTGATCAGAGACATTTGCCCAAGAGAAAATGCCACCAATCAGTGCACAAACTTTTTGCCAAATGCCACTGATCAGTGGCATTAGCTCTTATAGGCAACTAGCACTGATTAGTGCCACTTGCTCTTGGGCAAGTCCCCTGATCAGTGGCATCTGGTCTTCTGCAACTGCCACTCATCAGTGCACTATCCTAAGCATGGAAACATCTAAAATAATCACCCATGTGCACCCATGCACATTTGGCGGCATCCTAAAATGGTCCTACTACATGCACGTATAACAATCTAGAGCATGCAACACAAACCCTAGCTTCAACATGTATGTAGCAACATGAACAGGATCCTAGCTTGAACATGAACATGCCATTTGCATGAACACAGATCCTAGCAAGACCCTAGCATGAACACAGATCCTAACAAAACACACTAGCATTGGGGATTCTAGCATCAACACACATCCTAGCATGAACACAGATCCTACGAAAGCACTAGCAGAAGAACAGTATCCTAGAACACACACTGTAGCAAACAAGAACAGATCGGCCGGATTCAATTCGATTGGGATCGCATCGAATCGGATCTACTCGAATCCTATCTAATCCTATCGAGTCCACTAAGTACTAGCACATGCCTAAGAAAGAAACCCCTAATCTACATCTACGAGCAAGCATTGGGGATTCTTTGAGTCACTGGAGCTTGCGCCGTCGCAGCAAACCGAGGCCGGGGTGAAAACTCCAGCGGGGAGGAGAGAGGTGGCGGAGCAGAGGAGGAGCCGGCCCTGGCGACGGCCGGCGGCATCGGCCCCGTGCTCACGGCCACGCCGGAGGTCGAGGAAGACGATGCGCCGACAGGAGAAAACCCTTGGACGGGGGTCAAGAAAACCCCCCTGCCCAATGGGGTCCCAAGAAGCAGCGGCTTAGTGGACGGCGCCGACGCTGAGCCCATGACCACGAGGTCCGGAAACAGCGGCGGAGTAGGAACGGTCGGCACCGCATTGGCCGGCCCTCGTGGTGGCCGGCAGCAGATGGGGGACGGCGCTCGCAGCGCCGACGCAGGTCCCTGCCCGAGTTCTGGAGCCCGGCCAACCAGCGCTCCTGGATGCTGGCGATGCGCTGGTCGACTGGGGTCAGAGGACGACGCGGCGGTGGGCGAGCCGGAGCCATCGGAGGAGAGGAGAGGGAGGGGCAGTGAGGCAGAGAGGAGCGGTGGGAACAGTGTGGGCGGGGAGGTGAGAGAAGAGTGGCGGGGTTATGAGACGTCCCCTCCGTCTCCCGCGCTGCCCGAGGCGTGCAGCCTCCTCGCACGCATGGCCGCGCCGAGCCAGGCTCGCGAGAAACTGCCGATTCGGCAGTGTCTGCCGGGCCAGGCTGAGGCCTGCTTTAAGTTTCGTGAGGGCCGTGAAATGCATGCAGCCCAGTCAACCAAACAGGCCACGCACATCCCGCCCGGGCCTGGTTGGGCTGCATGCGGGCAACCAAACATGCCCCAAATGTATTGTGATTGTCTTCTATTGCCACTGCAAGTCTGTCGATGGGTGATCGTCGATATCAGAACCACAAGGTAGTTCCTGGATTGTCCGGGCAGGGGTTAAAACACTCCGATCAGGCAGTCTACCCAAGTTCGGGCCACCGGTGACAGTGTAACACCCTATTCCTGCTTGTATGTTTCTTCCTTGTGTATCGAGAAATAGAGCTCTTTGCTTACAATCGGCAAGGAGCTCCTTTGTGTTCTCCTTTTTCCTCCTTCCCTCTGCCCCTCCTTTTATATCTGGAGGAGGATAGTTGACCTCTGCCTCCCTACCGCCAAAAAGGCAAGGGACACCGTCACAGGCATGACAAGAGGAACAATGGTGGTAGGTAACAACTATTGATGACGTCACGGCGTACCTCTCGACTGAGCGCATGCCGCTCGTCCTCAGCAAGCGAGGCTAGGCACAGTGATGTCGTACCTTGCGTATGGGCATGACTGAAGAAAAGATCGTAAATGTCCCATCGGAGGGATGACTGGTCAGGCGCCCCGAAGGCGCGACGCTGTGTGTTGTCACTTCCCTACGGCCCTGTCCTTGAACCGGGCCTATCGGTCAGTGATCGTATTCCCTGCTGCCCGAGAACTCCCCCAAGCACTGAGGTGGCCCATTGCTGGGGGCAAGGCGGCGTGTCTTGCCCCTATCACAGGGCGTAGTGGCAATGTGATGGGAGTTGACCCAGCTTGACCAGGAGGAGGTTGCCGCTTGAGCTTCTCTGTGCATATGTATGCACACCCTCCCCATACCACAGGCTGCCCACGCTGCTCTTGCTTGAGCCCCCTTTCCCCGTCGCTCCATTGCCCTCTGCACCGCCACCATGGCTCCGAAGAAGAAAAGAGCGACAACGTTAGCGAAGAGACCCCAGGAGGAGGCCGCGTCGCGACCGATCCTTCCATCGTCCCACTTCACCAAGGTGGAGCTTGGCTGGATTAGGTCGTGGCTGATGGCGTCAGGCCACCCGGACGCGAGAGGGGTTCGCCTGCCATCCTATCCTCCGGACCCTGATGTTGATGAGGTCGTGATCTTCGCCGCACCACATCCAGATGGGCTCGCGAAAAGCTAGATTCGTCAGGCACTGGGTGAATCGCCGGACGGATGGCACGAGGAGTGGTGCTGCATCAACACGGACAGACACTCGCAGCTTGTCCTCCCAACCACAGAGCCGAAGGCATCGACGAGGGTGTTCCGGGAGAGGCATACTAAGATGACACCAACTTGTCCCCGGTCACCACTCGGATTGCCGGGTTTTGGGAGCGCGGACTGGCCGCTGCCATGGTGCTTGGGGACCTCCTGCGTTGCAGGCTGGAACCATTGCGCCTGCGTCCTCGCTTAGCGACGATCTACACTAGCTCCAACGATGCTGGCCAGCCGATGACAGGGCCCAGGAACGACCTCTCGCCAGCCAACTGGAATAGTTGTTGTCGCAACTGCTGGACTCGAGCGAACCCCATGCCCTTCTGAGCGCCATCGTTCCACTCTATGAAGACCCCCGTGGTTGCCGCAAAATTTGTGGGCCTTACTGCTCTTCGACGAGTGGGGAATCAAGACGACCACAGGGCCGACCCACGGGATATCGATCCCGGAGCCGCTGGCCCCTGCCATGAGGGCCCTCGAAACGCCCGAGGACCGCACGGCCGGGAAGAGGAATCGGCTGCCTTCCCCATCGACGACCCGCTCCTCTTTGTCATCGGCTCATCACCAACTCCATCCCGTCGACCCAATATCCCCTTTGGCCAGGGATCAAGCCGCCATTCTAGAATTATGGAGCCACAGGAAATGAACTTGGGGTCGCTGCTGGCCTTGAGCTCAACGTGGACGGTCCAGACAGCGGCCATGCTTCGAGGCCGCTGGGGGATCCGAACTTTCGGGTGAACATAAGCCTTTTGATATGACCTCTCATCTTTTTGCATCATCCCATTCCATGGCGGGGGATAGGGTCTTTGGGTTTGACCCCGTACACGCTTTAATTGCTTGTAAGGCTCCTACTGACGCTCAGCCCACCCCGGGAGGTGGAGGAATCCTGGGATCCCTGGGAGCGCCGCACGTGCAGAGCCTCCATAACACGCAATTGGCCGAGCCCCCGCTGGGCGGCTTGCAAAGGTGGAGAGGCCCTTGTGAGCATGGTGGTGTTGGCAAATGTCCCCGAAGAGGTGGTTAGGGAGCCCGCGAGGAGCGCACAGGCCTTGGGGCGGTGATGCAGGCTGCTTCTTAGCACGATCAACAGATGCAGGCCCTTGCCCAATAGCTAGCCACGCAAGAAGCAAATATCCTTGCACGGGAGGGCGCCCTCATATCTAACGAGATGCCCAGCTCCTTCAGCACGAGCGGCAAGTGATCAGTTGCCAGGAGAGGGTGGCTTTTCGTGAGATCCATACCTCCACACGCAGGAGGAGGCGCTCGGCTCCCAGGAGGAGCAAGTCACTACATCCGAGGATGCCCTGGGGATGCGAGAGAGCTTGCGTACGGATTATTGCGAGCGGCTCCGCCTCCACAAGGAGAGGAATCAGGAGCGCCTCTGTGCCGCAGAGAGGGAGTAGGGGACAAAGGATCGCCATATCCAAGAGCACCTTTCAGCGACCTTGGCGTCCTCCAAGCTTGCCCTCGAGCGCCTGTCCGACGAGCTCGGGCGCCTTCAGATAGAGATGCCACGACTCTGGTGTCGGGCAGAGACCGGCGATAGGCTCCACTTGGAAATCTAGGGGTCAGCGCCAACACCTCCACATGCTGCACAAAGTCTTTGATCACCTAAAGGGCGTTGTTACAGAGGCCGAGCTCAAACCCAATGGTGGCCCCCATGCAACGGTGGGTGTTGGTGGCATCGCGTTGGGGCTCAAAAAATTGGCCGACAGCCTTACATTCGTATTCAGGACAATGCGGGAGCTGATTGGCGAAGAATATCAAGACTTGGCTGTCAGCATGGCGAAGCACGTGCTTGCTTGTTACCGTGGTCGAGAATCCTGCTTTAGCTTGGATCCCGCCCACCTCAGACTGGTCCCACGATTGGAGTCTCGGGACCGTGAGGCCATTTGAGATGTCGCCAAGGTGATCGCCGCTTGCTTTAGACGCCTTGAAGGCGGGGGTGTGATCGACGCCAGCACAGGAGTTGGTGGAGCCGCGGCAGGGAAGGTCGAGTAAGACTCCGAAGGTGATGACGACACCTCAGAATAGGCGTGACACATTTCCCCTCTAGGCCAAGGGCCTCTGTAAAAACGACATTTCTTATCTTTTCATTGGACTTTCACCGTTACCATAATATTTCCTTTTGGCTGATTAATGGAAGTTGATCGTATGCTCAAACTCTTTTTTATTTGCTTTTCCCTTTTGTCGTCCCTTTCTTTGCCGAGCGTTTGCCGCCACGCGCATCCTCCTGTCCCACATGCTCAGGGAGCCCTCAAGTGCATGTGTACATGCCGATTGTGTGAGCGGGGCTCAGAGACCAACCGCAGAGCACACTGCCTCATCGGGGTATTACGCCTACGACCGCATTCGTTTAAAAGCGCCCCTTTCCATGGTTGGGCGTTCGGTCGGGCCTATAACGCTAGGAAAATGTCATCAGCTCATCTTCACCGAGGCATAGCTTGCCCTGGTGGGTGTGGCATTTTCCTGCATCTTCACAAGCAAAGATAAAATGCACCTATAGGCGAAGGGCTCCCAATGGCACAGGTTTTAGCCGTCGATCTAGACTATTGATCAAGAGAGGCAGGGGTCCTTCCATCACAGAGCGGTCGGGCCCAGGGGCACGGTGGTGCCTGGGGGAGACCCGGACACATCCACCCTGCCGTTGCATTACGAAGAGGCCCACTACCCCGTCTCATGTGCAGGGGCGGAGACAGTAGGGATGCGAGCATGGGCTAGATCCAGACGTATGTACGACGGAGGCTATCCCAAATGGATCAAAATCATGTGGTCGTCGGGACGCGACCGTGCCAACAAAGTGCTCCCGCCGTCCCAAAACTCCTGTCTTAGATTTGTCTAGATACGAATGTATCTAGTCACGACTTAGTATTAGATACATCCGTATCTAAACAAATCTAAGACAAGAATTTTTGGACGAAGGTAATAAAAGACAACGATTTTGCTAAAGAGGAAAGATTGAAACAATGGAAATCGAAAACACTTGTCCCTGCGAGCAGTCCTACTATGTGTCGTGCACTGATAGTCGAGGGCCAGCTGGCGCGCGAGCCATGCGAGGGGACGAGGCTGTGATATGAAACATGGGAGCTTTCGAACTTTGATACACGGCGGAGTGTTTGGAGCGCCCTTTCATAATTACAATTTACAGAGAGCTCTAATGCCCAAAATGGCGATGACGCTCGCCGCACGCCTCTTTCCCGCTAGGCGAGGGCCTCCTCCCCCCCTCCCCCCCGGTCATGCGACGGCATTCAGCTCCTAGAAACCAAGCTTGTCGCTTTGTCGTCCGTAGTCATCAACGCCTTCAAGATGCGGGTGGTTCTGGTCCTGTCTCCCGCGCCCACCGCGCCCCACCTCTCAGCCACCTCGGCCGACACGCTTGTCCTCACAATCCCGTCCACCCTATTCGACGCGATCACCTTCGTGGCGCTTAACCTCACCTTCAATGAAGTTCTGTACCTCCTACACTGCTCGAGGTTGTGCCCATTGGAGCGGTGGAGCGAACACAAGTTGTCTATGTCATCATCGACGGCCTCTGCCTTCTCTTTGCCGGCATCAGCCCGGCCTTTGGTGCCTTGCGGACCCGCGGCTCCGCCACCAGAACGAGCTTCATCTTGCTTTTCTTTGTCTTCTCGAAAGCACTGGTGACGTCGACGCCCCCGATCTTTGCCTGGTCGGGCCATGGAAGATGGAATGCTCTCGCCTCAGCTGCCTTGGCGCACTTGTCCGCCAAGGAAAAGAGTTCGGCCAGCATGGAAACCTCATGGGTGTCGAGCTTTTCCAACATCCTATCATCGCACACGCCATGGCGAAAGGGGACGATGGCTGCCTGTGGCGAGATCCTGAGAATGGAGTTGCGGATATTGTAGCGTCGTTGGATGAACTGCCTTAGCGACCGCCCCTTGCCCTGCTTGACGGTGTAGAGATCGCCTTTTGTGCCGAGGCCCACATACGTGCCCTAGAAGTCGGCTATGAACTACCGACACAGGTCCTCCCACGAGACTACGGAGGAAGATGGGAGGTTCATGAGCCATGACCTAACAAACCCTTCCAGGGCCATGGGGAACCAGTTCACCATGGCCTTCTTGCCGCATCTGGCCACCTAAATGGCGATGGTGTAGATCTGGAGGAACTCCGCGGGATCACAAGAGGTGTCATATTTCTATCGTATGTCAGGCGAAACTTCCCTCACCACGCGACGGGGCGCAGCTCCGGAACAAAGTCTTGACATCCCGCTCTGTACGACAAGGTATTTGTCGGATTTCGGGTTCCGCAAACCCATGAGAGGATCGACTCTGGGGTGCGTGCGAAGAACTCGACCTCCTCAGTCTGCCTGCTCGCCAATCTCACAGCCTAGCTCTTCGAACTCGAAGGAAAGGGGACACGGCAGTTTACCCAGGTTTGGGCCACCTTGCGGTGTAAAACCCTACTCCTGCTTTGTGGTGGATTGGTCTCGAAGGGCTAAGGATGAACTAGTACAGTGGAGAACAATCTCAGGAGGTGTGTTCTTGAGCTCGAGTGAGCTGGTGAGGGTGGAATGGCTTCGATCCAATCCCTCTGTCCCTCTCCCTCCGTGTGTGTGTGTGTGTGTGTGTGTCCGTCCGTCCCCCCCCCCTCCCCCCCCCCCCCCGTCTTCGATGGGGGCTAGGTCCTATTTATAGTGGCATTGGTCCTCCCAAATGAAGGCGGGAAGGGATCCCACAACGGCCAAATTTGAAGGGAGACAACTAGTACATCTTATCCTGATGAAAGTGGTCTTCGCCTGCAAAAGCTTCCGGTCGTGAAGCCGTGGTGGGCTCGGCGATGACCTTCGTCCTGCCGTCCTGGCGGTCTTGGTCTCGTTACACGGGAATGGAAACCTTTGGCTGATTCCTCGGGACTCCGCGCCTGCGCTTGCCTCCTTGGCACCAAAGAGGAAACTGGTACACTGCACCCATTGGCGCCCGCCTGACCTTGGTCATCATGGCTCACGTCACCCTAACCTCGCGAGGTGAGCCTTGCATAGAAATATCCGCTCCTCGGGAGCCAGCCTGAGGAGGCTACTCCCTTCGGAGCTCTTGGTGTCGTCCGCCTTGCGAGGTTTGGCCCCTCGTGAGGGTCTGGAGTTGTCGATGTCGAAGCTGGGCCGCACTAGGCCGCCAACGGAGCCACGCCGTGGGCCACAGGCAGGCAAGTCTAGGTACCCCCGCTCCCAGAACGCCGACAGTAGCCCCCGGGCCCAAGGCGTGGTCGGACTTGGCTTCGAGGCAAAGCCAAAGGGCAAGTGCGGAGCGCCGCGAGCCCTAACCGCCTGCGGCCTTGGGCGACGCATGGCGATTGATGGGACGTGGGCATCTCCGCTTCCCCACGCTGCCTCGGCAACTGTCCGACTTGACGAGTCGCCGCTGCATGCAAGAAAAACCATCATTGCGCGGGATCGTGGAGGCCGGCGGTTGGCCTTCCTCCGGCTATAAATGAGGGGGGAGGGGCAGAGCCCCCCTCGCTCGTCTCTTATCTCCATCTTCTTGCTGCCCGTTCCTTTTCTTCTCTCTCTTGCCGTAGTTGCAGTCCATGGCGCCGATCAGAAGATTCTCTGCAGCGGATAAGGGGAAGGCCCCTCGGGAGGAACCTGAACCACTTCCGCCGAAGAAGAGGTTTAGGCGCCCTCGCGACGGCGAAGCAGGGCAGGAAGTGGCATGACCCTGGACGAGCGATCTCTGCCTGGCTTCCCGCTTCCTCTGTACGCCCGCGCGCAGGGCGACAATGCCCATCGTCGCACGGTTGGGGGTAGAAGTGGACAGGGTGAAGTCGCACGACCAGCTGGCCCGCGAGCTCACGCTGAGGGCAGCTCGCGTGAGTTCGTGGTTTGGGCGGCAATGCCGCCGCGCTCATGGATCCGATTCCCGAGGTTATTCGCTGAGGAGATGTCGTCGAGAGGGCCGCTCGAGCTGTGGCTGCAATACGCCGGGTGCTGCATCCTAGCCACTGGGCCGAAGGTCGAGGTCGTCCTCCCAGGCGACATCTTCATGACCCGCGGATGGGGCGAGGTCGCTCGCGCCTGTCGTCCAGAAGGGGCCTTCGCCATCCACTTCGAGTACGACGGCGCTTTCACATTGTTCTTCAAGGTCTTCGACGGGGAGGGCCGGCGGCTGGAGTGCTGCCCCGCGGGAAGCAGCCCGCATGGCGCAGTCGCAATCGTCAAGCCCGCCTCCGACCCCGCCGACAGCTCCTCTAGTAGCAGCGATGACTCATGGGAATCCAGCGACTCTCCCGAGCCCAGCGATTCCCCGGAGTCCAGTTATGGCAGCTACGTGCCGCCAAGCTCTTGCCGTGCCCGGAGCGCGGCAGCGGCGTCAGCTCGGAGTTGCCGGTGATGCCTAGCGGTCGGGTCCTTCGAGGTTTTTCTTCTTTTGTTTCCCTGCGCGGAGTTGCGACAAGCCCCGTGGGGGTGTGTAAAAAACTATAATGCTTTTGTTTCAACGTTACCCTTCCTAGTACTGCGTTGAAATTGCGTGTCCCTCTCCGGCACAGTTCCCCCTTTTCGTTCTCGGGGTAGCTTAGCACTCTACGCCGACAGGACCCAGTCCACAGGCGGGCTTCAGCCGTCGCTGGTATGCGAGGTCGCAATGCCGTGGTCAAGGCCAGGAGGTGAGCGGCCCGAGGTCCGGTGAGAGCTCCTGAGACGCGATGCTCAATAGGTCCCCTTTGGCGTGCAAGCAGCTCCCCAAAGTCCGAAAAGGAAAGCGACATTGCCCGAGCGAGGCTGCGAATGTCGTGGGATTGAGTTGTGAGGTTCACGCTGACATGCATGGGTGACTTATCTTAGTGAGCCTGCGGCGATTCCCTTGTGTGGTGCCCAATCATGCCTTAGTGGTGATGCGTCTAGGTAGGGTTCTCGCCGGCCATCCCCTTTCCTCGCTCGTCTAGATGCTCTACATCCTCGGGTCCCGGCCCTCGAGCGAGGCTCAGCCGCCACTGGTATGCCAGGTTGTGATGTCGTGGTCAAGGCCAGGGGGTGAGGGCTGGAGAGCCAGTAGGAGCTCCTGAGGCGCGATGCTCAAGAGCTCCCCCTTTAACATGCAAGCGATTTGCGCGAAAGAAAAGGGGGCGAACGTCGGGCCTGCCCATAGGACCATAGCTGAGCTCTGGAGGTTCCTGCGAGTTAGTCTGTGGAGGAGAATATGACCCAGAACCGCGTTTGCTGCCTGTCCATTGATCTTTCCGCAACAAGATGAAGGCACTGAGGACCTGATGAGGTGACGTGCGCGGGGCAGGCCGCAAGCCAGAGCTCGATCTCTCAGATTTGTCAGCGTTGCAGGGACGGACCCGAGCACAAGCGTCGTGCCAGCATGTGTAGCCCCCGTTGCAGGATGAGCAAAAGGCGGGTCAGCAACATGGGGAAGCCGCGGGGGGTAATAAAGCTCCAAGCAAGCGGATGATAATCATAAAGCAACTCATGGAAGAAAGTAAAGCCAGTTCTGATGGATGCAAGAAGGATACACGCCGCACGGACGAACCCACACGGCTCGGGGATAATGCAGCCCGAGGGGCGCCCCCAACTGAACGAACTAAGAGATGTCACCTTGTACCGTTGCTGAAGAGATGTTGGAGTAGTCGGAGACGCGCGCTGCAGAAGTCGCTCCTCACGAGCCACCCAGGTCCTGAACCTCGGGAGGTTCTGGAGGCCCGGGGGGGGGGGGTCGTGAGTATCCATCGCCATCTCCGCCTGGATCTCCTGGCGCGCTTCCTAAGCTGCCAGGACGCCCCGCATATGGCGCTGGAATGTGGCGGCCACATTCAGTAAACCGAAGGGCATGCGAACGTAGCTGTGAGGGGGGCCCTTGCATCGGCCAACACAGGATGGCCAGAAGAGCCCCTGAGAGACTGCCCTGTTGAGCCCAGGGATGTCGATGCAGACACGCAGCTCCACGTCCTCGTCTGGGCAGGGAGCTGCGCCTGGTGGTGGGCGGCGATCGCCCCGCATAGCTCTTGCCTCCTGGATCTCCTTGTTTGCCTTGATGATGAACTCCTGAGCGCCTGATGCCTCGCGCCCTGCGCTTTCTTTGCGGAAGCGCGCGTTGAAGCACGCCTCCACATGGTGCCCGAGCGCCCCCCTCATGACGTTGGCCAGGTCTGAGGCCCTCCAAAGGAGAGCCCCCGAGCCCAGCCTGAGAGGGGCGCTGGGCGCACCTTCCTATGCGAGAGGAGAAGGTGCCCCGTCCACGGATGCAAGGCTCGAGGCGGCGCCGTCGGACGCCCCACCCCCCATGAGGTCCTTGGTGGAGCAGCTGCTTCTTCTTGGGAATGGCCTCGGGAGGGTAGACGGCGCCCTCGTCGTTCGTGTTCTCGACCACTGCAGCCTGGTAGGCGCGATAGAGAGCGCACACCGCGTCCTTCTCCTCGCAGGCGACCGTGATGATGCCGCAGCTTTCCGGCATCTTGAGGACGTTGTAGCCATGGTGGGTGACTGCCATGAATTTGGCCAGGGGTGGGTACCCGAGGATGACGTTGTACGGGAGATGGATGTTGGCGACGTCAAAGTCGATGAGCTCTGTGCGGTAGTTGTCACGCTTGCCGAAAGTGACACGGAGGCGGACCTGCCCTAACGGGATGGTGGAGCCGTCAGTCACTCCTGAGAAGGGCTTAGTAGGCTGAAGCTGATGGTATGGCACTTGGAGCCGGTTGAACGTCTGGACGGAAAGAACATTGAGCCCTGCACCGCCATCGATGAGTGTCTGGTGACGAGTACGTTGCTAATGATGGGCGAGCAGAGCATCGGGAGGGCGCCGGCTGTGGCCACGCACTTGAGCTGGTCGGAGGAGTCGAAGGTGATGGCGTACTTGAACCACCTGAGCGGGTGCGTTGCCTCGAGCTTGGGGAGGGCTGCGTTCACCTCACGTGCGAACTGCTTGAAGATGCGATGAGAGGCTGGGGCCTGGGAGCCGCCCAGGATGCAGGCAATGGCGCGAGGCTCCTGGAAGCCCCAAGCCCCCTCGTCCTGGTGGTGGTATTTGTTCCTTCTTGGTGGCGGCGACAGCGGGGGGAGACCAGCGTTGCCTTGAGGACGGTCCTTGCGAGACTGGTCCCTCCAGGCGCCCTCGCGAGGCTGGCCCTGCCAGCGATCCTCCCGAGGCTGGTCGCGCCACTCCTGACGATGATCGCGGTTGTCCCAAGCGTCCTCCACCTCGGTCTCCTCCGCGGCCGTAACCTCGATCGTTGCGCTCGGAGCGACGATCGAGGCGCCCGTCGCGGATGGCCCTGAGCTCCTGACAATCGTTGGTGTTGTGGTTGTGCATGTTGTGGAAGACGCAGAACAGGCGGCTGCCCTTGGATGACTCTGGGTGATCGCAGCCGTGCTTCATCTCCGGCTCGGCTGTGAGTACAGCTGGTCTCTTGCGCTTCATGTCCTTGGCCTTGGCCTTGGCCTTCTTGTCTTCCGGGTCCGCGTCAGGGAGCTCGAGGAGGGAGAGGCGTCCTTCCTCAGCTCTCGCACACTTGGTTGCCATGTTAAACATCTCCAGGGCCGTGCACAGGTCTTCGTGTATGGCAAGCTCCTCCTTCATCTTGACGTCGCTGACGCCATCACTGAACGTAGAGATGATGGCTTCGTCCGACACCTTGGGGATCTTGAGGTGAACGTTGTTGAAGCGATGGATGTACTTCTGTAGGGTCTCCCCTAGCTGTTGCTTGATGCGTCGCAGGTCACCTGCGGCCGGCGGGCGATCGCGAGTGCCCTGGAAGTTGGCGATGAAGCGTTCTCGCATCTCATCCCAGGAGGAGATTGATCCCGCGGGGAGGTTCAGGAGCCACGAGCGTGCCGTCCTTGAGGGCCATGGGAAACCAGTTCACCATGACCTTCTCGTTGCCGTTGGTCGCCTCGATGCTCAGCTCGTAGAGCCGCGGGAACTCAGCAGGGCCGGGGGTGTCGTCGTAGCGTGGAGGCAGGTCAGGCTTGAACTTTCCCGGCCAGACGACGCTGCGCAGCTCCGGAGTGAACGCGCGGCATCTTGCTGTGGTTATGGGAACCCGCCGTGGAGGTGGAGCCTGGTCATGGCGCTCGCGCACCGCCACCACAGGCGGCGCGCGATCTTGACGTGGCGGTGTCGGGAGCGCACATGCATCTTCTTGTGGTCGCTGCACCACCTGGCAACTTGCCTCATTGCACGCGGGCGCCCGACGCTGTGGATCACGCCGAGGGGCCTCCCGCCTTGGCTCGATGATGGCGTCCTGCCTGGAAGGTGGAGGAGGCGCCCCGTGAGCTACGTCTCCCGCAGCAGGCGACGGTTGAGGCAGCGAGCGAGACGGTGCAGCAGAATCTCCGGCGGCGCTGGCGAGCTCGTCGATGCGGTCGAGCCAATCCTCGTAGAAGTTGTTGACCGGGCGATAGCACAAGAGCTCGCGCGCCATGAGCAGCGCGGACTGCGCGTTCGTCGGGCCACGACGAGCATGGGAGGACGAAGCAGCTGGAGTCAGCGATGGAGTGGCGGTGCACCCGTCGCAGCGCACGGAAGGATGCAGCGAAGAGGCCTGTTGCTCATGGCCCGCAGGGCCCGTGGCGGCATTCGCCACCGGCGACGGGGGACGGCGAGGGCAGCCGTCGCCCGCCGGTGCTGTCTGAGCGATGCAGGCGGCGAGAGCGCCCCGGTGCTCAGCACGAGCTCGACGTGCGTCAGCCATGGAAGCGGTGGTGAATCGACCGACGGAAGAGAGGCCCCGACGCACCCCTACCTGGCGCGCCAAATGTCGGATTTCGGGTTTCGCAAACCCTTGAGAGGTTCGAACTCTGGGGGGCGTGCGAAGAACTCGACCTCCCCAGTCTGCTTGCTCACCAATCTCACAGCCTAGCTCTTCGAACTCGAAGGAAAGGGGACACGGTAGTTTACCCAGGTTCGGGCCACCTTGCGGTGTAAAACCCTACTCCTGCTTTGTGGTGGATTGGCCTCAAAGGGCTGAGGATGAACTAGTACAGTGGAGAACAACCTCATGAGGTGTGTTCTTGAGCTCGAGTGAGCTGGTGAGGGTGGAATGGCTTCGATCCGGTCCCTCTGTCCCTCTCCCTCGCTGTGTGTGTGTGTGTGTGTGTCCGTCTGTCCCCCGTCTCCGGTGGTGGCTAGGTCCTATTTATAGTGGCCTTGGTCCTCTCCCAAATGAAGGTGGGAAGGGATCCCACAACGGCCAAATTTGAAGGGAGACAGCTGGTACATCTTATCCTAACGAAAGTGGTCTTCGCCTGCAAAAGCTTCCAGTCGTGACGCTGTGGTTGGCTCGGCGATGACCTCCATCCTGTCGTCCTGGCGGTCTTGGTCTCGTTGCACGGGAATGGAAACCTTTGGCTGATTCCTCGGGACTCCGCGACTGCGCTTGCCTCCTTGGCACCAAAGAGGAAACTGGTACACTGCGCCCGTTGGCGCCCTCCTGGCCTTGGTCGTCATGGCTCACGTCACCCAAACCTCACGAGGTGAGCCTTGCATAGAAATCTCTGCTCCTCGGGAGCCAGCCTGAGGAGGCTGCTCCCTTCGGAGGTCCTTGTGTCGTATGCCTCGCGAGGGTCTTGAGTTGTCAATGTCGAAGCTGGGCCGTACCAGGCCGCCGATGGAGCCACGCCGTGGGCCGCAGGCAGGCAAGTCTGGGTACCCCCGTTCCCAGAACGCCGACATTATTAGTCGGCACGTCCATGCTCGTGTGTGCGGAGAACGCCCCTTAGCGAAGGAAGTCTGGTCTTCCTCCGCCCTCGGGTTACTGTGGTTCACCCGATGGCACCTCATGCCGCTACGCAAGCCTTCTTCCCTTCCACGCTCGAGGGTGCCGCCATAAGGGTTTCCAGAGTGCACGTGGAGGGATGGGTCGCGGTCTGCCACGAACCTGCGCATGAGTGCAGTTTGGGGTCAGCATTGGCGTGGCGACCATGGCGGCAGAGCAGGAATGGCCGCGTCGGGAGGTGTCGTGGGAGTGGCCATGCCACAAGGTGTCGTGGGAGCCCCAAGAAACCGGCTGGAGGCCAGCGGTTTCCATGAATCCTGCATGTTCCCGGACCCGATGACTTGTGTGCGGGTCCTCCAACGGCATGGGAAGGGGGTATTGTAGGAGCATGGGCACGGAGTGCAACTCCGTTGTCAAGTTTGCCTCATCAAAGACCAAAAGGTGATGCGTCGGCCGATGCCTGCTCATAGTCCTGGTCATCGGCCAGGTCGCCCTTAGACTGGGTGATGTTGGTTTTGTCACAAAAGGCATCTGGGCTCGGCAGCACCGCGGCCGTCGGCGGCGACTATTGGCCCGAAGGCTGGAGCACATGTGTTTCATCTGCTACCATGGCCGCTAGAGGTGACGGCAATCTTAACCCCCTACGTGGCATGCCAGATGTCGATGGCGATTATCGATATCGAAATCATAGGGCCTAGATTGTTCGGCCAAGGTTAAAATACTCTGATCACTTCATGAGACACGGCGAGGCAGTTTACCCATGTTCGAGCCACCTGCGACGATGTAACACCCTACTCCTGCTTGTATGTTTCCCTTGTGTATCAAGAGATAGAGCTCTTTGCTTACAAGCAGCGCATGGAGCTCCTTTGTGTTCTCCTTTTTCCTCCGTCCCTCCTTTTAGATCCGAAGGAGGATAGTTGACCTCTACCTCCGTACCACCAAAAAGGCAAGGGACCCATCATAGGCGTGACGAGAGGAACAGTGGTGGTAGGTAACAACTATTGATGACGTCGCGGTGTACCTCTCGACTACGCGCATGCCGCTCGTCCTCAGCGGGCGAGGCTTGGCATGGTGATGTCATACCTTGCGTTTGGGCATGGTTAAAAAAGGGATCGTGCACGTCCCACCGGAGGGATGACTGGTCTGGCGCACCGGAGGCGCGACGCCATGTGTTGTCGCCTCCCTATGCCCGTGCAGTGCGACTGTCCTCGAACCAGGCCTATCAGTGACGGACTGCACTCTCTGCGGCCCAAGAACTCCCCCGAGCACCCAGGTGATCCCATGCTCGAGCGGTCCCCAAACGTGGCTTCTCTTTGACTGATGAAGTCTCAAGTTTCTCTGAGCGGGCAGGTCGTTATGGCAGAGCTTCTTCATGGGCCCGGGAGATCCTGTCCCCCATGCCTCTGACAAAGTCTGAAACAAATTAAGGTTTTCTTTACAATAATAGTCCCAAAAAGACTTTGTGGGTAATCAAAGAGATTTCGAAGACACTAGGAGGGCGACCAGCTGCCACGCTAGGGTTCCTTCTTGCCGCCGCCGGCCCCCGTCATGGTAGCCGTGGCATGGCCGTGCACGCCGCCGCAAGTCGTCGCTCTCGCCCTCCCTCCCTCCCCCTTCCCTCCCGTGCCCCTGCGCCGCCTCCCCGAGCGAGGCGACCGGGGCCCTTCCTGGTCCTCTCCAACAGTGACCCCCACGCCCTCCCTCCTCCTCCTGCCCTTGTGTAGCCGTGTAGGCCTTGCCCACGTGGTGCCGGCGATGACGGGTCTGCTTGTCTCCTCACAGCCTCCCTGCTCGGGCGATGGTGGTGGCGGCGGTGCTCTCGGCGGCGATGGTGCGGCTCGGCGGCGGGTTCATGGTCGCGGCGATCTCGATCGGCGACTTCGGCCGTTGGCCGCGGGATGCGTGGTGGTGCGGCCGGCCGCCGGTCTCCTCTCCGCCCAGATCTGGGCCCTCCTGGGCCCCAACGTGCGGCGGCGCGGCCCCCTAGTGGAGGTGGCGTGGCGTCGGGGGCTGCTGATGGTGGCGACTTCGTCGGCCGATGTGCTGCAGCGTAGCGGCAGGGGTTGTTCGATTCCTTTGGGGTCCGGTCGGGCCTGTGCGGGCCTGGTAAGCTCCTGTCATCACGTCCGGTCGGCTCCGCAGCGGCGGTGGTGGTAGTCCCCTCCCGTCGGCTGAGTTGCGGATGCCCCCGAGCTCGTTGGCTCCTCGTCCCTCCTCCAGGTCTCGTGTCGGTGGCTCAGAGAGACGGCGATGATGGTTCGATGACTGTGGTGGCACATGCTGGTGGGCGGCAGTTCTGGTGGAGCACTTCAGAACGTCCGGGGTGGTGGTGGTTGTTTGGGTTGGGAGAAATCCCTGGCGACTCGTCCGTCATCGACACGGTGACGCCCGCGGGCGCCGCCGGAACTTCCTAAAGGGTGTCGGATATACCCCTTCCCCACTACCCTCTGCTTACTGGGGGAAACCCTTGGACTTGCCCAGGCAGCAGCGGCGTCGTCGTCGCGTTCCTTCCTGAAGGTGTTGCTCGGTACGCAACGGCTCGAAGTGCTAGAAGCTCGGTGGTACTTCTCCGGAGGGTGCAGCGGTCGCAGGCCATCTTTGTTTCGTTGATCTGCCGTTGTCGGCATTTGTTTCTCTTTCTTTTTCTCTCTTTTTCTTTTGGGCTTGTTTGTGCTGCGGCCCAGCAAGCTCGTTGTATCGGTTGGTTGCTTTATAATCTAAAGCGGGGGGAAACCCTTTATCGCAAAGATGACTTTGTAAATTTGTGCAAAGATAAAATTAGGCAACTTTGGAATTTCCCTATGATCCTGATTCCTTGATATACTTATGCCCTTCAAAGTCAGAAACCACCAGTACCTTAAAAAATGATCATATAGCCCAAGTCAGTTATACTCTTCAGCTATAACATCAGAGATTGCCTAATGTACATGCATTAGATACCTTAGCTGCAACCAGAATCTACACAAATGTTCTTTAAATATTTTCTCTTGACTGAATGCACATTCGTACAGCTGTTGACCTGCTGGAAAATTACTATGTACGGGCCATAATTGGTCCACAAAAATCTTCAGAGGCAACTTTTGTGTCTGATATTGGGAACAACAGTCAGGTCCCAGTTATCTCCTTCACAGCAACGAATCCCACCCTTTCATCTGCTGAAGTGCCATATTTTTTACGTGCAACTCTAAGTGATGCTGCTCAAGTGAATAGCCTTGCTGCTCTCATTAAGGCATATGGCTGGAAGGAAGTAGTGCCCATCTATGAGGACACAGACTATGGCAGGGGCATCATACCCTACCTGGTTGATGCCCTCCAAGAGTTTGGAGCTTCTATGCCATACCGCAGTGCAATCTCTCGATCAGCAAACAGTGACCAAGTTGAGAAAGAACTATACAAGCTAATGATAATGCCAACAAGAGTCTACATTGTGCACATGTCATTGGCCTTTGGCTCCATTCTCTTCACAAAGGCCAAAGAGTTAGGAATGATAAGTGGAGCCTATGCATGGATTTTGACAGATGGGATTGCAAATGTTGTCGACTCGCTAAGCCCTTCGGTTCTTGATGCAATGGATGGTGTATTGGGTGTGAGATTCCATGTGCCTAAATCAAAGGAACTTGATGATTTTACTAAGAGATGGAATGCAAGGTACAGGCAAGACAACCTGGATGACCCACCATTGCAACTAAGCATTTTCGGGCTCTGGGGTTATGACACTATTTGGGCCTTGGCACAAGCAGCAGAAAAGGTAAGCATGGACAATGCAACATTTCAGAAGCAGCAAGACATAAAAAACTCAACGTGTCTTGGAACTTTGGGTATTTCTACAATTGGTCACAAACTTCTAGATGCAATCCTACAGCATAAGTTCAGAGGCTTAAGTGGTGATTTTGACCTTAGGAGCAGGCAGCTTCAATCTTCCATCTTCCAGATAATTAATGTGGTTAGAAGAGAGCCGAAAGAAATAGGTTTCTGGACGGCAAAGCATGGAATAATACAGAATTTGAATCAAAATGGATCAGAACACACATACCTAAATTCTAGGCCGAATCTGACTCAAGTGGTTTGGCCAGGAGAAGTATCTGCCGTGCCTAAAGGGTGGCAAATTCCTACCAATGGAAAGAAGCTCCAAGTAGGTGTACTGACAAGTGGGTATCCTGAGCTTATAAAGGTTGAAAGGGATCCGCTAACCAATGCAATAACTGCCACTGGGTATGCAATTGACGTATTTGAAGAGGTGTTAAAGCGACTCCCATATGCAATCCCTTATGAATATGTAGCATTTGATCAAGGAGTAAGCAATGGGAGCTATAATGATTTTGTCTACCAAGTTAATCTTGGGGTAAGTAAATCTTGGTTCTCACACTATCCATATTGTTATTGCAGAAATTGGGCATGCTCTCTTTATTGCAAAAAATATTTTACTAAATTTACTAAGTATATTGTAGTGTTTTTTTTCTTTTCAAAATTGTCTGCATCTATGCCTACTTGTACAATCTAATCATATTTTAGCAATTTTGTACACTCGTTTTATTTTTTCCGGGCAACTGTCTCCACCAGTTAGTCATACTGAATGCTGATTGGTACTCCCTCTGTAAAGAAATATAAGATCGTTAGTGATCTAAACGATCTTATATTTCTTTACAGAGGGGGTACAAGTATTAGATAGATGGGCACAAGGGCTAATTATGTCAGGAATTAAGGCATTCCTTTCCTCCTTGTTCTATGTGCATGTACCTAAACAATATTTATTCTGGGTGAAAAGATTATTACTAACTGTATGATTCAAACAGTTAAGGTTTGACTAGATGTATGCCCATAAATGGCACTACTAGTGTTTTTCTAAGATTATGGTAGAATTGTTGCATGTGTGCTGTTTGCTAATGTTTTCCACAAGCCCTAACAATCCGTAACTTTTGTGGAGATTAAGGAGTAGTATAGAGTATAATGATCAAGTGATCATTAGTTTAAAGAAACATGGGTATGCAACACTAAATGACATGCTTGCAGGTGTACCAAGTTGCAGTCGCGGATATAACTATCAGGTACAACAGAACTTCCTATGCTGATTTCACATTACCTTATACTGAATCTGGGATAGCAATGATTGTGCCAGTCAAGGATGGAACGACAAAGGATACATGGATTTTCTTGAAGCCATTAACTACTGACTTGTGGTTTGGAAGCATTGTATTCTTCATATTCACAGGGGCTGTGATCTGGCTATTGGAGCGACGAATCGATAACACTGAACTGACTGGCTCCATTTCCCGCCAGCTTGGGATAGCAATATATTTCCCCTTCTTTGCTGATAGTAAGTGACGATGTTACCATATTATACTTTCTTATTTCTGTACAGAATATTGCATATATAAGCTCAAGAGAGTGTTTTAGGGGAAAGAGAGAAAGTCCACACACCCCCCCCCCCCCCCGGTCTTACTTTATGTTTTAAAGTACAGCCTCCAATTCTGGAACCACTAAAAAAATCCCCATTGCCTGTTTTGACTATGCCTGACTGTGGTTTTGTCCTACGTGTCTGCCACCTCAGCCCCCCCCTCCTCCATGCCAACACATTGCAACAAACTTTCAAACTAATTTTCTCCTAAATTGTTTCTTTGTTTGCCTGAAATTTGAATAATACTGTCAGGAGATAACTTTTCAGATTTTTTTCTGAGAAGTTCGCATTTTGAGGCAAAATCTGTACCGAAAACTTCAGAACTACTCCCTCTGTTCCTAAATACAAGTCTTTCTAGAGATTTCACTATGGACTACATACAGATGTATATAGATGTAGTTTAGAGTGTAGATTCATCCATTTTGCTCCGTATGTAGTTCATATTGGAATCTCTAGAAAGACTTCTATTTAGGAACGGAGGGAGTAGTGAAACTAGAGTCAGAGGATCGTCTTTGATTTTATATAATTATTTATATTTTTCTCGGAAGTACAAATGTTGACAAAAGATTTGAAGCAACAAAACTCATAATTCAAACTGTCCAGAAAAATATGAAACAATTACAGAAAATCAAAGATGATCCCCTTAATCTACTTGTCAAATTCAGCCAAGTGGAACAAAGCTTTAGGAAACCATCAATTCTGAAGTTTGTTGTGTCATGTTGACGTGGAGGGGAGTAGATAGAAGTTGAGGTGGCAGACACGTAGGACAAAACCGCAATCAACCACAGTTGGAGTTTACACTTTAAACACACAAGTTGGGGAGGGTTGTAACTTAAACTTCATCAAGAAATGAGGGAGGTAATGCAGACTTCTCTCTGTTAGGAAATTCATACCGACAAAGTTCTTGTTTCAAAAAAACAACTGAACTTTATATAGTGTATAGAGTGAGCAGGAACCAGTACATAATTAGGTAATAAAATTTTCATATCCTGTACCAGTAGTCCAGAATCGCAGAACGTAACGCACAGGCACAGCTGTCAGAGACTGGGGGCTTTGGTCAATAGCCTCACAGTCCCAGAGTCATGATCCAGGTAGTTTAGGGTAGAAACAACAGCAGCATGCACATGGGAAGGGTGTGCTGGGGTCAGGAGGGAAGAAATACGAGAGATAGATTCCCGCAAAGAAAAAACGAGAGATAAATTAGTAACTTTAAGTTCATTCACTTTATATGTACCGGTGGCCAGGAGCTTGAAGCCAATAGTTTTTTTTTTTTGAAAGGATACTTGAAACCCATAGCTGGGCGGGCCAAACAGAAGGAAATACCTTGTGGAATGTTGTTCCAAGGCCCAGGATTAGATGTATAGTGTACAAGATCCCCATTGGGTGGGCGGGCCACACCACGGGCTGGCCCTAACGTACCTCTGCACTTGCCGGGGGCACTGCAAACATCGCAATTTTATTTTGGCGAAGTAGCACTTGATGGTATCAGGTCAATTATTTAATTGATTTGTGTTACTATTTACTAATGATCAGTTACCTAGTGTTCTGTGAAATGTACTCAATTTGTTACCATAATTCTTTGATTTTGTATTAAGAAAACAAAGGATGCTATCATGCTAAGAATCAATTCAGTATTCGTCTTCCCTTTGGAGCTGCTGATAGATGGTTGTTCACCATTTTGCAGGGGAGAGGGTGGAAAGTATTTTGTCTAGATTGGTCATCATTGTATGGGTTTTGGTTCTCCTCGTTATTACATCAAGTTATACAGCGAATTTATCATCAATGCTTACCGTGCAGCAGCTTCAACCCACAGTAACTGATGTCCATGAACTCCTTACGAAAGGAGAATACGTAGGGTACACAAATGGCTCTTACTTAGGGGACCTATTAGAACAAATTGGTTTTGACAGAAGAAAGATCAAGCCATACAGTAATCCGGATGATTTTGATGATGCACTCTATAAAGGGAGCAAAAATGGTGGTATTGCTGCTGTGATAGAAGAAGTCCCATACATCAAAATATTCCTCTCTAAGTATTGCAAAGGTTATACAATGATCGGACCAATTTACAAATCTGAAGGTTTTGGCTTTGTAAGTTAGCTATACCAAATAATTTTTGTACATTACATACCTCTAAAGTGTCAAGTATAAAAAGACTAGGAAAGTTATACTTGAAAGCTACTCAGACACAGAAAAGGGACCGACACGTCAAAGAACATACTTACGTAAACATGAATATATATGGAAATATAAGATATAGATTAACAAAGTTGCTGCATGACCAATGAACAGTGCTGAGACCCAAGATGTTAACAAAGCAATGCAGTTTAACAAGACAATACCTGGTATGGAGGTGATCATTCTCCGCAATCTTTTACTGCAGTTAGTACTTTCAAAAACTTTTAAGCCATACTGTTAGTTGTAGTAGTTTGTTACAAGGAACAACTTATAGTAACAAAAACTATTGGCCAGTGATGTAAACTTCACGAACTATGCAGTGCACATTTGAACATATAGGTACACTGGATGAGACGCATATGCAGTGAAAATCATATATTTAGTTCTAGAATAAAAATTATATTTACCAAAGACACCAAATTACATGCACAAAGAACTATAGGCAGCAGAGTGGCATATCACAGCTAGTATCAGGTTGACAGCTTCTATCGACCAAAACTTGAAATTACATCACTCAAAAAGAAAGAAAAACAATTCAATCCAGGGGCACTTGTTTGCAGAAAGTGTAAATACGTACCATGCTATTTGTGTTCACTTTCGTGTGGAAAATAATTTTTGAATTCCTATTACTCAAGTAGTTTGTATAATATCGAATATGTTTACTTGCATAGGCATTCCCCAAGCGTTCCCCTCTGGTCGAGGACTTCTCAAGGGCAATCCTCAGCATAACAGAGGGAGATACTATCATTCAGATAGAAAGGAAATGGATAGGAGACCAACATGCCTGTCAGAATGACGGCCCCACCATCGGCTCAAGCAGTCTAAACTTCAAAAACTTTTCAGGACTCTTTCTCCTCACAGGAGTTGCTTCAACTTCTGCCCTTTTGATAGCCCTCGTGATGTTTCTCTACAAGAGGTACAAGATAGGGGACAACACAGGTCTGATTGAGACGACTGCAGATTCTAACCCGTCCCACGATATGCAGTTAACTGTACCAGATGATTCAGATGGCTACGCCTGCCAGCAGGAGATAGAGATATCCAGAGAACTCACAAGCCCATGTTCAGAAGTCCAAACTCCGGATTTTACACTTCATGGAATACCAGGCAATGGTTTGTAGCGCCATGTTAAGTCAGCCTTACTCAGGTTCCCAGTTTCCAGAGTACACCTGGTCATCTTTTGTTCTCATGTGTGTATTTGCCTGTGTAGTATGTATGAATGCTGACAGTCATGCCTGCTAACTGCATGCCAGTGCAGCAGCAATGCAATTGTAAGCTTATTGTGTAATGTATTCTGATTTTGCTCAGGTTCCAAGTGTAAATCAACAATCTATCAGTGTAAGATTGTGTAATCCAAGGAGTTTCAGGGTAGCCTGAACTACAATTTGGCACCTGTGCACTGTGCCCGTGTCCCTTATATTTTTTTGGACAAGAAGGTAGGCCACAGTCTACCTTATAAATTCCAAAACCAGACCGAGGTCTAAGGATTGTTTGAGTACAAAAAAAGATGTGGCCAGTGGCAGCACATCAAGAACAACAACGGAAAACAGAATCTGAAAAAAAAACTGGAAAAAGGAACAAGTTTCAGACTATGAGGCAGAGAGTAAAAGCTCTTATTTGGTCTTCCGAGAGCATCGTCCCCTTTCTTCCAGTTTCAACCATGACCACTGCCACAGCTTCCTCTCAACCTGAACCAATGCTCACATTCCATCCCGACACCCTAGAAGGCAAGACAAGGAGCCAACAACCAAGAAAATTTTCCCATACCACGGAAGGTGACCATCACACCATGGCAATGTACAGAAGAAAATCTGACTCTTAAAACCTGAATTATTTTGGGCTCATGCAGCCTGAAAATATATATATATATATATATATCAAAACAGTACTTGCTTTATGATTCAATTGAGATTGCTCTGGTTATTTAAAGAAGCTAATTAAACCTTGGATGGATGGAATATATCAGTAGCAGGGGGCAAATCAAGATGCACCAGCCTACAAAATTTCAGATGCTAGTGGGGGTTTAACTAATGATCGATGCCAAAATTCTCATACATCAGAAATATGAGACAACAGGAAAGCGATGAGGTACTACGGGAACAGAGACGATGCCCTCTAATCCCGGGAGAATCAACAAACAAGTCTAGAAATGATAGATGTGTTCAAAAACCGCTTTCTAGGCATCATCGTAGTAGATATAACTATAGTTTTTAAACAGAGGAGTATTGACCTGCCAAAGTAAATATAACTACACGACGTAATTTCATAACTATAGTTTCTAAACAGAGGAGTATTGACTTGCCAAAGTAAATATAACTATAGTTCATAGGTCAATAAAAGGTGGGACAGTTAAGATATTTTTTAAGGAAAACATGCGAAAAAAATTCAGAGATAGAATGGAGAAAATCAGAACACAGAGAGCGGGGAACGTACAGGTTGGACGACGGACGAGGTGGACGACAGAACCTTTGCGCTCTTTTTAAAGTGGGAAAGAGAAAGAAACGAGGGCAACTCCAATGGGAGTCACCAACGGATAGCGGTCGGGCCAATCATCAAATTCCTCATTGGTCCGCCTCTCTTTTCTCAGACATTTCATCGAACATGTTGTATGCACTCCCGGCAATGGCACGCACTGCACTCATACAACGCACACGCGCGCATGTCACGTGCCCAGCCGGCAAGCACGCGCTGGCTAGGACGCACGCTCGCCCGCGCCTCTGTGAGGAGCCGCGCTTCTGGGGCTCGATGGCGGATGCCAGACGGAGCACGCCGTCGGAGAAGGACGACGATCCGCGAAGCATCATGGCGGCCGCCAGAACCGCGGCGCCACGCAGCAGATCATGGCCACGGACCACGGACAGGCGCGTATGTAACTGCAGCCTCGTCGGTTCAGTTCGTGCATCATCAGCCCAATGCATGCACCACCGGAGTAGTTAGTCCGTATTCGGAGCGAACAACGACGCCCACCATGCACTCCGCCGACGAGCCCATGTCCACTCCGGTCGCGAGAAGTAGCACCGTGGCAGCAAGGGAGGCGCCACGGAAGGTCGCAGCGGAGGACGGCGGCAAGAGCACGGTGTCGCCGTCAATTGAGGATGAGCGGCAGATCCCCGTGGGCCCGGTCTCGCGGCGGCACCTGGGCATGGTGGCTGACCCAGACTCGCCGCTCTCCGAGCCGTCCCCATCCTTTCGCCGCTCCGCCGGCCCACGTTCGTCGGCGCCAGCCTCCCGTGCAGCCGAGAAGCTCGAGGGCGGGCGCCGCTCCAGCGGAGCTTCGTGCTGCTCCCCGTCCGCGTCGAGGTGGCCAGCGACAGACGGGACAGAGGAGCTCCGCGTGCGGGCGGCGATGCGGGCATCAACGAGCGACGGCGGCAAGACGAGGACAGGGGCGGACTTGGGGATTTTTGCGAGGGAGGGAGATCGTCGCTGAGAGGAGAGAGGGAATTCCAGGAGAGAGAGAGGCTGTGGTGTGGGTCCACGGTGGCTTTTTCTGGGCCAGGTGGACATCCGGATGCCGCAAAAAACTACTACCTCTGTCTCGGTGTATAAGTCATTTATGTAGTTCTAGGCTGACAATTTAACTATCTAAATATGTATTAAATGTGACAAAAAATATATATTTAAAAACTACATCCGTGTAGAAATCTAGTGATATATTTTTCATGAAATATAACACATATTTAATTTCTCAAATCAATGACCTAGAACTACGCGAATGACTTATACACCGAGACGGAGGTAGTACCTCCAGTTTGGTCTTCGCTTTTTTTAACCAGTAAACATACACGTGCAACGCACGTTTAACCATGAAAAAAAAATTAATGGGATCTTTAAGTGTTGGGTTCATAGTTCAACCATTAGCAAGGGTTATGTGGATGTCCAGTTTGGCAAAGTAATGCTTTAAAAGCAAGGTTTGACAAAGTAGGGAAATAATATTTCCGTGTCTGGTATAACCATAGTGAAATACAAGAAACCAATGAAAAAAAAAGACTTAATAGGTTTTCCATTACTCAGAATCCTCATAGCATAGACACATCAAAATCAATAGATTACATCAACCATGGAGTTATGAATGGAAAAAGCTGTTCAACCGGCGGATCACACGAGAACCTCCGTTGTCTTGTACGTGCGACGCGTGTCCTGTGTGGGGACAACTCAGCACTATCACTACAACAACTGATTTCTTCCTTCGCTCTTCAATCTCTCTCTCATGGATGGATAAAGAGGCATCCGGCCATGGGAATCCATGTCGTTGACCTGGGAATCAATGTCATTGCAGCCGGGTCTGGTGTGGGCGTCGTCAGCCGTCGTGGTGTGCCCGAGCTCGGCATGGTCTCTGCCGACCTCCTCGCCGCGGATCTGCCGCCTAAGCTCCTGCAACAATGCTCGCCTCACCAGATCGGCAAATAAGTTGTTGCGACCTACAAAGTCGGTTGAAGACGGAGCCAAGCTCCGTGGCGAGGCGACGAGGCATCGAGGCGATTTTGTTTGCGCGACAAAGGGCATGTTGCAATTGCAATTGGCCTCTTTGTTGCAAAAGGGCCATGTTTCGAAAAATCCTTGAATTATTATTCGCAACAAGGCCTTTGTTGAAATTTTCGCAACAAGACCTCTGTTGCGAAAGTTTCGCAACACGACCTCTGTTGCAGAATATTTTGCAACAAGACCTTTGTTATGAAATTTTCTGCAACATCCTCTTTGCAAAAGTGATGGTTGCTCTCGTGGGCACATCGGGCGACTATTGACGCGTCCATCCAATGGTCAGCGAGGTGGCGGATGTTTTTCCATTATCCATGGGCGGACGCGTAGCGTTGCCCGTTATGAATTCACATTTCCTATCGTACATTTTCATAGAATTTACATATATACATAAATCAAAGGTCAACAAAAACAAAGATGCGACATCTAAAAAACACAAGTGTTCATCATCATCGCAGTGGGGAATGTGAAATGGTAAAAAAGACAAAGCACCATTCAGTTATTAGATTTTTTAACAGTGGGGAATGGTACCTATTCATTCAGAAGAATCTTGGCTTGGCGCATCCTTTGCAGATTCCGTAGGCCTAAAAATATCACCATCACCAATAATCTGAATAGTTGATCGCAAGATCTCATCTTGGACACATGACAGTCGATGAGCACCGCAAATTTCAAGAGGTTTCTATAATAATTATGGAAGTGTTGAGAAGTGCCTAGTACACATGATTAGATGCCCAAAAACCATGGCTCCAACGAAGGCATGCCAACACATATAATTCATTGATTGGCTTCCAATGGATAAACATATTTTCTGCCTATAATGCATAATAGGTGGATTCTGTAATGAGAATTTTGTCAAGTACTTGCAGGAAATGGAGAAAATGGCTGACCTTATATGGAGGTAGTATAACGCACTGATGGATGATCAATAGTTTTAATTTTACAGTTTGTGTGCACCTTATATGGAGGTAGTGGTACCTGACCTTCTGCAGCTCGTAGAAGATACACACATGGATTAATCTCAACACGCCCATGTCCAAATCTTCTTTCATCCGCGACACCCAGAAAACATCGCTTCCTGGAAAATATAACCTATAAAACGTATAATCATCTCCAAAGCCAGAGAATCTCATCTCCAAGCTGCAGTCGAGAGATTAGTCAAACTGCAGATATTAACAGTTTTTCATACATGCATAGTCATAAATTCAGTTTTGATTGCCTAATCTTGGAGCACTTAACTGTTGGGTGCAAGTTATCTCAAAGATAAGTTCAGAAAAGGCAATTAGAATATGTTTTTCTTTTTAATCAGGAAAGAAAAGGCTGGGATCACAAATTGGTAAATGGAAGAACCACCATTGGACACTCTACAAATCATTGTCAGACCCGCAGCTCTTCTTTATGAGGACCTTTTTTGCGTAGTTATAAAAACATATGAAAAGATTAGTAACTTGAACAGGAGCTCTAGAATTTATAGAGAGAAAAATAGAAAAGAAAGAATGAGACGGGAATGCAATTACGAACACATGCTATATATGTGAAAATTAATAAGCTCTATTTTAGAAACACCACTCCTGATTGGAGCTTAAAACATGACAAGAGAAGCATGAGCCTCCGATTATTCGAATTTTCTTTTAAACTCTACGTCTAAGCTTTCTAGTTACTGTGATTGTCACTTTGCTAGATATACACACACTGACTTGTCAAATAATAGAACAGTATATCCAACATCACCATGAAATTTAAGGTGTGGCTCCACATTTTTTGTTGACAAAAATAGAAAAGGAATGAAACTTAAAAGGCAGCATGTCCACAATCAAGCATACCAGCACACTTCGGACTACACCGGACACAACCAGCTGCGCCGATCTTCATCTAGCCTAGAGCTAGACGAATAAACACTAAACAGACATGACCACACAATGGCATGGCCAACTAAAAGAGAAATCTGGGGAACCATATGACAAACTCCGCCAATGTGACACAAAGTCATTGATGATAGTAAAGAAAAAGACCAAATCTAACACAGCCGCACACCTAAACACAAATTGACACCTCAAACCGCCTGGTGAAGCTAAAACTACCATGCTTTATTCAGTCATAAAAATGCTTTTGTACTAAGTCGTGAAAAATTTCTAATTTCGAACGATGGGTTCGGAGCATATTACCCAGATGAGGAAATTGCAAGAACAAAAATATGGAAATAATACATGAAAGGTTGCCAAATGAAAAATATGGATCCTTGCCTTAATGCATCACAAGTTCAAATCCTTGGCACTCAACTCGTCAAGTAAATTCTGAATCCCTACATCGAGCCATTGCACCTGCATTTACAATTTCTTCTTCAGAATATAGTAAACTTTGATGTGTTCTTTCATAGCTGAGATAGAACAGAAAATGCTAATTCTTCCAGCAAGGGAGATAGTAGATATAAGGGAGATAGTAGATAAATTATAATATACTATCATGAAGCCTGCATGCAAAATATAAGGTAAATAATGTTCAGTTTCAGAGTTAAAATGTGACCAGCCGAAAGAAAACCCTAATTTCACATGTGAGAATTAACCAGTTAAATTTGTACATCAAATAATATCATGGCTGGGAGCGTGGGAACAATGTTAACTGAATAGCACCCCGACGGCCATGACCCACCGGCAACAATTCATCCGACATGACTAAAATACGAAAAGGGCGATCACAAATTAGCAAACACATCAATCAAACCTACATTGAGAATTAAATAACGAGACATCATATAAGAAAGACATACGAAAAGGATGAACACCACAATGATCCACAACAAACCCATCCAATCAGCAAGAAAAGCACCTAATCTAAACCCCAATGGTCCGCATCAACGACAACACGTGAAGATACACATAGAAGCACACACCACTATGGCCTCTACCCTTTAATCCCCACATCCTACCGATCATTGTCGAGCAAATCTGTCAAGATCAACGGCGACACACGGAGATCCACATAGAAGCATCCACCACTCGACCCTACTTTAATCCCCACATCCAACCGATAGGCACAATCTAGCAAATAACACCAGAACACAAAGAAAGGAAGAATGAAGGCCGGAGAAAAAAGAATGCACCAATGCGGCGAAGGCCGCGGCAGGGCGGCTCGGCGGCAGGGCACTAGTGCAGAACAGGGCATTAGCACTGGTTCGTAAGGACCTATAGTGCCGGTTACATAACCGGCACTAATTTGTGGTCCCTAAAGGCCCCCCTTTAGCACCGGTTCAAGACGAACCGGTGCTAAAAAAGGGCAACCACGTGGCACTAGCCAGCTCGGGCTCGAGCCCTTTAGTACCGTTGGTATTACCAACCGGTACTATAAGGTTTGGAGGGTTTTTGGTTTTATGATTTATTTTTCATTTAATTTTGTGTTTCCATTTTAGTTCTTTTTCGTTTCTTTGGTATTTTACGATACTACACATTGTACACGTTATGCATATATATATATATATATATATATATATATATATATATATATATATATATATAATTTCTAGTAGAACCAATCATGCATATATATATCACATCAATGTCTCACAAATTAAACCACCATATTAATTAATTCACACATACACACATGTACAGATATATACAATTTCTCCTACACATGAATGTTGCCTTGAGCCAGTCTAATTGGTGTCTTGAACACGATGACAATTGAAAGTGGTTTTCATTGGGGCGGTAGCGGTAATAGAATTCTCCATTCGGATTTATGACCGGTCGAGCAAAAATCCCGCTATTTCCTCTTGAAGTGCTTCTACGCGCTCCGTTTCTATGAGCTTCTCCCGCACCTCTTTGAACTGTTAAGAAGGAGATCAATATGCATGTGTATTAGTTGTGTGACTAGCTAGATATCGATAATAGTGTAAAAATTGTGAATAGTGTTCTGACAAACGTACCCATTGTTGTCTTTGAGATCTGCTCCTTTCGACGCCATCATGCGAATATTCTCGCAAAAGCAGAATGCACAGATCAGTCCCTGCGCCGCTTCGGGCCTTTACGAGAATGGAATTTGATCGATAAAAATTAATCAAGCATGATAATTAAAGAGATGGCAGCTAGCTAGCTAGCTAGCTAGTACTACTTAATTACTTACCTTGGGTGAAACCATTCAAGCTTTTGTTTCCATTCACCGGGCGTGACGCTGATGAATCTTGCCCAAGCCCCTGCCTACGACAAAGAAAATGAATAAAGGGGTTATTAAATAGTTCATATCATGAAATGACGAACTAAATAGGCGAGATATATAGTTAATAATGATTGAAATTACCTGTTGACTATCCCATACAAGATGTTAAAGTCGGTGTTTTTGAGACTAGTGAGTCCAAGATTTCAACTGTTCGGCGTCAACTTTAATGATACACAAGACCAGTGAAATCTGCATGCACACACGTTTACATGTCTTAATTAAGCGGGCATATGTTAGCAAAAACATGTAGCTAACTAGTAGGCAAAAACAGAGAATTTGTAGTACAAGACAATGTGACTCACCCAAAGTGGTAAGGAAGTAGTATATCTTCATTGTATTTGAGGCGCTTCAAGAACTCTAGCATGCTGCTTTCTACTTCCTTTGCATGATGTTCATTTATCTTCCATGTGAATTCATTAACGGTGTTTGGGTCAATGAACCCAATGCCGAAGCGTCCACCTTTTCTCATTTCATATATCTTCATCCCGCATAATACCACGTAAAAGAATATATATAGTGAGGATAATTACAGGTAATGATTGATCTCAAAAGGATCACTACAGCTACCTTGAGACTTAAATTATAGAAAGAAATCACTTACGGACAATAGCAACGATTTATAGATTTGTCGAGTGCTTCCTTATTGTATAACTGAAACAGTTCTAAATACTCAACGGACCCAGCTTTCTCATGGTAGTAATGGTCCTCCTTGACATTCACCATGAGGGACACTCGATCTGAAATCTTGGTCATGTTCATGTACCATTGATGCAATTCATACATTCTCGTTGGGAGGTTCTTGACCTTGTGCAGCGCGACCAAAGGTTGGCCCCGGACATATTGCCGCTTTACTTCATCCTCTCTAAGCAAAGGCATGGGCTCGATCTCGAGGAGTTGTCCAACAGATGATGTTGAGAACTTCAGCCTGCATTATATGCTCCTCCGTTATTACCACATTTCCCACCTCGGGAACATGCACCGTTGCCCACAATAATATTGAGGCGCGTCTTTATCTTTGTTGTTGGCACAACAAGCGAGGGATCGATTGCACCGCCTATTCTCCCAGTGGGGAATGGTTTTCCGCATTTTTGGCAGCTGCTTCTTGTTTGCTCGATCCCGATGTAGGCGTGCTCGCCTCCCTTTGTAGGCGTGCTCGATTTAACTTCCCGATGTGGCGCTCATAGTCTGTGTCAACAGCTTGGAAGCTGGTGGTTGAGCCATCTGAATGAAGTGGTCAATCGTTTCCTCGAGCACTTTCTCCCTTGGCGGTGGTGGCGGTTTCGGTGCAAAATGGGCTTCCACCTCGGCCTTGATATGGCTGTGATTTCCTCCTCGGACTTGTCATAAGACCTCTGCGGAAGAGGCTTGAGCTTGGACCATATTTATACCGCTTGCCTCCACTGTACTTCCAGCTGTACTACCTCGACTCGACGGCTCGCACTGAGCTGCGGGTGTCTTTGCGATTCTTGAGGCGGAGAGATGGCACGGACCGAGTTGGACGAGGAGGAGGAGTGGCATGAGGTTGTGCCGGACTTGGAGGAGGAGTGGGCGTCGGACGCTGTGGCGGACTTGGAGGATTGTCCCGACACTTTGCGGACTTGGAGGAGGAGGATTGTCCCACACTTTGCGGACTTGGAGGAGCGGAGTCTGCTGACTCGGTGGCGGACTTCGACGAGGACTCGGGTGACGCGGTGTGGGTGGCCTTGGAAAGATGATGCAATCCTTTTTCCATAGGATGATCGATGTTTGGCCTCTCCGAGAAAGCGCTTGCCGTCACCTCCAAAATGTCAAGCTGTAGCCCGAATATGGGTCCAGCACATCATCAACCACGACACGAGCATAGCCCGTCAGAATCGGGTTGCCATGGAAGGTTGCCTCGGGGATTTGTGAAAGCGAGCCGTCCGCCACCTTCATGGATATGTTCTTCATTTTGTAGTGTAGCTCGCAGCTAGTGTTCTCCGTGATGTCATCCACGGGTATCTACCAACATTGGGTCGTCTCGACGGAACCCACGCCGCTTCTCGGCATGGATGGGACGGTGCTATCCAATGCTGGATCATCCGCTAGCTGCTGCAGTTGTTGAGACCCCCTTTGATGGGTAAGTGAGTCGATCTGCTCCTGCTGCCGCTGGAATTTGACTGCCAATTCCGCTTGACTTGCTTCTAGGCCTTGAAGGCGTTCATAGTTCCGCTTCCTCTGCTCCTCCTCCATCTTCCTCTTCTTCTCCTCCGCAATCTTCTTTCTCGCATGGGTTCTGTAGTCGGTGTTCCAGTCTGAAAACCCCTCATACCACGGAATAGCGCCCTTGCCTCGTGTTCTTCCGGGTGTTCAGATTTCCCGAGCACGCAGAAGCTCGTCGTTCTCTCTGTTGGGCTGGAACACCCCGTTCGTGCCTCTTCTATTGCAACAAGTATCGCATCGTCGGCTCCTTCGAGACTTGCCCTCGTCGAAACTTTTCCTGTCTCCGGTCCAACTCCCCCATGCGCATAGAACCAAGTCCCGACCGACGGGCCAGCTCTTAGTAACCGGAGTGACACCGCATCCTCCATCTCTTTCTCGGACTTATCCCACTTAGGCATTGCCACCGCGATAGCCACCGCCCCACTTATGGAACTTATCCTTCTTTTCGGCATTCTTCTTGTTTATTCTCGACCGTTCCTTAGCTAATTCGAATCCTTGAATTTCACGAAATTGGCCCAATGATCACGTTGGTTCTCCGGTGTTCCTTGAATCTGGAGTCTTCCTTCCTCATTGACGTACTTGTTCCATTCACCATTCTTGTAGTTCTTGAATGCATTCGCCATCATCTTAAGAGCAGCCTCTTTGACTTTACGCACATCTGCTTCGTGAAATGATCGGTAGGGTGAAATGTTCCATGAGAGTATCCCAAAGCAGATCTTTTGATTCTTGTCGACATAAGTAACATCTGGGCGTGGCTTTGTTTGGCGCCCTCCATTCTTGAAGTTTGATCGAGTTGGTCCTTCACAAGAACTCCGTGACCGACGAACGAACTTGTTCGCAATCTTCTTAGGCGCTATTGGTTTGCGGTAGGGTCGCATGCCTCGATATTGTACTTTACGCCCGGCTTCAACTTTTGTTCGGGCCTTGTTTAAATCCTTTTTTCGAAGATTTGCTCGATCCGGATGGCTGAAAGAACAAAGATCGATTCGTTAATATATCTTCAAGTCATTTAAAACATGTGATGATCACGGATGCCCGCTTATATAAATATATATATACCTCGTCGGTGTTTGTTGTTTCAGATCATGTTCTTCGTCATCGTCATAATCATTCATGACTTCGTCGTGATCGAATATCATATCACCCTCTCCGGTGTTGTTTAGAAATTCGAGCCGTCATAATCTTCTTCATTTTGATTATCATCGCCCCACGTATCATATCGAACATGGTCATTTCTCCTCTCTGTCGGTATTATGCGCCATAGCTTTTGTTTAACTAATCCAAAAGAAATATAAAACAATTTAGTATTCAAATCTCGAATAATAGATATAATCTCAAATACATCGTCCAGAATAATAGATATAATCTCGAGTACATCATCCAGAATAATAGATATAATCTCGAATACATCGTCCAGAATAATAGATATAATCTCGAATACATCATCCAGAATAATAGATATAATCTCGAATACATCGTCTCGAATCATATATAATATAGAAAAGTACATCACTGGCTATTAGCTAATAAAGATCGAATACTACAGAAGAATCTAGGACACTCGCGGTTCCTCCGACGCGGCGATGGACACCCAAAGAGAAGGAACCCTCACGGATCATAGCTGAAGTGAGATCCCGAAGATCTTGCCACGTATTGGAGAACCTGCCGCCTCTAACGCAACCATGTAGCGATGGGCGTGCTCGTCCTCCTCATCGACACGGCGACGTACCACCTCCGGCGGGCCGGGTCCCTCCGCACCAAATCGCCCACGCGAATGCCACCAAACGAGATCGGGTCGACGATCGACCCGCGGCGGGTTCCTCGTCAAGCGGCGCCCTCAAGCAGCACCTCCAGTGCCAGCCAGTGAGCCAGTCCGGACATGGGTCGGCTGGGCGTCGTCATGACGGGTCGACGACGAGGATGCGGGCGGGCATCGTCGAGAACAAATACTAGCTATATGCCCGCAAAAAGCAACATTTTTTAATAATTGGATTTTGATAACTAAAATTTCTAACATTTCTATATATATAACTAACATTTCTATAACATTTCTAACAATGCTATATATAACTAACATTTCTATAACATTTCTAATATTTTAGAACTAAAAACAGAAAAAATTATAACATTTCTATATATATAACTAACATTTTTATAACTATTTCTATAACTAAAAAACAGAAAAATTTCTAACAATTCTAACTTTTTTATAACTATATATTTCTATAACTAAAAAACAGAAAAATTTCTACAATTTCAAACATTTCTAACAAATCTAACAATTCTAACATTTCTAACTATTCTAACAATTTCTACAAACAATGTTTTTTTATGTAAGCGCTCACCGGCCGGCTAGGCGAGAGGCGAGGTGGCAAGCACGGGACGGCGACGGCGCAGCGGCAACCAGGCGGCGGCGACGACGGGATGGGGACGTCGGGGCAGGCGGCGACGGCGGCGACGGCGCAGCGGGCAAGCGACGGCGGCGACGACGGGACGGCGGCGACGACGGGACGACGAGCGGCGACGAAGCGGCGACAGCGACGACGACGGAGCGGCGGCGGCGACGACGGCGGCGACGAGGCGGTGACGACGGGTCGGGCGGCGGCGGGCGGCGGCAGTGCGAGGAGAAGAAGCAGAGGAGATGAGAAACTAACGAAATTTTGAAGTGTTTAGTTATATAGAAGGCACCTTTAGTACGGTTGGTGCCACCAACCGTACTAAAGGTCTGTTTTGGCCAAGCCAAGCGGCGAAGCGACCCCTTTAGTACGGATCGTGGCACGGTACTAAAGGCCCCTCTTAGTACCGGTTTGTGCCACGACCGGTACTAAAGAAATCTTATTGCCACGGCAAGATCTGCGGCAAGTTTAGTCCCACCTCGCTAGTCGAGGGCTACCATGACCGGTTTATAAGCCCAGTCATGGTAGCTCTCGAGCTCCTCTCCTATTTAGGCCTCTGGGCCTACCTGTCCTCCTCGCCTTGTGGGCCTATCAGGGCCTTGGCAGGCCTGCATCTGGCCCAATGAAAGGTTGTATCGCTGGTCGTATGCAGCCGCTTTGGCCCGATGGCGGCGCTTTTTTGCTTTATTTTTTTGTTTTATTTATTTTTGAGTTGTTTTTTGTTGTATTTAGAGTTTCTTTGTGAATATTTTTGCTTTAGGTACAAAAATTACAAACTTTCTCTTAGTGCGGTAGATTTCAAATTTGAATAGTTTAAATTTTGAATTATTTGAAATTTGTGTGAATCACTAGTTTGTGAATAACTTAACTTTGAAAAAGTTTTTCCAGTGATTCTTTTTCTTATGTTCAATATTAGTGTGTTTTATCATTATATTCAATTTAGTAATGCTTAGGTTATTTAAAAATGAAATGCCTTTGTAACAGTTCAGTTTTAAATGGAAACCACGATACTTGAAAGAGATTGTCCATTTTGTACACGAAGTGCATCCAGTTTTTGTCGTAACCCTCTCTACTTTCTTGCACATGCTATTTATATGAAATTATGATACCATGCCAACTTTCAACCTTTTCTCGAGTTCATTTGAATTGCTTTTCAATTTCAGGGTCATTTAGCCGGAAAAAATCAAGAAATGCATGAAAAGAATTTGTTTGCACATAAAATTTCTTCGCTTTCAAATGCCAAAACACATAACTACCCTAACTATTACAGACATTCCATCCCGGGTGTGAAACACGAAGAAAGTGATGATAGTGAAGCCGAGCACATCCCAGAGTGGGATCTTTGGGTGTGAAACTTTTTCTTCGCGTGTGTCCCTTTGCGTTGTAACCATTGACAATCTTCATGGTTGGGTCAATATTCACTTTGAATGGAGCAATTTCATCAAACTTTTCATAATCTTCTGACATGTCTATCTTGTCATCCACTCCCATGATGTTTCTTTTCCCTAAAAGAACTATGTGGCGCTTTGGATCATCGTATGATGCATTCGCTTCCTTATCTTTTCTTTTTCTCGGCTTGGTAGACATGTCATTCACATTGAAAACCTACGTCACATAATTGGCTAGGACGAATGGTTCGCTCTGCATCACGCAAGATTGTTGAGATCCACTGTTGTCATTCCGTACTGCGGGTCTTCCGTTACCCCGCCTCGTGTCATATTGACCCATTTGCACCGAAACAAAGGGACCTTTAAACCACGTCGATAGTCAAGTTCCCATATGTCCTGTATATAACCATAATATGTTTCCTTTCCGTCTTGGTTTCTGCATCAAAGCCGACCCCACCTGTTTTGGTTGGTGCTCTTCTTATCTTGGGCAATCGTGTAAAATGTATTACCATTTATCTCGTACCCTTTGAAAGTCATTATATTCAAGATGGTAATCGGGACAGCAAGTACAGGTCATCTTCAATAGAGGTGGCATGCATGGTACGTGTTCGCAACTAGTTGCGAAACTCTGGTTTGTTCACGTGTAATCCACTCATCGAGACCGCTCCGGTGTTTGGAGCGTAGCAAATTCTTGTGTTCATCCATATACGGAGCCACCAAGGTGGAATTCTCAGAAACTGTAGTGTGCTTCAAAGGAGAGAATGTCCGTCCATACATATTATTTGTTCCCCTCCTAGCGTGCCTTTTCCATCGATGCGCCCTTATGCTGCGATTCAGAACACCAATCGGCTTAAGGTCGAAATAAAGTCAATACAAAACTCAATGACCTCCTCATTTTGATGGCCCTTGGAGATGCTTCCTTCTGGCCTAGCACGGTTATGAACATATTTCTTTAAGACTCCCATGAACCTTTCAAAGGGGAACATATTGTGTAGAAATACAGGACCCAAAACGTTAATCTCTTCTCATAGGTGAACTAGGACGTGCGTCATGATGTTGAAGAAGGATGGTGGGAACACCAACTCGAAACTGACAAGACATTGCACCAAATCATTCTGTAACCTTGGTATGATTTCTGGATCGATTACCTTCTGAGAGATTGCATTGAGAAATGCACATAGCTTCACAATGGCTAATCGAGCGTTTTCCTAGAAGCCCCTCAATGCAACCGAAGCGAGTTGCGTCATAATCACGTGGCGTCATGAGACTTTAGGTTCGGAACTTTTTCTCTGCCATGTTTATTATTCCCTTTATATTCGACGAAGCCGACGGTACCTTATCTTGGCGGGCATTCAAAGAAGGTTCCTTCTCTTCTTTGGTAAGAGTGTAGCTTGCATGACCACGATGTATGCCATCTTCTCCGTGCATACGTTGCTGGTCCTCCGTGCCTCGGTGTATCTTTTGTCTTCCCATACCGCCCAAGAAGCCAAGCAGGTCACGCAAAGATTCTTCATGACGTGCATCACGTCGATTGCGGAGCGGACCTCTAGGTCTTTCCAATATGGCAGGTCCCAAAATATAGATTTCTTCTTCCACATGGGTGCGCGTCCGTCCGCGTCCTTCGAACAGGTTGTCCGCGGGATAACTTTCCAAATATCACCTTCAAATCGTCGACCATATCATGTACATCAGCACCAAGACGATGGCGAGGCTTCGTCCGGTGATCCGCCTCACCTTTGAAATGCTTGCCTTTCTTTCTTACGGATGCCTGCTCGGAAGAAATCGGCGATGTCCTGTACACATTCTTCTTACAACTATTCAAATATATATTGTCGGTATCATCCAAACAGTCGTGCATCCGCGGTATCCCTTGTTTGTCATCACGAAAGGTTCTTGAGCAGGCCAATCATTGATGGTCACAAACAACAACGCCTTGAGGTCAAATTCTTCCCCATGTGCTCATCCCACGCACGCACACCTGTTCCATTCCACACCGTAAGAGTTCTTCAACTAATGGCCTTAGGTACACATCAAGGTCGTTGCCGGGTTGCTTAGGGCCTTGGATGAGCACGGCATCATAATGAACTTCCGCTTCATGCACAACCAAGGAGGAAGTTTATACAAACATAGAGTCACAGGCCAGGTGCTATGGTTGCTGCTCTGCTCCCCAAAAGGATTAATGCCATCTGCGCTTAGACCAAACCATACGCTCCTTGCGTCATCTCGCAAACTCCTTCCCGTACTTTCTTTCGATTTTTCTCCACTGCGACCCGTCGTGGTACTCTCAACTTTCCGTCTTTCTTACGGTCTTCTCTGTGCCATCTCATCACCTTGGCATGCTCTTTGTTTTGGAACAACGTTTCAACCGTGGTATTATAGGAGAATACCACATCACCTTGGCAGGAATCTTCTTCTGGGCGCTCGCCCTCGACATCACCAGCTCATCGCGCTGATCTTATAGCGCAATGCACCACATACCGGCAGCGTTCAAATCCTCGTACTCACCGCGGTATAGGATGCAATCATTAGGGCATGCATGTATCTTTTGCACCTCTAACCCTAGAGGCGGACAGCCTTCTTTGCTTCAGACGTACTCTCGGGCAATTCGTTGTCCTTTGGAAGCATATCCTTTATCATTACCAAAGACTTTCCAAATCCTTTTCGGATACACCATTTTCGCCTTCCATTGCAGCAATTCGAGTGTGGTGCCCAGCTTTTTCTTGTCACCTCGCAATTGGTACAACAATTTTTGTGATCCTCTAACATGCATTTGCAACTTCTTCTTCTCCAAATCACTTGCTAGCTTTCTCTTTGCATCGGCAATGGCCCGACCTAGATCATCAATGGGCTCATCGATGCCTCTTCTTCACTTCTTCCCGCATTGCCGGCTCAGCTTCTTCCCGCATTACCGGCTCAGCTTCTTCCCCATTGTTGTATCATCGTATTCAGGGAACCCATGGCGGGATAGCTGTCGTCGTCCTCTTCTTCTTCATTGTCTTCCATCATAACCCCTCTTTCTCCGTGCTTGGTCCAAACATTATAGTGGGGCATGAAACCGGACTCAAACAGTGGGCGTGAATGGTTCTTGGCGAGAGTAATTGTGACCATTCTTACAGACACCACATGGACAAGGCATAAAACCATCCGCCCGCTTGTTGGCTCACCATAAGCGAAAAGTATGCACGCCCTCAACGAACTGGGGTGAGCATCGGTCATCGTACATCCATTGCGGCTCATCTTCATTACACAACACCGAATAGACCAAATTAATACAAGTTCATACATAAAGTTCATACAACACTTAAATGCAACAAACAAATAACTCTCTAGCTAAAGCATTTAAATGCAACAACAAATGCGATCAAGATCGCAACTAAGGTAACAATTGATCCAACAAAGATAATGATACCAAGCCTCACTATCGATGGCATATTTTCTAATCTTTCTATTCTTCAAGCGCATTTTCTCCATCTTGATCTTGTGATCATCGACGACATCGGCAACATGCAACTCCAATTCCATCTTCTCCCCCTGAATTCTTTTCAATTTTTCTTTCAAGTACTCGTTTTCTCTTTCAACTAAATTTAACCTCTCGACAATAGGGTCGGTTGGAATTTCCGGTTCACATACCTCCTAGATAAAAATATCTATGTCAACTTGATGGGCATAATTTGTCATAAACACGAAATGCAACTAATAGTTTTAAAAGAGAATATACCACATCCGAATCATAACAAGGACGAGGGCCGACGGGACGGATATCAAAACCATGGCACTATGTATAACAAACAACGTCGGGTAAGATAATTATTACATGATTAACTATATATCCAAATCACACAAACATCAATTTTTATATAAAATTACATGAACAAGAGGCTCACCCACAAGGTGGTGCCGGTGACGGAGACAGTGCGAGCGATCGGCGGTGGTTCTGACGGAGATTTAGAAGGCACTAAGTAAACCACACCTACATATGCAAACTAAGTGTTATTTTGACCTCAGATTGCATATAAATCAAATACTAGCACATATATATATTTCCTCCCAAATTACTAAACTCACAAATTAGTAACTATATAAAGCATTGCAAGAGCTAATCTAGCAATGAGAGATGAAAGGACAAAGTTGCTAACCTTTGTGATCATTTGAATGGATGGGGCCTTCAAATCTTGACAAATTTTGGGCAAAATGTGTGATGAGCTCGAGAGGAAGAGGGAAGAACAGAGAGAGAGAGGGAAAGGGGAAGAACAGAGCGAGCTCGGGTGGACGAAGGGTTTATGTAGGACGACCTATAGTACCGGTTCGTTCCAAGAACCGGTACTAAAGGTGCTGGAGGGGGCCCAGACTGACAACATCCTGCCACCACTCTCATTAGTACCGGTTCGTAGCACAAACCGGTGCTAAAGGTTAGCCACGAACCGGTACTAATGAGAGCGGCCCGGCTAGCCGTTGGAACCGGCACTAATGTATACATTAGTGCCGGCTCTAATACAAACCGGCACTAATGTGCTTCACATTTGACCCTTTTTCTACTAGTGGGGGAGGCTCCCGCGACCCGCGGCGGGGGCGGGCTCCCGTGGCTGGGGAGGCTCCCGGCGACCCGCGGCTGCTTCCCGTGTCTCCGGCAGCAGGGAAGGCTCACGGCGACTCGCGGCCGCTTCCCGTGTCTCCGGCAGCAGGGAAGGCTCACGGCGACTTCATGGCGGGGCGGGCTCCAGCAGCCGGGAGGCTCCCAGCGACCCGCGGCCGCTTCACGTGGCTCCGGCGGTGCGAGGAGGCGGTGAAGGGCGCGGCTGCGGGAGGCGAACGACGCGGGAGGAGGAGGAGGAGGTCGTGCGGGAGAAGGAGGAGGTCGTGCGAGCGGGCGGTTTTCTTTCTTCTTTACCACGGGGTACATAGCGATCCATCCACTGTGGCTTATTGCGTGGTTGGTAGCGTTAAACACAGAATGATTAAGGACCATTAGATTTTGATGATGGATGGATGTGATTGTTTGGATCTGCTCCTCTTTTCCTTTTATAGTGGTAGTAGATAAAGGTCATTTATTAATTGATATATCAAGATGATACAACCGCATCAAAATAATGTCTACCTTTACTTAACAAGATGCACACAGGCAATAAGTCCAATAGACCCAGAAATAAACACTTTTTATAGTAAAAAAGAAAGAGAAAACCTTCTTGGTCGTATGCTCTAGCCGTGTAGACGCCATCATAAAAAAGTCTTTGTCCTTCGACCTTTGCAGGATAGACCAAGTACGGAGCCATCGCATACATGCATGAATAACCTGCACAGGAAATGAAATATATTTATTGTTAAAAACCACGTCATTCCTGGTAAGCCACAATGACCGGCATAAGGCAACTGCCCCCACAAGAATATGTGCAGAAAATTATTTATCAATACCCCGCTACCAATTGCCGAACATGTTACATGCACTACGTGGGGGTATAGATTTGAAACTACTTGAAATGTGGCCCAGACTACACGAGCGAACTTACACTCAAAAAAATAAGTGTTTAATGGACTCGTCATGTTGACAAAAGACACATTTCTTGCTACCCTGCCAATTATGTCATGTTAGATTATCTCTAGTCAAGATGACCCCTCTGTTTAGAAACTAGAGAAAAATCTCCACTTAGAGGAATTTTGAGCTTCCACAATTTCTTGTTATCAACCGGAACATTGCAATGAAATATTTTGTCGTACATGGATTTGACTGAAAACCTGCCGTTTTGATGCAAATTCCATCGAAACTTATCCAGTTCGTCCCACAGTTGAATGGCCTCCATTCGAAGGAGTAATTCATGCATGTTGTCAAGCGATGTCCTAAAAGGTCCCTCCGGAAAGAAATATCAGGGATTTCTTGTCTCAAAACTTATTTGATTGTGGCGAATTTATGTCAAACGATCCTGTACAAGTTAGGGTATTGCATATTAAGTGGGGTGGCCCCCAACCAGGTGTCTTCCTATAATCGAACCTGAGAACCGTACCTAACCGAGAAAGTGCCAAATTGGAAAAAAAAATCTTGGCCTTCATCATGCCACACCAAAAATGTGAATCGTCGGGTTTACAATGAACTTGAGAAATTGCTTTGGACCCTACCTACTTGTTAAGAATGATTTTCTGCCACACCCCATTCTCAGTGAGTAGTTTATAAATCCATTTACTCAAAAAAAACGATGTTTTTAATCTCAAGATCTTGAACTCCAAGCCCCCCTTGACTTTTAGGTCGGCATAATGCGCTCCACCTAGCCAGTCGATATTTCTTGGATTCATTATCACACTACCAAAAAATCTGGATCTAAAGTAGTTGAGACGCTGAAGAACCCCTTTCGGTAAGTGAAAGAATAACAACATGTATAGAACCATATTGCCGACATTTCGAATTACGACAAATTTGAATACCGTTGTTGAATGGCAAAAAGGGTTTGAATAATTTGGTCCGACATTTAGGAGCAATTTGATGAGCCGTGTTGGAGTTGTCTTGATGAGCCGTGTTGGAGTTGTCTTGAAACCACGACAAAAATAATGACAATATGTGTCGATGTTGTATGGCTCAGTTTTGCCGCGTGCTAAACTCCTCTGCCTTACTCCCTCCTTTCATCTATATAGGACCTAATACATTTTCCAAGACCGCCTTTGACTATTGATAGGATTAATAGTACATGAGATATATAATATGAAAATTATATCATTGGAAGCTTCTTTCACATACGAATTTGACAGTATGTTTTGTGTCACTTGCATGTCATATACTCTTTTATTTAACATTTGGTCAAAGTTAGCCTTGAAAAACACATTAGGCCCTATATAGATGAAAGGAGGGAGTGGGTGTTGTTTTACTGAACAATGACAATATCCGCCAATGTCAAATGGCTTGATTTTGCTGCGGGCTAAACTCTTCTGCCTTACATGAGATCCCGTTGATTGGACGTCATTTCGAGCAGTCCCCTCTAACTCTGGTCAAGTTGGACCGGGCATCTCCAACATGGATTGGGAGATGTGTTTCCCAACTGCTAAGATGTTTTGCCTCAGTCCTTTGCAATTTCTGATCATTGTCTGCTACTTTTTGTGAATTATAATATTATTAAAATGTGTCACTGATTAAGATTTGAAGCATACTCACAATTTATTAAATGGTTTTCAGGAAGGGGTGGCCGCCGGTGACGCTAGGAATAGGGGCAAGTCCAACGTGAATGATCAATATGGACCTCATCTGGACTGACAGGACACTTGATGGTGCTCCTCCTCTCCCCCTTTCCTTCTCCCCTCTCCCATCCCCTTCCTGTTGTGGGTGCACCGATCGACGGCGGCCTCCGGTCACCCGCCTCCCCTCCCCTCCCTCTTCTAGTGTCGAGGTTCCCTCCCTCCCCCCCTTGCCGGCTGGTGCCCTTGGGGTTTCCTCTCCGTCTCGGTGCATCCTCCCTTTGGCCAATAAGTTTTGGGCTCTGGATTCGGATGGCTCGGGGTCGTAGGATGACACTGACGCCGCCCCGCTGGCTCCCTCACTTCCTCTTTCCCCTCGGCCGGCTAGGGTGAGGAAGTTTGCCTGGGTGGTCGTGGGCGCTCGGTGCGATCGCCAGCTGGTGAGTCGGGGTGGTGTGTGGTGAGGCGTCGTGGGCACATATCTGGCAAGATTGGCCTAGGTGGTGCCTTCTCCCCGGGCATGGGCGTCCCTGGTTCTCTGCTGGTGGTTTCACGGTCATGCACGCCGGCTGGGAAGGTTTCTCCCTACCCAGATCTGTTGTTGGGGCAGCAGTTTGGGGGACCGGCGGTGGGCGCGCCAGCGGCGACCGTGGTCGGTGGGCGGGAGGCGACGCCGCCCGTGGGGGTCAGAACCCTAGGCGCGGGTGCTGTGCAGTCTTCGGGGGTTGGGCTTGGGCGGGCTGAGGTGCGGGAGGCTGATGGGCCGGCTTTTGGGCCTTGCTACTTCTTGAGCTTGCGTTGGTTTTTTCCTTGAAGAGGAAAGGGTGATGCAGCAAAGTAGAGATAAGTATTTGTTGGGGAACGCGGTAATTTCAAAAAAAATCCTACGATCGCGCAAGATCTATCTAGGTGATGCATAGCAACGAGAGGGGAGAGTGTTGTGTACGTACCCTCGTAGACCAAAAGCGGAAGCGTTATGACAACGTGGTTGATGTAGTCGTACGTCTTCACGGTCCGACCGATCCTAGCACCGAAGGTATGACACGTTCGCGATCTGCACACGTTCAGCTCGGTGACGTCCCACAAACTCTAGATCCAGTTGAGGAAGGGAGAGTTTCGTCAGCACGACGGCGTGGTGATGGTGATGATGAAGTTACCGGCGCAGGGCTTCGCCTAAGTACTACAATGATATGACTGAGGTGGAAATCTGTGGAGGGGGGCACCGCACACGGCTAAAACAATTGTCAACTTGTGTGTCCTAAGGTGCCCCCTGTCCCCGTATATAAAGGAGCAAGGGGGAGGCTGGCCGTCCCTCATGGGGCGCGCCCCAAGTAGGATTCCTACTAGGAATCCTATTCCTAGTAGGTTTCCAATAAGGGAAGAGAGGGGGAAGGAGGAAGGAAGAGGGGGAAGGGAAGGAAAGGGGGGCGCCGCCCCCTTCCCTTGTCCTATTCGGACTCAAGGGGGGCGGCCAGCCCTTCCTGGTCCTTCCTCTTCTCCCACTAAGGCCCATCTAGGCCCTCTAGTTCCCCCGGGGGGTTCCGGTAACCCTTCAACACTCTTGTTTTATCCGAAACTTCTCCGGAACACTTCCGGCGTCCGAATATAGTCGTCCAATATATCAATCTTTATGTCTCGACCATTCCGAGACTCCTCGTCATGTCCGTGATCACATCCGGGACTCCTGAACAATCTTTGGCACATCATATCACATAAACTCATAATACCAATCGTCATCGAACATTAAGCATGCGGACCCTACGGGTTTGAAAACTATGCAGACATGACCGAGACACGTCTCCGGTCAATAACCAATAGTAGAACCTGGATGCTCATATTGGTTCCTACATATTCTACGAAGGTCTTTATCGGTCAAACCGCATAACAATATACGTTGTTCCCTTTGTCATCGGTATCTTACTTGCCCGAGATTCGATCGTCAGTATCTCAATACCTAGTTCAATCTCGTTACCGGCAAGTCTCTTTACTCGTTCCGTAATACTTCATCCCGTAACTAACTCATTAGTCACAATGCTTGCAAGGCTGATAGTGATGAGTATTACCGAGAGGGCCCAGAGATACCTCTCCGAAACTGAAAGTGCAATCTTGCTCTTAAAAAGTATTTTTGATATTGATGACAAACTTACATATAGGGGACTAACCTTGTTTGCTAAGTATATACACAGGCCGTCTGTCCTCTGGGTTTCTTTAGTGAGCATTATGATCACATCATATGAGATTTTACTCAAGCTAATTATCAATGAGGAAAGGAGCAAACCAAGATGAAGTATTGTGCTCTTTTTGTATTTCTTGAGTAATAGGAACCCCGCACTATTAAGAGGGGATCCGAAGTGTAGGGTCAAGACTTGCTCACATTTTTTGTCTCTCAAACAACTCTACCACACAATAGTCTAAAAACCCTAGCAATATCACTTAGCCAAAACATTCCACCATCTCCTAGCCGGATCATCCGGATGGATACCCAGATCATCCGGGCTTTACCCGGATCAGCCGGACCCTGCACCGGATCATCCGGATAATAGGTGCCCTTCTTTACAGAACGGGATGGCTGTAGCCGGATCATGCGGACGTTCCTCCGGATCATCCGGGCTATTCCCCGGATCGTCCGGATCCTCCTCCGGATCGTCCGGATACCCGTGCCCATTTTTCACAGAAGCTATTTGATTGTAGCCGGATCGTCCGGCCAGCCATCCGGATCATCCGGGGCTTGTCCGGATCATCCGGGCTTGCCTCCGGATTATCCGGGCTGCTCGCAACGAGGCTGTAACCACCTGCATCCGGGCCTTCTGCCAGATCATCCGGACAAAGGTCCGGATCATCCGGATGGTGTCCCAGATCATCCGGGGTGGTCAACTTATGTCCAAACGGCTCTATTCTGGACACTGGTATATATAGCACCTTACCCCTTCGGGATAAGGTTGAACATCACACACAAACACGCCTCAAGAACACCAGTGCTTTCCCTCTCTTGCTCACACACTAAATCCCAGATCCCGGTTTGATTCTTGAGAGTTTCGAAGAGTTGTTCCAATCAAAAGAAAGATCTCCTTCCTCCCCTTCTTGTGACCAAAGCAAATCGAAGTTTGAGCAAGTCTTGAGTCTTTCCCCTCGGATCTTGTTACTCTTGGAGGTTGGAGACTCCTAGGCAGTAGGAGTCATTCGGTGAGGAATCAACAATTGTGATTACCCCCGAAAAGTTTGTGAGGGTTTGGAGACCACCCCAAGGTCTACCACTAGTGGTTGAGAAACGCCTTCGTGGTGTTGTCTCAAAGGGAGAATAGGGTGAGCCTTCGTGGCGTAGGTGTGCCTTCGTGGTAACATCCGCCCCTCTAACGGTGACTAGCTTCCCTCCAAGGAAGTGAACATCAGCATACATCCTCGTCTCCCGGAGTTGCGGTTATTCCTAACCCTAACTCTATACTTGTGGTTACTTGTTGTGATTTCTCTTACTTACATCTTATTGTGCTTGCTCTCTTATATGCTTGTGTCAACTGCCTAGTACTTTGCACTTACTAGAAATTGTTAGGCTCACTTTCATATTCCACTCTATTGCCTAAAATTGCTTAGTAATAATTAAAATTTGTAATTGTACCTATTCACCCCCCCTCTAGGTCCATCTCGATCCTTTCAGAAACACGGAGTGACAAATCCTAATCTGGATCTATGCCAACCCAACAAACACCTTCGGAGACACCTGTAGAGCACCTTTATAATCACCCATTTACGTTGTGACGTTTGGTAGCACACAAAGTGTTCCTCCGGTATTCGGGAGTTGCATAATCTCATAGTTTGAGGAACTTGTATAAGTCATGAAGAAAGCAGTAGCAATGAAACTAACACGATCATAATGCTAAGCTAACAGATGGGTCATGTCCATCACATCATTCTCCTAATGATGTGACCCCGTTCATCAAATGACAACACATGTCTATGGTTAGGAAACATAACCATCTTTGATTAACGAGCTAGTCATGTAGAGGCATACTAGGGACTATATGTTTTGTCTATGTATTCACACATGTACTAAGTTTCCGGTTAATACAATTCTAGCATGAATAATAAACATTTATCATGAATTAAGGAAATAAATAACTTTATTATTGCCTCTAGGGCATATTTCCTTCAGTCTCCCACTTGCACTATAGTTAATAATCTAGATTACATAGTAATGATACTAACACCCATGGAGCTTTGGTGTTGATCATGTTTTGCTCGTGGAAGAGGCTTAGTCAACGGGTCTGCAACATCCAGATCCGTGTGTATCTTGCAAATCTCTATGTTCCCTTCCGACACTTGATGACGGATGGAATTGAAGTGTCTCTTGATGTGATTGGTTCTCTTGTTAAATCTGGATTCCTTTGCCAAGGCAATTGCACCAGTATTGTCACAAAAGATTTTCATTGGACCTGATGCACTAGGTATGACACCTAGATCAGATATGAACTCCTTCATCCAAACTCCTTCATTTGCTGCTTCCGACACAGCAATGTACTCCGCTTCACACGTAGATCCCGCCACAACGCTCTGCTTGGAATTGCACCAACTGATAGCTCCTCCATTCAATAAAAATATGTATCTAGTTTGCGACTTAGAGTCATCCGGATTAGTGTCAAAGCTTGCATCAAAGTATTCATTTATGACGAGCTCTTTTTCACCTCCATAAACGAGAAACATATCCTTAGTCCTTTTCAGGTATTTCAGGATGTTCTTCACCGCTGTCCAGTGCTCCACTCCGGGATTACTTTGGTACCTTGATACGTCTCCAACGTATCTATAATTTATGAAGCATTCATGCTATTTTATTATCTGTTTTGAATGTTTATGGGCTTTATTATACACTTTTATATTATTTTTGGGACTAACCTATTAACCGGAGGCCCAGCCCATATTGTTGTTTTCTTGCCTATCTCAGTATTTCGAAGAAAAGGAATATCAAACGGAGTCCAAACGGAATGAAACCTTTGGGAAAGTTATTTTTGGAATAGAAGCAATCCAGGGAACTTGGAGTGCAAGCCAGGGAAGCTTCGAGGAGGCCATGAGATAGGGGGGCGCCCACCCCCTGGGCACACCCTCCACCCTCGTGGGCCCCTCGTGGCTCCCCCGACCGACTTCTTTCGCCTATATATTCCCATATACCCTAAAACCATCGAATACGAAGATAGATCGGGAGTTCCGCTGCCGCAAGCCTCTGTAGCCACCAAAAACCTCCCGGGAGCCCGTTCCGACACCCTGCCGGAGGGGGGATCCCTCACCGGTGGCCATCTTCATAATCCCGGCGCTCTCCATGACGAGGAGGGAGTAGTTCACCCTTGGGGCTGAGGGTATGTACCAGTAGCTATGTGTTTGATCTCTCTCTCTCATGTTCTCTCTATGGCACGATCTTGATGTATCACGAGCTTTGCTATTATAGTTGGATCTTATGATGTTTCTCCCCCTCTACTCTCTTGTAATGGATTGAGTTTTCCCTTTTAAGTTATCTTGTCGGATTGAGTCTTTAAGGATTTGAGAACACTTGATGTATGTCTTGCCGTGCTTATCTGTGGTGACAATGGGATATCACGTGATCCACTTGATGTATGTTTTGGTGATCAACTTGCGGGTTTCGCCTATGAACCTATGCATAGGGGTTGGCACATGTTTTCGTCTTGACTCTCCGACAGAAACTTTGGGGCACTCTTTGAAGTACTTTGTGTTGGTTGAATAGATGAATCTGAGATTGTGTGATGCATATCGTATAATCATGCCCACGGATACTTGAGGTGACAATGGAGTATCTAGGTGACATTAGGGTTTTGGTTGATTTGTGTCTTAAGGTGTTATTCTAGTATGAACTCTATGATAGATTGAACGGAAAGAATAGCTTCATGTTATTTTACTACGGACTCTTGAATAGATAGAACAGAAAGGATAACTTTGAGGTAGTTTCGTACCCTACCATAATCTCTTCGTTTGTTCTCCGCTATTAGTGGCTTTGGAGTGACTCTTTGTTGCATGTTGAGGGATTTTTATATGATCTATCTATGTTATTATTGTTGAGAGAACTTGCACTAGTGAAGGTATGAACCCTATGCCTTGTTTCCTACCATTGCAATACCGTTTACGCTCACTTTTATCATTAGTTACCTTGCTGTTTTTATATTTTCAGATTACAAATACCTATATCTACCATCCATATTGCACTTGTATCACCATATCTTCGCTGAACTAGTGCACCTATACAATTTACCATTGTATTGGGTGTGTTGGGGACACAAGAGACTCTTTGCTATTTGGTTGCAGGGTTGTTTGAGAGAGACCATCTTCATCCTACGCCTCCCACGGATTGATAAACCTTAGGTCATCCACTTGAGGGAAATTTGCTACTGTCCTACAAACCTGTGCACTTGCAGGCCCAACAACGTCTACAAGAAGAAGGCTGTGTAGTAGACATCAAGCTCTTTTCTGGCGCCGTTGCCGGGGAGGCTAGATAAGCGGCACTCACACCCCGTCAACTAAGCTATTTTCTGGCGCCGTTGCCGGGGAGGTGAGTGCTTGAAGGTATATCTTTAGATCTTGCAATCAAATCTTTTTGTTTCTTGTTTTATCACTAGTTTAGTCTATAAAAGAAAACTACAAAAAATGGAATTGAGTTTGCCTCATATGCTTCATATTTTTAATATATTTCATGAGAATGATGGAAGGGAAAATTGTGCTCAAGTGCTAAAAGAAGAATGCATTAGAATGTTTGGTATTAGATCTTTGAATGATGAGCATGATTGTAATGTTGTTAGTATGAATTCCTTGAATATCCATGATGCTAATGATATGCAAAGCCACAAGCTTGGGGAAGCTATGTTTGATGAATATGATATTTTTTGCCTCCCAAGTTTTGATATGCAAAGTTGTTATGATGATAGCATGCCTCTTACCTATGATGATTATATTGATGAAAGTGGGTTTGGAAGAGTGTCAACTTTAGGAAGTAGTGATCCCACTATTTTGGAGGATGTTGAATTTTATTATGATGAATATGAAAGTGGATTTGGAAGAGTGTCAACTTTATTTAGTGATGATTCCACTATCTTGGAAGAGGTTTCAATCGATTATGATGAGAACGAAGTTGCTACTTATGGTGATTATTGTGATGAAACTTATGCTATAAAAAGTAGTGATGATTATATTTCTAAAACTTGTCATGATTATTATTATCCTTTTTCTGACCATTACTCTTTTAATGTGGAAACAATTTATAGTATTCAAGTCTCTTATGATACTCCCACTATTCCTAATGAGAAGAAATTTGCTTATGTGGAGAGTAGTAAATTTTCTATGCTTGTAGATCACGAAAGGAATACTTTAGGTGCTGGTTATATTGTTGAATTCATTCATGATGCTACTGAACATTATTATGAGGGAGGAACATATGCTTGTAGGAATTGCAATAATATCAAGTTTCCTCTCTATGTGCTTAAAATTTTGAAGTTATGTTTGTTTTGCCTTCCTATGCTAGTTGATTATTGTTCCCATAAGTTGTTTGCTCACAAAATTCCTATGCATAGGAAGTGGGTTAGGCTTAAATGTGTTAGTATTATGCTTCATGATGCTCCCGTTATGTTTCAATTCTTATCTCTTATGTGAGCAACATTGCCATCATCATGCCTAGCTAGAAAGACATTAAAGAAAAGCGCTTGTTGGGAGACAACCCAATATTTACCCTTACTGTTTTTGTGTGTTCACATTATTATGCTACTTTAGTAATCATGTTTTATAGCTTTTGTTTCAATAAAGTTCCAAGTAAGACCTTTAGGATAGCTTACGGTGATAGTTATGTTGATCCTGCTGAAAATCAGAAACTTTTGCACCCAGTAAATTAGTTTTGATAATTCACATAAACGTGCTTCTGATATGATTCGTTTTGCTATGGATTGGTACACAAATTGCTTAGGACTTCCTAATTTGGTACGATTTTTGGAGTTCCAGAAGTATACGTTTAATACAGATTACTACAGACTGTTCTGTTTTTGACAGATTCTGTTTTCTATGTGTTGTTTGCTTATTTTGATGAATCTATGAGTAGTATCGGAGGGTATAAACCATAGAAAAGTTGGAATACAGTAGATATTACACCAATATGAATTTATAATGAGTTCATTACAGTACCTAAGTGGTGGTTTTATTTTCTTATATTAACGGAGCTTACGAGTTTTCTGTTGAGTTTTGTGTTGTGAAGTTTTCAAGTTTTGGGTAAAGATTCGATGAACTATGGAATAAAGAGTGGCAAGAGCCTAATCTTGGGGATGCCCAAGGAACCCCAAGGTAATATTCAAGGACAACAAAGAGCCTAAGCTTGGGGATGCCCTGGAAGGCATCCCCTCTTTCGTCTTCGTTCATCGGTAACTTTACTTGGAGCTATATTTTTATTCACCACATGATATGTGTTTTGCTTGGAGCGTCATTTTATTTTGTTAGTATTTGCTTGCTGTTATTTATAATAATGTTTTGCATCTATAATTTCAATAAAAATGTCAAGGATAGCCTTTACCATGCTTATTTTGCTAGTATACATGTTGTTGTTTGAAAACAGAAAGTTTACCGCTGTTGCAAAAATTCCCTAGAAAAGTCAGAGCATGATATGATGTTGAAACTTTTTGCATAATGAGCTATGATAAATCTTCTACAGCATAGGATTTTTCTCATAATTTCTTGAGTTAGGGAAGTATTGATACTCTTGCATTCTTTACAGACTATACTGTTTTGGCAGATTGCTGTTATGTTTGCATTGTTTGCTTATGTTTGCTTGTTTAATGATTCTATTTGAGGATAGGAGTATTAAATATGCAGATACATTTAGTATGCAATGTTGAATAATAATTTTAGTGATTTGTTACAGTAGAAAATGATAAGGTTTTGCATTGGTTTATACTAACCTATCTCACGAGTTCTTGTTGAGTTTGGTGTGGATGAAGCTTTTGATAAAAAGAGAAAGCATGATATGAGAGGAATTAAGGAGACACTAAAGTTCAAGCTTGGGGATGCCCAAGGCACCCCAAGATAATATTTCAAGAAGTCTCAAGCATCTAAGCTTGGGGATGCCACGTAGGCATCCCACCTTTCTTCTTAAACAACTATTGGTTAGCATCGGTTGAGCCTAAGTTTTTGCTTCTTCACATGAGTTGTGCTATCCTTGTAATGTCATTTTATTTTGTTTTGCTTGATGTTTGAATAAAGTATTTAAGATTTGAAATTCTTTAATGAGAGAGAGTCTTCACATAGTTACGTAATTATTTAGCTACTCATTGATCTTCACTTATATCTTTTTGGAGTAGTTTGTCATTTACTCGTGTGCTTCACTTATATCCTATGAGTAAATGGTTGAATGAATTGAATGTCATAAATCTGAAATTATATATGTTTCATTTGCTTTTCCCATGGGTAGTAATGACTTCACATCTAACAAGTAGAGGTTGTAAATTTACTGAAGGTTTGCAAGCATTGTATTGGTCATTTGAACAATTCATGAAAGAATATTGAAGGAAGAAAGATTTCACATATAAATATACTATCTTGGACATCTTTTATAATTGTGAGCACTCATTAAGTATGACATGCTAAAGAGTTGATGTTGGACAAGGAAGACAACATAATGGGTTATGTTTTCTCACATCTCAGTTAAAGTATATTGTCATGGATCATTCAAACATGTTGAGCTTGCCTTTCCCCCTCATGCTAGCCAAAATTCCTTGCACTAAGTAGAGATACTACTTGTGCTTCCAAATATCCTTAAACCCAGTTTTTGCCATGAGTGTCCACCATACCTACCTATATGCGGTATTTACCTACAGTTCCAAGTAAATTTGCATGTGCCAAATGTTGGGGAACTTAGTACTTTCAAAAAAATTCCTACTCACACGCAAGATCATGGTGATGCATAGCAACGAGAGGGGGGAGTGTGTCCACGTACCCTCGTAGACCGAAAGCGGAAGCGTTAGAACAACGCGGTTGATGTAGTCGTACGTCTTCACGGCCCGACCGATCAAGCACCGAAACTACGGCACCTCCGAGTTCTAGCGCACGTTCAGCTCGATGACGTCCCTCGTACTCCGATCCAGCTGAGTGTTGAGGGTGAGTTCCGTCAGCACGACGGCATGGTGACGATCTTGATGTTCTACCGTCACAGGGCTTCGCCTAAGCACCGCTACAATATTATTGAGGAGGACTATGATGAAGGAGGGCATCGCACACGGCTAAGAGATCAAGAGATCAATTGTTGTTGTGCCTAGAGGTGCCCCCTACCCCCGTATATAAAGGAACAAGGGGGGGGGGGCGGCCGGCCAGGAGGGGCGCGCCAGGAGGAGTCCTACTCCCACCGGGAGTAGGACTCCCTCCTTCCTTGTCCAACTAGGAGAGGGAAGGAAGGAAGGAGAAGGAGAAGGAAGGAGAGGAGGAAAAGGAGGAAGGGGGCGGCCCCTAGTCCAGTCGGTTTGGGCTAGGGGGCGCTGCCTCTCTCTCTCTTCCACCACTTGGCCCATGAGGCCCACTGCTTCTTCCTCGTATTCCCGTAACTTCCCGGTACCCCCAAAAATACCCGAATCACTCGGAACCTTTCCGATGTCCGAATATAGTCGTCCAATATATCGATCTTTATGTCTCGACCATTTCGAGACTCCTCGTCATGTCCCCGATCTCATCCGGGACTCCGACCTCCTTCGGTACGTCAAAACTCATAAACTCATAATATAACTGTCATCAAAACCTTAAGCGTGCGGACCCTACAGGTTCGAGAACTATGTAGACATGACCGAGACACGTTTCCGGTCAATAACCAATAGCGGAACCTGGATGCTCATATTGGCTCCTACATATTTACGAAGATCTTTATCGGTCAAACCGCATAACAACATACGTTGTTCCCTTTGTCATCGGTATGTTACTTGCCCGAGATTCGATCGTCGGTATCTTAATACCTAGTTCAATCTCGTTACCGGCAAGTCTCTTTACTCATTATGTAATGCATCATCCCGCAACTAACTCATTAGCTACATTGTTTGCAAGGTTTATAGTGATGTGCATTACCGAGATGGCCCAAATATACCTCTCCGACAATCGGAGTGACAAATCCTAATCTCGAAATATTCCAACTCAACATGTACCTTCGGAGACACCTGTAGAGCTCCTTTATAATCACCTAGTTACGTTGTGATGTTTGGTAGCACACAAAGTGTTCCTCCGGTAAATGGGAGTTGCATAATCTCATAGTCATAGGAACATGTATAAGTCATGAAGAAAGCAATAGCAACATACTAAACGATCAAGTGCTAAGCTAACGGAATGGGTCATGTCAATCACATCATTCTCCTTATGATGTGATCCCGTTAATCAAATGACAACTCATGTCTATGGCTAGGAAACTTAACCATCTTTGATTCACGAGCTAGTCAAGTAGAGGCATAGTAGTGACACTATGTTTGTCTATGTATTCACACATGTATTATGTTTCTAGTTAATACAATTCTAGCATAAATAATAAACATTTATCATGATATAAGGAAATAAATAATGACTTTATTATTGCCTCTAGGGCATATTTCCTTCAGTCTCCCACTTGCACTAGAGTCAATAATCTAGTTCACATCGCCATGTGATTTAACACCAATATTCATATCTGTATATGATTAACACCCATAGTTCACATCTTCATGTGACCAACATCCAAAGGGTTTACTAGAGTCAATAATCTAGTTCACATCGCTATGTGATTAACACCCAAAGAGTACTAAGGTGTGATCATGTTTTGCTCGTGAGAGAAGCCTAGTCAACGGGCCTGTCACATTCAGAGCCATATGTATTTTGCAAATATTCTATGTCTACAATGCTCTGCACGGAGCTACTCTAGCTAATTGCTCCCACTTTCAATATGTATCCAGATTGAGACTTAAAGTCATCTGGATCGGTGTGAAAGCTTGCATCGATGTAACTCTTTATGACGGGCTCTTTTATCACCTCCGTAATCGAGAAATATTTCCTTAGTCCTCACTAAGGATATTCTTGACCAATGTCCAGTGATCTATTCCTAGATCACTATTGTACTCCCTTGACAAATTCAGAGCAAGGTATACAATAGGTCTGGTACATAGCATAGCATACTTTATAGAACCTATGACTGAGGCATAGGGAATGACTTTCATTCTCTTTTCTATTTTCTGCTGTGGTCGGGATTTGAGTCTTACTCAATTTCACACCTTTGCAACACAGGCAAGAACTCTTTCTTTGACTGTTCCATTTTGAACTATTTCAAAATTTTGACAAGGTATGTACTTATTGAAAAACTTATCAAGCGTCTTGGTCTATCTCAATAGATCTTGATGCTCAATATGTAAGTAGCTTTACTGAGGTCTTTCTTTCAAAGAACTCCTTTCAAATACTCCTTTATGCTTTCAAGAAAAATTCTACATCATTTCTGATCAACAATATGTTACTCACATATATTTATCAGAAAGGCGGTAGTGCTCCCACTCACTTTACTGTAAATACAGGCTTCACCGCAAGTCTGTATAAAACTATATGCCTTGATCAACTTATCAAAGCGTATATTCCAACTCTGAGATGCCTGCACCAGTCCATAGATGGATCGCTGGAGCTTGCACACTTTTTTAGCACCTTTTGGATTGATAAAACCTTCCGGATGCATCATATACAACTCTTTTTCCAGAAATCCATTCAGGAATGCAGTTTTGACATCCATTCGCCAAATTTCATAATCATAAAATGCGGCAATTGCTAACATGATTCGGACAGACTTAAGCATCGCTACGGGTGAGAAAGCCTCATCGTAGTCAACCCCTTGAACTTGTCAAAAACCTTTCGCAACAAGTCAAGCTTTGTAGACAGTTACATTACCATCAGCGTCAGTCTTCTTCTTGAAGATCCATTTATTCTCGATGGCTTGCCGATCATCGGGCAAGTCAACCAAAGTCCATACTTTGTTCTCTACATGGATCCCATCTCAGATTTCATGGCCTCAAGCCATTTTGCGGAATCTGGGCTCATCATCTCTTCCTCATAGTTCGTAGGTTCGCCATGGTCTAGTAACATGACTTCCAGAATAGGATTACCGTACCACTCTAGTGCGGATCTTACTCTGGTAGACCTACGAGGTTTGGTAGTAACTTGATCTGAAGTTTCATGATCAATATCATTAGCTTCCTCACTGATTGGTGTAGTTGTCACAGGAACTGGTTCTTGTGATGAACTACTTTCCAATAAGGGAGCAGGTACAATTACCTCATCAAGTTCTACTTTCCTCCCACTCACTTCTTTCGAGAGAAACTCATTCTCTAGAAAGGATCCGAATTTAGCAACAAAAATCTTGCCCTCAGATCTGTGATAGAAGGTGTACCCAATAGTCTCTTTTGGGTATCCTATGAAGACACATTTCTTCGATTTGGGTTCGAGCTTATCTGGTTGAAGTTTCTTCACATAAGCATCGCAGCCCCAAACTTTAAGAAACGACAGCTTAGGTTTACTGCTAAGCCATAGTTCATACGGTGTCGTCTCAATGGATTTCGATGGTGCCCTATTAAACGTGAATGCAGCTGTCTCTAATGCATAACCCCAAAACGATAGTGGTAAACCGATAAGAGACATCATAGATCGCACCATATCCAATAAAGTGCGGTTACGACGTTTGGACACACCATAACGTTGTGGTGTTCCAGGTGGCGTGAGCTGTGAAACCATTCCACATTGTTTTATATGAAGGCCAAGCTCGTAACTCAAATATTCTCCTCCACGATCAGATCGTAGAAACTTTATTTTCTTGTTACGATGATTCTCCACTTCACTCTGAAATTCTTTGAACTTTTCAAATGTTTCAGACTTGTATTTCATTAACTAGATATACCCATATCTGCTCAAATCATCTGTGAAGGTTAGAAAATAACGATACTTGCCACGAGTGTCAACACTCATTGGATCGCATACATCGGTATGTATTATTTCCAACAAGTCTGTAGCTCGTTCCATTGTTTCGGAGAATGGAGTTTTAGTCATCTTGCCCAAAAGGCATGGTTCGCAAACATCAAATGATTCATAACCAAGTGATTCTGAAAATCCATCTTTATGGAGTTTCTTCATGCGCTTTACACCGATATGACCCAAACGGCAGTGCCACAAATAAGTTGCACTATCATTATTAACTTTGCATCTTTTGGCATCAATATTATGAATATGTGTATCACTACGATCGAGATCCAACAAACTTTTTCATTGGGTGTATGACCATTGAAGGTTTTATTCATGTAAACAGAACAACAATTATTCTCTTACTTAAATGAATAACCGTATTGCAATAAACATGATCAAATCATATTCATGCTCAACGCAAAAGCCAAATAACATTTATTTAGGTTTAACACTAATCCCAAAATTATAGGGAGTGTGTGATGATGATCATATCAATCTTGGAACTACTTCCAACACTCATCGTCACTTCCCCTTAAATAGTCTCTGTTTATTCTGTAACTCCTGTTTCGAGTTACTAATCTTAGCAACCGAACAAGTATCAAATACTCAGGGGCTACTATAAACACTTGTAAGGCACACATCAATAACCTGTATATCAAATATACCCTTGTTCACTTTGCAATCCTTCTTATCCACCAAATATTCAGGGCATTTCCACTTCCAGTGACCATTTCCTTTGCAGTGTAAGCACTCAGTTTCAGGCTTTGGTCCAGCTTTGGTCTTCTTCACGGGAGTGACAACTTGCTTGCCATTATACTTGAAGTTCCCTTTCTTTCCCTTTGCCCTTTTCTTGAAACTAGTGGTCTTGTCAATCATCAACACTTGATGCTCTTTCTTGATCTCTACCTTCGTCAATTTCAATATCACGAAGAGCTCGAGAATCGTTTTCGTCATCCCTTGCATACTATAGTTCATCACGAAGTTCTAGTAACTTGGTGATGATGACTAGAGAACTCTGCCAATCACTATCTTATCTGGAAGATTAACTCCCACTTGATTCTAGCGATTGTAGTACCAAGACAATCTAAGCACATGCTCACTAGTTGAGCGATTCTCCTCCATCGTTTAGCTATAGAACTTGTTGGAGACTTCATATCTCTCAACTCGGGTATTTGCTTGAAATATTAACTTCAATTCCTGGAACATCTCATATGGTCCATGACGTTCAAAACGTCTTTGAAGTCCCGATTCTAAGCTGTTAAGCATGGTGCACTAAACTATCAAGTAGTCATCATATTGAGCTAGCCAAACGTTCATAACGTCTGCATTTGCTCCTGCAATAGGTCTGTCACCTAGCGGTGCATTAAGGACATAATTCTTCTGTGTAGCAATGAGGATAAACCTCAGATCACGGATCCAATCTGCATCATTGCTACTAACATCTTTCAACACATTTTTCTCTAGGAACATATCAAAATAAACATATGAAAGCAACAACGCGAGCTATTGATCTACAACATAATTTGCAAAATACTACCAGGACTAAGTTCATGATAAATTTAAGTTCAATTAATCATATTACTTAAGAACTCCCACTTAGACAGACATCTCTCTAGCCATCTAAGTGATCACGTGATCCAAATCAACTAAACCATGTCCGATCATCATGTGAGATGGAGTAGTTTTCAATGGTGAACATCACTATGTTGATCATATCTACTATATGATTAACGCTCGACCTTTCGATCTCCGTGTTCCGAGGCCATATCTGTATATGCTAGGCTCGTCAAGTTTAACCTGAGTATTCCGCATGTGCAACTGTTTTGCACCCGTTGTATTTGGACGTAGAGCCTATCACACCCGATCATCACGTGGTGTCTCAGCACGAAGAACTTTCGCAACTGTGCATACTCAGGGAGGACACTTCTTGATAATTTAGTGACAGATCATCTTAAAATGCTACCATCAATCAAAGCAAGATAAGATGCATAAAGGATAAACATCACATGCAATTAATATAAGTGATATGATATGGCCATCATCATCTTGTGCTTGTGATCTCCATCTCCGAAGCACCGCCGTGAGCACCATCGTCACCGGCGCGACACCTTGATCTCCATCGTAGCATCGTTGTCGTTTCGCCATCTATTGATTCTACGACTATCGCTACCGCTTAGTGATAAAGTAAAGCAATTACAGGGCGCTTGCATTTCATAGAATAAAGCGACAACCATATGGCTCCTGCCAGTTGCCGATAACTCGGTTACAAAACATGATCATCTCATACAATAAAATATAGCATCACGTGTTGACCATATCACATCACAACATGCCCTGCAAAAACAAGTTAGACATCCTCTACTTTGTTGTTGTAAATTTTAGGTGGCTGCTACGGGCTGAGCAAGAACCGTTCTTACCTACACATCAAAACCACAATGATAGTTCGTCAAGTTAGTGTTGTTTTAACCTTCTCAAGGACCGGGCGTAGCCACACTCGGTTCAACTAAAGTTGGAGAAACTGACACCCGCTAGTCACCTGTATGCAAAGCACGGCGGTAAAACTAATCTCGCGTAAGCGTACGCGTAATGTCGGTCCGGGCCGCTTCATCCAACAATACCGCCGAACCAAAGTATGACATGCTGGTAAGCAGTATGACTTGTATCGCCCACAACTCACTTGTGTTCTACTCGTGCATATAACATCAACGCATAAAACCTAGCTCTGATACCACTGTTGGGGAACGTAGTAATTTCAAAAAAAATCCTACGCACACACAAGATCATGGTGATGCATAGCAACGAGAGGGGAGAGTGTGTCCACGTACCCTCGTAGACCGAAATCGGAAGCGTTAGAACAACGCGGTTGATGTAGTCATACGTCTTCATGGCCCGACCGATCAAGCACCGAAACTACGGCACCTTCGATTTCTAGCGCACGTTCAGCTCGATGATGTCCCTCGTACTCCGATCCAGCTAAGTGTCGAGGGAGAGTTCCGTCAGCACGACAGCGTGGTGACAATCTTGATGTTCTACCGTCGCAGGGCTTCGCCTAAGCACCGCTACAATATTATCGAGGAGGACTATGGTGGAGGGGGGCACCTCACACGGCTAAGAGATCAAGAGATCAATTGTTGTTGTGCCTAGAGGTGCCCCCTACCCCCGTATATAAAGGAGCATGAGGGGAGGGGGCGGCCGGCCAGGAGGGGCGCGCCAGGAGGACTCCTACTCCCATCGGGAGTAGGACTCCCTCCTTTCCTTGTCCAACTAGGAGAGGGGAAGGAAGGGAAGGAGAAGGAGAAGGAAGGAGAGGGAGGAAAAGGAGGAAAGGGGGCTGGCCCCCTAGTCCAATTCGGTTTGGGCTAGGGGGGCCGTGCGCCCTGCCTCCTCTCTTCCACCACTTGGCCCATGAGGCCCATTGCTTCTTCCTCATATTCCCGTAACTTCCCGGTACCCCCAAAAATACCCGAATCACTCGGAACCTTTCCAATGTCCGAATATAGTCGTCCAATATATCGATCTTTATGTCTCGACCATTTCGAGACTCCTCGTCATGTTCCTGATCTCATCCGGGATTCCGAACTCCTTCGGTACATCAAAACTCATAAACTCATAATATAAGCATCATCCGAAACCTTAAGCGTGCGGACCCTACGGGTTCGAGAACTATGTAGACATGACCGAGACACGTTTCCGGTCAATAACCAATAGCGGAACCTGGATGCTCATATTGGCTCCTACATATTTACGAAGATCTTTATCGGTTAAACCGCATAACAACATACGTTGTTCCCTTTGTCATCGGTATGTTACTTGCCCGAGATTCGATTGTCGGTATCTTAATACCTAGTTCAATCTCGTTACCGGCAAGTCTCTTTACTCGTTATGTAATGCATCATACCGCAACTAACTCATTAGCTACATTGCTTGCAAGGCTTATGGTGATGTGCATTACCGAGAGGGCCCAGAGATGACAAATCCTAATCTCGAAATATGCCAACTCAACATGTACCTTCGGAGACACCTGTAGAGCTCCTTTATAATCACCCAGTTACGTTGTAATGTTTGGTAGCACACAAAGTGTTCCTCCGATGTGCAGGAGTTGCATAATCTCATAGTCATAGGAACATGTATAAGTCATGAAGAAAGCAATAGCAACATACTAAACGATCAAGTGCTAAGCTAACGGAATGGGTCATGTCAATCACATCATTCTCCTAATGATGTGATCCTGTTAATCAAATGACAACTCATTTCTATGGCTAGGAAACTTAACCATCTTTGATTCACGAGCTAGTCAAGTAGAGGCATACTAGTGACACTATGTTTGTCTATGTATTCACACAGGTATTATGTTTCTGGTTAATACAATTCTAGCATAAATAATAAACATTTATCATGATATAAGGAAATAAATAATAACTTAATTATTTCCTCTAGGGCATATTTCCTTCACCAAACTCTAAACCTTCAAATAATAATCTGTTTTGTATGCTCGGATCGCTCATGTAGCGACTAGGAGTTGTCAGTATCTTCCATGCTAGGTGGGTTATTCTCAAGATGAGTAGACTCTGCTCATCATTCACGAGAAAAATGGCTTTTAACTGGGATGCCCAGTCCCATGATCAAAAAGATCAAAGCAAAACAAAATAATTAAAACAAAACTCCCCCAGGACTGTTGTTGGTATGGACGATACCCCGTTGTTTCGGATGGCCGTGGAGTGTGATTGTTGGTGGAGGGGGAGTAAAAACTTTACCATTCTGTTTGGGAACCGCCTATAATGTATGTAGTATGGAAGATATTGGGAACTCTTGGTTGTTATGTTGACAATGAGATCATACCTCTCAAAATTATTTATCTCTATTTCAAAATCGAGCTCTGGCACCTCTGCAAATCCCAGCTTCTCTCTGCGAAGTGCCTATCTTTTACTTTATGCAAGAGTCAAGGTGATCTTCACCTTTCCCCTTTTCATTTTATCCTTTGGCAAGCACCTCGTGTTGGAAAGATCCCGATATATATATATCCAATTGGATGTAAGTTAGCATGAACTATTATTGTTGACATCACCCAAAGGTGAATACGTTGGGAGGCAACACTATAAGCCCCTATCTTTCTCAGTGTTCGATTAAAACTCCATAACCATTAGTATTGCGTGAGTGTTAGCAATTGTAGAGGACTATATGATAGTTGAGTATGTGGAGTTTGCTGAATCAAAGCTCTGACATAGACCCTTCCTGAAAATAAGATGAATTGTAATTGTTTGATGACTAAGAATGAAGTTTGCTAGTTTTCAAGAAAGTTTATGGTCTATGCTTTAACATGTGAATAGCTTGTTGCTTGTTCATGAGAAGTTTTATGAGATGAACTACTATTATGACATATAATCTTGCTAGAAAAGGTGATTGAAATTATCATTGATCAAACTTGTGCACCTTCTAGCATTCACACTTCATAAATTCTTTCTTTTATCATTTACCTACTCAAGGACGAGCAGGAATTAAGCTTGGGGATACTGATACGTCTCCAACGTATCTATAATTTATGAAGCATTCATGCTGTTTTATTATCTGTTTTGAATGTTTATGGGCTTTATTATACACTTTTATATTATTTTTGGGACTAACCTAATAACCGGGGGCCCAGCCCATATTGTTGTTTTCTTGCCTATTTCAGTATTTCGAAGAAAAGGAATATCAAACGGAGTCCAAACGGAATGAAACCTTCGGGAAAGTTATTTTTGGAACAGAAGCAATCCAGGGAACTTGGAGTGCAAGCCAGGAAAGCTTCGAGGAGGCCACGAGATAGGGGGGCGCGCCCTCCACCCTCGTGGGCCCCTCGTGGCTCCCTCGACTGACTTCTTTCGCCTATATATATTCCCATATGCCCTAAAACCATCGAATACAAAGATAGATCGGGAGTTCCGCCGCCGCAAGCCTCTATAGCCGCCAAAAGCCTCTCGGGAGCCCGTTCCGGCACCCTACCGGAGGGGGCATCCCTCACCGGTGGCCATCTTCATCATCCTGGCGCTCCCCATGACGAGGAGGGAGTAGTTCATACCTCGGGGCTGAGGGTATGTACTAGTAGCTATGTGTTTGATCTCTCTCTCTCTCTCTCTCTCTCTCTCTCTCTCTCTCTCGTGTTCACTTTATGGCACGATCTTGATGTATTGCGAGCTTTGCTATTATAGTTGGATCTTATGATGTTTCTCCCCCTCTACTCTCTTGTAATGGATTGAGTTTTCCCTTTGAAGTTATCTTGTCGGATTAAGTCTTTAAGGATTTGAGAACACTTGATGTATGTCTTGCCGTGCTTATCTGTGGTGACAATGGGATATCACGTGATTCACTTGATGTATGTTTTGGTGATCAACTTGCGGGTTCCACCCATGAACCTATGCATAGGGGTTGGCACACGTTTTCGTCTTGACTCTCCGGTAGAAACTTTGGGGCACTCTTGGAAGTAATTTGTGTTGCTTGAATAGATGAATCTGAGATTGTGTGATGCATATCGTATAATCATGCCCACGGATACTTGAGGTGACAATGGAGTATCTAGGTGACATTAGGGTTTTGGTTGATTTGTGTCTTAAGTTGTTATTCTAGTATGAAATCTATGATAGCTTGAACGGAAAGAATAGCTTCATGTTATTTTACTACGGACTCTTGAATAGATAGGATAGAAAGGATAACTTTGAGGTGGTTTCATACCCTACCATAATCTCTTCGTTTGTTCTCCGCTATTAGTGGCTTTGGAGTGACTCTTTGTTGCATGTTGAGGGATTGTTATATGATCTATCTATGTTATTATTGTTGAGAGAACTTGCACTAGTGAAAGTATGAACCCTATGCCTTGTTTCCTACCATTGCAATACCGTTTACGCTCACTTTTATCATTAGTTACCTTGCTGTTTTTATATTTTCATATTACAAATACCTATATCTACCATCCATATTGCACTCGTATCACCATCTCTTCGCCGGACTAGTGCACCTATACAATTTACCATTGTATTGGGTGTGTTGTGGACACAAGAGACTCTTTGCTATTTGGTTGCAGGGTTGTTTGAGAGAGACCATCTTCATCCTACGCCTCCCACGGATTGATAAACCTTAGGTCATCCACTTGAGGGAAATTTGCTACTGTCCTACAAACATGTGCACTTGCAGGCCCAACAACGTCTACAAGAAGAAGGTTGTGTAGTAGATATCATACCTCCCTGCTATGCTTATAGCAAGACGTACATTAGGTCTGGTACACATCATTGCATACATGATAGAACCTATGGCTGAAGCATAGGGAATGACTTTCATTTTCTCTCTATCTTCTGCAGTGGTCGGTCATTGAGTATGACTCAACTTCACACCTTGTAACACAGGCAAGAACCCTTTCTTTGAATGATCCATTTTGAACTTTTTCAAAACTTTATCAAGGTATGTGCTTTGTGAAAGTCCAATTAAGCGTCTTGATCTATCTCTATAGATCTTGATGCCCAATATGTAAGCAGCTTCACCAAGGTCTTTCATGGAAAAACTCTTATTCAGGTATCCCTTTATGCTATCTAGAAATTCTATATCATTTCCAATCAATAATATGTCATCTACATATAAGATTAGAATTGCTACAGAGCTCCCACTCACTTTCTTGTAAATACAGGCTTCTCCAAAAGTTTGTATAAAATCACATGCTTTGATCACACTATCAAAGCATTTATTCCAACTCTGAGAGGCTTGCACTAGTCCATAAATGGATCGCTGGAGCTTGCACACTTTGTTAGCACCCTTTGGATCGACAAAACCTTCCGGTTGCATCATATACAACTCTTCTTCCAGAAATCCATTCAGGAATGCAGTTTTGACATCCATTTGCCAAATTTCATAATCATAAAATCCATTTGCCATTCAGGAATGCTAACATGATTCAGAAAGATTTAAGCATCGCTACGGGTGAGAAAGTCTCATTGTAGTCAACTCCTTGAACTTGTCGAAAACCTTTCGCAACAAGTCAAGCTTTGTAAATAGTAACATTACCATCTGCGTCAGTCTTCTTCTTAAAGATCCATTTTTTTCTATGGCTTGCCGATCATCGGGCAAGTCCACCAAAGTCCACACTTTGTTCTCATACATGGATCCCATCTCAGATTTCATGGCCTCAAGCCATTTCGCGGAATCTGGGATCATCATCGCTTCCTCATAGTTCGTAGGTTCATCATGGTCTAGTGACATGACTTCCAGAACAGGATTACCGTACCACTCTGGTGCAGATCTTACTCTAGAAGACCTACGAGGTTCGGTAGTAATTTGATCTGAAGCTTCATGATCATCATCATTAGCTTCCTCACTAATTGGTGTAGGAATCACGGGAACTGATTCTGTGATGAACTACTTTCCGATAAGGGAGAAGGTAAAACTACCTCATCAAGTTCTACTTTCCTCCAACTCACTTATTTCGAGAGAAACTCCTTCTCTAGAAAGGATCGATTCTTAGCAACAAAGATTTTGCCTTCGGATTTGTGATAGAAGGTGTACCCAACAGTTTCCTTTGGGTATCCTATGAAGACGCACTTCTCCGATTTGGCTTCGAGCTTATCAGGTTGAAACTTTTTCACATAAGCATCGCAGCCCCAAACTTTAAGAAACGACAACTTTGGTTTCTTGCCAAACCACAGTTCATAAGGCGTCGTCTCAACAGATTTTGATAGTGCCCTATTTAAAGTGAATGTAGCCGTCTCTAAAGCATAACCCCAAAACGATAGCGGTAAATCAGTAAGAGACATCATAGATCGCACCATATCCAATAAAGTACGGTTACGACATTCAGACAGACCATATCGCTGTGGTGTTCCAGGTGGCGTTAATTGTGAAACTATCCCATGTTGTTTCAATGAAGACCAAACTCGTAACTCAAATATTTTCCTCCATGATTAGATTGTAGAAACTTTATTTTCTTGTTACGATGATTTTCCACTTCACTCTGAAATTCTTTGAACTTTTCAAATGTTTCAGACTTATGCTTCATTAAGTAGATATAACCATATCTGCTCAAATCATCTGTGAAGGTTAGAAAATAACGATACCCACCACGAGCATCAATACTCATTGGACCGCATACATCAGTATGTATTGTTTCCAACAAGTCATTAGCTCGTTCCATTGTTCCGAAGAACGGAGTTTTAGTCATCTTGCCCATAAGGCACGGTTTGCAAGCACCAAGTAATTCATAATCAAGAGATTCCAAAAGTCCATCAGCATGGAGTTTCTTCATGCACTTTACACCGATATGACCCAAACGGCACTGCCACAAATAAGTTGCACTATCATTATTAAAAATATATCTTTTGGCTTCAACACTATGAATATGTGTACCACTACTATCGAGATTCAACAAAAATAGACCACTCAGCAGGGGTGCATGACCATAAAAGATATTACTCATATAAATAGAACAACAATTATTCTCTGATTTAAATGAATAACCATCTCACATTAAACAAGATCCAGTTATAATGTTCATGCTCAACGCTGGCACCAAATAAAAATTATTCAGGTCTAAAACTAATCCTGATGGTAGATGTAGAGGTAGCGTGCCGACCGCGATCACATCGACTTTGGAACCATTTCCCACGCGCATCATCACCTCGTCCTTAGCCAATCTTCGCTTAATCCATAGCCCCTGTTCCGAGTTGCAAATATGAGCAACAGAACCAGTATCAAATACCCAGGCACTACTGCGAGCATTAGTTAAGTACACATCAATAACATGTATATCAAATATACCTTTCACTTTGCCATCCTTCTTATCCGCCAAATACTTGGGGTAGTTCCGCTCTCAGTGACCAGTCCCTTTGCAGTAGAAGCACTCAGTTTGAGACTTAGGTCTAGACTTGGGTTTCTTCTCTTGAGCAGAAACCTTTTTGCCATTCTTCTTGAAGTTCCCCTTCTTCCCTTTGCCCTTTTTCTTGAAACTAGTGGTCTTGTTGACCATCAACACTTGATGCTCCTTTTTGATTTCTAGCTCCGCAGCCTTTAGCATTGCAAAGAGCTCGGGAATAGTCTTGTTCATCCCTTGCATATTATAGTTCATCATGAAGCTGTTGGGGAACGTAGTAATTTCAAAAAAATTCCTATGCACATGCAAGATCATGGTGATGGCATAGCAACGAGAGGGGAGAGTATTGTCCACGTACCCTCGTAGACCGTAAGCGGAAGCGTTATGACAACGCGGTTGATGTAGTCGTACGTCTTCACGATCCGACCGATCCAAGTACCGAACGTACGACACCTCCGAGTTCAGCACACGTTCAGCTCAATGACGATCCCCGGGCTCCGATCCAGCAAAGTGTCGGGGATGAGTTCCATCAGCACGATGGCATGGTGACGATGATGATGCTCTACCGGCGCAGGGCTTTGCCTAAACTCCGGGATGATGTGACCAAGGTGGAATATGGTGGAGGGGGGCACCGCACACGGCTAAGGAACGATCCGTAGATCAACTTGTGTGTTATGGGATGCCCCCTACCCCCGTCTATAAAGGAGCAAGGGGGAGGGGGCCGGCCAAGAGGAGGAGGCGCGCCCAAGGGGGAGAATCCTACTCCAAGTAGGATTCTCCTCTCTTTCCAAGTCCTACTAGGAGAAGGGAAGGAAGGGGAGGAGAAGGAGAAGGAAGTAGATGGAGGAGAAGAAGGAAAGGGGGCCCGCCCCCCTAGTCCAATTCGGTTTGGGCTACGGGGGCCGCGCGCCCTACCTCCTCTCTTCCACCACTTGGCCCATGAGGCCCATTGCTTCTTCCTCTATTCCTGTAACTCCCCGGTACCCCCGAAAATACCCGAATCACTCGGAACCTTTCCGAACTCTGAATATAGTCGTCCAATATATCAATCTTTATATCTCGACCATTTCGAGACTCCTCGTCATGTCCCCGATCTCATCCGGGACTCCGAACTCCTTCGGTACATCAAAACTCATAAACTCATAATATAAGCATCGCCGAAACCTTAAGCGTGCGGACCCTACGGGTTCGAGAACTATGTAGACATGACCTAGAACTATTCTTGGTCAATAACCAATAGCGGAACCTTGATGCCCATATTGGCTCCTACATATTCTACGAAGATCTTTATCGGTCAAACCGCATAACAACATACGTTGTCCCCTTTGTCATCGGTATGTTACTTGCCCGAGATTCGATCGTCGGTATCTCAATACCTAGTTCGATCTCGTTACCGGCAAGTCTCTTTACTCGTTCCGTAATACATCATCCCGCAACTAACTCATTAGTTACAATGCTTGCAAGGCTTAAGTGATGTGCATTACCGAGTGGGCCCAGAGATACCTCTCCGACAATCGGAGTGACAAAACCTAATCTCGAAATACGCCAACCCAACATGTACCTTTGGTGACACCTGTAGTGCTCCTTTATAATCACCCAGTTACGTTGTGACGTTTGGTAGCACCCAAAGTGTTTGTCGGTGTCAAAACCGGCGGATCTCGGGTAGGGGGTCCCGAACTGTGCGTCTAGGCGGATGGTAACAGGAGACAAGGGACACGATGTTTTACCCAGGTTCGGGCCCTCTCGATGGAGGTAAAACCCTACGTCCTGCTTGATTAATATTGATGATATGGGTAGTACAAGAGTGGATCTACCACGAGATCAAGGAGGCTAAACCCTAAAGCTAGCCTATGGTATGATTGTTGTAATGTATGTTGTGTCCTACGGACTACAGCCCTCCGGTTTATATAGACACCGGAGAAGGCTAGGGTTACACAGAGTTGGTTACAATGGTAGGAGATCTACATATCCGTATCGCCAAGCTTGCCTTCCACGCCAAAGAAAGTCCCATCCGGACACGGGACGGAGTCTTCAATCTTGTATCTTTGTAGTCTTGGAGTCCGGCGGACGATGATAGTCCGGCTGTCCGGACACCCCCTAGTCCAGGACTCCCTCAGTAGCCCCTGAACTAGGCTTCAATGACGATAAGTCCGGCGTGCATAATGTTCGGCATTGCAAGGCGGGTTCCTCCCTTGAATAATCCGGTGAAGATCAGGAACACCAGGATAGTGTCCGGCTCTGCAAAATAAATTCCACATTCCATCATAGAGAGAATAAAATGCACACAAGTTCAATCTGCTAACGTATTTTGTGGCGTAACGCCACACCACTACCAAGCCTTTACTTGAATCGTTTTTTATTATACCACCTCAGCACGTTTAGCGAAGCGGATTCCTTGGCATGTCTTGTCGAAGCAGAGATCGTGCTCCCCTTATTCCAGGATTCTCATCAATACGAGTGTGGGTAACCCAACCGCGCCCGTTGCCACGCCTCCTCTATCGAAGGTGAATCCCAAACGGTCACGGAGACGGCCCTCGGTATTTTTCCCCTTTATAAGAGGACCAAGGCTCGTTTCTTTTCTTCAATCTTCCATAGAATCTCCTCCTTGCTCCAAGTTCCAACACCCAGAGCCCCAGATTCGAGGGCTTCGGATTTTCAACCATGTCCGGCTCCGACCTCCAGGGTCGGTGGATGCCCTCCTTCGTTACGGAGGAGGACGTGCTAAAGCTGCGTGAGGCCAAGTATCTGTCCTACGAGATTTCGCACAGGTTGCCCGCCCAAGGGCAGGCCATGCCCACTCCCGAGCCCAGTGAGTACGTCGTCTTCGTGTCCCACCTCCGTCGGGGTTTAGGCTTCCCGATGGACCCCTTCGTGAGAGGGCTCATGTTCTACTACGGGCTGGATTTTCACGACTTGGCCCCGGAGTCCATCCTCCATATTTCTGCATTCATTATTGTCTGCGAAGCCTTCCTCCGCGTCACCCCCCACTTCGGCCTGTGGCTGAATACCTTCAATGTGGAGCCGAAGATGATCGGGGGACGTCAAGTGGAGTCTTGGCGGGCGGCCATAAGCGAAGGGCGATGCCACGTGGCCGAGGCTCCTTCAAGAGGAGCTCGGCTTGTGGCAGCGAGGTGGTTTTATATCACCGCTCGAAGGCGACAAGCAAAAGCCGCCACCTTTATTCCGCCGGGACCTCCGCGTCGTGATGTCGTGGGTCGACCAAGGGCTCAATCGGGGCCGTCCGAGACGTGCCTTCATTGCGGGCGGATTCGAGACCTCGGCGAGGAGATCAATCTGGTTGTGGTGATGCGAGTTATGCTAATCGAGCGTCTTACGCCTGCTAACGCCGTCCTCTCCGGTTATGGGAGTTCAATCGGAGGGACCACAAATTCTCCAACACTTCATGGAGTACGCACCCGTGGAGATGTACAAGTTGTTCTTCGGACCCTTGGTGGCGTGTCGGAATTGACCGAGGGCGCAGCCTAAGCTGCAATCGCCGGAAACTCGGGTAAATAGCTCGAGTCCGGACGTTACATTTATCTGCTTTTCTAGAGTTAGCCTCGACCCATTACTCTTCATCGAGTGGGTAAGCGCGATCGAAGCTGATAAGGTGTCCGGCCCCCCTCCCAGAAACCGCACTAGAGCCCGTGCTGGTCAGAATGTTGGAGGTCGCGCCCGAAGAAAGGGGCGATGGGGAAAATAGAAGAGTTAATACCTCGCTCAAGGGGCACCTGAAGAGGGGGGGGGATCGAAAATCCCTCCTTCCAGGGGGAGAAGAGGACCGCCTCCGAAGACCTGGAGGCCAAAGCCCCTAAGCGGGAGAAGAAATCTCCACCGAAGGGTCCTGCGTCCGGGGAGAACCCGGACATACAATCGCCTCTAAAGGATCAACCCTCCAGCGAGCCGTGAGTAGGGAAGAGGGAGTTCATTAATAAGAAAATACCTCCATTTGTGCTTCTGTGGATAACCGAAGTTTTGCTTTACATTGGTTTGCGGACTTCTCGGATGAGTTCGTCTTGAGGATCTTCGTCCGGAGATGATGGAAGCAAACGCCTCCGTCTGCTGCGTCGCCGGACAGAGGCGAGCGAGCACGAAATATCGTCACGAAGGTGTCCCGAGCCAGTGGAACCGAAGAGTTGGCGCCGACTAGTGTCCGCGGGGAGCTGAAGAATGCAGCTTGAGAGGCGTCCATCTCAAAAGATCACCGTGCTTTGATGAGTATGGTGATAGGAAGGATTTCGTCCGCCGAAAGCGGATTGCATAATGCCGCCAGAGCTTCTTGTGACGGATTTGAGGTGCGCAAAACGACCGCCTTTTGACAGATTTGCACATAGAAGTCGCCTGTATAGATAGTAGCCCACGAGACTCGGCGGGTTGTCGAAAGCGACGATGTCTTAGAGGATCAAAATCGCAGTATTGAAAGTTGTCCTTCTGTGTAGGTGGCGGATAGTCAGGGGCTAGCGGACTAGTGGAGTTGTCGAGTTAATCGGCAACTTGATGTGGCGGATCACGGACATTGCGCTTATCAACCGCGACTTGGCGAGTCGCAAGGTAAATGAATTCTCCATGATCTCTTATTTGAGGGCAAAGCCGCCTCGATAATATATATCTTGTGATCTGAGCGGTGTTGCTGCTGTGGAGAGCCTTGGGCGAACTTGCTCAAGCTAAGGAGCAAGCCGAAGGAGTGATCTGGCTGCCTCGGCGGCCGAGGTTGAAAGCGAAAAGGCTGCACACTGCCTAAGCGAGGAAAAGATGGCGAATTGGCGTGAAATTAAAGATCTTGCCGACCGCAGCGAGGCTCTTGAAAAGGCGCTTATCGGGCGGGAAAACACTGGGAAGGCCACCGCCGAGGCCAAGGATGCCGTTACGCAATGTGGGCTATGAAGGAGGAGCTGCGCCAGGACGGAGATATTGTGGCTGGCAAGCCATTTCTGTGCGTCGCCGGTTTATGGATCAAAAATATGCCCAACTTGGCAAGCTGTGGGGTCTGGAGGATCCATATATGGACTTAGCGGCAAGTGCGGCCAATGCCGTTGAGCACTTCCGGAGCCAGAAGGATCACGAGACGGAAGAGCTATTTTGGTCTTAATTCCATAGTCCGGATCGTTCACTTCCGTTGACCGATCGGTTGGCCGAATGGGCTGAGCTAAATAGATTGTCCGGACTTGCCATGGCGATATCGTGGCTCATATGCGGCGAGAGGCCCAAGGCGACGAGCTATTTCGACTTATTGCAGCAATTTCTTGGGCGGTGCCGCATATCAAGGAGAAAAGCGGTCGGCCTGCATAGAAGGCGCGCGGATGGCCCTTGCCTGTGTGAAGACACATTGGATAGAGATGGATGCCACCGCTATTGCCGCCCAGGGTTCGGACGAAAGCCGGTTACCCGCCGAGCACTATTTTGGGGAGGTTATGCGTGGCGCTCGTGTAATAGAGTCGCGATGCTCAAAAATGTTACGTTCAAATGAGCGTTTTTATCTTATAAGACAATGATTATAATGTAACCACTTTTTATACTTGTGTGTCCCAAGTATTAAAATATCTCCTATCTGACGTTTATGTATTCATTACGTATAACACGAAAGATTGCGGTCTTGACTTCAGCCCCACGCACAAGGTGCGGGGTGTTCGCAAAAATAGCGTTTTCACATTAATCCGGCGTCTCGGTCTGTTAAGGAGGTGGTAGCGTAGCAAGCGAGGCAATCCGGACTATGATGCTTTATCACTTTCACTTAGCGATGGAGTTCGAGGTGGGGCTACGATATAGCCCCTTAGGGCACCGCGCTTCTCGAATTGGGCGCGTGTGTGTCGACCGGAAAGCGGTCCTTCGTCAGCGAAATTCTAAACATTCCGGTAGTCGATCGAGTGGTTGACCGGTCTCTCGCTGTATCATGACAGTCCATTTTGGCTTTCTCTCTTGAGGTGCTCGCCCGGCCGGCCTGGGGCACTGTCGCGATAGTTCTCCGGTGTCGCGTTAGCCGATGATCTGAGCGTAAGGCAGCAAAACACGGAGCCGGGCAAACCAACATTTGACCAAAGACATGATTCGGAGCTGATGCATATAAGGCCTAACTTCGAGGCGCGAACACTCCCTAAGGTGTTCGGTCTTTGTAATAATAGGCGGAACAATGCCACGAGCCCCTAGTGTCGAGTGCGGGCATGGTCTTGGCGCGCCCGATGCCAAAGCGTCGAGCTCCGCTTTGGTTATAATGAGAAACCAAGGGATTATAAAAACAAGAGACAGTAAAAAAGGTTTACGCAGGGTCTTAATCTGAAAAGAATCCTTGCGACGGGTCCCTCTTGCGTCTGCGCTGTGTCTCCGTTGTGTCGTTATCCTGGACGGGTGTGCACGTTGTTCATCTGTAAAGAGAGGAACTTAGTTTAAAAGGAATTTGTGCAAAATGTATACGAAGGAAGAAATATAAGTAGTTAAAGCGGAGTCTTTGTGAGTTCGCTGTTGCTTGTGTGCGCAGCCCCTTGTGAAGGGGTGTGCGGCTAGGGGCCCCTAGCTTATTTATGCCGGACTCGTCTAACCGTATCCAGGGTCTTTAAATGACCCTCGCACTGAAATGATGCCGCGTGGACCGGGCATCTTAAGTGTAAGAGACGCATAATGTGGTATGGCGTTGAAGCGGACAAAAGCCTCTCGTCCCAAGAGTGCTTGATAGCTACTTTTAAATGGGACGATATGAAAGATTAGTTTTTCACATCGAAAGTTGTTCGGTAATCCGAACACAACTTCTAGTAATAGGGAGCCTGTGCACTTGGCGTAAGGGCCTGGCGTCACTCCTTTAAAGGAAGTGCGGCTGTGTCAAATTTTAGTAAGGTCTATCCCCAACTTGCGGATTGTGTTTGGATACGGCAGGTTTAGGTCGCTGCCTCCGTCCATCAGGACTTGTGTAAATTGTAGTCCGACGATTATGGGATTCAATATCAGGGCAGTCCATCCTGCATGTTGAATGCTTCTGGAATAATCCAGGTAGTCGAAAGTGATTGGTTTTGATGTCCAATCTCTATGTTTCACTGAATTGAACCGTGCGAGACCCATTTTGTCGGGTGCCGCACTGTTTTTCCATGTTATCACATGAAGTGAATTCTTGATTTGACCTCTTGTGGGAAATTTTTTGTTTTCGGTGCTCTTCTGGTGGGGTTTGTCATCTTAAGCTTGACGCGTCGAGCCCCTTGTGTTCGGCGTTTAGTCGGCGGACTGTTTGAAAACCCAACAATCTCGATGGGTGTGGTTTGCGGGCCTTAGAAGTCTTGTGGATTTGACATATCCGACCCAAAATCTTGTTTAAGTTGGATAGCTCATAGCTGTCATCCTTAAGAGGAGGTGTTTTGTTGTTTGGCCGCGAGCTTTTGAATCCGGCGTTGACAGCTGTGCTCTTTGGGCTTTTCTCTTTATTTCGGCGCTGCTCTTTTCTACGCCGTGATTTTCCGTTTCCATCTCTGATCTCGGATGTACTTGGGTCGATGGTGCTGCATCTTGCTAGCCAGCTATCCTCTCCCGCACAGAAGCGGGTCATGAGGCTTGTTAGCGCGGACATTGTCCTCGGCTTCTCTTGGCCGAGGTGTCTAGCAAGCCATTTGTCTCGGACGTTGTGTTTAAAAGCTGCTAAGGCTTCGGCGTCCGGACAGTCAACTATTTGGTTCTTTTTGGTGAGGAACCTGTTCCAGAATTTGCACGCTGACTCTCCGGGCTGTTGAGTTATATGACTTAGATCATCTGCATCCGGAGGACAGACATAAGTCCCTTGAAAATTTGCTCTAAACGCGTCCTCGAGCTCTTCCCAACTTCCAATAGTGTTTTCTGGGAGGCTTTTAAGCCAATGACGGGCTGACCCTTTGAGCTTGAGGGGTAGGTATTTTATGGCGTGGAGATCGTCTCCTCTAGCCATGTGTATGTGTAGTATATAATCTTCTATCCAGACTCCAGGGTCTGTTGTTCCGTCGTAGGCCTCTATGTTCATAGGTTTAAATCCTGCTGGGAATTCATGATCCAGCACCTCATTAGTGAAACATAGTGGGTGTCTGGCGCCCATATTGGGTGCATCGCTGTCTTGGACACTTGTCGTGTTGCATTATTTCTGGGGCCCTCTTCTTTGGCCCGTAAATGGACTGGCTGGGCCATCTGTCTTTCGAGGTCGTTAGTGGCTTATGTGCGGCGCCGCTTTCAGATTTTGGCCTATCATCGGCCGTCTATCCAACCAGCAGCCTCTTTGTTTTTTGTTGTGGGGCTCTATGGCCTCCTCATCAAATTCTGGCGATAGCTTGCGCTTTGGGTAGCTCTTTGATTGATGGCCATTGCCGTGTTTGTCTGCGGTTTTGAGCACTTTGCTCCACCTCATTACGAGTGTATCTTCCGCTGTTTTGAGCTTCCTTTTTCCTTTTTCAAACTTCTTGCGGTGTAGAGTCTTTTCGAAGGTTTTATTCTCCGGCGGTGTGTCTGCGTGAGGTCGCTGGATCGTTGTTTTCGCGGGCCTAGATTGATTATCCGACTCGTCTTGTTGGACGGTTGCTTATCTGTGTGTTAAATGCGTCCGCTGGTTTGCCTGCTGTGTATTGCTGGAGTCGTTAGGAAGCGATGTTGTTGTCGGCGGGACTTAGTGCGGCGTCTGCGTCGCCGCTTTGGTTGTTTGTCGGCGGGATTATCTTCTGCCGCGCCCCGTTGGTCCTCGTTATCGCTTCCTTTTGGGGTGTCCACCATGTATACGTCGTATGACGAGGTGGTCTTCCTTTGCCTTGTAGGCACTGTTTTCTGTTTATCTCCGACATCGTCGTCCATACCATCGATGTCTTCGGAGTCATAGTTTAGCAGGTCGGTAAGATCGTCGACAGTGGCTACAAAGTGGGTGGTGGGTGGGCTCTGAGTTTCTTCGTCGTCCGTATCCCAGCCATCCTGGCCATAATCCGGTCAGGACTCTCCACATAGCGAGAGATGCTTTAGCGAATTTAGGATGTCGCCAAAGGGCGAGTGTTGGAAGATGTCCGTGGCAGTGAATTCCATAACCGGCGCCCAATCAGATTCGATTAGCGTGGCGCGGAGGTCCGGAGTCCGGCAAGGAGTCCGGCACCTCGAAATCCTGACCATGCGAGGACAAGGTAGTGTTCGGCTCCATCGCCGTGGGAGTTGGAGCCCCGAGATGTCCAACCACGGTCCTCGATCTGGCGATCGGCTCGGTCTAAGGGCGGGCGGATTCTTGTCTGACCACCAAGGCCTTTGTTCGGGCGAGCTAGATCGTGCCCATTATAACATCTTGGGCGCTTGGCTGTGGCTCGAGCCCGTCGAAGATCAAGTCTCCGCGGACGTCGGCCGTGAAGTTTAAACTTCGAATCGACACGATGGCGAGGCATAGCCTTGATCTGCTCGGATGGCCAAGTGAATTAGCCCGCGATCGGCCGCCGCGAATCGAGGATCTGTCCGGGAGAAAAGTCTCACCACTGGACAGCGTTGTTGGTTGAAGATGCCATCGAGCCTATCGGTGACGACACGGAGGAACTCTCAATGAAAGCACCAATTTCGGTGTCAAAACCGGCGGATCTCGGGTAGGGGGTCCCGAATTGTGCGTCTAGGCGGATGGTAACAGGAGACAAGGGACACGATGTTTTACCCAAGTTCGGGCCCTCTCGATGGAGGTAAAACCCTACGTCCTGCTTGATTAATATTGATGATATGGCCAGTACAAGAGTGGATCTACCACGAGATCAAGGAGGCTAAACCCTAAAGCTAGCCTATGGTATGATTGTTGTAATGTATGTTGTGTCCTACGGACTACAGCCCTCCGGTTTATATAGACACCGGAGAAGGCTAGGGTTACACATAGTCGGTTACAATGGTAGGAGATCTACATATCCGTATCGCCAAGCTTGCCTTCCACGCCAAGGAAAGTCCCATCCGGACACGGGACGGAGTCTTCAATCTTGTATCTTCGTAGTCTTGGAGTCCGTGAGACGATGATAGTCCGCTGTCCGGACACCCCTAGTCGAGACTCCTCGGTGTTCCTCCGTAGCACGGAGTTGCATAATCTCATAGTTACAGGAACATGTATAAGTCATGAAGAAAGCAATAGCAACATACTAAATGATCAAGTGCTAAGCTAACGGAATGGGTCAAGTAAATCACATCATTCTCCTAATGATGTGATCCCGTTAATCAAATTATAACTCATGTCTATGGCTAGGAAACTTAACCATCTTTGATTCACGAGCTAGTCAAGTAGAGGCATACTAGTGACACTATGTTTGTCTATGTATTCACACATGTATTATGTTTCCGGTTAATACAATTCTAGCATGAATAATAAACATTTATCATGATATAAGGAAATAAATAATAACTTTATTATTGCCTCTAGGGCATATTTCCTTCAGTCTCCCACTTGCACTAGAGTCAATAATCTAGTTCACATCAATAGTTCACATCACCATGTGATTTACTTGACCCACCCATAGTTCACATCGTCATGTGATCAACACCCAAAGGGTTTACTAGAGTCAATAATCTAGTTCACATCGCTATGTGATTAACACCCAAAGAGTACTGAGGTATGATCATGTTTTGCTTGTGAGAGAAGTTTAGTCGACGGGTCTGTCACATTCAGAGCCGTATGTATTTTGCAAATATTCTATGTCTACAATGCTCTGCACGGAGCTACTCTAGCTAATTGCTCCCACTTTCAATATTTATCCAGATTAAGACTTAGAGTCATCGGATCGGGCCAAAACTTGTATCGGCGTAACCCTTCGGCCAGAACCTTTTGTCACCTCCATAATCGAGAAACATATCCTTATCCCACTAAGGATAATTTTGACCAATGTCGATGATCTACTCCTAGATCACTATTGTACTCCTTGCCAAACCAGGCGAGTATACAATAGGTCCGGTCCATAGCATGGCATACTTTTATAGAACCTATGGCTGATGCATAGGGAATGACTTTCATTCTCTTTCTATTTTCTGCTGTGGTCAGGATTTGAGTCTTACTCAATTTCATACCTTTGCAATACAGGCAAGAACTCTTTCTTTGACTGCTCCATTTTGAACTACTTCAAAATCTTGTCAAGATATGTACTCATTGAAAATCTTATCAAGCGTCTTGATCTATCTCAATAGATCTTGATGCTCAATATGTAAGTAGCTTTACCGAGGTCTTTCTTTGAAAAACTCCTTTCAAACATTCCTTTATGCTTTCCAGAAAATTCTACATCATTTTTGATCAATAATATGTCATTCACATATACTTATCAGAAAGGCAGTAGTGCTCCCACTCACTTTCTTGTAAATCTGAGGCCTTTCAAAAGTGCATATAAAACCATATGCTTTGATCAACTCATCAAAGCGTATATTCAACTCGAGATGCTTGCACCAGTCCATTGATGGATTCTGGAGCTTGCACACTTTGTTAGCATCTTTAGAATTGACAAAAACTTTACGGTTGCATCATATGCAACTCTTCTTTAATAAATCCATTAAGGAATGCAGTTTTGACATCCATTTGCCAGATTTCATAAAATCTAGCAATTGCTAACATGATTCAGACAGACTTAAGCTTCGATACGAGTGAGAAAATCTCATCGTATTCAACACCTTAAACTTGTTGAAAACCTTTCGCAACAAGTCGAGCTTAGTAGATAGTAACACTACTATCAACGTTTGTCTTCCTCTTGAAGATCCATTTATTTTCTATGGCTTGCCGATCATCGGGCAAGTCCACCAAAGTCCACACTTTTGTTCTCATACATGGATCCTATCTCAGATTTCATGGCCTCCAGCCATTTTGCGGAATCTGGGCTCATCATCGCTTCCTCATAGTTCGTAGGTTTATCATGGTCTAGTAACATGACTTTCAAAACAGGATTACCATACCACTCTGGTGCGGACCGTACTCTGGAAGACCTACGAGGTTTTGTAGTAACTTGATCGGAAGTTTCATGATCATCATCATTAGCTTCCTCACTAGTTGGTGTAGTAATCACTGGAACTGATTTCAGTGATGAACTATTTTCCAATTCGGGAGAAGGTACAATTACCTCATCAAGTTCTACTTTCCTCCCACTCACTTCTTTCGAGAGAAACTCCTTCTCTAGAAAGCATCCATTTTTAGCAATGAATATCTTGCCTTCGGATCTGTGATAGAAGGTGTACCCAACAGTTTCCTTTGGGTATTCTATGAAGACGCACTTCTCCGATTTGGGTTTGAGCTTATCAGGATGAAACTTTTTCACATAAGCATCGTAACTCCAAACTTTAAGAAACGACAGCGTAGGTTTACCGCTAAACCATAGTTTATATGGAATCGTCTCAACGGATTTAGATGGTGCCCTTTTAACGTGAATGCAGCTGTCTCTAATGCATAACCCAAAAAACAATAGTGGTAAATCAGTAAGAGACATCATAGATCGCACTATATCCAATAAAGTGCGGTTACGATGTTCGGACACACCATAACGTTGTGGTGTTCCAGGTGGCGTGAGCTGTGAAACTATTCCACATTATTTTAATTGAAGACCAAACTCGTAACTCAAATATTCGTCTCCGCGATCAGATCGCAGAAATTTTATTTTCTTATTATGATGATTTTTCCACTTCGCTCTGAAATTCTTTGAACCTTTCAACTATTTCAGACTTATGTTTCATCAAGTAGATATACCCATATCTGCTCAAATCATCTTGTGAAGGTCAGAAAATAATGATACTTGCCACGAGCCTTCATACTCATTGGTCTGCATACATCGGTATGTATTATTTCCAATAAGTCGATAGCTTCGTTCCATTGTTCGAAGAACGGAGTTTTAGTCATCTTGCCCAAAAGGCACGGTTACGCAAGCATCAAATGATTCATAACCAAGTGATTCCGAAAATCCATCTTTATGGAGTTTCTTCAAGCGCTTTACACCGATATGACCCAAGCGGCGATTGCTACAAATAAGTTGCACTATCATTATTAACTTTGCATCTTTTGGCCTCAATATTATGAATATGTGTATCACTACGATCGAGATCCAACAAACTATTTTCATTGGGTGTATGACCTTTGAAGGTTTTATTCATGTAAGCGAACAACAATTATTCTCTGATTTTAAATGAATAACCGTATTGCAATAAACACGATCAAATCATATTCATGCTCAACGCAAACGCCAAATAACATTTATTTAGGTTTAACACTAATCCCGAAAGTATAGGGAGTGTGCGATGATGATCATGTCAATCTTGGAACTACTTCCAACACTCATCGTCACTTTCCTTCAACTAGTCTCTGTTTATTCTGTAACTCCTGTTTTGAGTTACTAATCTTAGCAACCGAACAAGTATCAAATACTCAGGGGCTACTATAAACACTAGTAAGGCACACATCAAACACCTGTATATCAAATATACCCTTGTTCACTTTGCCATCCTTCTTATCCACCAAATATTCAGGGCATTTCCGCTTCCAGTGACCATTTCCTTTGCAGTGTAAGCACTCAGTTTCAGGTTTTGGTCCAGCTTTGAGCTTCTTCACGAGAGTGACAACTTGCTTGTCATTCTACTTGAAGTTCCCTTTCTTTCCCTTTGCCCTTTTCTTGAAACTAGTGATCTTGTCAACCATCAACACTTGTGCTCTTTCTTGATTTCTACCTTTGTTGATTTCAACATCACGAAGAGCTTGGGAATCGTTTTCGTCATCCCTTGCATACTATAGTTCATCACAAAGTTCTATTAACTTAGTGATGGTGACTAGAGAATTCTGTCAATCACTCTCTTATCTGGAAGATTAACTCCCACTTGATTCAAGCGATTGAAGTACCCAGACAATCTGAGCACATGCTCACTAGTTGAGCGATTCTCCTCCATCTTTTAGCTATAGAACTTGTTGTGACTTCATATCTCTCAACTCGGGTATTTACTTGAAATATTAACTTCAATTCCTGGAACATCTCATATGGTCCATGACGTTCAAAACGTCTTTGAAGTCCCGATTCTAAGCCGTTAAGCATGGTGCACTAGACTATCAAGTAGTCATCATATTGAGCTAATAGCGTTCATAACGTCGCATCTGCTCCTGCAATAGGTCTGTCACCTAGCGGTGCATTAAAGACATAATTCTTACGTGCAAAGAATGAGGATAAACCTCGGATCACGGATCCAATCCGCATCATTGCTACTAACATCTTTCAACACAATTTTCTCTAGGAACATATCGAAATAAACATATGAAAGCAACAACGCAAGCTATTGATCTACAACATAATTTGCAAAATACTACGGGACTTAGTTCATGATAAATTTAAGTTCAATTAATCATATTACTTAAGAACTCCCACTTAGGCAGACATCTCTCTAGTCATTTAAGTGATCACGTGATCCAAATCAACTAAACCATGTCCGATCATCACGTGAGATGGAGTAGTTTTCAATGGTGAACATCACTATGTTGATCATATCTACTATATGATTCATGCTCGACCTTTCGGTCTCCGTGTTACGAGGCCATATCTGTATATGCTAGGCTCGTCAAGTATAACTTTGAGTATTCTGTGTGCAACTGTTTTGCACCGTTGTATTTGAGCGTAGAGCTTATCACACCGATCATCACGTGGTGTCTCAAAGACGAAGAACTTTCGAGCGGTGCATACTCGGGAGAACACTTCTTGATAATTAGTGAGAGATCATCTTAAAATGCTACCGTCAAACAAAACAGAATAAGATGTATAACAGATAAACATCATATGCAATCAAAATATGTGACATGATATGGCCATGATCATCTTGCGCCTTTGATCTCCATCTCCAAAGTACTGTCATGATCTATATCGTCACCGACACGACACCATGATCTTCATCATCTTGATCTATATCAATGTGTCGTCACATGGTTGTCTCACCAACTATTGCTCTTGCAACTATTGCTATTGCATAGCGATAAAGTAAAGCAATTATTTGGCACTTGCATCTTATGCAACAAAGAGACAACCATAGAGCTTCTGCCAGTTGCCGATAACTTCAACAAAACATGATCATCTCATACAACAACTTATATCTCATCACGTCTTGACCATATCACATCACAACATGCCTGCAAAAACAAGTTAGGCGTCCTCTACTTTGTTGTTGCAAGTTTTACGTGGCTGCTACGGGCTGAGCAAGAACCGTTCTTACCTACGCATCAAAAACCACAACGATAGTTCGTCAAGTTGGTGCTGTTTTAACCTTCGCAAGGACCGGGCGTAGCCACACTTGGTTCAACTAAAGTTGGAGAAACTGACACCCGCTAGTCACCTGTGTGCAAAGCACAGCGGTAAAACCAGTCTCGCGTAAGCGTCTGGCGTAATGTCGGTCCGGGCGCTTCATCCAACAATACCGCCAACCAAAGTATGACATCTTTGGTAAGCGGTATGACTTGTATCGCCCATAACTCATTTGTGTTCTACTCATGCATATAACATCAACGCATAAAACCAAGGCTCGGATGCCACTGTTGGGGAACGTAGTAATTTCAAAAAAATTCCTACGCACATGCAAGATCATGGTGATGGCATAGCAACGAGAGGGGAGAATATTGTCCATGTACCCTCGTAGACCGTAAGCGGAAGCGTTATGACAACACGGTTGATGTAGTCGTACGTCTTCACGATCCGACCGATCCAAGTACCGAACGTACGGCACCTCCGAGTTCAGCACACGTTCAGCTCGATGACGATCCCCGGGCTCCGATCCAGCAAAGTGTCGGGGATGATTTCCGTCAACACGACGGCATGGTGACGATGATGATGTTCTACCAGCGCAGGGCTTCACCTAAACTCCTCGACGATATGACCGAGGTGGAATATGGTGGAGGGGGCACCGCACGGCTAAGGCGATCCGTAGATCAACTTGTGTGTTATGGGGTGCCCCCTGCCCCCGTATATAAAGGAGCAAGGGGGAGGGGCCGGCCAAGAGGAGGAGGCGCGCCCAAGGGGAAGAATCCTACTCCAAGTAGGATTCTCCTCTCTTTCCAAGTCCTACTAGGAGAAGGGAAGGAAGGGGAGGTGAAGGAGAAGGAGATGGAGGAGAAGAAGGACAGGGGGCCGGCCCCCTAGTCCAATTCGGTTTGGGCTAGGGGGGCCGCGCGCCCTACCTCCTCTCTTCCACCACTTGGCCCATGAGGCCCATTGCTTCTTCCTCGTATTCCCGTAACTCCCCGGTACCCCCGAAAATACCCGAATCACTCGGAACCTTTCCGAACTCCGAATATAGTCGTCCAATATATCGATCTTTACGTCTCAATCATTTCGAGACTCCTCGTCATGTCCCCGATCTCATCCGGTACTCCGAACTCCTTCGGTACATAAAAACTCATAAACTCATAATATAACTGTCATCGAAACCTTAAGCGTGCGGACCCTACGGGTTCGAGAACTATGTAGGCATGACCTAGAACTATTCTTGGTCAATAACCAATAGAGGAACCTGGATGCCCATATTGGCTCCTACATATTCTACGAAGATCTTTATCGGTCAAACCGCATAACAACATACGTTGTCCCCTTTGTCATCGGTATGTTACTTGCCCGAGATTCGATCGTCGGTATCTCAATACCTAGTTCAATCTCGTTACCGGCAAGTCTCTTTACTCGTTCCATAATACATCATCCCGCAACTAACTCATTAGTTACAATGCTTGCAAGGCTTAAGTGATGTGCATTACCGAGTGGGCCCAGAGATAACTCTCCGACAATCGGAGTGACAAAACCTAATCTCGAAATACGCCAACCCAACATGTACCTTTGGAGACATCTGTAGTGCTCCTTTATAATCACCCGATTCGTTGTGACGTTTAGTAGCACCAAAGTGTTCCTCCGAAACAGGAGTTGCATAATCTCATAGTTACGAGAACATGTATAAGTCATGAAGAAAGCAATAGCAACATACTAAACGATCAAGTGCTAAGCTAACGGAATGGGTCAAGTCAATCACATCATTCTCCTAATGATGTGATCACGTTAATCAAATGATAACTCATGTCTATGGCTAGGAAACTTAACCATCTTTGATTCACGAGCTAGTCAAGTAGAGGCATACTAGTGACACTATGTTTGTCTATTTATAAACACATGTATTATGTTTCCGGTTAATACAATTCTAGCATGAATAATAAACATTTATCATGATATAAGGAAATAAATAATAACTTCATTATTGCCTCTAGGGCATATTTCCTTCAGAAGCCTTTATAGCTTGGTGGCAGTGATTGAAGAACTCTGTCAATGACACAATCAACTGGAAGATCAACTCCCAGCCGAGTCAAGTGATTATGATACCCAGACATTTTGAGTATGTGTTCACTAACAGAACTATTCTCCTCCATTTTGCAGCTGTAGAACTTGTTGGAGACTTCATATCTCTCAATTCGGGCATTTGCTTGAAATATTAACTTCAATTCTTGGAACATCTCATATGCTCCATGATGTTCAAAACGTCTTTGAAGTCTTGATTCTAAGTCGTAAAGCATGGCACACTGAACTATCAAGTAGTCATCAACTTTGCTCTGCCAGACGTTCTTAACATCATCAGTAGCATCTGCAGGAGGCCTGGCACCTAGCGGTGCTTCCAGGACGTAATTCTTCTGTGCAGCAATGAGGATAATCCTCAAGTTACGGACCTAGTCCGTGTAGTTGCTGCCATCATCTTTCAACTTAGCTTTTCTAGGAACGCATTAAAATTCAAAGGAACGGTAGCACGGGCCATTGATCTACAACAACATAGACATGCAAAATACTATCAGGTACGTTCATGATAAATTAAAGTTCAATTAATCATATTACTTAAGAACTCCCACTTAGATAGACATCCCTCTAATCATCTAAGTGATCATGTGATCCAAATCAACTAAACCATGTCCGATCATCATGCGAGATGGAGTAGTTTTCAATGGTGAACATCACTATGTTGATAATATCTACTATATGATTGATACGTCCATTATGCATCATGCTTTTATATCAATATTTATTGCATTATGGGCTGTTATTACAAATTATATCTCAATACTTATGGTTATTCTCTCTTATTTTACAAGGTTTACCATGAAGAGGGGGGATGCCGGCAGCTGGAATTTTGGCTGGAAAAGGAGCAAACGTTGAAAACCTATTCTGCACAACTCCAAAAGTCCTGAAACTCCACGAAACAACTTTTTTGATTTAATAAGAATTTATGAGCGAAAGAAATAGGCCAGGGGGCCCACACCCTATCCAGGAGACAGGGGGGTGCCCCCCTATAGGGCGTGACCCCCTATCTCCTGGGCCCCCTAGTAGGCCTCCGGCGTCCATCTTCAGCTATATCATCACTTTTACCCTGAAAAAATTCGGGGGCAAGCTTACGAGACGAAACTCCGCCACCACAAGGCGGAACCTTGGCGGAATCAATCTAGGGCTCTGGCAGAGCTGTTCTGCCGGGGACACTTCCCTCCGGGAGGGGGAAATCATCACCAATGTCATCACCAACGATCCTCTCATCGGGAGGGGGTCAATCTCCATCAACATCTTCACCAGCACCATCTCCTCTCAAAACCCTAGTTCATCTCTTGTATCCAATCTTGTATCAAAACCACAAATTGGTACCTGTGGGTTGCTAGTAGTGTTGATTACTCCTTGTAGTTGATGCTAATTGGTTTACTTGGTGGAAGATCATATGTTCAGATCCTTTATGCATATTATTACTCCTCTGATTATGAACATGAATATGCTTTGTGAGTAGTTACGTTTGTTCCCGAGGACATGGGTGAAGTCTTGCTATTAGTAGTCATGTGAATTTGGTATTCGTTCGATATTTTGATGAGATGTATGTTGTCTTTTCCTCTAGTGGTGTTATGTGAACGTCGACTACATGCCACTTCACCATTATTTGGGCCTAAAGGAAGGCATGGGGGAGTAATAAGTAGATGATGGGTTGCTAGAGTGACAGAAGCTTAAACCCTAGTTTATGCGTTGCTTCGTTAGGGGTTGATATGGATCCATATGTTTAATGCTGTGGTTAGGTTTACCTTAATACTTCTTATTGTAGTTGCGGATGCTTGCAATAGGGGTTAATCATAAGTGGGATGCTTGTCCAAGTTAGGGCAGTACCCAAGTACCGGTTCACCCACATATCAAATTATCAAAGTACCGAACGCGAATCTTATGAACGTGATGAAAACTAGCTTGACGATAATTCCCAATGTGTCCTCGAGAGCTCCTTCTTCATTATTAGAATTTTTCCAGGATTATCATTTTCTACATAAAGGATTGGGCTACCTTGCTGCACTTTATTTACTTTATTTACTTTTTGCTGGTTACTATTTATCTTATCACAAAACTATCTATTACCTACAATATCAGTGCTTGCAGAGAAAACCTTACTGAAAACCGCTTATCATTTCCTTCTGCTCCTCGTTGGGTTCGGTACTATTACTTATCGAAAGGACTACGATAGATCCCCTACACTTGTGGGTCATCAAGACTCTTTTCTGGCGCCGTTGCTGGGGAGTGTAGCGCTTTTGGTGAGTGGAACTTGGTAAGGAAACATTTATATAGCGTGCTGAATTTTTTTGTTACTTATCACTATGGAAACTAATCCTTTGAGGGGCTTGTTTGGGGTATCTTCACCCCAACCAGAAGAGCAAAGAGATGCTCCTCAACCTACTGAACTTTATGAAAATATTCACTTTGAGATTCCTCCGGGTATGATAGAAAAACTGTTAGCTAATCCTTTTGCAGGAGACGGTACATTGCATCCTGATTTACACCTTATCTTTGTGGATGAAGTTTGTGGATTATTTAAGCTTGCAGGTATTCCCAATGATGTTGTCAAAAGGAAGGTCTTCCCTTTATCTTTGAAGGGAGATGCAATGACATGGTATAGGCTATGTGATGATACGAGATCTTGGAATTATAAGCGATTGAAGTTGGAATTTCACCAGAAGTTTTATCCTATGCATCTTGTTCATCGTGACCGTAATTACATATATAATTTCTGGCCTCGCGAAGGAGAAAGCATCGCTCAAGCTTGGGGAGGCTTAAGTCAATGTTGTATTCATGCCCCAATCATGAGCTCTCTCGGGAAATGATTATTCAGAGTTTTTATGCTCGGCTTTCTCTCGATAATCGCAACCTGCTCGATACTTCCTGTGCTGGTTCTTATATGCTAAAGACTATTGATTTCAAATGGGACTTAGTGGAAAGAATTAAACACAATTCTAAAGATTGGGGTTCCAACGATGGTAAGGAGTCAGGTATGACACCTAAGTTCGATTGTGTTAAATCTTTTATGGATACTGATGCTTTCCGTCGATTTAGCTCTAAGTATGGACTTGACTCTGAGATAGTAGCTACTTTTTGTGAATCTTTTGCTACTCACGTTGATCTCCCTAAAGAGAAGTGGTTTAAATATAATCCTCCTGTTGAAGTGAAAGTAGTTGCACCTATTACAGTCGAAGAAAAGACTATTACATGTAGTGATCCTATTGTTCCTACTGCTTATGTTGAAAAACCTCCTTTTCCTGTTAGGATAAAAGATCATGCTAAAGCTTATTTGTTGTTCGTAAGAGTAATACTAGGACCTATACACCTCCTGAGCAAATTAATGTTGAACCTAGTATTGCTATGGTTAAAGATCTCTTGGATGAGGATTTAGATGGGCATGTTATTTCTTTCTTGGGTGAGACTGCTAATATTGCTAGACCTGATACTAAGACACATGGACCTGTTGTAGGCATGCCTATTATTTCTGTTAAAATAGGAGATCATTGTTATCATGGCTTATGTGATATGGGTGCTAGTGCTAGTGCGATACCTTATGATCTTTATAAAGAAATTATGCACGACATTGCACCTGTTGAATTAGAAGACATTGATGTTACTATTAAGCTTGCTAATAGGGATACCATTAAACCTATTGGGATTGTTAGAGATGTTGAAGTTTTGTGTGGGAAAGTTAAATATCCTGCTGATTTTCTTGTTCTTGCTTCCCCACAAGATGATTTTTGTCCCATTATTTTTGGTAGACCCTTCTTGAATATAGCTAGTGCTAAGATTAATTGTGAAAGGAATATTGCCACTGTTGGCATAGATGGTATGTCTCATGAGTTTAACTTTGCCAAGTTTAGTAGACAACCTCGTGAAAGGGAACCATCTAGTAAGGATGAAATTATTGGTCTTGCTTCCATTGTTGTTCCTCCAACTGATCCGTTAGGCAATATTTGCTAGACCATGAAAATGATATGTTTATGAAGGAAAGGGAAGAAATAGATGAAGTGTTCCTTAAACAAGAACCTATGATGAAACATAACCTTCCCGTTGAAATTCTTGGGGATCCCCCTCCACCCAAGGGCGATCCCGTGTTTGAACTCAAACCATTACCTGATAATCTTAAGTATGCTTATCTTGATGAAAAAGAAATATATCCTGTTATTATTAGTGCTAACCTTTCAGAGAAAGAAGAAGAAAGATTATTGAAAACTCTGAAGAAGCACCAAGCCGCTATTGGATATACTCTGGATGATCTTAAGGGCATTAGTCCCACATTATGTCAGCACAAAATTTCAGTGGAGAAAGATGCCAAGCCAGTTAGAGATCCTCAAATACGATTAAATCCCAAGATGAACGAAGTGGTAAGAAAGGAGATACTAAAGCTCCTTGAGGCAGGTATTATTTATCCCGTTGCTGATAGTGAATGGGTAAGCCCTGTCCATTGTGTCCCTAAAAAGAGAGGCATTACCGTTGTTCCTAATGATAAAGATGAATTGATCCCGCAAAGAATTATTACAGGTTATAGGATGGTAATTGATTTCCGTAATTTAAATAAAGCTACTAAGAAAGATCATTACCCTTTACCTTTTATTGATCAAATGCTAGAAAGGCTATCCAAACACACACATTTTTGCTTTCTAGATGGTTATTCGCTTCTCTCAAATACATGTGTCGTGAAGGATCAATCTAAAACTACTTTTACTTGCCCTTTTGGTACTTTTGCTTATAGGCGTATGCCTTTTGGTTTATGTAATGCACCTGCTACCTTTCAAAGATGCATGATGGCTATATTTTCTGATTTTTGTGAAAAGATTTGTGAGGTATTCATGGATGATTTCTCCGTCTATGGATCCTCTTTTGATGATTGTTTGAGCAACCTTGATCAAGTTTTGCGAGATCTAAGACACTAGTCTCGTCTGAATTGGGAAAAGTGTCACTTTATGGTTAATGAAGGCATTGTCTTGGGGCACAAGATCTCCGAGAGAGGCATTGAAGTTGATAAATCCAAAGTTGATGCTATTGAAAAGATGCCATGTCCCAAGGACATAAAAGGTATAAGAAGTTTCCTTGGTCACGCCGGGTTTTATAGGAGGTTCATTAAGGACTTTTTTAAAATCTCTAGGCCTCTGACTAATTTATTGCAAAAGGATATTCCTTTTGTCTTTGATGATGATTGTGTAGAAGCATTTGAAACACTTAAGAAAGCTTTGATCACTGCACCTATTGTTCATCCACCTGATTGGAATTTACCTTTTGAAATTATGTGCGATGCCAGTGATTATGCTGTAGGTGATGTTTTAGGGAAAAGAGTCGATAAGAAATTGAATGTTATCCAGTATGCTAGTAAGACTCTTGATACTGCCCAGAGAAATTATGCTACCACAAAAAGAGTTCTCAGCAGTTGTCTTTGCATGTGATAAGTTTAGACCTTATATTGTTGATTCCAAAGTTACTATTCACACTAATCATGCTGCTATTAAATATCTTATGAAAAAGAAAGATGCTAAGCCTAGACTCATTAGATGGGTTCTCTTGCTCCAAGAATTTGACTTGCATATTATTGATAGAAAGGGAGCTGAGAACCCCGTTGCAGACAACTTGTCTAGGTTAGAGAATATTCTTGATGACCCACTGCCTATTAATGATAGCTTTCCTGATGAACAATTAGCGGTCGTCAATGCTTCTTGTACTGCTCCTTGGTATGTTGACTATGCTAATTACATTGTTCTAAATATATACCACCTAGTTTCACATACCAGCAAAAGAAAAGGTTCTTTTATGATTTAAGACATTACTTCTTGGACGATCCACACCTTTATAAAGAAGGAGTAGATGGTGTTATTAGACGTTGTGTGCCTGAGCATGAACAGGAACAAATTCTACATAAGTGTCACTCTGAATCTTATGGAGGACACCACACTGGAGATAGAACTGCACACAAGGTACTACAATCTGGTTTTTATTGGCCTACTCTCTTCAAAGATGCTCGTAAGTTTGTCTTATCTTGTGATGAATGTCAAAGAATAGGTAACATTAGTAGACGTCAAGAAATGCCTATGAAATATTCTCTTGTTATTGAACCATTTGATGTTTGGGGCTTTGATTATATGGGACCTTTTCCTGCCTCCAATCGTTATACACATATTTTAGTTGCTGTTGATTACGTTACTAAGTGGGTAGAAGCTATTCCAACTAGTAGTGCTGATCATAACACTTCTATTAAAATGCTTAAAGAAGTTATTTTTCCGAGGTTTGGAGTCCCTAGATATCTTATGACTGATGGTGGTTCACATTTTATTCATGGTGCTTTCCGTAAGATGCCTGCTAAGTATGATGTCAATCATAGAATCACATCTCCGTATCACCCGTAGTCTAGTGGTCAAGTAGAGTTGAGCAATAGAGAGCCCAAATTAATTTTGCAAAAGACTGTGAATAGATCTAGAAAGAATTGGTCCAAAAAACTTGATGATGCATTATGGGCCTATAGAAATGCATACAAAAATCCTATGGGTATGTCTCCTTATAAGATGGTTTATGGAAAAGCATGCCATTTACCTCTTGAACTTGAACATAAAGCATATTGGGCTATTAAGGAGCTCAATTATGATTTCAAACTTGCCGGTGAGAAGAGGTTATTTGATATTAGTTCACTTGAGGAATGGAGAACCCGAGCATATGAGAATGCCAAGCTTTTCAAAGAAAAAGTCAAAAGCTGGCATGATAAGAGGATACAAAAGCGTGAGTTTAATGTAGGGGATTATGTGTTATTATTCAACTCTCGTTTAAGATTTTTTGCAGGAAAACTTCTCTCAAAGTGGGAAGGTCCCTACGTTATCGAGGAGGTCTATCGTTCTGGTGCTATAAAAATCAACAACTTCGAAGGCACAAATCCGAGGGTGGTAAACGGTCAAAGAATTAAACACTATATTTCAAGTAATCCTATCAATGTTGAAACTAATATTATTGAAACCGTAACCCCTGAGGAATACATAAGGGACACTTTCGAATGTTCGGACTACGAAAAGGTATAGGTATGTGGTACGGTAAGTAAACCGACTCCAAAACAACTCCAATGGCAATTTTTATCAATTTTGGAATATTTAAGAATTTTAGGAAGAAAGAAGTAGTCCGAAAGGGACACGAGGCCCCCACGAGAGTGGAGGGCGCGCCCCCTGTCTCGTGGGCACCTCGTGTGCCTCCTGGACTCCGTTTTCTTGTATGTTACGTATTTTGGTCGGTAAAAATTCATTATATATACTCCCGAAGGTTTTGACCACCGTATCACGCAAATATCCTCTGTTTTCGTTTCGAGCTATTTCTGTTGCAGATTTAGGGCACCATGACTTCACCCTCCTCCAACAGTGAAGGTAAGGATGCTTGGCTTATGAAGATAGAGCTGAAAAGAGAAGAACCAGAAGAGATCAACAAGGATGAAGGGATCAAAGAGGCCATGGAGGTTCAAGCTCCGGCGGCGAAAGAAGAAGATATCCCTCAACCTTTACCTAACCTCTTTACTCCAACAGAGATTGAAGCTTTCAAGATGATTGAGTTAGCTCGCATACTGAACAAGTATCTCACACAGGAGAATATTCTGTTGAAGGATCATATTGCTAGGCTTAAGGGCATTATCCGCAAGTTGGAGGAACTTTTACGCTCCACGTGCGATTATCCACTGTCATCATCACCACCACCGTCACCTCCAAGGCATAATCACATGGGTATGGGCACTCCCCTTGGGAACTGCCAAGCTTGGGGGAGGTGCCCCGGTATCGTATCACCATCACACTCCTATCTTTACCGCTTTATTCAGTTCGATCCTTTTAGTAGTATCTTGATCTAGTAGTTTGAAGTTTTGATATCAAGTAGTTTTGAGTTTTGCTTTGTGATCTCTTTATGTAATCGAGTTAGTGTGCTATCTATAATAAAGATTAGTGTTGAGTCAAGGGCTTTGCTTTGTTGCTATGATCTTGAGAAAGTAGAAAGAATAAAAGAGTTCATATTGATCTTATGGATAGTGATAACTTCACACATAGAAAGTATGAGGAATAAAAGTTGTTGAGAGGTGATAAACTTAGCCTTGGTCATCGTTGCAATTAATAGGAAGTGATAAGGAAAGAGGGTTCACATATAAATATATTATCTTGGACATCTTTTATGATTGTGAAGCACTCATTAAATATGACATGCTAAAAGAGTTGACGTTGGACAAGGAAGACAACGTAATGGTTTATGTTTTCCGACATCTCAGTTAAAGTATATTGTCATTGACCTTCCAAACATGTCAAGTTTTCCTTTCCCCCTCATGCTAGCCAAAATTCTTGCACCAAGTAGAGATACTACTTGTGCTTCCAAACATCCTTAAACCCAGCTTTGCCATGAGAGTCCACTATACCTACCTACGGATTGAGTAAGATCCTTCAAGTAAGTTGTCATCGGTGCAAGCAATAAAAATTGCTCTCTAAATATGTATGACTTATTAGTGCGGTAAGCTTTGTACGAACTTGTTGTGGAAGTAATAAAAGTGATGGACTGCATAATAAAGGTCCACATACAAGGGGCAATATAAAGTGACGTTCTTTTGCATTAAGATTTCGTGCATCAACCCTAAACACGCATGACAACCTCTGATTCCCTCTGTGAAGGGCCTATCTTTTATTTCATGTTTTTACTTTATGCTTGAGTCAAGGTGATCCTCACCTTTCCCTTTTTCATTTTATCCTTTGGCAAGCTCTTCGTGTTTGAAGGATCATGATATATATATCCAATTGGATGTAAGTTAGCATGGGCTTTTATTGTTGACATCACCTAAAGGTGAATACGTTGGGAGGCAACACAATAAGCCCCTGTCTTTCTTAGTGTCTGGCTGAAACTCAATAACCACAAGTATTGCGCGAGTGTTAGCAATTATAGAAGACTACATGATAGTTGAGTATGTGAACTTGCTGAAAAGCTCTATTGTTGACTCTTTCTGATGTTACGATAAATTGCAATTGCTTCAATGACTGAGATTATAGTTTGTTAGTTCCCAATGAAGTTTTTGAAGCATACTTGACATTGTGAATTGCTTGTTACTTGAGCATAGGAAATCATATGACAAAAATCTATTTTTGTTGCTGTTATTAGAATGATCATGATGCTCTCATGTCCGTATTTTATTTTTATCGACACCTCTATCTCTAAACATGTGGACATATTTTTCGACTTCGGCTTCCGCTTGAGGACAAGCGAGGTCTAAGCTTAGGGGAGTTGATACGTCCATTTTGCATCATGCTTTTATATCAATATTTATTGCATTATGGGCTATTATTACACATTATATCTCAATACTTATGTCTATTCTCTCTTATTTTACAAGGTTTACCATGAAGAGGGGGGATGCCGGCAGCTGGAATTCTGGCGGGAAAAGGAGCAAACCTTGGAAACCTATTCTGCACAACTCCAAAAGTCCTGAAACTCCACGAAACAAATTTTTGGATTTAATAAGAATTTATGAGAGAAAGAAATAGGCCAGGGGGCCGACACCCTGTCCAGGAGAGAGGGGGGCGCCCCCCCCCCCTATAGGGCGCGGCCTGTCGGTGTACTAAAGTAGGGGTACCTTAGTACCCCGAACTTGTCTGCGGCGATCAGCAACACCCATGACAAGGCTTCTTGGGCGCCCGCCAAGACACTCCACCATTTCCTATTACTGCCATTCAAGAACAAAGTACTAACCAAGAAAACGAAGGCCCCGGCAAGAGGAGCTTGCCGGGAAGGCCAACCAAGGCATCACCAAAAGACTTACCGCGGCGCCCCGCGCGTCCCGGCAAGGCCCGACGGCCGGCAAGCTTGCCGGCACAGCAAGAGAAGGGCCGCGGCAAGGCACTTGCCACGGCAAGGCTGCCACCCAAACTCCAGCGCATCCAGCGGCGTGTCATCACAAGGCCATCCCAATGGCACGTGGCGAGGCACTACGCATCCATGCGGGGCGAGGTGGCAAACAGAGCTGACAGAGACGCCATCGTGGCAACCGGTGGCTCACTTAACGGTCACTCCTCTGCACTGTTGGGGCGACCGGACGGGCATTAAATGCCCTTGTCCCCTGCCGTCAGAGTTAGGTAGGGGACACTGTTGGTCACTGTTGTACCAACCTGCGTTTTTACCTTTCTACCCCCTCTTCTTACGCTGCCACCTGTGGATCCCCCCCTTCAGAGTATAAAAGGGAGGCCCATGTGCACATAGAAGAGGTTCGGTCCATTCGACACCCACAACACCACCATATGCTCGCACGCTCGAGCAAGATCAAATACAATCACCGAAGCAGCAGTAGGGGTGTTATCTCTCCGGAGAGCCCCGAAGCTGGGTAAAAATTGCCCGTCTCCCCCGCGCGCTCGACCTCGATCTGCTCTGCGCACGCCCTCCGCTCCCTTGCCGGACTAGAAGGGGCCCCCGTGCCCCATAGGTGCTCGAGCCACCACGAGACACGCCCGACATCTCTGGCGCGCCCGGTAAAGGCGTCGAGTCGTGAGCATCGATCCGATCTCCGCGCTACATCAATGTCGCCGTCAACATGCCACGAAGAAGAAGCCTTCGGAGGTGGCCGCCGTCTACATCGATTACGCCACCGCCGGGAGCAAGCAGGCGGTGGAATGGACGCCGGCGGAGGAGCGGCGCCGCCGGTGGGACTCGCGTCGTCACGAGATCCAAAAACAAGGCCCATAGCGTCGGCAACCGTGCGAGACACCGCACCCTTCCCGGAGGTGCAAGGTCAACAACGCCCGGTGCTCCTAGCACCGTGCTCGCGATGGAGCAAGGCCAAGCTGGTGGGTTGCGGGGCGCCGAGGTCGACATACTGCGCCCGCATCTTTGGCGCGAAGCGAGGTATCTGTCGCCGGACGGGTGTTGCACCTCCCAATCCGGTTGGGAGTCAAGCACATCCGTTCCTCGCGCGCTTCGTCGCCATCGCCACCCAAGATAGCAAAGGCGCTGGCGAGCCCAGCTGCTTCTGGACTACCCTCCGGCGCCGCACAAGATCGACGAATGGAGGATGACCATATACAGCCTCATCGGCTTCGCCAACGGCGACAAACCCCGGCGACCGAGCGTATCGGCGCCCGGCAAAGCGCCCGGCGCAGCCGGTAGCGCCGACAAGACCGCTGGGGGTGCCACCTCCGTGCACTCCCAGCCCCGAAGGCCAAGATCGCCAGCTCGCCGGACCAACCCCGACGCCGACTCCACCGCGTCGTCGGACCCACGAACTCGCCGCGATCAACGCCACGTCCTCCAAGAACGGCAACACGAAGACGCTCGCACTCGCATCGAGCGCCGGAGAGAAGCGCGACGTCAATCTGACCAGCGCGCTGGGCCCGCCGTCGACGTGCACGCACCCGGAGAACCAGGCGACTTGCCGTACGCGGCAGGTTGCCCTGCGTTCACCCGTGAGCTGCGGCAAGTCCAGTGGCCCAAAACCAAGAACTTCAAGCCAGACGTGCCCGAGAAGTATGATGGCAGGATACACCCGTCGGAGTTCCTCAGCATCTACACCATCGCGGTGCGAGGCTGCGGGCGCGACGAGAAGATCTCGCCAACTACTTCCCGCCGGTACTCAAGCCCAGCGTCGATCTTGGCTCATGCACTTGCGGACGGCTCCATCTCTTCATGGGCGGACTGTGTCATCGGTTTGTCGGCGCCTTCACGGGTGGCCACAAGCCTCATGGCGGGAGAGTGACCTCCACTTGCTCGTCCGATGAAGGGGAGCCCTGCGCAAGTACATCTGAAGATTCAGCCAGTGCGGCGCAACATTCGAGACGTCCACCCCGCCGCAGCTTATTAGCGCGTTTCATCGAGCGTGCGCAACCGCAGAGATGAGGAGGAGATGGCGATGTCCAAGATCGAGAGCCGTCGAAGCTCTACGCTCTGGCCGACAAGTGTGCACGGGCTGAGGAGGAGGAAAATCCCGGAGAGGTTGCAGGAGCGAAGGATCGGCGACAAAAGACGCCGCCCGGCAAGGAAGAACCGGGGCGGAACAACAGGAAGAAAAGGCTAAGGATGTGCTGGCCGTTGAGCATTCCGCAGCGGAGGCGATTCCGACAAGGCCAAAGCCGATGACTCCGGCGAGGCCATCGTAGCCGCCGACAAGCAGGATGGCTCCGGCAAGCAATATTGCAAGATCCACCGCACCAAGGGCCACGATCTCCAAACCTGCAAGAAAGTGGAGCGGATGGCGGACTCTGAAAGCGAATCTGGCGCCGCGATAAGGAGGGGGCCCAGGGAGGTGGCGGAGGGTCCGGCAAGAAGCTTCCCGCCCGGGGAGGGCACCGCGGCAAGGTCAAGCCGCGGCAAGGAGACAGGCCTCCCCGCGGCCGCGATAAGGACGAAGATGAAGATGAGGATGATGAGATGGAGGAAGATGAGACTGATGACCAGGAGTTTCAGAAGGCAACAGAGGTGTTGTGCATCGACGGCGGCGCCTCTCTGCACGCCTCGCACCGCCAACTCAAGTAGTGGGTGCGAGAGGTAAATGCCGCAGAACCGTCCGTCGAGGCGCGCAAGCCTCTGAAGTGGTCCGGCACGCCCATCGTCTTCGACGTTGAGGACCACCCTGACCGCATCACTACAGTCGGGTGCTTGCCAATGTTGGCCTCACCAACAATCCGCAACCTCAAGGTCACGAAGATGTTGGTTGATGGCGGGGCCGGCCTGAACCTGATCTCCTCCGCAGTGCTCAAGAAGCTCCAGATTCCCGACAACGAGCTCGAAGAGACTGGAACCTTTCAAGGGATAAATCCGGGAAGGAGCAAGCCAAAGGGGAAGATCACGTTACCAGTGACGTTTGGCAGCGAGCTGAACTTCAGGACAGAAAGAGTCACATTTGATGTTGTTGATATCCCATTACCCTACAATGGGATACTCGGCCGACCAGCGCTTGCCAAGTTCATGGCAGCCTCTCACTATGCATACAATGTGCTCAAGATGCCTGGTCCGTTAAGTGTCATCTCTGTCCAAGGCGACAAGAAGGATGCACTTATCTGCACCGACAAGATCTACCGGGAAGCGGCAGCCGCAGCAGAGAGCAAGCCACTCGCCGTTGAAGCTCCCCGGGAGAAGAAGAAAGCCATGTCCGGCAAGAGCAGCTCTGGTGCCCACTCCGGCAAGCGCGCCTCCCCGGAGTGCTGCACTGCCGTCGAGGACGCATCATCGAGCTCTGCCGGCAGATGCAGGAAGACGAAGGCAGATCTACCAAAGACTGAGCCCGGCAAGAACAGCTCTGGTGTCTGCTCCGGCAAGCACGCCCCTTTGGAGTGCCGCGCTGCCGTCGAGAATGCGCCATCGAGCTCCACCGGCCAGTAGGGCGAAGAAGGCGTCCAGTTTCGAGCTTTTGAATTGTATTCCTTGAGAATCCGTACCTTGTATGAAGAACCCACGCGCAGAAGGGTTGAATCATGGCTAAGTTGCACCTTTGATCTGTTTCGAGTCCGCTCGACGATGAAAGCGCGCTGCAACTAGCCCAACGAGTTTTTCCTGCCGGAAGCAACACCGCCCGGTGGCTGCTCTTTGGCGTCTGCACTCAGCAAGTGTGTTTGCACTGGCGGGTCCCCTGAAAGCGTGAGGGAGAAAACATACGAGGGAAGAGGTCAAGGAGAAGCACGGCCTCGGCGGACCGCTGAAGATGGAAAAGCTAAGTCACCCAAGCTTTTGTACAGAGCACTTTTTAGTCCTAGGCTTTTATGTTATAGTCCTCAAGCGTTCGTCCCTTGTACGAAAAACCTGTGCACGGAGGAACCAGCTCGTGGTTAAGTTGCGTCCTTGCTTTGTTTCCGAGTCCGCTCAACAATACAAGTCGCTGCGCAATCGCCCGAGAAGGTGTCTTGCGGAAACAACACCGCCAGGCGAACTGCTTGACGTTCCGCACTCAGCAAGTGTGTTAGCGCCGGCAAGTTACCTAGAAGCGTAGGGTAACAACGTACAAGGGATGTAACGAAGTAGAGGACGTAACATAGCAAGCCTTGCCGTGGGACGTCCTTCGTATGAAAAACTTGTGCGTAGAGGAGCTAACTCGCGGCTGAATTGCACCCTTGATTTGCTCCCGAGTCCGCTCGACAATGAAAGTGTGTTGCAATTAGCCCGACAAATATTCTTGCCGGAGGCAACACAGCCAGCGAGCTGCTGACGTTCCGCACTCAGCAAGCGTGTATGCACCGGCAAGACCCCTAAAAAGCGTAGAGTGTAAACATATGAAGGACGAAGCATGGCATTGCGTTGCCCAACTGTCACGCCACGAAAGAGTAACTCACTACGGCGCTTTCTCAGATATTTTCTTGACCATGATAACAGCGCCAAAAAAAGGAAGGGCGCACTAGCACAGGGGCCTCGGCAAACCGGTTCCACTGGGGGCTGCAAGTACCAAAGTTCCTTCGCACCGGGCCAGGATCCCCAGAGGCCGCCGCGTCAGCAACAAGGGCAAGGAAAGGCGCACCGGCACCTAGGTCTCGGCGAAGCCAGAGTTGCCGGGGGGCTGCAAACGCCAAGATTCATCCCCGATGGACCAGAGTCGCAGGGGGCTGCAGTATCAGATAAGTTTTTCATCCCTCGTCATGCATCATTTATGGACAGGGGAATGCGAAGCTGCGTCCTCGAACGGACGCACCTTGTATGGAAAACCTGTACGCGGAGGAGCCAAGTCGTGGCTAAGTTGCGCCCTTGATTTGTTTCCGAGTCCACTCAACAATACAAGCGCGCTGCAACTGGCCCGACAAGGTTTCTTGCCGGAAACAACACCGCCAACAGGCTGCTGATGTTCCGCACTCGGCAAGTGTGTTAGCGCCGGCAAGTTCCCTAGAAGCGTAGGGTAAAAACGTACAAGGCACAAAATCCAGTAAAGGACATAGTCCGGCGAGCATTCCCCTCCATTCATTAAAAAACATCCCAATTTAGTACAAGTCCATAGAGGATGAAAAACATGATAGAGAGGATTACAGATTTTAAATGCAACTAAGGCCCGAAGGCTTACAAATTAAAAGATAAGATGCCTGTAATCCCTCTCCTGTTTCTCTCTTCAGGAGGTAGGTCAAGGAGGCCCCGGCAAGAGAAGCTTGCCGGGGAGGGCAAAAGGGGCGCCTAGGTGAACTACGGGTGCCAGAAGACACCAAGAGAACTTCCCGGGGGCCGGCCAGGAGCTTGGCGGAGACGGAGGCGCCGGAGGCAGAGCTTGAAGATGGGGCGGCGGGACGTCAGCACGCTGTCGAGGGCACCTCGCCCTCGTACTCCGACTTGACGGCCTTGCCGTCACCCCTCTTCCTCTTCCGCAGCCTCGCTATGCCAGCCGCCCAAGGAGACGGCCCCGGGGAGTTCAGAAGGCCGGCGACCCGGATGATGGGGTCGCCGGTGGCGCACGGGGCGGCGGCCGACGACTAGTCGGACTCACCGCCACCGTCGTCGTCGCTGTCGCTCTCCTCCTCGTCACTCTCGCTCGAGGAGGAGTCTTTGCTATCGGAGGAGCTGTCCACACAGCATCTCGCCCGGGTGCCGGAGTCCCCGAAGACCTTGACGGCGAGAAGGTCGCCCTCCATTAACTTGAAATGGAGGGTAAACCCCGCCGTCAAGCTGTGGATCTTGCGACGTCTTCCACCCTCGATCGAAGTACATCACGCCGGGAGCTGGGGATACGACACTAACTCGAGTGCCGCTGATCCCGCAGCCCCTCATGCGCAACTCCAACATCTCGGGCGGATCCGGTTCCATTGCGCTCGCGAACGGGGCCGGTAGCCGGAGGCGGCGACGAGGTGCTCGGCGCAGCTTGACGAAGAACTCCCAGGGGTCGTCCCTAGTGTGGACCGCCTCAAGGAGAGGATCTGCCGGCGGAGACGGGGGTGGCGCACCACCCCGGCCGCCTCTCCCCCGAGCGCCCCGACCACGTCCACGACCCCGTCCGCGGCCTCGCCCCCTCCCTCTTCCCCTCGTGGCCGGCTCCGCCGCCACGGGTGAAGGATAGGGAGAGGTGCGCTGCCTGGTGGCGACCCTCGCCGCCACAGATGAAGGACAGGGTTCCCTCCTCCATGGCGAGATGGGAGGAAAAGTGCGGAAGTTGAAGGCGGAGGAAGAAGAGGAAGTGCGGGACTATTGTGCTCCCCTTCCGCCCTTTTTAAAGGGACGAGGTGGGGGCTCGGCCGCCCCGCTCAGCCAATCAGGGCACGAGGAGGGCAGAGGAGCGGGGCCGACTCGCCATCCTCGCCCGTGATGGCTCGGTCTCCCACCTTCGCCGCCCACGACCCCCCCACGCATGGGAGCCGCGTGGCGAAAAAAAAAGAAAAAAAAAGAAAAAAAAGTGGAGCCGGAGCGACGGGCGAAATGACCTCGCCCTGCCCCGTGATCACGGGGGTGGATGCCTTAAAGATCGCACGCACCACCCACGCCTCCCACGATGCCGCAATCGACGCGTGCCGTTGCAGGAGAGCGCGGTGGGCACGAAGTCAGGTTGTGGGCGGACCCAGGCCGCGCGTGCCCGTGCACCGTTTTGGGCCTGGCCCAACAACGCTCGGCACCGTGTATGGCCCAGGCCCGGGGGCTCCTGTCGGTGTACTAAAGTAGGGGTACCTTAGTACCCGAACTTGTCTGCGGGCGATCGCAGACACCAGCGACAAGGCTTGCGGGCGCCCGCCAAGACACTCCACCATTTCCTATTACTGCCATTCAAGAACAAAGTACTAACCAAGAAAGCGAAGGCCCGGCAAGAGGAGCTTGCCGGAAGGCCAACCAAGGCATCACCGAAAGACTTACGCGGCGCCAAGGCGTCCGGCAAGGCCGACGGCGGCAAGCTTGCCGGCACAAAGAAGAGAAGGGCATGACAAGGCACTTGCAGCGGCAAGGCTGCCACCCAAACTCCAGCGCATCCAGCGGCGTGTCATCACAAGGCCATCCCAAGGGCACGTGGCGAGGCACTACACATCCATGCGGGGCGAGGTGGCAAACAGAGCTGACAGAGACGCCATCGTGGCAACCGGTGGCTCACTTAACGGTCACTCCTCTGCACTGTTGGGGCGACCGGACGGGCATTAAATGCCCTTGGCCCTGCCGTCAGAGTTAGGTAGGGGACACTGTTGGTCACTGTTGTACCAACCTGCGTTTTTACCTTTCTACCCCCTCTTCTTACGCTGCCACCTGTGGATCCCCCCCTTCAGAGTATAAAAGGGAGGCCCATGCGCACATAGAAGAGGTTCGGTCCATTCGACACCCACAACACCACCATACGCTCGCACACTCGAGCAAGATCAAATACAATCACCGAAGCAGCAGTAGGGGTGTTATCTCTCCGGAGAGCCCCCGAAGCTGGGTAAAAATTGCCCGTCTCCCCCTCGCGCTCGACCTCGATCTGCTCTGCGCACGCCCTCCGCTCCCTTGCCGGACTAGAAGGGGCCCCCGTGCCCCATAGGTGCTCGAGGCCACACAGAGACACGCCCCGACACGGCCCCTATCTCCTGGGCCCCCTGGCGGGCCTCCGGCGTACATCTTTTGCTATATCATCACTTTTACCCTGGAAAGATCCGGGGGCAAGCTTACGGGACGAAACTCCGCCGCCACGAGGCGGAACCTTGGCGGAATCAATCTAGGGCTCTGGCAGAGCTGTTCTGCCGGGGACACTTCCCTCCGGGAGGGGGAAATCATCACCAACGTCATCACCAACGATCCTCTCATCGGGAGGAGGTCAATCTCCATCAACATCTTCACCAGCACCATCTCCTCTCAAAACCCTAGTTCATCTCTTGTATCCAATCTTGTATCAAAACCACAAATTGGTACCTGTGGGTTGCTAGTAGTGTTGATTACTCCTTGTAGTTGATGCTAATTGGTTTACTTGGTGGAAGATCATATGTTCAGATCCTTTATGCATATTATTACTCCTCTGATTATGAACATGAATATGCTTTGTGAGTAGTTACGTTTGTTCCTGAGGACATGGGTGAAGTCTTGCTATTAGTAGTCATGTGAATTTGGTATTCGTTCAATATTTTGATGAGATGTATGTTGTCTTTTCCTCTAGTGGTGTTATGTGAACGTCGACTACATGCCACTTCACCATTATTTGGGCCTAAAGGAAGGCATGGGGAAGTAATAAGTATATGATGGGTTGCTAGAGTGACAGAAGCTTAAACCCTAGTTTATGCATTGCTTCGTTAGGGGTTGATATGGATCCATATGTTTAATGTTGTGGTTAGGTTTACCTTAATACTTCTTATTGTAGTTGCGGATGCTTGCAATAGGGGTTAATCATAAGTGGGATGCTTGTCCAAGTTAGGGCAGTACCCAAGTACCGGTTCACCCACATATCAAATTATCAAAGTACCGAACGCGAATCTTATGAACGTGATGAAAACTAGCTTGACGATAATTCCCAATGTGTACTCGAGAGCTCCTTCTTCATTATTAGAATTTTTCCAGGATTATCATTTTCTACATAAAGGATTGGGCCACCTTGCTGCACTTTATTTACTTTATTTACTTTTTGTTGGTTACTATTTATCTTATCACAAAACTATCTATTACCTACAATTTCAGTGCTTGCAGAGAAAACCTTACTGAAAACCGCTTATCATTTCCTTCTGCTCCTCGTTGGGTTCGACACTCTTACTTATTGAAAGGACTACGATAGATCCCCTACACTTGTGGGTCATCAATGATTCACGCTCGACCTTTCGGTCTTAGTGTTCCGAGGCCATATATGCATATGCTAGGCTCATCAAGTTTAACCCGAGTATTCTGCGTGTGCAAAACTGGCTTGCACCCGTTGTATGTGAACATAGAGCTTATCACACCCGATCATCACGTGGTGTCTCGGCACGACGAACTGTAGCAACGGTGCATACTTAGGGAGAACACTTGTACCTTGAAATTTAGTAAGGAATCATCTTATAATGCTACCGGCGTTCTAAGCAAAATAAGATGCATAAAGGATAAACATCACATGCAATCAAAATATGTGACATGATATGGCCATCATCATCTTGTGCCCATGATCTCCATCACCGAAGCATCATCATGATCTCCATCGTCACCGGCGCGACACCTTGATCTCCATCATAGCATTATTGTCGTCTCGCCAACTATTGTTACTATGACTATCGCTACCGCATAGTGATAAAGTAAAAACAATTACATGGCGATTGCATTGCATACAATAAAGCGACAACCATATGGCTCTTGCCAGTTGCCGATAAGTTTGTTACAAAACATGATCATCTCATACAACAATTTATATCACATCATGCCTTGACCATATCACATCACAGCAAGCCCTGCAAAAGCAAGTTAGACGTCCTCTACTTTGTTGTTGCGAGTTTTACGTGGCTGCTACGGGCTTCTAGCAAGAACCGTTCTTACATACGCATCAAACCACAACGATTCATGTGTGTTGTTTTAACCTTCAACAAGGACCGGGCGTAGCCACACTCGACTCAACTAAAGTTGAAGAAACAGACACTCACCAGCCACCTATGTGCAAAGCACATCGGTAGAACCAGTCTCGCATAAGCGTACGCGTAATGTTGGTCTGAGCTGCTTGATCCAACAATACCGCCGAATCAAACTATGACATGCTGGTAAGCAGTATGACTATTATCGCCCACACCTCTTTGTGTTCTACTCATGCATATAACATCTACACATAGACCTGGCTCAGATGCCACTGTTGGGGAACGCGGTAATTTCAAAAAAATTCCTACGATCACGCAAGATCTATCTAGGTGATGCATAGCAATGAGAGGGGAGAGTGTTGTCCCCTCGTAGACCGAAAGCCAAAGTGTTATGACAACGCGGTTGATGTAGTCGTACGTCTTCACGATCCGACCGATCCTAGCACCGAAGGTACGGCACCTCCACGATCTGCACACGCTTAGCTTGGTGACGTCCCATGAACTCTAGATCCAGCTGAGGTTGAGGGAGAGTTTCGTCAGCATGACGGCGTGGTGATGGTGATGGTGAAGTGCACGGTGCAGGACTTCGCCTAAGCACTACGACGATATGACCATGGTGGAAATCTGTGGAGGGGGCACCACACACGACTAAAACAATTGTAAACTTGTGTGTCCTAAGGTGCCCCCCTGCCCCCGTATACAAAGGAGCAAGGGGGGAGGCCGGCCGGCCCTCATGGGGCGCGCCCCAAGTAGGATTCCTACTACGAATCCTATTCCTAGTAGGTTTCCAACAAGGGAAGAGAGGGGGAAGGAGGAAGGAAGAGAGGGAAGGGAAGGAAAAGGGGGGGCGCCGCCCCCCTTCCCCTATCCTATTCGGACTCAAGGGGGGGCGGGGCGCGGCCATCCCTTCCTGGCCCTTTCTATTCTCCCACTAAGGCCCATCTAGGCCAGTAGTTCCCCCGGGGGATTCCGGTCCGGCACTCCGGTTTTATCTGAAACTTCTCCGGAACACTTCTGGTGTCTGAATATAGTCGTCCAATATATCAATCTTTATATCTCGACCATTTCGAGACTCCTCGTCATGTCCGTGAAAACATCCGGGACTCCTGAACAATCTTCGGTACATCATATCACATAAACTCATAATATCAATCGTCATCGAACATTAAGCGTGCGGACCTACGGTTTTGAGAACTATGTAGACATTACCGAGACACGTCTCCGGTCAATAAACAATAGCGGAACCTGGATGCTCATATTGTTTCCTACATATTCTACCAAGATCTTTATCGGTCAAATCTCATAACAACATACTTTGTTCCCTTTGTCATCGGTATGTTACTTGCTCGAGATTCGATCATCGATATCTCAATACCTAGTTCAATCTCATTACCGGCAAGTCTCTTTACTCATTCCGTAATACTTCATCCCACACTAACTCATTAGTCACAATTCTTGCAAGGCTTATAGTGATGAGTATTACCGAGAGGGACCAGAGATACCTCTCCGAAACACGGAGTGACAAATCCTAATCTCGATCTATGCCACCCCAAAAAACACCTTTGGATACACCTGTAGAGCACCTTTATAATCACCCATTTACGTTGTGATGTTTGGTAGCACACAAAGTGTTCCTCCGGTATTCATGAGTTGCATAATCTCATAGTCTGAGGAACTTGCGTAAGTCATGAAGAAAGCGGTAGCAATGAAACTAACACGATCATAATGCTAAGCTAACAGATGGGTCATGTCCATCACATCATTCTCCTAATGATGTGATCCTGTTCATCAAATGACAACACATGTCTATGGTTAGGAAACATAATCATCTTTGATTAATGAGCTAGTCAAGTAGAGGCATACTAGGGACTATATGTTTTGTCTATGTATTCACACATGTACTAAGTTTCCTGTTAATACAATTATAGCATGAATAATAAACATTTATCATGAATTAAGGAAATAAACAATAACTTTATTATTACCTCTAGGGCATATTTCCTTCAGTATTTCCCTCAGTTAGAAAACCAAGGTATCAATCCAGTAGGAGACAACACACAAATCACCAATACCTGCACAAACAATCAAACAACTTGCACCCAACACGATAAAGGGGTTGTCAATCCCTTCACGGTCACTTGCAAAAGTGAGTTCTGATCGAGATAGATAAACAAAAGATAAAATATTTTTGGTTTTTTTTGGTTTATAGATCTGAAAGTAAAAGATTGCAAAATAGTAGATCGGAAACTAATATGATGGAAAATAAACCCGGGGCCATAGGTTCACTAGAGGCTTCTCTCAAGATAGCAAATAATACGGTGGGTGAACAAATTACTGTCGAGCAATTGATAGAAAAGCGCAAAGTTATGACGATATCCAAGGCAATGATTATGAAATATAGGCATGACGTCCGTGCTAAGTAGGCCGACTCCAGCCTGCATCTACTACTATTACTCCACACATCGACCGACTCCTGCGTGCATCTAAAGTATTAAGTTCATGAAGAATAGACTAACGCTTTAAGTAAGATGACATGGTGTAGAGGAATAAACTCAAGCAATATGATGTAAACCCGAACTTTTTATCCTCGATGGCAACAATACAATACGTGCCTTGCTGCCCCTATTGTCACTAGGAAAGGACACCGCAAGATTGAACAACTAAGAACTTCTCCCATTGCAAGGAAAAACAATCTAGTTGGCCAAACTAAAATGATAGTTCGAAGAAAATTACAAAGATATCAGATCATGCATATAAAAATTCAGAGAAGATTCAAATAATATTCATAGATAAGATGATCATAAATCCACAATTCATCAGATCTCGACCAACACACCGCAGAAGAAGATTACATTGGATAGATCTCCAAGAACATCGAGGAGAACATGGTATTGAGAATCAAAGAGAGAGAAGAAGCCATCTAGCTACTACCTATGGACCCGTAGGTCTGAGATAAACTACTCACGCTTCATCAGAAAAGGCAATAGAGTTGATGTAGAAGCCCTCCGTGATCGAATCCCCCTCCGGCAAGATGCCGGAAAAGGCCCCTAGATGGGATCTCACGGGAACAGAACGTTGTGGCGGTGGAAAAGTGTTTTCATGGATCCTTCTGAGGGTTTGGGAATATCTGCAAATATATAGGAGGCAGAATTAGGTCAGGGGGGTCACGAGGGGCCCACAAGGCAGGGGCACGCTCTACCCCCTGGGCGCGCCCTCCCCCTTCGTCGCTGCCTTGTGGCTCTTCTGACTTGATCTTCAAGTCTCCGGAGTGTCTTATGGTCCAAGAAAAATCATCACAAAGGTTTTATTTCATTTGGACTCCATTTGGTATTTCTTTTCTACGAAGCTCAAAAACAAGGAAAAAATAGAAACAGGCACTGGGCTCTATATTAATAGGTTAGTCCGAAAAATAATATAAAATGGCATATTGATGCATATAAAACATCCAAAACAGATAATATAATAGCATGGAACAATAAAAAATTATAGATACGTTCGAGACGTATCAAACATCCCCAAGCTTAATTCATGCTCGTCCTCTAGTAGGTAAATGATAAAACAGAATTTTTGATGTGGAATGCTACCTAACATATTTATCCATGTAATTTTCTTTATTGTGGCATGAATGTTCAGATCCATAAGATTCAAAAAATTTTAATATTGACATAAAAACAATAAGACTTCAAGCATACTAATAAGGCAATTATGTCTTCTCAAAATAACATGGCTAAAGAAAGTTATCCCTACAAAATCATATAGTCTGGCTATGCTCCATCTTCATCACACAAAGTATTCAAATCATGCACAACCCCGGTTTCAGCCAAGAAATTGTTTCATACTTTAGTATTCTCAAACCTTTTCAACTTTCACGCAAAACATGAGCGTGAGCCATGGACATGATACTATAGGTGGAATAGAATATGGTGGTTGTGGAGAAAACAAAAAGAAGGAGATTTTCTCACATCAACTAGGCGTATCAATGGGATATGGAGATGCCCATCGATAGATATCAATGTGAGTGAGTGATACGTATCCAACGTATCTATAATTTTTGATTGTTCCATGCTATTATATTACCCGTTTTGGATGTTTATGGGATATGGGCTTTACTTTACACTTTTATATCATTTTTGGGACTAACCTACTAACCGGAGGCCCAGCCCGTATTGCTGTTTTTTTGCCTATTTCAGTATTTCGAAGAAAAGGAATATCAAACGGAGTCCAAACGGAATGAAACCTTCGGGAGCGTGATTTTTGGAACGAACGTGATCCAGAGGACTTGGAGTGCAAGTCAAGAAGCAGTCGAGGCGGCCACGAGGGTGGAGGGCGCCCCCCTACTGGGTGCGCCCCCTATCTCATGGGCCCCTCGGGCGTCCACGGACCTACTTCTTCCTCCTATATATACCCACGTACCCCGAGAACATCAAAGGCGACCACGAAAAACTATTTCCACCATCGTAACCTTTTGTATCCGCGAGATCCCATCTTGGAGCCTTCGCCGGTGCTCCGTCGGAGGGGGAATCAACCATAGAGGGCTTATACATCAACACCATAGCCTCTCCGATGAGTTGTGAGTAGTTTACCACAGACCTTCGGGTCCATAGTTATTAGCTAGATGGCTTCTTCTCTCTTTTTGGATCTCAATACCATGTTCTCCTCGATCTTCTTGGAGATCTATTCGATGTAACTCTTTGTGCGGTGTGTTTGTCAAGATCCGATGAATTGTGGGTTTATGATCAAGTTTATCTATGAGAAATATTTGAATCTCCTCTGAATTCCTTTATGTGTGATTAAGTTATCTTTGCAAGTCTCTTCGAATTATCAGTTTGGTTTGGCCTACTAGATTGATCTTTCTTGCAATGGGAGAAGTGCTTAGCTTTGGGTTCAATCTTGCGGTGTCCTTTCCCAGTGATAGCAGGGGCAACAAGGCACGTATTGTATTGTTGCCATCGAGGATAAAAAGATGGGGTTTATATCATATTGCATGAGTTTATCCATCTACATCATGTCATCTTTCTTAATGCGTTACTCTATTCTTATGAACTTAATACTCTAGATGCATGCTGGATAGCGGTCGATGTGTGGAGTAATAGTAGTAGATGCAGGAAGGAGTCGGTCTACTTGTCACAGACGTGATGCCTATATACATGATCATGCCTAGATAATCTCATAATTATTCGCTTTTCTATCAATTGCTCGATAGTAATTTGTTCACCCACCGTAATACTTATGCTATCTTGAGAGAAGCCACTAGTGATACCTATGGCCCCGGGTCTATCTTTTATCATATAAGCTTTCAATCTACTTTTATTTGCATCTTTACTTTTCCAATCTATATTATAAAATACCAAAAATATATTTATCTTATCATATTATCTCTATCAGATCTCACTTTCTCAAGTGGCTGTGAAGGGATTGACAACCCCTTTATTGCGTTGGTTGCGAGTTCTTGTTTGTTTGTGTAGGTGCGTGGGACTTTTGAGGAGCCTCCTACTGGATTGATACCTTAGTTCTCAAAAACTGAGGGAAATACTTACACTATTATTGCTACATCACCCTTTCCTCTTCAAGGAAAACTAACGCAAGCTCAAGACGTAGCAGTGAGTAGGGATTGCCATGCAATGGATGCACTAGAGCTATAAGTTTATGAAAGATCAAAAGAAAACTAAGTGGGTGTGCATCCAACTTGCTTGCTCATGAAGACCTAGGGAAATTTAAGGAAGCCCATCGTTGGAATATACAAGCCAAGTTCTATAATGAAAAATTCCCACTAGCATATGACAGTGACAACATAGGAGACTCTCTATCATGAAGATCATGGTGCTACTTTGAAGCACAAGTGTGGAAAAAGGATAGTAACATTGCCCCTTCTCTCTTTTTCTATCATTTTTTTGATTGGCTTCTTTGGCCTCCCTTTTATTTTTTTCCCTCACATGGGACAATGCTCTAATAATGAAATCATCACTCTTATTTACTTACAACTCAAAAATTACAACTCGATACTTAGAACAAAAATATGACTCTATATGAATGCCTCCGGCGGTGTAATGGGATGTGCAATGGCTCAAGAGTGACATGTATGAAATTATGAAAGGTGGCTTTGCCACAAATACTATGTCAACTACATGATCATGCAAAGCAATGTGACAATGATGGAATGTGTCATAATAAAACAGAATGTTGGAAAGTTGCATGACAATATATCTCGGAATGGCTATGGAAATGCCATAATAGGTAGGTATAGTGGCTGTTTTGAGGAAGGTATATGGTGGGTCTATGGTACCGGTGAAAGTTGCGCGGTACTAGAGAGGCTAGCAATGGTGGAAGGGTGAGAGTGCGTATAATCCATGGACTCAACATTAGTCACAAAGAACTCACATACTTATTGCAAAAATCTATTAGTCATTGAAACAAAGTACTACGTGCATGCTACGGGAATCACAAACTTTAACACAAGTATTTCTCAAATTCAGAATTACTCACTAGCATGACTCTAGTATCACCATCTTTATATCTCAAAACAATCATAAGGCATCAAACTTCTCATAGTATTCAATGCACTTTATATGAAAGTTTTTATTACTTTCCTCTTGGATGCCTATCATATTAGGACTAAATTCATAAACAAAGCAAATTACCACGCTGTTTAGAGAGACTCTCAAAATAATATAAGTGAAGCATGAGTTCAACAATTTCTATAAAATAAAGCCAACACCATGCTCTAAAAAGATATAAGTGAAGCACGTCAAAATTGCCTAGCTCAAAAGATATAAGTGAAGCACATAGAGTATTCTAATAAATCACGATTCATGTGTGTCCCTCTCAAAAGGTGTGTACATCAAGGATGATTGTGGCAAACTAAAAAGTAAAGACTCATATCATACAAGATGCTCCAAGCAAAACACATATCATGTGGTGAATAAAAATATAGCCTCAAGTAAAGTTACCGATATACGAAGACGAAAGAGGGGATGCCTTCCGGGGCATCCCCAAGCTTAGGCTCTTGGTTGTCCTTGAGTATTACCTTGGGGTGCCTTGGGCATCCCCAATCTTAGGCTCTTGCCACTCCTTATTCCATAGTCCATCAAATCCTTAGCCAAAACTTGAAAACTTCACAACACAAAACTCAACAGAAAATCTTATGAGATCCGTTAGTATAAGAAAATAAATCACCACTTTATGGTAATGTTGTGAACTCATTCTTTATTTATATTGGTGTAATATATACTGTATTACAACTTTTCCATGGTTCATACCCCCCGATACTACCCATAGATTCATCAAAATAAGCAAACAACACATAGAAAACAGAATCTGTCAAAAACAGAACAGTCTGTAGTAATCTGTAACTCTCGAATGCTTTTGTAACTCCAAAAATTCTGAAAAATGAGGACAACCTGTTAAATTTGTGTACCAGTCTTGTGCAAAGAAAATCAGATCAAAAGCACGCTTCTGTAAAAAATGAAAATTATTTTCCTAGGCATAAAAGTTTCTGTTTTTCAGCAAGATCAAAACTACTATCACAGTAAGCCATCCCAAAGGTCTTACTTGGCACAAACACTAATTAAAACACCAAAACACATCTAACCAGAGGCTAGATGGATTATTTATTGCAAAACAGCAAGGATAAATATTGGGTTGTCTCCCAACAAGCGCTTTTCTTTGAAGCCTTTTAGCTAGGCGTTGATAATTTCAATGATGCTCACATACAAGAGAAGAAATGAAGCATAAAGAGAGCATCATAAAACACGTGACAAACACATCTAAGTATAACATACTTCCTATGTATAGGCATTTTATAAGCAAACAAATTATCAAAGCAAGCAAAAACTGGCACATGCAAGGAAGAAGAAAGAGACAATAGCAATCTCAACATGAAGAGAGGTAATTTAGTAACATGAAAATTTCTACAACCATATTTTCCTCTCGCATAATAATTACATGTAGGATCATAAGAAAATTCAACAATATAGCTATCACATAACATATTCTCAACATGATCCACATGCATGCGAAGTTGACACTCTTCCAAAATAGTGGGATTAACATTAACTAAAGTCATGAACTCTCCAAACCCACTTTTATCAAAAAAATTCATAAGATTGAACATTCTCCAAATATGTGGGATCTAAAGTTGACACTCTTCCAAACCCACTTTCAATATTATTGCAAAAATTATTTTCAATCTCATATTCATCATGGGGCTTAAATAAAATTTCAAGATCATAAAAAGCATTATCACCCAATCATGATCATTGCAATAAGTAGCGGACATAGCAAAACTAGCATCCCCAAGCTTAGGGTTTTGCATATTATTAGCACAATTGACATTCATAGAATTTATAATAACATCATTGCAATCATGCTTTCATTGAAGGAACTATCAAGTGTGGGTGCAATGGCAATAATTTCATGTTTATCGTAAGGAACTATAGCAAGTTCATCTCCATAAGCATAATCAATGCTGGCATCATGGCCATAAGAATAGCAAGCATCATGTTCATCAAGGGATATTTCAATCAAATCAACGGAATCATAATCATCCATAGATTCATGCATATCATTATTTTCTTCCAAAGCAATGGTCATTCTCTCAGTAAATTCCTTAACATAGGCATTATGAGCATAGTTTTCATAGCACTATTTAAGTATGTCAAAAATTTCAGATTTGTAGAGAGTAATATCATACTTTTCAATCAAATAAGCTACTTCATAAGCACCCTTAAAAGCAACAAATTCATCAATTTGTTCGATATCATAGTAGCTGTAAAGACCCTTTTCATAAGAAGATAAGATTCCATTATCATTAAACTCACATAGGCAGGGAAGGTGTTTTTTAGGGTTCTTAGAGCAACAAGTAAATCACATAGTTCACAAAGATTCCAAGCATAACAAAGCAAACAATTTATTTGATTCCATAAGAGTCTCCCTTTTCAGACAAACGATGACGCACAAAATGAGCATGCTCATCTAAAGATTTTCCCTCAACTAAACTAGTTGGGGTTTCAGCACGAGCACATATGGATCAAAGACGATCCAAGTAGAAAACTTTAAGTGGATCCATAAACTTTGTTTCTGATTTTCAATAAACACACAATTATACCAAGCAAACGAGCAAACAATCCAAGTAAGACGTAAGGGCAAATGAAAAAGATGAACGAAAGAAGGGCGAATAAAAAGGCAAATCTTTTCGAAAATTGTTCTGGAAGTGGGGGGAGGAAAATGAGAGGCGAATGGTAATAATGTAATGCAAGAGATGAGAGTTTTATGATGGGTACTTGGTAGGCTTGATGTAGATCTTGACATGGCGTAGATTTCCCCGGCAATGACGCCAGAATTTCTTCTTGCTACTTCTTGAGCTTGCATTGGTTTTTCCCTTGAAGAGGAAAGGGTGATGCAGCAAAGTAGAGATAAGTATTTTCCTTAGTTAGAGAACCAAGGTATCAATCCAGTAGGATACAACGCACAAATCACCAATACCCGCACAAACAATCAAACAACTTGCACCCAACGTGATAAAGAGATTGTCAATCCCTTCACAGTCACTTGCAAAAGTGAGATCTGATAGAGATAGATAAACAAAAGATAAAATATTTTTGGGTTTTTTGGTTTATAGATCTGAAAGTAAAAGATTGCAAAATAGTAGATCGGAAACTAATATGATAGAAAATAGACCCAATGGCCATAGGTTTCACTAGAGGTTTCTCTAAAGATAGCAAATAATATGATGGGTGAACAAATTACTGTGGAGCAATTGATAGAAAAGCGCAAAGTTATGACGATATCCAAGGCAATGATTATGAAATTTAGGCATCACGTCTGTGTCAAGTAGACCAACTCCTGCCTGCATCTACTACTATTACTCCACACATCGACCGACTCCCGCCTGCATCTAGAGTATTAAGTTCATGAAGAATAGAGTAACGCTTTAAGTAAGATGGCATGATGTTGAGGAATAAACTCAAGAAATATGATGTAAACCCTATCTTTTTATCCTCGATGACAACAATACAATACGTGCCTTGCTGCCCCTACTGTCACTGGGAAAGGACACCACATGATTGAACCCAAAGCTAAGCACTTCCCCCATTGCAAGAAAAACCAATCTAGTTGGCCAAACTAAATCTATAGTTTGAAGAGAATTACAAAGATATCAAATCATGCATATAAGAATTCAGAGAAGATTCAAATAATATTCATAGATAAGCTGATCATAAATCCACAATTCATCGAATCTTGACAAACACACCACAAAAGAAGATTACATCGGATAGATCTCCAAGAACATCGAGGAGAACATGGTATTGAGAATCAAAGAGAGAGAAGAAGCCATCTAGCTACTAGCGATGGACCCGTAGGTCTGGGGTAAACTACTCACGCTTCATCGAAAGGGCAATAGAGTTGATGTAGAAGCCCTCTGTGATCGAATGCCCCTTCGGCGGGATGCCGGAAAAGGCCCCTAGATGGGATCTTACGGGAACAGAAGGTTGCGGCGGTGGAGAAGTGTTTTCGTGGATGCTTCTGAGGGTTTGGGAATATTTGCAAATATATAGGAGGCAGAATTAGGTCAGGGGGGTCACGAGGGGCCCACAAGACAGGGGCGCGCCCTACCCCCTGGGTGCGCCCTCCCCCCTTGTCGCCGCCTCGTGGCTCTTCTAACTTGAGCTCCAAGTCTCCGGGGTGTCTTCTTGTCCAAGAAAAATCATCACAAAGGTTTTATTCCGTTTGGACTCCGTTTGGTATTCCTTTTTCGTGAAGCTCAAAAACAAGGAAAAAACGAAAACTGGCACTAGGCTCTAGGTTAATAGGCTAGTCCCAAAGATAATGCAAAAATAGCATATTAATGCATATAAAACATCCAAAACAGATAATATAATAGCATGGAACAATAAAAAATTATAGATACGTTGGAGACGTACTAGGCTTAATGAGGTTTACCTGTCGAGGTCCGATCCCCCCCTTGGTCCCGGCTGGGCCTAGTGCGCCTTGCTTGGCCCACGTTGGCCCGGACGGCCAACCCTCTCCAGTGCGGCATGTTGGCCTATTGCGCCTGGGTGTTTATGGGTTCAGAAGGGCTCTCGCTTCCCTGACCTAGGGTTTCCGGCATCCAAATCTGACGTGTGTCGCTATCCCCTTCATATTTATCGTCTTGTGAGATCCCAACCACTTCCTTCCCTTTCGATCTCCTTTGGTGAAGCAGTTGCCATGGACAAATCCAGGGCCTCCTCCTTGGAGGCGGTGTCAGGCAGTAAGCATGGCCGTGAGGGCTCGGTGGAGGCAGGTCATTCTCCAGATCTGGAATATGAGGCGACTCTTTGTGAGAAGCTGGTGGCGGGGGGTGCGTCCCGCGAGCAGGTGGAGCGGGATCGGGCGGCATGGGCGGTGGGTCCGGTGTGGCTGCAGCACAACAAGTGTGCGCGTGAGGAGGCAGCGGCTGCGGCCGCAGCCGTGGATCCTTCGAAGGCGGCGGCGGCGGGCTCGTTGGTGGCCACGGTGAGCCCCCGTCCTGCTCCTCCACGCGGCTCGGCCGGCCAGGCGCGGGGTATGGGCCGTGGTGGTGGCGTCGGCCCTGGTTTCATGGGGCGGTACGATGGTGGTCGCAGTTTGGGAGGGGGTCGGGGAGGTGGATCTGGCCCCACTTCCTTCCCTTTCAAAGCCCGTCGGATCTCTTCGCGGGAGCCGGGGCCTTCCTCGGTGGCCCTGACGATGGTATCCTTCCTCCTCCCCCGCTGCCTCAGGGTTTCGTATCTCCCGTGGTGGCGGTGATACATATCCAACGTATCCATAATTCATGAAGTATTCATGCCATGTTTACAACAATTTTATATGGTTTTGGTATGATTTGAATGGAACTAACCCGGACTGACGTTGTTTTGAGCAGAATTACTGTGGTGTTGTTTTTTGTGCAGAAATAAAAGTTCTCGGAATTGGACGAAACTTTTTGACGTTTTTTGGAAGAAAAGAGAAATAATGGAGCAAAGAACCACCAGAGGGGACCCCTTGCTGCCCACGAGACACTAGGGTGCGCCAGCCCCCCTAGCACGCCCTGATGGGTGGTGGGCCCCTTGAGGCCCATCTTTGCGTGAAACCAACGCCAAAAAATTCTATAAATACAGAAACCCCCAGAAATAACCATAGATCAGAAGTTCCACTGTCTCAAGCCTCTGTAGCCACGAAAAACCAATCTGGACCATGTTCTGGCACTTTGTCGGAGGGGGAAATCATCACCGGAGGCCATCTTCATTATCCCGGCGGCCACCCTGATGAGGAGGGAGTAGTCTACCTTCGGGGCTGAGGGTTTGTACCAGTAGCTGTGTGTTTAATCTCTCTCTCTCTCTCCCTCCCTCTCTCTCTCTCTCTCTCTCTCTCTCTCTCTCTCTCTCTCTCTTGTGTTCTTGATTTGGCACGATCTTGATGTATCGCGAGCTTTGTTAATATAGTTGGATCATATGGTGTTTTCCCCTCTCTGTCTTGTTGTGATGAGTTGAGTTTTCCCTTTGAGATTTTGTTATTATCGGATTGAATACTTTTATGGATTTGAGAACACTTGATGTATGTCTTGCTATGAATACCCGTGGTGACAATGGGGTATCATATTGATTCACTTGATATGTGTTTTGGCAATCAACTCGTGGATTCTCGAGGTGACATTGGGGTAATCTATGCATAGGGGTTGATGCACGTTCTCGTCTTTGTTTCTCCAGTAAAAATCTTGGGGCACTCTTTGAGGTTCTTTGTGTTAGATTGAGTATTATGAATCTGATTTTTTTATGCATATCGTATAATCAACTCACGGATACTCGTGGTGCCATTGGAGTATCTAGGTGACATTAGAGTTGGTTGATGTGTATCATATGGTGTTATTTTTGTACGAACTCTTGGATATATCGATCGGAAAGGATAACTTGGTGTTATTTTAGTACGAACTCTTGGAAAGATTGATAGGAAAGGATAACTTTGAGGTGGTTTCTACAAACAATTTCTTCTTATGTTGTCCGCTAGATAGGAACTTTGGAGTGATTCTTCATCTCACGTTGAGGGATTGTTATGTGATATAATTATATTTGCATTGTTGAGAGATTGCACTAGCGAAAGTACGGACCCTAGGCCTCATTTTCAAGCATTGCAATACCGTTTGTGCTCACTTTTGTTACTTGCTACCTTGCTGGTTTTTTTATTGTTCCTATTACAAAAATTAATATCTATTATCATTACTACCCTTATATCACCATCTCTTCGCCGAATTAGTGCACCGATACAATTTACCATTATATTTGGTGTGTTGGGGACACAAGAGACTCTTCGTTATTTGGTTGCAAGGTTTTTTGAGAGAGACCATCTTCATCCTATGCCTCCCATGGATTGATAAATCCACTTGAGGGGAAATTGCTACTGTCCTATAGAACTCTGCGCTTGGAGGCCCAACACGAGTCTACAATAATAAGTTGTGTAGTAGACATTAGCGGGCCGCCGTCTACTGGTGGCTTGGCGCCCGAATCTGCTATGTTGACCTGCTTTGCTTGCCACTGGGTGGGCCACTTCCAGTCCCGATGCAAGTTCCCACCTTTCTGTTTGATTTGCCGCTCGGAGGGCCATCTCACTTTGGACTGCGAGAATCACTGCAAGTTTCCTTCTTTCTAGCAGTTTGGTCTTGGTCTACCTGGGTGCTCCTTCTTTGCCTTGGATGGTGATCTTGGGATGCCTGTGGTCACCCCTGTGTCCTCCAATGAGTTTGTGATTTTTGCCATCTCCCAACCTGTGCCTAGCCAATTTATTTCTGCTGAGCTTAGTGAGTGGGGTCTGGAAGGATGGGATTGGCAGATCAACCAGATCTCGGAGAGAGAGTTTGCTATTACCTTCCCCACCAAGGAAAGTCTCAAGATGATGGCGTCATGCTCTAGTTTTACCCTTCATCTTAACTAGGTGATGGTCTTTGTTAAGGCCGCGGTTGACGGTGCCAAAGTTGTGGTTGTGTTGTCTGAAACTTGGGTGCTTCTTGATGACATGCCGTCTGGGCTTCGTAATGCTAAATTCCTTATGGCCTTTGGTGATCTTGTTGGCAAACCAATTGCAGTGGATGAGGCTTCTCTGGAGCCCCCTGGTTCTATTCGCATGAATATTTGGTGCTTGGATCAGTCTCGAGTTCATGGATCTATTGATATCTTCCCCGCTTCAGATGCTTACCGGATACGCGTCCGTACTGAGGGCATGGCGGCACAGCAGGTGTTCCCTCCTCCCCCTCCCCCTCCTGCCAAGCCTTCCAATCCCGATCCTTCTGATGGTGGGGGCAATATGGGGGCAGGTAGCAATGCCAATCCATTTACCACGTTGGAATGGGAGGCCATTGGTTCAGAATCTCATGGCATGTTTGACTTTGGTCCTCGTGCTTCAGGTGGTGGAGGGGCTAACATGGATGGGGCTCGCAAGGACGATGCCTTGGATGCAGTTGATATCAGTGGGGCCAATGCCTCCTGAGTTGCGGCATATTGGCGATCTACCTCCGCTCTCCTCTCGTGTTCGGTTGCCTCTTCCCTGGTAACAACTTATCTTCGTTTTGCCTAGTAATCAAAAAGGGAAGGAGCAGGGAGAGTAACATGGACAACGCGATGTCTTTCAAAGATTAGTCGATACTGGAGGAATTGTTCATTCCTCACAAGAAAACGATGCCTGACCATAGCGTCAAAATCTAAATAAGCGGTAGGCAACTCCATATCACCCTCACGTGGAGGTATACCGAGATAATTAGCAACACAGGTCGCATATATTCCTCCAAATAAATCTTCAGATATACCATTATTATGCAACCTACATGCAACAATCTCCCCCAAGTTGTAATCTTTATTACCTAATACAACACTCTTAAGAACACAAAGATCAGGGACACACATGTGACATGCTTCGTCTTTACCATTAATGCATCTACTAATGAAGAGAGCAAAATAATGTATAGCAGGAAAATGAATGCCCCATATGGTAGCTTGTGCTATATCCCTAGATTCTCCCACGGTGATACTAGCAAGAAAGTCTATATATTCAGATTTATGGGGTTCATTAACATTGCCCCACTTTGGGAGTTTGCAAGCAGTTGTAAAATCTTCTAGATCCATGGTATAAGATTGATCATAAATATCAAACAGGACATTCTGAAAATTACGCGATGATGTAAATTTAAATCTTCTCACGAATGAATCAGTCAATTGGTAGTACTGAGGACACTTATCTCGCATGAAGTCCTCAAGATCGGCATTACGCACATATGCATCAAATTCATCCTTGATGCCTGCATTAACCATAAACTCTTCTGACGGCCACTCATAAGACCGCACCTCAGCTTCCCTTGGTGGTTCATTGTCTTGCTCACGCATAGCACGCCTGGGTCCTCTCTTTGTTGAGGAACCACCTTGGTACATTTTCCTGGACATATTTCTTCCTTTGAATTTTTTTTGAAATTTTTAGTAACTTCAAAATAAAAGGGAATCAAACTAAACAAGATTGGTAGCCACTACTCCCATTAGAATTACTTGGGACCTCATAAATTTGACATGTAAGCTTAATAACAGGGTCACCTATGCAGCAAATATTTGCAATGAATAAAGCACTAGAACAAAAACTAACTGGACCATTGGAGGAGTCACATACCAAGCAACAATCTCCCAAAGCAGTTTTGTGAATGGAGCTTTGAGCAAGGAGATCGAAAATCGCAGCAAAATGAGCTAGAACTCGTGCTTGAGCTGGATGGGGATTTTTTTGGGAGGAACATGGAGTGTGTGGGCGCGGGAATAAGTGGAGGGGGGCCACTATGGGCCCACGAGGCAGGGGGCACGCCCAGGGGGAGGGGCGCACCCTGGACCCTCGTGGCCAGGTGCTTGCCCTCCCTGCTGTGTTCTCAGTGCATAAAATCCTCAAATATTCCATAAAAAATCATACTAAATTTGCAGGGCATTTGGAGCACTTTTATTTTCAGGATATTTTTTTATTGCATGGATAATCCAGAAAACAGACAGATAATACTATTTTTGCTTTATTTAATCCAAATAACAGAAAGTAAAAAGAGGGTACAAAAGGTTGTGCCTTCTAGTTTCATCCATCTCATGATCATCAAAAGGAATCCACTAACAAGGTTGATCAAGTCTTGTTAACAAACTCATTCCGAATAATATGGAACCGGAGAAATTTCGAATAACATTAGGTTACCTCAACGGGGATATGCACATCCCCAACAATAAGAATATCATACTTTTTCTTGACAGTAGGAAGAGGAAATTCAAAACCTCCAATAATGATAGTTGGAATTTTTCCAATAGAATTGATACTATGAACTTGAGGTTGTTTCCTCAGAAAGTGTACCGTATGCTCATTACCATTAACATGAAAAGTGACATTGCCTTTGTTGCAATCAATAACAGCCCCTGCAGTATTCAAAAATGGTCTACCAAGGATAATCGACATACTATCATCCTCAGGAATATCAAGAATAACAAAGTCCGTTAAGATAGTGACATTTGCAACCACAACAGGCACATCCTCACAAATACCGACAGGTATAGCAGTTGATTTATCAGCCATTTGCAAAGATATTTCAGTAGGTGTCAACTTATTCAATTCAAGTCTACGATATAAAGAGAGAGGCATAACACTAACACCAGTTCCAAGATCACATAAAGCAGTTTTAACGTAGTTTCTTTTAATGGAGCATGGTATAGTTGGTACTCCTGGATCTCCAAGTTTCTTTGGTATTCCACCTTTAAAAGTGTAATTAGCAAGCATGGTGGAGATTTCAGCTTCCGGTATCTTTCTTTTATTTGTAATGATATCCTTCATATATTTAGCATAAGGGTTTACTTTAACATATCAGTTAAGCGCATACGTAAGAAGATAGGTCTAATCATTTCAGCAAAGCGCTCAAAATCCTCATCATCCTTTGTCTTGGATGGTTTAGGAGGAAAAGGCATGGGTTTCTAAACCCATGATTCTCTTTCTTTACCGTGCTTCCTAGCAACAAAATATCTTTTATCATAATGTTGATTCTTTGATTGTGGGTTATCAAGATCAATAGGAGGTTCAATCTCTACATCATTATTATTGCTAGGTTGAGCATCAACATGAACATTATCATTAACATTATCACTAGGTTCATGTTCATCACCTGATTGTGTTTCAGCATCAGAAATAGAAATATCATTGGGATTCTCAGGTGTGTCTACAACAGGTTCACCAGAAGCATGCAAAGTCCTATCGTTTTTCTTTTTCTTCTTTTTAGAAGGACTAGGTACCTCTAAATTATTTCTCTGAGAATCTTGCTCGATTCTCTTAGGGTGGCCTTCAGGATACAAAGGTTCCTGAGTCATTCTACCAGCTCTAGTAGCCAATCTAACAGCAAAATCATGTTTATTATTTAATTCATCGAGCAAATCACTTTGAGCTTTAAGTACTTGCTCTGCTTGAGTGGTAACCATAGAAGCATATTTGCTAATGAGTTTAAGTTCACCTTTAACTCTAGCCATATAATTACTCAAGCGTCCTATCATGAAAGCATTACCCTTTAAGTCTCTACCAACATAAGCATTAAAACTTTCTTGCCTAGCCATAAAGTCATCAAATACATCTAAACATTGGCTATGAAACTTAGTAGACGGGATTTCAACTTTATCATATCTATAGAGAGAATTTACCTTTACTACCTGTGCTGGGTTATCAAGACAATGTGTTTCTTCAATAGGTAGACTAAGACCATGTATTTCTTCAACAGGAGGTAAATTCTTAACATCTTCAACTTTAATACCTTTTTCTTTCATTGATTTCTTTGCCTCTTGCATATCTTCAGGACTGAGAAATAGAACACCCCTCTTCTTCGGAGTTGGTTTAGGAATAGGCTCAGGAGTTGGCTCAATTGACTCAGGAAGAGTCCAATTATTTTCATTAGTCAACATATTATTCAATAACAATTCAGCTTGGTCGACTGTTCTTTCCCTGAAAACACAACCAGCACAACTATCCAAGTGGTCCTTGGAAGCATCGGTTAGTCCATTATAAAAGATATCAAGTATTTCATTTTTCTTAAGAGGATGATCAGGCAAAGCATTAAGTAATCGGAGAAGCCTCCCCCAAGCTTGTGGGAGACTCTCTTCTTCGATTTGCACAAAATTATATATTTCCATAAAGGCAGCTTGTTTCTTATGAGCAGGAAATATTTAGCGAGAAAGTAATAAATCATATCACTGGGGACTACGCACACAACTAGGATCAAGAGAATTAAACCAAGTTTTAGCATCACTCTTTAATGAGAATGGAAATATCTTAAGGATATAATAATAGCAAGACTTCTCATCATTAGTAAACAGGGTGGCTATATTATTCAACTTGGTAAGATGTGCCACAACAATTTCAGATTCATTGCCATAAAAAGGATCAGATTCAACTAAAGTAATTATCTCAGGATCAACAGAGAATTCATAATCCTTATTAGTAACAAAGATAGGTGAAGTGGCAAAAGCAGGGTCATATTTCATTCTAGCATTTAGAGTTTTCTGTTTAAGTTTAGCTAGTAACTCGTTAAGATCAGATCTATCATTGCAAGCAAAAAGATCTCTAGCAGTTTCTTCATCCATATCATAACCCTCAGGAACAACAGGCAGTTCATATTTAGGGGGAGAACCTTCATCATCACTATCATCAATAATTTCATCTTCAATAATTTCATTCTCTCTAACCCTAGCAAGTTGTTCATCAAGATATTCACCTAATGGCACAGTAGTATCAAGCATAGAAGTAGTTTCATCATAAGTATCATGCATAGCAGAAGTGGCATCATCAATAACATGCGACATATCAGAATTCATAGCAGTAGCAGGTTTAGGTGTCGCAAGCTTACTCAAAACAGAAGGAAAATCTAGTGCAGAGCTAGATGGCAGTTCCTTACCTCCCCTCGTAGTTGAGGGAAAAATCTTAGTTCTTTCGTCTTTCAAATTCTTCATAGTGATCAGCAGATATAAATCCCAAGTGACTCAAAGAATAGAGCTATGCTCCCTGGCAACGGCGCCAGAAAATAGTCTTGATAACCCACAAGTATAGGGGATCGCAACAGTTTTCGAGGGTAGAGTATTCAACCCAAATTTATTGATCCGACACAAGGGGAGCCAAAGAATATTCTCAAGTACTAGCAGTTGAGTTGTCAATTCAACCACACCTGGATAACTTAGTATCTGCAGCAAGGTATTTGGTAGCAAAGTAGTATGATAGTAATGGTAACAGTGGCAAAAGTAATGATAGCAGTTTTGTAGTAATTGTAACAGTAGCAACAAAAAAGTAAATAAGCAAAGCACAATATGTGAAAAGCTCGTAGGCATTGGATCAATGATGGATGATTATGTCGGATGCGATTCCTCATGTAATAGTTATAACATAGGGTGACACAGAACTAGCTCCAGTTCATCAATGTAATGTAGGCATGTATTCCGAATATAGTCATACGTGCTTATGGAAAAGAACTTGCATGACATCTTTTGTCCTACCCTCCCGTGGCAGCGGGGTCCTATTGGAAACTAAGGGATATTAAGGCCTCCTTTTAATAGAGTACCGGACCAAAGCATTAACACATAGTGAATACATGAACTCCTCAAACTACGGTCATCACCGAGAAGTATCACGATTATTGTCACTTCGGGGTTGTCGGACCATAACACATAATAGGCGACTATAGACTTGCAAGATAGGATCAAGAACTCACACATATTCATGAAAACATAATAGGTTCAGATCTGAAATCATGGCACTCGGGCCCTAGTGACAAGCATTAAGTATAGCAAAGTCATAAAGATATCAATCTCAGAACATAGTGGATACTAGGGATCAAACCCTAACAAAACTAACTTGATTACATGGTAAATCTCATCCAACCCATCACCGTCCAGCAAGCCTACGATGGAATTACTCACGCACGGCGGTGAGCATCATGAAATTGGTGATGGAGGATGGTTGATGATGACGATGGCGACGAATCCCCCTCTCCGGAGCCCCGAACGGACTCCAGATCAGCCCTCCCGAGAGAGATTAGGGCTTGGCGGCGTCTCCGTATCGTAAAACGCGATGAAACTTTCTCTCTGATTTTCTTCTCTGCGAAACGAAATATATAGAGTTGGAGTTGATGTCGGTGGAGCGTCGGGGGGGGCACGAGACAGAGGGCGCGCCCAGGAGGAGGGACGCGCCCCCACCCTTGTGGACAGCGTGTGGGCCCCTGGCCTTGATTCTTTTGCCAGTATTTTTTATATTTTCCAAAAGTTATATCCGTGGATTTTCAGGTCATTCCGAGAACTTTTGTTTTCTGCACAATAAATAACACCATGGCACTTCTGCTGAAAATAGCGTCAGTCCGGGTTAGTTTCATTCAAATCATGCAAATTAGAGTCCAAAACAAGGGTAAAAGTGTTTGGAAAAGTAGATATGTTGGAGACGTATCAGCCCACCGTACCATTAGCCCTACCCAGACTGATTTTATCAAGGGGAGGTACATTCTGGATGGAATTCTTTGTCTTCATGAGATTGTGCATGACCTCAGGAGTAGAGACTCTCGCGCTATTATTCTAAAGCTTGATTTCGAGAAGGCTTATGATTCTGTCAGCTGGGACTTTCTTCATCAGGTTCTCCATGCCAAAGGGTCTGATGCTGGTTTTGTGCATAGGCTAATGCAACTTGTCTCTGATGGGCCTACTACGGTGGCAGTGAACAGCTCCATCTCCAAATACTTTGTCAATGGTCGTGGCTTGTGGCAAGGTGACCCTGCCTCGCCCATCCTTTTCAATTTTGTGACTGACGCCCTGCCTTGCATGCTGGATCATGCTGCCTCAGCTGGCCATATTTCGCCTGTCATATCTCACCTCCTCCCCCAGGGCATTAGACACCTTCAATATGTTGATGACACGATTGTCATGGTGGAACTGAACGAGGTGTGCATTGCCAACCTTAAGTTCATCTTGCTTTTCTTTGAAGACTTGTTGGGGCTCAAGATAATTTTTTCGAAAAGTGAGGTGATTGGGACTAGGGTGGATGAGGCAGAAGCCTTACGGGTAGCCTAGCTATTAAACTGTTCGCTTGGGTCTTTCCCCTTCAAATATCTGGGTTTGCCTATCGCCCCTTTCCATCTGCATGACAAGGAATTTAAACCTTTGGTTTCCAAAGTGGGCAACAGAGTTATGCTGTGGCAAGGCAGATATAATAATCAGGCAGGGAAAGTTTGTCTCATTAATGTGTGCCTTTCCTCCCTTCCTTTGTTCAGCATGGGCTTCTTTAGACTTTCTATGGGTACTCACGGGGGGTTTAATAAACATATGGTGCCTTCTTTTGGAACTCCTCGGACAACAAACGCAAGTATAGGTTTGTCAAATGGAAGATCATTTGTAGGCCAAAAAGCCTTGGGGGGCTAGGATCATTAACACTTTGGTCATGAACAAATGTCTCATCGTTAAGTGGTGGTGGAGGATTATGACTGCTTCTCCTGGGACCCTCTGGTTTGATCTCTTGAAAGCTAAATACTTCCCTTCGGGTAGTCACATGTTTGCTTCGGCGTCCCGTGGGTCCCAATTTTGGAAAGACTTGATCAGAGTGAGGGATATTTTTCGTGAGCATGTCAAGTTCGTGGTCAAGAATGGTGCTTCGACTCGCTTTTGGCTGGATTGGTTGTCTGGGGATGCTCCTCTAGCTTCTGCATTTCCGGTTTTATTTTCTTACTATTCCAACCTTGAGATCTCAATCTCTGATCTCTCTCGTAATAGCTGGGATCTGGGCTTCTGGAGGTCTCTTTCTCATGTAGAGTTGGAGGGCTGGCACCGGCTTACTGCCTTATTCCCTATTCTCTCGGAGGAGGAGGATTCGGTAACCTGGCCCCATGTAGCTTCTGGTTTATTCTCGATCAAGTATATTTATGGTAGGATTATTGGTGGTTCTCCCACCTCCAAATTCAAGTCTGTTTGGACGACCAGGATCCCTCCTAAGATTAAGATCTTTTTATGGCAGGCCTTTAGAGGTCGGCTACCTTCGGCGGATCAGATCCGCAAGAGAAATGGGCCTGGTTCGGCCTTCTGTAAGCTTTGTTCTGAGGTTGAAAATTCCAATCATATCTTCTCCGGCTATCCTTTGGCCAAGTTGGCGTGGGGATGTGAGCGCTCCTGGTTATGTGTATCCTGGGATTCCTCCTCTTTCTCGGACCTGCGCTTTCTAGCTAACAATATTCAGGGACAAATTAAGAGGCTGTATTGGGTTAGGCTGGGTGCTCTTTGCTGGTCTCTGTGGACTACTAGGAATAAGTTCACTATTGAGGGTGTTTTCCCTAACAAGCCGAGTGATGTCCTGTTTAAAATGTCTATCTTCTTGCAGCAGCAGAAATTATTGGCTAAGCCAGCGGATGTGGACGGTATGGAGGAGCTGATCAACAAAGTTCGGGCATCTGCCAACTCATGTCCTCCCCTGCCACCGTTTGATCTTCTACTTTTGGGGTTCTTCTTCTTAGCAGCAGGTTGATGGCCCGCGTTCCTCTTATGATGTGTTTGGTCCTGTGTGCCTGTGAACTTGGGTGTGTTCTAAGCTAAGGCTCCTGGTTGTTTTCCTTGTTGCGGTGGTTGTTTGGTACATTTGTGGTTGCTCTGTGTGGTACTCTGCCGTGTGGCTTCATCTATAAAGTCGGGCATATGCATTTTCTCTAAAAAAATGTCGTGGACACGTTAGGACGTGTCTGCGTACATTTATAGGGGTGGAGGCTATCTAACCATAGATAACAAATGTTCGGACCAGTTCAAACATTTCAAACACAAACACACAAGAAAATCATGTTAAACACACACAATTTGTTAAATTTGATACATTTACAACTAAACGGGTGAAATTTAACAAATTTGAACCTAACTGCAACTAAATGGAGTACTTAAGGGTGACCTTGCATGCATGGCCTCCTTGGCCATAGGGACCTCCGTCGCCGTCTACGTCATTGCCGAACTATCATCGTCGGAGTTGTCGTCTTTCTAGTGACGGAAGGCCCGCCAGGCATTGCGGCATCCATGCCCGGCCACCACAAGTTGTCGTCCTTACAGTGGTGGAAGACCCGCCAGGTGTTGCGGTATCCCTGCCTGGCCGCCGCAGCGTGCTCGATGCACAACCACTCGACTGCCTCCGCCTGGTGCAGGCTCTCGGCCACCTCTACCTGGCGGTGACAGCGGTCGCGCACTCTGCCTGACGGCGCCTACCCTTGCGTTGGAGCCTGGCAGTGTTTCTGTCCTCTGGGAGATCCTTTTTAGGAGATAAGCAAGGATTGGTTTGGTCCACTCCAGGATTACAGCCAAGATCATCGCTCCCTAGCCTTCGGATTCTTGATCCAGCTTCGTTTTTTATGGAGGGTTGATGGAGGTGTCCGACGAGACCTGGTCCGAAAGGGCGCCCATCCTCGCGTTGGCATTAACAGTCAGAGAGCTTGATGTGATGAAGCTCGAGGGTGTGTTGAACTGGCATTTGGGTCGGTGCACCTCGAAGCAATAGGTCGCCATCTTTGGATCCTTCCTACCAAAGGGCTTCATGCCCCGTCGAACGATAAGACCGGAGTCGCTGCGATAGACGAGTCGTCGTATGACCATGGAGACAGCAGGGCAGAGACCATGGAGGAGGGCTTCATACTCGACTGCATCGTTGGAGGTTGGGAAGTGTATCTAGAGCACATAGTTCATCTTGCCCCTTTCGGGGACATCATGACAACGCTGGCCCCCAAGCCTAGAAGCATCATGGAGCCGTCAAAGTACGTCGTCCAATGCTCGAGGTTGACACACTTGGGGATTTGTTGGGCCTCAGTCCACTCGACAAGGAAATCGGCCAAGACCTTCCATCGCTAATGATGACAAGTTGCCTTGCCAAGTTGGCGACGAAGCTCAAGTAGCCAATGGCGATCCTCTGGCTGGAGCAAAATGCCAGTTTGGACCAGAGACCCCATCTGGCCTGGTTTACCGGGCCACACAGTCAGTTCCCTGGCGCGCCAACTATCGGTGTATGAAACCAGTAGTAGTCACCATAGTATTATATACGTGATTGGAAGTATTACACTAGGGAGCACATGGAGATTTTACCCAGATTTGGACCCTCATGATAGAGGTAATAGCTTACTCCTGCTTGGATTGGATTGATGGTAAGGGTGCCTTGTGAGAGGGGATTACAATGGAGAATAGTAAGCTCTATCAAGAGTACTAGATTGGATGCAAGGTGTCTCTAGGCTAGTCCTGACCCGTCTTGTAAAGGAGGATGTCTAGGGTTACGAAGAGTTCCAGTGTCTTATAAAGGAGGAGGATGCCTAGGGTTACAAAGAGTTTCAGTTGTTAATTGGTAATCTTCGAAATCACCTTGTATATAACGGAGGAGGATGCCTAGGGTTACGAAGAGTTTCAGTGTCTTATAAAGGAGGATAATGCCTAGGGTTACAAAGAGTTTCAGTTATTAATTGGTAATCTTTGGACTTTGTATGCCAAAATGTTTTAACGTCTCAAAAGCAGGAAACGTCAACGCTCCACAAAATATTTTAATGTCAACGTTTATTTGCACAAGTACCCAGGGGAAGCAATATAAATCTCGTTTATTGGAACAACTGATTACAAATCAAATATATGTAGGCACGCCACCCTTATGTAGATTCCTTATCGAGGACATAGTCCATCAATCCATTCATTCTGCTCTCTTCATCCGGGTTTATAAGTTGGACACGGGTTTTCAGGTCTTCAGTTTGACTAACAAAACATAAGTGTCAAAATAAAAATCTAAAAACCCATGCCCCACTTATAAATCCCGATAGGGGCAGTACGTAATCTTGCTTCCTCTGTTTGTTTATATGTTCTTGGCGAACTACTCCCTCCGTTCCAAAATAGTTAGTACAAAGTTGGGTCATCTATTTTGGAACGGAGGGGGTACTAGTTTATGCAGAGGCAACTCCGGTTGATATTCCCGGTAATTTAGCTGCAAATGAACACCAAAGTCAAGAGAGAAACAGCACACGACGAGAGGTGCTGGTAGTAGACAACTAATCTGTCACAGCTGAGCGGATTTGCCTTGCAACTTTCAGTTTGACCAGTGACACCATGTCACCATTGTTAAGCCGAAAAGTCTTCAACAAGCAGAATCCTACATAAGAGGGTGCAATGCAGCGCATAGCAGCACCAGAGAATCTAAGACCTTGCGGTGCCCTGCAGAATGGAGAGAACACCTCGAGCCATCCTCTTCCTCTTGCTCTTGCTCCTTGTCGATCTCGGCGTAGCTCAGAACACCACCACCGGCAAAGCAGACGAGTTCCATGTGGGAGTGATCCTCGATCTGGGCTCGCTGGTGGGAAAAGTGGCACGAACCAGCATTTCACTGGCCGTCGAAGATTTCTACGCGGTCTACCAGAATTACAGCACAAAGCTGACACTCCATTTCAGGGATTCCATGGCCAGTGATGTAAAGGCTGCATCAGCAGGTATGTGTCTGCAGTATGTCAAAGTTAAGTTGTCAGGATTCAAGAAAACTAAAGGACTTTGTTTTCCTACTTTCCATAGTTTAACACCTTAAACAAGAAAAACGTATTTATATTAGCATTTGACACCTTAAACAAGAGTTGTACTTAAATTATTTAGAGTTATCAAGCATTTGACACCTTAAACAAGAGTCATATTTAGATTAGCATCTGATCAGTTCCTTAGTAGGAAAACCCTAGTTGAAGCCAAGCAGAGTCTATAAAATCACAGACCGAGAAAATATATGTTCATTTTCAATTGCAAACCATAACCTACATAGCGGCCGCCAAAGGATAAAAGCAGTCTTAGTTATAAGAGTCGTATAAGGCTTACGCAAATAGGTGTCAAATGATCAAGAAAATAGAAAACATCACAAGCAACACGAACACACAAAAACCTAAACTCACCATTATTTTATATATATGCTTTGTTATGTGCTATGATGTTGTTTCTACATTATTAAACTAATACCATCTGACCGAAATTTCCTTATGCAGTTTCAAAAGCGATTGAATTACTGGACAATTGCAAACTGCAAGCCATCATTGGTCCCCAGAAATCATCAGAAGCTGTATTCATCTCCAAGATCGGAAATATAACCAAAGTCCCCACAGTATCCTTCACAGCAACAAGCCCCTCTCTCACTTCAGATACTATGCCATATTTTGTGCGTGCAACATTGAATGACTCAGCTCATGTGAATAGCATTGCCTCGCTTGTAAAAGCCTATGGATGGAGAGAAGTGGTGCTAGTATATGAAAACACCGACTATGGTAGAGGCATTCTACCATACCTCATTGGTGCACTTCAAGAGAGTGATGTTCATGTCCCGTATCAGAGTGTTATCCCTTCATCAGCAACAAGTGAAATCATGATGCAAGAACTCTATAAGTTGATGACAATGCAAACAAGGGTGTTTATTGTTCATATGTCATCCACGATGACTGCCCTTCTTTTTACAAAGGCCAAAGAGGCAGGGATGATGGACAAAGGATTTGCATGGATTACTACAAATGGAGTAGCAAACATCATCGACTCACTCAATCCAAATGTGATCGAGGTGATGAATGGTGTACTCGGAGTAAGGTATCATGTCCCCAAATCAAAAGAGCTTGATAGTTTCTCCATAAGGTGGAACAGAATGTACCAACAGGATAACCCAGATGAATCACCCTTCAATAAACCAAGCATTGTTGGACTATGGGCCTATGATACGATATGGGCATTAGCACAGGCAGCAGAAAAGGTTGGGATATCCAGTGCCCCAAATAAGCAACCATGGTCCATTAAGAACTCCACATGCTTGGAATCCATGGTTATTTCCACAAATGGTCCAAAACTCTTAGCAGCAATTGTACAAAATAAGTTTAGAGGTATAAGTGGCGACTTTGACCTTACAGAAAAACAGCTTAAAGTTTCTGTGTTCCAAATAATAAATGTGGTTGGGAGAGGTTGGAGAGAAATCGGGTTTTGGAGTGTGAAAAGTGGACTTTCACGGCAGTTGAATCAAAATGGCTTAAAAACAACAAGATCAGCCTCAATGCTTGATCTAAATCCTGTAATTTGGCCAGGAGAGTCAACTGAAATACCGAGGGGCTGGGAAATTCCTATAAGTGGTAAGAAGCTTAGAGTCGGCGTGCACACGAGCAATTGTCCAGAGTTTATAAAGACATTCAGAGATCCTGTTACAGATGTAACAAGTGCGAGTGGCCTTTCAGTTGACATATTTGAGGAGGCAATAAAGAGGCTACCTTTTGCACTTACTTATGAGTACCTGGCATTTGACACAGCTGATACAGCAACTACAGGAAGCTATAACGATTTTATTTATCAAGTTTATCTTCAGGTAAGAAATACATTACGAAAGATTTGGTTTCAATTTCTTAATCTACCATTGCAGAAACTAGAAGCTGCATACATTCCACTGTTAAGAAGAAAACTCTAGTAGCTAAAACATTTTACAAGATATTAACTATGTTCCACATTTTCATCCAGTGTCTGCTTTCAATTGAAACCAGGCTCCTATTTTATTTTACATAAAAGGATGTCAGATAGAAAGGCTCATTGTATTTTGTTTTTCTCAAAGCAAATCGAAAGTCTATTTTGCATGCTAAAATATTTTCCTCTTATTGAACAATTTAACTTCCAGTGTTTAATCATTCTTAGAAGTAGATCATCACTTTCTTATTTCTCAAATATATGAAGCTGATTCATGCCATTGCAGAAATACGACATAGCGGTTGGAGATATTACTGTAAGGTACAATAGATCATTGTATGTCGACTTCACTGTACCGTACACGGAATCTGGAGTAGGGATGATTGTTCCAGTCAAGGAAAACATGATCAAGAATATGTGGATTTTCTTGAAACCATTGAGCACTGGAATGTGGTTTGGAAGCATCATATTCTTTATTTACACAGGAGTTGTTGCCTGGCTTCTGGAGTATCTAAATGGCAATCAACATGTACATGTTCCCTTTTCACTCAAACAAGTGGGGATTACAATGTTCTTCTCCATTTTTGAAGAGAGTTGAGTAAACATTACAGTTTCCTAGATCTTTGCTTAATTTTGAACAAGTATTTCAGTTGCATAGACAAAGTATACGTTGCACTACATGAAAATAAGAAGCGCCGAAAGATTCCTTCAAAAAAGATTACTGCAGTGATCTAACTAAATTGCACCTCCACAACTTTTAGGAAAGAAAATCATCTGTAGGACTCTAATTTAGTTAAACTTATCTTAATGTTTCTCAGCAAAAGAACCTAGATCTGTCTAATTAGTACTCCCTCCGTTCCATAATTATTGTCGTGGTTTTAGTTCAAATCCAGCTGGGGATGAACCAATTCTAGTATGTATCTGCTTTAGAAACATGAAAGCAATACACCTGTTCTTCATAATTGCACTTCACCAAAAGAAAAATTCTATAGGGTCAGTTGAAAAAAATGATGGTAAGACTTGAATTTATCATATCAAGAAATAGATACTGCATATGCTTTCAAGCAAGTCAAGGAATGGCATGCATTGCAGTATCCCAATCAAGTCCTGGAATGTTATACATTGCAGTATCCCAGCTTTCAAGTTTGTTTACTGTCTCAATAATATCTTCATCGTTATTGCAGAGGAGAAGCTGGAACGCTTTCTATCCAGAATTGTTCTACTTGTATGGATGTTTGTTTTTCTGGTACTTACATCAAGTTATACAGCAAGCTTTGCATCAATGCTGACTGTACAGCAGCTTTCACCGACAGTGACCGATGTTCATGAACTCCAGAGGAAAGGAGAATATGTAGGGTTCCACCGTGGTTCCTATATAGAGGGTCTACTGGTGGATATTGGTTTTGAAAAATCAAAGATCAGGCCCTACGAAACACAGGAAGATTTCGCTGCTGCTCTTTCTAAAGGAAGCAAAGATGGTGGCATTGCTGCGCTTGTACATGAAATCCCATACATCAAACTGTTTCTTGCGAAGTACAGCAAAGGTTACACAATGGTGGGACCTATTTACAAGAGTGCAGGTTTTGCATTTGTAAGTTTAACTACACTCACTAGGCGCTTTGTTTTAATCTCTTGAAACAAAAAATAATCTGCCTTGAAGTTTGCTAGCAAGTCAAGTAAAATGTTATGCTCATGTGTCTCCTTCAATTCTACATACCATGTCCCCTAAGATTGCTATTTACAAATTCGAAGTTGAAATATATAAATGTAAGTGACGAAATAAAAATACAAATAGTGGGGCTATCTAATAGCATACGATGAATAAGTGTATCTTCTAGTTGACTGATGAAAAGTTGAAAAAAGGTGGAGATAAATGGCAAAGTGAACACGATGTCCTTTTAGTCTGTCTGTCCCCAATAATGAACTCTTGCTGACCGCGCCCTATGGGGATCATCTATGTAAGCTTAACTACCATATACTCCCTCCGTCCGGAAATACTTGTCCTAAAAATGGATAAAATGGATGTATCTATAACTAAATTAAGTCTAGATACAACTATTTCTAGGACAAGTATTTCCGGACGGAGGGAGTACAACAATATAGAAGAGGCAAGCAACAACCATCACATAAAAACAGATACATCCATTTTCTATCACAAAATTATATGAGCTGGTGTTTCCATTTGGCACTGCAGTGGATTATGATAAATTACCTTGGAGACCAAGCAATAGCTTGGATGGTAGCCATGCTGGTGGTCTGGCCACCAGCCTGCGATCGGCCCTTTGTGGTCACATTTCCAGGAGCCTCATCCTTCTTTATTAATAAGCACGGAGGGACTTCACCCCCTTAAGCCATTATTTTTTATGATAAATAATCTCGGTTGGATGGGTTGCTTCTAGATAACCTGGGCGTTTAATTAATCTCGTTTTTCCTTTTCTAAAACGAATTGCACAATCTGCATTCGAGAACATATGAGATGTAATGTGGGAGATCAACCATTCGGTAACACTATATCTAACTCTAGTCTGATTAATCAAACAGAGTAATAGACTTTTCACAACTTCCTTCTTAAAACAACTTCAAAAATAAGTACATCATAGCACAGCACAACAACCACAATCTAAACCTGAAAACAGGCCCTATGGTCAGATTACTGGATTTTTCTACAGCTTGAGCAACTTTTAGTATGATTGTGTGAAAGTATGGTACTGCTGCTAAGCAACACCACCATTGACCATCTTCCATTATATCGTGTTAGCTAAGAATATTCAGCCCAATGGATTTTTTTTTACTTTTCAGGCTTTTATAGTCGATATTACTATGAATAGAATTCTTTGTATGTTAGCTTGTGCAAGCTTATAATAATGATCTCTTTGGTAATCAGGCACTTCCCAAGCAATCACCGCTAAGAGCTGAAATATCAAGGGCAATACTCAACATAACAGGAGAAGATAGTATCAATGAAATTGAAAAGAAATGGATATATCAAAACAGCCATCAACATGAGGATAAAATTGATGGTTCAGGTGCTATCACTTTTGAAAGTTTTGGGGGGTTATTCCTCCTAACTGGGATTGTGACAACCTGTTCCCTTGCTGTAGCCATGCTGATGAACTTCTACAAAAAATATCAACAAAATGCATGGAGCAAAGAAGACGATCAAAATGAGTGTGGACACAGGCAACAAGGAGAAAATGGAGATTCACAGGAAGAACAAGGAGATCAAAACAGCAATGAACACGGAAACTGCAGTGATATAGAGAAGCAGACAACATTGACAGTGCCACTCAGTTCGAACACAGAGCGACCAGCTACCAGAACAGTAAGAACAACAATATAGGCCGTGGATTCACACAAAAGAACAAGGCAACGTCGCTGACTCACATTGGTCCACAAACCATTCACAGGGGCGACAAAAGTAGTATGCAATTGAGTGGATCAAGCTAGTTCCAAGCTGAGCAAAGATCACCTTCCAAGCTCAAAGATCCACAACTAACTGCGGGGAAAGCCCGGCAGAACTTTGGGTATGTGGAGCTTCCTATGGATGCAAAACACCAAAATCAAGTAAAGTTTCAGTATGTTTTATGCTTCACCCTTCCGGGCATCACCCGTCTCGGTCTATCATATACTACTGTAGTTTTCGTGGAAAAATCAAGGCTATACACTCCTTGTAGAGACTATTTCTGTAAATACTTTGTATATTCAAGTTTTCACACGGAAAGGAGGTGGACGTGGACCATCCAATTATCACCGCTTATTTTCGCGACCTGGAAAATACGAGGCAGGCATTCTAACGAACACCTTGACTGCACTATCCGTCTGTCCCCATAAATTCCAACCTATTAAACTCGTGTTCTTTGAAATTTCGGTAGCACATTCGCGAACGCATATGGTAGGAATCGAGTTTCGATCTTAAGGACGGACGGGAAGCAAGAGTTCATTTCGGAAGTTTGCACTCGGCAGAACTGATCGAATCTCGACGTACCTTGCCGGTTGCCGCCAGGGTCGCCGGGCGCCGGATGGGCTCCTCCATCTGTCGCGACGGCGGGTGGGCGAGCCCCTCAGCGCGGCATGCGGAGGAGCCGTTGCGGTGGAAGGCGGAGGACGGCGGCCGCGGGGCTCGAAGATAGGTAAGGAGCAGGGTGTCTGACATGTGGGCCTGGTTCGTCAGCATAGCTGCTCAACGTTAAGATGCATATAAATTGCGCTCACACAGAGTGAAAATTGACATCTGAGCACGGGCACTTTGTGCCCGTCATTTTTAAGTTAAAAAACAAATTTATACTGCTTAAAAAATACTAAATTTTTGTGTACATGCACGTAAACAGTGCAGTATGACGGGCCAAAATTTCACCAATGTACGTGCTTGCATGTGAGAGATACAAAAAAAGACAAAAATGCATGCAAATTTAGGGTCATTTTTTTCGACTTTGAATCAAAATTTTGCCTTTTTGTGCAGCGTACAATATAGCGTATTTTCAAACGAAATTTAACAGGTACTTAGACCTCACTCTGTGCGTTTGATTTATTCAATTTATGGTCGGTTTGTATGGTATTAATACTTGGTAAATACGGTATGAAATTTAGGGGTTCTTTGGTTCCGGCCACAGTTTGCCAAGCCAAAATTTGGCAGCCACAGTTTAGTTGACATGTGTTTGGTTTTTACCACACTTTGGCTTGCCACACTTTATTACCCCTATGGCCCACTTGTCATAGAGACAATTTTTTTGCCAACTTTTGCCAAAGTTTGGCGTCCAATTTCTCAGCCACACTTGTGTGGCTTGCCATACTTGTGTGGCTAGCCACACTAGTCTCCAACCAAATGGACCTTTAGATACGGTTCGGTTTCGGTATATACCAAATTATTTCAGAACGTTTTCGGTATATACCATAAAAATCAAAGTTGACGCGAATTTGAAAATAACATATAATACTTTGCAAATTTATGACTCAAAACACATATGTTTTTATACAAAGAGTATATAACTACTCTGTATATGCATGCATGGATTCGATGGTTATGGACGTGCTTAGCGTTCTTTTGCAGAGAAGTATGACTACGTTACAATAAAAATGGATGCGCTTAACAGGAAATCTAGCTTATGTACAAAAAATGACTACTTGTATCGTTGTTCTCCCCAAGATATATACATATATATTTTACTTTGGTTTATTCGGTAAACCGTTTGGTTTTTCAGTATATACCATAAAAACCAGAATTCAAAGCGGTATGAAAAGTTTATACCGTACCGAAACCATAAAACCATAAAATTGGTTCGGTTTGGTTTATTTTCGGTATGGGTTTTCGGTTTGGTTTTAAAATGCATAGGCTAACTTGGACCACATGCATGCGTATTCATGTAAAAGGATTCAATTTTTCAAATTATTTAAGCACTTGTTTTAGGGGCTTCAAAATATCGTGCTCCACTGCCCCCGACCACCGAAAATCCATTTTACTCACACGCGGTTACACACAAGACACATTGGTGTTCCCATTACTGCAGGAAAACACTTTCTATCATAATTCATACTCCCTCCGTTACATATTACTCGTCGCTGATTTAGTACAAAGTCGTAGTAAATCAGCGACGAGTAATATGAAACGGAGGGAGTACGTCTGACTGAGCTTGTCATTATTCACGAAACGAGCTGCCAACACTATAGGCATCAAGGGCACATAGAAATGGGGAAAACAAAAGGATCGTGATATCAATGCCTTTTTGAATCATATTCCTACACGATTTTTTTTGTTTGATTGCATTAAAAAATCTTTCCAAGGGTTTAAGCAAACGCTGAAATTCTTATGAAATATGGTACAAAGAATCCTTAGGAAAAAACCATGTAGGATTCAATCCTACAAACCAAACAACCACCGTAAGAAAAAAAATCATGAAGATTCCAAATTTCTATAAAAATCATTTCGTGATTCTCAAACGTCCGGCATAATCATTCAGCTACTTGCGACCACAAAACAAAGGCACATTAACTTGACATTACAACATGAAATGCTTCTTGGGCCAAAGCAGGAGGTTATTTATAGAATAAAAATTGGCATGGATTTACAACATAATTGTCTGCATGGCCATTGACTAACTTATTGCTTTTCGTTTTTGAGAGGAATCGACTAGCTACATTTACACAAGCGCCTAGAATGGTGCATAGTTTTACAAAAAAAAGACGTACACATACTACACACACAACTATAGAATCATAGTAGCAGAGTAGGAGGAGCATCTGGCAGTGCCAAATGAGTTCCTTGACTTCTTCCTCGTGATCCCACGGATAACTAATTGAGGAAACTGTCCTGCTCGGTCTTCTTGGGATCTAGTTTTACTTTTACTCGAAACAAATACCAACTTACTAACATGTGCTAGAAAAGCAAGTTCATAAATTTGTTTTGCTCTTTCAGGAGAAAGTTGCTTTTCAAAAATATTTATCGAAACATGTTCATGCGGGATCTAACTTCGAAGATCTTGTAATTATGAACGCAAAGTGAAAGCAGATTTCGATTTGGTCAATTGGTTTGGAAGTGATGTGTTTTTGAAATGTCAAAATAGATATACCTTGTGCTGACATCACCTATTTTCTTTGTATGTGTGCATTTTGCTGAATTGTTAGTACGAGGGGTAGAAAGGTGCATGTCCTTACCGGGCTCCCCTTTTTATTCAAAAAAAAACATATAACTACGCACACAACTTTATTATAGTACTCCATAGAAGAGCAGGAGCCTCTCGTCACTGCCAAATACGAGTTCCTTGACTTCTTCCGTGCGATCCCATTGGTTAATTGAGGAATCTGTCCAGCTCAGTCCTCTTGGGTTAGGGAATTTCCTTGAATTTGCACAGCCATCACTTCAAAAATACAGGGGTATCTCTTCTTCTACGCCACACAAAGTCCTACTTCTGCACCTTCTTCTACAAAAGGTGACTCAACTTCGCCAGTAGCGGATGGTCGGCCAGTAGTTCGTGTCTGACTTTGTTATCATTGGTTTAGAAAATTATAGGTTAACACTCAACAGCCGTGCTAAATTATAGACCAGCAACCCAGCAATGTTAACAACAAGCTGAAGTTCATCGATAGAAATTTCGCAAAATAAATTTTAGAGAGGCTACGTATGTTCATCACAAAACACACCATATAGTTTTTTCTTCACGAATCACCATATAGGTTTTGGTAATTACGTAGATATAATTGTTTGCACAACAAGACTACCCCGGCAATCCATTTTCTCCTACAAGTAAGCAGTCAAGATAATTCCACAAGTTCCCCTTTCTCAAATGTCAACACCGGCATTCTGGCGTAGAGAAATCTGATTGTCACATTCATCTGGTTTTGACATATATATTAAAAGGGGGCAATTGGAATTTATATAAACAGCAAAAATCGTGTCAACAGAATTCAGTTGCTTTAGGAAACAGAGCAAACGTTTGAAAACAATTAGATAACAGCTGCCGTCACTTTCAAGTGATATATTGCAAGATTGAATGGAAGGAGCTACTGGTCAGTTAGTATTTAAGTACCTGGGTAACTTGCAGAGAAGGAGTACTCCACTATTATAGAACTCATCACTGCAGCATGTCCTAAGCTACCTATTAGTATTTAAATTCTTGGCCGGCCGTGCTACGTCATTTGACTTTCGGAAACTACAACTGAAATGAGGTAGAAATTAGTAACATTCTTTCTGCAATAAAATATGCATGGCTCAAGGCATCGAAGAGTAGTCACCTACGCCGTCATGCTAAGCTTTTAGCTTGAAGAAACCAACTCTATAAAAGACACGGTGACCTTAGATTCTGGGCACCAAATACTTCACAAACCTTGCAGCACCGTCAATGGAGAGAGCATCTCAAATCACCTTCTTCCTGTTACTCATCATCCACTCCGGCATAGCTCAAAATGCTACCACGAGTGGAGCAGATGAGTTCCCCGTTGGAGTGATCCTCAACTTGGAATCATTGCGGGGCAAGATGGCGCGGACCAGCCTTTTGATGGCTCTGGAAGACTTCTATACGGTCCACAGAAACTACAGCCCGAAGGTAGTTCTCCACATCAGGGACTCCAAAAGTAACAGCGTAGAAGCTGCATCAGCAGGTAAAAGTTCTGCAGCCCATATAAAAAAGAAAAACTCTTTACTACTCCCTCCATTGCTTACAAATATGCTTTCTCAACTTATTGTCTTTGAAGTACAACTTTTTACGCTGTCGTAAAACAACAACTTTCCACAGGTTACTGTTTTTTTTCATCAAAGCCCCCCTTTTTTTATTAAACTAGGCAAGCAAAACACAGATTACTGTTCACAGCGCTCGTCCACCCCAAGCCATACATCAGGCTGGTGGAAAGGGCAAGAACTCTCAACACAGCGAGCAAAGGAATATAACTGACTTTCATCATTCAACTTAGTACAAGCTACAAAACTGCAATATTATGAACACAGTTCTGATAGAAATCAACATGGTTATTTACCAATGTGCCACTACTAATGGACAAAGTTGGAAGCGTTTGATAGTAACATTTATCAAAAGGATTTAATGGTTTTTACTTAGGAACGAGTGTTTTTTTGGCCATATCTTTACTTTCCACGTGCTCCATATATAATACTTCATCTGTTTAACAATAGACATCCAACTAACAAATGTCCATGGAAAGAACAGTTGTAAATCAAATAAATAAACACTAACAAGGCTAGTTTATTACATTCCTGTTAAACGAAGTACTTTGAGCATATATCTCCTGCTAAAGTTTAGAAACATCAAAAGGACAATGTTTGGCTACTAAATTCTTTACTATTGCCAACAAATATTTACACTTCTTTTCAAGGAAATATTATATGAGTTTTACTCTCAGAAAAGTTAGTGCATACATATTTAATAACCCGATTATGTTTACCTTAGCTTTCCCATGATGGGTTTGTTGGTCTGAGAAACCTTAACAACAAAAATGATTCCTGCCAGTTGCTACCTGGTTATAATCCGGTTAGCCACCTAATTGTTGTGAAGTGACTGTTCAAATTTCAATACCCAGCGATTATAGATTTACTCATGGTTTCAGATGTATGGTCATCTGTAGTCTGTGAAATTTAATCGTATGACATATTCATTACATAAATTTTCGACAATGCATAGCTAATCTTTGCTGGGCAAGTGCTTTAGCATGCTTTTTATGATAAAGTTCTGTGGACGCGGTTGCTCGACCTGAGCCACAGTGTTGAAGTCCCTTCGTATCTGGACTGTTCTCTCTATACTAACAGAGAGATTCACTAATCAACTGTTTCTATTCACAAGAAAAACAGAACATAGCAGATCAGTAGGAAATAGGAAAAAGATTGTAGGATGTGGCCTTAGAAATCGAATGGCGTTATTAGCAATAATCTTTCTCTCGAGGACCCTCTTTTGTCAATGGAAATATGAAGTTTATTTCCAAATGAAAAATCACACAATAATACCTTGAAAAAAATCCTCCAGATGGATCAAGGAAATATCCCTATGATTATCTCACCTGAAATGGAAAAAGGAGAGTCAAGCATTCCTTAGAATTGTTATTGTAGTAAAAGAACATTGAAATACTCCATAAATGGCTTCTAAAAGTTCTGTGATGAAATCAAAGGTAAAATAAGCACTATTTATCAGCGTAACTAGTAATACAGGTTATAAATGTCATATTTCAAAACAACTCAAGTAAACAGACCGAACTGTAATTATATTTTATACTGACAAGTTTAGTTACGTTCATCCAAATATTGTGGGTTCAAATTTGTAGTTTCATCTGCAAATCTGTAATAATTTTCAATCCTGTTTTGCACAAGTTTAAGTTAACTAGGACAACAAAAGCATAGCTACAGAGTGCTCTGAACCAACATATATATTTTGTAAATACTATGTCATTTTTTTACTCTCCGATTCTGAATTTATGAAACTTATCGCAGCAAATATTTGCATTCAACTAAAATTTGATTATGAACCTTTACAGCTCTCGACCTGCTAGAGAATTACAATGTCCAAGCTATCATAGGCCCTCAAACATCTTCACAAGCAGCATTTGTATCGGATCTCGGGAATAAAAGTCAGGTCCCTATCATCTCCTTCACAGCAACAAGCCCATCTCTTTACTCTGGCAGTCTTCCATATTTTATTCGTGCAACATTGAGTGACTCTACACAAGTGAATAGCATTGCCTCCCTAATCAAGGCCTACGGGTGGAGACAGGTGGTGCCAATTTATGAAGAAACTGACTATGGTAGAGGTGTCATACCATATCTCATCGACGCCCTCCAAGAAATTGATGCTCGTGTTCCCTATCGGAGTGTGATCCCTCCGTCGGCATCTAATGAACAAATTACCCAAGAACTCTATAAGTTAATGACAATGCAAACAAGGGTCTTCTTGGTGCATATGTCACCTGGTTTAGCTACAGTTCTCTTCACAAAGGCAAAGGAGGTTGGTATGATGAAGAAAGGATTTGTCTGGGTCATGACAGATGGACTAACCAATGTCATAGACTCCACGAACCCTTCTGTCATGGAAGCAATGAATGGTGTTTTAGGTGTAAAGTTTTATACACCTAAATCAGCAGAACTGGATAGCTTCACCATACGCTGGAATAGGAGATTACAAATTGATAACCCAAATGATCCACCAGTGAAACTAAGCATATTTGAACTCTGGGGCTATGATACTATATGGGCGGTAGCACAAGCAGTTGAAAAGCTTGGTATCAAGAACAAGACATCATTTAAAAAACCAGCAGTTGCAAGAAACATGACAAGCCTGGGAACATCTATTTATGGCCCAGATCTCCTAAAGACCATCTTGCAATACCAATTTAGAGGTTTGAGTGGTCATTTTGACCTTTCAGGTAGGCAGCTGCAAGCATCTACATTTCAGATAATAAATGTAGTTGGTAAAGGGTGGAAAGAAATTGGGTTTTGGACTGCAGAAAATGGTATTTCCCGGCGACTATATCAAGGAGAATCAATGACAGCGCATTCAGGCTTAGTTCCTGAACTAAACCCCGTGATTTGGCCAGGAAAATCAACAGAGGTACCCAGAGGGTGGGAAGCTGCTGTAAATGGTAAGAAGCTTCGAGTGGGAGTGCACGTAAGTGTATACCCACAATTTATGACAAGTGGAAAGGATCCTATCACAGGGGCAACTAAAGCAGAGGGCCTTTCAATTGATGTATTCGAAGAGGCAGTTAAAAGACTTCCCTATGCACTACCTTATGAATATGTAGCATTTGGCACCACGAATGACACAAGCAGTGGAGGTTATGATGATTTTGTTTACCAAGTTTACCTTAAGGTAGTAAGTGCATCAGGGCTTCAACTTTCAGCATCAAATTTGCAAAAAGTAAAATTATATGCATGCCATGATTTCACTGCTCCCACATTTATGTACTGCCCCCGATCCATATTACTTGTCGCTGCAGCGACAAGTAATATGGATCGGAGGGAGTACTACATTTTAGTTTAATGCAACCATGTAAAAGATAATAGCACACAACCCACCCAAATAATGTATTGCAATTGAGAGGAGATTTTGAGCAGGAATTTCAGTGCATTGGGTTCTTTCTTAGATCTAGATGGAATGAGATAGTGAAATAGATTTTTTTTAAAGTCCTTTCGGATGAAAATGGAAGAATAGTATGCAATAAATCTCACGTGGATAAAGGAAATTAAAAGGACTTTTCTTCTTCCAGTTCTTATTTTCTCCATCCAATTCAGTTTAAAAAAAATCCTCAAAATACTTCAATTGGTAGCTACGCGCAAGAAATAGGCCAATTTGGCAGCTTTTTGTTCAATTTCTGATGGAGTAAAAAAAATATCATCAGTAAGAGTCAAGGGAATGATCCCCTGGCCTGGATTTCCATATAAAGGATACGACGAGGATAAATACCCAAATTGAATTCTAATTGGGGCCATATTTCTCCATTGTATAGTGTGTATAACCACCATATCATGCTTCCCTATTGGTCTGGTAACCATTCTTGTAAGTACTATGCTATTGTAGCAAAAAATTGTAACATGCCATCTGTTGCTTGCAACTCGTAAGGTAAAATACAATATCAAAGGAATATACACGTCATCTTTACATGATAAGAACACATTGCATAGTTAGGCTCTTCTCAGTTAACCTATTCATATCCTCATGGCATAGTTACAGCTTTCATAACAAAGATTAAGCATCATCATTTTGCTGGTCAGTAAAGTAACTCTGTTTGATGCACTTGCAGAAATACGATATAGCAATTGGAGACATAACAATCTCAGAGAACAGAATGTCTTACGTTGACTTCGCTCTACCGTACACAGAATCAGGAGTGGCAATGGTTGTTCCAGCCAAGAGCAGCAGAACTAACAACACATGGATTTTCGTTGAGCCATTATCACGTGACCTGTGGCTCGGAAGTATCATATTATTTTTCTACACATGGGTTGTTCTCTGGCTATTGGAGTTTCTTGGAAACAACACAAATATCCCGGGCGAAGTTCCCAGAAAGCTCGGGATTATGACCTTCTTTTCCCTGTTTGGAGACAGTGAGTATATTTATCAAAATACTTCCGTTCCTTAAAAGAAAATGAACTTTTGCATAGCATCTTACTTGAAGTATCAAGTTGCATGAAGAAACAGTGTTTTAATGTTGGTGCAACAAACAAAGCTACAAAGTTGTAGTGAATAGACATGCTTCTAGTTGCCTGAATGATGCAAGAATGTGAATGTGTAGAGATAGCTTAGAAAATTAGATTCTCCTGCAGTTGGATAGGCCTGGGGTGTACAAAACAAAGCTGAAGTGGCTAGGTTACTTTGTAAGTCATTTCAGTACCTTATTTAATGCAATAGCTTCTGTCGTAGAAATATTGTACTCCCTCTATAAACATAACTAGACTACCAAACAATTTCCACAATCAAAAGAACTTAATAAGCACAATATGTACTTATGTAGAAATTTACATATCAAGTTTCATGACTTTCATCTACATTATGCAGTTGTGTGGGTTCCTGCATTTTCCTTTCATATAACAGAAAAACTTATTGAACTCCATATCAAAAATTTCAGAGGACAGAGTGGAACGCTTACTATCTCGGATAGTTTTGATTGTATGGGTATTTTTCTTCCTTGTATTGTCAGCAAGCTACACCGCGAACTTGGCAACGATGCTTACCATACGACAGCTAAATCCAACTATAACTGATATCCATGAACTCCGTAAAAGTGGGGACTATGTAGGATGCATTCGTGGTTCCTACGTCGAGAGAATATTGGAACAACTCAATTTCGACGGATCGAAGATCAAGACCTATAATACCTATGATGGATTTTACAGTGCACTCTCAAAGGGAAGCAAAAATGGTGGAATTGCTGCGTTCATTCATGAAGTCCCATACATCAGATTATTTCTTGCAAGGAACTGCAAAGGGTACACTATGGTTCCATTTTATAAAGCAGCGGGTTTTGGATATGTAAGTAACAAACTTTCATCTGTCTGTTTGCAATATATCTCTGAAGTTGACAGTCATTAAATTTGTTTGAAATACGAATATATCATAGACATTCCTGTACGCATCTCATCACTGCTAGTTTTATTTAAGATGTGACCATTGCTAGCTTTGCATACCTAATTCCTAAGTGAATGAGTGGAGGGGAAATGATATTGAACCATGCTCACATAATTACCATATGCACTTTTGTGAACATTTGATGTTTACTAATAAAATGGCCGTTAATCACATAACTCCTGTACACTGACTCAACAAAGTGTGCTACTAGCCTACTACTAGGGGTGTCTAGTATTTATTTATTTTTCTTTCAGGAAGTCGCATATGAGCTTGGGTACAGTTGCTACTACCATATCAAGTTGATGTATCTCAAGGTTTTCAAAAAACATGAAAACAATCGTGAATATAGTATTATAGTGCATGCCATAATACATGAACCTGTAAACAATCATCCATAAATATGACCAGGTGTGGCAATAAAGGGAAGAAGAGAGCTAAGTGAATACTATTGCAATTAAAGTGATCAACTCTACATACATATGAACTAAAGGCTACATGTTTTCCAAGGGACGTGCTAGTAGGGAAATAGTCAAATTACAAGTTAATACAATCAGAAATCAAACTAAAAAGACTTCAAAGAGATAAATTTGGGGAGACAGTTGGAAAATGAATTTAAGAACAAAAACACCCACAAGGAAGCTCAAAATTCAGCTTACATATACAAACAATCTTATATCCAAATAAAGTCGAGAAAATTCATCATCCCAGTTCATAGAGCGGTCATGTAGGATTTAGTACTCCCTCCGTTCCTAAATATAAGTCTTTTTAGACATATCAAATGGACTAGAACATACGGATGTATGTAGACATATTTTAGAGTGTAGATTCACTCATTTTGCTCCATATGTAGTCACTTGTTGGAATCTCTAAAAAGACTTATATTTGGGAACGGAGAGAGTACTATGCAAGATGAAATCCATTATTTGCAACTTGATAAAACTTTGTACCATTATGGTCAAGATCTACTTCACCATAGCTAACCAAGAATATAAAGTTATAAACACATCAAAAAGCATGGATTCAACCCCAAATACATAATAAATCACAGCACAGCCGTGGTCTCCGCCTAGTTTTGTTCACCACCAACGCCTTCATGCATCACTAAATGCAGGGGCTGGTCAGTGATAGCATGTCATGGGCACACCTGGGCATCATCTACCCCCGCAAGTCAACCAGAAAGACAGTGCCAACCATCATAACCAGTTTTGGCCTTGTCCTTGTAGCCAGTGAGAACCACCAGATTCCTTGAGAATGTGCGGTGTGGAGTGAGCGAGATAAGAAACCCCTTTTTTGCATTTCATAAGGAGAGTTAAAGTATGGTGATTGGTGGATCACTTCTAGGACGCATGTGCACAGTACTCAGTAGTATTTTAAGAAAGGGCTTTGGTACCTTCTCATCCTGGTTGCTCAGATGGTGTGGAAGGAGAGGAATAACAAGGTTTCCAATTAACCACAACTTTCTGTTTGTGCTTAGTGTCAACGATCAAGGAAGAGTCCAGAAAATGGTTTATTGTCAGAGTATCCTGCATGGATTGGGTGCTGGACAGTTGGGTAGTTCGAGTTGTGGATCATTTTTTTAATCTGTTTGTCATTTCAGCAGCTCAATTCATTTTCTTCAGGTCATGCCTTCCTTCCTTTCATTTAATCCAGAAACATAGGCTATCTCGAGCCAGTAACGCATTGACTGTTAATCTCTTCTTAGTGGAAAGACATGTAGTTGTCAAGAAAAAGAGCAATAGAGAAATAAATATGAACAGCTAAAGTCAATATGGCAAATCATGAAGTAATCAACCTCTGGAGTGGCAAATAATGGATTACATTCTATACAGTGGCATACCCTAAAAGACCACTGTATGAATTGATAATGATTTATGCCACCACAGGTGCTATACTGCTATTACCCAAGTAAGTGGATGGTATCACCACTTGTTAATGGGAAAACAAGATGTGCTTCTATGGGTATTACATAATTCTGGATGCACTTTGTGCATAAAAAAATAAATATAAAAACACTAATTCTCTTTAAGATACACAAGTACTCAATTCGAAATCGTGTACAACTCACCCACACAAGTGAAAAAATCCTCTTTGTTTATCACATAAATATATAATCTATTATGCATGTTCATTTCTAAGTAGTTTCTTACTTCTTCCCAAGTCAATATGTGCTGCCACATACGTTCATATATATATTAAGAAGAATTTAAATTTCTTAGCTCTTACCAAGCAATATGCGCTGCCACATAAGTTCATGTATGTGCACCAGAATTAGTTTCTATAACACTTAGGCTCATGACAATCTGGACTTCTTTGCTACCACATGGGTTCAGTTTCATCTTGCGTTAGGCATCACCGTAGCACGATACGAAGTGTGCTAGAGCTATGATATAAGCTAACAGAACACTCAATTTCTTTAACAGGCATTTCCAAAAGGATCTCCTCTAGTTGGGGACATCTCAAAGGCAATCCTCAGCGTAATAGGAGGAGACACTATAAATCAAATTGAGAAGAAATGGATCGGAATCGGATATCAAAACAACTGCAACAATGCGGGGCGTGCACCTGATCCAGAAAAACTCACACCTGATGGTTTTACAGGACTTTTTATACTTAGTGGAGTTGTTTCGACTTCTTCTCTTCTGATAGCCGTGGTGATTTACTTTTATGAAAAGAAAAACTCAACAACTAAGACGCAACCTGACCAAAAGGGAGACCAGGCAGAAGGAAATGAAAGAGGTAATGAAGCTGGAGAAGAGATGCAAAACATAGGTCTACAACCAAGTGGCCACAGGCGCAATGTTTCAGCTGTCTCTTGGGGGTTTAGAAGAAGTTTTGGCACAAGAGTGGCACCTGTTTCAAGTTCAAGTCGTTTCTAGCTCAGCTAGCTGGTATTACATAAAGCAGCCTCCAGCTAAATAAATTTCTAAAATGGTAAAAATTTGGATTGAAGTAGCTCGGCATACAAAAGCTAATTATGTTTATAGTTGATACATAAAGCTCAACTTATCCTAGGCATCCAGTCTGCCAACACTCTTCCCAGTCGGATGATTGTTTGTACTAATTTTCACGTGTAAATCTTGTTTAAGCACACCTTCGTACCTATTCAAACCTGGTTGAACAGAACCATCTAGTCAAGTGTTTGCTTCATACAAGGTTACATTCTTTTTCTCGTGAATTCATGAACTTTACATGTCCCATACAGATTGTCACCTGTTGGCCACTCGGATGATTTAGGGATTTAGGGGTTGTCCTAGGTGCGGGCATTGTTTCGCACCAAGAACAGACATATTTTCAAGTGTATCCATAAGTCGGCATTCTAACAAACACCTGGCATGCATCGGGACATCTGGTTTTGGTTTACTCCAGCTAACACTGATGTTTCGCGCGAAGTTGGTATTTTCATAGCATGTGCGCGGCATGAAATAATCACATCATGGAACATCCTTGGGAAAACATATCCCAAAATTAGAAAGAGAAGAGGGGTTTTGCAGAACTGAGCGAGGCTCGTACCTTGTTGCGTTGTCGTCGCACGGGCGCAGCACGGCGCGGGCTCCGGTAACAGCCGGTTGAATCCTCCTGGAGTACGTCGAAAGGGTGGTTGGGTGGTGGAGCAGAGCACAGCCGGAAAGCCGCTGTGATGTCGGCGGCGAAGGCGACCTCCACGCCCGCCACTCGCCGAGCGCGCGCGAACAAAAAAAATGCGGAGACCCTGCGCACGGGATGTGGGGTCACGGCCTTAGAGCAACTTCAACAGCTCCTTCGAAAAACTTCCCATAAAAACTGACAGTAAAATTTAGAGAAAGTTGTCCCAGAATTACTTTTATCAGTCCCATAAACATCTCCCCCTAAATCTGCTTTTATTTTACTTTTAGTTAGAGAAAAATAGATAATGGCGTAGGACCCGCCAGTCAAGTGACACGCATGACGGTCGTTGGTGAGGGCGACGCGAGCCGGTGCGGGGCGGTGTGATGGTCGGGGCGGTGTGGTGGCAAGGTTTCGTCGGGGCGGATGGTAAAGTTTTAGGCGGATCGTGGCAGTCCCCTCCCTTCCCTCCCGCGAGCACCGGGGGGGAGGGGACCCTAGCTCCGAGCCGTGGCCCTCCTCCTCGCGCCTCCCTCCCCTCGCCGCCGCCCCAACGTGCTGGTGGGCTAAGCCCTGCCAGTGCGGGCGGCGGCAGGGTGTTCCTCCTTCCCCCGCCCGGAACGACGGTCGCGGGATCCAAGATCAGGTGGCGGTGCAGCGCTTTCCTCGGGCACGCAGCAGCGGCAAGGCAGAAGGCGGCGGCGGAGACGCGGGCTGCGGGTGGCGTGATACGTCTCCAACGAATATATAATTTTTGATTGTTCCATGCTATTATATTATCCATCTTGGATATTTTATATGCTATTTTATATAATTTTTTGGACTAACCTATTAACCTAGAGCCCAGTGTCAGTTTCTGTTTTTTCCTTGTTTTTGAGTTTTACAGAAAAGGAATACCAAACGGAGTCCAATTAATGTGTCAATTTTTGATGATTTTTTATGGACCAAAAGAAGCCCCCGAAGTAAAAGAGTTTGGCCAGAAGAGTCCCGAGCCATCCACGAGGGTGGAGGGTGCGCCCTATCCTCTTGGACGCACCCCCCTATCTCGTGGACAACTCGAAGACCCCCCTGACGTGAGACCGACACCAAAAATTCCTATAAATACAAAAAAAACAGAAATAAACCTAGATCGGGAGTTCTGCCGTCGCAAGCCTTTGTAGCCACCAAAAAAACAATCGGGAACCTGTTCCGGTACCCTGCCAGAGTGGGGATCCATCATCGGTGGTCATCTTCATCATCCCGTCGCTCTCCATGACGAGGAGGGAGTAGTTCACCCTCGGGGCTGAGGGTATGTACCTATAGCTGTGTGTTTGATCTCTTTCTCTCTCTCTTGTTCTTGATTCGGCACGATCTTGATGTATCACGAGCTTTGCTATTATAGTTGGATCTTATAACGTTTCTCCCCCTCTACCTTCTTGTAATGGATTGAGTTTTCCATTTGAAGTTATCTTATCGGATTGAGTCTTTAAGGATTTAAGAACACTTGATATATGTCTTGCATGTGCTTAGCTGTGGTGACAATGGGATATTCACGTGATCTACTTGATGTATGTTTTGGTGATCAACTTGCGGGTTCAGTGACCTTGTGAACTTATGCATAGGGGTTGGCACACGTTTTCGTCTTGACTCTCCGGTAGAAACTTTGGGGCACTCTTTGAAGTTCTTTGTGTTGGTTTGAATAGATGAATCTGAGATTGTGTGATGCATATCATATAATCAAACCCGCGGATACTTGTGGTGACATTGGAGTATCTAGGTGACATTAGGGTTTTGGTTGATGTGTGTCTTAAGGTGTTATTTTACTATGAACTCTAGGGCTATTTGTAAAACTTATAGGAATAGCTCAATGGATTGATCGGAAAGAATAACTGTGAGGCGGTTTCGTACCCTACAATAATCTCTTCGTTTATTCTCCGATTAGTGACTTTGGAGTGACTCTTCGTTGCATGTTGAGGGATAGTTATATGATCCAATTATGTTATTATTGTTGAGAGAGCTTGCATTAGTGAAAGTATGAACCCTAGGCCTTGTTTCAAAGCATTGAAATACCGTTTTCGCTCACTTTTGTTACTTGCTACATTGTTGTTTTTATATTTTCAGATTATAAATACCTATGTCTACCATCCATATTGCACTTGTATCACCATCTCTTCGCCGAACTAGTGCACCTATACAATTTACCATTGTATTGGGTGTGTTGGGGACACAAGAGACTTTTTGTTATTTGGTTGCAGGGTTGTTTGAGAGAAACCATCTTCATCCTACGCCTCCCATGGATTGATAAACTTTAGGTCATCCACTTGAGGGAAATTTGCTACTGTCCTACAAACCTCTGCACTTGGAGGTCCAACAACGTCTACAAGAAGAAGGTTGCGTAGTAGACATCAAGCTCTTTTCTGGCGCCGTTGCCGAGGAGGCTAGGTAAGCGGCACTAACACCCCGTCAACTAAGCTCTTTTCCGGCGCCGTTGTCGGGGAGGTTAGTGCTTGAAGGTATATCTTTAGATCTTGCAATTGAAACTTTTAGTTTCTTGTTTTATCACCGGTTTAGTCTATAAAAGAAAACTACAAAAAATGGAATTGAGGTTGCCTCATATGCTTCATCTTTTTAACATCTTTTATGAAAATGATGGAAAGGAAAATTGTGCTCAATTGCTAGAAGAAGAATGCATTAGAATGTTTGGCACTAAATTTTTGAATGATGAGCATGATTGCAATGTTGTTAGTATGAATTCCTTGAATATCCATGATGTTAATGATATGCAAAGCCACAAGCTTGGGGATGCTATGTTTTATGAAGATGATATTTTGAGTCCCCCATGTTTTGATGAGCAAATTTATTGTGATGATAGCATGCCTCCTATCTATGATGATTATTGTGATGACATTTATGCTATAAAGAGTAATGATATCCATGAAACTTATCATCATGATTTTAATGCTCAAATTGATTATGTGAATAAAGTATCACATGATAGTTATTTCGTTGAGTTTGCTCCCACTACTATTTATGAGAAGAAATTTGCTTATGTGGAGAGTAATAAAATTTCTATGCATGTAGATCATGAAAAGGATGATTTAGGTGATAGTTATATTGTTGTATTCATTCATGATGCTACTGAAAATTACTATGAGGGAGAAACATATGCTTGTAGGAATTGCAATAATACCAAGTTTCTATCTATGTGCTGAAAATCTTGAAGCTATGCTTGTTTTTCCTTCCTATGCTAGTTGATTCTTGCTCCCATAAGTTGTTCGCTCAAAAAATCCCTAGGCATAGGAAGTGGGTTAGGCTTAAATGTGCTAGTCATATTCTTTATGATGCTCCCATTATGTGTCAAATTTTATCTTTTATGTGAGCATCGTTGAAATCACCATGCCTAGCTAAAAGGCATTAAAGAAAAGCGCTTATTGGGAGACAACCCGATATTTACCCCTACTATTTTTGTGTGTTCGCATGATTATGCTACTGTATTAATTATGTTTTATAGTTTTTGTTTCAATAAAGTGCCAAGTAGAACCTTTGGGAAGACTTGGGTGAAAGTTAATGCGATCTTGCTGTAAAAAACAGAAACTTTTGCGCTCATGAGAATAGCTGTCATTTTTTACAGAAAAGTGATTTTAAGTTGATTCTTTTTGCAAAAGATTAATAGACAAATTCCTCACGTCCACCAATTTATTTCAGAATTTTTGGAGTTACAGAAGTATTCGAGAGTTACAGATTACTACAGACTGTTCTGTTTTTGACAAATTCTGTTTTCTATGTGTTGTTTGCTTATTTTGATGAATCTATGAGTAGTATCGGAGGGTATGAATCATAGAGAAGTTGAAATACAGTAGGTATAACACCAATATGAATTTATAATGAGTTCACAATAGTACCTAAGTGGTTATTTATTTTCTTATACTAATGGAGCTTACGAGTTTTCTGTTGAGTTTTGTGTCGTGAAGTTTTCAAGTTTTGAGTAAAGATTCGATGGACTATGGAATAAGGAATGGCAAGAGCCTAAGCTTGGGGATGCCCAAGGAACCCCAAGGTAATATTGAAGGACAACAAAGAGCCTAAGCTTGGGGATGCCCCGGATGGCATCCCCTCTTTCGTCTTTGTTCATCGGTAATTTTACTTGGAGCTATATTTTTATTCACCACATGATATGTGTTTTGCTTGGAGTGTCATTTTATTTTAATTTGTTTTGCTTGCTGTTTGAATAATATACCAAGATCTGAAATTATTAAATATTAAAGAGTCTTCACATAATTAGTGGCGAAGCCAGCATGTAGGCGTTGGGTTCACTTGAACCCAACGATCTTTGCATGTCACGTCCTATATACACGTATTCACTTGAATGAACCCAATACAAATGCACGCTTGAACCCATCAAAGCTACTAGATGCACGAGCAAGAAGCCTCTTAGCCCATTGTAATTTTATTATAACATGATGAATAGCCCAACAAAAAGCCTACAGCTATTTCTCAAAACAAAGAGCCCAATACCATTACGATACAATCCACGCAGCAGGCTCGACAGTTGACCGCACGATTCCATACCATCCATGTACGCAACACGCCACCGCTTATCGTTCCCCCAGTTTGTTTCCCAACCCGGCCCCTTGGTGTTTCATCTGGCGCCTGATCGGCAGCCTCCAGCGGCAAGCCAAGAACAGTAAGTCGGCCGTCGGCGGTGGCTGGCACTTGAAGTCCAAACTGAACTTAATCAGATCACTCCGTTCCTGCTGTGTGGTATTACCTTTTACCCTAGTTTTTTGATTATTTTACTCTGAACTTTGATTGGTCTATACTACGGTATGCAATAATATTTCCCAAGAAGAAATTGATCACCCGATTCAGATAACGATGCTGGCACTTCTAGGCCATCCGTTAGATGTAATTAAGCAGTACATCGAATGCCGCTGCAAATAATCTCCCAAAGTTTACAATTGACAGATAAATTACTGCCATATGATGTGTTCGATCTTTTCATGGTAACGAAGATCGAGAAGCTACACACTAAAATGTGAGTGGCTTTACATGCTTCTTTCGCTTGATGGTACTTACTTTGAATTTGTGAAAATAACTTGTCATTATTTTTCCAATATTTTCAGCAGATGAGAAGCTGACCATGAAGCTGTGAAGTTATTTGGGTGCTACCTTGTTTATAAAATGAAAATTAGTGATTTTCTAATTTCATCCACCTGGTATGTGCTACGTCTTGAGTTTGCATTGGTTTTCCTTGAAGAGGAAATGGTGATTCAGCAATAGTAGCGTAAGTATTTCCCTCAGTTTTTGAGAACCAAGGTATCAATCCAGTAGGAGGCTCCTCAAAAGTCCCACGCACCTATACAAACAAACAAAGAACTCGCAACCAACACAATAAAGGGGTTGTCAATCCCTTCACGATCACTTGCGAAAGTGAGATCTGATAGAGATAGTATGATAAGATAAATATATTTTTGGTATTTTATAATATAGATGCAAAAAGTAAAGAGGCAAATAAAAGTAGATTGGAAGCAAATATGATAAGAGATAGACCCGGGGGCCATAGGTTTCACTAGAGGCTTCTCTCAAGATAGCATAAGTATTACGGTGGGTGAACAAATTACTGTCGAGCAATTGATCAAAAAGCGAATAATTATGAGATTATCTAGGCATGATCATGTATATAGGCATCATGTCCGCAACAAGTAGACCGACTCCTGCCTGCATCTACTACTATTACTCCACACATCGACCGACTCACGCCTGCATCTAGAGTATTAAGTCCATAAAGAACAGAGTAACGCATTAAGCAAGATGACATGGTGTAGACGGATAAACTCACGCAATATGATATAAACCCCATCTTTTTATCCTCGATGGCAACAATACAATACGTGCCTTGCAACCCTTTCTGTCACTGGGTAAGGACACCGCAAGATTGAACCCAAAGCTAAGTACTTCTCCCATGGCAAGAAAGATCAATCTAGTAGGCCAAACCAAATTGATAATTCGAAGAGACATGCAAAGATAACTCAATCATACATAAAATAATTCAGAGGAGATTCAAATATTTCTCATAGATAAACTTGATTATAAACCCACAATTCATCGGATCTCGACAAACACACCGCAAAAAGAGTTTAAATCGAATAGATCTGCACAAGAGAGGGGGAGAACATTGTATTGAGATCCAAAAAGAGAGAAGAAGCCATCTAGCTAATAACTATGGACCCGTAGGTCTGTGGTAAACTACTCACAACTCATCGGAGGGGCTATGGTGTTGATGTAGAAGCCCTCAGTGGTCGATTCCCCCTCCGGCAGAGCGCCGAAGAAGGCTCCAAGATGGGATCTCGCAGATACAGAAGGTTACGGTGGTGGAAATTGTGTTTCTTTGGCTCCGTGGATGTTTTCGGGGTACGTAGGATTATATAGGAGGAAGAAGTACGTCGGTGGCTGCCCGAGGGGCCCACAAGACAGGGAGGCGCGCCCTGTAGGGGGGGCGCCCTACCCTCTTGTGGCCGCCTCGGATGCTTCTTGACTTGCACTCCAAGTCCTTTGGATCACGTTCGTTCCAAAAATCACGCTCCCGAAGGTTTCATTCCGTTTGGACTCCGTTTGATATTCCTTTTCTTCGAAATACTGAAATAGGCAAAAAACAACAATACGGGCTGGGCCTCCGGTTAGTAGGTTAGTCCAAAAAATGATATAAATGTGTAAAATAAAGCCCATAAACATCCAAAAGGGTTAATATAATAGCATGGAACAATCAAAAATTATAGATACGTTGGAGACGTATCAAGCATCTCCAAGCTTAATTCTTGCTCGTCCTCGAGTAGGTAAATGATAAAAACAGAATTTTTGATGTGGAATGCTACCTAGCATAATTCTCAATGTAATTTTCTTTATTGTGGCATGAATGTTCAGATCCAAATGATTCAAAATAAAAGTTCATATTGATAAAAGAAATAGTAATACTTCAAGCATACTAATCAAAGTAATCATGTCTTCTCAAAATAACATGGCAAAAGAAAGTTCATCCCTACAAAATCATATAGTTAGGCTATGCTTCATTTTGTCACACAAAGATGTTCCCAACTTCTATACCCCCGATGACAAGCCAAGCAATTGTTTCATACTTAAATAATCTCAAACTTTTTCAACCTTCACGCAATACATGAGCGTGGGCCATGGATATAGCACTATGGGTGGAATAGATATGATGATGGGGATTGTGTGAAGAAGACAAAAAAGGAGAAAGTCTCACATTGACGAGGATAATCAACGGGCTATGGAGATGCCCATCAATTGATGTCAACATGAGGAGTAGGGATTGCCATGCAACGGATGCACTAGAGCTATAAATAAATGCTCAACAAAAGAAAACTAGTGGGTCTGCATCCAACTTGCTTGCTCACGAAGACCTAGGGCATTTGAGGAAGCCTATCGTAGGAATATACAAGCCAAGTTCTATAATGAAAAATTCCCACTAGTATGAAAAAGACAACCTATGAGACTCACTATATGAAAAACATGGTGCTACTTTGATGCACAATATATGAGACTCACTACATGAAGAACAAGGTGCTACTTTGAAGCACAAGTGTGGAAAAAGAGATAGTAACATTGCCCTTTTTATTTTCTTTTTATTTTCTTTCTTTTTTTCTTTTTTTGGCCTTTTTTTGGCCTTTCTTTTTTTTCCTTTTTTTTCTTTTTGGTAAATGCTCTAATAATGATGATCATCACACTTTCATTGATTACAACATATGAATTACAACTCGAAACTAGAACAAGATATGACTCTATATGAATGCCTCCGGCGATGTACCGGGATGGTGCAATGAATCAAGAGTGACATGTATGAAAAATAATGCATGGTGGGTTTGCTACAAATACAATGTCAACTACATGATCATGCAATGGCAATATGACAAAAGTAAAGTATGTCATGATGATGATGAACGGAACGGTGGAAAGTTGCATGGCAATATATCTCGGAATGGCTATGAAAATGCCATGATAGGTAGGTATGGTGGCTGTTTTGAGGAAGATATAAGGAGGTTTATGTGTGATAGAGCGTATCGTATCACGGGGTTTGGATGCACCGGCGAAATTTGCACCAACTCTCAAGGTGAGAAAGGGCAATGCACGGTACCGAAGAGGCTAGCAATGGCGGAAAGGTAAAAGTGCGTATAATCCATGGACTCAATATTAGTCAAAAGAACTCATATACTTATTGCAAAAATTTAGAAGTCATCAAAAATCAAGCACTACGCGCATGCTCCTAGGGGGATAGATTGGTAGGAAAAGACCATCGCTCGTCCCCAACCGCCACTCATAAGGATGCACAAGCCAAGTAAACTTCATGTTTCAAATTTGTTACACAACTTTAACCATACATGCATGCTATAGGACTTGCTAACTTCAACACAAGCATTCTTTAAATTCATAATCACCCAACTAGCATGACTTTAATATCACTACCTCCATATCTCAAAACAATTATCAAGTATCAAATTGATCATAGCATCCAATTCAATGATAATTTTTATTATACCCAACTTGGATGCCTACCATTCTAGGACCAATTTTATAACCATAGCAAATACCATGTTTTCTAAAAGACTCTCAAAATAATATAAGTGAAGCATGAGAGACTAGCAATTTCTACAAAAATAAGTCACCACCGTGCTCTAAAAGATATAAGTGAAGCACTAGAGCAAAAACTTCAAAGGATATAAGTGAAGCACATAGAGTATTCTAGCAAATTTCTAATCAAGTAGGCTTCTCCCAAAAGGTGTGTACAGCAAGGATGGTTGTGGTAAACTAAAAATCAAAGACTAATATAATACACGACGCTCCAAGCAAAACACATATCATGTGGCGAATAAAAATATAGCTCCAAGTAAAGTTACCAATGAACGAAGACGAAAGAGGGGATGCCTTCCCGGGGCATCCCTAAGCTTAGGCTTTTGGCTATCCTTGAATATCTTGGGGTGCCATGGGTATCCCCAAGCTTAGACACTTGCCACTCCTTATTCCATAGTCCATAAAAGCTTTACCCAAAACTTAAAAACTTCACAACGCAAAACTCAACAGGAAATCTTGTAAGCTCCGTTAGTGAAAGAAAACAAAACCACCACATAAGGTACTGTAATGAACTCATTCTTTTTTTTTGGTGTAAACCTACTGTATTCCAACTTCTCTATGGTTTATAAACTATTTTACTAGCCATAGATGCATCAAAATAAGCAAACAACACAGAAAAACAGAATCTGTCAAAAAACAGAACAGTCTGTAGCAATCTGTAACAAACGCAAACTTCTGGAACTCTAAAAATCCTACCAAAATTGGAAGTCCTGGAAAATTTGTTTATTGATCGGAATCAAAAAGAATCAACGCAAAAGTACGTTTCTGTGATTTAACAAAACTAAATTTGTGTGTGCAAAGTTTCTGTTTTTCAGCAGAATCAAATTAACTATTATCATAGGTTATCCTATAGGTTCTACTTGGCACAGACACTAATTAAAAGATAAAAATACATCTAAATAGAAGGTAGATGCAAGATTTGTTACTAAACAGGAACAAAAACAAAAAACACAAATAAAATTGGGTTGCCTCCCAACTAGCGCTATCGTTTGACGCCCCTAGCTAGGCATAAAAGCGAAGATAGATCTAAGTAGTGCCATCTTTGGCACTAAATTCATAAGTAGCCCGCATGATAGATTCATAAGGTAATTTGACTTTCTTTCTTAGAAAGTGCTCCATGCCTTTCTTTAATGGAAATTGGAATGTAATATTCCCTTCCTTCATATCAATAATCGCACCAATTGTTCTAAGAAAAGGTCTACCAAGAATAATAGGGCAAGAAAGATTGCAATCTATATGAAGAACGATGAAATCTACGGACACCAAATTTCTATTTGCAACAATGAGAACATCATTGATCCTTCCCATTGGCTTTTTAATGGTGGAATCCGCAAGGTGCAAATTTAAAGAGCAATCATCAAGATCATGGAAACCTAGAATATCACATAAAGTCTTTGGAATCATGGAAACACTAGCACCTAAATCACACAAAGCAAAACACTCATGATCTTTAATTCTAATCTTTATATTAGGTTCCAACTCATCATTAAGTTTTCTAGCTATAGAAACTTCCAAATTAAGTTTTTCATCATAAGATTGCATCAAGGCATCAACGATATGTTTGGTAAAAGCTTTATTTTGACTATAAGCATGAGGAGAATTAACTACGGATTGCAACAAGGAAATACAACCTTCTAAAGAACAATTATCATAATCAAATTCCTTGAAATCCGAGATAGTGGGTTCAATACTATTTAAAGTCGTGACCTCTCCAATCCAACTTTTACCAAATTTAGCATTAAGATCTAAAAACTCCGAATTCTTGGGACGCCTTCTAGGTAAAGTTGACGCATCATCAGTCCCATAATTATCAAGATTCATATTGCAAAACAAAGATCTAATAGGAGATGCATCAATAACTTTAAGATCTTCATCATTATTTTCATCTAACTTTTCTGGTTTGGCGGCCATCTTATTGACTAAGGTGGCTTGCTTATCAGAAATTTTGGCTATAGCATTTTCAAGCCGGGCAATTTGAGAGTTTACACCATAAAATTCTTTATTCATATCATCGAGCTCTTTGTTCATAAACCCAAGAAACCTCTTTGTTCTTTAAGCTCTTTTCTAAAGAAAATATTACGCTCAAATTGCAAATTCATAAAGCTTCTAATATTTGATTCAATCTCTTCCAACCTTCTAAGAAGGTGGTCGATACTCTTAGGCAAAGCCATAAGGACAAACAGGCACACAAGCAAACAGAAAAAGGCAAGCGAAAGAGAGAGGAGGAGATTGGGAAAGAGAGGGCGAATAAAACGGCAAGGGTGAAGTGGAGGAGAGGAAAACGAGAGGCAAATGGAAAATAATGTAAATGTGAGGGAGATGAGTTCGTGATGGGTACTTGGTATGTCTTGACTTGAGCGAAGACCTCCCGAACAACGCCGCGAAATCCTTCTTGCTACGTCTTGAGCTTGCGTTGGTTTTCCTTGAAGAGGAAAGGGTGATGCAGCAATAGTAGCGTAAGTATTTCCCTCAGCTTTTGAGAACCAAGGTATCAATCCAGTAGGAGGCTCCTCAAAAGTCTCATGCACCTACACAAACAAACAAAGAACTCGCAACCAACGCAATAAAGGGGTTGTCAATCCCTTCACGATCACTTGCGAAAGTGAGATCTGATAGAGATAGTATGATAAGATAAATATATTTTTGGTATTTTATAATATAGATGCAAAAAGTAAAGAGGCAAATAAAAGTAGATTGGAAGCAAATATGATAAGAGATAGACCCGGGGGCCATAGATTTCACTAGAGGCTTCTCTCAAGATAGCATAAGTATTACGGTGGTGAACAAATTATTGTCGAGCAGTTGATAGAAAAGCGAATAATTATGAGATTATCTAGGCATGATCATGTATATAGGCATCACGTCCGCAACAAGTAGACTGACTCCTGCCTGCATCTACTACTATTACTCCACACATCGACCGACTCCTGCCTGCATCTAGAGTATTAAGTCCATAAAGAACAGAGTAACGCATTAAGCAATATGACATGATGTAGAGGGATAAACTCATGCAATATGATATAAACCCCATCTTTTTATCCTCAATGGCAACAATACAATACGTGCCTTGCAACCCTTTCTGTCACTGGGTAAGGACACCGCAAGATTGAACCCAAAGCTAAGCACTTCTCTCAGCAATACAGGCTGGGCCTCCGGTTAGTAGGTTAGTCCCAAAAATGATATAAATGTGTAAAATAAAGCCCATAAACATCCAAAATGGGTAATATAATAGCATGGAACAATCAAAAATTATAGATACGTTGGAGACGTATCAGTATGTCTTGCACTCTTTAGCTTTAAATTTAATCTATGTGTGTGTGTGTGTGTGTGTGTGTGTGTGTGTGTGTGTGTGTGTGTGCGCGTGTGTGTGTGTGTTTGTGTGTACGATAATCAACATCATATTCAGTTTATTACACTCTTGTTCTAAGAATTTATCAAAAAGACTCTTGTTCTAATATAGTTCGAAATTAAACTTTACACTTAATTAATTCGTACCAAATTAATTCTCACAGTGAGGTAATGAGTGAACCCATTGGCCAAATTTTCTGGCTCCGCCCCTGCACATAGTTGCATAATTATTCGACTACACATTGATCTTCACTTATATCTTTCGGAGTATTTTGTCGTTTGCTCTAGTGCTTCACTTATATCTTTTTAGAGCACGGCGGTGGTTTTATTTTGAAAAAATTGTTGAACTCTCATGCTTCACTTATATTATTTTGAGAGTCTTAAACAGCATGGTAATTTGCTTTGGTTATGAAATTAGTACTAATATGATGGACAACCAAGAGGGGTATAATACAAACTTTCATATGAAGTGCATTGAATACTATGAGAAGTTTGATTCTTTATGATTGTTTTGAGATATGAAGATGGTGATATTGGGGTCATGCTAGTGGAGTAGTTGTGAATTTGAGAGATACTTGTGTTAAAGTTTGTGATTCCCGTAGCATGCAAGTATGGTGAACCGTTATGTGATGAAGTTGGAGCATGATTTATTTATTGATTGTCATCCTTTGTGTGGAGGTCGGGATCGCGCGATGGTTAACTCCTACCAATCCTTCCCCTAGGAGCATGCGCGTAGTACTTTGTTTTGATGACTAATAGATTTTTGCAATAAATATGTGAGTTCTTTATGACTAATGTTGAGTCCATGGATTATACGCACTCTCACCCTTTCACCATTGCTAGCCTCTCTAGTATCGCGCAACTTTCACCGGTACCATACATCCACCATTACCTTCCTCAAAACAGCCACCATACCTACCTATTATGGCATTTTCATAGCCATTCCGAGATATATTGCCATGCAACTTTCCACCGTTCTGTTTATTATGACACGCTTCATCATTGTCATATTGCTTTGCATGATCATGCAGTTGACATCGTATTTGTGGCAAAGCCACCATTCATAATTCTTTCATACATGTCACTCTTGATTCATTGCACATCCTGGTATACCGCGGAGGCATTCATATAGATTCATATTATGTTCTAAGTATCGAGTTGTAATTCTTGAGTTGTAAGTAAATAAAAGTGTGATGGTCTTCATTATTAGAGCATTGTTCCAGTGAGGAAAGGATGATGGAGACTATGATCCCCCCACAAGTCGGGATGAGACTCCGGATGAAAAAAGATAAAAAGAAAAGAGGCCAAAAAAAGATAAGACCCCAAAAAATAAAAAATAAAAAAATGAGAGAAAAAGAGAGAAGGGGCAATGCTACTATCCTTTTTACCACACTTGTGCTTCAAAATAGCACCATGATCTTCATGATAGAGAGTCTCCTATGTTGTCACTTTCATATACTAGTGGGAATTTTCATTATTAGAACTTGGCTTGTATATTCCAATGATGGCCTTCCTCAAAGTGCCCTAGGTCTTCGTGAGCAAGCGAGTTGGATGCACACCCACTTAGTATCTTTCTGCGCTTTCATACACTTATAGCTCTAGTGCATCCGTTGCATGGCAATCCCTACTCACTCAAATTTATATCTATTGATGGGCATCTACATAGCCCATTAATACGCCTAGTTGATGTGAGACCATCTTCCTCTTTTTTGTCTTTTCCACAACCACCATTCTATTCCACCTACAGTGCGATGTCCATGGCTCACGTTCATGTATTGCGTGAAAGTTGAAAAAGTTTGAGAATACTAAAGTACTCCCTCCGTCCCAAAATAAATGACTCAAAAATGACTCAACTTTGTACTAACTTTAGTACAAAGTTGACTCACTTTTGAGTCACTTATTTTGGGATGGGGGAGTATGAAACAATTGCTTGGCTGAAACCGATGTTGTGCATGATTTGAATATTTTGTTTGACGAAGATGGAGCATAGCCAAACTATATGATTTTGTAGGGATAAGCTTTCTTTGGCCATGTTATTTTGAGAAGACATAATTGCCTTGTTAGTATGCTTGAAGTATTATTGTTTTTATGTCAATAACTTTTGTTTTGAATCTTACGGATCTGAATATTCTTGCCACAATAAAGAAGATTACATTGATAAATATGTTAGGTAGCATTCCACATCAAAAATTCTGTTTTTATCATTTACCTACTCGAGGACGAGCAGGAATTAAGCTTGGGGATGCTTGATACATCTCCAACGTATCTATAATTTTTTATTGTTCCATGCTATTATATTATCCATATTGGATGTTTTATATGCATTTATATGCGATTTTATATGATTTTTTGGACTAACCTATTAACCTAAGCCCAGTGCCAGTTTCTGTTTTCCCTTGTTTTTGAGTTTTACAGAAAAGGAATACCAAATGGAGTCCAATTGAGGTGCCAATTTTTGATGATTTTTTATGGACCAAAAGAAGCCCCCGAAGTAAAAGAGTTGGGACAGAAGAGTCCCGAGCCGTCCACGAGGGTCCTCCTGGGCGTGCCCCCCTATCTCTTGGACGACTCGGAGACCCCCCCTGACGTGAGACCGACGCCAAAAATTCCTATAAATACAGAAACCCCCAGAAATAAACCTAGATCGGGAGTTCTATCGCCGCAAGCCTCTGTAGCCACCAAAAACCAATCGGGACCCTGTTCTGGCACTCTGCTGGAGGGGGGACCCATCACCGGTGGCCATCTTCATCATCCCGGCACTCTCCATGACGAGGAGGGAGTAGTTCACCCTCAGGGCTGAGGGTATGTACCAGTAGCTGTGTGTTTGATCTCTCTCTCTCTCTCTCTCTCTCTCTCTCTCTCTCGTGTTCTTGATTCGACACGATCTTGATGTATTGTGAGCTTTGCTATTATAGTTGGATCTTATGATGTTTCTCCCCCTCTACCTTCTTGTAATGGATTGAGCTTTCCCTTTGAAGTTATCTTATCCAATTGAGTCTTTAAGGATTTGAGAACACTTGATATATGTCTTGCATGTGCTTAGCTATGGTGACAATGGGATATTCCCGTGATCTACTTGATGTATGTTTTGGTGATCAACTTGCGGGTTCAGTGACCTTGTGAACTTATGCATATGGCACACGTTTTCGTCTTGACTCTCCGGTAGAAATTTTGGGGCACTCTTTGAAGTTCTTTGTGTTGGTTTGAATAGATGAACCTAAGATTGTGTGATGCATATCATATAATCAAACCCGCGGATACTTGTGGTGACTTTGGAGTATCTAGGTGACATTAGGGTTTTGGTTGATGTGTGTCTTAAGGTGTTATTTTACTACGAACTCTAGGGCTGTTTGTGACACTTATAGGAATAACCCAATGGATTGATCGGAAAGAATAAATTTGAGGTGGTTTCGTACCCTACAATAATCTCTTCGTTTGTTCTCCGCTATTAGTGACTTTGGAGTGACTCTTTGTTGCATGTTGAGGGATAGTTATATGATCCAATTATGTTATTATTGTTGAGAGAGCTTGCACTAGTTTAAGTATGAACCCTAGGCCTTGTTTCGAAGCATTGCAATACCGTTTTCGCTCACTTTTGTTACTTGCTACCTTGCTGTTTTCATATTTTCAGATTACAAATAACTATATCTACCATCCATATTGCACTTGTATCACCATCTCTTCGCCGAACTAGTGCACCTATACAATTTACCATTGTATTGGGTGTCGTGGTTCTAAGTCTGACAGTAAAGTGGGGGGTAGGTATGGAGAGGCAAGGTCCTAGCTATGGACAGGTTGTAAACACAAGAGATGTACGAGTTCAGGCCCTTCTCAGAGGAAGTAACAGCCCTACGTCTCGGAGCCCGGAGGCGGTCGAGTGGATTATGTCTGTATGAATTACAGGGGTGCGAACCCCTTACACTGAGGTGGGGGGTGGCTTATATAGTGCCTGCCAGACCCCTCCGGCCCTCAGTAATGCGGGGGTTTAAAGTACATTAAGTCTGGGCATTACTATCTTAAATACCATAAAGCCTACTTAATTAGCGACCATTACGGTACAGAGTGCTTCTTGACCTTCTGGTGGTCGAGTGAGTCTTCATGGTCGAGTCCTTCAAGTCTGTCGAGTGGAGTCCTCCTGGGTCGACTGGAAGGTGATCTCTTCTAAGGGTGTCCTTGGGTAGGGTACTTAGATCAGGTCTATGACCCTACCCTAGGTACCTGACTCCATCATTAGCCCCCGAATGGATTGAGGCTTGAGTGAGGAAGGAGTTGATGTTGTTTCCGATTTGCTTTTGCGTGCTGGATATGCGTTGTCCTGGATCAATAATCTCTTTGTTGATAATCAGCAACTTTTCTTCAGTCGACTCGATCCATTCTTTTCTTTCGTCGAGTGACCTTTTGAACTTAACAATTCCCGAGCGACGGATCGCGGGAGATCTCGCGCCTGACAGATCGATCTGCCGTTCGCGGATTTCATGGGATACGAAATTTGGGGAAGCGCGCGAAGCGGGGCGGACCGCGGCGCTCGGATGGGATAGGGCATAGACGCCTCGATTCTCACGCCACCTTTTTCGCCACGTATCGCGTCCGCGTGACTGTTTCGGGATGTGATTGGATCGCCCGGGCCCACCTGTCATCCACTCGGAAGTGATCTTATAAAGGCGCCCGGCGAGGGTCTTTGAACAAGATCTCTCCATTCTCTCTCTCTCTCCTGCCTCGCCTCCCATCGCAGCGCTCTCGCCTCCGCACAACCGCACCTCGCGCGCCTCGCCGGCAGCCATGGTGAAGGAGAAGACGGCGGCGCTGGAATGCGCGAAGAAGGCATCGGCAACGGGGAAGGCGAAAGGGAGAACCACCAGTCGCGGCGGGTCTTCGTCTAGATCTCGTCTGCCGAATGGCTAGGTCCAAGGAGATTGGATCCGGTCGACCATTATGGAGAAGGACCTCACCGACATGGCCAACGACGGTCTGATCCCCCACGAAGCAGCAAGGCTCTCGGGGAACGAGTGGCAACCCCAGCCGGAGGAGGGTGAGTGTGTCCTTCTGGCTACCCACGTCGACCGAGGGTTTTCTTTGCCACCGAGTGTTTTCTTCCGTGGTTTCTTGAACTTCTTCGGAGCACAACTCCACCACTTCAATCCGAACTCTATCGCCTACCTTGCTGCCTTTGTATCCATGTGTGAGAACTTTCTGGGTTGCCGACCGCACTGGGGTCTGTTCAAGCATATATTCACGTGCCGCTCTCAGACCGTGAAGAAGGCGAGTCCAGATGATGATAAAACCAAGATTATCCAGATGTGTGGAGGTCTGGGAATCCAAATGAGGAACAAGAGCACCTTCCCAGCGATGACCCTCCCTAAGTCGGTCGAGGTGGCGATCGACTTGGTTTCTTGCGCAGCGAGTCGACGCCGGGCGGTCAGTGGTCTCCTCCGTTTACCATGGACCGGCCAACAAACCTTCTTCTCTCAAGGTGCTCCGGAGGAGAAAGCCGATGTGAAGATGTTGATGGAGCGTGTAGTCCAGTTGGTTCGGGAAGGAGTGACGGGTATGGATCTCCTGGAGGTTTTCCTTAGACGCCGTATCCAGCCTCTTCAGTACCGAGGCCATTGCATGTGGCTGTACTGCGGGACCGAAGATGAGACTCGGATCAATCCAGAAGCAGTCGACGATGCCACGCTGGAAAGGTGGATGACTGCGGTCACTGGGAACAAGGATAACCCTCGTGGGGCTAGGAGAATTCCTCCACTCGACCATTCCAGCACTCCAGACAAGGTATGCCCACTTTACCTCCAATTGTATTCTTGCTATATTTATTTCTGTTTTCGCTGCAAATTCATCGATTGATCTTTGTCTTGATGTCTGACAGGTCCTCACCGACCTGTACTCGATGCCCAATGGAGCACAGACTCCGACTGAAGAGGGAGAAGCGAGTGGGGGCGAAAGCCAGGAGGAGGGACTTCGGATGTCAGCCAAGATGATGATGATGATGATGACGATGAGGAGGAAGAAGAAGAGGAGGAGGAGGAGGTCGCACCACCGCGCTCGGAAAGGCGGTCGAAGCTTGCCCATGATCCCGTGACTGAATGTGGTAAGGGGGTTGCGACTGTCGCGCAGTCGACCAAGCGCCCTCGGACCACTTCTCCGGTGCCGACTGAAAAGGCTCCGAAGCAGTCCCGGGTGGCACCGTCGAAGCCGACCAAGGTCCTGCCGAAGATGAGGTGTCCATCCCCACCATATCAGGGTAAACATGCTGCTTGAGTCTTCTTGTTTTGTGCGAATTTTATCTTTGATTGACACTTGAGTTAACCGACTGATTTTTTTGGAATTGTAGTGCTGCTACTTCCGATACCTCAGCCAGGGCTGACGATCATGAGATGGAGGATGCCGCAACCTCAAAACCTGGTACCACTCTCTTAATTCCGTTTTTAGTTGATTGACTCTTCGTCTCTAATTCTGATTCTTTTCTGTAGCTCCATCCAACGTCGTTATCACCCTTCCTGACGACGATGACGACGAGGAACCGCTGAAGCACAGGCGAAGCAGGAAAGCGTCTGCCAGCAGAATGGCTCAGGATGTGACGGCACCCGAGACTCTGGTCGCGGAGGAGGAGAACACCACTCGGCACACAGTATCTTTCGCGGTGCCGCTGACGAGTGCTCATCCCGCGTCGTCGAGTGTCGCATAGCCTTCGCTCTTCTCGACCCACTACGTCCCAGAGGCCCAAGCCAGTGCCGCAAAGGAAGCGATACACCAAGCGGGAGTCATGATGGAGCAGGTGAAGGCCATCCGGGAGGCAAGCCAGGCAGCTTACGACGCCAGCTCTGCCCTTCAAAGCAATGTTCAGGTCAGTCGATCATCGCCTGTTCTGTTAGGATATGCTATCTGAAAGTCTTTCTTTTCGGAATCCATAGTAGTCACCCAGTGGGTGTGTCGATTGAAACTCCGGTTTAGCGGGGGCACGCTGAGTGCACCCGCTGGGTGTAGTCCCCAAGGCTATGGTCGACTGCTGGCAGTCGGTCATAGGCTTTATAAGTTAAGTTCTTCCATCATTCGACTAAGTCGAATGGATTTCGCAAAACCGGTGGGAGCACGCTGAGTGCACCCACTGGGTGTAGTCCCCGAGACTGTGGTCGACTGCTGGCAGTCGGTTACAGTCTGAAGAATATGTCCTATTGTTTTTTTTAGTCGACTGGTCGACTCTATCTTAATAGAACTAGTGGGGTCACGCTGAGTGCACCCACTGGGTGTAGTCCCCGAGACTACGGTCGAATGTTTGTATTCGGCTGTAGTCTTAGAAACACATGATTTTTCCTTATCCACTCGGAAGTGAATTATCTTTGACATTTTGTCGATTGGTTCTTCGCAGAAATCCTGCGACCTTGCGGATCGTTATACCGAACTGGAGAACAAGCACATTCAGCTCGAGCTGGATCTAAAGCTGGTCCAGGAGAATCTGACGAAGGTGAAGGAGGAGACTAAAGGTATGTTCGGTGAGACCTTGACGACTGCTTTTTCCTTCATTTGTTTCAAAATCTGACCTTGTTGTAACTTGCAGGCAAGGTGAAGGAGGCCCAGAAGAAAAAAGACCTTGAGCTAGCTGAGAAGACCAAGCTTGCTGACGAGAAGTTAACCCACCACCAAGCTTGAAGAAGAAAATACTAATCTGAAAGCTGCTCTTGCGATTGCCAACAAGGAGGTCGGTCCGAAACCGACAAAGCTACCTCGAGCGACAAGGCGGTCGGTTGGTAGGAAGAAGAATGATCTGGAGGCCTTCCTGAGTGGACTTGCCAAGAAGTTGTTCCTTATGCTCGAAGGTAATCCTTTGCACTCAACAATCATTTTTTAACAGTGATCTTTCCATTCGACCATTGCCTTGACTCAGTGATTGTATTTGCAGAATTTTGCCAAAACTTTGAAGAGGAAACTAGCCGGCTGGAACCAAACCTGGACCCCGTCAACTCTCCGGTGAACGATGAAGTTGCCATGAATGTGTTCCGACTTGAGTCTCGCGTTGCTGCTGTCGTGGACTATCTTGCAAGGCTGAGGGTTGCCACTTCTCGCATTGACACAACGCTCTGGCCCGGGGAGACACTCCAGAACGACCTTGAGTCACTGATGGCTCGACTAAACACGGTTCCTGGTCGAGTGCAAGAGTGGAAAAAGTCCTCTGCTAGGTGTGGCGCAGATGTTGCTCTGTGTCTGGCTCGAATCCACTGCAAGGATGCGCGAGAAGACAAGCTGGCGGCCCTTCGGGTGGCCAACACCAAGAAACACGACTTCAGGTCCTTCATGGAAACCTTCATCGCTGCTACCACTCGGATCGCGGACGGAATTGATCTTGATGAGTTTGTTGCACCTTCCAGCCCTCCACAGGAGGGGTAAAAAACTTCTTTGAGCTCGACACTTTAAATTTGCCTCGGTATGCCGAGTGATTTTCTAACCGATAAACCTTAACAGGCTTAGTGCCTGAGCACTTTCGGTTCCCTTAGGTATCCATCTGAACTTGGATTCGACGTTTGAATACGCTTGTTTTTGGCTTGAAATATCTTTTGCAGGTTTTAAAGCAAGGTGCTTCTGCAATCGACTTTCTCTTCAATTCACTTAGGCGAGCCTTTGATCATGGCTAAGCTCCAGTGGGAGGTGTGTTCACCACTGGGAGGATTTTCACGACTTAGGCGAGCACTGGCTGCAGCTAAGCCCCAGTGAGAGGTTTGCTCTTCACTCGGTAGGATTTTTGTAACTTAGGCGAGCACTGGGCTGCAGCTAAGCCCCCGAGTGGGAGGTTTGCTCTTCACTCGGTAGGATTTTTGTAACTTAGGCGAGCACTGGGCTGCAGCTAAGCCCCCGAGTGAGAGGTTTGCTCTTCACTCGGTAGGATTTTTATAACTTAGGCGAGCACTGGGCTGCAGCTAAGCCCCCGAGTGGGAGGTTTGCTCTTCACTCGGTAGGATTTTTGTAACTTAGGCGAGCACTGGGCTGCAGCTAAGCCCCCGAGTGAGAGGTTTGCTCTTCACTTGCTAGGATTTTTATAACTTAGGCGAGCACTGGGCTGCAGCTAAGCCCCCGAGTGGGAGGTTTGCTCTTCACTCGGTAGGATTTTCACGTTGTACTTGTGGCGTAGCTCAGAGGAGAGGGACGCAGTCGACCTGCACCTCGTCCTCCTTACGACCGCACATTGTACTTGTGGCGTAGCTCAGAGGAGAGGGTCGCAGTCGACCTGCACCTCGTCCTCCTTACGACCGCACGTTGTATTTGTGGCGTAGCTCAGAGGAGAGGGTTGCAGTCGACCTGCACCTCGTCCTCCTTGCGAGCGCACGTTGTATTTGTGGCGTAGCTCAGAGGAGAGGGTTGCAGTCGACCTTCACCTCGTCCTCCTTGCGAGTGCACGTTGTACTTGTACTTAGGCGAGTGTTTAGACTGCAGCTAAGCCCCCGAGTGGGAGTCTGGCTCGCCACTCGGTAGGATTTTATTCGAACTTAGGCGAGTACTTGGACTGCAGCTAAGCCTCCGAGTGGGAGTCTGGCTCACCACTCGGTAGGATTTTGTTTAAACTTAGGCGAGTACTTGGACTGTAGCTAAGCCCCCGAGTGGGAGTCTGGCTCGCCACTCGGTAGGATTTTATTCGAACTTAGGCGAAACGGGTTCGCAGCTAAGCCTTCCGAGTGGGAGTCTGGCTCATCACTCGACAAGGATTTTTTACAAACTTAGGCGAAACGGATTCGCAGCTAAGTCACCCACTGAGGGGGAAAATTTTACTGGACAAATAAAAAGTGACAAAAATTATGGGGAAATTATGACACTATTATTTTGCAATCCATGAACTACAGAAGTATTTTGTTACAACTCATCCGAGTGAAAGACTTAAGTGTAAAATGGGCGGAGCAGCTCCGCGTTCCAAGCCCGGGGCTCGTCGATATTGTGCTTGACGTTGTAGATACGGTATGCTCCGTTATGGAGAACCTTGGTGACGATGAAGGGTCCTTCCCAAGAAGGAGCAAGCTTATGTTGTTTCTGCTGATCCACTCGGAGAACTAAATCTCCTTCCTGGAAGGCTCGACCCCTCACATTTTTGGCGTGGAAGCGACGCAAGTCTTGTTGGTAGATGGTTGATCGGATCAGAGCCATCTCCCTTTCTTCCTCTAAGAGGTCGACTGCGTCCTGCCGCGCTTGTTCAGCTTCTGCTTTGTTGTAGAGTTCAACCCGAGGAGCATTGTGGAGAAGATCACTCGGCAAAACTGCTTCAGCTCCATAGACCAAGAAGAATGGAGTTCTCCCGGTCGACCGATTAGGCGTGGTCCGCAGTCCCCAAAGCACCGAGGGAAGTTCGTCGACCCATGCTCCAGCCGCATGTTTGAGATCACGCATCAGTCGGGGTTTCAACCCTTTGAGGATCAGGCCATTGGCTCGCTCTGCTTGTCCATTCGACTGCGGATGGGCGACTAAAGCGTAGTCGACTCGTGTGCCTTGAGAGTTACAGAAATCCCTGAATTCCTCTGAGTCAAAGTTTGACCCATTATCTATAATGATGCTGTGCGGGACTCCATATCTGAATATCGGTTCCTCGATGAAGCTAACAGCGATCAAGCGTCAAGGTTCTTGATGGGTTTAGCCTCAATCCACTTGGTGAACTTGTCGACTGCCACCAGTACATGCGTGAAACCGCTTCGACCTGTTCTCAAGGGGCCAACCATATCTAACCCCCATACTGCGAAGGGCCAGACGAGTGGAATGGTCTTCAGAGCTGATGCAGGCTTGTGTGACATATTTGAGTAGAACTGACATCCTTCGCACTTGTCCACTATTTCCTTTGCCATCTCATCCGCCTTTGGCCAGTAAAATCCGGCTCGGTATGCTTTGGCCATGATGGTCCGAGAGGACGCATGATGACCACAGGTCCCCGAGTGGATATCATCAACAATGATTCGACCTTCTTCTGGCGTTATGCACTTCTGACCGACTCCAGTCGCGCTCTCTCTGTACAACTGTCCTTTGATTACGGTAAAGGCCTTGGATCGACGGACAATCTGTCGAGCCTCTTCCACATCCTCCGGGAGTTCTTTTCTCAGGATATACGCGATATATGGAACTGTCTAGTCGGGAATGACCGCTAATATCTCCATGACTAAGTCGACCACTGCTGGGACTTCTACTTCAGTCGGATCTGTGGCACTCTTGGGCTGCGGGGCTTCTTCGGTGAAAGGATCTTCTTTAACTGATGGAGTATGCATATGTTCCAAGAACACACCACTCGGAATGGCCTCTCTCTTGGAACCTATCTTTGCCAGATCATCAGCTGCTTGATTTTTCAGTCGGGGTATATGATGGAGCTCTAACCCCTCAAACTTCTTTTCCAGCTTCCTCACTGCATTGCAGTATCCAGTCATGGCTGGGCTTCTCACGTCCCACTCCTTCATCACTTGGTTGACCACTAAATCTGAATCACCATAGACCATCAAGCGACGGACGCCGAGTGAAATGGCCATGCGCAATCCATATAGAAGGGCCTCATACTCTGCTTCATTGTTGGAGGAATCAAAGTGAATCTAGAGCACATATCTGAGCTTATCTCCTCTGGGGGAAACCAGGACAACCCCAAAGACTGTAACCATTCAACATCTTAGAGCCATCAAAGAACATGGTCCAATGCTCAAGTGAACCATAGTCGGTTGCATTGTTCAATCCACTCGGCAAGGAAATCTGCTATTGCACGACTTAATGGCTTTCTTTGCCTCAAACTTGATATCAAGGGAAGAAGTTCAATCGCCCATTTTGCCACTCGACCAGATTGCATCTCTGTTGTGCGTGAATCTCGAAAGTGGAGCGTCGTTGACGATCGTGATGGAATGATCGGAGAAATAATGAGCAACCTTCTTCGTGGTCATGTATATCCCATACACAAGCTTCGATAATGAGGGTATCTCTGCTGGATGGAGTTAAAACTTCGATAGATAGTACCTTTGGCGCTGAACTTTGAAGGCTTTCCTTCTTCTTCCCGCCGACCGTAAATCTTTATCTTGACGACTTGTCCTGTGGCTGCGATATAAAGCAGCAGAGGCTCTTGCTCATTGGAGCAGCAAGCACCGGCTGGGTGGAGAGCGAGCTTTTAGCTCGCAAGCGCTGCATCGACTTCGAGTCCACTCGAACTTGTTCGCCTTCTTCATCGATCGGTAAAGAGGCAATGCCTTTTCACCGAGTCGTGAGATGAATCGACTTAATGCAGCCAAGCATCCAAGAAGCTTCGACATCGTGCACTCGCGCATGGGCGTTTCATTGAAGTATAGTGCCGATCTTTTCGGATTAGCGTCGATTCCTCGTTCGGAAACGAGAAAACCGAGTAACTTGCCACCAGGAACTCCGAATGTGCACTTTGATGGATTGAGGTTGGTATCATACCTTCTGAGGTTGGCAAATGTTTCGGCGAGGTCGATGAGCAGGTCGGAACCTTTTCGCGATTTGACCACGATATCATCCATATATGCTTCCACATTCGATGATTTGAGTGAGCGGACACTTCGAATCATTCGCATAAATGTGGCTCCGGCATTCTTGAGGCCGAATGGCATGGTGATATAGCGAAGCACCGAATGGAGTGATGAAAGCTGTTTTATCTCATCGGGTCCATCTGAGACGGATCGATGGTACCCGAATAGGCGTCTAGAAAGACAATCTCGCATCCTGCGGTCGAGTCAACAATTTGATCAATGCGAGGAGAGGAAAATGATCTTTCGGGCAGGCCGATTGATGTGCTTGAAATCAATGCACATTGAGTGAGTTGTCCTTCTTAGGAACCATGACGACATTAGCGAGCCACTCGGAGTGGTATATCTCTCGGATAAATCCTGCATGCCAACAATGAGCCACTTCCTCACTAATAGCCTTTCTCTTACGGGCGGCGGACCGCCAAGATGCTCTTTAACTGGTTTTGCTGATGAGTCGACTCTAAGACGATGCTCACCGATCCCCTCGAACACCCGGCATGTCGGTGGCTTCCATGCAAAAATGTCCCGATTCTCACGGAGGAACTGGATGGCGCTTCTTCCTATTTGGTCGAGTGTTGTGGAGATGTGGGTCGGGGCTTCATTGGGGTCGGTCGGTGAATGTGGACAGGCTTCGTCTCACCGGACGGTGAAATGCGATTCTGTGGCGGGCTTCTTGGATCGCAGCAAATCACTCGGATCTGCGTTTTGCTTATATTCTTCAAACTCGACCGTTATCACACGAATCGGCAATCTTTGAGCCTTCTGAAACACTCTTACGCCTTTTCTCGATCACCAAGGACAATGATCACTCCTTTGGGGCGAGCATCTTGACTTGAGGTAGACATAACATGGTCGAGCCAGGAACCGTGTGTAAGCTGGTCTCCCCAAAATAGCGTGGTATGCGCTCTGAAAATCCATGACCTCAAACGTGAGCTTTTCCTTGCGAAAATGTTTTGAATCACCAAACACCACGTCCAGAGCTATTTGGCCGAGTGACTCGGCTTTCTTTCTGGTATAACTCCATGAAAGCTCATGTTCTTGGTGCTCGATCGGGACATCGAATGCCCATTCCTTTGATGTATCTGCATACAACAAGTTCAGTCTGCTACCACCGTCCATCAGCACTTTCGTCAGCCGAGTGCCTTCGACAACTGGGTCGACCACCAAAGCTTGCCTCCCAGGGGTGGCAATATGAGTCGGGTGATCAGACTGGTCGAATGTAATGGGCGTTTGGGACCATCTCAGATAAGTTGGTTTCGCTGGGGCAACCATGTTCACTTCACGGTTAATGACCTTCAGTCGGCTCTTGCTTTCCACATCCGCGAAAATCATCAGAGTGGAGTTGACATGTGGATATCCTCCCTCACTGTCCTCCTTGTCTTCGGCCTTGTCCGACTCCTTTTCCTTGTCCTTGGATTGTTTCCCTTGGAACTGCTGGATCAGGAGTCGACACTGGCGAGTGGTATGCTTCGGGTAAATGATATTACCCTCTTCATCTTTCTTCGTGTGGATGTGACACGGCATATCCATCACGTCGCTTCCTTCTTTATCCTTCACCTTCTTAGGGTTCCGGGATCCTTTGGGTTTCCTTTGAACTTTCCACGAGTCACGGCGAGCCTCTCCGAGAGCTGCTGGTTCGCCTTCCGCTTCGCTTCCGATTGGTGTTTCCCTTCTCCGATCGACTCGGCTTGTACTTGCCGCTTGAGTCGGTCTTCCTCTTCGCCGTTAGGCGTTTGGTAACAATCTCCATCATCCGACTCGTGGTCATGTCTCCGGTTCGACCAAACTTCAAACTCAATTCTCTGTTCTTGACACCATCCTTGAAGGCGCAGACCGCACGATGGTCGACACGTTCTCCACGGTATGATGCAAAGTGATCCCTCTCTGAATATACTCTCGAGAGTCTCGTTAATCTTACGCACACAAACTTGCAGCTCACAATCCAGCTGGTCGCTTGCAAGTTCCTTCAAATGTTCGACAAACACTGGACAGATCTTCCCAAGTGTAGATGCTTCTAGGAGGTAATCGATTCAACCACGCTCGCGTAACCTTCCAACATGAGGGCAAATGCTTCATGGCCACCTCGTCATTCCCACCACCAATCTGAACCGCCACTCGGTAGTCCTCAAGCCAGGTTTCGTGCTTAGACTCACCATGAACTTGCTTACTCCAGTTGCCAACCTGAAATTGGGGGAATCATCGCGCTCGATAGCCTCTTGAAACATTACGGACGAAACATGCACTCGGCGCTTGTGGGCGCATCTCTGTCGGGGCCGCATACGATGGGCTCTGTTTGGTCGACCAAGCCTTGCGATGATGGATCGCGCGTCGAAGCCTGGTTCCCGGGGGTCGACTGGAGCTCTTCGCCCCACACTGAGTTGACGCCTGTCGTCCTGCTGCCGAGGAGCGTAAGACCCACCTCTCGGGGAGGTGGGCACCGGCGCTGTCATCACGATCATGTCGGTCGCCGTCTTGGTCTCGCCGATTCTCGCGTCCTTCGCGCGCAGAGGCGATCTAGGATCGTGAGCCGATCGAACCATATTCGCAGCGACGGATCGATTGTGAATTACATTGCGCGATCTGCGACACGGCTGAATTCGATCTCCTGCTACCCGGAGCAAATCTCGATCGCATCAAGCCTCTGCCGACTTCCGACCGAGAGGGCTGCATGGACTCGCTATACGGGTTGCGGTTGCTAAATTCTGAATCGGGGTTCGATATACCTGAGTCGGCGGGAAGAGTTGACGTCGATTGGCGTCGGGTGCTCGTTGCCGCGCGCGCTCGTTGAGTGCTCGCTGAAGATTTTCCAGACGAGCGCGTTCAGCCAAGTTGGACAAACGTGCCTCCTCCAAGGCGCGAGCCTCGGGGGTTTCTCCTGCGATGGGAGTATGCAGCACATCCATGTTCCTGCGGCGAAGCTCTTCCCTTTGCAGAGAATTGAGTGGCTCGGGTTGGTACTCTTCGTGGTTTTGTGCGGGGTCGCCTCCACCGTCTACTCCGCCCTCATGGGCGAAGCCAGGAGGACTGCGAGGTCCGTTGACCATCAAGATTTCCGCCGCCGGATCACTGCTATCGCATTCGGATGCACGCCTCTCTGAGCGGTCGATGATCGAACAAGCCGTAGAGGGATCGTCGGGCTCGATTGCCGCAACTTGGGCGGTGGCCGTCTGGCGAGCCACCGCGTGCCTCACCCACCGCTGGAGCCTCGACCGACCAGAGCGCTTGCGCTGGTGGGAGACCGGGAGGGTGACTGATAAGGGAGTCAACCGATACGGGGTCGACGGTTGTCGCAGCAGAACACCGCGGACACATGCACGAAAATGCGTCGCACCGCAGACGGGGAGCGCATCAACGTCGAGTGGAGCCTCCTGGAGCCAAGCGGAGTCGTCGGCGATGAAGGTGAGAGCGCCGAGACGGATCTCGCGGCCCTCAACCAAAACTCCAGTAGCAACCATGATGAAAGTACTCGGAAGAATCGCAACTTCTCCAAAAATCGCTAAGACACCTGCCCCACGGTGGGCGCCAACTGTCGTGGTTCTAAGTCTGACAGTAAAGTGGGGGGTAGGTATGGAGAGGCAAGGTCCTAGCTATGGAGAGGTTGTAAACACAAGAGATGTACGAGTTCAGGCCCTTCTCAGAGGAAGTAACAGCCCTACGTCTCGGAGCCCGGAGGCGGTCGAGTGGATTATGTGTGTATGAATTACAGGGGTGCGAACCCCTTACACTGAGGTGGGGGTGGCTTATATAGTGCCTGCCGGACCCTCCGGCCCTCGATGTCGGGGTTTAAAGTACATTAAGTCCAGGCGTTCTTGGTAACGCCCACATAAAGTGTCTTAAATACCATAAAGCCTACTTAATTACAGATCACGTTCACAGTGCAGAGTGCTTCTTGACCTTCGGTGGTCGGTGAGTCTTCATGGTCGAGTCCTTCAAGTCTGTCGAGTGGAGTCCTCCTTGGTCGACTGGAAGGTGATCTCTTCTAAGGGTGTCCTTGGGTAGGGTACTTAGATTGTTGGGGAACGTAGTAATTTCAAAAAATTTCCTACGCACACGCAAGATCATGGTGATGCATAGCAACGAGAGGGGAGAGTGTTGTCTACATACCCTTGTAGACCAAGCGAAGCGATCACAACATAGAGGAAGTAGTCGACGTTATCCTCGCGATCCAACCGATCCCAGCGCCGTTACTCGGCGCCTCCATTCTTGACACACGTACAGCTCGGTGGCGCTCCTCGGGCTCCGATCCAGCAAAGCTCCGGGGAGAGAGTTCCGTCGGCCGACGGCGTGGTGGCGATCTTGATGTTCTACCGGCGCAGGCTTCGCCTAAGCACCGCCACGATATGACCGAGGTGGAATATGGTGGAGGGGCACCGACACGGCTAAGGAACGATCTCAAGGATCAACTTGTGTGTCTTAGGGTGCCCCCCGCCCCGTATATAAAGGAGCAAGGAAGGGCCGGCCGGCCCTAGAGGCGCGCCAGGGGGGGAGTCCTCCTCCTGGTGGGAGTAGGACTCCCTTTCCTAGTCCAACTAGGAGGGGAAGGGGAAGGAAGGAGAGGAGAGGAGAGGAAAGGGGCGCGCCCCCTCCTTGTCCAATCGGACTCCTCATGGGGCGCGCCACCTCCCGGCGCAGCCCTCTCTCTCTCCTCGTGGCCCATTAAGGCTCATTACTTCCCGGGGGTTCCGGTAACCCTCCCAGGCACTCCGATTATCCGAAACCACTGGAACCATTCCGATGTCCGAACATAGCTGTCCAATATATCAATCTTTACGTCTCGACCATTCCGAGACTCCTCGTCGTGTCCGTGATCACATCCGGACTCGAACTCCTTCGGTACATCAAAGTACACAAACTCATAATATAACCGTCATCGAAACCTTAAGCGTGCGGACCCTACGGTTCGAGAACAATGTAGACATGACCGAGACACGTCTCCGATCAATAACCAATAGCGGGACCTGGATTCCCATATTGGCTCCTACATATTCTACGAAGATCTTTATCGGTCAGACCGCATAACAACATACGTTTGTTCCCTTTGTCATCGGTATGTTACTTGCCCGAGATTCGATCGTCGGTATCCAATACCTAGTTCAATCTCGTTACCGCAAGTCTCTTTACTCGTTCCGTAACACATCATCTCGCAACTAACTCATTAGTTGCAATGCTTGCAAGGCTTAAGTGATGTGCATTACCGAGAGGGCCCAGAGATACCTCTCCGACATTCGGAGTGACAAATCCTAATCTCAAATCGCCAACCCAACAAGTACCTTTGGAGACACCTGAGAGCACCTTTATAATCACCCGATTCGTTGTGACGTTTGGTAGCACACAAAGTGTTCCTCCGTAAACAGGAGTTCCATAATCTCATAGTCATAGGAACATGTATAAGTCATGAAGAAAGCAATAGCAACATACTAAACGATCGGGTGCTAAGCTAACGGAATGGGTCATGTCAATCAGATCATTCAACTAATGATGTGATCCCGTTAATCAAATAACAACTCTCTGTCCATGGTTAGGAAACATAACCATCTTTGATTAACAAGCTAGTCAAGTAGAGGCATACTAGTGACACTCTGTTTGTCTATATATTCACACATGTATTATGTTTCCGGTTAATACAATTCTAGCATGAATAACAAACATTTATCATGATATAAGGAAATAATTAATAACTTTATTATTGCCTCTAGGGCATATTTCCTTCACTCTCCCACTTGCACTAGAGTCAATAATCTAGATCACATCACCATGTGATTAACATCGATAGTTCACATCATCATGTGATTAACACCCATAGTTCACATCGCCATGTGACCAACACCCAAAGGGTTTACTAGATTCAGTAAGCTAGTTCACATCGCTATGTGATTAATACCCAAAGAGTACTAAGGTGTGATCATGTTTTGCTTGTGAGACAATCTTAGTCAACAGGTCTTTCACATTCAGATCCGTTATGTATTTTGCAATATTCTATGTCTACAATGCTCTGCACGGAGCTACTCTAGCTAATTGCTCCCACTTTCAATATGTATCTAGATCGAGACTTAGAGTCATCCAGATCGGTGTCAAAACTTGCATCGACGTAACCCTTTACGACGAACCTTTTGTCACTTCCATAATCGAGAAACATATCCTTATTCCACTAAGGATAATTTTGACCGCTGTCCAGTGATCTACTCCTAGATCACTATTGTACTCCCTTGCCAAACTTAGTGTAGGGTATACAATAGATCTGGTACACAACATGGCATACTTTATAGAACCTATGGCCAAGGCATAGGGAATGACTTTCATTCTCTTTCTATCTTCTCGTCGTGGTCGGGTTTTGAGTATTACTCAATTTCACACCTTGTAACACGGCAAGAACTCTTTCTTTGATCTGCTCCATTTTGAACTACTTCAAAATCTTGTCAAGGTATGTACTCATTGAAAAACTTATCAAGCATCTTGATCTATCCTATAGATCTTGATGCTCAATATGTAAGCAGCTTCACCGAGGTCTTTCATTGAAAAACTCTTATTCAAGTACCCTTTATGCTATCCAGAAATTCTATATCATTTCCGATTAGTAATATGTCATCTACATATAATATCGAAATGCTCTGAGCTCCCACTCACTTTCTTGTAAATACGAGCTTCTCCAAAAGTCTCATTTACCCAAATGCTTTGATCACACTATCAAAGCGTTTATTCCAACTCGAGATGCTTGCACCAGTCCATAAATGGATCATTGGAGCTTGCACACTTTGTTAGCTCCTTTGGATCGATAAAACCTTCGGTTGCATCATATACAACTCTTCTTCCGTAAATCCATTCAGAATGCAGTTTTACATCCATTTGCCAAATTTCATAATCATAAAATGCGGCAATTGCTAACATGATTCGGACAGACTTAAGCATCGCTACGGGTGAGAAGGTCTCATCGTAGTCAATCCCTTGAACTTGTCGAAAACCTTTTGCGACAAGTCGAGCTTTGTAGACAGTAACATTACCGTCAGCGTCAGTCTTCTTCTTGAAGATCCACTTGTTTTCTATTGCTTGCCGACCCTCGGGCAAGTCAACCAAAGTCCACACTTTGTTTTCATACATGGATCCCATCTCAGATTTCATGGCCTCAAGCCATTTTGTGGAATCTGGGCTCACCATCGCTTCCTCATAGTTTGTAGGTTCATCATGGTCTAGTAACATGATTTCCAGAATAGGATTACCGTACCACTCTGGTGCGGACCGTACTCTGGAAGACCTACGAGGTTCGGTAGTAACTTGATCTGAAGTTACATGCTCATCATCATTAGCTTCCTCACTAATTGGTATAGTAGTCACAAGAACAGATTTATGTGATGAACTACTTTCCAATAAGGGAACAGGTACAGTTACCTCATCAAGTTCTACTTTCCTCCCACTCACTTCTTTCGAGAGAAACTCCTTCTCTAGAAAGGATCCATTTATTAGCAACGAATGTTTTGCCTTCGGATCTGTGATAGAAGGTGTACCCAACAATTTCCTTTGGGTATTCTATGAAGATGCACTTCTCCAATTTGGGTTTGAGCTTATCAGGATGAAACTTTTTCACATAAGCATCGCAGCCCCAAACTTTAAGAAACGACAACTTTGGTTTCTTGCTAAACCACAGTTCATATAGTGTCGTCTCAACGGATTTAGATGGTACCCTATTTAACGTGAATGCAGTTGTCTCTAATGCATGATCCCAAAACGATATTGGTATTTCGGTAAGAAACATCATAGATTGTACTATATCCAATAAAGTACGGTTATGACGTTCGGACACACCATTATGATGTGGTGTTCCAGGTGGCATGAATTTGTGAAACTATTCCACATTGTTTTAATTGAAGACCAAACTCGTAACTCAAATTTTTGTCTCCGTGATCAGATCGTAGAAACCTTATTTTCTTGTCACGATGATTTTTCCACTTCACTCTGAAATTCTTTGAACCTTTCAACTATTTCAGACTTATGTTTCATCAAGTAGATATACCCATATCTGCTCAAATCATCTGTGAAGGTCGAAAATAACGATACCGCCATGAGCCTTAACACTCATTGGATCGCATACATCGGTATGTATTATTTCCAATAAGTCGGTTGCTCGCTCCTTTATTCGGAGAACGGAGTCTTAGTCATCTTGCCCATGAGGCATGGTTCGCAAGCATCAAGTGATTCATAATCAAGTGATTCCAAAATCCCATCAAGATGGAGTTTCTTCATGCGCTTTACACCAATATGACCTAAACGGCGATGCCACAAATAAGTTGCACTATCATTATTAACTTTGCATCTTTTGGTTTCAATATTATGAATATGTGTATCACTACGATCGAGATCCAATGAACCATTTTCATTGGGTGTGTAACCATATAAGGTTTTATTCATGTAAACAGAACAACAGTTTATTCTCTTACTTAAATGAATAACCGTATTGCAGTAAACATGATCAAATCATATTCATGCTCAACGCAAACACCAAATAACATTTATTTAGGTTCAACACTAATCCCGAAAGTATAGGGAGTGTGCGATGATGATCATATCAATCTTGGAACTACTTCCAACACTCATTGTCACTTCCCCTTCAACTAGTCTTTGTTTATTCTGTAACTCCTGTTTCGAGTTACTAATCTTAGCAACCGAACAAGTATCAAATACTTAGGGGCTACTATAAACACTAGTAAAGCACACATCAATAACCTGTATATCAAATATACCCTTGTTCACTTTGCCATCCTTCTTATCCACCAAATATTTAGGGCATTTCCGCTTCCAGTGACCATTCCCTTTGCAGTAGAAGCACTTAGTCTCAGGATTAGGTCCAGACTTGGGCTTCTTCACTTGAGAAGCAACTTGCTTGCCGTTCTTTTGAAGTTCCCTTCTATCCCTTTGCCCTTTTCTTGAAACTAGTGGTCTCGCTAACCATCAACACTTGATGTTCTTTCTTGATTTCTACCTTCATCGATTTCATCATCATGAAAAAACTCGGGAATTATTTTCATCATCCCTTGCATACTATAGTTCATCATGAAGTTCTACTAACTTGGTGATGGTGACTAGAGAATTCATCAATCACTATCTTATCCGGAAGATTAACTCCCACTTGATTCAAGCGATTGTAGTACCTGCATAATCGAGCACGTGCTCACTAGTTAGCGATTCTCCTCCATATTTTAGCTATAGAACTTGTTGGAGACTTCATATCTCTTAACTCGGGTATTTGCTTGAAATATTAACTTCAACTCTGGAACATCTCATATGGTCCATGATGTTCAAAACATCTTTGAAGTCCCGATTCTAAGCCATAAAGCATGGTGCACAAAACTATCAAGTAGTCATCATATTGAGCTAGCCAAACGTTCATAACGTCGCATCCGCTCTGCAATAGGTCTGTCACCTAGCGGTGCATTAAGGACATAATTCTTACGTGCAAAGAACGAGGATAAACCTCGGATCACGGATCCAATCCGCATCATTGCTACTAACATTTTTCAACACAATTTTCTCTAGGAACATATCAAAATAAACATATGAAAGCAACAACGCAAGCTATTGATCTTACAACATAATTTGCAAAATACTACCAGGACTAAGTTCATGATAAATTTAAGTTCAATTAATCATATTACTTAAGAACTCCCACTTAGATGACATCTCTAGTCATCTAAGTGATCACGTGATCCAAATCAACTAAACCATAACCGATCATCACGTGAGATGGAGTAGTTTTCAATGATGAACATCTTATGTTGATCATATCTACTATATGATTCACGCTCGACCTTTCGGTCTTCGTGTTCGAGGCCATATCTGCATATGCTAGGCTCGTCAAGTATAACTGAGTATTCAAGTGTGCAAAACTGGCTTGCACCCGTTGTAGATGGACGAGAGCTTATCACACCGATCATCACGTGGTGTCCGGGCACGACGAACTTTGGCAATGGTGCATACTCAGGGAGAACACTTCTTGATAATTTTAGTGAGAGATCATCTTAAAATGCTACCGTCAATCAAAGCAAGAATAAGATGTATAACAGATAAACATCATATGCAATCAAAATATGTGACATGAAATGGCCATGATCATCTTGTGCCTTTGATCTCCATCTCCAAAGTACTGTCATGATCTTTATCGTCACCGGCATGACACCATGATCTTCATCATCTTGATCTATATCAATTTGTCGTCACATGGTCGTCTCGCCAACTATTTGCTCTTGCAACTATTGCTATCGCATAGCGATAAAGTAAAGCAATTATTTGGCACTTGCATCTTATGCAACAAAGAGACAACCATAGGGCTTCCGCTCGCCGTCGATAACTTCAACAAAACATGATCATCTCATACAACAACTTATATCTCATCACGTCTTGACCATATCACATCACAACATGCCCTGCAAAAACAAGTTAGACGTCCTCTACTTTGTTGTTGCAAATTTTACGTGGCTGCTACGGGCTTAGCAAGAACCGTTCTTACCTACGCATCAAAACCACAACGATAGTTTGTCAAATAGACTCCGTTTAACCTTCTCAAGGACCGGGCGTAGCCTTTTCGGTTCAACTAAAGTTGGAGAAACAGACACCGCTAGTCACCGTGTGCAAAGCACGGCGGTAAAACCAGTCTCGTGTAAGCGTCTGCGTAATGTCGGTCCGGCCGCTTCATCCAACAATACCGCCAACCAAAGTATGACATGTCGGTAGGCGATGACTTATATCGTCCACAACTCACTTGTGTTCTACTCGTGCATATAACATCAAACCATAAAACCTAGGCTCGATACCACCGTTGGGGAACGTAGTAATTTCAAAAATTTCCTCGCACACGCAAGATCATGGTGATGCATAGCAACGAGAGGGAGAGTGTTGTCTACATACCCTTGTAGACCGAGGCGGGCGATCACAACGTAGAGGAAGTAGTCGACGTTATCCTCGCGATCCAACCGATCCCAGCGCCGTTACTCCGGCGCCTCCGAAGTTCTTGACACACGTACAGCTCGGTGACGCTCCTCGGGCTCCGATCCGGCAAAGCTCGGGGAGAGAGTTCCACAAGACGACGGCGTGGTGGCGATCTTGATGTTCTACCGGCGCAGGCTTCGCCTAAGCACCGCTTCGATATGACCGAGGTGGAATATGGTGGAGGGGCACCGCACACGGCTAAGGAACGATCTCAAGGATCAACTTGTGTGTCTTAGGGTGCCCCCTGCCCCGTATATAAAGGAGCAAGGGAAGGGCCGGCCGGCCCTAGAGGGCGCGCCAGGGAGGGAGTCCTCCTCCTAGTGGGAGTAGGACTCCCTTTCCTAGTCCAACTAGGAGGGGAAGGGGAAGGAAGGAGAGGGAGGGGGAGGGGAAAGGGGCGCGCCCCCTCCTTGTCAGTCGGACTCCTCATGGGGGGTGCCACCTCTGGCGCAGCCCTCTCTCTCCCTCGTGGCCCATTAAGGCTCATTACTTCCCGGGGTTCCAGTAACCCCTCCGGCACTCAGATTATCCAAACCACTCGAAACCATTCCGATGTCCGAACATAGCTGTCCAATATATCAATCTTTACGTCTCGACCATTCCGAGACTCCTCGTCGTGTCCGTGATCACATCCGGACTCGAACTCCTTCGGTACATCAAAATACACAAACTCATAATATAACCGCCATCGAAACCTTAAGCGTGCGGACCCTACGGTTCGAGAACAATGTAGACATGACCAAGACACGTCTCCGATCAATAACCAATAGCGGGACCTGGATGCCCATATTGGCTCCTACATATTCTACGAAGATCTTTATCGGTCAGACCGCATAACAACATACGTTTGTTCCCTTTGTCATCGGTATGTTACTTGCCCGAGATTCGATCGTCGGTATCCAATACCTAGTTCAATCTCGTTACCGGCAAGTCTCTTTACTCGTTCCGTAACACATCATCTCGCAACTAACTCATTAGTTGCAATGCTTGCAAGGCTTAAGTGATGTGCATTACCGAGAGGGCCCAGAGATACCTCTCCGACATTCGGAGTGACAAATCCTAATCTCGAAATACGCCAACCCAACAAGTACCTTTGGAGACATCTCAGAGCACCTTTATAATCACCCGATTCGTTGTGACGTTTGGTAGCACACAAAGTGTTCCTCCGTAAACGGAGTTGCATAATCTCATAGTCATAGGAACATGTATAAGTCATGAAGAAAGCAATAGCAACATACTAAACGATCGGGTGCTAAGCTAACGGAATGGGTCATGTCAATCGATCATTCAACTAATGATGTGATCCCGTTAATCAAATAACAACTCTTTGTCCATGGTTAGGAAACATAACCATCTTTGATTAACAAGCTAGTCAAGTAGAGGCATACTAGTGACACTGCTTTGTCTATATATTCACACATGTATTATGTTTCCGGTTAATACAATTCTAGCATGAATAACAAACATTTATCATGATATAAGGAAATAATTAATAACTTTATTATTGCCTCTAGGGCATATTTCCTTCATAGATCAGGTCAATGACCCTACCCTAGGTACCTGACTCCATCATTGGGTGTGTTGGGGACACAAGAGACTCTTTGTTATTTGGTTGGAGGGTTGTTTGAGAGAGGCCATCTTCATTCTACGCCTCCCACGAATGGATAAAACTTAGGTCATCCACTTGAGGGAAATTTGCTACTGTCCTACAAATCTTTGCATTTGAAGGCCCAACAATGTCTACAAGAAGAAGGTTGCGTAGTAGACATCATGGCGGCGTGAAGGGGTTGAGGCGTGGTGGGGCGCGGTGGGCTCCGGCGGCGTTGACCCTGTCGGCGTGCAGCCAGATCTGGGCCTAGGCGGCGCAGGCCGGGAGCGGTGTGGGCTGCAGGCGTCCACCTCTGCCGTGGCCATGGCTGGTAGGGGCGGAGGCGTAGTGGCGGTGGCAGGTGGGCGGGCTGCTCGGTTTCCAGGAGTCCCGCCGGCTGGACGGCGACGGCGGCGCGGTTGGACTCCCTGGTGAGCTTTCTCGGGGTGGGCAGCGGTCCTGGTGGGCACTCCTTGCCGGTGGCTGGGGCTGTGTTGGCGGCCTTGCGCGGCTCTACGCTGGTCGCCGAGGCGGGGCGGCACAGGGGTGTGTCCTGGGGGAGGGATTGGGCTGGAAGGATGGGCGGCGCCGACGTGCTCGGGCCCCCGTCACCGGCACAGGGGTGTGCCAATCTGGATGCGTCCGCTACCCCACCTCCTCCTTTCCCCGGTCGTGTGCGGGCGGCTGTAGCGCCGGCGATCTTCAAGGCGGGATACATTCTGCGGCTCATCGGTCTGGTGTCTCCCCTTGGTCCAAAGTTGATCCTTTTGGATGATCTTGGGGGTGTTTGGATGTTGGGCGGCGGCCCTGGCGGCGGGAGGCATGGCATTCGTGGACAGAACCTACGTCTTAGGTGTGGGCGGGGAACCATGGCCTCGCGGGGGGTTTGGTTGCGGCTGGTTGGCAGAGCAAGGGTATGTCGGACGGATGCAAGCGCCGGAGTACATCACTTGCCCAGTCCTTGTACTGGCCGACGGCGTCCACGGCCGTGGTCGTCGTATCCTTCATGAAGGCACCGTGGCGGTGCTCCTACCCCTCGCATGTGACTCCGGGTGAAAACTTGATCTACGGATCGGACGGTGATGACTATTCGTGGGCATCCCCTTCTAGGAGGCAGTGTCTTGGAGTCCTTGCTCTGTCATGACCGTATCCCGCCTCCTCGTTTCTTCGTGGAGGTCTCTGTCCTCTTTAAGCGGTTAAGTTAGCTTGGTTGGCGGTGGCATTGGAGGACGGTGCTCGACACCTTTGTATCATGTCTTGGGTGTGTGTGTTGTGTGGGTGGTGGAGTGCGTTGTACCGGTCTGTCCGGATGTTGTGATGATGTTGGCTTTATAATATAAAGCAGGGGGAAACCCTTTTCGGCAAATTTTTAGGCGGTTTCTAGCCCGCGAAAACTATACGGGAAGATGCAACAACGTATAGGCGGTTTTCTTCGGCCCCGTCTCAAATTCCTCCACAAGATGCAACAACACTAGGTTGTCGACATCATTGTCCAGGATCATCTCTTCTGTCTGAACCATCGGACGAAGCCGACAAGGACGAACTCAAATCCATCTACAAAATTCACGTGAATCACCCATGAATTACACCCGAACCTCAACCGAGCCAAATCGAGCACAAGCACGCGGGTGTTGGACATACCTCGCCCGAAGCCGGCCGAAGCAAAGCCGCGCCGTCCCTTTCTTTTCCCCCGCCGGCCAAAGCAAAGCCGCGTCGCGCAGCCCCTTTCTTCTCCCCGCCGGCCAAAGCAAAGCCGCATCATGCCGCCCTTTGTTTTCCCCGTCGTCCAAAGCAAAGTCATGTCGCCCTTTCCTCCGATGCGCGCAGGAGAGCCCTATTGATTCCGAGGCTGAACGGAGCCGGAACCAACCGGATCCGCCTGCTACAAGGCAGCGCGCTAAGCTCCGATGTGGATCCATAGCGCCAGCGGCGGCCGCGAGCCCTCGGACACAAATGGGCACTCCCCGTGCTGAAACTTGGTGGAATGGATGCGGCGCAGGGCGGTGGAGCTTTCGGACAGCGTGGGACAGCGGGCAGCAAGAACGGTCGGGAACGTGCGGTGGTGGCAGCGGGGAGTGGAGGTGCAAACGGAAGCGGGCAGAAATGCATTTGTGCCAAAGGGAAGGGGAGCCAGCAAAATCGAGCGAAACCCCATATATATGAAGGAAACGAGCCCGAGGATTCGGGATCCCACAAAAAATTTCCAGGATGGCCGAATTTGCGGGATCTATTCGGTAACAACCCCCCCCCGTCCCCACAAACCGACGGTTATTTTACCTGATGGCCCGGTTTGCGAGATCTGCTAGAGATGCTCTAATTTGCTCCAACTTCCCATAAACACCAATTTATTTTACGGATAGGGGAGTTGTAGGCTCCACCTCCAACACTGTCCCCAAAATCAGCATGAGTGCTTCTATAACCAAACCCCTTATATTGCCTCTATACGTCTGGGTGGACGGCCCAGTCACTGACCAGTTAAGAAATCGTGAACCAGCTGCACCCCTCACACCAGCCCTATACATCCGGACTGACCGACATCCCTCAAATCCAACCCATATCTACAGTGGGTATAAGGAGGCCCACGTCGAATCTAGCCCACATTAGCCCAACTTGACCTCACTAAGGCCTTATTCGGTTCCATGACAAATGAGAGGGATTGACAGGTATTGGTAGGGATTAATTCCCATCTAGTTCAAATTCCCCCCCAAATCCCCTCCATTCCACTCCAATCCACTTAGGGAGTGGCTTAACCGAAAGGCCTAAGGAATCTATCCAGCTCAGTCCTCTTCGGTTTGCCTATTTGGTTCCATGACAAATGAGAGAGATTGTTAGGCATTGGTAGGTTAAATCCCATCTAGTTCAAATTCCCCCAAATCCCCTCCATTCCACTCCAATCCACTTGGGTAGTGGCTTAACCGAACAAGGCCTAAGGAATCCGCCAACTCAATCCTCTTGGGTTTGCCATAGGGAATCCTCTATAACACTAAGCTCCCTAGGATTAGAGGCCTCACAATCAATTGAGGTCTCCAATTGGGATTTGGTAACCCAATTTTGATCGGGTCAACAATTTCTCAAAACTCTCTCATCTAATATTTTATACAATACACTATGCTTTCTAATTTTTAAATCTTCACAATTAATTGAAGCTACAATTTAGAGTTGGGTCCCCCGATTTTGACTGGGTCAACAGTTTCTCAAGGGTCTCTCCTATTTAATTATTTAAATTCTCCATGTTCTGTAATTTTAAAGCTCTTTCATTCGATTGAGGTATTCAATTTTGGATTTGATTTACGATTTTGATTAGGCCAACGATTTTTTAAATCAATCAGTAGCAACCGGCCTATAAAAACATATCAACCCCTCGCAGACTCCCATATAACCTAGAAAAAAGTGCCACCATGTGATACTATAGCACAAATACAGTACAACAACCATTGATGAAAAAATATCCTCACATAAATATGGGTTGATTAGCGGATAACACAAAATCATACCGCGAAAGGCCCACCAAATAACTGCATTATAGATAAACATAGAACACACTCCATCGGCTCCCCCACCAGCCAAACTAAATATTCCATCAATTTCAAAGTATAAGGGTTATTAGTTTTTGAAAAGTCAAATTTCTTTAACTTTGACCAAGTTCAAAGCCAAAAATACCGACATCCACGGTATTAAACAAAAAAAAAATTCATTCCATGATGAAGCTAATAACTGATTTGATATTATGAATTTTGATATATTTCTCTATAAATTTGATCAAACTTAAAGATGTTAGACTTTTCAAAAAGTAATACATCATATATTTTGAAATAGAGTGAGTAAAAAATTTAAGAATCCCAACAAATTTAACAGCTCGGCAAAGCGCGCCCAACCCTTCTAGTTTTGTTGAATTACGCACAACCATCGCTTCAAAAATACAGGGATGACACCACACAGTTAGTCATACTTTTCCACAATTTTTGCAACTTGACATATCATGGCACGAAAGGTGCCTGGCTCTTAGTGCTGTTAGATGGTTTTCCAATATTTTCGTCAAAAAACAATTTCCCTGCTGGCAATTGGCGTCATTTGTAACAGGCTAATATGATTGTCATCGTGGAGCGCACTCGTACAGTGATACAGGTACAACTCGATGCATGTCCTGGTTCGTGTCTGACTTTGTTATCAAGTTGGTTTGGAAAAATTACTGGTTTATACTCGACCAGTTGTGCTGAATTAGATCAAATTGAGAAGGCCGGCGACCCAGCAATGTTAATAACAAACTGAAGCTCATCCCACAGAAATTCAGCAAAATAAAATTTAGGAAGGGCACACCTGTCGTTCGTAACAGAACACAGCACCTATGTTTTGGTAATATACGTAGGTACAACAATTCTTTGGACAGCAAGACAACCCGACAATCCATTTTTCGCCTTTGAACAACCGGGCGAAATAATTCCACGAATTTCCTTTCTCAGATGTCAACACACGCATTCTGATGTAAGGAAATTCCATTGTCACATTCATCAGGTTTTGACATACATAATCAAGGGGATTCTGGGCAACTTCCCAGCAATTGGAATCTAGATAAACAACAGAATGAAGGGGATTCTTGACAACTTCCCAGCAATTGGGTTTCAGATAAACAACAGAAATCGCGTAAACAAAATTCAGTTCCTTCAGGAAATAAGGCAAACATTTGAAAACAATTGGATAACAGCTGTTGTCGCTTTCAAGGGATATAGTGTTAGATTTGAACGGAAGGAGCTACTGGTCACTTGTAGTATTCAAGTACCTGTACAGCAAGGTGGTAACATGCAGAAACGGAGCACTCCACTACTGTATTATCGAGCCCATCAATGCAACATGTCCTCAACTACGTATTTGTATTTAAATTGCTTGGCCGTGCTACACCATTTGACCTTCGGAAACTACAACTGAAATGGGGTAGAACCATTCCCTCCACACTAAAATATGCATGGCGCAAGGTATCGAAATTTAGCCACCGATGCCGTTACGCTTAAATTTTAGCCTGAATGCGTCAAAGAAACCAAGTATATATGAACCTCGGCGGCCTCAGATTCTCGGCGCAAAATACTTGGCGAACCTTGCAGCACTCTCAATGGAGAGAGCATCACAAATCACCTTCTTCCTGTTACTCATCATCCATTTCGGCGTAGCTCAAAATGCTACCACAAGTGGTGCAGATGAGTTCCCTGTCGGAGTGATCCTTGACTTGGATTCATTCGGGGGCAGGATGTCACGGACCAGCATTTTGATGGCCCTGGAAGACTTCTATGCAGTCCACAGAAACTACAGCCCGAAGCTAGTTCTCCACATCAGGGACTCCAAAAGTAACAATGTCCAAGCTGCATCAGCAGGTAAAAGTTCTGCCATCTATCATGAAAAACTTCTTTCCTAACCCCTCCATTGCTACATATATGCTTCAGAGTACATTTTGTTTTTACCCTGTCTTCAAAGTACAACTTATATAACTGACTTTCATCAATCAAGTTAGTATAAGCTTACTTACTTACGAAGCCTTTTATCCCAAACAAGTTGGGGTAGGCTAGATATGAAACCCTTTCACGAGGACTTCCCAGGAGGTCACCCATCCTAGTACTACTCTCGCCCAAATGGGTTTCATACCCAAAAGACTGGCTAGTTTTACGTTGGCTCGCCAAGCCTATCACAACCCTTAGATATGAAACCCTTTCACGAGGACTTCCTAGGAGGTCACCCATCCTAGTACTATTCTCGCTCAAATGGGTTTCATACCTATGGGACTGGCTAGTTTTTACGTTGGCTCGCCAAGCCTATCACAACCCTCCTCCTTTACCCGGGCTTGGGACCGGCTATGCCTAGAAGACATAGGCGGAGTTCAAGTTAGTATAAGCTACAAAAGTGAAATATTATGAACATGGTTTCGATGAAAAATAACATAGTTATCCTCCAACGTGCCACCACTACTAATGGACAAAGTTGGAAGAGTTTAATAGTAACATTTATCAAAAGGATTTAACAGATTTTACTCTGGAACGAGTGTTTTTGGCTATATCTTTACTTTTCATGTGCTCCATTATACTTCTGTTTAACAATAGACGTCCAACTAACAAATGTCCATGAACAGAACAGTTGTAAATCAAATAAATAGGTACTAACAAGGCTAATTTATGTACTTTAAGCATATATCTCTCGCTAAAGTTCAGAAACATACAAAACTACTAAACTCTTACTAAGTTACTATTACCAATAAATATTTACAACACTTTTTTGCAAGGAAATGTTATGAGTTTTACTCTCATAAAGGTTAGTGCATACATATTTAATAACCCAATTATGTGTAGCTTAGCTTACCCTTGATGAGTCTGCTAGTCTGAGAAACCTTAACAACAAAATGATAACTGCCAGTTCCTACCCGGTTGTAATCTGGTTAGCCACCTGATTATTGTGAAGTAACTGGGTTCAAGATTCAATACCCAGAGATTATAGATTTACTCATGTTTTCAGATGTATGGTCATCTGTAATTTGTGAAATTTAATCGTATGACATATTCATTACGTAAACTTTCGACAATGGATAGCTATCTTTGCTGGGCAAATGCTTCAGCGTGCTTTTTATGATAAGATTCTGTGAACCCAGTTACTTGACCAGAGCCATGGTGCTGATCCCTTCGTATCTGAACTGTTCTCTCCGTACTAACAGAGTAACAGAGAGACTAATCAACCGTCTCTATTCACAAAAAAATCAGAATATAGCAGGTGGACTTAGAAATCAGAATGGAGTTATTAGCAGTCATCTTTCTACTTGACGACCCTTTTTTCTCAATGGAAATATTAAGTTCACTTACAATTAAAAAATACACCAAAATACCTTCAAACAATCCTCCAGATGGATCAAGGAAATATCCCTATGATAGCATGACCTGAAATGTAAAAGGGGAATCGAGCATTGCTTAGAACTGTTATTGTAGTCAAAGAGTGCGAAATATACTCCATAAAAGGTTTCTAAAAGTTTTGTGATGAAATCTAAGGCAAAATAAACAAATTTCAAACCAAGCAACTCAAGCAAATAGAGCAAACTGTAATCATTCATTATATAACAACAAGGTTCGTTACATTCATCCAAAGATAGTAGTGGGTTCAAATTTGTAGCTTCATCTGTGAATCTGTAATAATTTGCAATCCTGTTTTGCACAAGTGTAAGTTTACTAGGACAGTAGAAATACACGCTATAGAGTGCTATGAATGAACATATATTGAGTAAATACTGTATGTCATTTCTTTACTCTTTGATCCTGAATTTACGAAGCTTCAGGCAGCACAAATGTGCATTCGACTAAAATTTGATTATGCAACTTTACAGCCCTCGACCTGCTAGAGAATTACAGCGTCCAAGTTATCATAGGTCCTCAAACATCTTCACAAGCAGCATTTGTATCGGATCTCGGGAATAAAAGTCAGGTCCCTGTCATCTCCTTCACAGCAACAAGCCCATCTCTTTACTCTGGCAGTCTTCCATATTTTGTTCGTGCAACACTGAGTGACTCTACACAAGTGAATAGCATTGCCTCCCTAATCAAGGCCTACGGGTGGAGACAGGTGGTGCCAATTTATGAAGAAACTGACTATGGTAGAGGTGTCATACCATATCTCATTGACGCCCTCCAAGAAATTGATGTCCGTGTTCCCTACCGGAGTGTGATCCCCCTGTCAGCAACTACTGAACAAATTACCAAAGAACTCTATAAGTTATTGACAATGCAAACAAGGGTCTTCTTGGTGCATATGTCACCTGATCTGGCTTCGATCCTCTTCACAATGGCAAAAGAGGTTGGTATGATGAAGAAAGGATTTGTATGGATCATGACAGATGGGCTAACCAATGTCATAGACTCCACGAACCCTTCTGTTATGGAAGCAATGAATGGTGTTTTAGGAGTAAAGTTTTATACTCCTAAATCAGCGGAACTGGATAACTACACCATACGCTGGAACAGGAGATTACAGATTGATAACCCAAATGATCCACCACTGAAACTAAGCATATTTGAACTCTGGGGCTATGATACTATATGGGCGGTAGCGCAAGCAGTTGAAAAGCTTGGTATTAAGAACAAAACATCATTTCAAAAACCAGCAGTTGCAAGAAACATGACAAGCTTGGGAACTTCTGTTTATGGCCCGGATCTCCTAAAGACCATCTTGCAATACAAATTTAGAGGTTTGAGTGGTCATTTTGACCTTTCAGGCAGGCAGCTGCAAGCTTCTACATTTCAGATAATAAATGTAGTTGATAAAGGGTGGAAAGAAATTGGGTTTTGGACTGCAGAAAATGGAATTTCCCGGCGACTATATCACGGAGAATCAACGACACGGCATTCAGGCTTAGCTTCTGACCTAAACCCGGTAATTTGGCCAGGAAAATCAACAGAGATACCCAAAGGGTGGGAAGCTCCTGTGAATGGGAAGAAGCTTCGAGTAGGAGTGCACACAAGTGTATACCCACAATTTATGACAAGTGGAAAAGATCCTATTACTGGGGCCACTACAGCAAGTGGCCTTTCCATTGATGTATTCGAAGAGGCAATTAAAAGACTTCCCTATGCACTGCCCTATGAGTATGTAGCATTTGGCACTACGAATGACACAAGCAGTGGAGGTTATGATGATTTTGTTTACCAAGTTTACCTTAAGGTAGTAGCTGCATCAGGGCTTCAACTTCTGGCATCAAATTTGCAAGCAGTAGAGTTTATATGCATGCCATGATCTAAGAGCTCCCATATTTATTTATTACTTTTAGTTTAGTGCAACCATGTACTCCCTCCGTCCGGAAAAGCTTGTCCCTCAAATGAATGTATCTAGCACCAAGTTAGTGCTAGATACATCCATTTGAAAAGCAAGCTTGGGACAAGCTTTTCGGTCGGAGGAATAAAAGAAATGGCAAACAACCCACTCAAATAAATTGCAATTGAGAGGAGATGTTAAGCAGGGGCATATTTCTCTGTTATATATTGTGTACAACCACCATATCATGCTTAACTAGTGGTCTGGTAACTGTTCTTGTAATTACTATGTTATTGTAGCAAAAATTGCATTAACATGACATCTGTTGCTTGCAACTCATAAGGTAAAGTACTATATCAGAGGAATATACAAATCATCTTTACATGATAAGAGATATGGCATAATTAGGCTCTTCTTAGTTTACTTATTCATGTCCTTATGACATAGTTACAGCTTTCATAATAAAGATTAAGCGATCATTGTGCTGGTAAGTGAAGCAAATCTGTTTGATTCCTTGCAGAAATATGATGTAGCCATTGGGGACATAACAATCTCACATAACAGAACTTTCTACGTCGACTTCACTCTACCATACACAGAATCAGGAGTGGCAATGGTTGTTCCAGCCAAGAGCAGCAGAACTAACAACATATGGATTTTCGTTGAGCCATTATCACGTGACCTGTGGCTCGGAAGCATCATATTACTATTCTACACATGGGTTGTTCTCTGGCTAATGGAGTTCCTGGAAAACAACACAAATATTGCTGGACAAGTCCCCAAACAGCTCGGGATTACGACTTTCTTTTCCCTATTTGGAGACAGTGAGTGCATTTATCAAGACACTTCTATTCCTTAGAAGAAAAAGTACTTTTGCATAACATATGACATGATCAAACTGCATGAAGAAACATTATTTCAATCTTGGTGCAACTAACAAAGCTACAATATTGTACTCCCTCCGTTCCTAAATATTTGTCTTTTAGAGGTTTCAAATGGACTACCACATACAGATGTATATAGACATATCTTAGAGTGTAGATTCACTCATTTTCCTCTGTATGTAGTCATTTGTTGAAATCTCTAGAAAGACAAATATTTAGGAACGGAGGGAGTAGCAAATAGACATGCATCTAGTTGCATCCATGCCTTAGATGAGTATACAACCAATGTAGGAAACAAACCTTGGGTCTATGCTCAACAATCTGACATATTCATTCCAGAACGTGAATGTGTAGATAGAGCTTATAGAATTAGATGCTCCTGCTGTAGGTTGTGAGCCATAAGATAACTACACTACAAAATAATTCCCACTGTTGGAAAAACTTAATAAGCACAATATGCAGAAAATTAAGTTGCATGACTTTCATCTATACTATGTAGTTATGTGGTTCCTGAATTTTCGTTCCATATGACTGAAAAACTAATTGAATTCCATATAAAAAATTTCAGAGAACGGAGTGGAAAGTTTACGATCTCGGATAGTTTTGATTGTATGGGTGTTTTTCTTCCTTGTACTGTCAGCAAGCTACACCGCAAATTTGGCAACAATGCTTACCATAAGACAGCTAAATCCAACTATAACTGATATCCACGACCTCCGTAGAAGTGGGGATTATGTAGGATGCACTCGTGGTTCCTACGTCGAGAGTCTATTGGAACAACTCAATTTCGACAGATTGAAGATCAAGACCTATAGCACCTACGATGGATTTTACAGTGCGCTCTCAAAGGGAAGTAAAAATGGCGGAATTGCTGCGTTCATTCATGAAGTCCCATATATCAGATTATTTCTTGCAAGGAACTGCAAAGGATACACTATGGTTCCGTTTTACAAGGCAGCGGGTTTTGGATATGTAAGTAACATAACTCTGGAGCTGACAGTTATTCAATTTGTTTAAAATACATATAGATTAGACATATGCATGTACACATCTCATCGCTGCTAGTTTTATTTAAGATGGGACCATTGCTGGCTTTGCATACCTAATTCTTTAACTGAATGAACGGAGGCCTAAAGGTGTTGAACTAATCCTAACATAACTTACACACACACTTTTGTGAACATTTGATGTTTAATAACAAAATGGCCATTAATCACTAGTTCATAACTCCTTAACGCTAAATCAACAAAGTTGTGCTACTAGCCTAGGAATGTTTTTGTTTCTACCACTCTAGCTTTGGACCCTTTTGCTTATGCCACTCTTAAAATTGACATTTCAATTGTACCATTCTAACTTTTGATAATGCATCACAATTGCCACACTATTACACCTCTGTGAGTTAAACGTTTCTTTCGGCCAGTTAGCCAGAGAAAAACATGTCAGCATATGTAAAAATGACACAAGTTACACGCACGCAATCTCAAAAAAGAAAGAAGAAAACAAATGCATGCACGCACGCATAGCTGGCAGATCCTGATATCAACTTTAACATTGAAATATGATAATGTTTTATGCTGCCACAGGTGCTATTCATAAGTAAGAGGATGGTATCATTACTTGTTAATGGGTAAAAATATGTGCTTCTATGGGTAGTACATAATTCTGGAAAGTCGCGCCTGTGCATTAAAAAGACATATTTTGACAGAATTTTTTTTTGGGGGGGGGGGGGGGGGGTGTGCCTACATTATATTATATTTTGAGTACGTAAGAAAATATTTACAAGAGAGGAGCTTTCTTGAACCTACGTCAATGTATAGCAACCTTTTGCTGAAAAAGAACTTTCCAACATCTGGCAGAAAGTTGCGTCTTCAAAATATTTAAATTCAGATTAGGACATGTTAATCCATGCGTATACACTAGCAAAACTTTGTGCAAACATATGACCACATGTATTTATGATTACAACATGTTAGTGTTTAATTTTTTAGTGGTGCATGTATTCCAACAAGTACATCTATTATTTTCTTTCGAAGGGCACAGGTACTGTCGAAATTGTGCGCAGCTTACCCATACAAGAGGAAAATTCTTTTTTTTATCACATAAATATATAAACGAATTATAGATGTTCAACTGCGCACCATGAATGGGTGCTAAGTAGTTAGGCTCAGCACTATTGTTTCTTAGTTCTTCCCGAGTCAATATGTGCTGCCACATACGTTCATATACATGAACCTAAATGAGCTCTTAAACTTAGGCCAAGAACAATGAGGGTTTCTTAACTCTTACCAAGTAATATGTGCTGACACATAAGTTCATTTATGCACACCAGAGTGAGAGTGACTATCTAAAACACTTATGCCAACGACAAACTGCAATTCTTTGCTACCACATGGGCTCAATTTGATCTTCCTTTAGGAATCACCGTAGCAGGATATGAAGTGCTCT